>CM074737.1:109064177-110457968 GCA_037367245.1 Phrynocephalus guinanensis | reverse complement strand
GCCTTAGCATTCCTTTCTAACACTCTGGTTGCAGGACGTGTGGGGGCTGCTGCCTCCTCACTCATCCTCTCCCTCTCCAGGGCCTCAATCTTGCTTCTCAATTGTTCCCATACCAGCCAATCCTCCGTCCGAAGAAGATGAGATGGGGGGATTTGGGTTCTCTTAGCTGCCTGCTTGTCCTTACTCCACCCTTGTCCTTTCTTGGGCCCCATTTTAAAAGTTCAGTACTCTTTAAAGTTGCTCCAAGATTAAGTTTTTGTTCTCTTTTATGTGCTTATTATTATTATTATTTATTAACCACACAGCTATCTACGCTGGATTTTATATTACCAATCACTAGTCGAACGCCTCCCAAGCATTTAGGACTCAGTGATGTACTGGCGAATTATGCGAGCAGATCCCAGTAAGGTGGCTTTCTGCATCTGACTGATGGTGACTGTCAACTCCAATTTCTTCTAAATATTTGCTTAGCTCTTTGGGCACTGCACCCAGCGTGCCAATTACTACTGGGACCACCTGTACCGGTTTATGCCAGAGTCTCTGAAGTTCAATTTTGAGATCCTGATATCGGGTAATTTTTTCAAGTTGTTTCTCAATGACTCTACTATCACCTGGTATAGCAGCATCAATGATCCAGACTTTTTTCTTCTCCACAAGCACAATATCTGGGGTATTATGCTCCAAAACACTGTCTGTCTGTATTCAGAAGTCCCAAAGTAATTTTGCATGCTCATTTTCAGTCACTTTTTCAGGCTTATGATTCCACCAGTTCTTTGCTACGGGCAGATGATAGTTCTGACACAAATTCCAGTGGACCATTTGAGCAACTACATTGTGACGCTGTTTGTAATCAGTAGGAGCGATTTTCTTGCAACAACTCAATATATGGTCGATAGTTTCATCTGCCTCTTTGCAGAGTCTACATGTGGGGGACTCAGCTGATTTTTCTATTCTAGCCTTAACTGCATTTGTTCTGATAGCTTGTTCTTGAGCTACAAAAACCAGGGCTTCTGTCTCTTTTTTCAGTGTTCCATTGGTGAGCCATAACCAGGTCTTTTCCTTATCTACTTTTCCTTTGACTTTTTCGAGGAACTGCCCATGCAGCGCTTTATTATGCCAGCTATCGGCTCGTATTTGCATTGTTGTTTTCCTGTATTGACCCTTTGTTTGATTTACTTTAAACACCTCCCTGTTCTTAACCTCCAATAATGCTGCCTCCGTACTATTTTTTACATAATCTGCCAATGCATGTTTCTCTTCTTCAACTGTCTGCTTCACTTGCAGAAGACCTCTACCACCTAATTTTCTAGGTAAATACAGCCTGTCAACATCACTGCGTGGATGTAATGCATAGTGAATGGTCATAAGTTTTCTTGTTTTCCTATCTAGAATATCTAGCTCCGTCTGAGTCCAGTTTATAATGCCAGCGGTATACCTGATGACCGGTATGGCCCAGCTATTAATGGCCTTGATGGTGTTACCACCATTCAGCTTACTTTTTAATAATTTTCTGACCCTTTGGATATATTCTTTATTCACCACATTTTTCACTTGCCCATGCTTTATATTATCTAATTCCAGTATGCCCAGATATTTATAGGCTTCAGACTGATGATACTTAATAGCTTGTCCATTTGGCATTTCAATTCCTTCACTCTCAATTATTTTTCCTTTTTTCAGTGCCACTGTGGCACATTTGTTTAGTCCAAACTCAATACTAACATCGGTGCTGAAAATTCGGGCTGTTTTGGTCAGTGAGTGTATTTCAGTTTCTGATTTTCCATTTTTTATAGTCAATCCAAGTCATATATAAATTAGTTTTCCGGGCTTTACAATTGTCTAGGATCATTTTATCAATGAGTAACTGATCTTTTGTGCCTCTACTTCCCCGTTTGTTCCCTTTCTGCTCTACTGGCATGATGTTATTTGCTTCCAAATAATCCTGGACTCTATCAGCTATGATGCCTGTTAGCAGTTTTTACATAGTTGGTAAACATGTTATTGGCCTGTAATTTTCAGGTATTGCTCCTTTTGTTGGATCCTTCTGAATCAAATAGGTTTTCCCAGTTGTTAACCACTCATTAATATAACCTGTTCTCAACATTTTATTAAATTGTTGGGCCATTTTTCCATGCAGACTGGACAGGTGTTTAAGCCAAAACCCATGCAGTTGATCATTGCTAGGTGATGTCCAGTTTTTGACTCTTTGTACTCTTTTGGTGATCATATCAGCTGTTATTTCTAGTTGGTCCATTGTGCACTTGGAGAATTTCTTCTCAAAATCTTGGAGCCATCCAGCATTTCTATTATAGTCTTTCTCAGTCCCCCATATGTCTTTCCAAAACTGAATGTAGACCTCTTGAGAAAAAAATAGAAACACTGAACTGATGACCTGTAGCCCATTTATCGACGGATGTCCAGGTTCATCAACACCCATCGCGGTCCTTGTTAACCCGGGCGACGACCGAGTCGGTATAGGCTTCTTTATATTGTATTTCACCATGATTCATGGGTTGTTGGGTGCGCTTAGTTCTGTTCCTCAGTCAAGACCTCTCTGGTAAGGTTGGACCTACTGGAGCAGTTAAGCCCCCCGCCACGACAAGGCGGCACCCTTGGGGGGATTATTATTATTATTATTATTATTATTATTATTATTATTATTATTATTATTATTATTATTATTATTATTATTATTATTATTATTATTATTATCCCGTCTTTCTATTCTGTTTTTAATGACAGAGGCTGCGCACCTGCGGAGCCCCCGCGAGTTAATTTGTCCCTGCAGTCCTGCCCTAGGTTCGCATTCCTCCCAGTGCCCCAAAAGCACACTCCACTGCCCGCTACGCTGGCCGGCCAAGTGTGGCTTATCCCCATCCCACCCCAGGCTGCATGACGAAAGTGGAGCAACCACGTTGCTAAGCTTTGTGCACTGTTAGCAGAGTGCCTTCCAATCTGTTCCGTCCCCTACCTGATGTGCAACCAACCCAAGACTATATTGGGTTGCTATGCCAGTCCCAAACTCCAGCAAGCCTCTTCGCTCCGGCTTTGCGTCACCTCTGACTGCATGCCCCCAAAACGAAAGTGCCCCACAGTGAGGTGCAATCCTCCCTGTCAATGCAGGCCTTGAAAGAGGCTGAAGCCAGGACAGGGGGAGGCTTAAATAGCCCACTCCCTCCCCTTCTCCTCCAAGATTTTGGAAGGTGGAAGTTAAGCCACCCTGCCCTCTGAATCCTTGGCGGTGAAACGGTACGTTCTCATTGTACTGGCATAGCTACACAACAGGTCAATGCTTGAAAATCACCAGTTTAAACCAGTTAATGTATTCTTGATTTGAGGTACATGGAGGTTAGGATAAGAATGAGTCAAGGAACACGATTAGTTCAGGATCATACAGTGAACATTTAAAGAATCATTAGCACTCCTGTTTTCTAGCCTAGCGCTCTGTCCATTAAAATTCACTGGCTCAACATTGTGCTGTTTATATGTGTGCAGAAAACACTTTCCAATGATGAAATAAAGGGCTGGGCTTATTTACTTGTGCTTGTTAAGAGTGTTTTAATATATCTCAGAAGAACTGAGCTTGTTAAAAGCTTTTGTTGCCCTTTGTCTAGTGGTCATTGACCTAAGCAGTCTGGCTTCTAATTCTACTCTACCTATAGATTTCTTGAGGAGCCCTGGGAAAATCGATTCATCTGAAAAAGGAAATAATTTCTTTGATAAGCCTTTTCAGAGCCCAATGAGATAAGGAAGTGTAGCTGCAGGGATGAAAAGCCATGTTCAGTAAAAAAAAATCAGTTCAGCGTTTCTATTTTTTTCTCAAGAGGTCTATATTTGTCGTATTTTTAATCACTTCCTTGATATAGTATGTGGGGTGGGGGTGGGGGAGCATGTTTGGCCTGATAATATTCCTTGCATTTTTTTTCTTAAGAGAATATTTCTTTTCTGTGCTATAATTGTTATTTAGTGCATCTCTCACTTCAGTTCTTTCACCAAAGATTAGATGTCAGCATTGATAAAAAGCAGGCAACTGGCGTCAGTATTCATTTTCACTTTAGGCTACAAGCACAGGTTTAAAAAGCAAACATGATCCTGTTCATTTCACAGTTACCTCTCTTCTTCCCAGCAGGGGGACTAATACTGTTTTCACCTTTTAAAACAATGATTCCCAACATTAAATCCTCATTCAATCACAGCCCAGGAATTATTGTAATAAGATTCCTACAGCATGTTGGGCTGGTGCTGTTAAGCAATAAAAACTATACCCACCTTCATTTCCTGTACACCTGGATGTCCACAGCAGTATGGCCATTGGTAGAATTAGGGAAATCCAACATAAGTAAGTAAATGCAAAGGAATGAATGAATAAATGAATATTGTCACCCCTTTTAGGAAATTTCCAAAATGCTGTTGTTGTTGTTGTTGTTATTATTATTATTATTATTATTATTATTATTATTATTATTATTATTATTATTATTATTATTATTATTATTAACATCATCATCATCATCATCATCATCATCATCATCACAGCAAGCAATATAACTATGCTGGATTTTGTATTACAAATCACTAGTCAAAAGCTTCCCAAGCGTTTAGGACCACATGATGTATCAGTGAAGTACCTTCGTGTAAGTAAATTTGCCAGCTGGTAATTTTTGCTATTAACACTACCACACCTGTAGTATCCATAAATGAAAAGAGCTGATATATTTGAGAGCTAGCTGTGAACTCATGGGAAGAGGGCTATGCCATCTTAACCTTCTTTGGGTCATGTTTTAGACACAGTTGACAGCACATTATGTGGAAGGAGGTGGCAAGATATTATTATTATTATTATTATTATTATTATTATTATTATTATTATTATTATTATTATTATTATTATTATTATTTATTAACCACACAGTTAACTGCGCTGGATTTTGTAATACAAAAATCACTAGTCGAACGCTTCCCAAGCATTTAGGACTCAGTGATGTATCAGCAAATTATGCGAGCAGATTCCAGTAAGGCGGCTTTCTGCAGCTGACTGATGGTGACTTTGTCAACTCCAATTTCTTCTAAATACTTGCTTAGCTCTTTAGGCACTGCACCCAGCCTTCCAGTTACCACTGGGCCACCTGCCAGAGTCTCTGAAGTTCAATTTTCAGATACTGATATCGGGTATTATTATTATTATTATTATTATTATTATTATTATTATTATTATTATTATTATTATTATTATTATTATTATTACTACTACTACTACTACTACTACTACTACTACTACTACTACTACTACTACTACACAGCTAACTATGCTGGATTTTGTATTACAAATCTCTAGTTGAACGCTTCCCAAGCCTTTAGGACTATGTGATGTATCGGCGAATTATGCAAGCAGATCCCAGTAAGGTGGCTTTCTGCAGCTGACTGATGGTGACTTTGTCAACTCCAGTTTCTTCTAAATACTTGCTTAGCTCTTTAGGCACCACACCCAGTGTGCTGATCACCACTGGGACCACCTATACCGGTTTATGCCAGAGTCTCTGAAGTTCAATTTTCAGATCCTGATATCAGGTAATTTTTTCAAGTTGTTTCTCGGTGACTCTACTATCACCTGGAATAGCAACATCAATAATCCACACTTTTTTCTTCTCCACAGTCACAATATCTGGGGTATTTTGCTCCAAAACCGTCTGTCTGTATTTGGAAGTCCCAAAGTAATTTTGCATGCTCATTTTCAGTCACTTTTTCAGGCTTATGATCCCACCAGTTCTTTGCTACGGGTAGATGATAGTTCTGACACAAGTTCCAGTGGACCATTTGAGCCAATGGTCATGAGTTTTCTTGTTTTCCTGTGTGGATGTAGTGCATAATGAATGGTCATAAGTTTTCTTGTTTTCCTATCCAGACTATCTAGCTCCTTCTGAGTCCAGTTTATAATGTCACCTGTATACCTGATTTCCAAAATGTTGTTGTTGTTGTTGTTGTTGTTGTTGTTGTTGTTGTTGTTGTTGTTGTTGTTGTTGTTGTGTTTCATACAAGGAGAAGTACTTTGTTTAGTGTCAGATTTCACAATGGGCAAAATCTCAGTGGGAATCCTAGCATGGCTTAATTATTCTTCCTACAATGTAATTGCAGCTTTTCAAATAAAAGATTCCCAAAACTGCTATGCAGCAATAAGAGAGGGAGAAAGAAAATGTTCTTAAAGCAATAAAACAAATCAAAATGAGAAGCCATTTAAAAAAAATAATAATAGGCAGCCAGCATTAGAAATAAAAAACAACCCACAAGGGAGCGGGGATTTTTAAAAGATGAATGCTAGAGCTTGGAAAGTCTACTTTTTTGCAATACGAACCCCTGAATTCCCCAAAGAGAATGGTCTCCTATGCTTTCTCACAGAATGAAAGGCACAGAATTCAATGAACTATATGGAAAAGGATTACATGGCAGATCTTGAGTGTCCAAGAGAGAAAATCCTATTCTTTGGTGCAAACGGTGTTGCTGTGTATCACAGCATGACACTTGCCTTTTCTTGTTTGGCAAGGGATGTTGGGAGGATTGAACCTAATTGAGGCCAGGGTGACTAGAGGTCAAAGCTGCCTATAAGAGTCAGGGTTTGCACCAGCTGCATTCAGACCGATGAAGCTGTTTGGATGAACAGCGAAACGTTTCTATCTCTCAAAAAAGAAGTCCAGTAGCCATGACTCAACTCCCAGATAAACGCACCTGGATGACTGAGAATCTTCACAGACGTATTAGTGGTATTCCCATTTCCGTTTCCGTTACTCGTTTCCGTTACTCTACGGAAACGGTAACGGGAATTACTCCGCCAGACTTCGAGCTCGAACCGACGAACGAACAATTTTGGTCTGATTTGTCGTGCTCGTTCCTTGCATCGCGCGATTGCGCGATGCCATGCGGCACAGAAAAAAAGTTTTTAAAAGTTAAAAAAACCCGGTTCCCGGCTGAAAAGCAGGCGGAAAAATGCCTGCCGTGCCTCAGGGCACCTACCAGAGGGCTTGTTTCTGGAGGTTCCCGGCCTCCCCCCCATCCCCCGTCCTGGGCTGCTCTGGTGGGACTCGCCAGTCGCCGCAGGCTCGCAGCCAGCCAGCAAAAAGCCCAGTCTCGCCGGCCGCCGGCCGCCGCAATTAAAGCGCAAGCAAGCGGCATGGACGGCACAGGAAAAAACTTTTAAACTCTCCTCCCACCCATTCCCGGGCCAAAAAAGCAGGCGGAAAAATGCCTGCTTGACTAAGGGCGCAGGGCACCTACCGGAGGGGTGGTTTCTGGAGGGGGGGGGTCCCGCCTCCCCCCCGTCCTGGGCAGCCGGACTCGAGTCGCCATGCCATGCGGTGCGGGCGGGGGATCCAAAATGGGGCTGCGAACGCAATATTGTTTTTGAAATCGTGGTCCAAAAACACACAAGCACAACAGAAACACGCAAAAATTTATAAACTGCCAGATTTTTCACAGTAGCAGTGGGTTTTTTCTTGCAACAAAATGTCTCTCCTCTCCTCCTCTGTCCTCCATTGATTTTATTTTATTTTATTTTATTTACACCTGCGCAATCATGGGCTGGCCGAGTGGCCAGCCATGTGGGAGTGGACGACCATGCAAATTTTTGGAGCCATCCCACCAATCGCATGGCCACTTGGCCATGGAGACTTCTGGGATGTGCCAAAAAGCCCCCTAAAACCTGCCCTAGCCCCCTAACCCTAACCCTAATCCTTGACTCCAGTCCTTACCCATACGTCACAGACTGTCTTCTTAGTGGGTCAGAGAGGCACCCAGAGGTGCAACCCACTAGCCCACTGTAACCTTACCCGTCACTAGCCTAACTCTAGCCCTTGCACTAACCTACCTTAACCCTAAGCCAGATCTACTTGCATTGCACTACACGCAAGTACAATTCCCTTCTGTGTGAGACATGTTGGTGCGAGAGCCTTAGTTAGGCATCACCTATGGCTCTGGGTTCACTGCCATCACTAGTCTCACTGTCTGCAACTGGTATGCATATCCATATGGCTATTGCATACCATTTTGCAGCAGCAGCAGGTGAGGAGGGGAGACCCCCATGTTGAGGGGTCTCTTGGAGCCTGCTTCCCTTTCATAGTGGGTGAGGATAGGAGGCACCCACGGGTGCCTCCAGGAGCCCGCTTTCCCTTTATAGCAGGCCAGAGGAGGCACCCACCCCAGAGAGGTGCCTCCAGGAGCCCGCTACCCCCCCAAAAAAACCAGTACTAACGAAAACGAAAAAACAAAAAAACGAACCGACTAATTTTTGCGAATTTTCACAAAAAACGGAAACAACCCGAAACGGAACCGGCCCGACTAACGACAACTCGAAAATTTTTTTTTAAAGTCGTGCCCATCTCTAGTTAGGACATCTGCTGTCCTGAATACCTCAAGGCCGGACCCCACCCTGGCATTGAAGTTACCTGTCACCAAGTACCATGCTTTAGGAAACCTGACTTTGGTGTTTTCCAATGCTTGGCACACAAAGAGCTTTCGCCTGGCATGTGACATGCTTCCTGCCCCCCACTTCCTCCTCTGCTTGACCAGCCATGAGGAATTTGTGGAGGGGGAAGTGGGGGGCAGGGAGCATGTTGGGTGCCAGGCCGACCCTGCCATCATTGTCCCCAATGCCATTGCCATCGCCGCCATCGCCCCGACCCTGCCACCGCCACCCCACTGCCACCATCACCATAGCCATCACCCTTGCTGCCACTGCCGCCAACAACGACGATCCCACCTCCGCCACCATCACCACCACCATCCATGCCCCTCTCACCCCCACCACCAATTACCCTGACCCCACTGCCCCTGTCGCCCTTGCTGCCTTTGCCCCCTGCCCCCCCACTGCCACTGATCCCAACCCCCCCCCTGCTGCCACCACCGTCCCCATCACCGGGTTTGGGCACTCAGTGCCAAAAAGGTTTGCCATCCCTGCATTAGAACATAAGAACAGCTTTGATGGAACTTCCCATCTGAAGTAAGGTGATGTCAAGCAGAGACAATACTCCAGTTATGGAACTCTTTCACAATGACCTTCATACAGTATTTGATACCAAGAATACTACCCTTTGATTAAATCATCTTGTCTAGGATAGTAAATCACACTAGATACAGCCCACTGAATCAGTGGGGAATTTTGTGAATACGGTTTCCCTCTGGTTCCATTGTTTTAAACGGGTCTACTCTTCATGCAACTTGCTATAATATAGTAAGTGTAAAATCAGACAGACATTTGTCCCACTGTTTGGTCTGCCATGGGGACAAGCTGGTTTCTTCCTTTCAAAGCAATTAGACAATTTAATTGCTGAAATGAAGCAGCTTGTCCCTAGAGCATCCCTATTTCTGTCTTTCTGGATATCTGTCAGGGGCTACCACATTTTTGGTGTGGGAAGGTGTAGCGTTACCATGCTTTGCCCCTGCCGTTTCACAGGCTACTGGCAAGCACTGTATCTAATTTTCCTCTTTCACTGCCACCAGCTAGCTTATCTAGTAAATTAATGCTTTCAAACTGATTTTAAATTGAATAAAGATAACATTTATTTATTACAAAGTAGAATCAAACTCATAAAGGGTAATGTGAGGTATATGTATATGAAAACACGATATATGAAACAAAGGACTCCTGGGGCAAGCAGCATGGGCCCATTTGAGGTCTCCTGCACTTACTCAAGGCTTGGTGCTGCCCCAAACTGGACTCCAAAGGGCTTCCTGGGCCTGTCAGAGGCCCCAGAAGTGATCTGGAAGTCACTTGTGGTTTTCCAGAAGTGACTTCCAGTTCGAAGGAAACCACTTCTGGGACCCCTGACAGGCCTGGGGTGCCTGTCGGAGATGCGTTCAGGGCAGCACCAGGCCTCAGGTAAGTGTAGGAGGCCCCAGATAGCTCCCCCAGTCCCGACCCAACCCAGCATCCTCATATATTGGATTTTCTATTTTTGCAGGTCGGTACAGTTCCCTAACCCCTGTGATAGGCAGGGGATTACTGTACAAACAAAAGAAAGAATATAGCTCAATCACACTAAAGTTATGATACAGACTACGCTGATCACTTGCACACCCAGTTCTTAAGTTTTCAGACACTCAATTTTCCTCACAGAAGATCTCAATCCCTTCTCTCTCTAGTAAGTATAAGTCTCACAGTCAGACCCAATCTGTCCCTATCTGACCAATTCACTCCTGGGATGAGCCTTAAATCTCGTCAGGCTACTTCCCCAGACTCTCCTATTGGTCAACAACCAACCGATCAATACAGACACTTTTCATGAAATGTTCATCACCAAGGGGTAAACGCCACAAGAGGATTGTTCTATTTTTATTCATTTCCAGTGTTTGCAATTGCTGGAAATGAAGGAAAGCAAGCTTGTAGCTGCGAATTTTCCTTCCTCTTTCAATTTCCCCATATCATTACATGGTTAGGAAGACAGCTTAGCCACTTCATAATGTTAGGTAATAACACACTTCCTCTGTTCCATGGGGTCGGATGGGGGGGTAGACAATGAGCTATGTCTTTTGGAACAATTTCCAACACACACACACACACCCGCGGCTCACAATGTATACTTTGCTGGCCAAAGGAAAACAACACACATTTTGCCCAAATATATTTTACACAAATTGCAGTGGGCCTCATCTTGATTGGGGAAGAAGAGGCCCTTGTATTTTAGTCCTACTAGCGGTGAATAATATTGTGGAGGTTGAAAAGTTTGCATTGAGATAGTTCCTTATGAAGAAGCCACCTACATTAGTGAGAACCAGTAATTTAGCAACTATTCCCCAGACCTCTACATGAAACCCACCTATGATTAGACAGGAGAGGGTGGATGAGTAGAACAATACACACTGTTATGCTCTTCCCTATTAAGAAACTGGAGGTGAAATTACATGAATCAGAACACATGATTAGGGTTTCTCATATAAGGTAGTAAGGTTTTCAAAAGTCGTCACTGGGAATGTAGGACATTGTACCATGTTCTACAAAGAAAAATGCTCTTTCATACTCTACTGTCCTTCATGCCTCATGTTTCCATTCACTGTGACCTACTACAAGCTGGGTTTCTTGCTACAAAGAGCTATGCTGCAGGATCTCAATTTCACATTGATTAAATTTCTGAAGTTCATCAAGATTAAGAGATGAAAATATCAAGGGGGTTATTCCTATCATTTCAGAAGCCACTCAATTGTTCTAAGACATCTAATTTAAAATCTTTCCTTACATCCATTAACAGATTCCTCCTAGGTTAGTTCAAAAGTCTGAATTAAGCAAAGTTTGTTGCTGGCTACCAGTCTCTGAGCAAAATGAGATGCTTATAGAATTATTGAATCATAATTGATTTGGAAGGGTTCTGTAAGGCCATCAAGTCCAACCCCTTGTTCAACACAGGATTCCAAATCAAGGCAGTTCTGACAGATGGTAGTTCAATTTTCTTTTGAATGCCTCCAATATTAGAGCACTTACCTCCTCCTGAGGTTCTCCGTTCCATTGTCACACGGCTCTGACTGTTAAGTTTTTTCCTGATATTCAGCCAAAATCTTTTTAAGGTGGCGCATAATCCTGAAAAAACATCTGCTTAAATGCTTTACCTTGCCTTGCAGTCTAACTTTTAATTCTGTCATTGAGTTTGGTTTGTACCATTATTGATGCTGACCATTATTGATGCTGACAACTCTCTTTCCTTGCCCACTTTGTCCAACGACCTTCTTCAGATGGTTTGTGTGAGCTTCCAATTGTGTGCTCACTTCTTATATGTAGTTTTAAGTGCCAAAAGGCACCAGCAAATGATACTAATATGCTACAGAAGTCGTTCCATGATGCCAGAATAAATTTCTGCTCAGTAGGCAAAGCAGTAGTTGCATTAGAGAAGCTTAATATATAAATCAACTTACTGAAGCATATTCTCATGGGAGATAGTTCAGCTAAATTAGGAGTGAGTTCCAGTCTACTGAAACATCTGGCTTTTGAAAAGAGTATTTTAGAAAGTTTTATTTATGTCTTAAGCAAGGAATCTCTTAGCAGACAGCCAGACGGTCATCATTCGTTCCCTTAAATGTCTAATAATGAAAGTAAATACAAGAATAAATAACAATAACAATAATAAATCTGCCAGATTTCAGACAGCTAGCTTCAGGGTTTTGTGTAGAGCAGGAACGTACTATCCTTGGGAAATCAGTTCCAAATGGAATCTGAGGGAGCAGCTGTAGTTACCTGCAACACTAGAGCCATGTTTGTCATCTTGCCAAAGCACATGGAGAAGTACACTTGCAGCAAGTGCAAGCTGGTTGCTCTACTAGAAGAGAAGTTCCAGCAGCTAGAGGCCTGCATATCTAAACAGCAACAAATTAAGGAGCTTGTCCAGGACAAAGAAGAGACAGGGCATACTTCTGAGGAAGAAGCCATGACACCAACTCAGGAGGTAGATGCATGGAGGAATGTCACTTGAAGAGGCAGAAGGGCAATGGATCACTCTGAAATTACAGAATCAATCTGAGGCTCTTTCCCTCATCACATCTCATGAGGAATGCACAGAGGAACAACTGGTTCCAACTGAGAATATCTCCCTCATCACACTTGATGAGATACAGGAAGACAAATATGAACAAACTGAAGACATCTCCCTTAATATAGTTGACGAGGTGCTTTTAGATGAACAGGCTGTAGGAGAGAGGCTCCTTGTACTAGGTGATACAATTATTAGAAATACAGAGGGATGGATTCGTGATGCACATGATAACCCTATGGTGACTTGCTTTCCAGATGTAAAGGCTGCAGACATCACAAGAAATCTAGATAATTTGTTAGACAGAACTGGGAAGGAGCCGGTGGTCATGGTACACATTGGTACCAATGATGTTGGGAAGGCAAAGTGGTCAGTCCAGGAAGCCAAATTCAGGTTGTTAAGAGGAAGATTGAAGCCCCAGACTTCCAAGGTAGTCTTTTCAGAAGTGTTACCTGTTCCTCTTGCATGATCCACCAGGCAGGCAGAAGTCATATGCCTCAATGCATGGATGAGGCAACGGTGTCAAGAGGAGGGCTTCAGATTTGTCAGGAACTGGAGAACATTTTGGGACAAGCCAAACCTGTTCAGTAGGGATGGGTTGCACTTGAACCATGATGGGACCAGATTGCTGGCACTTGGCATCAAAAAGGCTACGGAGCACCTTTTAAACTGATAACTGGGAAGTTACCATGGCACGTTGATGATGAAGTTGGAGAAAGTAGATTTCATTGAATCTGGTTTATGTATCATTCTGAGCTAGTAAAACCTAAGTGGCAGAGTCAGATGGCTACTGTCTTGGATTACAAATTATGGTTCCATGCATTGTTGGAGTTTGAAGATCCCATTTTATTTCCTTTTAATTTATTACAATATAGACTTTTTAACCAAGTCATGTGAAAACCCTATTAAGAATGTCTTAGTCTTTTATTACATTGGCATTAAATATTAAAGGGTTATAATTTACATCCAGTCAGCAGAGATAATTTTCAATTTTTCCAAAACTCCCCCACCAAACCTCACCCTAATTTGATTTTTAAAGCACAGGAGAACATATATTTGCATAAAATCCAATTATGCAGCCTGTGGATCATGTTTTTTCTACCTGCAGTGGTGTCATTATTAGAGAGCCAAAAGGTGCCATGGCAGTTTTAAAGTACCACACTTCTTTGTAATCTGCTCAAACAGATGGCTTATAGCTATAGTATCTTTTTGTTTTCAAATCCGAGCTAATAAAGAAAAGAAAGGGGAAAGTTGAAAGAGATTTAGCACTTCGTAAAGAAGACAGTCAAAACAGTTCACACTTACATTATCCAGGGAACTCTAACCTCTTTCAACTCATGTGAAAATGTCATCATATTACATATTCTACGATTGTAAAATATAAAAAGAGTACCAATATACTGGAAATGACTAAAATAATACCTAGGTGACCTGGGAATCCAGGTGATGGAGAGATAGCTTGATGCTCATCGTGAGGCAGTGTCATGCAAAAATAGTGGGTCTCTTCATACTGTAAGGTATAGATTTAAATACAAATCTAGCAAAATAAAAAGTTGGTCCATTCTATTGCTGGCATGGTGTCATTATTGTATGAAGGTATTTCATCATCCCTTTTTCCTGTCTGTGTTCTTTGAGCTGGAAAACAGGTGTTCTCAGCATAACTCGATAATTTGTTTTTCCTGGAAAGCAAAATTACACTTTGCTTAAATAACTATGGCATTAATTTCCATTCTGGACTAGGGATGTGTGAGAAATTCATTCAATCGTTGGCTTTTTCCTCCCAATGGATTTACTGAACTACCACCGTCTGGACAGTACTTAAGCTACCTTTCCAGTCATGTTGTTTTGCATTCTACAGAAGCAGAGGAAATATTTTTGACAGCATGTGCACATTTTTAAAAAGTACCAAGAATGCTGGGAAGGTAGTGCAGACATGCACTCCTAGTGAGTCATCTGACCCCAGCACACAAGAAGCAGGCGACTGGAAGGAGGGTACGTTTTCTCAGGATCACTCCAGCCGGTAGGTGTATTTTCTAGAGATGGGCAAGAAATGAATTTTTTTCCTTTTGTTTTTTGTTTTTCATTTCATTACACAACAACAAAAAAATGAAGTGCCCTTTTGAAAGCAAAATGAAACGAAATGGAAATTTTCATTTTGTCCCATTTTGTTTTCATTTGTTATTCATTTTGACAAGCGCCGAACTTGGCACTTGTCAAAATAAATAAAATAAGTGCTGACCAGCTGGCCCTGCAACTCAGCTGATCAGCGATAGACTAAAAAAAGGGAAGCGACTGGCCCATGGGCCAGCTGGTCGGTGCAAGGCAAAAGGGCAAAAAAGTGCTGACCGACCTGCGGGACAGCTGGTCGGGGCTAGGGAAAAAAAACCAAGCACTGACTAGTGTGGCTGGTCGGCTGTTAAAAAACATAAAAAATGAAACAAAACAAAGAATGAAACACTTTTTAAACAAAATTCATTTCGTTCCAAACAAAACAAATTACAAAAAACAAAATGAAAAATGAAATAAAACACAATTTTAGCATTTCATGCCCATCTCTATTAGTTTCTCAAGCTCAGGCTGACATGGGTGAAAATCCCTAGTCAGGCAGCTGGAAGAGGCAAGGTTAGGGAGAATAAAATGGCAGGACTTAGAAGGCAGAAGATTGTTGCCTGGCCTCTGAAGAAGAGGATGTAACTAAGAAGAAGGCTAGAACATGTCTACCTTCATCTGGCTTACTTGGGACATGAATCAGATGCTTGGACAATGACATGTTAGCCTGGACACCATCATAGCCCTGGACAGGCAATTGACAGGCATGCCAATGATGGGAATGAGTAGAGTGTGCACACTATTGATCATTTGCTTGGCTAGAGGCTTCTACATTTTTGTGGTTGTAGGACCTTTTCCGATAACTCTTGCATTGCTGCCATAGTGGCAGGTGTGTTGTACAACCCCAGATGTCACCTACCACAGGTATACAGACTTGTAGCCTAAGGCACTTCTCTGGAATTTCTGTCTCCTGCTAATATGTGACCCCTTTCTCAGCATTCTGTAGGAGGAAGTGGGCAGCATCTGAATACTACTGTGAGTATTCATGCATTCTTTATGTGCCAGAGCGATGGGTTCCTCTGTGTGTACCTTGCTGCTTCCCAAGTGAACCTTCCTTTGATTTCTTTCACTCACCAATCTTGGTATTTCCATACCACTCTCCATATCCCTAGTTGTAGAAAATTTCTTCTAGTCAATTCTACCGTCAACTCCAGATGTGCAATACTATCAAGAGTTGATGTAATTGACATTTTGCATCCATATCAAAGCTTACTGAAAAAGTAATTTCAGCCAATATATATGTTATTTGCATATTATACAATAAATCAGCTATTTATTATAACACTACCTCTCTGGACATCTTTCCTATATAATGTGTATTTACCAAATAAACTGAAGTGTTTAAAAATTCCACAGGAAATAATTTTGTTTCAAATTTTTGATTCAAAAGAATTTGGAATAGAGATGGGCACGGAACGAACAATTTTTCGTTTCCATTTTTTGTTTTTGGTTTCGTTATGCAATGAAACGAGAAATGAAATTTGTCCCTAAAATTAAATGAAATGAACAGAAATGTGGGGATTTTGGTTGTGTGTTTCATTTCTGCTACTGCAATGAAGTGAGTGGCTTTAAATGCTAAAAAAAAAATCATTAAAATTGGAATAACGAAACGGTAACAAAATGGTAACGAAACAAAAATGAATTTTTTGAAAACTTTCACAAACAACGGAAACGAACCGAAATGGACCTCTAAACGACAAACGACAAACAAAACTCCATTTTTTCTATTCATGCCCATCTCTAATTTGGAATAAAAAGGAAACTTTGCTTTGGTATACAAGTGTTTTTATTGTGAACATTTAAGTCATTTCCTAATTTCCAGATGCCAATTTGTTTGCTTTCTTCTGTTTTTCTATCTTTTGGATTAAAGAAGCTGTCTTTTCATCTGCCAGGAAACAAAAAAGCATAAGCATCCATGTGTTTATATTATATATATTCCCATGAGATTTAATGCGGACAGAATTTACGGTAATTTCCTTGTAAGATGAATGCAGGCCTGTTTAATGCTTAAAATTATGGTCATGTTTAAGTCCTTTGCTGAGCTGGGACATAGCTGTACATGCTTACCATAAAAACTGCATTTTTTGTGTTCTCGACTTACTTAAATTTCTGGTTTGATTAGGCATTTTAGTACCTCATAAAAATGCAGGGGGCAACAAAATTCTGCTTTTGTAGTAGAAATGTTGGAGGAATTGATGAAACTGGATTTTATAAATAAAATCTAAGCATTATGCTGTTGGGGAAGGTAGCCTCTTATATTAAGACATCATTTCTGACATTATAGTCTTATCACACCTGCCCCTAGGGCATTAGACAAAGAGAAGACTTCTGATGCACAGTACAGGAGCTGCATGTGGAAGCAGATATTTTTAACGTGGTAGCCATGATGATCTGTTTCAGTATGTACAGCAAACACACCCAAACCACAAGTATTGCGGTGGTACCTTGAATATCAACAGATTTATTTCCTTTTGAATTTTCATGGATTATAGTTTGGGTCTTCAGAGACACACAGTACTGTATACACAGCCTTTATGATATGGGCATGGGAGTAGAATTGTTAAACCAGGAATGTTGAAAGGCTATGGAATCTTGCCCCCCCCACTGGCGAAACAAAGAGGCTCGACACGTAACTTGGGTTCATCTAGGGCCACACTTTATTCAACATCAACATTAACACAAACATCAACTGAGCAGGGCCTGATGTAATTTGAATCCAGGTTGGAGCCCCGGAGTCCCCAGGACCCCTCCAACTGGCAAGCTTTTGGGTGGGTCGTTACTCCCTGGTGGTGCAGTCGATAGACAGCACCCCCAAGGCTGGTAAATTTAGTACCATGCAGGGTAGAGATGGGCATGACCAGGAAAAATTACGTTTTGAGTTGTCGTGTGTCGGAGCCGGCCCGTTTCGGCTCGTTTCCATTTTTCGTGAAATTTTCCAAAAATTTGTCATTTTGTTTGTCAGTTTTTCGTCTGTCATTAGTAATGGGTTTTTTGGGGGGGGCTCCTGGAGGCACCTCTCTGGGGTGGGTGCCTCCTCTGGCCCGCCATGAAGGGAAAGCGGGCTCCTGGAGGCACCTCTCTGGGGTGGCTGCCTCCTCTGGCCCGCTACCCAATTGGATATGCATACCATTAAGTTGCAGTTGCAGCAGGCAGAGGCACCTCTCTTTCGGGTGCCTCTGTGACTCACTGCCTGCGGTCCACTTGGGCTGGGGAACGAAGTGAGAGAGGACCCCTACGGGCGCCCTGTTACTCACTAAGAAGGGAAGTGTACTTGCTGTAGTGCAATGCGAGTACACATCTGGCTTACTGGTTAGGGGTTAGCGCAAGGGCTAGGCTTAGGATTACGGGTAAGGTTATGGTTAGTTACTGGGGTGCACCTCTGGGTGCCTCTCTGTCCCACTAAGAAGGACAGTGTACTGGCATATGGGTTAGGGTTAGGGTTAGGGTTCGGGTTTGGGCTAGGGTTAGTGGGCTTTTTATGCCCGACTGGCACATCCCACAAGTCTCAGTCAAAACCTGGCCAAGTGGCCATGCAATTGGTGGAATGACTCCAAAAATTTGCATGGTCCACTCCCATGGCCAGCCTATCATTGCACAGGTGTAAAAAATAAAAATAAAAATAAAAATAAAATAAAATCAATGGGGACGTTTTGTTGCAAGAAAAACCCACTGCTGCTACTGAAAAAATTCAGGCAGTTTTAAAATAGCTATTTTCGCATGTTTCTGTGGTGCTTTGGTGTGTTTTTGGACCACGCAATTTCAAAATAAACATTGCGGTCGCCCCAGTTGGATCCCCCGCCCGCACCGCATGGCATGGCGAGTTGGCGAGACGACAAGGATGCGCGCAGCCCAGGAGAGGGGGGAGGCCAGGGACCCCCCCCCCAGAAACCACCCTTCTGGTAGGTGCCCTCACTGAGGCAGGCATATTTTCGCCTGCTTTTTTGGCCGGGAATCGGGGTTTTTTTATTTTTAAAATTTTTTTCTGTGCCGCGCCACTTGGCAGGTTGGCGTGACGACTCGACGAGGATGCGCACTTTGCGCAGCCCAGGAGAGGAGGGGGGAGGTCGGGGACCCCTCCTCCCAGAAACCACCCCTCTGGTAGGTGCCGTCACTGAGGCAGGCATATTTTCGCCTGCTTTTTTGGCCGGGAATCAGGGTTTTTTTATTTTTAAAACTTTTTTCCTGTGCCGCTTGGCATCGCGCGATCACTGCGATGCCAGGAATGACCACGACAAATCAGACCCAATTTTTCTTTAGTCGGTTCGAGTTCGAGTTCTTGCGGAGTAATTGTTGTTACCGTTTCCGTTACGTAATGGAAACGAGAAATGGAAACGGAAACGAGAATTTCACCAAGTCGTGCCCATGTCTAATGCAGGGTCCTCAAACTCCGATCAATGGTGGCTCTTGTCCTGGGGAAGATGCTTCCCAGAGCATATTTCACCTGAACACAGTAATCTCTGGATCCGCAGTACCTCAGGTAAAATGGCCTAGGAGTGGGTCTTCCCCATCATGACTCACCAATTGCTTCTAGCCCTCCGCACTACCGCCATGGCCATGGGCCTAGCCTTGCTATGGCCCATGCTGCCCACTCACAAGCTGACTCCAGCTCCCAAGCCCCTGCTCAGGTCATGCAAAAAGATTTCCATTCCTTCTTTGGACAGATCCTCTCTATATAGCTTACGCCATTACAGCTTCATCTCAGGGTGGCTCACAATGGACCAAAACCCTTCCAGAACTACCCTGTAGACCTCTCTGTTTACACCCCTCCTTGATCAAGTGATACACTGAGGGTTGCAATCCGCTTGCCAGTGGCACTGGGGTATCATGGTAGACCATATCATGTGTACCTGTGGTATGCAACTTTCACAGCCCTAAAATCTCTCAGGGTGCCTATAATCACCCTTTCCCAATTGATATGTCAAATCATTCCCCCCCCCCGGGTAGATCAGCAGAATATGCGGTGGTCTGCTACTGACTGCAGCAAAGGCCACCTGCCAAAACTCACTCCACCTCATTCCTCGTTTGTCTATCCACTCCAACTTTGCTGCTGCCCCCAACCCCACTTGTGTACCCCACTTGGACATTGCCGCATATTTTTGGGCCCAATAAATGAAACTATGGCCCAGCAGAAGGATATGCCATTGGGAGCCTTTGCCTCCAACACCTGTAGGAAACAATCAACAACATTAAAAACCTGGCAGCAACCTGATGTATGTCCTAACACACCGAGATGCCCACCTCCCCAACCTCTGAATGTCCTACTGAGCAGCAGCCGTAGAGGCTGCCCCAATACAGAATGGATGTGTGCCAAACCCAACTGTTCCAATACTGTTTGGGTAACCTTCCCAAATTGAATCTGGGAGTTGAGTCATGGCTACTGGACTTCTTTTTTGAGAGATAGAAACGTTTCGCTGTTCATCCAAACAGCTTCATCGGTCTGAATACAGCTAGTGCAAGAGACCTTCTTATAGTCAGCTTGACCTCTTGTCCCCTTGTCTGATTGGCTCATAAGATGAACAAAGCCTGAATAGGCTCGTTAGGGAGACATTAGTGTCCATGGCCTTAAGGTAAACAATGGCCTAAGGTGCTGAAACCCATCAAGAATGGGTCGTTAGCTGTCAAGAATGGGTCGTTAGCTGTGACCTGGTGGTGAAGGCTCCTTGATTTGCCTGGGTACTGTGGAAAGTACAGCCTGGTAAGTAGCAGCTAGACTATGCCGGAGCCCCCCACCTCTGTTGAGGGAGGGATTTTCAATGCTGACATGAATGGCTTCCCTTACTCCTCTCTCAAACCACCTCTCTTCTTTGTCTAATATGTGTACATCCTCATCTTTGAAAGAGTGGCCTTTTTCCTTCAAATGGAGGTGTACTGCTGATTCTGGTCCTGAGCTGTTACCTCTCCTATGTTGGGCCATTCTTCTGTTTAATGGCTGTTTAGTTTCTCCAATGTAGAGGTCTGAACACTCTTCACTGCATTGGACTGCATATACTATATTGCTCCTTTTATGGTTTGGTATCGGATCCTTTGGGTGGACAAGTCTCTGCCTTAGTGTGTTCATGGGTTTGAAATAAACAGGGATGTGGTGTTTGCCAAAAATCCTTTTAAGCTTCTCCGACACTCCCGCCATGTAGGGAATGACCAGGTTCTTCCGTCGGGTCTGGGTCTCAGACTGATCCCTTGTTCTTCTGGGATGGCCCACTGCTTTGTTGAAGGCCCACCTTGGATATCCACAGGCCTTAAGTGCAGTCTTCAGGTGCCTGTCTTCCTTCTTCTTGGCTTCTGAGGAGGTGGGGATGCTCTCTGCTCTGTGGCTTAGGTTCCTGATGACTCCTAGTTTGTGTTGTAATGGATGGTGGGAGTCAAACAGTAAGTATTGATCTGTGTGGGTGGGTTTCCTGTAAACTTCTACTCCTAGGCCACGGTCAGGTCTGATGATGACTGCACAATCCAGGAAAGCCAGCCTGTTGTCTTGGGTGTCTTCCCTAGTGAACTTAATATTAGGATCCACTGCGTTGATGTGGTCTGTAAAGGCCTGTACTTCCTGCGTCTTTATTTTAACCCAGGTATCATCTACATACCTGAACCAATGGGATGGTGTTGTCCCTGGGAAGGTGTTGAGTGCCTTCTTCTCCACTTCTTCCATGTATAGGTTTGCTACAATTGGTGACACTGGGGAACCCATGGCACAGCCATGCTTCTGTCTGTAGAAGTCCCCTCTGTACATGAAATATGTGGTGTTCAGACACAGGTCCAGGAGCAGGCCTATCTGGTCTGGGTTGAGGCAGCTTCTGGAGGTGAGGGTGCTGTCTTCTCTTAATCTTCTCTTTACCATTATTAGCGCATCAGTGGTGGGTATGCTGGTAAAGAGTGATGTAACATCAAAGGATACCATGGTTTCCTCTGTATCCAGTTTGAGCTCCCTGACTTTAGAAACAAACTCTTCTGAGTTGTGTACGTGGTGGTCCGTGTGTCCAACCAGTGGGGCTAGGATAGTTGCCAGGTATTTTGCGATGTTATAAGTCACTGAATTTATACTGCTGACAATAGGTCTGAGGGGGATTCCTTGCTTGTGGATCTTGGGAAGTCCATAAAAGCAGGGGACTGTCTCTCCGGGATATAACCGGTGGTAGGTCACCCTGTCAATTGCGTTTTCCTGCTCCAAGAGTTTTAAGCATTCTATTACTTTCTTCTTGTAATTGCTGGTGGGGTCTCTTCTTAGTTTTTCATATGTATGCTGATCATCTAAAAGTGTGATAACCTTCTCGTGGTAGTCCACCGTATTGAGGACGACAGTGCACCTTCCTTTGTCTGCAGGCAGAATTGTGATGCTCTCATCCCTGCTGAGGGATGTCACAGCACTTCTCTCTTGGCTGGTGAGGTTGGATGGTGGTGGTTGAGCACTGGATAATGCAGCAGAGACTTTTATCCTGAGTAGTTCTGCTTCTGCTGCTGGCAGATTGTTGCTGTGGATGGCTGATTCTGTCGCTGTGATGAAATCCACAACAGGAACCTTTTTGGGTGTGATGGCAAAATTTAGGCCTTTGGATAGGACCTCTCTCTCTGTCTGGGTGAGTTCCCTGTTTGAGAGGTTCTTCACCCATTTGTCCTTTACATCTCCTGTCATGGTCCCTTCATCCTTCTTCCTCCTGCCAAGCTCTTTAACTGCCTCTTTCCGGCAGAGGAGAAGATCGAACTTCTTCATTTGCCTCTCTTTGCCTTTGCAATGCTGAGCCAGTTGTGCTTTCTGGACAAATTCTATGACTGCATCTACTGCTGGTTTGGATAGGGTGGAGAGTAGTTCTTGGTGAATGTGGTCTTTTCTGTGTTGCAGTGTGTCTAAGGTAAAGTGGACTTGTCTGATCCTCTCATTGAGAAGTTGTTCTTGAGCTCTCTGGAGGATATTGTTAGCCCGATGGCTTCTTACTGTTGATTGTAGGCGGAGGCTTGTTGGGGTGAGATTTTGTTGTCTGCATCTCAAGTTAAAACGTAAGTGGTTCTTGTAGTCTGCTACTTTTCTTGCTGTTCTTTCATATTCTCGCACCAACTTCAGGGCATCTGCCCCAAATTGCATAGCAATACGTCTGTGAAGATTCTCAGTCATCCAGGTGCGTTTATCTGGGAGTTGAGTCATGGCTACTGGACTTCTTTTTTGAGAGATAGAAACGTTTCGCTGTTCATCCAAACAGCTTCATCGGTCTGAATACAGCTAGTGCAAGAGACCTTCTTATAGCCAGCTTGACCTCTTGTCCCCTTGTCTGATTGGCTCATAAGATGAACAAAGCCTGAATAGGCTCGTTAGGGAGACATTAGTCTCCATGGCCTTAAGGTAAACAATGGCCTAAGGTGCTGAAACCCATCAAGAATGGGTCGTTAGCTGTCAAGAATGGGTCGTTAGCTGTGACCTGGTGGTGAAGGCTCCTTGATTTTCCTGGGTACCACCTCTCTTCTTTGTCTAATATGTGTACATCCTCATCTTTGAAAGACAGGCACCTGAAGACAGCACTTAAGGCCTGTGGATATCCAAGGTGGGCCTTCAACAAAGCAGTGGGCCATCCCAGAAGAACAAGGGATCAGTCTGAGACCCAGACCCGACGGAAGAACCTGGTCATTCCCTACATGGCGGGAGTGTCGGAGAAGCTTAAAAGGATTTTTGGCAAACACCACATCCCTGTTTATCTCAAACCCATGAACACACTAAGGCAGAGACTTGTCCACCCAAAGGATCCGATACCAAACCATAAAAGGAGCAATATAGTATATGCAGTCCAATGCAGTGAAGAGTGTTCAGACCTCTACATTGGAGAAACTAAACAGCCATTAAACAGAAGAATGGCCCAACATAGGAGAGGTAACAGCTCAGGACCAGAATCAGCAGTACACCTCCATTTGAAGGAAAAAGGCCACTCTTTCAAAGATGAGGATGAGAGCATTACAATTCTGCCTGCGGACAAAGGAAGGTGCACTGTCGTCCTCAATACGGTGGACTACCACGAGAAGGTTATCACACTTTTAGATGATCAGCATACATATGAAAAACTAAAAAGAGACCCCACCAGCAATTACAAGAAGAAAGTAATAGAATGCTTAAAACTCTTGGAGCAGGAAAACGCAATTGACAGGGTGACCTACCACCGGTTATATCCCGGAGAGACAGTCCCCTGCTTTTATGGACTTCCCAAGATCCACAAGCAAGGAATCCCCCTCAGACCTATTGTCAGCAGTATAAATTCAGTGACTTATAACATCGCAAAATACCTGGCAACTATCCTAGCCCCACTGGTTGGACACACGGACCACCACGTACACAACTCAGAAGAGTTTGTTTCTAAAGTCAGGGAGCTCAAACTGGATACAGAGGAAACCATGGTATCCTTTGATGTTACATCACTCTTTACCAGCATACCCACCACTGATGCGCTAATAATGGTAAAGAGAAGATTAAGAGAAGACAGCACCCTCACCTCCAGAAGCTGCCTCAACCCAGACCAGATAGGCCTGCTCCTGGACCTGTGTCTGAACACCACATATTTCATGTACAGAGGGGACTTCTACAGACAGAAGCATGGCTGTGCCATGGGTTCCCCAGTGTCACCAATTGTAGCAAACCTATACATGGAAGAAGTGGAGAAGAAGGCACTCAACACCTTCCCAGGGACAACACCATCCCATTGCTTCAGGTATGTAGATGATACCTGGGTTAAAATAAAGACGCAGGAAGTACAGGCCTTTACAGACCACATCAACACAGTGGATCCTAATATTAAGTTCACTAGGGAAGACACCCAAGACAACAGGCTGGCTTTCCTGGATTGTGCAGTCATCATCAGACCTGACCGTGGCCAGGGAGTAGAAGTTTACAGGAAACCCACCCACACAGATCAATACTTACTGTTTGACTCCCACCATCCATTACAACACAAACTAGGAGTCATCAGGAACCTAAGCCACAGAGCAGAGAGCATCCCCACCTCCTCAGAAGCCAAGAAGAAGGAAGACAGGCACCTGAAGACTGCACTTAAGGCCTGTGGATATCCAAGGTGGGCCTTCAACAAAGCAGTGGGCCATCCCAGAAGAACAAGGGATCAGTCTGAGACCCAGACCCGACGGAAGAACCTGGTCATTCCCTACATGGCGGGAGTGTCGGAGAAGCTTAAAAGGATTTTTGGCAAACACCACATCCCTGTTTATTTCAAACCCATGAACACACTAAGGCAGAGACTTGTCCACCCAAAGGATCCGATACCAAACCATAAAAGGAGCAATATAGTATATGCAGTCCAATGCAGTGAAGAGTGTTCAGACCTCTACATTGGAGAAACTAAACAGCCATTAAACAGAAGAATGGCCCAACATAGGAGAGGTAACAGCTCCGGACCAGAATCAGCAGTACACCTCCATTTGAAGGAAAAAGGCCACTCTTTCAAAGATGAGGATGTACACATATTAGACAAAGAAGAGAGGTGGTTTGAGAGAGGAGTAAGGGAAGCCATTCATGTCAGCATTGAAAATCCCTCCCTCAACAGAGGTGGGGGGCTCCGGCATAGTCTAGCTGCTACTTACCAGGCTGTACTTTCCACAGTACCCAGGCAAATCAAGGAGCCTTCACCACCAGGTCACAGCTAACGACCCATTCTTGACAGCTAACGACCCATTCTTGATGGGTTTCAGCACCTTAGGCCATTGTTTACCTTAAGGCCATGGACACTAATGTCTCCCTAACGAGCCTATTCAGGCTTTGTTCATCTTATGAGCCAATCAGACAAGGGGACAAGAGGTCAAGCTGACTATAAGAAGGTCTCTTGCACTAGCTGTATTCAGACCGATGAAGCTGTTTGGATGAACAGCGAAACGTTTCTATCTCTCAAAAAAGAAGTCCAGTAGCCATGACTCAACTCCCAGATAAATGCACCTGGATGACTGAGAATCTTCACAGACGTATTCCCAAATTGAAATTTCATCAGGGGCTCCCCATCCGCATGCTGGAACAAGTAGCCTTCTGCTCCTCTCCTGAGCCTCATGTATGTCTTCAATACCTCAAACGGGCAGATCTCCAGGTTTGGGCACCTTCCAAGCACAATACTTTTGCCCTTTCCCTGCTGGTCTGCTTTTGATCTTCTGATGCATATTGTTACTCCTTCTTCCCTTAGCAATATGTCCCCACCTGAAGCGCCAGTCTATCCTTGTCATGCCTACCTGCTGCTACCAGCTCGCTCATGCAGAGTGCACCAAAGAACACTACCAAAGTGGTGGCCCTAAACAAGATGGCCTCTAATGCATCCTTACAGTAGGTTTGACAAGTCAAACTCATCTGTTTTAGGATGGTGGGCGAGATAGGGGACTGTGTGTCATGTGGGCATGCCCTGAGCCTGGCCCACCCATCCATCATCCGCCATACCATGAAATCAGCTGTCCTGGCCTCATACCCATGCACCTGTGCAAGGTCCTAAGGCCCTGCATGGCAGTGCAAGAATGCCTCAAAAACGCCTACCTGGGGCAATAACTTTACAAGCAAAATTAAGGTGCCCTACCAACTCCTGTAGCTCCCTCAGAGATACTTGGTTGCATGAAATTAAACTACACACCCTTTCCCTTAGGTCAACCAATTTGTCCTCAGGTAATCTGCAAGACTGTCCCCATGTGTCAATCTCGATCCCCAGGTATGTGAGGACTGTTGTGGGCCCCTCCATTTTCTCCTCTGCCAGGGGTACCCCTAACTCCTCCACTAGCTGCCTGAAAGTCCGCAACAAGAATTCACATACCCCTGACCCCTTGGGGCCACAAAAAACATAATCGTCTAAATAATGGGCTGTACTGCACAAACCTGCCTTCCGACGTAACTTTGATTCGAGGAATGTGTTAAACTTCTCGAAGGTGGCACAGGACACCGAGTGACCAAATGGAAGGGCCCTGTCCATATATAAACTACCCTGAAATTGAAACACCAACCATTTGAAACCTTCTGGGTGCACAGGCAGGAGACAGAATTCTGATTTAAAATTGCATTTTGCCAACTTGGCCCCTGCACTGCATGTCCTGATCATCCATATGGCTGCATCAAAGGATATATATCTTACTGAACACAACTCCTGAGGTATCCCTTCATTCACTGAAGACCCCTTGGGGTACGACAAGTGATGAATCAGTGTAAACTCTCTGTGGATCTTCTTTGGGACCAGCCCCAAGTGCAATACCCTAATATTATATTAGGGCATACGGGGTCTATTAAATGGACCCAGAACTCTCCCTTTGGATACCTCGTTCCCGATCTGATTTCAAATTCTTGGCCAGATGGTAGGCACCCAAAACTGGTATCCTAAAACCTATTGTGAAACCTTCCAAGAGAAACCCAGTGGCTTCTCTATTGGGATATTGCAGTAACCAATGCTGAAATACTGCCAGCTGGACTGGACTGGAGCCCTTTTGCAAGAGCCCCTATCCCTGGTGGTGGCTTCCCTGCTGCTCCCCCCTCGTTCTTTGGCAAATGGCAAGCGGGTACTGTTACAGTGGATGGCTGCGTGCCAAACATTCATGCTTGAAGCGACATGGATTCTGGTTGCATGATCCACAGCTATTAAACTCCCAGCACACTAGCCGAGGTTGAATTGGCTGGCTCACTATGGGGCAAGTGGGCATATTCTGGGCCTGCCTCTTAATCATGTGCCTGCTGTTGTACCTGTCACCCATGGCTGGCCTGGTTGGAATAATAATCTGCAACCATAGTGGGGACAGGGGCTCATCCTACCTAAGATGGGGCTCTGTGGCCACTCTCATCCTAAAAATTTCAGCGTACTGTAGCCACGTGTGCCCTGGGAAATCCATGTCTGCTCTGTATATCAGATCCAAATACTTCAATAAGGACTGGGCCTTCCATGGATGTGCCTGCATGACTTGAGACATATACTGTATACCATATAAGCCGGCAACCAATTTGCCCAAGTCCACTCTGACTTCTTGTGCAATCTATGTTCCTTATCCACTACATCCTCCTTGTCCAGCTCCCTTGACTCCAGTTCCCTGTTAAGCAGGCTGAAAAGGTCTACATACTCTCCCCTCCAGAGTTTGTCCCTGGTGGCGTTTTGACCCTGGAAGGCACCAAATGCCTTCCCAGAGGGATAGAGTAATCCCCATAGGGCAAGGCAGCCAGCAGCACACTGGCTAGCCCAGGGCCACCCCCAGATATGGCCATGCCTGTCCTCTCACCAAGGCTACCATGGTGGCCTGTTAGTTGAGCTGGGAGTCATCAACTGGCCAACCACCCCAAGAAGCTCCAGAATCCGATCCACCCCTATAGCCCACTGGTGTTGCCCACTGGAGTGGTAAGGTGGTATTCTGCTGTGACGCGCAACCACCCCACCCGCCAAGTGTGGTGGGCCTATTCAAGAGCCATGGCCAGCTAATGTGCTGTGTGGTGTCCGGTGCGATGTCCAACTCAGCCACCTGCATTCCACTGGTGCTCGCCTGTGGATCCTGCCCCATTGGTTGTTTACCTGCCACCTCATCTGTGATCAGCACTGGCTCTGTAGCCGTGGCCCAACTCCTTGCTTTGGCCTTGATCCCTCCCTTGACCCTCATAGGCTCCCCTGCAGCCTCCTGGGTTCCCTGTTGCTCCAAAACAGCAAAGTGTGGCTCAAAATCATTGGCCATCTCTTTCAATGATGCCCTATACCTGGACTTAGATGGCCTGGGTGTGACCTGGGGGCGCCTCACCTCCTCCCCAGGCTGATGCTTTATCCCCCTTGCATGATCCAATGCTTCTAGCCTGTCTTGCATCTGCTGCCACCTCTGCATTTCCTCCTCATCTGATGATGATTTAGATGAGAGGGAAGCCACAGCCACCCACTTTACTGGCTGCTTCCCCTTGCCTTTGTTCATGCCTCTCTTAGGCCCCATGGTCAGGTCCCCTACAAGGGATGGTCACCCCTCTGGTGCCTGGCCAGCTATCTGTGCAGCAAATCCCCACTCACCCACCTAGCCCCCATTCTCCCTTCCCTGGAGCACAGGGTGGGGGGAGGTTTCCCACTCCTAACAGCTCCACTTGCAGCTGGGATGACCCCTCCCATGGGTTCAGGTGAGGAAACCGGGTGCCCACCTAAATGGTGTCCAAAGGGGGAGCAATCTCCTCCCTCCTCCCGCTGTATCCCCCTCATGTGGGGAAAGGCACTGATGCACTCTGCCTTGGTACTTCTGGCCAGAATGGCGTTGGCGTCGGCACATGCTACAAGCATGCATTGCTCGCCGCTCAAGCTTCAGGCCACCTGTTCCTCTGCCGGCCTCTTCCATCTCCCTCAGCCAGCTTAAGCCTTCTGCCGGATCAGCTGCAGAGGGACCCCACTGCCTCACTCCAGCAGCACACAAAATGGAACTTCTCGGCCGACCACAAAATGGCAGACGCCACATGCATGCAGGAGCAAAGCAGCAGAGACACCCCTCCAGCAAACTCCACCAGCTGAAAGAGGCAGAACTGGGGAAGGAGGCCGCTATATGTGAGCCTCCTCCTCTCCCAGGCATTGCAAGATCTTGTGCCCGTTTGCCAGGGAGGGCAAATGGATGCCACCCCCAGACGCTGCTTCGGCTGAGTCCCCTAAGTCTGAGTTTCCATTACTACGTTGTAAGCCCCAAGTCTGAATCAGTATTAAAAATGAGCTTTTTCTCCGGGCGGGGGGGGGGGGCTGAGAGGGGTGGGTGGATTCTGAGTCACAAGCTGAGTCTGAATCATTAAAGAGAAAAAGAAAACCAAAGTCAAGTCACTGGTGTGACTTAAGTCCGACTTGTCGGCAAGTTGTGTGACTGTAATGAACTGTAATTATGAACTTCCAACCTAACAGTTCTCTTTTCAACACAGACAGGCTTTCCTTAGTGACTCCCCCCCCCCCAAGGAGATAATAAACAGGTTGGCTTATGCTTGGTTGCTTCCAAATTTGAGGAATTTTTGTTTTGTTTTTTGTAATGCTTTTATCTAACTTTTTAATACAATACTATTAATTCTTTAATATTTGGACAATTTACTGTTTTTAGCTTTGAATATTATGCTTTTTTAATGACGTAAGCCACCTGGGTCCTTATTTAGGAGAGAGAAAGGGTTAAAAATAAATAAATAAATAAATAAATAAATAAATAAATAAATAAATAAATAAAATAAACACAAGTAAATGGATTTTCATAATAATTTTATTGTGTACATACCCTGGCAGTAGGTAAGGTTAAGGAGGCAAAGTAGTAGGTTGGGAATGATGGTTAGGATGCTGGGTTTTAATGGTAGTTGCAGTTATTCTTTGACTTTGGGGGGAAGGACTTGACTCTGCTGTGGAAAAGAAAACAACTTTTGGGTCACACACAAGGATCGTAGATCAGCGATTCCCAACCTTGGGTAATCCAGGTTTCCACTAGAGATGGGCACGAAATGTCAACATGGCATTTTGTGGTTGTTATTTGGGCGCTGGGGTCCACTTTGTTCCTTTTCTGTTTTTCGGGCCCCCAGGGCCCACTTCATTTCCGTTTCTTCATTTTTCGGGTGCGGCAAGCTGTGGCTGCAGGGAGCATTCCCAGGGCCGAGCGCCACCGGAGCTGGTGGCATGCAGCCCGGGAGAGCGTTCCCGTGGCCACGGGGAGCCCTCCCGGGGCCGGGGAAAGCCTCCTGGGAGAGCCATCCCGCAGCCACGGGGAGTCCTGCCAGGGCCGGGTGCCACCAGAGCCGGTGGCAAGCCTGCCATTAGGAGAGCAATCCCGTGGCCATGGGGAGTCCTCCCGGATCCGGGTGCTGCTCCGGTCACCACCCCGAACAGGCTGCCACCCCTGGAGCACTGCCAAGTGCCACCCCCCTTGGGCCCCCTCCCCAAGGACCAATCCACGATGCCATCCGCCACCCCCATCAGGTCGCTACCCCTGGAGCCCCGCGCAGCACCTCCCTAAGTGGGTTCCTTCTCCCCGGGAACCACTCCACCCCGGGAGCCACTGCCCTGGCAGACTGCCGCCCCGCACCCCTCTGGCCTAGACCTGGGAAATCTGTGGGGGGTGCCACTGCACTCCCCCCGTGCTCCAACAAAGCCCTCCGCTCCAGCTTCCGAGCCGGCTGCACCGTTGCCGCTTCACCACATGGCCGAGATCCCGGAGCCCAGCCCATAAGGGCTCGGATCCTGCCTCTTCTTGCAAGATTGGCAAAGTCTCGCATCGTCGGCCCCAGCGGGGAGGGGGCAAAGAGGCTCTGCCAGGCCCAGCCCCCTCTTGCCGCCCTCCATTGCTCTATTAGTAATCGTGCAGGCGGCACAACGGCAATAACAGAAACGAACAGAAACGAAGAAAATTTTCTTGGTTCTGTTCAGTTCGAGCCTGCCCCATCACAATGGTCGTTATTTGTACCATTATGTAACGGAATGAATAAAGGAGAACGGTAACAAGAAATGGTTGTTTCATGCCCATCTCAGAGAAGACTGCAATCAGGTGTTTTCTCCATCACCACATTGTCTAGCTTTTGGGCTAATAATTTTTGGAATCTGGGATAGATTGATTCCCAAACAGATGTAACTGTTGCTTTAAGAGAGATTGTTCCCTGCTAAGTTACCCTTTCTGATGTGCTTTTTTTGGTTGAAGCTTCATAGTTAAGTTCTTATACAAATTACTGTTGCAACAGGGGGAGATTACCAATTCCCCTTTAAATCTACTGAGTTCTGTAATATATATGGGCACTTAATATTCATATCTAGGAATACAAAATAAGGTGTTCATATCCTATGCCCGAACTGGCCAAGAAACTCAGGAGGCTCCACACAGCATTGAGGTCCTTTTTGTCAGTGGCACACCAATCCCCGAAGAACTCTGGCCAATCTTTCTCTGCCAACCACTTGGGGAGGATCTGGGACTGGGAATCTCCCCACTCTACTGATGAGTGGTTGGCTAAATGGGGAGTTGGAGAAGGGCTTGCTGGAATCCTGCTGGGATTGGCATGCAACTGACCAAGAAGAACCACAGCATTGTGTGGAGCCCATTGAGTGGCCCGCCTGGTTCTATATGGCTGGGAAATGGGCCACCAACAGTGTGTATTTCATATGCCTAGATATGAATACAAAGTGCCTGTGTCTATTCTGTAATGCTGAGTAGGGCTACTCCATCTTCTGCCCCATTAGTTTAATGCTCTTGTTTTATCTCTTCTCAGCCACTGAAGAATCTTTAGCTAGGCACATGGGCAATCAAGTTTCAAAGCTGGCACCTAATTCCCCACTCAATCTATATTTCATTGTTCTCTTTCCAGCACATTTCCTTATCTCCCCTCGTTTCCCCATCTATGTGGTTTATTTTCCCTTCATATTTTCCCTTGCAAATTTGTGCAGGGAAACAGACACCACCTTCAAAGGCTCTGCTCCCATTCCTCTGACTGTTCACGTTCTCCTAATGCATAGTTTTGAAATTGTCATAATTATTGAGCTGTTTCTGTTTCATCTTTGAACTTTCTTGGTGGCTGTGAAATATGCATTAGTATTGATATCCAATGGCTTCAGGAGGAAGGCAGTAAAATTTTAACTGTCCACGATCCTCTCTAAAGAGAAACCAGGGAACAAAAGAAAAATTAGAGGCACCTAGAATAGTTGATTGGACATTATGGTTTTGTGCTGTTCCCCCACCTCCCTGAACTTACTTGACTTCAACTCTAGGAAATAGTAGTGTAAATGGCACAAAGAGGCATGCAACTTTATTAAAAGGAAACTGCAGAGAATAAGAATAAGATTCAGAATTGATTACCTTCCATCTAGGGACGAGAAAAGTTCAGCTGTTTTGTGGTTTCTGGCTCCTACTGAAGAAATAAAAGAAGAGCCAAGTTATAATGGTTCACTGTTTTGGGGTGAGGTTGGGGTTGGTTGTTTACATTTTTTTTAGCAGTACCATAGGAACCCTTCATCTGAGAGATCACTATCCACTTATTCGTTCATCCACAGTCTGAAAATATTAGAACTATTAAAAATCCCAACAATACATATTTCTTATGATGAAGTTTAATTATGAAATTGTTACCAGAATTGATTACTAGAGGGAGCCCAAGACCATGCCCTGTATTTTGTTCACCATTATAGTAGCATTTGTTATAATCCACATTTATTCAGCATCAGTGGGGAGTGGGATGGGAACAATCTCCCGTGGATACATCTGTGAACATTCTCAGTAATTCTCCGGGTGAGTTTATCTGGAGGTTGAGTCATGGCAACTGGATTTCTTTTTCTTGAGATATTGAAACGTTTCGCTGCTCATTCAAACAGCTTCCTCACTCTGAAGAAAGCTAGTTGTGAGTACTCCATTTTATAGTTCACTTTGACCTCCTGTCACCCTGATCTGAAATAGGCTCATAAGATTAACAATGGCCTGAACAGGCTTGTTAGGTAGACAACAGTCTCAATAGCCTTAAGTTGAACAATGGCTTTAAATGCTGAAACCCTTAAAGTATGGGTCATTAGCTTATTGGTGAAGCTGTGAAGCCTTGTTGGTGAAGCTGTGAAGTATTTTTGATTTGCCTAGGTATTGTTGAAATCACAGCCTGATAAGTGGCAGATAAACTGTGCCTGAGGCCCCCCACCTCTGTTGAGAGAGGGGTTTTCAATGCTCACATGAATGGCTTCCCTGACCCCTCTCTCAAACCACCTATCTTCTCTGTCTAATATGTGTACATTGTCATCTTTGAATGAGTGCCCTTTGCCCTTCAAGTGAAGGGGTACTGCTAAATCTGGTCCTGAGCTGTTACCCCTCCTATGTTGGGCCATCCTTCTGTTTAATGGCTGTTTAATGGCTGTCCAATGTAGAGGTCTGTACACTCCTCACTGCACTGGACCACATATGCTACATTTCTCCTTTTGTGTTTTGGTATTGGGTCCTTTGGGTGGATGAGTCTCTGCCTTAGTGTGTTTGTGGGTCTGAAATAAACAGGAAAGTGGTGTTTGCCAAAAAGTTGTTATTTGGTGTGAGGTCTACCTTTATTCAGACTGACAAAGCTGTTTGGATGAGCAGCGAAACATTTCAATCTCTCAAGAAAAACCAAGTCCAGGTGCCATTACTCAACTTCCAGATTTATCTCATGTGGTTAATTCCCATCTCTTAGCTTCCAGTGCATCAGGAATTTAGCCACCAAAAGGACCTGAAATTATATATCCTGAATTTTGCATTGATTATTTTATGTTTTATTACAGACAATTTTAAACATTAGATTCAGAAGAAGTACTATTGCTCAAATGTAGATATGGGCCTGAACTGGAAAAAATGATGCATTGGAGTGGTTCATGGATAACCATAAACTACCCATAAACCCTAGAAAAACAGACTAGCTTGTGGTTCATATTTCCGGGTCAAACCCGAGGAAGGAGAATGTAATGCCTCCATCTCCTCTGCCACCTGCACTTTCCACTGATCCTGCCACATCCTGACCTCATTCTGCTGCCTCCTTTTCTTTATCCTCTACCACTACCATATGTAGAGTTAGCAACCTGGCTTCCCTTCTGAGGGCCAGGTCAGCTCTATGCATGTGCACATCTACCAACAGGAAGGGGAGGGACACCATTTTATCCAAAACAAAGAACTGAGTGGAAAAAAAGTTTAGTGCTTTGTTTCTCTTCTGCAAAACAGGATGCCTGAACCAAACTACGGACTAAATCATGAACTAGCCTAGTTCATGGCTTTTTCTGTTCATAATTCAGTTTGTACCCATATCTACACAAGTGTCATTTTTAATCCTTTTCTCCCCAGAAGCATAGCACATGGGCTAGATGTCTGGACCTTGAATGGGACAGGAATGGAATTATGGAGGTGGAAAAGGATTTTATCTTAAATTATGAAGACCTAAGGTGTAGACCTATGGTTTAGTTGTTCTAGCATTACGGCTACATTATAGCTAACCCTTGAGTAGGGATGGGCATGACCAGGAAAAATTACGTTTCGAGTTGTCGTGTGTCGGAGCCGGCCCGTTTCGGCTCGTTTCCGTTTGTCACGGAATTTTTCAAAAATTTGTTGTTTCGTTTGTCATTTTTTTGTCTGTCGTTAGTACTGGTTTTGGGGGGGGTAGCGGGCTCCTGGAGGCACCTCTCTGGAGTGGGTGCCTCCTCTGGCCCTCTATGAAGGGAAAGTAGGCTCCTGGAGGCACCTCTCTAGGGTGGGTGCCTCCTCTGGCCCACCATGAAGGGAAAGCGGGCTCCCGGAGGCACCTCTCTGGGGTGGGTGCCTCCTCTGGCCCGCTACAAAAGGGTATGCATAGCCAATTGGATATGCATACCAAGTTGCAGTGGCAGGCAGAGGCACCTCTCTTTCGGGTGCCTCTGTGACTCACTGCCTGCCTGGTGCACTAGGGCTGGGGATGGGGAGGAGGAACAAAGTGAGAGAGGACCCCTATGGGCGCCCTCTGGATCACTAAGAAGGGAAGTGTACTTGCTGTAGTGCAACGCGAGTACACAGATGTGGCTTAGGGTTAGGGTTAGCGCAAGGGCTAGGCTTAGGGTTACGGGTAAGGTTAGGGTGAGTTACTGGGGTGCACCTCTGGGTGCCTCTCTGACCCACTAAGAAGGACAGTGTACTGGCGTATGGGTTAGGGTTAGGGATCGGGTTCGGGCTCGGGTTAGTGGGCTTTTTATGCCCGACTGGCACATCCCAGAAGTCTCGGTCAAAACCTGGCCAAGTAACCATGCAATTGGTGGAATGGCTCCAAAAATTTGCATGGTCCACTCCCATGGCCAGCCCATCATTGCGCAGGTGTAAAAAAAATAAAAATAAAAATAAAATGAAATGAAATCAATGGAGACATTTTGTTGCAAGAAAAACCCACTGCTGCTACTGTAAAAATTCAGGCAGTTTTAAAATAGCTATTTTCGCATGTTTCTGTGGTGCTTTGGTGTGTTTTTGGACCACAATTTCAAAATAAATATTGCGGTATCCCCATTTTGGATCCCCCGCCTGCACCACATGGCATGGCGAGCGAGTTGGCGAGACGACGAGGAAGCCCCCCACCAGAGCAGCCCAGGACAGGAGAGGGGGGAGGCCGGGGACCCCCCCCCCAAAAAAAAACCACCCCTCTGGTAGGTGCCCTCACTCAGGCAGGCATATTTTTGCCTGCTTTTTTGGCCGGGAATCGGTTTTTTTTTTTATTTTGCAAGAAAAACCCACTGCTGCTACTGTAAAAATTCAGGCAGTTTTAAAATAGCTATTTTTGCATGTTTCTGTGGTGCTTTGGTGTGTTTTTGGACCACGATTTCAAAATAAATATTGCGGTCACCCCATTTTGGATCCCCCGCCCACACCGCATGGCATGGCGAGCGAGTTGGCGAGACAACGAGGATGCCCCCCACCAGAGCAGCCCAGGACAGGAGAGGGGGGGAGGCAGGGGACCCCCCCCCCCAGAAACCACCCCTCTGGTAGGTGCCCTCACTCAGGCAGGCATATTTTCGCCGGGAATCGGTTTTTTTTTTAAGTTTTATTTTTTTTCTATGCCGCTTGGCATCGCGCGATCGCTTCGATGCTAGGAACGACAACAACAAATCAGACCCAATTTTTCTTTAGTCGGTTCGAGTTCGAGTTCTGGCAGAGTAATTGTCGTTCTTCGTTCCGTTGCGTAACAGAAACGAGGAACGGAAACGGAAACGAGAATTTCGCCAAGTCGTGCCCATGTCTACTCTTGAGACATGGATGAAACTGCTTTCATAGCTCTGGTTTCAGGTGCTGTGGTCATGCATTGCTGAAAGAACTCTAGAGCCTATGGATGAGGACAATATTGGCTCATCACCATGATGCTTTGAGAAAAATAAGTCAGTGTGTGCTTTTAATTCCTTCCTAATAGTCCCAGTAAGGATGGATCAATATGAAGGTGTAAATTTTGTATAGGAGGGAAAAAACTATAAATGCATGGGGGGAAAACTCTCCCCTGTTGCTTTGTTTTAGTTAAATTCTTTTTATAGAAGCCTTTTCTTTGGCTGTGCTTCAGCAAGATTTTTCTCTTGCATCGTCTTCTGCACAGAGTTTGTTCTTGGAAAATGGAAAGGCAGTAATTGGCTTGCTTTTGCTTAAATTGCTTAAATGGGTCTTTGAGTTTTTAGAAGTCCTATTTTCTTTAGTTCTGAGATTTCCTTTCTGTCAGCTTCACTGAATGTTTCCTTCTCCAGTTCTTCAGACTGACTGGCAGCAGAGCAGCTTTTAGACTTTAAGCGTGGTAGAGTTATTTCTGTGCTTTCTTTAAGCAAAGTTTGGCTGCAATTCTGTGAAAGCTTGCTTCAGGGTAAGCTTGCCTAGAATTGACCTGAAGACAATTAAAATGCTGGAATTAATTAGTTGTGGAACAATTCATTGAAGAATTGCTTTGTCAATATAATTTGACCACATTGCTCAGGTCCTATATTACTGATTTATGCTTGTAAGCTACCTCAGATGAATTTTCCCACATTCATTTAATCTTTTATCACTTTTGTAATCTATAGTCACCGTTTGCCATTACCCAGTGGGAGAATTAGATGGTGCCAGGAGATTTTGCAGATAATCTGCATTTATTTAGCTCTATTTTAAAGGTTTGCATAAAATATACCCATTTTATATTGTAAGTAATTTTATTTTCATTTATTTCCTATAGTATTGGCATTCGTTTCTCAGTAATCACAACATAATTGTTTTATTTGCCATACTATAAATGTTCTTGCTTTCTTAATGATCATAGTGTACCTACTTGATTAAATATGCTTACCATTATTAATACTATATTTTAATACATTTTTATTTTTATCTTTATGTACACATATTTCTCATAATTCTTCCTATTCTTTCAATACATTTTCGATTGGTGTGCTTTTTGGTGTAATTATGGTTTAATGGTCTCTCTCTCTCTCTCTCTTAACCTCACTAGATCAAAATACTGGGAACATAATAAACTGTATTTTAAGCACATATACAACTTATATGTGCTTGCTTTAAACATTATTTCTCTCTCTTAGTATATCACCAAGTCACAGATTGTGAAACCTTGCCCTCTTACAGCCAAATGCAACATATGAATGTTCTCAGAAGCTCTGTTCCATGGGTGAACATTGCCAAAGGCAAAGTGGGGGGAAATTACAAACCACTGAAAAAGCAAATTACCCTACTATGACGTTCTGTTCTTCCTATGTACTGTTCTGAGTGACTGTGGGAATTCTAGAAGGATCAATAAGAACAAAGATGGAAGGAAATGATACAATATGTAATAATTCTGGTTCAAAAGAGATCATACCGTATTTTTCACCCCATAAGTAGTATGCCAAACCACGCAGGTGCAGAGATATCTCTACCCTGCTTCCTCAGGCAGCCAACCACTCATTGGCTGCTCTGGGATAATAATAGAATCATAGAGTTGGAACAGACCTCAAGGGCCATCCAGTCCAATCCCCTGCCATGCAGGAACCCCATCACAGTATTTCTGACAGATGGCCATCCAGCTTCTGCTTAAAAACCTCCAAAGAAGGAGACTCCACCACCCTTTGTGGCAACATATTCCACTGCCGAACAGCTCTAACCGTCAGGAAGTTTTTCCTAATGTTCAAATGGAATCTCTTTTCCTGTAGTTTGAAATCATTGCCCCGAGTCCTAGTCTCTGAAGCCATGGAAAACAAACCTGTTCCCTCTTCAATATGACATCCTTTCAAATATTTAGACATAGCTATCATATTCCCCCTCAGCCTTCTTTTTGAAAGGCTAAACATTCCCAGTTCCCTAAGCCGTTCTTCATATGACATTTCCTCCAGACCGTCAACCATCCTGGTTGCCCTCCTCTGCACCACCTCTTCAGTGGCATCCTTGGCTGCCAGAGGAGGAGGGGGGGCATTAGCAGCTCCTTCATATGAACCTGTCAGGTGCACGAAACACCCAGGGGTAATGTTCACTCATGGATTCTGGAAAGCTCAGTATACCTCCCTAAGCCCCCGAGGGATCTCTGTGATCTAACAGCATAGAAATGTAGTAAACAAATAAGTAAACCTATAGATCTGTTCCATCTTTGAAATCCACTTTGCCAAGTCAGTGCCTCAAGTGCCAGGAAGATGTATTTCTTCCTGACCCACTTTCAGTAGTTCACTATATCAGAAGTGTGGAAGGGGGAGCGCTTCTCATGTTATTGGGCCATGGAGCCCATTTCATGTTTTATGCAAAGTGAATCTGCTGAATGTGAAAGACCTGGTCACATCTACAGAGAGACGGTGAAGGGATGAAACGCCAATTGCTTGCCACTACCTTTTGAAAAAGCACAGTAAAGACAGTTCTTTGATGGCGTGACACGGGTCATGTTTTGAAGTTGCCATTTCAAAGCAGAGACTCTCCACTTCTCTTCCAAGACCACAATAACAGACACCGCAAAGATGCCAGCGATGTCATTCTCATGCATCTTGCTTTGTCTACCATTCTAGAGGCTGCTGTTCTGGAGTGCTAATTGGTAATAGGCATATTCTGAGCCCTGCCTTAACAATGATCTCCCAATATTAATATACAAAGGTTCAGAAATGAAGATGGAAGTATAGGTTATGTTTAAGTGTTCGAATTGTAGCCATGGGTGATGAAAGTGTATTCTTGATTAGTGCATATTGGAGTGATTAAAATAATCCTATTATTGTTAGCACCATGGAGGAATTAAATGATTAAAAAATGAGGATCACATAGCTGCTAATTTCGTATCTTATCATCAATCACATGAAGAAGAAGAAAGAGCCAGCTTATTCACAGGAAAATATTTTAACTGAGTTAGATAAGAAGATAACACTAATACTACACATATACTTTTCCAAAAATAAGAGGAGACATTCAGCTGTTTCCCCTACTTTGACAAAAAGCTTAGTGATTTCATCACTCCTTTCCTATCAAGCTTTAGGAGCTTTGCTGAGTCACATAGAACACCTTTAGAACAGCCTTAAAAAGTTTTCTGCAAGTTCTCCTTGAATCTGGGATAAAAATGTAGGGTATGTTATACAGGACTGATCAAAATTATATTGAAATACTGAGGTGATTATGGACATACTGAAAGATTCACCATCTTTCTCAATAGTGATTTTATTGCTTTTTCTTAAAATGACCAGATAAAAGATGCATAGCACTTGCTGCCACATTTGTCACATCTCTCTGCAAATTTGGTATCAGAGACAATTCCAGACTTGGAAAATGAACTACCCAGAAAGACAATCAGACGTTGAATCAGGAGGCCAGGGTGGACACCTCTGCCAGTTTTGGTTCTGAGTAGTTCCTCTTTTTTCTAATGGGTGGGATTCTCTTGTGTAGCTTTACACTCTGCAAGAACGTAATATCATTGTCATACAATGGTAATAATTACTTTGAATGAATGGGAATTTTACTCTTCCTTCCCTTCCATGTTCCAGAGCTCACTCAGGACTAGAGATGGGCACGAATGAAAAAAAATGGCATTTTGTTTGTCGTTTGTCGTTTAGGGCATCCGTTTCAGTTCGTTTCCATTTTTTGTGAATTTTTGCAAAAAATCTTTTGTTTTCATTTCGGTATTGTTTCATTACCATTTATTTCAATTTTTGTGGGGTTTTTTTAGCATTTAAAGCAGTTCAATGTATTGCCATAACGAAAACGAAACGGACGACAAAATTTCTGGTGTTTCTGTTCGTTTCGTTTCATTTTAGAGACAAAATTTGTTTGTCATTTCGTTACATAACAAAACAAAAAATGAAAATGGAAACAAAAAATTGTTCGTTTCGTGCCCATCTCTACTCAGGACTCCTTAGGCAAGCCACCGAGAGCCTTAGGACCAGAGACAGAACATTTAGTAGTGAAAAAAATCACTGTCAAATTGCTGCAATTTTGATCTCAGACCCTTGTTCTGTGGGAGAGATGATGTTTTGTGAAAGCGGTAATTCATGAAAAAATAGTAGGTCTTTTAGTCTTTAGTAGGTCTTTAATATGGGAGTGAAAAAAATCTCATAATACAGTTGTCCCCTGCTCTTTTGCTGTTCATATACTGTGGTCCGGTATATTGCGGGTCCCTAGTATATGAAAAAAGGCCCCCTGGGGTAAGGAGGAAAGGCCTTCCCAGGCCCATCGAAGGCCCCAAAAGTGCTTCCCCGCAAACCGGAATGACTTCCAGTAATCCAAAAGTGACCTCCAGATCAATAGAAAGCACTTTGGGGGCCTCTGGGGGAGTGGAAAGCCCCTTGCAGGCCCGTTTGGGGCAGTGCCAGACCTGGGGTAAGTACAAGAACCCCCAGAGAGCTCGCCCAGTCCTGACTTGACGCAGCATCCGCATATTGCAGATTTTCAATTATTGTGAGTCAGGTAGGGTCCCTAAACCCTGGAATAGGTGGGGGTTTACTGTAGCTATCTTTGGGGGGGGCAGAATGTCAGGATAACAATATAGTAAGTGGGCTAGCCTTACAAGCAGAATTGATAATCTCTTCCAGGTATGTAACATCAATTTCTATACAACATTGCTATATAATCCATGAAGAGGGTAGGCTTAATGCCTGAAGAAGTAGATTTCATCTAAGAAAGCTTGCTATTTGTTTTATTTTTTTCATGGTGTGAAAAAAGATATGCCCTGCTCTTGCATCGACATTTCAAAGCACACTTTTTCATCAATGATGTGAAAAACTGTGCACATTCTTCCCCTCCTTACTTTCCAGAATCACAACAATACTTCCATAATTAATTTAGATGTATTCTCTTACTTGCCCCAAGTGTTCACGTTAGGTTAACACATTATACAGTACAAAAATAATTTCCTGCCCCCAAATGCTCATGAACGACAAAGGGCAAAGATGCTGCCCCATGTTATATTTAACATTTGGTTGGAAATCTTATAAATGCAGGGAGATAAGAATCACTTGTCAGCTGCATCTACCAGAATGCTTTGCACCAACAAAAGCTCCTGTCATCAACATGGAATATCTTGGAAAGCATGGTTCTGTTCCTTGCATTTATCACCCAAATACAGGAGCATTAGTACTGGGTCTTCGTAACCAAGCAAGGTGAATGTTGCTGTGTGTAGCATAAGCAGGGATGGTTCAGCCAGAAATATTAATGGGAGTGCATCTTCGTATATTTCTTCCTCAATCAAAGCACAAGCTGTCTTCTCTGCCTTCCCATATCCCGTGTAATTTGGAAGGCATTTAGTTTTTTCCAGCACCATTGACAGGACAATGTCATCCACTGGGCCTGTGGACTAGCTGAAAGGTGCAGTAGAGGCCTAGGACTTGCTTACGCCACACACAGCTCCAAAAGAGAGGAAACAGCTTGGGCAGAGTGGGTGGAAGCTTCATTGCTACTCCCTAGTATGTGCTTGTTAAAAGCTGAAGAACATGCAAAGAGTTGTACTTGCTGATATCAAAGGGGGCATCCTCCCCCTCCCCCTCCACAGCAATGGACATACTGGCTCTGATACTGGAAGTGATAAACAGCCATAATCCTAATTCTTGGTGCAGCGGAACATACTAGAGTAGCCCCACTGAATCAATGGGGATTTGTTGAGTCATAAGGACATAAGGACATAAGAAGAGCCATTCTGCATCATGGCAAGGGCCCATCCTGTATCTCACAATGGCCCCACCAAATGCCTCTGGGAGCGCACGAGACTACATATCTGTCTCCTGCTACCACTCCCCTGCATCTGGCCCTTGAAGTACCCTGGTTTTAAGCCTGGAGGTTACACATCTCCATCATGGCTTGTAATCCGTGATGGACTTTTCCTCTGTAAGTTTACATGGGTCTGTTGTCATGTGATGCATTTATTTATTTATTCAATTTATATCTTTCCCAGGGGCCACTGTATGATGCTAAACCACAGGATTTTGGCCTGCATGGAAATCTTTTGACTGTACCATATTCGGCTTGTTCATAGGAGACATCCAGTGTAATAAAGGACATGGATGTGTGCTCTGATGGCCTCCTAGCATACAGTGTATGGCATAGGGTAGACAAAAACAAAACAAAGCAATATTTATTGTAGTGTGACTCTAGTTTGGTCTAGAATTAATCTAACTAGTGTCAAAGTATTACGGGGGGAATCAACTTTGTCAGACAAAATGATGACAGGTCAACTGGAACACTCACATTTCACAACTCTATGGAATTATGTGCACTAATAAACCACTGATGAAGCAAAATGCAGAAGCCATGGAAACTGGTAAAACTATCTCAGTGGACTTTGTATTAGGCACTGTTTATTGTTTGCTAAGGAGACTGTATTACTTTAGCAAAAAGGTAGATTGCTACAATCTTGTGGCTTTTCCTCAGAGGAAAAAACAATGAAATGGATTTATTAGGTACAACATCTGCTACACATCTCTCAGTGTGCTCTAGACTCTGTTTTAGCAGTTCCAAAAGTACATTGCCACGTGCAGAAATACTGCCTGAAGCTAAGAATTAGATGCTACAATCTCCCTCTTTAATAAGTGCATGGTAGTAATACACAGTGCCTTCTCTCCTCTTTTATTTGCAAAATATCTGAATACACTTTGCATATGGAATAGGAAACGTTCCAACCTGTGATACTGTCATATGTCTATACCTGTATTGGTATCTATACCCATAGGCCATGCATGGCCAGATCAAGAGAATGGTCTTTTCAAAATATGGGGGTGAAACAGGAGGTCCTAGTACCACTCTGTTTCTCTTATCATCAGACCACTGCAGTACTTCTGTGGAAAACATAGGCCCTTGTCAAATGAAGGGAATGTTCTCTAGTTCTTCTCTTAGTTTCCATACCTTTGTTGTACTTATTTTTGGTCATGTGGCATATACTGCATAATGGAACCAACACCTTAGGAACTTTTAGCAATAATGATTTACTTTGTTCTATTTGAATTGTACAGGGCTGTAGTGGCTCAGTGGACTAAGGCTTCTGAAAACTGTCGGCTGCAAAGTTGGCAGCTCGGTGGTTCGAATCTCAGGTGCCATGCAGCATAGCGAGCTCCTGCTGATAACCCCAGCTCCTGCCAACCTAGCAGTTCGAAAGCATGTAAATGCAAGTACATAAATAGGCACCACCGTAAAAAATGGGAAGGTAAAACAGTCTTTCCTTGCAGCCATGCTGGCCACGTAGCCATGGAGTTGCACAACACTGGATCTTCAGCTTGAATATGGAGATGAGCACCGTCCCTAGAATTGTTATGGCCAGCTATATCATACATAGTACTGGTTTATTTTCTATTTTGCTTCAAGGGGCAATTAATTCCAGTTGGGATTGTACTGATCGAACAAAGATACAAAATAACACAACCCACCCAAGAGTGAAAAATAAACAGTAGTTATACCACTGGCCACTTCATTTTTGGTATGAAGAACAGAAGATGGAGAAATGATATGATAGTTAACTTTGGTTAAATGGAGCCCTGTTACTTGGAAGATGGATGAGACTTGCCTTCTGGAACTCATGAAACAAAACCAAGAGACTAAAATGACCAGAAACAGCCTTCCATCTGACAATCAAGAGGATCAGACAGAACACAAGGACATGTCTAATACTAGAATAGTATATCCTGGAAGGTAGTGAGTACTTCTTCAATAGAGAGTTTTAAAAAGAGGTTTGATGCCCACCTGTCATGGATATTTCAGCTCTGAATTTCTCATTTGGGCAAGGAATTAGAATTGGTGACCCCTGCAGTCCTTCTTAATTCTTCAACTCTATTATTCTATCATTGTTATATTTATCTCTATTTTAATATGCTTTTAAAGCTAAGAATTCCATCAAAACATTTGGGAAATGTAAAAACTGGTGGACATGTTCACAAAACAGCATAGAAGTGACAGAACAGGTAAACGTAGAACAGTGGTACCTTGTATAAAGTAATTCATTCATTCCAAATGAAATTCTGTTAAACAATTTTTCTTTGTACAAATTTCCCATAGGAATGCATTGAAAATGGATTAATCACTAATTGTGACCTTTTTTGTTGTACAGATTTGCCCATAGGCAATTCTGTTAAGCAATTTCCCCCTATCTCTGGAATTTTTTTTCCTTTAAGTGGATTTTCTGTTAAACAAACTGTTTGTTATACAAGGGTCCACTGTACTAGAATTTGCAACAAGGAACACCTTGAGATACTTTAGTTTCAATATACTTCATGAGCAGCTGGTTTGTATATGTTTGCAGAGACCCTTGAAACACTAGTGGAGACAAGTACATCGGATTCAATTACAGCCTGACGACCAAGCCAAAAAAGGCCTGTTTGGATCAGTCTGGATGCATGCTGAAACAAAGAGATTATCATTTTGAAACAAATAGAAACAAACCTGAATCCAGATCCAGAATGAACCAGCGGGAAGGGTCAGATTTTTCAAGCATCTCCATAAATACAGTTTATGGTTGTGCTTCCTAACAAGCCTTGTAGTGCAGTGGTTAAATGACTATACTGCAGGTAAAACTGTGCTCACGACCTGGGGTTCAATCCCAGGTAGCAGGATTATGGTTGACTCAGCCTTCCGTCCTTCCAAGGTTGGTAAAAGGAGGACCCAGCTTGCTGGGGGGGGGGAATGTGTAGCCTGCATACTGTAATTAAACTGTAAACTGCCCAGAGACTACTTGAAGTGGTATGGGGTGGTATATAAGAAGAACACTTTTAATAATACCAATGCAAGAGAAAATGAATGAAAGGGTTTAATAACAGAAATATTTGTTGTTAAGAACATCTGCATTTCAGCAGGTTTAAATGTCTCCTAGAAGGGCCACTATATCTGCAAAATTATTTCAAGGCTGACAAGCAGAGAGGAAAGGTTTTAATTTTTGATTTGCATTTCTAAGCAATGAGACAAACATTCATATTTCTAGCTCTTTATTTTGATTCTACAACAAGGTCAAATCAGATGGGTTCTGAATGTTTGAGCTAAATTGTCCCATTTACAAATCTAGGTCTGCCTGTACTAGATTTTGTGGTTGGTATTCAACACCATTAGTTCACAGCACTAGAGATGGGCATGAAATGGGAAAATAGTGTTTCATTTCGTTTCTGTAATAATTTCATTTTGTTTCCTTTGTAATGAATTTTTAAAGCAGTTTCGTTATAAAATGAAACAAAATGAAATGAAACACTATGCTCCCCTGGGTCCTAAAGGACTAAAATGGCAGGGTAACTTCCTCAAGTGATTCAAGGTAACTCCCTGAAATTTGGAAATGTTTGGGGTTCAGGGGACTGAGTTATGAAGCTCCAAAAGGGGTCCAGGTAGTTAAGAAAGTGTGCCAGCATTTTAGTAGTAAATAGGAGTAAAGCTGGTGGTTAAATTAACTCCTAAATTGCTGTTACAGGTGCTGCACACACTCTCAATTAAGCAGCTCATAACTCAGTCCCCTGAACCCCAAATCTTTAATTTTGGGGGGTTTTACGTGGAAGAACCTGAGGAAGCTCCCCTGCCATTTTTTCTATAATGAATGGTTTCATTCTAGAGGGAAAATGGTGTTTTGTGATGAAACGAAAAGGAATGTGTTCTACTGTTTTATTAGGCAATGAAGTAATTCGTTACTTAACAAAACGACAAAACAGCATTTCATTTTTGTTTTGTGCCCATCTCTATACATCACCATTATACAGATTTGAAGGTCTTTCTTTCCTAATAAATAGATACACCAATAAAAACCAAACAGGAAATTATGAAACCATATGGAGAAAACTGCTTTGCCATGCAAGTTCTCTGCAGACCATAATGATTAGATTACTGGTTATTTCACTAAATATATGTTATTTTGACATTAAGAAAATTGGAAATGGTGACAGTTTTTTTTCCACAAAAATCCAAAGCCATCTAGAGTCTCTTGAAAAATAAGATTTCCCTCTTTATAAATCTGTGTCGAATTCTCATAATGATGTTAAACTTGCTATTCCAATTTAGACTTCAATATAAGCCCTTGGATTCATATTTGGGTGTCCAGTTCTCCATTGGGTGTCTCAACGATGGACCTAAACTCTCAAGGATAGGGGTGCTCTTAACAATAGGGCCCATCTTCTTGGCTTTAGGGCAGGCCATTTAGACATGCTCAGAAGCATACTTCTCTTTTTTTATTTTCTTGCATGCTCTGGAACACCTGCAGCTGGAATTGAAATTTTGGCCTATCATCAATAAAACTCCATCTTATCATCTCAAGCCTTCTTTCCATATGTCAGATAAGGATGCTAATATCAGATTCCTTTGCCAAGCTGTTGTAAGGAAGGAACAAAGAAATACATCCCAAGTATTGCTTTGAGAAAACTGCATTAGACAGATACAAATTTACTTGAATATTCTACTTTCCCCCATATTGGGAGGCTCCAGAAAGTGCCAAATAAATGAATCATCTTTTTAGTGGGCTTCTTTCTGTTGGTAAAAGAGTATGGAAATATTTGAGTTATGCAGGTATCAAGGGAAGAGCTGAAAGATAACAGATGCTCCCTGCCATACAGAGCAAGGTTACTGTTTAATAGAAGCCTGTTAGTCATTTGGAACAGATAGTAACTTCATCAGGACAAAGATAGCACTTCAAATATGTATTATAAATGGATTAAATGACAAGGTTAATCTTGCTTCTGCCACTGTAGCCTGTTATTATAAGACTGGAATACAGCAATTTAACTGTTAACAACAGGTTGCAACTGAGCTGATGATGAAAAATGTCTTCATTGATAGACAACTATCCTTCATACATATTTAGACAAGCTGTCTGATTATGTATACTGTGTACCTTACAAGGTTGTCTGAGATTGGCCAAGCAATGCTACCAATGTGTGATTAATATATCAGGGCAAGCATAATCTTATTAGCTACCGTATTAAACAATATATACAGTAACCTTCCCTTACCACTTGGGTAGAGATGGGCACGACCAGAAAAAAATTCTTTTCGAGTTGTCATTTTTCGGGACGGGTCCGTTTCGGGTGGTTTCCGTTTTTCACAAAATTTTTCAAAAATTTGTCGTTTCATCATGTCGTTTGTCGTTTGTCGTTACCGCCGCAATTTAGCGCGACTTGACTTCCCAGAGCATGGGGTTAGGGGGTAAGGGCTAGGCTTAGGGTAATGGTTAAGGTTAGGGTGGGTTAGTGGGCTGTACCTCTGGGTGCCTCTGGCCCACTAAGAACACAGTGTACTGGCGTATGTGTTAGGGTTAGGGTTAGGATTAGGGTTAGGGTTGGTGGGCTTTTTATGCCCTCTCTGGCACATCCAGAAGTCTCAGCAAAACCTGGCCATGCAAATGGTGGAATGGCTCCAAAAATTTGCATGGTCCCATCCCATGGCCAGCCCATCATTGCGCATGCGCAGGTGTAAAAAAAATAAAAATAAAATAAAATAAAATAAAATAAATGGAGACGTTTTGTTGCAAGAAAAACCCACTGTTGCTACTGTAAAAATTCAAGCATTTAAAATAGTTAATTTTCGCATGTTTCTGTGGTGCTTTGGTGGGTTTTTGGACCACGATTTCAAAAAAAATATTGCGGTCGCCATTTTGGATCCCCCCGCACCGCATGGCAAATGGAGACGCCGAGGATGCCCCCTCCCAGCCCGGTACCAGCAGCCCAGGACAGGAGGGGGGGAGGCTGGAGTGGGGACCCCCCCCCGAGAAACCACCCCTCGGTAGGTGCCCTCAGGCAGGCATATTTTCACCTGCTTTTTTGGCCGGGAATCGGGGTTTTTTTTATTTCTAAAACTTTTTTTCTGTGCCGCTTGGCATCGCGCGATCACCGCGCGATGGCCAGGAACGACAACGACAAATCAGACCCAATTTTTCTTTTTTCGGTTCGAGTTCGAGTTCTGGGGGAGTAATTGTCGTTACCATTTCCGTTGCATAACGGAAACGAGTAACGGAAACGAAAACGAGAATTTCGCCAAGTCGTGCCCATGTCTACACTTGGGTTCTATAGAGGACTCCCATTTTTCTCTCTTATAAGAACACTGTCTGGAAAAATGACTAGAACCTCTTTGCTCATGTGCATTTCTGTATTCTCCTTAGTGATATGTATCCAGAACGTTGTAAGTCTGTGGAACTCCCTGCCACAGGATGTGGTGATGGCATCTGGCCTGGATGCCTTCAAGAGGGGATTGGTCAGATTCCTGGAGGAAAAGTGCATCACAGGTTGCAAACCATGATGGTGATGTGTAATCTCCAGGCTTAAAACTGGGGTACTTCAAGGGCCAGATGCAGGGGAGTGATATCAGGAGACAGATATCTACTCTCATGTGCTCCCAGACGCATCTGGGCCACTGTGAGATACAGAAAGCTGGACTAGATGGTCCTTTGGCCTGCTCCAGTATAGCTCTTCTTATGTTCTCATGTTATTTGGAAATGTTAGAGTAAGTCCCTTCGCTTCACAATTCACCATTAAATTCTTGTACTCTGCTGATTGGCTGCATAAGGATTTGGTCCTCTAACAATTTCATCTAAAACCTATGTTCCTGTATTTGATAGCACAAAATGCAATACTGCCTTCTAAACAGTGAGTGTGATGTAATGGTTGGAGTAGAACTCCAGAGGCCTGAGTTTAAATTCCTGCTCTGCTTATGAATCTCACTTCAGCCAATCACACTCAGGTAGCCCGGCCAGCTTCAAAGGACTGTTGTGAAGATAAAGCGGAGATCGGGGTAAGAGCAATGGATGTATCCTTAAGGTCACTGGAATATACCTTTAACAAGTAGCTAAATAAAGAAATGTAAGGCATCTGAGGAAAGAGAAAAGCCACCGAGTAATTTCATTTTAAACATGGCTGAAGAGCCATAGATCTCTGAGAGGAGCTACCCTCCAAAAGGGAACTGTAACAATTAATCATTATGCTTGATTACTAGTTCAGTAACTAGCATTCATGGCTGTCCTATTAATGTTGATGGCATTTATGTGTTTCTTCATTACATTTTTAATCCCCTCCATCTAGGCCACTAAAGGGTGGCTTACAATAACATCATATTAAAAATAATAAAATTATAGCAATAAACTAATACATCACACAAAATATAGATGGAAATACAGACAATTTCTTTTTAAAATACATATTAGGAAATATTCTTGGTCTAGTTACACCAATTTAAGAACAATATTCTTCAATTATTTAGCATCCTGTCTTCTTGGAACACACTCTGACACGGTGTTCAATAGGAGAGCAAAACCAGAAGGTTGTTTATCTGATATGGCACGGCATGAGTGACATGAACACACATTGTCAAATACTTAGAGGAGAGAAAGAGATTATGAAGACTGCTCCCGGAAGTAGGGCTGTAATGTAAACAGGGTTTAGGAGAGAAATTTAAGATCCCCCCCCGGTAGGTTGTACCATCAGATTCTTATCTTTCATCGAATTTTCCTAGTTTCAACTCATTTTCCTTTCTCTCCCTCTCCCTCCCCCCTCTCTGTCTCTCTCTCTGTCTCTCTCTGTTTCTCTCTCTGTCTCTCTCTCTCTCTCTCTCTCTCTCTCTCTCTCTCTCTCTCTCACACACACACACACACACACACACACACACACACACACACACACACACACACACACACACACACACACCTATCCCCATCCTATCCAGAGCAATTTTGCCTTTACCTCCTGTGCATGCCATTGACAGAGCATGCAGAAATTATTCAACAGTCTGATTTGTTGTAACACAGCCAGGTCAAAGCTAATGGTTTCCTTAGTTTAGGGAAAAGGGTTGAGAAACATACAGCTAGTTCTCTTCTGCCAGACGGGGAATTTCAATCTGAGGGGATAAAGTTATTTTTCTTGCTTTTTCTCACCTATCCTCTGCTGAACTCAGTTGTGGAAATGCTATTGAAAAATTCTTGATACAGAATTCTATTGCAGCTCTGGACTATGGATGGGAGAAAATTCTATTGTTTTATATTGTTTTTACATAGGATTTGCAGAATTTGGAGATTCAAGATGATTTTTAAAATTTTCAAGAAAAAAAGTGGAGAAAAGCAAAACAGTTTAATTCATCCTGATCTAGAGCTTTGGGCACTTAACTTGTAAAAGTCTTGATTCAAGTCCTTCTGATTGTTCAAGTTGAATTAGGGCAGTGATGGTGAACCTTTTAGAGACCAAGTGCCCAAACTGAGATTCAAAACCCATTAATTTTTTGCAAAGAGCGAATATAGCAATTTAACCTGAATACAGGTAACTGTGAAGACGATGTCGGGTACCCACAGAAAGGGCTCTGAGTGCCACCTTTAGCACCTGTGCCATAGATTTGCCAATACTGAGTTATTGCTATCACTACTTCTTTTCTGAATGGCATCTCATCTTTAAAACCTATGTGCCAAAAAAGGCACAAACGGCTACTTTAAAGATGCAATATTGGGCTGGGAATCACTATAGCAACTGAATTGTGGTGGTACAAAGGAGGGTGAATTTAGAAGAGTTTCTTTTAAACCAGTAGCAATATGCAAGATACCATTGTCATCATAATCATGTGCCATCATGTCGATTCTGATTTATGATCACGCTTTCCAGGGTTTCCTAGGTAGGCAGTAGGAAAAAACAAACCCTGAAACAGACAGGTTCATGGCTCCTGTTTCACTGAAATGAAACAAAGTGCCAAATTTCTCCCGCCCCACTCAGTGCTTCATTTTGCTTTGGCGAAATAGATGTCCCACCCCCTTCCTGATGTCCTCTCACTTCATCCTTGGTCCTGCCACCACCTCGCCTGAAGGGCATATCTAGGAGGGGTGGAAGGGTGCATTAGCTCTGGGGTGCAGCAATCTGGGGGTGCCTGGAGGGGGAGCAGGAGCAGGAAGCCATGCACCCACCTGCTAGCAGTCCTCCTCTCCCCCGGTTAAGGCATGGTAACGTGACCCCCTCTGCCACCATGCGCCAGGCGAGCGGCGAAGTAGGCATGCAGGCAGGCATGCAGGGAGTGCGGTGGCTGCAACACCCTCCTCGTCCTCTTCCTCACCTTGCTTCGGGCCACGACAGGAGAGGTGTAAGGTTTACAATTTAATTATGCAGGCTACACATTGCCCCCTCTCTGCAGACTGAGTACTCATTTTACCGACCTCGGAATGATAGAAGGCTGAGTCAACCATGAGCCGGCTACCTGGGATTGAACCCCAGGTTGTGAGTACAGTTTTTTTAGCTGAAGTCTCAGTGAAGCCACTTGTGTGGCTTTTGGATGAAAAAAAATGAAAACAAAAACACAAAAAAACACTTGTTTACTCTGTTGTTCACATTGATTTCAGGTGTCTTGGCTTGCTGGATAAAGAATTTCAAAGACCCATGGGTCTGCCGTCCTCCAACTGACAATGAGAAAAAGAACCTTCTCCCTCCCTTCAAGGTCCTTGGCATTTGGCCAAAATGCTATTTTCTTTCAAGAAGCAGAACAGCCTAATAAGCACAGAAGCCTTGGCTGGTCATTTCTATACCAAAAAAGCAAAACAAAACACAGTCCCATTTTCCAAATGTTAAATTCCTCGACAATCATTGTGCAGTGGAGACAATTCACACAGTTGCACAGTGTTGCACAAAAATGTGAAATTATTTTTTTTTGGGGGGGGGGGTTGAATTGTGTCAGAGGATAAGCCAAGAGAAGATTTCTAGGTAGGAACAAAGAAAAGGTGGTGTGGTTCCCCAAGAAGACACAAAAGAAAAGTGGTCCAATAAAAGATATCATCCACTGAATAAAAAGTATCACCCTCTGATACTTCTAGATGTTCCATCTCAAAAAAGGGTATTTCCTTCCCATTCAAACATTATGGGAAAGCTGAATGTCTGAAATATATTCCTTTTTTAAAAAAAAACATGCACCCTTGCTCACATGCACCCGTGTACACACGCAAGCTCTCGTTTCCCTCTAACAAAGAAGAAAATATGATTACAGATAGAAAGCGTGCCTACCTTTGCCAAGAACAGATACAGTGTAATGATTACCTGCTTTCTAATTCATTACATTCTGATAGCCTTGCATAATCTATGCTCAGCCTAGGATATATTGATTTCAACAGTGTCCCTATAATGTGTTTTGCTGCTTTCAAAGAGATTACCAATAATGGTCACAGAGATAATAGATAATGCAATGATTTGGAGAGGAAAGTCTTGACTCTGGAATAATTTTCTTTCTTCACTGTGTAGTTGCATGACTAACTCTTTTGAGAAGTTGTCTAAGAACATTGCAGCAGTGAGTCTATTCTTCCCCCACGACTCCACCTGGCACTTCCATAATTGATTAATTAATTGTGCTCTATTGTGGTTTACTAGGACAATGACGGATGGTCTCTAGGCAGAGATTACTGACTTCTGTAAAGTTATTCAATTTGTCTACTCAGGGATTTCACAGAGAGCAGAGCGGTCCAATACCAGCAGAGACTTGAGTGCCCAGCTAATCTTTCATTGCCAACATCAGCAGACATACATTGTGCAGTGATTTAGAGTGATGTGATTTCATAAAATTTAGTGGGCTGGATAGCTCATTGAATTTGGAATCTGACGGCAGGAACAAAGACTTGGAATTCCATTTCCCCCATGCATCCTAGAACAGCCAGCCTGTGTGATCTTGGGCAAGCTGCGCGGTCTGAGGACTGCGCAGCTTGCCCAAGATCACACAGGCTGGCTGTTTTGGGATGCAGAAAAAGGTGATGCCAATCACCTCTGAGTATTTTCTGCCTAAAAAAATCCTGACAACTTAGAATAGACTTGATAACACACAATTATTCATAAAAATGTAAACAATTAACCACAGGCTACCGCACTTTAGATTTGAAATACCTTTTCCTTAAAGACAAATCACATTTAAAAATCACTGTCCACTTTTCAAATAGCTTTTTCTGAAGAGCCCCATTGGCCGTGCCCATTTTTGACCGCTGTGTCGGTTTTTCTTGCGATGGCCATTGGATGTGTGTGGTTTTTTAAGTCGGTCCCTGCACACCCTTATGAAGCGATTTGGTTGTATTTGAGGATATACTATGCAACCTTTTTTCAATTTCCCCACTGTTTCTGCTGTTTCCCTGTCATGGTTTAAAGCGGTTCAGCCACGTGCGAACGGGGAAGCCGATTGCTAAACAACCGCTGAAGTGCGGACTGCCGAACCGCTGTAGCGACCATGTGACCACGGGAGGAGATAAGGCGATGCAAAATAAAAAGCGGTTGCTCAAGGAAGTGCAGTAGCAGCCAAACTGTAGAAAGCAAGATTTGCCCTGATTTTTAAATCTAGGAAAGTATATCAACTTTGGGGGAGGGGGTTTCAAAATGGGGTGAAGCAGCAGTGTTTGAACATTACTAGAGTGGACAGAGGGTGGTCAGGTTAATTAGGGAACCTCTACAAGTTAATGACATTTGCTTCTAGGGTTAAGAGGTTAAAGATGCCAACATATGAACCATAAGATTTTCAGGAAGTTGCTGTAGCAAAAGCCTCCACTGCCAAAGCAGAATGAGATTAGTAACTGAAGCTACAATGAAAGACAAAACCTAGAGGGCAGGTGAATATACAGTGGAGAAGAAGGCACAGTGCAAGGACACAATGGCTCAAATGTGCTTGTTTAGTTCTAATGGAGTAATACAAACACCATAACTTTTGGAAGTTAATTGCCTGAAGTTAAGGGATCTTCTTAGAAATTACCTGTTGCATAATGAGTCACACAGCTCAGCATGAGACAGATAATCTCTGCAGAGATTTCTTAACTTCAGGTAATTTACTTCCAAAGGTTATGATGATGTTTGCATTAGGCCTTATGCCATTTGCATAGCTTCACAAAAAGATTTTGGCCTCTTCGTCTTTACACTAAGCCTTGATGTCTGGTGATGTCATCATGCTCCATAATGTTTACCTTTGTTCCCACTGTGATAAACCTTAACTTGAGTCCTTAAAGAGCTGCTCCCATCAAGAAATCAGTAAATGGTGGGTTGGGTTTAGATATACAGAAGTTTCATATGTTTCTGAAGCACAGTGAATAAAAGTAGTAGTGGACTGTCCAAAAACTGAGTGGGGTACAAGTGTAAACAAATATAAATAAATAAATAAATAGAAGACATTAAATACAGAGTACAATTCATACTCAGTATATTCCTTGTGAATAGTAATGATAGGCATCATCATCATCAACATCTTTGAACTGCAGAGTTGGAAGGGACCCTATAGATTAGAACATCATGTCCAGCCGCTGTCATGGCTGCATAGTGGGGAACTCCCAACCTATTGCTGTGTAGCCAGATATGTAAACCATTGAGCTACCCAGCAGTTCATGCGGAAGATCTCTCCAAATCTTACCATTTGTGATGATAAAAGAAAAGGTCAAGCAGTATGATGAAGACTGTTGAAACCAAATTTACCTTTACTAATGAGAAAGACAGTAGAGAATAGCTCATTGTTAGAATCCAGGTTTTGCATGCAGAGGGTGACAAATTCAGCTCATGGGATCTCCAGCACAGCTGAGACAACTTTGCCAGAAAACCTGGAGAGTTGCTGCCTGTCAGTGCTAATAATATTGGCCTTGATAGGCCAGTGCTCTGACTCAGCATAAGACAAAGTCATATGTTCCTGAGGAAAAAAATGAATGAAAGTAGTTTAGAAGTGCTTCTTTTAAATCAATAGCAATATGCAAGACAGCATTGTCATCATAATCATGTGCCATCATGTTGATTCTGATTTATGATAATCCTTTCCAGGGTTTCCTAGGTAGGCAGTAGAGATGGGCATGAACTAAACTATGAACTGAAAAAAATAAAATAAAAAGGACTGGTTCATAGATCCTGTTTTGCTGAAATGAAACAAAGTGCCAAACTCCCCCCCCCACACACACACACTCAGTGCTTCATTTTGCTTTGGCAAAATAGATGCCCCAATCCCTTCCTGATGCCCTGTCCCTTACCCCTGGTCCTGCCATCACCTCACCTCAAGGGCGTATCTAGGGGAGTGAAAGGGTGCATTAACCCCTGGGGCGCAGCAATCTGGGGGCACCTGGAGGAGAACAGGAGGGGGAAGCCAGCAGTCCTTCTCTCCCCCACTAAGGCTTGGAGATGGGACCTGCTACACTGCTGCGCTCCAGGTGAGCGGTGAAGCAGGCAGGCAGGCAGGCATGCAGGTGGCCTCAGCGCCCTCCTCCTCCTCTTCCTCACCTTGTTTTGGGCCACTGCGGGAGAGGTGTAAGCACATGTGCGCTACTACACGCACGCACATGGGCGCATACACACACACACACACACACACACACACACACACACACACACACACACACACACACAAATGGCCATCCTCCCCCATGCACACACATGCCCCACACATGCAGGATTTTGCTGGCTGGGTGCGATTCAGTGGGGGGGGGCAGGAGAGGCACAAAAACAAATGTCCCCAGGTGCTCCAAACCCTTGTTATGCCTCAGCCTCCCCTTCTCCCTCCACCATTATCATCTTCAGAGACAGCGGCCTGGCTTCCTATCCAGGAGTCAGTCTTGCTGTTTCTGTGCATACTTCATGGTTCACCATTTTTCCCCAGTTCATGCCCAACTCTACTAGACAGTACTCAGAAGTGGCTGGCTCTACACAGGCTGGCTCTACAGGAGGCGCAGAGGCAAAGGGTAGAATCAAACTCCCAACATCTGGCTTTGCAGCCAGGTACCTAATTCATTGAGATAAGCAGGCAGCTTGCAAGATAGCACCCCATGATTCCTTTGAACAAGTGTGTGGCTGGTATTTTTCTTCTGCTTCCTGCAAAGGTAGCCAAACGATACTGCTTTCAATATCTCACTAAATCATCTCTAATGTCCTGAAGCTTTTATAGAGCATCAGGTTTTGCAATCGGTAAGAACCTATTATTTTACATCTTTCAGGTCTGGGACAAACCAAAAGATTCATTATATGGCGAAATGCACCATAGAACGCAGCTTGTTGGTGAAGTGGGAGAATGAAACGGTTGTTTGTTGAGAAAGCAGTAATATGAAGGATAGTTCTCTCTTCCCTTGACCCATTCAGCTTTACAACAACCACATTCCATCACTTTCTTGGAAGGAGTGGCAAAAGAAAACAGCTTTCAACATGGTCTCCTTCACTTCAAGTACCAGTCTTAGGCACTGCTTAAATCAGTAATGGGGTGGAGATGGAAAAGGTGCCAGCTGCATTATTTCCAAACCACATCAACTAGTAGTACAATCCTGGCAGATTGTTCCAAGGTGGTCCTTGCCCTTCCCTGACTTCAGTAAAAGCAAAGCAAAGCAAAGCGTTGTGCTTATATACCGCCCCATACCACTTCAAGTAGTCTCTGGGCGGTTTACAGTTTTCAATTACAGAATGCAGGCTACACAGTATGCGCCTTACACCTCTCCCACGGTGGCCCAAAACAAGGTGAGAAAGAGGAAGAGAAGGGTGCTGAGGCCACCGTGCTCCCTGCATGCCTACCTGCCTGCCTGCTTTGCCACTCACCTGGCAAGCAGCAGTGGAGGGGGTTCCGTCTCCAAGCCTTAGTGGGGGAGAGGAGAACTGTTGGTGGGATGGTGCATGGCTTCCTCCTCCTGCTCCCCCTCCAGGCACCCCCAGATTGCTGCACCCTGGGGCTAATGCATCCTTCCACACCCCTAGATACGCCCTTGAGAGGTGGTGGTGGCAGGACTGGGGGGGGGTAGGGATAGGGCATCAGGAAGGGGGCGGGGCATCTATTTTGCCAAAGCAATAGACAGTAGGACCTCCTTCCTAGGAAACTATGCTGAAAAAGAAAAATACCTTTCCTTTTCACTGGGAGACTGAAGCTACAGAAATACTATCCCCTGCCCCCACCCCACCCCGGTCAAAAAAACTCAATGGAAATGAAAAATAACTGTTGACAATAATGCCATTCATTGCTATCCCCTATATCTCTTGGAATATCTGGAAGTGTCTGATTGCATTTTTTGTACTCCATCTGCAAAGATGGCGCTTTGTGTTCCCACTATTTTCTTGCAAAGCAGAAAGAGAATTCCAGTGTTTACTGGCAAAGGGCAGGAGAGTGAGCTTTGGGGAACCAGGAAGATAGATTTTCCCCTTTGATCTTCTTTGAAATGGGAAGGGAAATTAGTTGTTGATGGTTTTTGAAGGGCAAATGGGGAAGAGTTTGCAAGGGCTTTGGGGACCTATTTGTGCTGCAACTGATTATCTCGCTGTTTTGGACGTTCTATTTGCATTTGAATATTTAGCATTTGCACAGAACTAGGACAACCAAAGGTATGAAGGATGACACAATTTTTAGCAAGGCATGGGTGTGATTTTGAATTTGGGCCCCATTGTTTTTAACTACAGGATTTCCAGTATAGAAGGGCATGAACTGCTGAGCCAACAATTTGTGATGGTTTGCTTTTCATTCAAACAGGTGTTTTGTACTTCCCAGTTCTGCCTCCTCCAGTGGGTGCCCACTCAGAGGCAGCAAGGCCCATCAGAGGAGGTGGGGATAGGAAGTTCTGAACCCCTGTTTGACCAAAACAAACGAGCAAACAAACAAACAAATCAGCACAACCTCCTGCAGTGGGGGTTTGTGACCATCACTAATTGCTAGATGTTCATCCAGTCATTATACTTTTGTATAATTAATTACTTGATTATGGAAAAGAAAATGCAAGCAAGAATAATGAGAAAGAGGGGGAGAAAGAACACTCACAGTAAAACCTCACATAAGTAGTCCCTCATCTTAACCAGTCATGATCATCCAACATATAAATCCATGTGGATCTGGAAGTGGCTACCAAATTGTGTACTTGTATTTTCCTCAACATCTTCCTCACATCATCTTGCACATGATTTTACAGGACATCTTCCCTGATTTCTTAAGATTAATCCAGGTTAAACCCTCCTCCCCATTTTATTTCCCTCACCCTTCTCTTCTTCCTTTTCACTTTGTGGTTCTTCAAATATACTTATTCCTGTGATAAGGATTCCTGTGATGAGGATAAAGGATGAAATATTGACCATATTTTACCATCAGCCCCAATTGTTACTGTACGTCGTATTCATTTCCCTGTCAAGAAATTTGGGCAATGGGTACAGAACACATCAGTATGCATGTACAGGTTATTAGGAAAGATTTCCCAAGCAAAATAAGAGTGCAATCGGTCATGTGTCTTAATAAAAAATCCTGGAACACTCAACTTCAAATTTAAAAAAAAAGCATGTAGCAGGAATGGTCTTCTTTTTAGGAAGAAGTGTTGGCATTAAAAATGGCAATAGTGTTTGCTATGTGCCTTGAAAAAGCAATAACAAATTTGTTACAGAGGAATACCGTACTGGCTAGTGCCACTCTTCTATACATGGCCATCGTCCAATAAATTGTTCAAAAAGTTGCAACTTTTAACTGTTGTGAGTAGAGATGGGCACGACTTAGCGGTATTCCCGTTTCCGTTTCCATTACTCGTATCTGTTACTCTACGGAAACAGAAACGGGAATTACTCCGCCAGAATTCGAGCTCGAACCGACGAACAAACAATTTGGTCTGATTTGTCGTGCTCGTTACTTGCATTGCGGCGATCGCGCAATGCCAAGCGGCACAGAAAAAAAGTTTTTAAAAGTTAAAAAAAAAAACGATTCCCGGCCCTAAAAGTAGGCGAAAACTGTCTGAGGGCACCTACCAGGCCAGAAGGGTGTTTTATTTGGGGGGGGGGGTTCCCCGCCCCCTCTCCTTGGCTATTGCTACTGCTGCGCTGCTGGTACCAGGCTGGGAGGGCGCATCCATTTGCCATGCAGTGCGGGGGATCCAAAATGGCGACCGCAATATTTTTTTTGAAATCGTTGCCCAAAACCCCACCAAAGCACCACAGAAACATGCGAAAATTAGCTATTTTAAATGCTTGAATTTTTACAGTAGCAGCAGTGGGTTTTTCTTGCAAAAAAAAGTCTCCGTTGATTTTATTTTATTTTATTTTATTTTATTTTATTACACCTGCGCATTCGCAATGATGGGCTCGCCCATGGGAGTGGACCATGCAAAGTTTTGGAGCCATTCCACCAATCGCATGGCCAGGTTTTGCTGACTGTACCAGGCTGGGAGGGCGCATCCATTTGCCATGCGGTGGGGGGGATCCAAAATGGCGACCGCAATTTTTTTTTGAAATCGTTGCCCAAAACCCCACCAAAGCACCACAGAAACATGCAAAAATTAGCTATTTTAAATGCTTGAATTTTTACAGTAGCAGCAGTGGGTTTTTCATGCAAAAAAAAAGTCTCCGTTGATTTTATTTTATTTTATTTTATTTTATTTTATTTTATTTTTTTACACCTGCACATTTGCAATGATGGGCTCGCCCATGGGAGTAGACCATGCAAATTTTCCACCAATCACATGGCCACTTGGCCAGGTTGACCACAGAGACTTCTGGGATGTGCCAATCAGGCATAAACAGCCCAGTAGCCCACTAATCGTAGCCCATACCCGAACCCTAAGCCTAACCCATACGCCAGTACTCTGTCCTTCTAAGTGGGTCAGAGAGGCACCCAGAGGTGCACCCCAATACTCACCCTAACCTCACCCGTAACTAGCCTAACCCTAGCCCTTGCGCTAACCCATCTTAACCCTAAGCCAGATCTACTTGCATTGCACTACATGCAAGTACGTGAGACACAGTGGGTGCAAAGAGTCTGCCAGTCCGTCACTTGTGGCTCTGGCTGACTCCTGCAGCTCCCTCCAGGAGCCCGCTACCCCCTCCCCAAACCAGTACTAACGACAACAAAAAACGAAAAAACGAACCGACTAATTTTTGCGAAATTTCACAAAAAACGGAAACGAGCCAAAACGGACTGCCTCCGACACACGACAACTCGAAAACGTCATTTTCCCTAGTCGTGCCCATCTCTAGTTGTGAGTTATTTGGGCTGTTTGGCCATGTTCTGGAAGTTCTTCTTCCTGATGTTTCACCAGACTTTGTAGCCAGCATCATCAGAAGGCAAGGAGCTCAGGAAACTTGCACTCTGAAGATGTAGGCCATAGAGTCTGACAAAATTTCAGGAAGAAAAATTTCCAGAACATGGCCAAACAGCCTGAAAAACTCACAACAGCTATCAGATCCTGGCTGTGAACGCATTCAAGAATACATTGCAACTTTTTGTTTGACTCCTTCCAAAAAAACATCTTATGGAACACTTTTTTCATCAGCCATACAGCATCTGAGATGTAACAACAGGTCATTTCATAACAAAACATTTTGTGGTTACTCGTCACATCCCTAAAATTTGACTCTCCTACCTTATTGAGTCTATTTCTTTACTCATTTTAATTCCAGTCACATTACCCTACTAATCTCAGTAGCAGCAGCAAGTGAAAACTGGTGCTGTCTAAATTGTTTATTTTAAAAAAGTCATGAGATCTTATTTCACATGCCTGTAATTTGCAGCCAGAATCTTGTTGGTGTTGACACACACTTTGTTGATGGAGTTAATTATCACCTCTGCAATTAATTGCAGGAAGACGATCTTCCCACCTAATAATGGGCTTAAACTGCAGGAAGCCAGATTTTGGTTGAATATCAGAAAAAAACTTCCTTGTAGGGATTTCATACCCCGATAGCTCTGTACCCCAAGAAATGGGCAGAGCACAAAGCACACCTAGAGGAAGCTGAGGACCTGGATTTCCCAGAAATCCCCAGGGCTGAGCAGGCACCCAGGTGCAGCTAAGCTGATGCTGATCTAAGCATAGGTCAGGAGGCCAGGAAAACAGGATATCAGGATACAGACCAAGAGCCCCTTTCTGTCCTTATCAGTAATGCCTCACTAGCTAGGGAGCATTCCCCCCCCACCTATGGATTCTATTTCCTGGGCTGTTGTGTACCTGTTTACTCAGTATCGTCTCACAGATAAGGCATGCATTTCCCCCTCCCACTGAGGAACCCTGTATCTATTGTGCTTACTCTCTCTCAATAGAGACTGGGCTCAGGCAGTAGGACAGTAGGAGAATCATCACAACACAGGAGAAGAATCATCATCACACACTCACATGCACGCATGCCTCCACACATTCAGACACACAGAGACATCCATGGAGTCCAGATAGAGAATGTTGCCTGAGCACCAGATATTGCACCCCGAAACTCTGTGTCCGTGTGATCCGTAACGCAACACTTCCTAACTGTTAGCACAGAATGGCAATTGAACCAGTTACCTAAGGGAGGTAGGAAGCACTCCCACACCGGAAGAATTCAAGGGAAAATTGGGCAAGCAATTGTCAGATTGGCTTTGAATTAGATTCCTATGTTAAGCAGAGGGTTGGATTAGATGGCCTCATAGACCCAATTCAATTATTATCTGATTCTATGCTTTGAATTCAGGCAATTTTATGGGACCATTGTCAGCAGGATGCTGGCCACTATTTTTGAAAGCCATAACCAGACATTTCTGGGTTTGCCACAGCCCATGGTGGCGCCAGGGGCAAATATGTGGCCCCCAAACCCTTCTACTGACCTTTAATGAATTCCTTTGTCTTGAAATTGGGGGAGAGGTACAACTTGGAATTTAAGTTTCAGTAAAATCAGGTCTCAGAGAGCCAAGTGACTATCCTTCAGACTCTGAAGGGGGATATGATAGCTATGTTTAAATATGTTTAAATATTTGAAAGGATGTCATATTGAAGAGGGAACAGGTTTCTTTTCCATGGCTTCAGAGACTAGGACTTGGGACAAGGGTTTCAAACTACAGGAAAAGAGATTCCATTTGAACATTAGGAAGAACTTCATGACAGAGCTGTTCGGCAGTGGAATATGCTGGCACAAAAGGGTGGTGGAGTCTCCTTCTTTGGAGGTTTTTAAGCAGAGGCTGGATGGCCATCTGTCCGAAATATTGTGATGGGGTTCCTACATGGCAGGGGGTTGGACTAGATGGCCCTTGAGGTCTCTTCCAACTCTATGATTCTATGATTCTCTGGGGCCTTGACAAACTGCCCCAAAGATGCCCTAAATTTCCCCTCCCTGAAAAATAAAAAGTTGTCTTCTGGTTTTGGAAATGTTTTCAGTGTTAAAGATTGTAGTTGGAGGGGACAGAAATGAGGGTAAGCACTGAATGGGAAAAACTGATAGTAATGGCCAATTGAAAAGAGGAATTGCCATTCTTTGAGGATGGAACGAATGAACAAATGAACGAATGAACAAACAAATGAACAAAAATGAACAAACAAATGAACAGACAGACAGACAGACAGATAGGCATGTAGACAGACAGGCAGAAAGCCTTAGGAAGCCACTTATTAGTCAGACTTTTCCTACCTCAGGTTTAAACAGGTTTTTTTTCATAGCCTACCCAAGCAATGCAATTTCAGTTTTAAGTATTTAGAACCTCATGAACAGCATTCCTTTTCCAGTTCACTAGCTGCTCCTAGGAAGCTTGCACACTTGCAGGTGATGGTCATCTCCTGTAGCTTCAAGCCTGCATCTGGTTTTCAGGGAATGCGCCTTTGAGCATGGAGAATCTCATGAACTGTCCTGCAGTGAGCTGTCTAGCTTGTCGAAGCCTTTTCAAAGGCATCTGAGCTACCAACCACGGCCACACATTGTGGTCATTATTACTATGCTGAATGAGTCAAAAATAAGAGAAAAGTTCTATAATTTATTTTTGTAAGTCTGGGGAAGTGGCCACGTTAATTTGATGTTTATTTATTTTATTTATTTTAGAGTAATTTATTTATTTTATTTGTTTTAGAGCAAAATTGACATAAAGTCTGGCATTTCCTTAAGAAATAATGGCTGAAAATCAGCAGTAGGTTGCAAATAGTGTAGGCACATTGAATCTGTGATGACCTGGTAAGTCAAGATCTATGTGGGTTCCAGTGATCAAGGGTGCTATTGTAGTTGCAATGAGAGTAGGTTGCTGCCATTATCTGATATAGAAGCGTCTGAGAACTGCAGCCTTTTTATCACAAACATGAAGCTTTGGTTGAAGTTATACAATGGAGTGAAGATAGCTTTGGGAAAAACAAACAAAAAAACTAGGCAAAACCCCCATGGGAAGATAGGTTCATCCTTAATTTTGAGGGCTATTAAGAAGATGTGGATTGCAATACAATGGATATAGTGATGGACTAGGAGTCAGGAGACCTGGCTTCAAAGTCCCGTATGGCCAAGCAAATGTACAGGTGGTGAATGAGCGATGGAAGTAGTAACACTTCTTGAGCATCTCACTGGACCTTAAAGCCTTATTGAGGGCATTATAAGTTCACTCCAATTTTATGGTACATGCAATTTCTTTGAAGAGGCAACAGGCCCATTTGTACCAATGATATTTCTGGTTGCTCATGGGTGTGTGTGGAATCCTACTCTGCCACCAGAGCTGACCAGCCATATTCAGCCTGAGACCATTTTGGTGAGCAGTGCTACCAGCATGCATATTATAATAACCTTATTTATGGGGTTTATTTCTGTCTTGCTCCCAAGTCTTGTCTTTGTCTCATTGTTTTTTCTGCAAAATAAAAAAATGCTTTCTTCTGATAGAAAATGAAATATATATATGAAGTGTGGATTGAGATAAGCTCATAAAACCTTAGAAGGGGATCAGATGCTGTATACCAGTTTCTCAGTGTTAGAACACTAGCACAAGGAAAAGAGAGGAAGAACATTATTTCCAAATTAAGAAATCTACCGTTATACTGGGCATTACTAGAAAGCACAGAAGAACATCGTCGGGAAAAATGTGGATTTGCAATAATTTTTAGTAGCTTTCTGCAATGACTTCATTCATACATTTTAGCATAAATTGTTTGCTGTAATATGCTTCCAGCTGATCCCTCAGAGGTGAATGTCAGCAAAATATGAGGAAAGGGTTGCTATCAATGTGCTGACGTTTGCAAAACCCATAGAAGGTGATCATGTCAGTTTCATGCAGACTTAGTCATGCAGTGAAAAGAATATCAAAGTAGAGTGGCCACACTCAAGCTAGCAAAGACACCACACAGGTAATGTCACAAATGCCTAGCCTTCTCATCCTTATCACATGTCCGCCTTGAAGAAGGCTGCTGCTTAATTGAACTTCCTGTTGATTCCACAAAAGAAGTTTTCACAGCTTGGAAGGCGATACTACATTGGCCCCATGCAGCCCACCCTGCTGTTTATGCTTCTGCACTGACAATCATCTCAACAATGATAATTTAGAATGGCTGGAAAAATAAATGAACAAGAATACTGTACTGTGGTACCTCTAGTTATGAAATTAATCCATTCCCGATGCATTTTCCTAAGTCGAAATTTTTGCGAATTCAGAGTTTCCCATAGAAATGCATCAGAAATGGATTAATCAATTCTAAGTGGGAAACCACTCCCACCCAGAATAAAAAAAAACACATTAACAGGCATGCAAATGACAGAAACTCAGCTCCCTACCTTTCAACCATTTGAGAAATCCCCCCCCCAAAGTTCCAAAAAGTCCCCCAAATGGTGCCAAAGATCCAAAACTGGCAGTTTGAAAAAGTCATTTAAAAATGTAGCAGCCCTAGTTCTCAGCTTTCCTGTTCAAAATGGCTCCTTCCTCTTCCTAACTGCAGCACTGGAGTCAGGTGGCCACAGGATGGGAGTATTGCTATTGCAAACAAGCAGGAGCTATTTTGAAAAGGAACCTTTCCTTTCCTTTTCCCTTTTGTAACTAAAAAAAAAACACCCCAGGCTTTTTTGTAAGTCAAATTTTTCATACACTCATAGATTTCTATTCGCAAGTCAATTTTTTTGGTTGTTGTAGCATTTGTAAGTCAGGGCACCACTGTACTAGCACCTACTTGACAGTGTCATATAACATAAGGATGTTCTAGACTGAGGATGTTCTAGGTGAACCTTTTAGAGACCGAGTGCCCAAACTGCAATTCAAAACCCACTAATTTTTTTTGCAAAGTGCCAATACAGTAATTTAAACTGTATACAGGTGGCTATGAAGGGGTGATGTCGGGTGCCCACAGAAAGGGCTCTGAGTGCAACCTTTGGCACCCGTGCCATAAGTTCACCATCACTGTTCTAGATACTTTTAATTCAGAAACGGGCAACTCTAAGAACCCAGTGGCCAATTTCCAAAATATGGGACACACCACAGACACAATGGCTTTTCCCCATGAAAAGACTGAAATGGAAATACACTTGGTCAGAAATCTGCTTTTGGTTTTCTAAAAACCGTTCTTCAAAAGAAACTTTTAAAAGATGTGCTGGGGAGAGGCTGAACCTTGCTTAGAAGACTGATTGTGGAGCAGTCCCAAGCACACTGTTTCCTGATGTTCATGCAACACACAGGGAAATGCACACCAACCTTGATCTTTGACAAGTGGGACCTTTTCAGTCCATCTGAAGGGCTTTGACTATTTGAGACCAGGCTAGAGGGATTTCCTAGCATATGGAAGTTTTGAAGAGAGCATTAAAGTGATCTTTTCCAGTACATTCTCACTCTGATTTTCTTCAGCAATTCTTTGGTACAGTTCTGTAGAGCCTACACTGGACCTACACCACCTCTTCCTTTTCTGAATCCAGGTTGAACACCAGGAAAATTCTTGCCCTATATGCGTATGTTATAAGTCTTTGTTGTAAAATTGTGAACACCTCCTTGCTTGCAAGAAAAATTAATATGCTAGTCCTACAAGTTACTGCAATCTTTGGCATTTCATATCTTGGAAATTGGGGTGTATCTTGAAATTTGTTTATTTACATATTTCCTAACACATTCACATTCTGACAGTTTCAGTCCCTGTAGTCTGAAATAGCTCTATTGGTATTACATGTGGTGATTTATTTATTCTAATTTGAAATGGTATGGGGTATCTACTTGAAGTGTGCTGGGGTGATATATAAGCAGAACACTTTGCTTTGCTTTGCTTAAGAGCAACTTTCAGTTTCCTTTCTAAAATTGCATCTTTTTCATCAAAGATGCCATTTTTCATCTCTCTTATAAGTTCCTTTGAATGGTATTTCTTTCTTCTCTTTATTTAGTTCAGATAAGATAATATGTTCTCATGTAGATCTTTCATCATCTCTAGTCTTGGTTTAGCTTTCTTTTTGATTTCATGGATCTTATAGAAGCGAACTCTTGTTTTCCATTATTTTATTATTGTTTTCATCTCTTTCTTTGCCATGCTTATTACAGTAGTTCTTTTTGTCCCTACATGCAAGTGTCTAAAAAGCTGCTTTGGAATAACTCTATATTTATCACCATTTATTTTTCTTCTTGTTAACAATTTAAAGAGTTTCCTCAATCACCCATCAAGGCTTCTCTTTTCCTTTGTCTACAAAATAGACATTTTGCATTCTTCCCCAATAAAATAAGTAACACTTTTGTTTGCAAACATAATCTGTTCCAGAAGAATGCTTGCAAAAAACACTCTTATAACAAAGCAAATTTCCTCATAAAAATAATGGACACTCAGATGATTCATTCTGGGGTCTGTGAGAGTAAGGTTCAAGTGTTGAGTTTATCTTCAATTCTTCATTCTACCCTCTGCTTCATATAGATATCCTAAAACCATCATTTCTGTAAACTATGTCCTGAAAGCATCATCTCTGTGTTTCTGCAAAGCACCCCCACCTCTGCAGACATGGGCTTCTAAAGCGAATGGCAACAGGATGTGTCCAAACCACAAAAAGTGTATAGCAAATGTCAAACCGCATGCTAGGACATCTCAGTTCTTAAAATATCTTGTTTGCACCTTTGTATCCAGCTTTTGAAACTCACTGTTAACACAGAGAGAACAATACATTGCGAAATTAATGACCTTTTAATCTTGCTAATGCAGATGGGAAAGTATCACTGATCTTTAAGTTTGGTTGTGTTACGGAAAATGAACATATATGTAATGAAGTCACATGCTTTCCACTGCGGCAAAATGTAACCAATCCTGAGTTTGTTCTTTATCTTTTTCTGTACGCTGAAGAATATTTAAGACTGGACATTCCATACAGGAAGTTGTCCCTGTGTTCAGGCACCCCTTGTGCACAAGGTATTAAGAAAGGATCCTCTGGAAATAAAACTACATTCCCAGGAGTCCGGTTTGTCTGTCGTCCATTTTATAGTGATTCCCATTGAGGATCAGCCACATTCAAATGTGTGGTGACAGGTCCCATGGACCACATACTGTACAGACCAAATGCCAAAACTCACAAAAGAAGTTGGCTAGAAGTCCACGTCAATTCCATGGTTTAAGTACTTGGCTATGGAATCTCCTCTGTTTAGGATTAAAAACTGGATTTTACTCTGTATTTTAATGTGTCAAGAATAAAGTGCAATTTGTAGCCCTATATACACTTGACTAGCTGCCCCATGACTAGAAATGATTTGGAAAAATAAGAATGTTGAAAACAAATTAAATAAAAATATAGAAAGAAAGAAAGAAAGAAAGAAAGAAAGAAAGAAAGAAAGAAAGAAAGAAAGAAAGAAAGAAAGAAAGAAAGAAAGAAAGAAAGAAAGAAAGAAAACCTGCACGTTCCTGGCTGGTGCAAGGAACATCTCCATCCCTCTCTCCTCCCTCAGCTTTGGAGGCTGCCTGAGACTGAACATTCCAGACTAGAGATGGGCACGACCAGGAAAAATGACCGTTTCGAGTTGTCGTGTGTCGGAGTCGGCCCATTCCGGCTCGTTTCCGTTTGTCGCGAAATTTTTCAAAAATTTGTCGTTTTGTTTGTCATCTGTCGTTAGTACTGGTTTAGGGGGGTAGGGTAGCAGGCTCCTGGAGGCACCTCTCTGGGGTGGGTGCCTCCTCTGGCACGCTACGAAGGGAAGGCATTTAGCAGGCTCCTGGAGGCACCTCTCTGGGGTGGATGCCTCCTCTGGCCCCCTACAAAGGGAAAAGGAAGGGTACATGACCGTGTAGCCATTGCGTACCAAGTGGCACTAGCAGAGGCACCCCTCTTTTGGGTGCCTCTAGCTCACTAAGAAGGACAGCATAGTGGCGTACAGAGTTTTTTGGAACTTTGGACTGGTGAGCGAGGTGAAAGAATGCCTCTGCTGGGCGCCCTCTGGCTCACTAAGAAGGGAAATGTACTTGCGTGTAGTGCAATGCGAGTACAGATCTGGCTTAGGGTTGGGGTTAGGGCAAGGGCTAGGCTTAGGGTTATTACGGGTAAGGTTAGGGTGAGTTAGTGGGCTGCACCTCTGGGTGCCTCTGACCCATGAAGAAGGACAGTGTACTGGCGTATGGGTTAGGGTTAGGGTTAGGGTTAGGGCTAGGGTTATGCCCGACTGGCACATCCCAGAAGTCTCAGTCAAAACCTGGCCAAGTGGCCATGCGATTGGTGGAATGGCTCCAAAAATTTGCATGGTCCCATCCCATGGCCAGCCCATCATTGCGCAGGTGTAAAAAAATAAAAATAAAAATAAAATAAAATAAAATCAATGGGATTGGAGACAGACATTTATTGCAAGAAAAACCCACTGCTGCTACTGTAAAAATTCAGGCAGTTAAAATACCTAATTTTCGCATGTTTCTGTGTGGTGCTTTGGTGGATTTTTGGACCACGATTTCAAAAAAAATATTGTGGTCGCCATTTTGGATCCCCCCGCACCGCATGGTATGGCGAGACGATGAGGATGCCCCCCACCAGAGCAGCCCAGGACAGGAGAGGGGGAAAGGACGGGGACCCCCCCCGAAACCACCCCTCTGGTAGGTGCCCTCACTCAGGCAGGCATATTTTCGCCTGCTTTTTTGGCCGGGAATCGGGTGTTGTTGTTTTTTACTTTTTTTCTGTGCCGCTTGGCATCGCGCCATCACCGCGCGCGATGCCATGAACGACAACGACAAATCAGACCCAATTTTTCTTTTATCGGTTCGAGTTTGAGTTCTGACAGCTTAATTGTCGTTACCGTTTCCGTTGCGTAACGGAAACAAGGAACGGAAACGGAAATGAGAATTTCGCCAAGTCGTGCCCATGTCTATTCCAGACAATCAACCCACAGTCCAGAAGGAGGGGAGGGAGGGAGAAAGAGCCACCATTGGCTCACTTGTGATCATGTGACCTTCTCCAGTGCTTTGCCAAATCCTCTGAGGATGTTTAATTCTGCTTTCTTCCCTACTTTTGCATTCCAGTCATATCTGATTATATCTTTTTTCAGCATGTGATTGGTTTTCTCCTTGATACATACATAATATTTTTTTTTTTGCTTCTTCACAAACTGTGGCAGAAGTATATTGTCTTGAATGATTGTCTACTGTATGTTGCTAAAGCTGGCTTCCATGAACTCTGAGGGGAATGTTTTATATATATCCTCTTTTCTTTCCCTTTAACGTAGACCAAATAGGATTGCTTGAGATGCAATGCCATCTGGATGCAAAGATCACCACAAATCGCATACTGTTCCTCTACATGACCTTGAGCCTATTTAATTTTTTCACAATGAATCTTCCAACCATGCCCCTAGTTGCTGTCACGTTCTCTCAGTTCATTAATTTCATCTAGACTGTTTGCTTGCCATCATTTCAGCTGCACACTAAATGATCCCTGTCACCTTCACTTCACATTATTTATTTATTTATTTATTTATTTATTTATTTATTTATTTATTTATTTATGTTGTTATTATTATTTTATTTGTTTTAGAGTATTTTAACCCTGTCTTTCTCCTTGGAAAAGGACCCAAGGCAGCTTACAGTCATGAGGGATAACATACAGTCCAGTGCAATTAAGACATGTTCAAGTATTTGAGAACAAGGAATTGAGGGACATCTTACAGCATTAATGGACAACATTACATTAAAGCAAGTAGGTATAAACACAAAGTCTATGTGAATCCATAGATTCATATAAAATACACATGGTAGTCCATCATTCAGGGAAAGCCTGTTATAAACACCTATATTTTGCTAGTTTTCCCCCATCAAAAGAATTGAAATCCCTCCATTTCGTAACTTCTCCATAAGAGTTGTTCTAGCCCTTTCAGCATTTCTGCTCTACAACAGCAATTCAGAAACAGCTACCAAAATATCTTTGTATTGAAACCAATCAGCTCCTCACTGTCCGTCATACTTTGGTGTGACCAAAAACAAAATAAAATAACAACAAAAATACCCAGAACCCAAGCTGATGGTATGTATAAATATTACAGACACTTGTTTGGTTGTGAAAATTTAGTGGAAGATCTGAACATCTCTCTCTCTTCCCCCCCCCCCCCCTGCTTCTCTTTCATTCCAATTCTTGCTTCTAAATAATGTGTATTTACTTGCAAGTCATCTTTAATTCACCTGCTTCCAGAAACAGCACGGAGCCAGGGAAATGGGAAAGGTATGAATGCTTCAAATGCTATGTCAGAGAAAGATGAGCACACAATTTTTGATGTAAGATAAAAGAAAAGATTTTTTTTTCATTTTCTTTTTTAATTATAAATACAATGAGCAGAAGACGTGGCTGTTTTTTAATTATTTGGTTTCCTCCTGGTGAACATGATGCATATCTTAAAATATGGTCCTTGCTGCAGATTGAAATGATTTTTTAGCAGTTAGTTTCTAATATAGTCATCAGTCAAGAAGGCAGTTCTAGTAATGAGAGTCCTCTTTTAAAATGGAAGTGGCAAATAAATAACTTATCTTTCAATGGTGAAGCTATGATTTTTTATAGAATAAGTCTCTATTAACCTCCCTCTACTGCAGAGTCAATGTGGCTTTTAATGCATGCTATAGAGATAAGGAGGTGCCCACTCTCAAATTTCATCCTGTGTTGTGGCATATTCCTCCATATGCAGTGTTCAATAATCAACTCTGTGAATACACGTGCATGCATACACCGGTCAAATTAAATTAATATTTGTTAAATGATGCTTAGTGAAATGACCTTTATTTCTCTTTACCTCCCACCTTTCCTCCAGCGAATTGAAGGTGGCACATATGGCTCACTCCTTCTCATTTTGGCCTCACAGCAACACTGAGAAGGAGGTGATGCTGGCTAACAGAGACTGACCAATGTTACATAGTGAATTTCATAGCTCTTTGGGGTAGAATCTAGATTGCCCGTTTGACACCATTACAGCATATTGCCGCTAGGCTGCAATCATATCCGCCCTCTTTCAGCAGTAAATCATACTATATTCAGTGGAGCTTCCTTTGGAGGAGACACAGACTGAGTTGTATTTCACACAAAGTCAGACCAAGGTGTTCTATTGCCTGAGGCAAGGACCCAAATGGAGCTTGCTTATTTATTTATTTATTTATTTATTTATTTATTTATTTATTTATTTATTTACTGCCCATCTTCCCATGGAATTCTGGGCGGAAATCTCCAATCCACCTGGACAGACAGCTGTTTTTCAACACAGGCAACATGGGTTCTGGGGTGGCTGTCGCGGTTGGGTGACATTTAATACTTTCCTCTGATACCTTGCTGTTGCCCCATCATTGGCATCTGCCACCAACCTTGGAAGTGACACATTCATTCTAAAGGGATATCACCAATATTCAGGCTACTTGAAGTATCTCCCCATATGGCCCCTCTTTGCATTTAAGATCATAAAAGGAGGCTTTCCTCTCCAGGTCTATAACTGGGGCGGGGGCAGGTGGGGTGCCAAAATGACTTCCATCAAGGGGGAAAAGAAAAGCTAAGGGGATGGAAGCAAGAGGAATCTAGCCTAAAACCCCACCACAATCTTCTCCCTGGTGCTGTGGTATCCCTGGCTGACCAGCTTTGTTCCTTTGTTTGTCCCTCCATGCATTGTTGGCAGTGAGTGCAGGTGAGGAAGGGAAAGCAGGGGAGAGGGAGGGGAAAGAAGGGATGGGGGAAGGAGGGGATCTGTCTGTTGCATCCTCCTTGGAGGCAGAAGGAAGGGGAGGGAGTCATTCTTAATGCTGCTCTGATTTTAAAGTGGGGGGGAGGTGGTGAAGTTTAGAGGGGAGGTGGGATGAAAGGAGATGTGATGAGACTGGAGTGGGGTATAGGAAGGAGGAGAAGGTTCCAAGTTGCTGAAATCCCTGGAGGTGCAGGTTAAAGAAGTGGCTGTGCAAAGTGTGCCTGTGCAGAGTCTAGTGTTCTGTGCTGAGTTTATGTGTGAACATACTGACACCCTTTCTTTCTTTCTTTCTTTCTTTCTTTCTTTCTTTCTTTCTTTCTTTCTTTCTTTCTTTCTTTCTTTCTTTCTTTCGTTTGTTCATTCATTCATTCGTTTGTTTGTTTGTTTGTTCATTCTTGCTTACTTGCTTGCTTGCTTTCTTATCTATATATTTCAAGGAGAAACATACAAAGGTAGAAGAATCTGGCATGGGTTTGGTGCGGTTCAAAAAATTTCAACTGGAAGAAGGAAAAAAATTATTTAAAAGCAGGTATGTTTAAAAACAAAAATATCTTACTGCCCCTGCAGATAATTAATGTTGGAGAAAGTGGAAGGCAGCAGGAAAGAGGAAGTCCAAATATCATGTGGACTGACTCTTTAAAGGAAGACACACGATTGGGTTTGCCAGAGTTAGTCAGAAGCAACTTGATGGCACATAAGAACAACACATCTGCAGAAAGATAAGGTCAGAAAGGGGAAACATGTGGCCCTCACCTGTGGAATGCAATTTCCATCATTTTAACCCATGAGATTGATGGGAGTTTTGTCTGGAGGACCACATGTCCTGCTACTGAATTCAGAGGCTCCATACTTTTGGATATCAGGGACAGCTTGGAAAATTTTGATTGTGTGGGCTACAAGAATCCTCCAGCTACAACGTTTTGTGGCCTGGTGGCTCGTGGTTCTGGAACTGGTATTCTCCAAAATATAACATCATTGAAACCTGATTTCAGGTTTTCCAGAAGCCTCTGGATGGCTCATTTGGTCTAATTCAGAAGAACTTTATAATGGTTTAAATACATTCTAAACAGCCAGGCCAGTTAACTTCTTTAAACAGTGATGGAGACTCCACTTATAGGAGCAGTTGAACAAATACTGAAGGGGTGCAACAGAGGAGCATCTGGTTGGACATTGCAGAAAACAAGGATCTGATTGACCTTCAAACAAGAGGCTGGACCCAACATTAGCAGTTCTTTCCTCCTGAACGCTGCTATTCAGTGGGTGAACATTTGCAGGAGGTATTATTTTTCATACTCAATTCCGACATATGGCAACCTTTACAGGGTTTTCCAGCAGGGCCCCAACTAGTGGTAGTGGCCAATCAGGAGCTGTGCAGGGACAGGCATCATCCTGCCTCCCTGTCTGATTGGCTAGCGCAATGGAGCAAGCAAAGATGTTGTCACAGCTTGCTTCCTGGTTGGAGTTTAGCCCTGAGTGAGGCCAGAGAAAGGTATTACATTGGCTGTGTGTGTCAGATGATTCTGAGCACCACCTGGGCTTGCGTGGGTCTTGCTCTTCCCTAGTTATGTATAATAGAATAATAAAAATTGATAACACCCCCCTCACCATTCAATGGGAGAGGCATGGAATTCATGTTTGTCCCATGTGACAAAGACCCTAGTTGCAACCCTGCTCCTCTTGGTCTCATTGGCAGCCCAGGTATGATGGATGGGGACAGCTGTCAGACGCCCCTCCCCCCAAAAAAACCTGACACCATAGATGCCTCATGACAAGGGCATAATGCACCCCTTGACATTTTATGGTGGGGCATCACAACCTTCTGCAATCACAAAGGAAATGCCAAAAATATACCATGGGCAAATCTTGAATTGGTGACCCAAGGTGTGGTAAGCAAAAACTCAGCTTTATATAGTGCCTAAAGAATGAAGCTGAAAAAAGACTCATCATAGTAGGAAACCAAGAAGGCCAACGTGTCCTCAATATGCCCAAATATTTTGACAAACACTCTGACATATGAAATCTTTGAGGTGACTTATCTTCAGCATTACACAATGCAGAAACATATTGTTGCTAGCTAGGAAACATTTATCTCCTTGCTTACCCGTTGTCTTCGTCTTGCCTTGCTCTGAGTTATGAAATGCCCCAACCTGAGATGTGGAATCTTAATACTTTATGGGCAGAGTCAATGTTGTGTAGGATAAAGAATGTTAGATCAGGACTTGTGAGACCCGGGTTCAAATCCACACTTAGCCATAAAACTCACTGGGTGACTTTGGGGCAGTCCTAATCTGTCCAGTCTCACAGGGCTGGCATGAGGGTAAAATAGGGAGGAAGAGAGGGATGCACAACGTATTGAAGGAAAAGTGGGATATAAATGCTCAATGGTTTAGGTATCTTGTTATACCTAAACCAGAGGTTGGGAGTTCATTTCCCCACTGTGCCTCCTTGACAGAACCTGGATTCAAAGATCCATTGGCTTCCTTTCAGCTCTACAGTTCAAAGATTCTAAGATTAGATTAAATGTTGCAAATCAAAAAGCATGAGTATGTTTTCAGTGCTCCAGTCCCCATAATGTTTTTCTCACATGCACTTGCTGCATGTTATCCGTAGCTGCCTGCTTTCTTTTGACCTTCCATTTTATCCTGCCTTTTGGCTCAAAAGTCATTTTATGTACTACCCTCTCAGTTTCCATGAAAGGCAGTGCTGTCTCACTGTGGCATTAAGAATATTTTGCTCAACAATAGAGATGAGCACGACCAGGAAAAATTACGTTTCAAGTTGTCGTGTGTCAGAGCCGGCCTGTTTCGGCTCATTTCCGTTTTTCGTGAAATTTTTCAAAAATTTGTCATTTTGTTTGTCGGTTTTTGTCTGTCGTTAGTACTGGTTTTTGGGGGGGGCTCCTGGAGGCACCTCTCTGGGGTGGGTGCCTCCTCTGGCCCGCCATGAAGGGAAAGCGGGCTCCTGGAGGCAACTCGTGGGGGCCTCCTCTCCTCACCCGCTACAAAATGGCATGCATAGCCAATTGGATATGCATACCATTAAGTTGCAGTTGCAGCAGGCAGAGGCACCTCTGGTCGGGTGCCTCTGTGACTCACTGCCTGCACACTTGGGCTGGAGAGCGAAGTGACAGAGGACCCCTACGGGCACCCGCTGTGACTCAATAAGAAGGGAAGTGTACTTGCTGTAGTGCAATGCGAGTACACAGATCTGGCTTCGGGTTAGGGGTTAGCGCAAGGGCTAGGATTAGGGTTACTGGTAAGGTTAGGGTGAGTTACTGGGGTGCACCTCTGGGTGCCTCTCTGACCCACTAAGAAGGACAGTGTACTGGCGTATGGGTTAGGGTCAGGGTTTGGGTTCGGGTTCGGGCTAGGGTTAGTGGCTTTTTATGCCCAACTGGCATATCCCAGAAGTCTCTGTCAAAACCTGGCAAAGTGCCCATGCAATTGGTGGAATTGCTCCAAAAATTTGCATGGTCCACTCCCATGGACAGCCCATTGCGCAGGTGTAAAAAAATAAAAATAAAAATAAAATAAAATAAAATCAATGGAGATGTTTTGTTGCAAGAAAAACCCACTGCTGCTACTGAAAAAATTCAGGCAGTTTTAAAATGGGTGGCTCCGATCCCCACTCTGTTGGGGGAGGGGCGCGTTTGCCTCCCCAGCCCCGGTTTGGGCGCGCTTTCTTCGCGCCCATCCGGGTTCTTTTGCCCGGGGACGGGAGCCTATAAGAGGGCTCCCGTCCCTCGCCGCCATTGTTGTCGGCGGCGAGATTTCTGGCTGGACGCGCTCTGTCAGCGCGTCCGTGCTGGTTCTCGGGCTCCTCGCCTTACCTGCGAGTAGCCTGCAGCTCCTGCAGCCGACGATCAGCTGGGCTGCTGATCGGAGCCCTGATAAGGGCTCCGGCAGCGCCTGCGGTTGCGGCGCAGCGGCGGAGCGGTTTTTTTTTTTTTTTTTTTCCTTCTTCCTCCGACGATCAGCTGTGCTGCTGATCGGAGCCCTGATAAGGGCCCGGCAGCGCAGCCGGCTTCGGCAGCGGCGGCGGGAGTGCCTTTGGAGCGGCAGCGGCGGCGGCGGTTCATCTCCTTTGCGGCCCGGGTCGTACCGGGCCGCCTGGTCTGCTCTAGGGGTGTGGTGGGAGGGGGGAAGGTGCTAGGGGGAGGGTTAGTTAGGGCCCCGGGTGGGCGGGTGTCCGCTCCCCCGGTGAGTGGGGATAGTTAGGGGGTAGGGGCTGCCCCTAGAGTGGGTCTGTTTTACCCTGCCACCGTGGCCTAAGAAGTGGCGCCCTGCCAGCCCTCCTTAACTGGCCCTCCTGGCGGGGCTTTGGGAGCATTTCACACCCTCTGTCGTCCCTGGCCCCATATCTTTACACTCTCTAGCCCCTCCCTTGTGGTGGGTGGGTGACTTTGTGCCCTCGGGCCAGTTCTGCCCCGTAGGGGTTCTTTGGCCGCTGGCTGGGGCCGTTATATACTGCGCAGCCACTGCGCTGTTGGTCTCTTCTGGGGGTGTGTGGGCTTTGCCTATTCAGTGGGTGGGCCAGTACGGCCATTGGGCTTGGCTGCCCCCCCCCTTTTGTTTTTCTCCCCTTTGCTTGTACGGTTACTGATGGCTCCCCGAAAGCGCCCTAGCACTTCCAAGGGGAAGGCCCCTGCAAAACGCAGGGCGACTCCCCGAGCTCCGCCACCCCAGTTATCGGGATCCTCTTCGGACGAGGACCTCCCGGATTTGTCTTCGGCCTGGCACAAGCTTAGTAAGCTTGAACAGGCCAGAGCCCGGGCGCAGGGGCTTGGAGGTGGGGGCGAAGGTGGTCGGCCGGTTAGGGGATCCAAGGAGCACAAGCGGGCAATAACTCGTAGGTTGGAGGAACTCATGCTTTCCCGTATTGCTTTCCTTGAAGGTGAGTTGGCTGCTGCTCGCGGGGGCGATTCAGCCCCTACTTCAATTCGGCAGGCAGGGCGGCCTGGGGTGTCTGCGTCCAGTCCGGGGCCTTCCGGCAGTGGGGCCGCAGCGGAGGCTGCCCGGCTACCGCCGGGGGGCTCGGCTGCTCAGGATGGCGTGCTTGATCTGTCCTATGTCGGCCGGGGTCCTTCTACGGGTGTGATGTCATCTTCTTTAACCCAGGTGCCGGGTGAGTTGGTGACTCCCTTTCCTGTTACCCCTGCCCGCCCTTGGCCTTGGGGTCCTCCTCTTGGGTCGACCGGTGTGGCCAGTCAGTCGGCCAGCACTACGGCTCCGGGGTTGGCGCCGGTGGATCTTTCTACCCCACCACCGGGTGCGCCGGGGCTGCCTCTTTCTACGGAGCCTGGCCCTCTGCCTTTACACCGGCCAGTTACCCAGGATACGGCGGTACAAGCCGATCCCCCGGCCGCCAGCTCCTCGACGGCTTCCCCGTTGGAGCTCCCTGAGGGCGATGAATGTATGCCACTCGGCGTACATTTGTCCCAGGTGACCATTGATAAAATCCTAAGTGGGGCTTACGTGGACGTATTTGACCTCCTGAATAGGGAAATCGACCGTGAGACCTTTAAAAGGTTGGATGATAAAGAACGGGAGACGCTCCGTAAGCGTAAGCCTGAGAGGTGCTGGACCAATTGGCTTTCGGCATTTTTTATCTATGCGGCCGTCATTATCAAGGCCCATCCGGATCGTGCCTTGGCCCTGATTGAATACATGGATACGATTCATCGTGCCCATTTGGAATTTGCCGGGTCCGCCTGGTTGCGGTACGATGAACGTTTCCGCTTGCGCGCGGCCCAATCCCCTAAGATGCGTTGGGACGAACCATATGGGCCACTCTGGATGAAGATTATGTCCCCGGCCCGGCCCATTACGGCTGACCACTTCGATAGTGGTCACTTGGCCTTTCGGACTAGTCCAGCGGCGTCCTCCCGCCCTGCGGCGGGCCAGGCGGTTCAACCCCGCTTGGCCTGCTGGGAGTTCAATGCCAAGGGCTCTTGCAACCGACGTCAGTGCCGGTTCAAACATATTTGCTCCGGCTGTGGCGGTGCCCACGCCGCACCTGCTTGCCCTAAGGGCAAGCATTCCGGGTCCCCAGGCCGCGATAGCGGCACCAAGAAAAATGCAGCTGGCACCAGCGCGGTTCCTAAAGGGACCTAGCCCCATTAAAATCACCCCGTTGCGTCGTTTGCTTCGACGCTACCCGGACAGGGCTGCCGCCCTTTACCTTTTACAGGGTTTTCTTTGGGGTTTTCGTATTCCTGCTTTGGGTCGCAGGGAACCCATGCTGGCCAAGAATTTGAAATCGATCAAGGGCTTCGAGGACTTGGTTAGGGACAAGATAGCTAAGGAGGTGGCTGAGGGGCGGGTACTGGGTCCCTTCCCCCAGTCGCCCACTCCTAACTTTCGTGTCTCGCCCCTCGGCATTGTGCCGAAGAAGGCCCCGGGCGAGTACCGGCTTATTCATCATCTCTCCTTCCCGGAGGGATCATCAGTTAATGATCGGATCCCTCATGAGTGGTGTACGGTCAGGTATACGTCCCTTGATACTGCCATTGCAATGATTAAGACCTGTGGCCTTGGTGCGGAGATCGGTAAGAGTGACATTAAATCTGCGTTTAGGTTGTTACCGGTTTTTCCAGGTGATTTTGAATTGTTGGGGTTTTCCTTTGAGGGTCAGTATTATGCTGACCGGGCTCTCCCTTTTGGTTGCTCCATTTCGTGTGCAGCCTTTGAGGCCTTTAGTTCTTTTTTGGAGTGGGCCTTGGTGGATAGATCGGGCAGTCATCGGGTAGTGCACTACCTAGATGACTTCTTATTCTGCGGTCCTGCCAACTCTGGCCATTGTGCTTTTCTCATGGCTGAGTTTGACCGCCTTGCAGCGGAGCTGGGTGTGCCTTTAGCTCAGGAGAAGACCGAAGGTCCATCTACCTGCCTTACGTTCTTGGGCATCGAGTTGGATACCGTCCGGCAGTTCAGCCGACTGCCGGAGGCCAAACTTAGTGATCTTCGGGCCCTCTTACTTGGCCTTATGGGTAAGCGCAAGGCTTCTCTTAGAGAGCTCCAGGTTGTTATCGGCCATCTTAATTTTGCTTGCAGGGTAATCGCGCCTGGCAGGGCCTTTCTCCGGCGCCTCTGCGAGGCCACGGCCGGGCTCCTTAAGCCTCATCATCGTAGAAGGATTTCTTCTGAGATGCGAGAGGATCTCGGCGTTTGGCTGAGGTTTTTGTCTCATTTCAATGGGATTTCCTTCTGGCGATCAGAGTTACTCCTGGGGGCGGAGCTACAGGTCCAGACGGACGCGTCTGGGTCTTGTGGCTATGGCATCTTTTACCAGAACCAGTGGTGCGCCGGTCTCTGGCCAGCCCATTGGGCGGCTGCCGGCATCACCAGGGACCTTACCTTCTTGGAATTGTTTCCCATCGTGGGCGCGGTTTGGCTATGGGCGGAGTCATGGGCGAACACGGCCGTCCGTTTCTGGTGTGATAACCAGGCGGTTGTCCGCGTGATTAACACCTTATCTTCGCGTTCACCCCGCGTCATGAGGTTGGTGCGTGCTCTGACCCTTAAATGTTTAGACCTTAATATAGTATTCCAGGCTTGCCATGTGCCGGGGGTCAGAAATGAGATAGCCGATGCCCTCTCACGTCAACAGATGGAGCGCTTTCGGCTGCTGGCCCCTCTGGCATCTCCCGATCCGGTGACCCTCCCCGACAAGGTATGGTCCCTTGGCGGATTGAAGCCCACCGAGCTCTAACCCTTGCACTTGCCCCTAGGACGCGGAGGGCCTATGCGGCCGCCTGCACTGAATATGCCCAATTTTGTGCCCAGGAAGGGATTACTCCTTTGTGGCCGGCCACTCCAGACCGGCTGATTCAATTTGCAGTCCACCTGCATTTTAAGGGCTTGGCGCCTCAGACTATCCAGGGCAGATTGTCTGCGCTGGCATTTTATGCCAAGGCCCAGCGTTTTGACCACCCGTCTAATGATTTTCTCCTCCATAAGATGCTGGAGGGCTGGTCTAAGGAGAGGGGGAGAGCTAAGGATACGCGCGCCCCTTTTACTCCCGAGATTTTGGCTCGCCTCACCGAGCAGTGGCCGGTCGTTTGCAAGGGCTCCTTTGAGGCGGCTCTTTTTCGGGCTGCCGCCCTGGTCGCCTTCTTTGCTGCGCTCCGCATCAGCGAGTTGCTGGCATCTTCTAGGTCTGATGCGTCTGGCACGGCCCTTCTTCGGTCGGACATTAGTTTATTGCCGGATGGCATTTTGTTGTGCGTGCGGCGGTCCAAAACTGATCAGTGGGCTAGGGGTCAGCAGCTATTTTTGGGCCCTTGCCATCTCCCAGGGATATGCCCCTTCCGCGCTCTGAGCGCTTATTTGGCCCTGCGGGGTGATGCTCCGGGGTATTTGTTTTCTCATCGGGACGGGACCCCTCTTTCTCGTTACCAATTTTGGGCCGTTACTGTGGCGGCCCTGGAGAGGGCCGGGATTGTGGGCTGGCATTTCGGCTCTCATTCTTTCCGAATTGGGGCGGCCTCCACAGCAGCAGCTCTGGGTTATGGTGTGGAGGACATCCAGCGTATTGGACGTTGGAGGTCCCAGAAGTTTCGTGTTTATGTGCGGCCGTTGCCGAAATGTTGACTGTTGCCTGAACGTTTTAATCTCTTTATCGTTCCAGGACCTGTTATGAAGACAAGAGCCAGGGTGGTCATCTTTGGCCACAGCTTTGTTTTCTGGGCAGCCGGGTATGCTGCATCTTCCCAGTGGGGCCGAGATTTGGGCCTGGGCGCGTGCGCCACCATCGACTGGTTGGGCCGCAGGGGCATGCGATGGGCGGAGTTCCGCTGCTGGGCATGCCGTATTCCCCTGCATAACCCGCCAGATATTCTGTTGCTCCATTTGGGTGGCAATGATTTGGATCGTGCGCCTGGCGCTGATTTACTCCTCAAGATCCTTCGGGACTTGAGTGAATTTTTGTTTTATTTTCCCGGCACTCGCATCTTGTGGTCCGCGTTGATCCCACGCCTGGCGTGGCGGTCAGCCCATGACCCTATTTTGATCAATAATGGCCTTCGTTGGGTTAATTGCGAGGTTGCCTGTTTTCTTCGGCGCGGTGCCGGGTCTGTTATATTCCACCCTGATATTTCGGAGTGTACCCCCCATCTCTATCGGAAAGATGGAGTTCACCTAGCTACCCCGGGCCTGGATATTTTTCTGTCTGACCTGAAAGGGGGCCTGAGGGCCGAGCTGCTCGGCATGTTGGGGTAAGAGCCCTAGCCTCTTATGATGGCGGGTAGTGCAGCTGGTAACCGTATTCTAGTTGTGAGCTAATTTGTCGCCATTGCGGCTCTCCTCAGCCCTCGTAATCAGTCTATCCACATTGGCTTTGTCAGCGGACAAATTAAGCTAAATATGACTGGAGGCCTCCCGAGGGCTGTGCAGAGCTCCAGATTTAACTGGGTTTATCTAATTGAATACATTGCTCATTGGCTGTGGTATTTCATTCCACCCTGTTACCAGCTGGCACTACGGCGTCAGGTCCCCTTCAGTGATCCTGACTTTACCAGTTAAGAAGTTAAAGAGTTATTAATAAAGTTGTGGCCCGTTTGTACCAAAATTGTAAGTGGTCTCGCCTCTTTATTTCGGGGCTTGGGGGGCAAGGGTGGCTCCGATCCCCACTCTGTTGGGGGAGGGGCGCGTTTGCCTCCCCAGCCCCGGTTTGGGCGCGCTTTCTTCGCGCCCATCCGGGTTCTTTTGCCCGGGGACGGGAGCCTATAAGAGGGCTCCCGTCCCTCGCCGCCATTGTTGTCGGCGGCGAGATTTCTGGCCCCGCCCTCCCCCCCTATGGTTGGAGAATGAGTATAGCTGGTCGCCTTTTGGGGCCGGATGGGAATTTTTGGTGGTTACTCTGATTGGCCGTGAGTAGCCATGTGTTTTCGCCCATCCCATTCTCTTCACCGCCGGGGTGGGCTCCCTTCTTTTGGCCACTAACTTGGCGGGTAGTGCAGCTGGTAACCGTATTCTAGTTGTGAGCTAATTTGTCGCCATTGCGGCTCTCCTCAGCCCTCGTAATCAGTCTATCCACATTGGCTTTGTCAGCGGACAAATTAAGCTAAATATGACTGGAGGCCTCCCGAGGGCTGTGCAGAGCTCCAGATTTAACTGGGTTTATCTAATTGAATACATTGCTCATTGGCTGTGGTATTTCATTCCACCCTGTTACCAGCTGGCACTACGGCGTCAGGTCCCCTTCAGTGATCCTGACTTTACCAGTTAAGAAGTTAAAGAGTTATTAATAAAGTTGTGGCCCGTTTGTACCAAAATTGTAAGTGGTCTCGCCTCTTTATTTCGGGGCTTGGGGGGCAAAGCTATTTTTGCATGTTTCTGTGGTGCTTTGGTGTGTTTTTGGACCACAATTTCAAAATAAATATTGCGGTCACCCCATTTTGGATCCCCCACCCGCACTGCATGGCATGGCGAGTTGGCGAGACGACAAGGATGCACAGCCCAGGAGAGGAGAGGGGGGGAGGCCGGGGACCCCTCGCCCCCCAGAAACCACCCTTCTGTTAGGTGCCCTCACTGAGGCAGGCATATTTTCGCCTGCTTTTTTTGGCCGGGAATCTTTTTTTTTTTGTTAAACTTTTTTCCTGTGCCACGCCACTTGGCGAGTTGGCGTGGGCGAATGCGACTCGACGACGAGGATGCGCACTTTGCGCAGCCCAGGAGAGGAGGGGAGGGAGGCCGGGGACACCCCCCCCCATAAACCACCCCTCTGGTAGGTGCCCTCACTCAGGCAGGCATATTTTCGCCTGCTTTTTTGGCGGGGAATCGGGTTTTTTTTATTTATTTTTAAAACTTTTTTCCTGTGCCACTTGGCATCACGCGATCGCTGCGATGCCAGGAACGACAACGACAAATCTGACCCAATTTTTCTTTAGTCGGTTCGAGTTCGAGTTCTGGCGGAGTAATTGTCGTTACCGTTTCCGTTACATAACGGAAACGAGAAACGGAAACAGAAACGAGAATTTCGCCAAGTCGTGCCCATGTCTACTCAACAATGCCTTAATTTTTACCACCAAGTCTAGCTTTAGACCAGGCATCTAATCTGTTTTGCCAGACCACAGGTATGGCCTAATTAAGTGTGATTTTTTTCAAAGAAAGGAGAAGAAAAAGGAGCATAAACGAATCAAAGGCTAGAGACATAACTTCCCAGGATTAGAAGAGCAAACACAAACATTGCTGGGGATTTTGAATATTATTCAGTTGTATTTTGCTTTCTGATGTTCACAGAAAGGAAAGATTACATGCTGTGTGTAAGTTTAAGATGAAATCCCTGGAGAGAGAGAAAAGGCTTTGGTGTTTTGTTTGCATCTAGAGAATGGAGTGGTGATAGTGGGAGGAAATCTTCAAATAATTCACAAAATGTTTCATAAGAACATAAGAAAAATATAGATTTTTTTCTTAAAAGTTATCACACTTCATCTTAAAAGCTGGAACACACTGGATTGGATGCAGCAAAACCTTCATTCATATGGTTGAAAGGCTAGCAGGAAGTATTCCATCCAGCACTACTTTTGAGTTTATTTGATATTTGCCAATCCCCTTACTTCCCAACCCCCCAAAAACTTGCTGTAATGGGGAGGGACAAGGATCGTTAATAGTGGAAAAACAGGGATGGTCTCTGCAGGGGGTCAGTGGAGTAGAATGGTCCCTTCCACTTTCCCTCCTCTGGATTCTAAATGGAATTCTTCTTCGACATGTTCCCAGCTGTGGAACAAAAATTCTAGATGCCACTGTAAAGTTCCAAAGCATCCAAAATCTTTGAAAGACACAAGCTTACATGTGTGGTAGGAAGAGAAGGAAAACAAAGGGAACAAGAACAGAGAGGGGAGAGGAGAAGGGAGGGCTTGTGAAATGAGGGAGAAGGAACAGTCAATGATTTTAAAGAGATTATGGAAATTATGTGTATTGATGTACAAATGTCTCCAATGATGTCATGACTGAATATTGGTTAATAATATTCCATTAAAAGGAAAAAAAATATTATTCTTATGATAATGATGGCAAAGTTGATATTAGCAAATAAGTGGAAGAACAATGATCAACGTAATACAGAAGAATGGTATAAAAATGTGGATTATGGGGTCATTAATAATAAACGAACCTCTGAGTACAAATACAGCGTTGTACTTTGAACTCCTTTGTGTGCCATACAAGTTCCTTAAAAACCAAAACCAACGTGTTTGGCTTATATAATGCCCCAAAGCGCTTAAAACACTCTCTGGGTGGTTTAAAATGTATTTATGCAGGCTACATAGCAATATCCAGCACAGTTTATGGCAGGAAACACCAACCATGTTATTAACATAGTCCCATGTCTGTCCAAATGCATGTAGAACCAATCCTTGGGAAATGACCTGGCAACACTTTATTTTGGAAACAAGGCATCCTCATTCTGCAGTTCCACAGTCCCTCTTTTGACAATTTCAGTTTTCAAAGTTTCAGCTAGAGATGAGCACAAGATGTAAATATAATGTTTCATTTCGTTTCATTTCATATCTTTAATAGTTTCATTTTTTTTCATTAGTAACAAAATTTCAAAGTAGTTTCATAATGAAACAATGAAATGAAATGAAATGAAACACTATGTTCCCCTGGACCAAAATAGCAGGGGAGCTTCTTTGAACTCTAAGCACTCCAAATTTATAGAGGTTTGGGCATCAGGAGGCATAGTTATTAAACTCAAAGGTGTTCTCCTAGGGGGAAAAATCATTCTAATTGAGTCAGGAAGCCACTATTTGCTCGCTTGGGGGGGGGGGCTATTATCAGCCTCAGACTCAATTAGAAATTATTTTTTCCTAGGGAGAGCTGTTTGGTGTTTATTTATTTATTTATTTATTTATTTATTTATTTATTTATTTATTTATTTATTTAGAAAATATTTACCCCACCTTTCTTCTTGGAAAAGGACCCAAGGTGGCTTAAAATAATGAGGTACAATATACAGTCAGAACATTTAAGACATATTCAAGAACAGGGAATCTGAAGAAGCTTCTTAGAACATTAAAAAGGTAACATTAGAGCTACAAAGAGCATGCAAGCAGAAAAGAAAAATCCATTATGAGGGGTGAAAAGCAACATGGAAAACACTGGTGTTCTTATGAAATCAGTCAATGCAATCATGTATGGTAATCCATATAAAGTCATATAGTAGGTAGTCCCTCAATTAGGGAACACTTGCCTGAAGAGGAAGGTCTTTGTCTGCTTCCAGAAAGACAGCAGAGATGGGGCAGTCTTGGCCTCCAGCAGGAGGGAGTTCCAAAGTCTAAGAACAGGAACAGAGAAGGCACTTTCATGTGTTCTTATGAGCAGCACCTGTGAAGGTGCTGAGATGGAGAGAAAGGCCTCTCCTGATGATTTTAGCACCCAAGCTGGTTCATACTGCAATATTCAATCTTTGAGGTAGCTTGCACCCAGGCCATTTTGTGCTTTGTAGGTTAAGTTGAGCACCTTGAACTGTGTCCAATAGTTGATTGGCAGCCAGTGGATCTGCTTTAGTAAGGGTGTAATGTGATCTCTGTAACCCACTCCAGTCAGCAATCTGGCCTCTGTGTTCTGCACCCATTGAAGTTTCCTGAGACTTTCCATTGGTAACCCCACTATACCCCAAACCTCTCCAAATTTCAGGGGTTTGCAGGAAAGAATAAAAGAAGCTCCCCCTTGGTTTTGGTTCCTTTAGGATGCATTGTTTCATTCCAAGAGGGGGAAATGGCATTTTATTTCATTTTGTAATGAAACGATGAAACAGTGTTTCATTTTTCATTTTGTGCCCATCTCTAGTTTACCCACAGTTTCAGGCCAATAGCCAATATCAATGAAAATAAGTATCTTTTTATATTTTTATATTAACACAACAGTTTTGCAGAAACAAAATTAAGAGTGTATTAATTTTAGTTTACCTGTCCCACCTCCTTGGAAACCTCAGAGTGCTGGTGAGGAAAACAACAGATTCCAACCCTAGCCCTGACCTATTTCTGAGGTGTCTCTGAGATGCCATAAAATATTTCCCAGAGAGTTGCTTGTGTTATTTTTCGCTATTCCTTATACCTGTATTTGTCACATACACTTTTGTTTTCTTATCTAAAACCCTAGACAGAGGAGTGGGCACACTGAAGCAAATTCATGATGTAGCCATAGATGAATATATATGATTTCTCCCTTTCCCTCTCTTGATTCCTAAAAAGCACATCTGGGGAAACATTTATTTCCATTGCTGCAAGATGAAACCCTAATTAGAATTCAAAGTGTGGAATTGTTCTTATCTTTCTGAAATATATTTGAACATTATTGCCTGGAGATGTGAGTCTAGCCTCTTTCCTTCTCCCGTTCCTTGCAGATTTCTACCATGTGAGATATGATGAGCAAAGAGGGAAGCAATCTGTCTTGTGAGTTTGAATAAAAACCACATAGCAAAATCGTTTGTACAGGAGTGACAGCTCCACGCTTGTGTTTACCCCATTCTGTGATCAGCAGGGGATTTTTGTTTCATATCACAATTACAACAGGCATGAATGGTGACAGAAAGCAAGCTAGCCCCATGAAAAAAGAAAGTAATAGTTGGAGAGAAGCAAGAAAATGCAGGTTAAATACAAGGTGTGTGGGGGGTGGGGGGTGCGTGCGCGCACATACACACACACACTTCCATAATCCTCCAAAGTCATAGGTCAGTGTCTTTTCATTCAGTGTCAAGACTGTCTTTTAGACTTGTGTGTTTTGTTTCAGAAATGATCCAGTTCCGAAACAAAATGTAGGAGCCCACCTGGTGTTTGAGACCAGACCAATCCTCTGGAATGTAATCAGCCAATCTCTTCCCTTGAACTCGGTTTCACAGGGCTAAACCCCAATGAGAAAGAAGCCTCCGATGTCATCTTTCCTTCTCCTTGGCATTGGCCAATCAGGCAGGGAGGCGGGATGATGTATTTCCCTACACAGCTCCTGATTGGCCACACCAGGGAGAAGGAAAGATGATGTAAGAGGCTTCTTCCTCGTTGGAGTTTAGTCCTCATTGGAACGCATACCAGAGCATGGTAAGGGATTGTCTGATTTCATTCCGGAGGGTTGGTCTGGTTCTGAACACCATCTGGACTCCCGCATTTCATTTCGGAACCAGACCACTCCCAAAACAAAACACCCATCTCTACTGTCTTTAGAAAATATGTTGTATCTTTACAAGTTTTTATTAGGCCCACTGAAAGTCAAATTTTTGTCCATGTTGAATTACAAGTGTCATCTTGGCAGGGCCATCAATTAGTGGAGAGTATGAATGGAAAGAAATGTGTCGATTGAAGGCACAAGAAAAGACAAATTCTGAATGTCTAATTTAAAAAGGGAATGTCTAATTTTTGAGAAGAGAGACCAGAAAGTTGTATTTTTCACTTCTAAGTTAGGATGAATTATTCCATTCCATCCTCTCTGTACCTATCGGTACCTACAGCAAATTTTAAAACTATGGGTACAAAAAAAGTGATTCCAGTTGTATGCTACCTCTGAGAGACATGCAAGTCAATCAGTTAGGCTAGCCAATGAAGCATTTGTACAGCAACAGACAAGTTTGAACCAAATGGTATCAACCAGTGCTTCTGGCTCAACACCTTAGTTTGACTAAGCACAATATCTGTTCTTGGTATCTATAGAGCATTGATGTAATGGGTGAATAATTTTGTAGTCCAAAACATTAACATTTCTCTTCTATGATCAAAGGTGTGTCCTTTCTCTCCACTCTTGACCTCCAAGCATGTAGAAAGAATGGAAAAAGTTTCTCCCATGTGGGGAAACTCAATTTTTCTTATTTTTTCCTGTAACTATAGACAGCAACTATAGGTAAATATCCTTCCCCCCTTGCCACTTAACATGTTTCCAGAGTGATTTTTTTAACACATAAAGTGCTAGTCATTGTAAAAAGGGGCAGGTAAATGGGATTTAAGCTATTGTCTCATGCTTCCTCTGTGCAGGTGTTGTTTGTACCTGATACTCTCCTAAACTATAAAATAAATTAACCAAATACATCATTGGGCACTGGGGTGTGCTTCCCATCCTTTTCCATCATCAAGGGGGTTTTATTCCACTGGTAGCAGAAGGGAAATCTGTCTACTTTCTACCAATCGAGTTCTTTTAAAGGTTTTTTCCCATTGTTAATTTCAAGAAATGTATAACATTTGGTAAATTCTTCACACACGAAGTACATTTTCCATCTGTGTTGGCAATTCCCTTTTCACATATACCGTTCATTCACTGAAACCCATCATTCACAAAACACACACAAACTCAAGCACAAATGCAGATTCTGGGTAGTGTAAGTCACCTGACTCGGAAACACAGTACACTGGCAATCTAAAGAGAAACTGATTTTCTTTCCAGCTTACTTGGAGCCCATATTATGGACTGGAAAAAATGGAAGCCACTCCTCTTAGTAACCAACAGGAAACCAACATCCCTTTATTAACAGAATCAAGATACAGGGATTCTCCTGCACTGCCTCTGTATTTTCAGGAAATTCATCTTCAAAGCCCTCAGATGTATTGAGGCAGTGTCATAGAATCATAGAATCATAGAATCATGAAGTTGGGAGGGACCAACAGGCCATAGAGTACAACCCCCTGCACAAAGCAGGAATGCAAATCATAGGCTATCTGCCAGGTGGTTGTCTAAATTTCTCTTGAATGCCTCAACACCTCTTGAGGTAATTGGTTCCATTGCTGTACTGCTCTAACAGTAGTTTTTTCCCCCTGATAGTCAACTGAATTCTGGCTTCCTGTAACTTGATCCCATTGTTAAGTGTCCTACATTTGGGGTTGATCAAGAACAGATCCTGCCCCTCAGCTATATGACAGCCTTGCAAGTATTTCCCCTAAGGCCACGGTCTCAGGCCACGGTCTCACTAAAGTTTTCTGTGCATCTTAATTTGATGAGTGGGTTTTTTTTCTAGGCGGTCCCATGGTGTTTGATGCACAGTGTCCTGTCGACAGAGTATTATTTTACTGCTCTGTGCCCATCTCTTCTTGCCTACTGCACATCTTTTCCCTTTTTTCCAGGTTGATTTTTTGAAGTCTCCTTTGCATTTTTTTAACCCACCCACCCCCGCCCGGGTGATTACTGGCAGGAAATGGGGTACGAAGCTAATTACAGTGGTACTTCAATTTATGAATTTAATCCATTCCAAATGCATGCTCTGAAGCTGAACTACACTTAAGTCGGGGTACCTATCTAAAAAATTGAAAAAATAAGTTAAAAAATGAAAAAAAAGTGTGGGGGGAAGTAAGTTGAGCAGACCATATCTAAAATTTGTAAGGGGGCAGTTAAAATGGCAACAGTTTCCCACTCATAAGTCAAATTGCTCTTAACTCGAGCTGCTCTTAAGTCGAGGAACCACTGTACTGCATATTTTCTGGGCTCAAAACTCGTTAGAGTAGCAAAAACTCTGCATCATTAAGGGAAGTATTTTAAACCAACCCCTAGTGGTGGTTTAAAATACTTCAGTGAAAGTGCACTTCCAGGGGCGTGGTCGGTTGGAGCACCCAATTACTTCCCTTTGCGGTTAGGATACGATCTTTTACTACACAGTTCTCTGCAGCAAAAAGGCGCAGAAAACGGTGGTGAGACCATGGCCTAAGTCTATGTTTCCCAAGGCTAACCATGAACAGTTCTTTCAGTCTTTCCTCATAAGCTGTTTGGATGAACAGCGAAACGTTTCTATCTCTCAAAAAAGAAGTCCAGTAGCCATGACTCAACTTCCAGATAAACTCACCTGGATGACTGAGAATCTTCACAGACATATTTCCACTCTCCTAATCTTTTTCTGCCTTCTTCTGAACTTGTTCCAATTTGTCAGCATCCTTCTTGAAGTACAGTGTCCAGAATTGGACACAGTACTCAAGATGGAGCCTAATCAGTGCTGAATAGAGGGGGATTAGTATCTAATAGGTTTTGAAGACTACATATCTATTAATGTAGCATAAAATAACATTTGCCTTTACAGTGTTAATAAATATTCAGCTTGTGATCTACAATGATTCCAAGATCCTTCTCACTTGCAGTGTTGCTGAATCAGGTATTCTCCATCTTGGAATTGCATATTTGGTTTCTTTTCCCTAGGTGTAGTGCTTTGCATTTATCCCTGTTGAATTTCATTCTGTTGTTGTTAGCCCAGTGCTCACCCTGATCTAAATCATTTTGAATTTTGTTTCTTCCAAGTTATTAGCTGAAGAACAGGGGAGATGAACTTCCACTGTACTAGCTGTCAGTGTCTTCTGAAAGCATGCATTTTTTTCACCATGTATGGGCAGAACATCAAGGAAGAGGAAGTGACCTCAATGGGGAATGAAAGCCTTTGAGTGTGACTGTACAAGTCACTTGGAATTGTTGGCTGCCATTTTAACTAGATTTTCATGCCTGTAGACCTTAAAGGATAGAGTTGCAATGTATAAGAACTTCAACTGAAGTATGAATGCAAAACTGTCTCAGTCTTGAATTGGTTCCATTTTTCCAAATCCTGCTTGTATTGTTTTCCATATTTTGCTTCAATATCAGCTTAGTCCTGATGGTTTTTTCCTTCATGCATTGAAACTCTGTGCTTATTTATTTATACATTTTGAAAACTAATATATGCAATTATTCATGCATTTAACCTCATTTACATTAGGAACATAAATCTTTGGCTTGTAGAATAACTCTGCTTTTGGGTGTGGAGATGAAGCAAAACTATGCCACGACCACAAACAACACAAGCATGCTTCAATGCAGAGAACGCAAATAGCACAACACAACGCGGCTGATCCTTCGGTACATAAAGTTTTCTGGGCTTGCTCTGTTTTATATGCTTGCTCACTCTGTGTGTATGTTTTGCTTCTCTGAGAAAAAGGACACCAGTTCTGCAGAAACACCACCATTTGCACAAATTACAGAGTTCCTGGTGAGAGAAAATAGCCTCCCTTATATTGCTTTTGCCAATAGGCTAGGAATTTCATGAGGGTTGGAAACTGCTTGTTGAAGTGTATTGCCTAAACAAAAAAGATAGCAGAGCCTCATGGGAATGAACAACAGGGTAGGTAAAGTTTTCAAGACCTGATGTTTTAATTCAAAAAGTGAGTGATATGGTTTAGGTTTAAGCCAAATCCACACTGATTAAGAATTTAGCAAATAGTCTTTAATAAAGATAATTGCTGTCTTAATGATTCTACTTCTATGCTGATCTTTTGCAGGGATTTTAGGTAGACAATACTCCGGGATGTTCTACCCCTTCCTTCTTCTATCTAAGGTTTATCGTGACACTGGCTAAATTTACTTTGATGATACCGCCATCTGGTTATTGCTACTTTTTAAAAATTGTTACTCTTTAGTTCCATTATAGTTCCAGTGTCCTCTGTTCCATTGCCTATGTGGTTTGATGGGTATACTGTTTTTCTTAAACCATTCCATTTTGATTGTGTTTTGGAGTCTCCTTCTTTGGAGATTTTTAAGCAGAGGCTGGATGGTCACATGTCAAGAGCACTGTGATGAGGGTTTCTGCATGGCAGGGGGTTGGATTGGATGGTCCTTGAGGTCTCTTCCAACTCTATGATTCTATGATTCTATGATTCTAGAGTAGTGCTTCAACACTAACAGGAGTGGTCTATAAATTAAAGTAAATCAATTAATTGATCAGTGTTGGGACTGTGCAGCTTGCCCAAGGCCACACCGATTGGCTGTTCTCTGGGGATGTTTAGTGGGGGAATTAAACTTTGCAACATTGGCCTGATAGTGAGTTTAATGAGCTATCCAGATAGCGAACCATTTTTTGTTTCTTTAAAAATGTAATGTATGCAACATTTACTCATCCCCCACCCAAAAAAAATTGCTAGGAAACATTTGAGATTAGAGATGGGCACGACTTAGCGGTATTCCCGTTTCCGTTACTCGGTTCCGTTACTCTACGGAAACGGTAATGGGAATTACTCCGCCAGACTTCGAGCTCGAACCGACGAACGAACAATTTTGGTCTGATTTGTCGTGCTCGTTCCTTGCATTGCGCGATCGCGCGATGCCACGCGGCACAGAAAAAAAGTTTTTAAAAGTTAAAAAAACCCGGTTCCCGGCCAAAAAGCAGGCGGAAAAATGCCTCTGCCTCAGGGCACCTACCAGAGGGGTTGTTTCTGGAGGTCCCCGGCCTCCCCCCCATCCCCCGTCCTGGGCTGCTCTGGTGGGACTCGCCGCAGGCTCGCAGCCAGCAAAAAGCCCAGTCTCGCCGCCGGCCGCCACAATTAAAGCGCAAGCAAGCAGCACGGACGGCACAGGAAAAAACTTTTAAACTCTCCCCCCACCCATTCCCGGGCCAAAAAAGCAGGCGGAAAAGCATGCTTGACTAAGGGCGCAGGGCACCTACCGGAGGGGTGGTTTCTGGAGGGGGGGTCCCGCCTCCCCCCCGTCCTGGGCAGCCAGACTCGCCATGCCATGCGGTGCGGGCGGGGGATCCAAAATGGGGCAGCGAACGCAATATTGTTTTTGAAATCGTGGTCCAAAAACACACAAGCACAACAGAAACACGCAAAAATTTATAAACTGCCAGATTTTTCACAGTAGCAGTGGGGTTTTTCTTGCAGCAAAATGTCTCTCCTCTCCTCCTCTGTCCCCCATTGATTTTATTTTATTTATTTTTTTACACCTGCGCAATGATGGGCTGGCCGAGTGGCCAGCCATGTGGGAGTGGACGACCATGCAAATTTTTGGAGCCATTTATTATTATTTATTTATTATTTACACTTGTATACCGCCCCATTCCCACAATGGGGACTCTGGGCGGTTCACAGCATCAAAGTTAAAACAGCAGAAATCAATTACAAACAACAATAACAAAACTGCAATGAACAAAAGTAATTAGGCGGGGTTATAATATCCAAAAATATATAGGCGGAAAATTAAAAAAAAAAAAACCCCAGAGTGGGACCTTAGACATCGCCGTAAGCTTCTCGAAAGAGGATGGTCTTAAGGTTCCTCTTAAATGCTTGCAGCGATGGAGCCAGCCGTAAATCACTAGGGAGTTTATTCCAAATGGATGGAGCCACTACCGAGAAAGCCCGCCCACGAGTACCAGCCTTACGGGCATCCCTCGGTGTGACCGTCCGCAGTGATAAGGCCACTGAGGCTCGGGTGGGACGGGCCAGATCTAATTGTCGGGAGAGACGCTCTGCCAGATAAGCCGGGGCCAAGCCATGGAGGGTTTTGTAAACCAAAACCAACACCTTGAAACTTATTTGGGAGGCAACGGGTAACCAGTGTAGGCGAGCCAGGATGGGGGTGGCGTGGTCATAACGGCGCGCACCAACCACCAGCCTGGCCGCCGTATTCTGGACCCGCTGCAATCGCCGAACAAGGTTCAAGGGAATCCCCATGTAGAGAGCGTTGCAGTAATCCAGCCTCGACATGACCAGTGCCTGTACCACAGTCCTCAAGGAGCCCTCATCGAGGTACGGGCGAATCTGGGCGATAAGCCTAAGATGGTAAAAGGCCGACCTGACCATGGCTGACACCTGAGGTTCCAGGGTCAGATCCGGGTCCAGGACGATGCCCAGATTCCTCACTCTTTGCGCCAGCTGGAGGGCGGACCCATCCAGACTGGGAAGAGGGCCACAGTACCCCTCCGACGAGCCCCCGAAGAACATAACCTCGGTCTTGCCTGGGTTGAGTCTGAGCCTGTGGGACCTGGTCCAGTCCAGTACCGCAGCCAAGCAACGATCAAGGGTCCCGACGGCCTCCACTGCACAGGTGGAAAAGGAGAGATAGAGCTGCGTGTCATCAGCGTACTGATGGCAGCAGACTCCATAACTCCGGATGATCTCAGCCAGCGGCTTCATATAGATGTTAAAGAGCATTGGGGAGAGCGACGACCCCTGAGGCACCCCACAAGAGAGTGTCCAGGGAGCCGACAACTCACCCCCCAAGCTCACTTGCTGGGTGCGTCCCCCAAGGAAGGACCGGAGCCAGGCGAAAGCCTGGCCTCCAATCCCAACCTCAGAGAGCCGCTCCAGCAGGATACCGTGGTCGACGGTATCAAAAGCCGCTGACAGGTCGAGAAGGACCAGCAGGGTAGAGCAACCCCTGTCAGCCCTCCTCAACAGATCATCATGCAGCGCGACCAGGGACGTTTTGGTCCCATGACGCGGCCTGAACCCGGACTGGAAAGGATCCAGGACATGGTTCTCCTCCAGGAACAACTGGAGACGCAGGGCGGCGACTCGCTCGATCACCTTGCCCAAAAAGGGAACATTGGCTATGGGATGATAGTTGGACAAATCGTCCACTGCCAAGCCGGGTCTTTTAATAATGGGCTTCACCACCGTCTCCTTCAGAAGACTGGGAAAAATCCCGTCTTTGAAGGAGGTTGAGGCAATCAGTGAAGCCCATTTCGGCATGCTCCCCCCTGCGCTCTTAATCAACCAGGAAGGGCAAGGGTCGAACGGAGAGGCCGCAGGCCTGCAATGTCCCAGTGCCCTGGAGGCATCCGCCGGTGTAACAGGCCCAAACTCAACAAACCGAGGCGACCGAGGCGGCCCGACGCTGGCCATGACAGGGGCCGGATCAGGGCAACCGGCATCCAACTCGGAACGGATGGCCTCTATCTTAGATTTAAAGTAGGCTGCGAATGACTCACTAGTGAAATCACTAGGAGGAGGCCCGGGCGGAGCGGGATTGGTGAGGTCTCGGACCACACGGAAAAGTTCCGCTTGACGATTCGAGGCCTCACCAATTCTCAGGGCGGCAAAAGATCTCCTAGCCGCCCTTATCGCGCGAAAGTAGCGAACGTTCAACGCCTTAACCGCAGCCCAATTCTGAGCCGTCCGAGCGTTCCGCCATCTGCTCTCTAGCCTTCTTCCGCTCTTGCTTCATCGCCCGTAGCTCCTCGGTAAACCAAGGGGACGAACGGGCTCGGCATCGGATCAGGCGCTTGGGGGCGATCCGGTCGACAGCCCCAGCCACCTCCTCAAACCAACGTTGGGCTAGGGAGTCGGCCGGATCGTCATCCAAACCGTCTGGTACATCCCCGAGGGCCTCCGAAAACCGCACAGGGTCCAGGAGCCCCCGGGGGCGGGCCCAGATGGACGGGCCCGGCTCCCTGCGGGGCGGGGTGGCTACCGCAAGAGAGAAAGTCAGTCCCACCAATCGCATGGCCACTTGGCCATGGAGACTTCTGGGATGTGCCAAAAAGCCCCCTAAAACCTGCCCTAGCCCCCTAACCCTAACCCTAATCCTTGACTCCTTACCCATACGTCACAGACTGTCTTCTTACTGGGTCAGAGAGGCACCCAGAGGTGCAACCCACTACCCAACCGTAACCTTACCCGTCACTAGCCTAAACCTAGCCCTTGCACTAATCCACTTTAACCCTAAGCCAGATCTACTTGCATTGCACTACACGCAAGTACGATTCCCTTCTTTGTGAGACATGGCGGTGCGAGAGCCTTAGGCATCACCCTATGCCTCTGGTGGGTTCACTGGTCTCACTCTCTGCAACTGGTATGCATATCCATATGGCTATTGCATACCATTTTGCAGCAGCAGGTGAGGAGGGGAGACCCCCATGTTGAGGGGTCTCTTGGAGCCTGCTTCCCCTTCCTAGTAGGTGAGGATAGGAGGCACCCACGGGTGCCTCCAGGAGCCCGCTTTCCCTTTATAGCGGGCCAGAGGAGGCACCCACCCCACAGAGGTGCCTCCAGGAGCCCGCTACCCCCCCAAAAAAACCAGTACTAACAAAAACGAAAAAGCGAAAAAACGAACCAAGTAATTTTTGTGAATTTTCACGAAAAATGGAAACGACCCGAAACGGAACCGGCCCGAATAATGAGAACTCGAAAAAAATTTTTTTCAAGTCGTGCCCATCTCTATTTGAGATGACTGGTGGCCAATTGGGGCCATTATTATATATGTATATGGACCTTGAATTTGGGAGTTCAAATCCCCACTGTGCCTCCTTGACAGGTGCTGGGCCTGATCTTTCATATGGTCCCTTCCAACTTTGCAGTTCTAAGATGAGGCCTTGAATGCAGAGAAATGTAGGTTTTGGGGAATTTCTGTATAAATGCAGGATGGGGTATGTTTGTGGGGTATTCTTCTGTATGGATGTTTTTGAGCTGATACAGATCTTTCAATTTTGTTATTCTCTCAATTTCGTTGTTCTGTATAGGACAATGACAATAAAGTTTTATCTTACCTTGTCCTATCATTTCAGCACATTACTGAAAAAGGCAACACGCTAAGTTCTGAATATAAACATGTAGAAGTTTTGTTTGTTTTTTGTTTGTTTCTGATTCCAATTTTGGAGAGCCACTGCAGAGCATTTCAGTTCTATTATGATTTGATGGAATTAATTGATGCTTCAGTTTTCTCTTTCAAAAAAGGGAGCTGCTCAAATCAACTTGCAAGAGATTTAAAAAACATTTTAAAGTATCAAAACACATTTACAACCAGCTAAAAGGGTCCATAAAAAGAAAATCACAAAGAACCCAGAGTAGCAGTCTTTATGTAAAATTGAGCAATGGAAAAACCAAATTCTTGTTGGTTTTTAAAGGGAGGGGTATCACAATCATTTATTTTATGTTTGATTTATTCATTCCATTTATCACGACATTAATGTAGAAGTTAGATTTTAACCTATGTGTACTGTTTAAAGGCAGAGCAGATGAATATTAGGGTTTATTGACTGCGTATAGGTTGGATATCATGAGAACACTGTGACATCTAGAATTTAAAAAGCAGAATTATGGAATAATGCCAAACATGAACTGGCTCAGATACAAAAAGACACCTAGTAGGAGTGCTAAGGGTGCCATAGTACCACATGGAGCAAGCCTAAAGGCACAGCTACTCAACTTCCAACAGGAAGGAATTCCAATAGCGAAGTTCAGCCTTGAAAGAACATCACTTCTAATGATGGACAGAACATCCAATTTCAGCTTCTTGTACATCTGCCTTTTTCCAAAATTTCAAACTTTAAGATACGATATTTCAAAACTTTGCATGAAAAGACACCTACATTTTCATGTGCTTCTCCTAGCACATTCAGTTTTTTAAACAAGTTTGTCTAGAGCAGTGGTTTCTATCCTTAGGTCCCCAAATGTTCTTGGAGTATGACTCCCAGAAGTCCTGACCAGCAGTTTGAGGTGAAGGCTTCTGGGAGTTTTTGTCCTTGAATACCTGGGGTCCAAAGTTGGAAACTACTGGTCTAGTATATACTTTTTTTTTTTTTGAAACCCATCGCAGGGGTTAGGGACCTGACCTGACCCGTGATAATTGAAAATCTGTGATATGTGGTTGCAGGTCGAGTCAGGCCTGGGGGGGTATCTGGGGGCTCTTGTACTTACCAGGCCTAGAAAGGCTATCGGAGGCCTCAGAAATTATTTTCAGCCATCCAGAAGTCACTTCCAGTTCACCGGGGGGGGGGGTTTGGGGCCTCCAGAAGGCCCAGCAAGGCCCTCACAGGCCTGTTCGGGGCAGCTCCAGTCCTGGGATAAGTATGAGAGGCTTGAAACAGGACTTTCCCCCCTTACCCTAGGGGGCTATATCGCAGGACCGCAATATATGAACCGCGAAAGGGCGGGGGACCACTGTACAATGTGTTTGTCACAATGACTTTCCTTACCACAAATGGATTGTGATCAGAGATCACACACACACACACACACACACACACACACACACACACACACACACACACACACACACACACACACACACACACCAGACTATGAGTTGCCATTATTTTGCCCGAGCACACTCAATTATCCATGCCTCAGCAGCCTCAAAATTAGATTATGGACAGCAATCATTTGAGTATAAATTCTTATAATAGGGTTTTCAAATGGATACCACTGAATGAATTCAAAATTAGTTTTCATGATGCAAGTGAAGGTTCAGTGAGGGAGTGGAACATATCCTTAAATGATCACATTTTGCCTAAAGGAAAACATGGAAGCAATTAGGATATTCCTGGCTAGCTGAAACAATTTCCAAATGATTTCAAGGGAAGTCTTAATCAGACTGACAACATTTTTCCCAAGCATCCCTGATTTCTGGATATTTTTAGAAACGCTATCTCTGGAGAGACTTCATGAGTTAAAACTCCTGCAGTGTTTTTTCAAATGTTAATATTTTATTCACAGGTTCAGCAAAGTGAACCATTAAAAGTGAAACAAACTTAGCTGAGCGACAAATTAAAATGTGCCTCAAGCAGCCAGCACATTTCTTTTTAAACTTCCATCTGTCGAGTGTTATCTTCTGAGGTATGTGACGAAAAAGAAAAGGACCAAAAGGAAAGAAGAAAGGAAAGGTGAAAAAAAACTTTGTTCCTTCATCAGCACTCTGCTATGCTTTATAGTGACCAACCATGTTTGTCGAAAGACAAAAGGTTTTACAAGTAAAGCATATATTCCAAATAGATGCTCTCCCTATAAATTAAAGTTGATAGTTAAATTATTTCTGAATGTTGTAATTATTTCCAATATCTATCTTTGAGCTATTTTTAATCTATGAAGAAGACTTTCAAGGGATTGCACTGTCTTGTGATGGACTATGCGAGAAGGGACAATTTGGTACCCCTGCTTAATGTTGAAGACAAGTGTTCTATGTTGATATGTGCTGGGAAGTTGTTTCCAACATGGTGATCCTATGAATGAGAGATCTCCAAAATGTTCTCAACTGCCCTGATCAGCTCCTGTAAACTAAAGCTTCCAGCTTCCTTGAGGGGCTCAGCCCATCTTGTATCTGGCCTTCCCTTTTCCCTGCTGCTTTCCAGATTTCCTAGCATTATTGTCTTTTTCAGGAAATCCTGATATCTCTGGAGCAAAACTGCTGAAACTGAGGCTGTCCTACTTTGGGAACATCATGAGTAGGTAAGAATCTCTGGAAAAGACAGTATTGCTGGGAAAGGTTGAAGGCCTTTGAAGGTTGAAGGAAAAGAGGAAGACCAAATTTGAGATAGAGTGACTTCCTAAAGCAGGCATGTCCAAACTTTGGCCCTCCTGATATTTTGGACCACAACTCCCAGAATTCTAAGCTTAGATTGTTAATAGCAAAGGACTGTGGGAGTTGAGGTCCAAAACATCTGGAGGGCCAAAGTTTGGACATGCCTGACCTAAAGGAAAAAGCCAAGGGGCTTGAATCTACAAGAACTGAGGAGGGCAGTTGAGGAAATGGGATTCTGGAGATCACTTATTCATAGGTTAGCTACAAATTGGAGGCAAACTGGCAGCACATAACAACAAGATAGGAATGGTGGAATATCAACATGGGCCTTCTTTATGGTCATTCATGTAAATATGCAGAGCTATGCAGGTTGGTGTGTATTGAGGAGAGATGGGGATGAATTAAAAATATGATTTGTGATTCATTAGGGATGATGAATGGACAAATTGATGAATTGTTAAATTTTCAACAATGAATTGATAAATTGATTTTTTCTCTCCTTTAAAATGCTATAACCCCCCACTCCCAGCATCTAGAGGTGCCAGATTTGCAGGGATGCTTCCTTTGACTCTTATCTACAAGCCCTGAAAATTTGATGTTTGGGTTTGGCCATCCAAACTATGTCTCCCCAAAGAGCCCCATATACACCCATAGACACCTAGAGACACCACTTACAGAGAGTCTTTTCCCACCTCTACCCTGAGATCCTTCTATGTTTGGGGAAGACTGGGTTTCAAACATCTGAGTTATATTCCCACAGATTTGGGTCCCTTAGGAAAGTGCTGTTTAGCAACTAGGTTGTGAAAACCCAATCTCCACCAAACTTGGAAGAATTGTAGAGGAGAGTCAGGTGATGCTTCCCTCCATTGCTGGTGTTGCTAGGTGCCTTGTGGGCTATATTATACCATAATGAATTAACCAATGAAAAACTGCAAAAAAAAACCCCTCCAATTTGTATTCATTGGAGGACTGATTATGCAAATTGGCAAATGTCGAAAAATTGGAAAAATTCATCAGGAAACATGATTCATTTTTTCCAGATTGCCCCCATTTTTAGTATTATTGCTTATTATTATGAATTATTTGCATTTCTACTCTGTCTTTTCTCCAGTTAGCTCAAGGTGGTGTTCATGTCTCTATTCTACTTTAATTGAGCCAGACGGAAAGGGAGCAATAAACCCAAAAGCATAAGTAGATCAGCTATCATGCACAATTCAAGGTGCTGACCTTGACCTACAAAGCACTGTATGACCTGGGTCCTAGCTACCTCAAAGAGTGTATCTCACAGTATGAACCAACTCTGGTGTTAAGGTCATCAGGAGAGGCCCTTCTCTCCATCCCACCACCCTCACAGGTATGTCTCATGGGAACCCATGAAAGGGCCTTCTTGACTGCTGCACCCAGACTCTGGAACTCCCTCCCACTAGCAGCCAGGACTGCCCCATCTCTGCTGTCTTTCTGGAAACAAGCAAAGACCTTTCTCTTCAGGCAAGATTTCCCTAAATGGTGGACTACCTATCACATGTCTTTTATATGAATCTATATAATCACATAGACCTTGTGTTGGAGGCAGGCTCCAACGCTGGCATCTTTCAGGAAAGGCTTGAAGACTCTCCTTTTCAGGGATGCCTTTAAAAATGACTAGAGTTTTTTTCCCCCGCCCATATGCTGTAAGTCTGCCCCTGCCGCTGTTGCTGTCTTTGCTTTTCTTTTGTGTGCACCGCCCTGAGTTCTCGTTTGGGAAGTAGGTAGCAGTATATAAGTGTAAGAAATAAATAAATAAATAAATAAATAAATAAATAAATAAATAACCACTTATAACCTTCTGTGATTGCATTGACAATATTAGTTTCCAATATTAGCTTTCATCACTCATAACTTTTACATGGAATTTTACTCCCTTTTTAACTGCTTGCGTTCTCTTGTAGCTTTAATGTGATGTTGTATTTTAATGCTGTAAGTTTCCCTCAATTCCCTCTTCTCAATACTTGAGCATGTCTTAATTGTACTGGACTGCATATTGTCCCTCATTACTGTAAGCCACCTTGATTCCTTTTCCAAGGACAAAGGAGCGCTAAAAATACTCTAAAATAAATAAATTAACCCACGTCCCAGTCCAACATGCTTGACTAAAAATCATTTGGCTCTATAGCTTAGCCTTTGGGGTACCTGAGGACAAAAGTCTCATTTATTTCTAGTCGCATGCAGTTCTGTGCTTCATAATGCCATTCTTGGTTTGTACTAATAAGAATGACTGGAGCAGGGACATATTGTATAGCCAAAATAAACTTCCAGAATTTGGCTCTCTGTGACACTATCAATTAACACGTCCTAATTTTGCACACAGTTATACGACTTGATAAGAACCACTTCACATTCAGCAGAGAGATGCGGAAAATACACACTCTCAAGTCATAACTGGGCGCGGACTCCATCACCATTCAACAATACTCATTTTGTACAGCTGGGGAACACCTGGCAATGCATAGAGCTTAATAAGAGAAATGTATTTTGAACATAATTTTTGATGTAGTTTGAGGAGAAAATGAGAGAAGGAAAGAGATCGGGAGACTCACAGCTTTCTCAGACCCACTGGCTATACTGAAATATTAACAAAGATCAATAATTGATTGGGAGGCTGAAACATAGACAAGATTAGCAACACAAATAAATTATATACAATTCTCGATCTGAGATGAAACTTAATTTTATTGGAAAAGAATCCTCTGAGCTCGGAGAGTTGAACAAATATTTAATTTAACTTTTCTTGTTACATCAGGGCTGGCTGTGAAACAGAATTCGAATTGAAGCTCAGCATTTCAAGGGAAAAGGAGGGGCAGGGATTAAATATATATGGCAGCCTGCTATCTATAAATATGTTTTCTTTTCAAGAAAACGATTACATTTACTGATGAAGAAAGGCCAGGAATGAAAAGACACAGCGGAATTTCATTTTTAATGGCATGCATAAGCAAGTTAGTCCTTCAACTGGTGCTTTCATATCTGTATTTAGAATGTTCTCAGCAGGGTGGTAGCTTAGCAAAGTGCAAGCCCACAAAAGCTTTTTTATGATTCACAGCTAATGGTTCTTCCCTTAATTAAATACTTTATAGCAGACCAAATGTTGCCTTTATAGCAAAACAGTATAAAATTTAAAAAAACAACAACCCTGACAATGCTTGATGATCAGTTCTTTCTTTTACTTACCAAGTAGCCTTGATTTCTGCATTCAAACTTCCTGGCAAATGCCTTTACTCAGCCCCTGGGCCCAATTCTTTCTGGTTACTAGAGATGGGGATGAAATGATTTTTTTCATTTTGTTGTTTGTTATTTGGTTCATTACGTAATGAAATGAATAACGACCCCAGGGCAAATTTAACATGAACCGAATCGAACCGAGAAAAATTGGTTTGGTGAGGTTCGTTTTGTTAATGGGGGGGGCGAGATGTCTCCTACCTGGTGCTGGTCTGGAGGTCCGGTCTTCCTGGCTTCTAGGACGGTGACCAGGGGGAAAAAAGCCGATGACAGCCACACTACAGCTGTAGTGTGGCCATGTGGTCAGCACAGTTAAAAAAAAAAGAGCACCGACCAGGCCCCAAGGGTGGCCTGGTTGCCACCCTAAAATAATAATATAAAAAAAACAGCAGCGACCGGGCCCCACGGGCCACGTGGTGGGCTCTGGGAAAAATGGGTAATAATGAATAACGAATTAACGAACCAATGAAATGAATTTTCCCCCCAAAATTTGTTAAAAACAAACCAAAACAAACCGAAGCCTTAAACAAAATGAAACAAAAGAGTATTGGGCATTGATATATGATGAACTCAAAAAGATGTTAAAGTGAACATTCCCAAAACGATCTGAACTTTTTCTGTTAGGGTTGGTGGACAATGAAATCAAAGGAGCAGATAGGACCCTATTTTTATATGCAACAGCAGCGGCACGAATGCTCCTGGCACAGAACTGGAAGACAACGTATATACCGTCTTTGGATGAATGGAGGGCGAAACTATTGGACTTTGCAGAGATGGCCAGACTGACGTGCAGACTGAGGGATCAAGACAACCAGAGGTTTCAAAAAGACTGGCAAAAATTTAAGAACTACATGGAGACTTATTGTAAGGAATTAAAGACCCTTACCAGATTAGGGTAGAACTCGAAGGACTACTACTTACTTCTAGAATCTTTTTTTTATAAGTATATAAAAGGGGTTCGTTAGAAAGGAAGGCTAGGAGATGAATAACGTTAAAACCGCGCGAAGAACAGAGGGAAGCCTAATCTTAGTGATAGACTGATTTTATATTGTTAACGTTTTGAACTTATTTTTCTTCTGTATATCAAAATTTCTTAATAAAAATGTTTTAAAAAAGAAGAAGAAACAAAACACCATTTTTTTCAGTTCGTGCCCATCTCTACTGGTTATTATTCCAAGCTGGCTCAAATCCTCATCCATATCTTTCAACAGCATCACTGCAGTGACGTATCATGATTACTGCACTGGCTTTGCTGTAGTTCCTTATTGTGTGCAAGCAGTGTGGCTTCATGTGAAGAATCCAAGTGGGGATTCTTTAACCATATATAATATTTGTTTTTCCTGATAAAACCAGCCCCGAATGCTCAGGATCTAGCATCAAGTTGTTTATCTGTCTGTCATAGATTCTTCATACCCCAACCTGTATTGTCAAAAAAATAGGAGAACTGACTTGTAGCAATGCAAATAAGACTTTCAAGGTGAGTGAGATAGTTAAGGAGTAAATTTACCAGTTATACTCCAGTTGGGTAGGTTTTTATGCCTCAGTGGATATTTGAAACTGAGCCACTCAAGTATGTTGCTTTTTCCATTACACACAGTAGATATCCATGAAACAAAATATGGGTTTAAATTAAAATCTGGTCCCACCTGGAGTAACCCCACTGAATCATTTGGATTTAGAGAACTATTGAATATTTGCTGTTAGGTACCACCAACTTCCATCCAATAAGGTTCTCAGGGCAACATATTTATTGAACAGCTTTACCACTGACATCCCTGCTGATTGTCCATGTCCAAGTGGGGATTTCAACCCAGAGTCCTAGTCAATCACTCTATCATCTATACCGCACTGGCTATCTCACCACATTATTGGCTTACTGTTCATGTAGCACAAACATTGGATGAAAAACACAAATAACAAGTGGTTGATAAGAGGGTGATAAAGAATCAGAAAAATAAAAGACATTACTCAAAAAGCAAATAAATTAAAGTTAAAAGAGCAAGGGTCCCCCCCCCCCTGCAGCATGATAGACTGACACTACAGATCGGGACAGACCACCAAAATGGCAGTTCATTTTGGTTCATGGTTTCTCAAGTCTGTGAAGATTCTCAGTCATCCAGATCAGGTTATCTGGAAGTTGAATCGTGGCAACTGGAGAAGCTGCTTGAGTGAGTAGCGAAATGTTTTGCTCTCACAAGAAAAGAAGTACAGTTGCCATGACTCAACTTCCAGATGGCGTCTCAAGGTTAACAAGCCACAATTCCCCCCCCCATGAATAAATGATTGAAAGAAAGAAAGAAAGAAAGAAAGAAAGAAAGAAAGAAAGAAAGAAAGAAAGAAAGAAAGAAAGAAAGAAAGAAAGAAAGAAAGAAAGAGCCTCTCCACTATCACTGCCTGCCCTAGCTGCCCTCTCCAAAGGCCCCTGTCACTTCTCTATCTTCTTCTTCACCACAACCACTAATGACACCATCTTTGCAAAGGGTTGGATTATTTATTTATAAGTACTTTTCCACCTCATGAGGAGAGAGGACTCCTTGGAAAAATCCCTGATGTTGGGAAAGGTTGGAGGCAAAAGGAAAAGAGGATGGCAGAGAATGAGATGGTTGGACAGTCTCATTGATGCAACCAATATGGATTTGACCAAACTCCGGGAGGCAGTGGAAGATAGGAAGGCCTGGCGAGCTCTGGTCCACAAAGAGTTGCACACAAATGAACGACTGAACAACAACAACAACAATTTTTTTAATTTATTTTTAATTTAAATACATTATAAGGTTTACTTTACTTACTACTTATTACTAGAGATGGGCACAAAATAAACTTTTAAGCCATCAAGTCCAACACCCTGTTTAATATATGAATCCAAATCAAAGTATATCTGATAGGAGGTTCTGTTAATTTTCTCTTGAATACCTTCAGCATTGGAGTGATCACTACCTCCCAAGGCAATTGCCTCTATTTTCATACTGCTCTAACGGTTAGGAAGTTTTTCCTGATCTTCAGCCAAAATCTGACTTCCTGTAATTTCAAGCCATTATTACGTTTCCTTCACTCTGGGATGATCAATAATAGATCCTGCCCTGTCTCTGTATGATTATCTTTCAAGTATTTGAAAAGTGCTATCACATCTCCTCCCAGTCTTCTTTCTCAAACGTAAACATACCCAGTTCTTTCAGCCCCCCTCATACTCCTTGGTTTCCAGTCCGCTGATCATCTTTGCTACCCTCTTCTGAACTTGATACAGTTTGTCAGCATGCTTCTTGAAGTGCAGTGTCCAGAACTTTGAAAACTTTTATATTCAGGCAAGCTTTTCAATGCATTCCATTTAATAACTAGTGGTTGAGTATTTTGACACCTACCACTGCTGCCTGTTTATTAATTCGGAATTTTATTGCTGATTTTTCAGTCTGCTTATTATGGTCATGATAATGTGTTTTGCTCTTGCTGTACTCCACCCAATATGGCCTCTGGCCAGATGGTGCATGTCAAGGAATGGTGTAAATGGGTTTTGTAGTACTTTCCCAAGCTCTCTCCTAAGTTTACAGAGGTGTTTTATCATCTTGGCCTGAAGCCGGAGAAGGCAGTCGGAGGAAGATCAAAATCTCCATTCAAATGAAGTTAACCAAGAACATTCTGTCAAGAGAAATGTTGGGAGAGGTGAGGGAAAGAAGAATGATGAATATGGAAATACACTGAACTAGAGATGGGCACGAAATGAGCAATTTTTCATTTTCGTTTTTGTTTTTTTGTTTTGTTACGTAATGAAACAAAAAACGAATTTTGTCTCCAAAATGAAATGAAACAAACCGAAACAACATAAATTTTGTCGTGCATTTCGTTTTAGTTGCTGCAAATACATTGAACTGTAATGAATGCTAACGAAACAGCAATTTTTTGTTTTCGTTTTCATTTTTTTGTTTCGTTACTAATGAAACGAAAACGAATTTTTTCGCAAAAAATTCACGAAAAACGAAAATGAACCGAAACGGACCCCTAAACGACAAACGACAAATAAAACACCATTTTTTTGAGTTGTGCCCATCTCTACACTGAACCATGATTGGTTGTTACTTGAGAGGATGGGATGAGTTAGCTACTAATAATATACAGTATATTCTTTTTAGTGTTAGAGAGAGTTGCAAGATGGCTTCATTGTAGGGAATTACTGTATATACTTGAAGATAAGTCAGGTTTTTTAGTCCTAAGGGGCCCTCAACTTATATTCGGGTCAATACTTTTAGCCACTGAGGCAAGCACTTGCCTCAGTGGCTAAAAGTCATTTTAATCATCATCATCACACACCGCTCCCACAGCTCGCAAAGGAGGAGCTGCCAGGCCCTGCTGCATTTCCTAGACTTATACTTGAGTCAATAAGTTTCCCCAATTTTGTGGGGTTAAATTAGGGGGCCTCGACTTATACTCGGGTAGATGTATACTCGAGTATCTATGGGAGTTATTGCAACCATGAAGCAATGATGGACTTTGTAGTCATTAATTCTTGGATTACTTTCCCTGAACCTGCTTAGACATTATGCTGAATCTTTTTTGCTTTGCTTTGCCTTTATTTCACTGTAACTTTGATGTTTTTTGTCTTTTTACCATTTTTCTATTTTTAATTTAAAAAGAATAATATTTTACCAAGGTTTGCTCCTTGGGCAAGGAGAGTCAGTGTGGCTGAAGGCAGTGTCTTGGTCAGAGAGGCGCTTTAGGTACAGTATAAAAGTTAAATAAATAAATAAGTAAATAAAAATAACCAGTGCCAAACTAGTACCTTGTGGGATTTGAAGACTTTAGTTCAGATATTGAAGACAAAAATAGCATTTGCAGCTACATTGCACTGCTGGCTCATATCCAGTTTCTGATCTTCATCAATTCCAAGATCATTCTCACTTGTAGCATAACTGAGCCAAGTATTCCACATTTTGTAACTGTGTTTCCCTAGGGGTAAAATTTTGCACTTATTCTTGTTAAAAGTCATTCTTCTGTTTCCAGCCCAGTGCTTGAACCCATCAAGATCTTTTTGAATTTTGTCCTTGGCTTCCAGCATATTAGCTAGCTCCTCCACCCAATGTTGTGTCACCTGCAAATTTAATAAGCATTCCCTGCACCCCATCATCCAAGTCATTAATAAAAATGTTGAAGAGCACTGGGCCCAGGACTCAGCCTTCTGGTATCCCACTTGGTATAATGATTAAATAATAAAAAATACTGTCTATTACAACATATGAAAATCCTGAAATGCAGCTACCACCACCCACCCTATATATCTGATTCTGTACATGTCACATGCTGAGCTATAGATTTCTACACTGATAAATAATTGGTCAAATATACATCAACTTAAACATCAATAAATTCACAATGAAATAAACAAAGATATAATAAAAGAGAGAGAGCTCAGAACTTCAACTGAAATTAGCATTAAAAACACAATTTAGCTACAGTGCATTAAAATATATTTAAAATTACATCTGAAATAATCGACCTTGGGATAGATTCTAGGTATGGGATTATTAGATTTTGTGGACTAAAAACTCCATACTTCTCCATTCTGGGAACCCTACATTATAGAACACCTAAATGTACCTCAGCTTGGAGAAAGCCTTCAACTGGAAGGTTTTAACGCTTAGTTAGGCCTAGTCTGCCTAGCTTCCTGTTTATAAAGAAAACTCCCAGTTACCACTCGCACAGAAGCAGGAAATATGAATGGGAGAGTGAGAACTGACAAAAGAAATTCTATTTTTTACCCAGCATGTTGTTAGTCTTTGGAACTCCCTGCCACAGAATGTGGTGATGGCATCTGGCCTGGATGCCTTCAAAAGGGGATTGGACAGATTCCTGGAGGAAAAGTCCATCACAGGTTACAAACCATGGAGATGTGTAATCTCCAGGCTTAAAAACAAGGTAGTTCAAGGGCCAGATGCAGGGGAGTAGTATAAGGAGACAGATATCTAGTCTTGTGCACTCCCAGAGGCATTTGGTGGGGCCATTGTGAGATACAGGAAGATGGACTAGATGGGCTTTTGGCCTGATCAAGTATGGCTCTTCTTATGTTCTTTGTTCTTATAGTTGAGACCTTTCTGAAATAGTCCAGTTGAGACCTTTCTGCTATGTGGAATGCATTTAGATATCTGTCCAGGATCTGTTTGTCAGGTAGAACACCCAGAGTGAAGAATTATGGGATTTGTAGCCCAAGAAAACAAAAATCCCATCCCTAAATTATAATCTGTTAGAGGTGCCCCTCGTTGCTCATTTGCTGTCAGCTGGAGTTTCGTCAGGGAAAGGGTTACATACTTACAGTGGCATATCAAATTTATTTATTTATTTATTTATCCACTTAAAGTCCCACAGGTTACTGCAATCATTATTTATATGTATACTCTCAGTTTTAGATGCTTTTTGAATTTTTTAAAATGTATTGTTTTATTGTGTTTTATATTGTAAATCACCCAGAGTCCCCTCTGGAGAGATGGGTGGTGGTGACAAATCTAAATAAGTAAACAAATAAATAATATTTATTTATTTAAATTTATATAAATATTTATATTTATTTAAAAGCTGGGGGAGCAAGGATTAAGTAAGTGAGTGATCTGGTTAAGAATCTGGCATGTGTACTGAATTTCTAGCTTCATAGCAGAAACACAAATTTCAGCTTCAGTAATTCACTGCTGAGATTTGTAACATTAGAGTTATGCAGGCATAAGGAAGTAAAATAATTATGGCCTTCCTCATTATTATTCTCCAAAAGAGATGGGACAGCCATACAATACTTAAGTTCACTGTCTCATGTGGTGAGGAGAAAAAAAATGACAGTTACTCCTCCTCATGCATGAGAACAGGAAAAGCTAGGATTTGCATACCTGGGGCGTGGCGGCTCAGCGGGCTAGATTGCTGAAACTCAACAGTTCAAATCCCAGGTGTCACACAGTGGAGTGAGTTCCCACTGTTAACCCCAGCTCCTGCCAACCTAGCACTTTGAAAGCATGTAAATGCAAGTAGAAAAATAAGTGCCACTGATATTTAAAAGCAGGAAGATAAACAGTGTTCCATGTGCAGGAATGCATTTAGCCATGCCAGCCACATGGCCACTTGCACAACACTGACTCTTTGGCTTTAAAACAGAGCTGAGCACCACCCCTAGAGTCAGACATAAATAGCACACGTGTGTGTGTGGGGGGGGACCTTCACAGTTACCTTTGCTCCTTGTTAGCAATCTTTATGTCACACATTTCAGCCATTTAAAATGGAATAGAGAAACTTAGCACACCAGTGGTCTCTGTGTTCAGACCTTAAGTACTCCCCCCATGTCCTCCCACTGACAACAGCTTCCGTATGACAATTAGGGGTCCTAAAGAAACCTAAGAATCTTGCAGGAGTGGGCAGAATTAGGAATTTTTTAATTTCTGAAACCGGCAGTGTCTGGTGACATCTTCAGCCTTCTGTGGCATGTATGTGCAACAGGATTTTGGCCATTCAATGAGAGGTGAGGTGGGCAGACTTAGTTCACAGCACATTTGGAAATGGGACAAAACAGACTCCAAAGCATCCATCCATGCTCAGCTGGAGTTTCGCCAGTATATGATATCACTTATACATTTATCAACAATAATATTCAGTATTTCAGCAGCAAACACTCCTTCTCTTCCCATCTGTGTCCATTTATGGGGGAGGGTAGTGCCACAGCTGATTAAAATAAAACGATTGCCTGCTGGGCTGAAATTAGCATATCATTTTAAACGTTTCACTTTTGAAACAGGACAGGTGATCTGTTTCAATATTGTTGCCCTGTTCATTTAGAATGGGCATGTCTTATGAACAATTACTGGTTAATTTTTAATCATAATTCAAGTCCTAGCTTCTTAGAAACTAGAAATGATTGTATCTGATTATTCACTATCTGTGAGGCTTCAACATCTTTTTCTCATGAAATAAGGCTGCAGGCAGAGGGTGGAATTTGAAGTAATCTCAGTTGCATTTAAAAGGCTCTGATCTTTGGTGTGATCTATTTTATCTTCACATGGGTGATCCTTCCAGTCACATGGGAAACATTTATTGCCAGGCAAAATTTAAAGTGTTGGTTTTATTCTTAATGTTTTTATTAAATTTTAAACTACATACAACATAAGAAAATGAAAGTAAAAAAAAAACTACAACAAACAATATAAGTGCACCCCCATCCCACGGGGCCATCCATACATTCTTATTCGTTGCTCCATCTTCTATTCTTCTAGTAGTCTTCTTAAAGTTCTCTTCTCCAGAATTGTTGTGAGATATTCGTGGACTCTTTCCCTTTTCCTTCGACTAGTACATAATCTAAAAATTTACCCCAGATATCGTAGAAAATGTCTTTTTTCATTTCTCCTCGTTTAACCTTTAAACTGCAGGACAGTTTGTCGTTTATAGCTATATCCCAAAGTTCATTATACCAATCTTCCATCTTGAATTCTAGTTTTGACTTCCAGTTTTTTGCTATAATTAATCTAGCAGCTGTCATAAAATTTGCTATTAGTTCCTTTGTTGTAACAACATAATCTTTACTTGTTAACAATGATAATAATGCTATCTCTGGATTACAATCTATATCCATCTTAATCATATTACTTAGCTCTAAAAACACTTTTTTCCAGAACCTTTGGACTATTTCACATTCCCACCAAAGATGCAAGTAAGTACCAAGCTCTTTTTCACATTTCCAACATATCTTAGAGTAAGCAGGATTCATTCTATTTAGTCTTAATGGGGTTAAATACCATCTAGAAACCAATTTGAAGTAGTTTTCTTTTATCCTGACCGATAATGATCTCAAAATTCTCATGTTCCAAATTTACTTCCAGTCTTCTTTCTCTATCTGTACATTAAGGTCTTGGTTCCAAACTTCTCTCAAGGTGTTTAACTCGTTCATTTCTGATAATTCCCCTAATATTTTATATATTTTACGTGTTATTCCTTTCTCTGAATTTTCCTGTTCAGACTCGAGCGATAATAGGAAATGTTCAAATTTTGTGCATTCTCTGATTTGATTATTCCTCTTTCCCCAGTCCTTCATCCATTTTCCTAGTTGAATATAATTTAACCATGTTAAATCACTGGGTTGCAAAATATTTTTTATATCCTGAATTGTTTTTAATCTTGAGCATCCAATCCTTTAGTCTAGCTATTTTCTTAATTTTAAATAACTCCAAATAATGCTTCAAGTTGTCTGGAAAGCTTTCCAAGTCAGTAACTAAAGCCAGTGGGGATCCCTTCGGAGACAAGATTTTCCTATATGTTCTCCATGTAACAATTAAACTATTCAATAGGGGGTTGTCAATCTTTACTTTGTTTTTAACTTCCGTGAATAAAAATGTGTTTATTTCCCCCTTTATATCCAAAGACTCTTGCTCCCACCATATTAGCTTCTGTGGTTTAAAAAGAATTTCCCCCAAAGAACTAAGTTGATTGGCTATATAATAATTTTTTATATTGGGTATACCTATTCCTCCTTCTTTCTGAGATCTATACCATAGTCTTTTATTTATTCTTGATTTTTTCCCTGCATTACAATACCTATTTATCATGTCTTGGAGAGTTTTAATTTCCTTTTCTAAAAACTGAACCGGTAACATTTTAAAAATAAAGTTAATTTTTGGAAGTATTTTCATTTTTATCAATGCAATTCTGCCAAACCACGATAATTTTAGTTTAGAGTAGGATAATAATTTGTTTTTCATCTCTTCTTCTAATTTCGAAATATTTCTTTCTTTAGTTTTAGTAAATTCTTTATGGAGTTCCAATCCTAGATATTTAATGCTTTTTCCCGGTTTAAGTCCAGATTTTTCAATCATCTTTAAGTCATGTTTTCCATAATTGAACAATAAACTCTCTGATTTTTGCCAGTTTACACATAATCCTGTTATTTCTCCAAATTCTTCTAAATGAGTTTTTACTCTTTGAATATTCTCTATTGGGTTTACAATAGTCAAAAGAGCATCGTCCGCGAATAAACTGATTTTAGTTGCCCCATCCTTCCCTATACCTTTAATAGATTTATCGTCCCTTATGGCATTTGCCAGGAGCTCTATAAAAATTCAAAAAAGGACTGGAGAAAGAGGACATCCTTGTCTAGTTCCTCGGCCTAGGGTGATTTGTTCAGTCAATCCATCATTAACTATTATTGAGGAAGTGCCCGTTGAATATAGTTGATTTATTACTCCCAAAAAGGATTTCCCAAATCCCCATTTTTTTAACAATATTTTTAATGTGGGCCATTGAACACAATCAAAAGCTTTAAAAAGATCTAGAGATAACATCCCAGCTTTAGTAGTACTCTTTCCCATTTCATAAAGAACATTCAAATTTCTTCTAATAATATTTGCCATTTGTCTACCTTTGATAAAACCACATTGATCCTCTTTAATATATTTAGCTATAAATTTATTCATTCTTTTAGCCAAAATTGCTGTGAAAATCTTAGCATCTTGATTTAATAAGGATATTGGTCTGTATGACCCAATATCCATTAAATTTTTATTAGGTTTTGGAATTAAAATAGTTAAAGAATGGGTCCAAGATCTCGGAATTTGTTCTCCATCCAAAATTTCATTATATAGCTTCTTTAATTTAGGTATTAATACTGCTTTAAAAAGTTTGTAAAATTCAGGTCCCAGAGCGTCCACTCCGGGCGTTTTATTATTCTTTAGTTTGTCTATTACCTCGCTTATCTCTTGGTCTGTAATAGGCTTTTCCATTTCCAGCATATCTTCCTGTTCCAAGACCCTCTTTAAATTCTTAGTGATGTACCTTTCTATATCCTCCTTAGGTTTATTTTTTGCAGTGTATAACAACTGATAAAACTCTTGTATAGCTAACAACTTTTCCTTCATTTGTATGCATGTCTTACCTGAGGAGTCTTTTATAATCCCTATTGTATTCTTGTCTTGTCTTTTCTGTGCTAATCTGGCTAAAAGTTTTGAGTTCTTGTTGCTGTATTCAAAAAAATTTCTTTTTAGGTACAGAAGATTCCTTTGTGTTTGTTGTAAATCTAGATCTTCTAACTCTTTTTTCCTTGCTTCAATCAACCTCAGTATCTTATTATCCTTAGTAAGAAAGAATTGGGATTCTAAATCTGCTATTAATTTTTCTAATTTTCTTTTATTGAGTTCTTCCTGTTTTTTAGCTTTAATATTTTCTTTTATGATAAGGCCTCTAGCTACCGCTTTCAGGGTGTCCCATATGATTGGCGTTTGGCTACCTGCCTTTTCGTTTATATCCCAAGTTTCCAACCAATCTTTTTTAACCTTTTCCAGCACTTCTGGATGTTGAAATATTTTTAAATTCATTCTCCACCTTTTAGCTTCTCTATAATTTTTATTTGTTGCTAAATCAATCGACATTAAAGCATGATCAGATGTTTTTATGATCTCAATTTCGGTATTATTTATCTTGGGTATTAGGCTTTGTGAAACAAACACAAAATCTATCCTAGAATAGGTTTTGTGCACTGGTGAGTAGAAGGTGTATTTTATTTCATCTCCTTTCAGTTCTCTCCGGACATCCTTCAATCCTGTTGTATTTATAAACTTTGCTAGGGTTGTATGTCTTGTCCTCCACTCTTCCTTTTTACATACCGATTTATCTTTAATTTTATCTAAAACCATATTGAAATCCCCTGCCATTATTAAATACCCCTTTTTAACCAATTCAATCTGATCCCAAAGGAGATTGTAAAAGCGGCCTTGGTTAACGTTTGGTGCATACAGATTAACCAAAGTATAATGTTCTTTCCCCATTAGAACTTGCAATATTATATATCTACCTTCTGAATCTTTTACCACATTTTCAACAACACATTCACAATTCCTTGAGATTATAATGGCAACCCCTCTTGCTTTAGATGTGCCAAAGCTTTTTTCATAAATATCAACATTTGGAATTTTTAATTCATTAATACCATCTCTTATTTGATGAGTCTCTTGCAAAAAAGCAATATCTATTTTGTGCCTTTTGATCATCGCTTCGATTCTATTTCTCTTCGAAAATGACCCCAGACCTTTTACATTCAACGTTGCTAATTGTATAAACTTTCCCATAACCTATTTCTTTTAGTTTCAATATTCTGGAATGGTCCCGTTGTGCATACAAAAGTAAAAAAAACACCATCAATTAATAAAAAAAATAAACTAAAATAAATCTAATCCTCCACCCTAAAAAACTATTCTTTTCTCCCACCCCACCAGCTATCATACTGTTTAGCATGTGCATCAAGGGGATGGGAGGGAGGAGGTCGTCCACAGACATTAGCCAGCCTAGATCTCATTAGCTCTTAAGTAGCGTGTTACTGTAAATTCTATAAGTTTATTCTACCCCCTTCTAAACCACCCTCTCACCACCACCACCACCCTCAAAAAACAAACAAACAAACAAACAAACAAAAACAAAAAAGAGAAGGGAGGAGAGGAGGGGGAAGGGAAGAAAAGGGATAATGAAAAAGAAAAAAGAAAAAAAAACACCCCAAAAACAAAAATTAAAATTGGAAAAAGAAAGAAAAAAAAACAAAAAGGGGGGGGAGAGGGGGGAAGGGAAGTGGAAGGGAAAGGGGGGGAAAGAGTAAAAGAAGAAAAACAAAGGGGATGATAGGAGGTGAGAGAGGGGGAAAGAGAGAGGAGTAAGTTAAATGAGTTTCAAATATTCTTCATCTTCATCGAAGATTCCTGGAGTCGGAGTAAAAAGAGAGAAATTCACTGTCCTGATGTTGCCACTGAAGTTCCCGGGGGAGAACAGGCAGAACCTGAGTCGTCTTGTATGTTCCATGCTTCAAGAAGAAGCTGGCCTTCTTCTAGAGAGTGAATAGTATGTTGAACAGAGCCTTTCCAAACTTTCAAAAATAGGGGGTGGCCCCAAGAATAGCGATAGTTGTTCTTCCTTAATATGATTGTGACTGGTCTCATCGATTTACGCCAATCAGCAGTTTCTTTAGAAAAATCTTGAAAAACTTGCACGGTTGCATCTCCTCTCTTCAGAATATTAGGATTGGCTCTAATTGAAGACATAAGACGCTCTTTATTTACATAAGAAGCAAATCTTACTATCACTGGTTTTGGGGCCCCATCTCTTGACTTGCCCAGATAATGAACTCTCTCCAAATCGTCGTCTTCTAGTTGTTTGGGCAGAAAGGAGTTAAACCAGGTTAAAACTTCCTGTTTTAATGATGCCCCCTTCTTTTGAATAACAAAATTAATCAGTTTGGCATTCTGCCTCCGGAAATAATCTTCAATATAAGTCAGTTTCATATTAGTTTTAAGTAAAGCCTGCTTCTGAGAGTTAATTTGAGTTTCATTTTCCGTTACACGTATCTCCAGATTTTTAAATTCTCCTGCCAAATTATCAAGCCGCTGTCCATTTAACTTTATTTCATGTGATAAATCTTGTTTAGCGCTTTGGAGATCCTTTGAAAGGCCATCCATTCTATGTATCACGTCCTGTTGATTAACACTCATGATGCTAGCTAGCTCCGTCCTCATTAAACGCAGTTCCTTCATGAAGTCTTGATCTGTGGGAGGAGTAGTAGTCTCCCTCTTTCCCTTCTCAGATCCTGACGCCATTTTTACCCCTCCGTCGTCTGGGGGCTGCTCGACACGCTGTAGAGCTGGGCGATTGTGTGTTGTATCAGATAATTTCCTAGTCCAACCTATTGGCTGGAGTTTCTTTTTTGCTCTCTTACCCGGCATATAATTAGACAAAGGCAGGCATCAGAAAGTCTAACTGTTTGTAATCATCTGGTAACTTTCCAAGCCACTGGGATGCAGTTTTCTAAACAGGCAGCGGCCAGCAGAATCAAGCAGGCAAAACTGAAAGTAACTCCTTTTGCTTATAAATCAAGCTTATCTTGTCTAGAAAAACACATATATTGCTTCTCCCGACACCCGAGTAATTTATTGATGCATTACTCACGGCACCACGGCATTTAAACAGTAGTTTTAAAGCTCTTTTTAGATCGCGGCACAGAGCTCTAAGATCAGGCTGCCGGCATGTCTTGGTGGGCGGGACTTCCTCCAAAAAAGTGTTGGTTTTAACAAATAACTCTGGAACTCCCTTCCAAGGAGGATAAAGCTGACACCATTATGTCTGTCTTTCATGGAGGTGAAGATCTTTCTTTCCAGGTAGGCATCCCCTTTCTCTATATGAGGGGTTTTACAATGGGATAGGTTGTATTCACTTTTTTCTCCCTTCTGGCATGTACAATGCCTGATCGGAGTGCTAATGGGTGTTTCCCTCAACCCAGGACTTCTTGCCTGCCCTCCTCCAAACAATTATTCTATTTCAAATAAAAATGTTATGCGTGCCCAAATCCGATGCAAACGGTAGGTTGAATGTCTCTGAGACTACCCCAAAAACAAGGTAGCTCTGTTCCTGATAATCCCTATATTATTTGGGAGAGAACAATTAATCAATCAGAGGGTGAAAGCTCCCAAAAACAATGACTGATCTCAGCAAAGATGGTTCTTTTTCGAACTTACTGCCTCCCCCCACTGGACTCCTGCAAAGTGATAATTGGTGTGGGTTCCTACAGTGATTTCACCTGGAAACCAGCAGGGACCCAGTTTGAAAAATTCAGAGGGGAGGATTCAACGCAGCTATCTGTTTTTTTAAAACTCAGAATGGAGAGGGACAGTAAAAGAAGGAGAGAGCAAGAAGGAGAGGAAGGGCCACTTTCAAGCATTGGTTTGGGAAAATAGAAATTCATCACCAAGGCAGAGGACAGCAGCTAATTTCAACACTTCACTCCAAGAGAGCATTTAAGTGCAATGCAGTGCACTTGGTGGGCATAATTAGCAGGCAAATGAGCTGGAAGATGCTCAGGTGCTATGGCAATCTCCCAACAAACCTGCAGAGAAATAAACTAGATGAGAACCGAATCGAGCCAAGAAATTACTTCGCAGAAATTGTCTAAATGCAGGGAATAAAAATGGCTCGTGCCAAGATTTAGAGACGGAATCAGTGTTCACTGGAGAAAACTGCATGTGCAGCGAAAGCAATACTTTTTATTTTTCTCTACAGCTGCTGCCACCGCCGATCAGATAAGCTGCTTTTTAATTTAAAGTTAACTTTACAGTGGCTCCTTTCGTTAGCAGTGGGAAATGCTGGGGAGAAAAGGGGGAAAAGAAATCTCAGGTTCTCCTGCCCCATCTGGATATCCATTCTTTGGATCAGTAATGTACAGGACAGAGGTTATGCATCCCTGTATGTGGAGGGGTTCTGGTGGGAAGGAAAGAAAAAAGAGCATTCAGTGCAGTTCAGCTTTCGAGCAAAAGAGTGGATTTGAATCGTGATGAGGCAAAACCTGAAATGTTAATCAACATAAACAACAAGTCTTTATCCCACTCTAGGAATTTAGAAAAGGGAAGGAGAGGGAAACCTAATCTTAATCATTGCCTATTACTGTTTCCATGGGAAAAGGAACTATCCAAAGAGGAAAACTTCTGCTCTGTGCAGAGTCCTCCTAGACCTGTGATTCCTTCTCCAGATGTTCTTAGACTGCAGCTCCCAGAAATGAAAAATTATAGAATCATCACATTGGAAGGGGCCCATAAGAACATTGAGTCCAGGAATACAAGGATATCTGCCAGGTTGCTGTCTAACATTCTGGCCAAACACAGCTAGTAGTGAAGGCTTCTGGGAGTTTTAGTCTACGGGGACTCAAGTCTGAAAATACGATTAAAAAAACATGAAAAACCCCCACGGGGCTCCTCATTGTGCAAGGTGGTGCCAGATGTAGGAGAATGTCTTGTCTTCTCTCTGAAATATCCTGCTGCTGGAAACAATGATAGTTAGGTCACAGGGTTAGAACTCTATCTCTGGTGACCCTTTCCCAATGCCTGTGCAAGATTAATCAATGTGGAGCAGGTTAAAATACGCAAACTAGAACTGGGATTTATATCCTGATAGAGAAAAGGTGCATGGGGTTACTTATCACAGAGAAGAGGGGTGGAGGAAGGGTGAGGAAGCAAACTACAGTTCAGATCATGGAAACATTGCTTTTTGAACTACAACTTCCCACATTCTCTGGCAGGCATGTTCTGGACATTGTGAAGTTTGCCAAGCTTTGAACTAAATGGGAGGTTAGATTTGCCAGAGATATACTGGTCAAGATTAGAAATGGGGTCAAATTTTTTAAAAAATGGTGATTCAACGTGATTTGTTATTTGCTGGGGCTAACAAATTGTCAAATCAATTAATTGATAAATGTATCATTTCTCTCCCCTTTAAAATCCTATAAACACACACAACACACACACACACACACACACACACACACACACACACACACACACACACACACACACACACAAGAATTTAGAGGCCCCAAGTTTTCAGGGATGCTCCCCCTGACTCTCCTCTATAAGCTCTAAACGTTTGCTAAGGATTGGGTTCAATTGTCTGACCTATGCAAAAAACACCCCAGGAAAGTGACCCCTCCAGGCACCTAAATAGGCCAAACATGCAGAGAGGCTTTGGCCAGCTCTCCTCTACAACCCCTCCAAGTTTCGCAAGGATTTAAACATATGAGTTATACATCCACAAAGTAAGGTCCTTAAGAAAGTGCCCGTTCGCAACTGGGTTGGAGAAACCTGGTAAGTCTTGAATATATTGTAGAGGAGAGTCAAGGACAGCTTTTCTGCATGTCTGGAGTCACTAGGTGCCTGGGGAGAATTTTCCTGTTGGGGCTCTTTTCGGGTAGATGACTCAGATATCAAAAATCCTTGGAGGGATTGTAGTGGAGAAGCAGGAAATGCTTCCATCCAGATTTGGAGTCTCTAGGTTCCCTGGGGGCCATTTTATAGCCCAACAAACTAACAAATTGAAAATCATTAAACATTCATCAATTCATATTTGTTGGGGGACTCCATTTATGGTGACTACGAATCAGTGGGTTTTGATGAATTGGCCAAATTTGTCAAAAACTGTGATTCATTTTTCAGTTCATCCCCATCTCTAGTCAGGATCCTATTGCTGATTTATCCTTGTACATGGCCACCAGAGAAGTAGTTATTTGTACTCTAGTTCAGAGTTGGGACAAGGAAAATGAATTATATTCTGCTGAGGCAGGAGGAGATGGTGAAAGAAATGATGATTAACAAATGAAAATAACAAGCTTGAGCTTCATCATATTGTATCTTGGTCCTAATCAGCTGCTGAATGGCCATGGTGATCAAAGGCTTATGGAGGTGATGAATGAGGGAGCCATAATAGTCTGTCCCAGCAAGTTTTACAAAACTGAATTCAAAAGAGTTCTAGAACCTTTAAAGACTAGCAGATCCATTCCTATGTGAGATTTTGTGGATTACAACCCCTTCTATCAGAGGTATTATGCATCTCTGTCTAAGGTGTGTGTGTTGTGTCATTACAGTCGTGACCGACTCTTTGTGACCCCATGTCCATGGAGTTTTCTTGGCAGGAATACTGGAGTGGCTTGCCAGTTCCTACTCCAGGCACCTACAGCACCTGGTATTCCCTGGTGGTCTCCCATCCAAGTACTAACCAGGGCTGACCCTGCTGAACTTCCGAAATCAGGCGAGATCGGTGGGTTGTAATTCACAAGCCATCCTTGAAAATAAACAAAGTCTATATGATGCCACAACTTTATTGTTTCAATTTTTCCTGTACATAGGTATCATGAGGAACTTTACAAAGCTCTGGGTCTACTGCTGAGCTGCAGCTTTCTCTAACCAAGTAAAAGACTGAAAGAAACTACCAACTTCATGTTGGGTTCTTTTCATAAGGATTAGTACCATTTTTAAAACAAATTTTAATTATTTTTATTATTGTTTAGTTTCATTGCAACTTCTCATAGTGACCATAGTTTATTTGACTTCAAGAGACTTTTCTGAGCTGGGGTGTTTGTCTCTCTAGCACTAGGTAATAAATCCTCCTAGCCTTCTGAAGTCAAAGAGATCCCCACCTCTCTGCTGAATTCTGTTTCCCTCTTTATAGACTCTAGGAAGCAGTGTTATTCATATGCTGGTTGATATTTTCAAAACTGCAAGTAATGAAACATTTCTATTCTTTCTCCTACAAATATCTCTGAGCAAGTTATTGAGACTATAAGTAAGAGTTAATGAGAAAGGGGTGGAATCTACCGAAATTTCAAATGCAACACCACTTATTAGCAACGCTACAGAAAAGGTGGAAACCGGAAACAAACATGGATCCACTCAATACATTTGAATCTGCATGCAAGCAGTATACTGACACACAGTTTAAAACTGCTATTCCTCTGGATTATTGTCATTGTTATGAGCTGATCTGAAGGCAAGTGGGATAACAACTTTCAACTGTTTGAAAATATATATTTCTTGGAGATTAATGCTTTCTTTAAAAAACTCAGCAACCAGATTGAATTTTCTGTGCAATCTAGTCTCCAAAACGGGAGGAAATGTCGATGAAAGAAAAGGGCTGAAAAGGAGACAAGTTGCTATTTTATTTCAGAAGGGAAAAATATGCACCTGGTAGTCAGTCAGTCATTTTTCATCTTCGTCTTTTCATTATATCAGACAATCTTCTGAATGGAAGATGATTTGGCAAAATGCACAGCCTAATCACCGTGCCCTTGGTGCTTTCACCAATCATTGCTTCCTTGACTTAACACGGTATGGGGTGTTGTCAAGGTTTCACTAATAAATTAGTCCTCTCCACAAGCAAAGTTGCAAAAATACATCAATATTAAAATTGATGCCATCTAAGAAAAGCAACGGCTGGGGAAACAAGTAGTCAGTTTAATATCTCCATAGAAAATCATGGAAACATTTGCCATTGAATGAGAACCAACAAGAGGAAAACACTTAAAGTATGTTTGACCTCTAAATAACCTTTAACATGTATGATATGTAGAGGGGTGTGTGTTAGGAATAGGTGAGAAGTTTCTTTTAGCCCATTTTTAAATAAGATTTTGCTAAGTTGAGCTGATTTCTTTATATTTAGAATGGAAGAAAAACTTGAGTATAAAAAGATTTACTTCTACTACATGGGAGTAGGTCTGTGAAGATTCTAAGTCATCCAGGTGAGGTTCTCCAGATGTTGTGTCATGGCAACTGACAAAGACACTTGGACGAGTAGCGAAACATTTCGATCTCACAGGAGACGTCGTCCAGTTGCCATGACAGTACTCCATGTGCAGAAATGTGTTTGGCCATGTCAGCCACATGGTCACGGACTTGCACAACACTGGCTCTTTGGCTTAGAGACAGAGATGAGTGCCGGCCCTAGAGTTGGGCATGATTAGCAAGCATGTGTGAGGGGTACTTTTAGCTTTTGCCTGCCATGATTCAATTTCCCGGTACTGCCTGGAAGAGATCAAAGGGGTTCCAAAAGTGTGCCCTATGGTGCCCTGTGGCCTCTGCAGCACCCCACTGCCCCTCCAAACTCAGCTAGCAGTGTAGTGGAATTTTTTTGCCAAACAGCTACTGCTGCTGCTGTTCCAGCACTGGTCCAAGCTCCTGCTCCATCCCACACCCCTTGCCACTCTCCCTACTCAAAGGAGCTGCGAGCTGGAACAGTTTGGAAATCCATGGCCAAACTATTTGATGTAAGTACTGAATCTTTTTGTGTGAGTGAGGTGGTGCATGTGTGCACCCATCATGAGCCATCTGTCCCCAGCACATAAGCCGTAGGCAGCTGGGAGGAGGGTAAATATTATTGGGATCAGGCTGGCAGGAGGGAATCCATGGAGCTGATGGAAAGACCCAGATGAGTAACAGCTGGAGGAGGCAGTATCAAGGAGAAAAGAAGGGCCAGGCTGAGACTCCAGCCATGTTAGGCTGAACACTGCTATAGCCCTGGAGAGGCAAGTGAGAAAGTGGATAGGTAGAAATGAACTGTTTACTTCCTTTGCTCATTCATACAAGCCTTCAAAGGGGTGCTTCCTTGGCCTCAGCTCACCTTTTTTCCAGCTTTCCATAGCCTAGAGTCTGGGGTAATTTACCAGGTCTGCAAACTGGCAATTGGTGCTGAAGGGTTTGCAGACTAAAATGCAGCCCTATGAAATTGTGGGGAGAAAGGACAAAGTGAAGTGATGATCTAACACTTATAAAAGTTATTCTGAGCCAAGAAGCTGACCTGGATTCCATGGAGTTATTGTTGGGCCACCCTGGTAGAACTGGGAGAGGTCTAGCAGGGCACACTGTATTCAGATATATTAATACTGAAATGGGTATCAACCTAGGGCGTGGTCCTACCGGCGTTTTCTGCGTAGTTTCCTGGCAGCGAACTGCACAGAAAAAGATTGCATGCTAATTGCGAAGAGAAATAAATTCTGGTATTGGCCTACCATGCCCCTGGAACAGCAGTTTCAGCGAAGTTTCCTAAACCACCGCCAAGGGCTGGATTTAGAAACTTCGCTCGAAAATGCTTACTTATTTGCTTCTGTAACCACAACAGGACCCCCAAAATACGCAGTAAAATCTGTTGTTCCCCTTTTTCAGCAGCTTCCCGAGGTTAAACACCACGGAGGCTTGGAAAGTAGAGCCAGAAAGAAGGGGAAAATGTGAAGTAGACAGGTAGAGACGGAACCAGAATAGGAAAATACAACACAGAAAAGAGGACATTGACTGCACATTAAAAACCACGTGACCACCTGGAAAAAATATGCATGAAATTTACATATGCAGAAAACTATGGTAAGTCAGCGGCCCTAGTCCCCCCCCCCCCCGAGAAGCTGTTCTTCTTAGGTATCTGTATGGGAGATAAAGTACAGCATGGACCTCGCCACACTGGGAATAAGCATAGCTATTGAGTTTGGCCTGAGAGATGGTGTAACTTGAGGGTTGGAGCATTTGGCTGAATACCTGGGGTCAGAAATGTGATTTCCCCCATGCTCTCTAAGAGAACAGCCAGATATGGTCTACTAGATCGTCTGCGGATGATGGGCTTATATGCCCTGTCACTTGTGTGGCCTTGGACAAGCCATGAAGTCCCAGAGCACTGCCAGCAGAAGGAATGTCTAAGTATTTTGGAAACTGTAGGAGGGATGTGGAAACCTATAGTGGGGAAACTGTAGGAATGTCACCATTTGGCATTGGCAGTACATGATGATGACCATGATAATGGCCAGTCCAGATGGGACATGTTTCTTTTGAAAATATGTGTCAAATTTTGTAAATAAACAGGATAAAAATGGTTCCAAAAGTTTTAAAATGAGTACTAGTGAATGTAGGAGTATATGTATCGATGCTTGTTCTTAAATGGTAGATTTTATGTCTTGGATTTTTATATTTGGGACATGTGATGAGGTGACTGGATGGCACTTTTAAAATCTTGTATTTATACAATGACAACAAATTATATCCTATTCTCTTCTATCTTAATTGGAGAGAGCGCAAAACTGTCAGTTATTTCAATTTCAGCTGATTTTAAATGTGTTCATGAAAGAAAGAGAGGGGGAGGAATGAAGGGAGAGAGAGAATGAGAATCATAGAGTTGGAAGAGACTTCAAGGGCTATCCAGTCCAACACTCTGACATGCAGGAACCCCCATCAAAGTGCCTCCGAAAGATGGCCATCCAGCCTCTGTTTAAAAGCCTCCAAAGAAGGAGACGCCACCAGCCTCTGTGTCAGCTTATTCAACTGCTGAACAGCTCTAACTGTTATGAAGTTCTTCCTAATGTTTAAATTGAATCTCTTTCCCTGTACTTTGAAACCATTGCTCCGATTCCTAGTCTCTGAAGCCATGGAAAACAAGCCAACTCCCTCTGGGAGAGTAAGAACAGACAAAAGAAAATATTTTTTCACCCAGTGCGTTGTTAGTCTGTGGAACTCCATGCCACAGGATGTGTGATGGCATCTGGCCTGGATGCCTTCAAAAGGGGATTGGACAGATTCCTGGAGGAAAAGTCCATCACAGGCTACAAACCATGATGGAGATGTGTAATCGCCAGGCTTAAAACCGGGGTACTTCAAGGACCAGATGCAGGGGAGTGGTATCAGGAGACAGATATCTAGTCTCGTGCGCTCCCGGTCACATTTGGTGGTGCCACTGTGAGATACAGGAAGCTGGACTAGATGGGACTTTGGCCTGATCCAGCATGGCTCTTCTTATGTTCTTATGACATCCTTTCAAATATTTAAACATGGCTATCATATCCCCTCTCAGTCTTCTTTTTGTAAATCTCCCGAAGCCACTCCTCATAAGACATATGTTCCAGACCTTTAACCTTCCTGGTCGCCCTTCTCTGGATCCATTTGAGGTTTTCAGCATCCTTTTTTAATGTGCATATGATAAGAAAAGGAGTGCAAGTGACCAAAGCAGTCCTTGAGCTCAACCAATGCTGACTAGGTCTCTTTCAGCTATGGATGGACAAATTTCTAGCCTGAATCAATCCAAACTCTATTCCATCCAATCTAATGGCCATGACATTAATGACACATTGCCACATTTCACTGTTTTCCGCACCATGCATTCAACATGAATTTTCCCCTGAAATGCACAGGTGATATGGTGAACACAAGGAGGGTTGGTAATTTTGTGGATAAGTTTGTGGCCTATGTCAAATATATAGACTTGAGGGATAAATTTTATCCTGATAGGAAACATCAGGCAGCAAAAAAAATTGAGAAATGGAAAACGTCAAAGGTCTTAGTAAAAATTTAAAATCCTCAAAAATGCAGGGTTGCTTTACATTTTATTTATTTATAATCTACCTGGTGCAGCTGTTGAACATAGTTCTTCCCCATGCTCTCATCAAAATGTATCATTGTCTCAGATGGTACATTATAGCAGTTAATAATTCAATGCAACTGAACCTATTATTGCATCCAACACAATCTATAAACCATAATGAACATCATCCCAGCTGTTCAGAATCATCCTTGCAGGCACAATGGGATGATGCGGGATTTCAGTCATGCCTTTTGAGACAGCCAAAAAGATTGGAGATTCAATAGAAGGTGATGAAGTGCTGAGATTATTAATCCCCTTCTTTCAGATTCTTTTTTGTAAGAGCTCTGACTGGGAATTAGTCAAGGTCTCACAAAAAATACCTGTAGTTGCTGCCTGGGGCAAAGGACCAAAATGGTGGCCCTTTCACTGTGGACTTGAAGACCTTAGTTCACTTCTTATGAATGGATAGCATTCACCTCTACTAGAAGGAGGAGGCTGTTTTAGTAGAATTGGGAGCTGGGGTAGGTCAGGCACCATGAAAAAAGAAGGCTCGGGGCAAACAGCTGAAGAGGACTGCTGTTGATGGGGCAGTCACTTCATTCTGTCCAATGCAAGGACCGGTCCTAAAATTAGGAAGCAAGTGCATTTCTTCTCTGAAGGTCAGAAGGGGCTCATTAGACATGACAGCACTGAGGAGGAACAAAGACGAAACTAGGGCTGCATCATTACTGGCGTAGGGCCTTTTCACACGACCCCTAAGATCCGCTGGCCACTTAAATTTGGACCAGTGAACTTGGGGGTTCATTGCTCTTCCTGCGTCCCCACCCCTCCACACTTCCTTGATCCTGTCTGTGTGAGGGGAGGGAGAAAAAACAGGAAGAAAAGAGACGTGGCTCACCTCCGTTCTGCCTCTCGCTCTTGCCGCGGCAACATTCCAGTCTCTTAAGTAGCTCTTAAAGGGGCGGGAGCCAAAAAACAACAAACAGAAGCGAGGAGAGCCCCACACCCACTATCGTTACACCGCATCAAAGAATTTTCACCTCCAGAGAGCAGGTACTTGAAAGGTGCGCTGGGACGCGCTAAAGTGGGCGTGGTCGCACTTAATTTCCTGTAAACTCCGGAGCTGGTGGGGAAACATTTTTAAGCTCCGGAGCTGGGAGCCATTTGCCCCGGAGTTTAGGGGTCGTGTATAAATGCCCAAAGACAATCAGACACCCTTTTCAGCCCTATTGAAATTTGCTGTTTTGTTTCATCTGTATTTCAAAGGGTGAGGTGATACTGTTTTGCAAGCAAGAAGATTATCAATGTCACTGCTAGATTTGTTCCACAAAAAGGGAACATTCTGAGATCCTTTTTTTGAGAAAGAGTTTGGGAATTCAAAATGTTTGGTTCCATTAAAAATGACTACCTGCCACTCACTGGGTTGTTGTGGTTGTTGTTTGTTGTTGTTGTTAACATTATGGTGGACACCGGACCAACAGCTACAGGGAGAGAGAAAAAAAAGAAAGACACAGATCTTCTAGTGTGGATGCACTATAACCTATACAGGAAAGCTGGAATGTTAATAACTGTTGGTACAAGGAGAAGAAATATTTTTGCGGCTGTTCTTAGAAATGTAAAGCCACCATATGTGGGTTTTGCATATTAATTTATTTTTCTAACCGAGAATGTTTTGCAGGACAAACAAACAAAATTCCCCTTCTCTCCTCCATTTGTGAGTGCTTCAGGATGAGAAAGTTCTCCTTGTTGATCCGAGAGTTAGATTTCCTAGGCGTTCTAGAAAAGCAGGCAGATTGTATGGTTGGTTCCCCATTGGTTGTATCTGCTCGGTAGGCCAGGAGCTCCTTTAAACTTACAATAAAGTTTGAATTTTCTGCTGCCATCTGAGGAAGGGCAAATGGAAGCCATACAATCCAAAGCTGTGCAAGTGGAAGACAAACTTAATGGGGCATCTCCTCCGTAAATATGTTACAGAATGAGTGACCTTATTGGAGAAATACAGTAATCCCGAGTCAACATAGGGCGTTTATACACGACCCCTAAACTCTGGGGCAAATGGCTCCCAGCTCCGGAGCTTTAAAATGTTTACCCACCAGCTCCGGAGTTTGCAGACAATTAAGTGCGACCCCTCCCACTTTAGCGCGTCCCAGCGCACTTTTCTTGTACCTGCTCTGGGACAGTGAAAATTATTTGATCCGGTGTAACGATAGTGAGTGCGGGGCTCTCCTTGCTTCTGTTTGTTGTTTTTTGGCTCCCGCCCCTTTAAGAGCTACTTTTACAGAGACGAGAGGCAGAACGAGGTGAGCAGCATGCTTTTCTTTCTCTTTTTCTCCCTCCCCTCATGCAGCCAGCAACCAGGAAGTGCGGAGGAGGTGGGAACGCCCGAAGAGCGACGAACCCCTAAGATCTCTGGTCCAAATTTAAGTGGATCTTAGGGGTCATGTAAAAAGGTCCATACAAAGCCATTTCTCTTTGACTTACTATGGCTGCAGTCTTACCATAGTTTTCTGCGTATATAAATTTCATGCCTATTTTTTTTCCAGGTGGTCACGTGGTTTTTAATGTGCAGTCAATGTCCTCACTTCTGCGTCATATTTTCCTATTCTGGTTCCATCTCTACCTGTCAACTTCGCATTTTCCCCTTCTTTCCGGTTCTACTTTCCAAGCCTCTATGGTGTTTAACCTCAGGAAGCTGCCGAAAAGGGGGAACAACAGATTTTACTGCGTATTTTCCGGGTCCTGTCATGGTTACAGAAGGAAACAAGTAAGCATTTTTGAGTGAAGTTTCTAAATCCAGCCCCTGGTGGTGGTTTAGGAAACTTCGCTGAAACTGTTGTTCCAGGCATGTGGTTGGGGAGGACTGGAGTTTACTTCTCTTAGCGGTTAGCACGCGATCTTTTTCTGCGCTGGTAGGACCACGGCCTGTGTTGATTTTCTGCATTCTTGGCTGAATTGTCCCCCCCCCCCCCCCCAATGCCTGGAAAAGCTGAAAGAGGAAGGGAATAGCTTTATAGAGCAACTGGGTCTTTTCCAGTTCCTTCTAAAAGGAAGTTTTTCAACTGCAGAGTGTGCTCTGCAAGCATAATTTACTCATGGAACACATGCTGCTTCCACACACCCACACATTTTCTTTCAAGGAGTACACATGCTTTCTGGTTATGTGTGACTTTTAAAAGCTTAGAAGGAGTGAGAAAGAAAATATGGAGAACTGAGAATTCGATAGGAGAGGAATTTTATATACAGCCTTCACACTTTGGGGACATGATTGTCTGCCCTACTGGTACTTTAAGACATCAAGGTTTTGTGTAGGCTTGCTCCACTGACTTTCGTGCAAAAGCAAATAAAATGATAGTTGGTGTTTTCTGGCATCACTGCCTTGATCATAACATTGACAGCACTGTATGTCTGATCTGGCCCTCGGTTCTAGAATGTTTTCCTTCATGTTTGGAACTACTGTTGAACAAATTTTGGAAATGGCAATTAAATTGGCTGCTTCCTTAATAGGGGTAGAAAAAAAATAGGTATTCTTAGAAAGAGTCCCAAGTTCTAGAACAGCCTGAGATACTCATCCTCACACTTTTATCAGTCATATTTTTAAAAGGATATTTTCATCAGCAAAAACAATGCCACTTTTTGCATGAGTTAGATTTTTATATTGTAAAAATGTTCTTATGGGCATGCTTCTGAGCCTCATGGTTCAAGTAGTTAAATGCCTGTACTGCAGCTACAATTGTGCTATTTTGGAGTACATTAAAATGTACTCGAAAATAGGTATCACAGCCATGTATCAGCACCAAATTCACTGTGGAGCAAGTTTGGATTCTTCCCTGTAAACCCCTGAAAATTGGAGAGGTTTGGGGGTTAGGGGACTGAATTATTAAGCTCCAAATAGGGTCTCCATAGCTAATTAAAATAGTGTGTAGTGCACACATCAGCCCAATTAACCACTATATTGCTGATACATGCACTATACATTCTTTCAATTAGCTATGGGGACCCCATTTGAAGCTTAATAATTCAGCCCCTGACACCCAAACCATTCCAAACTTTGGAGACTTACAGAGAAGAGTCCAAACTTGCTCCACAGCTATTTTGGTACCATTCTGAAACATGCTTGCAATCACTATTTTGGAGTACATATGTACTCCAAAATAGTATTCAAAGCTAGGTAGCAGCACCAAAACCACTGAGGAGCTTCCTCAGTCTATTTCCTGTAAGCTCCCCAAATTTAGAGAGGTTTAGGACTCAGGGGGCTGAGTTATTAAGTTCCAAAGGGGTGCCCCAAGGGAAAAAATTCTAATTGAATTAGTATTTAGAAGCGAAGCTGCTAATTGCTCGTCCATGGAGGGGGGTATTAAGAGCTATCTACTTACCTTCACAAAAATGGTACCTACCTACCTACTACCTTCATGGATGAAATAGAGTCCTAAGTGATTCCTCAGCACCAACCAAGAATGTCACAGACCTCTTTTTTTCTTCCCTGTATTGATTGTAATTGGCAGAGAATGTCTGTAACATCCCTTCCCTTTGTGAAACACACAGACACACAGAAAGCATGGGACCAAATAATTGTTTAAAAGGATGCAAACAACTCATTTGGTGCTTTAAAGTTCTGTATACAATCATTCTAATTCTGGAGCATGTTCAGTCTTAAAACTTCATTTGTAACACCAGGATATTCTCTCCATCCTTGCTGTTGAAAACTGAATATTGAGCCACCTTATTTTTTCCTGCAAGACAAGTCAGGATTTACATTCCTAGAGCAAAGAGACATCTCTCTGGCAGTAGCAGCTTGAAACATTACTCACCTGGCTTGAAAATTGCCGTGTTTGTCTTCTGTTTCCTGAAGACAGCTTTTTCTCTCCTTTCCTTCTCAAGCTCCCCAGTGCCCCAATGAATAACTTTCAACATAGCACAAAAATTCCCTGACACGTTATTTGTATCCATGGCCAGGGTACCTGTTTTATCCTGGAGGAAAAGTTTGGCTGAAAGATTTACTTTTCCCAATTCAATTTAAAATATTGGCAGATGTGGGGTTAGAAATTTAAGTTGCCCCTACACTTAAAGTTGTCAAAACAAGTGCTCTGTAATGTCCACTTGACTTGAGATAAGTGAAATTGCAAAAAGCAATCCTACATTTGCTAGTCAATGCAATGGTACTTCTCCAATTAGGCTATGCATTTTGCATTTTCATATAATAAAGTCTTATGATGATTTCATTTTTATTTTTCAAAATGAAAGGTAGCAGAAACATAATCATAACAGTCTGTGAGCTTGACATCCTTTTGCATGAATTCATATCATGAATAGTTAGCACGTTGAGTGCAAAACACACAACACATGCTTAATCGGTAAACAAAAAGATACTGTATTAAAGGTCAAGCAACAAAGAGGTTGCAGTAATAGCAGCAGAAGACAGATGATGATGAAAAGTAGCATTTATTTGTTTTACACTCTATACGAGAGTGCATTCTAGTAAAATCAATACAACTGAACACAAGCAAAAATACATTTAACAATGAATCTGTTAAAATCCTTAAAAGAATATGCCAACAAATATGGAAAAGACAGAGTGCATGCTGCCTCCTAATCTCTTCCATCTGTACCTAGAACATATCATATGGAAACCCAGACATGATTCAGATGAAGGAGGATTGAAAATTGGTGGAAGAAGCATAAATAATGTCAAAGCATAACTGCAGTTGAACAGGAACAAGGCAATAATGACTACAGAACAAGCACACAACTTTAATGCTGACAATGGAAAAAATTGCAATAATGGAAGATTTTGGTCTACCTTGTTCAAACCTCAAGCCGAAGAAAGACTGCAGCTGAGAAATCAGAAGAAGATTGAGACTCGGAAGGATAGCAATGGAGGAATTCAAAAAGATTGTCATGTGCATGGATGTGACACTGGAAATCAAGACCAAGATAGAACATAAGAGCCATGCTAGATCAAGCCAAAGGCCCATCTAGTCCAGCTTCCTGTATCTCACAGTGGCCCCACCAGATGGGTCTGGGAGCGAGCGAGACTAGATATCTGTCTCCTGATACCACTCCCCTGCATCTGGTCCTTGAAGTACCCCAGTTTTAAGCCTGGCGATTACACATCTCCATCATGGTGTGTAACTAGAGATGGGCACGGAATGAACATTTTTTCGTTTCCGTTACCGTTAGTCGTTTCCGTTACGTAATGAAACAACAAACGAAAATTATGATGAAAATACAACGAAACGGACAGAACCACGAACATTGTGGTCGTTATGTTTTGTTTCCGTTAATGGCGACGCACAATGAAATGAGCTGTTTTAAATGTTTAAAAACGCCCTGGACATCCGTAAAACACAGCGATAATTATTTATATTGTCTGATAATATCTACCAGGGGGGGTTGGGGTCCTTAAAATGTTTTTTTTTGTCTTCTCCCATCGCAATGTATTTTTCTTTTCCCTTTAAAATGGATGTCGCCACCTGCCACAAAATGGAGGCAAGCCATGTGATGTGGGATCATGTTCAACCAATAGCATGCCCAGGTTGCAGACTGGGCGGGCAGGTCTGGCAGCCACAGAGGGCATAAAAAGCTCTGCCAGCTCCCGTCCTCCTTGCAGTCTCTGGTGGGAGTTAGGGTGGGATTGCTGTCTCTGCGACTCTAGCTTCAGTCCTGCAGCTACCCTGTGTGCATGCGTGCTGCGTACCTCTTGGTGAGTACCCTCCCCTGCCCCGCAGTGCAGTCACTCTGTGGCTGCCTTGCACCCTGGGCAACGCCCGCCACTGCCTTTACAGCCTCCCTGCATACCTAGTCTACACTGTGTCTCTGCCAGCATCCTTTTTTTTTTAGTGTTTTCCCTCTGGTCTGGGGCGTTGGGGGATGCCTGCGCACGGAAATGCTTTAAAAATTGCGCAAAAAGCGGGTAGAAACGACAAATGAAAAAACAAAAAACGGTAACGAAATTCTTCAAAAAATTCCCGACAAAAGGAAAGAGACCTCTCAACGACAAATGGAAAACCAAAACACCATTTTTTGTTTCGTGCCCATCTCTATTTGTAACCTGTGATGAACTTTTCATCCAGGAATCTGTCCAATCCCCTTTTGAAGGTGTCCAGGCCAGATGCTATCACCACATCCTGTGGCAGGGAATCAAGCACACTTTTGTATTTTTAATCTCCCTGTATGAGTGTGCAAGTTGGACAGTGTAGAAAACTGAAGGGGGGATATTCATTTGAAATATGGTGCTGGAGGAAACCTTACTCTGTGCTCCGGACCATCAGAAAGGGGAATAAATAGGTTCTAGATCAAATCAAGTCTGAAGCATCTCTGAAGGGAGTATTGATGGAACTGAGCCACATCCCAAGAAGGAAAGAATCTCTGGAAAATACAATAACACTGGAAAAGGTTGAAGACAGTAGGGAAAGAGGAAGGAGGGGGGACCCGGGAAACTACAGGCCGGTTAGCCTTATGTGTGTCCCAGGGAAAATGGTTGAAAGCCTCATCAAAGAGAAAATCTTAAAATACATAGAAGAACAAACCTTGCTGAGAGAAAAATCAGCATGCCTTCTTTAATGGTAAGTCTTGCCTGACAAACCTTTTAGAATTCTTCAGAAAGGTCAACAGGAATGTGGATTTGGGTGAACTGGTAGATATTGTCTATTTGAATTTTCAGAAGGCTTTTGACTCAGTCCATCACCAAAGGCTGCTGAGAAAATTGCACAGTCAGGGGATAAGAGGGCAGGTCCTCTAATGCGGTGGTCCCCAACCCCCGGTCCGCGGACCGGTGCCGGTCCGTGGACCGGTCGGCACCGGGCCGCCTGGGGAGGCCGGGGAGGCTCCTCCCCTTTTCCTCCGCCGCCCTCCTCCTCCTCCTCTTCTCTCCCGCGGGCGGCCGGTGGAGGAGGAAGGCTGGAGGAGTGCAGGAGGAGCCGCCGCCGCCGCCTTTGCCTCCCTCCTCCCCTCCCGGGCCCGGCGCCCCGCGCGCGGCACCCGCCTGGCCGCGCCGGGAAGCGCCCTCACTGCACCGACGAGCCGCCTCCTCCTCCTCCTCCTCCTCCTCCTGCTCTGGTTCCTCCTCCTCCTCCTCCTCCTCCTCCCGCCGCCGCCGCCGAAGGAGCAGCAGCAGCAGCAGCGAGGGCAATTGCGGGGGGGGGGGTGGCGGCGGCGGCGGGACAGGGGCGATTGCGGCGGCGGCGGGGGGGGCAATTGCGGCGGGGGCGGGGGGGTGATTGTGGAGGGGTGGCGCGGCGGCGGCGGGACGGGGGCGATTGCGGCGGCGGCGGGGACGGGGGCGATTGCGGCGGCGGGGGGCAATTGCGGGGGGGGGGTGGCGGCGGCGGCGGCGGGACGGGGGCGATTGCGGCGGCGGCGGGGGGGCAATTGCGGCGGTGGCGGGGGGCAATTGCGGAGGGGTGTCGTCGGCGGCGGCGGGACGGGGGCGATTGCGGCGGGGGCGGGGGGCAATTGCGGGGGGGGGGTGGCGGCGGCGGCGACGGGACGGGGGCGATTGCGGCGGCGGCGGGGGGGGCGATTTGCGGCGGGGGCGGGGGGGCAATTGCGGAGGGGTGTCGGCGGCGGGGGCGGGACGGGGGCGATTGCGGCGGGGGCGGGGGCAATTGCGGGGGGGTGGCGGGGCGGGCGGGACGGGGGCAATTGCGGCGGGGTGGGGGGGGCAATTGCGGAGGCGGGACGGCGGCGATTGCGGCGGCGGTGGGGGGGGCAATTGCGGCGGGGGTGGCGGCGGCGGCGGGCGGGGGGGCAATTGCGGGGGGGTGGCGGCGGCGGCGGGATGGGGGCGATTGCGGCGGCGGCGGGGGCAATTGCGGGGGGGTGGCTGCTGCTGCTCCTCCGGCGGGCGCGGGGGAGGCACAGAGCAGGAGCAGGAGGAGGAGGAGGCGGCTCATCGGTGCCGCGAGGGCGCTTCCCGGCGCGGGGGCGGGTGCCGCGCGCAGGGCGCCGGGGCCAGGAGCCGCGCGTGGGTCTCGCTGCTGGCACCCCGCTTGCTTTCCCCGGCGGAGGAGGAGGCCCACGGCGGCGGCGGCAGCAGGAGCAAGCAGGGCGCCAGCAGCGAGAAGCGCGCGGCTCCTGGCCCCGGTGGGAAACCCCGCCCGTGTGTGTGTGGGGGGGAGTGGCACGCCCGACGCCCCAAGCCGGTAAGTGCCGCAGTGCTGCTCTCGTGCCTCCCCCTCCTCCTTCCCTCCCATCCTTTGCTTTCACCCCCCCCTTTTGCCTCCCAGCCGGACCCCCCTTTCGCATTCTCCCACCCTCCCCCCCCCACCCCCGGGCCACAGGAAAATTTTCAAAAATTTCCCGGTCCGCGGGGACAAAAAGTTTGGGGAGCACTGCTCTAATGGATTGAGAACTGGTTGAGAGCCAGGAAACAAAGAGTAGGTGGCAATGGGAAATTTTCACAGTGGAGAGAGGTGAAAAGTGGTGTGCTCCAGGGCTCTGTCCTGGGACAGGTGCTTTTCAATTGGTTCATAAATGACCTGGAGACAGGGATAAGCAGTTCATGTGGAAGATCTCTCCAAATCTTACCATTTGTGATGATAAAAGAAAAGGTAAAGCAGTATGATGAAGACTGTTGAAACCAAATTTACCTTTACTAATGAGAAAGACAGTAGAGATTAGCTCATTGTTAGAATCCAGGTTTTGCATGCAGAGGGTTACAAATTCAGCTCATGGGATCTCCAGCACACCTGAGACAACTTTGCCAGAAAACCTGGAGAAAAAAGGACGTTTCGAGTTTTCGTTTGTTGGAACGGGTCCATTTCGGGTCATTTCTGTTTGTCGCGAAATTTTTCAAAAATTTGTCATTTTGTTTGTTCTTTGTCGTTTGTCGTTTCCACTGTGATTTAGCGCGATTTGACTTCCCCAAGAGCATAGGGGCGTCCCGCAATGAGGGCCGGCGCTAGGTGTTTTTGTGCCTTAGGCGGCGGGTGGGGTGGGAGGGCGGGGGGAGGGGGAGGGGCGGGCAGGTGGCGGTGGCGGGGGGCATGGGGGGCCACCACATTGGCAGGGTTTTAGGCGCGGGCGGACGGGCGAGTGGGCAGTTAGGATATCACTTAGGATAGAGGTTCTGTTCTTGGCTTGCACCCCAAATGTGTGTGTGTGTGCAAGCAAATTGAAGTTGGGAAAATAGAAAATAAATGGTAGCATATAATTTATTTTTAAAATAAATCCACACCTCCCACTCCCAGTTGAACCTCCCCCTTTATCCAATATCAGAAAAAAATCCTCACAAACTGCCAGAGAAGAAATAAAGAATAAACTGCTATTCCCTTCAGCAGACAAAGCTGCAGGGAATCAAAGAAATTATTTTCTAAATTCAATTCCCTCCCTGCCTGCCTAACTTAAATCCTAAAGCCTCCAGCCTCCCTCCTCAATCTCGATCGGATCACACCAGCACCAGCAGCCAGCCCTCCTCCCTCAACCACATCCATACACCCGACTGCGATTTCTGGAAGGTGCCTCGGCTTTTTATGCCCTCCGAGACATCCAGAAGTGTCAGTCAAAACCTGGCGATGCCATTGGTGAAATGGTTCAAAAATTTGCATGGTCCCATCTCATGCCCAGCCCAAATGGGCAGGTCTAAAAAAATAAAAAATAAAATAAAATAAAATGAAATCAATACGACATTTTATTGCTATAAAAAAACCGCTGCTGCTACTATTAAAATTTAGGCATTTAAAATAAATAAATTCACATGTTTCTGTGGTGATTTGGTGTGTTTTTTGACCACAATTTCAAAAGAAAAATTGTGGTTGCCATTTTGGATCCCCCCCCACCGCATGGCATGCAGCGAGACAGATGAAGAGGATGACCCCCCCCCAGCCTGGTGCAAGCAGCCCAGGACAGGAGGGGGGAAAGCTGGGGACCCCCCACCCCAGAAACCACCCCTCTGGTTGGTATCCTCAGGCAGGCATATTTTCGCCTGCTTTTTTGGCCGGGAGTCGGGGTTGTTGTTTTTTTTTTTTTTTTTACTTTTAAAAACTTTTTTCTGTGCTGCTTGGCATCGCGATGCCATTAACGACAACGAAAAACCCAACCCAATTTTTCTTTTTTTGGGTTGGGTTCGAGCTGGAGCAGCGTAATTATTGTTACCGTTTCCGTTACATAATGGAAACGTAACTGAAAACGGAAACGACAATTTTGCTGCTCTGTGCCCATGTCTAACTGTGAGATACAGGAAGCTGGACTAGATGGGCCTTTGGCCTGCTCCAGTATAGCTCTTCTTATATTCTTATGTTCTTAAGACCAAATATAAGATGAATAGACTTTCTAAAAGAACCCACAGTCTTAAGTTAGTGAAAGCTGTGCAGGTCTGTTGAGGATCTCTCATTTTGGAGATCTCTCATTTTATATATAAAGTCCTTGGAACAGGCAGCTGTCCAATAGAATTAAACAAAAAAATCCTGGCCATTTGAAGTCAAGATACAGAATAACAGTGACTGCTATTTTATTAGATGCCTGAGTGTTAACCATCTAATTTAGAGCAGTTAACGAAACAGAATTAGCACAGGTTAAAAGAATTTCAGAATATTAATGCCAAACATTAAACACAGACATCCAGTCCAAAGATTCTGACTCATAGGAATAATTAATGAAGCCACTATACAAATGAAAGGGTAGCGAAGCAAGTTAAACAACACCATGCAGTATAATTTGTGGATTCTTAAGTCCTGTAATTACATAATTACTGTACATAATATTCACTTTCAGAGCAGGGCATTTATTTCTACCTTTTCAATCTATGCTTCTCCACTCCTGCCTTGCTAATACTGTGGAATAAAAAAAAAGTATAGTGACAAAAAGGACAATGTAATTCCTGTTAAATATTTAAATATTTGATTTAGTGTCATTTCTTTTGGAGAAGAGGCATTGTTTGGTCTGCCATGTAGCCAAACAGTAATTTAATTTAACAGCACAATAACATTTAGAAAGTCATTAATATTTGATTGTGAAACGATTTTTGTTATAGACGAACTCTGCCATTTCTTTCTTTCTTCTTAAGTGTCATCCTAAAAGTTGGATTATCCATTTCAAAGTAAACTAATGCCCCAGTCATAAGCAAATGGTTTAAATTGTTTATACCTGCTGTTATTCAGGGCCATTCTCTTTCTGCTTAGAATGGATGGAAAAGAGGACATCAACACATATTAGTGAAATGTACAACCAACAGTGGAAACATGTGCTGTCGTATTTTGTCCTTGTACTATTTCAAGATGAATTGAAATGCTGTACTTACAATCACTATTACAAAACAGTAGTTGAGAGGTAATTGAATAGTTGAGAAGGAGTGTGGTGGCTCAATGGACTAAGGCTTCGAAACTGTCAGCTGCAAAGTCGGCAGCTCAGTGGTTCGAATGCCAGGTGCCATGCAGTGGAACGAACTCCTGCTGATAAACCCAGTTCCTGCCAACCTAGCAGTTTGAAAGCATGTAAATGCAAGTAGATAAATAGGGACCCCCGTAAAAAGTGGGAAGGTAAAACAGTGTTTCCTTGCAGCCATGCTGGCCACATGGCCATGGACTTGCAAAACACTGGCTGTTCAGATTGAATATGGAGATGATCACCACCCCTAGAGTCAGACATGATCAACATGCATGTGCGGAGAGAACCTTTACCTTTACCTTTAATGTTGGCCATATTAGCAAATGAATATACATACATACAACGGTGAAAACCTCTATCCAACTCAACTGGACTACTGGATCCCCCTTCTACACCCCATTAGTGTAAGTGTGTATTTGTTAACAGAGGCAAAGCTTCCAGTATCTGATGGGCTTTTGCCCATACAATCATATGCCAAATAAAACTTCTCAATCTCTCAGGTGTGTCTGGTCATTACAACTGAGGGAACTGGCAGAGGACTGGTGCATGGATTGCAGATACTGGAGAGACCTGTGAGCCCCACCAGCAGGTGATCTCTGTATGAACAGTAACTGAGACAGGAGGGACAAGGAGATGCAGACACACACACACACACACACACACACACACACACACAGAGAGAGAGAGAGAGAGAGAGAGAGAGAGAGAGAGAGAGAGAGAGAGAGAGAGAGAGAGAGAGAGAGAGAGAGAGAGAGAAGTTGGGAGAGATAGATGCAGTTTGCATTGTTCAAACCTATGTTGTTATGTCCCCTGATTGCTCCTGTCCCAGTGATATACTTTGTGGGAAGCATGGCTGTGAGGTAAAAGCCCTCACTTACTTCATCCTCCTATGTGAGGATAAGAAGCCATGGTATTATTCTCTTCACTCTCTGGGTATTTAAAAGTATTCTGTGGTGCCCATGACAGGAGAAGATTATTATTTGTGTGTGTGTGTGTGTGTGTGTGTGTGTGTGTGTGTGTGTGTGTGTGTAAATTATGCAAAATTGTGCAACTAATGATTCAATGTGAAAAGCAAGCTGTGCAAAATGATAATGGCTGCTCTGTGAAGATTCTCAGTCGTCCAGGTGAGTTTATCTGGAAGTTGAGTCATGGCTACTGGCTTCGTTTTTGAGAGATAGAAACGTTTCGCTGCTCATCCAAAAAGCTTCATCAGTCTGAATACAGCTAGTGTGAGTCCTCCATCTTATAGTCAGCTTTGACCTCTTGTCACCCTGATCTGATTTAGGCTCATTAGGGAGACAATAGTATCCATAGCCTTAAGGTGAACAAAGGCCTAAGGTGCTGAAACCTATCAAGAATGGGTTGTTAGCTATGGCCTTGGTGGTGAAGGCTTTTTGATTTGTCTGGGTACTTTGGAAAGCACAGCCTGATAAGTAGCAGATAGACTATTCCTGAGGCCGCCACCTCTGTTGAGAAGCTTAAAAGGATTTTTGGCAAACACCACATCCCTGTTTATTTCAAACCCACAAACACACTAAGGCAGAGACTTGTCCACCCAAAGGATCTGATACCAAACCATAAAAGGAGCAATATGGTGTATGCGGTCCAATGCAGTGAGGAGTGTTCAGACCTCTACATTGGAGAAACTAAACAGCCATTAAACAGAAGGATGGCCCAACATAGGAGGGGTAACAGCTCAGGACCAGAATCAGCAGTACACCTCAATTTGAAGGACAAAGGGCACTCTTTCAGAGATGAGGATGTACACATATCAGACAAAGAAGAGAGGTGGTTTGAGAGAGGAGTAAGGGAAGCCATTCATGTGAGCATTGAAACCCCTCCCTCAACAGAGGTGGCGGCCTCAGGCATAGTCTATGCTACTTATAAGGGTATGCTTTCCAAAGTACCCAGACAAATCAAAAAAGCCTTCATCACCAAGGCCATAGCTAATGATCTATTCTTGATAGGTTTCAGCTCATTAGGCCATTGTTCACCTTAAGGCTATGGATACTATTGTTTCCCTAACGAGCCTATTCAGGCCATTGTTCATCCTATGAGCCTAATTCAGATCAGGGTGACAAGAGGTCAAGCTGACTATAAGATGGAGGACTCGCACTAGCTGTATTCAGACTGATGAAGCTGTTTGGATGAGCAGCGAAACATTTCTGTCTCTCAAAAAAGAAGTCCAGTAGCCATGACTCAACTTCCAGATAATGGCTGCTGTTTTGTTGCATGGATATTTTATGTCCACAAGGATCAGAGATGGGTTTAATATCTCCTTTTAACCATCATCCCTCCATCAACCTGGGTCTACTGTGCAGGTATGGTCCGCACCCCTTATCGAAGTAAAAGGTCACTACTAGTTCTGTGAAGTGACAGTTTATACACATTATGAAAAGAAATGCTGGACATATTATGCAAAATATTTCATAGCATTGCTCCCCTCTCTCTTATGCAGACTGAAGGAATCACTTCAGGGTTAAAAATAATCTTCATCAAACCCTGTAATTGTTTGATACAACATAATTCGGTGTAATGTTGAAGTGGTAGAGAATTGTTATTAAAAAAAACATTTTACAACCTTCGAGCAAATGCAGAACATTTTTATCTCCTACTGAATGGTTGATCTTTTGCTTCCCTCCTCACTTAAAATAATAGGGAGGAAAAGAGATGCTCCAATGTAAGCTGTGTTAGGATCTGTCTACTTAAAAAGCCTTAGGGTCAACATCTTCAACACCAGCACCTTTGTTTTTCTGACTGATGCTCTTGTATCCTCTCTGATTCCTTTATTTTGTGTTCTTTCAGGGGATGCCTTTTTCATTTTCATATTTTCATGGAGATTCCCTTTCGTTTTACACAAAGAGGAACAATAATTGTTTTTTCATTATTGTTTCCACATTAATGATTTCCAACACTGTAAAAGCCCTAAAGAACCCTTCAGAACTACTCCCACCCACCCAGCCACCCACCCCCCACACACTAAAATAAAAAACTACTACTTTCATAGCTGGCAACAGTGCATGGAGAAAATTCAATGTGGAATTAAAGGTAAGCAAAGCACCCCACATTAGAAAAGGGAAATAAAAAAAATATGAGTTCTGTGCCACCCATGCAGAACAAGAATCCCTGTGGACTTGGCCAACACAATAGGGGGGGGGAAGGCAAGGAAGCAGCCAGGTCTGATGTCTGTGAAGATTCTCAGTCATTCTCCAGGTGAGGTTATCTGAAATTTGAGTCATGGCAACTGGACTTCTTTTCCTGAGAGGTTGAAACGTTTCACTGCTCATCCAAGCAGCTTCACCAGACAATGAAGCTGCTTGGATGAGTAGTGAAATATTTTGATCTCTCAGGAAAAGAAGTCCAGTTGCCATTGCTCACCTTCCAGCCAGGTATGATGGTTGTTAGTCTGTGGAACTCCCTGCCACAAGATGTGGTGATGGCATCTGGCCTGGATGCCTTCAAAAGGGGATTGGACAGATTCCTGGAGGAAAAATCCATCACAGGTTTCAAACCATGATGGAGATGTGTAATCTCCAGGCTTAAAACCAGGGTACTTATGGGCCAAATGCAGGGGAGTGATATCAGGAGAGAGATATCTAGTCTCATGTGCTCCCAAACGCATCTGGTGGGGCCACTGTGAGATACAGAAAGCTGGACTAGATGGGCTTTTGGCCTGATGCAACATGGCTCTTCTTATGTTCTTATGTTCTTATGATGCACTCCAGTACTGGGACAGGAAGGTCTATCAAGCAACACTGAACTGAGTTGTGATTGGCTGTGGAAGAACCAGGGAGGAAACCAGTCAGAGAATGACAGAAATTATATGTGCAAGATGCAAAAAGAAGATTAGCAGATGTTATGGGAGTCTGAGCTAGGATATACAAGTTATTATTATACAAAGAATGTTATGTCACAATTAGAGATGGGCACGGAATGAACTTTTTTCGTTTCCGTTACCGTTTCTCGTTTCCGTTATGTAATGAAACGACAAACGAAAATTGTGATGAAAATGCAATGAAACGAACAGAACCACAAAAATTGTGGTCGTTACGTTTCTTTCCGTTAATGGCGACGCGCAATGAAATGAGCTGTTTTAAATGTTAAAAAAATGCCCTGGACATCCGTAAAAACACAGTGATAATTATTTATATTGTCTGATAATACCTACCAGGGGGGTTGGGATCCTTAAAATGTTTGTTTTTGTCTTCTCCCATCACGATGTATTTTTTCCCCTTTAAAATGGATGTCACCACCAGCCACAAAATGGCGGCAAGCCATGTGATGGGATCATGTTCAACCAATAGCATGCCCAGGTTGCAGACTGGGCGGGCAGGTCTGGCAATCACAGAGGGCATAAAAAGCTCTGGAAGCCCCTGTCCTCCTTGCAGTCTCTGGTGGGAGTTAGGGTGGGATTGCTGTCTCTGCGATTCTAGCTTCATTCCTGCAGCCTCCCTGTGTGCGTGCGTGCTGCATACCTCTCGGAGATTACCCTCCCCTGCCCCGCAGTGCAGTCACTCTGCGGCTGCCTTGCACCCTGGGCAACACCCGCCGCTGCCTTTGCAGCCTCCCTGCATACCTAGTCTATACTGTGTCTCTGCCAGCATCCATTTTTTTAGTGTTTTCCCTCTGGTCTGGGGCATTGGAGGATGCCTGCACACGGAAATGCTTTAAAAATCGTGCAAAAAGCGGGTAGAAATGACAAACGAAAAAACAAAAAACAGTAACGAAATTTTTCAAAAAATTCCCAACAAACGGAAACGAACTGAAACAGACCTCTCAACGACAAACGAAAAACTGAAACACCATTTTTCTGTTTTGTGCCCATCTCTAGTCACAATAGTTATATAGCGACTGGGTTTTTGAAAAGTTTACTGTAGCAGACAGATAGTGAATTGAGTTAGCATGACTTGTATCACCTTAGATTTATGGTTCACTGAAATATCTCTTGGTGAGAATTGACTGGGCCACATAAAAGCCTAAGAAAATAAAAGTAAAAATTTTGGTGGCAGTGGGTTTACTCTGTGGCTAGCCGGGGACAGGCGTGGTCACACTAGACTGAGAGGTACTTAGGTTCTAGTACACAAACACACCCACTTACCAATTCAACCAATATAGCACCAAGAATATGAAGAGACTTGTGCCACAGTCTTTGCCCAACCACAACCATCTCATCCTCACAGCCAAATGGAACACTAGTGCACTTGCGAAGTTCGCCCTGACAGCCCACACACAACAGAAGCAAAGTTCTGCAAAAATCCAATGACATATCCACCTATAGGAAAACGCTAAATTAACCAAATAACGTTTTAAAAAAACCAAACTGGGTAAGCACCCACTCACCTGGTGCTGAAGAGAAAGTATATCATGTGGTGAGGGAGATCTCCCCTTCTCTCAAAAGACAAGAAAAGCAAACAAGCCTTCTATATACAGTAATAGAATTAGGGAGATGTCTCTCTCTCCACACCCCATGATGCCTTCCTTTCTCTTCTTTGAATCTAGCAGGAAGCAGCAGGCAGGCCAAGCAACAGAAAAAAATGATTCAGAGAAGAACAAAAGGAAAAAAGGAAAGAATCCAAGAAAGTGGTGTAGCAGACAGGCAGGCAGGCAACAATTCAAGATGGAGGCCACCAGAAACTCATCGTGCAGTAACTCAAAAGAGGAAAGTACTTTAGGAGCCTCATGGCACAGTGGTTAAATACCTGTACTGCAGTTAAAACTGTGCTCATGGCCTGCGGTTCAATCCCAAGTAGGTGGCTTATGGTTGACTGAGTCGTCTATCCTTCTCAGGTTGGTAAAATGAGTACCCAGCTTGCTTGGGGGCAATGTGTAGCCTACATAATTAAATTATAAACCGTCCAGAGAGTGCTTTAACTGCTGGGGGTATATAAGCAGAATACTTTGCTTTTGCTTTACTCCTCAAAAGGTTCCAGGCCCCTTTGCAGGTTCAACGTTCCTGCACCCCTCCCCTTACCAGAATATTCTGATTGGCTGCTTACAGTCCTCCTGGTAGTATTGACTAAAATATTTATCAGGTAATTTGACAATGAAAGGGGGCACCAATAGGTTGAATGACTAAAGGAACATGAAAGAAAAAGATCTTTCTATGACCTCATTAGGACTCAAAATTTTAAATTTGGTGAATGCTAAATGCTTAGAATCAGATTATGTTGAGCTATAATGTGGCATTTGGCCCTTGTTGAGCTGAAAGGTAACAGTGGCCTTAATCCACTGAAAAGTTTAGTTTATTTCAACCTCCAAAATATGAATCAATCGCATTATGATTGGTTTATGATTCTTAAAACAGAAGAAAAGGTTCTCATCAGTGTGGTTCCATTGCTACTGATAACCTGCTGGCCAAAAACTGTGAGGTTGCATTTCCAGGACTATTGATCTCCAACTATGGGTGAGATTATTATTTTGGAATAATCTCAAAATAAAGACATCAGGCTACATGGATATGCTGTAGACGTATGGGTGCCTATTTGCCCTTCAATACATGCAAGGAATTTGTGCATAGATTCTTTTAGAAAAAGACAGAAAGAGATGTATATTGGAAGGAGAGCTGTCTCATGGTGGCTCCAATTGTAACGTTGAACCATTCTCATAGGCTATCTGTGCCACTGAGTTCCAGCAGAAAGTTTAGCTTATGTTAGTAAAAGTGCATAAAGTACTCAGAAACGTTGCATAGTGCTGGGTTTAAGATCCAAATAATACGAGCTGCCACTTTTGGTTGACTATACCATTTCACACTGCAGGAAGGAGATCATGCCTTTGAATCTTCTGATAATAATAAATACATACATTTTTTTCTGAGCATAAACATCTATCGCATCAGGAAGACTTCTTGCAGAACCTTAACGTCATTGTGTACAGAAAGTTGGCGCATGTGTTTGTATGATCTCGTATTCGTAGTTGACACAGTCTGGCAAGAGCTGAATTGTGCTTCTTTTGCATCTAAATCTAAATAAAGAATCACTTAAATAAATCGTTTTGACTCTAAATGCTTTGGAGTTTTATGTGTGAGCAAAGACGTCAGTGCTGTAGCTTTGTCATAAAATGAAATGCGTATAAAGTAGAATAGTATATTGCAAATATGACTGTGTTGTGAACTGTATACTGATCCCCCCTTCCTTCTTTGTTTTCCTTGGAGTAAAATGTCTTTTCCAGCAGAGGGGTGAAATGTGTTTTAGGAGTCTCTTTAAAAAGAACCAGGTTGTTTAACAGGAGTAAATTGCCAGATTTTTGTGTGTGTGGGAGGGAGGTGTATGTCTCCACTCCAAAAAACTTCACTTGACCTTAAAAGCAAACCATCTGGTTTTGGCATTTTGTTCTTGTTTAAGAACAGCTTGTGTTTGCAGATCACAGTTCAACACATGGTAATAACTGGCAGGACTTGCAAAGCATGAATCATTTTCCCTTATGCAGCCGAGGGTGGAGGGTGGGTTGGAGAAGACGCTTGGAAGCAAGCAGTTGTTTCTGATCACTAGCTTGTCTTCTGTGCAGGCTTATGCTGTCACAACTGCTATCATATTGCAGTGAAAGCCCAAAAGGAATGAGGAAAACATAATTTGAAGGAGCTTCTCTCTCTCTCTCTCTTCTCTCTCTCTCTCTCTCTCTCTCTCTCTCTCTCTCTCTCTCTCTCTCTCTCTCTCTCTCTCTCTCTCTCTCTCTCGCTTCTGCTCAGCATGTCGTGTCAATATGGTGGTTTCACTGCAATGATATCTAGGGCACAGCTAGAAATTGCCAGAACATTGACCAATATTGAATGAAGCACCTCCACTGGTGAAAGGTGAAAGGAAGACTCCTCAAGTCTTCCTCTTATCTTAAAAGCTTACATTGGAGGACTGGGAAATAGAGATGGGCACGACTAGGGAAAATGACGTTTTCGAGTTGTCGTGTGTTGGAGGTGGCCTGTGTCGGCTCGTTTCCGTTTTTCGCGAAACTTCGCAAAAATTTGTCATTTCATTTTTCGTTTTTTCGTCTGTCAACTGGTTTAAGGGGGTAGCAGGCTCCTGGAGGCACCTCTTTTTTGGGGGGTGGGTGCCTCCTATCCTTACCCACTAGGGAAAGCAGGCTCCTGGAGACCCCTCATACATGGGGGTCTCCTCTCCTCACCTGCTGCAAAAGGCCATGCATGCATAGCCATATGGCTATGATTGCATACCCAGTTGCACGCAGAGACACAGCAGACTGGCAGAGGCACCCCTCTTTTTGGGGTGCATACTGCCTTTCCTGCATCAGTCAGGCCTCGGGGGCATGGTTTGCATGATGTCACACATGCTGCCAGCCAAGCCTGTGCAGGAGTCACCCAGAGCCACAAGTGGCGGACTGGCAGACTCTCTCTGCACCCGCTGTGTCTCACTAAGAAGGGAATTGTACTTGCTATAGTGCAATGCAAGTACAGATCTGGCTTACGGTTAGAGTTAGCGCAAGGGCTAGGGTTAGGCTAGTTACGGGTGAGGTTAGGGTGAGTATTGGGGTGCACCTCTGGGGGCCTCTCTGACCCACTTTGAAGGACAGTGTACTGGCGTATGGGTTAGGCTTAGGGTTAGGGTTAGGGTTCGGGCTACGGTTAGTGGGCTTTTTATGCCCGGTTGGCACATCCCAGAAGTCTCTGTGGTCAACCTGGCCAAGTGGCCATGCGATTGGTGGAATGGCTCCAAAAATTTGCATGGTCACTCCCATGGCCAGCCCATCATTGCGCAGGTTTAAAAAAAATAAAATAAAATAAAATAAAATAAAATCAATGGAGAGAGGAAAGAGGAGACATTTTGTTGCAAGAAAAACCCACTGCTACTGTAAAAATTCTGGCAGTTTTAAAATAGCAATTTTCGCATGTTTCTGTGTGGTGCTTGTGTGTTTTTGGACCACGATTTCAAAAAAAAATTGCAGTCGCTGCCCCATTTTGGATCCCCCGCCCGCACCGCATGGCATGGCGACTCGAGTCCGGCTGCCCAGGACAGGAGAGGGGGAGGCCGGGACCCCCCCCCCCCCAGAAACCACCCCTCTGGTAGGTGCACTCTGCACTGCAGGCATATTTTCACCTGCTTTTTGGCCCGGGAATGGGGGGGGAGTTTAAAACTTTTTTTCTGTGCCGCTTCCGCCTGAATTGCGGCGGCCGGCGGCGAGTCCGGTGCTTTGCGAGCGACTACGACGAGGATTTCCCCCACCACCAGAGCAGCCCAGGACAGGAGGGGGGGTCAACCACCCCTCTGGTAGGTGCCCTGAGCCCTCACTGAGGCAGGCATATTTCCGCCTGCTTTTTGGCTGGGAATCGGGGTTTTTTTTAACTTTTAAAAACTTTTTTTCTGTGCCGCTTGGCATCGCGGGATCGCCGCGATGCCAGGAATGACCACGACAAATCAGACCCAATTATTCTTTAGTCGGTTCGAGTTCGAGTTCTGGCGGAGTAATTCCCGTTACCGTTTCCGTTCCGTAACGGAAACGAGGAATGGAAACGGAAACGGGAATTCCGCCAAGTCGTGCCCATCTCTACTGGGAAACCTTGTGGAGCACGCATTTAATACCAGAGAGACAGAAATGCTACTTTTTAAAAAGCCTTTGTAGCCAAAATGTAGCTTTTTGTGAAGCTGACCTAGAGAACTGTAGGAGAAGCGACAGAAAGAGCTGGAGTAACTGGAAGAATAAGTAGTAGCCACATAAGCCCTATCACCAATTAACTTATTTGGAATCCAGGGATAAATCCCAAACATCACCTAAATCCTACTGGTTCAGGAGGGCTATCCTAGTTGGATGAATAACAATAGGATTTAATTCATGTTCTTCAGGCTGAACTTGTGAAAAAATGTGTGGGCTTTTGAAATTATGTTGTCTAAACAATCCATATTAATTTTCTTCTCATTGCTATTGCTATTGTAGAGAGACCCTATTTATGGCTGTGATTGATGCCATATCACTAATCCTGATCTACTGTAGTTGTGCAATAGTTTATTTTATTTATTTATTTATTTTAGACTACTTTTACCCCGCCTTTGTCCTTGGTAAAAGGAACCATGCGGCTTACAGAAGGAGGGATAATATACAGTCCATTACAATTAAGACATGTTCAAGACAAGTATTGAAAACAGGGAATTGAGGTACATCTTACAGCATTAATAGATAACATTACATTAAAGCTACAAGAGAACGTGAGCAGTTAAAGGGGGGTAAAGTTCCATGTAAAGTTATGAGTGATGGAAACTAACATTGAAAACATAGTGTCAATGTAAACCTGTAAGATTATAAGTATTATAAACACGAAGTCTATGTGATCCTGTAGACTCATATAAAAAAAACCATAATAGGTAGACCATCATTCAGGGAAAGCTTGCCTGAAGAGAAAGGTCTTTGCCTGTTTCTGGAAAGACAACAGAGATGAGGCAGTCCTGGCCTCTAGTGGGAGGGAGTTCCAGAGTCTGGGTGCAGAAGCTGAGAATGCCCTTTCATGTGTTCCCATGAAACAAGCCCATGAGGGTGGCAGGATGGAGAGAAAGTTCTCTCATGATGACCTTAACACTGTGTGATTGCTTAGCCATAGGACTGTGGAGGTTAATTTTTTAAATATTTTCCTTCCTTCTCAATCAGCTATTGAGCTTATCTCTCCCTCAGCAGTTAGCCATTAGGTTTCTTGCTTGTTTACAGAGGGCTCTTTGCTTGAAAGCAAATTGATTAGAAGGTTTGAGGTTCTTTGATTTAGGGCAGTGGGCTCCCTGTTAAATAAAAAGAAAGGAAAGCTCCCCTTTATTTATAGCCATACAAATCATTTCGTTTCATGACAAAAATTCTTTTTAAAAAATCTGTTGATGAAATGAAACAAAGTGAAGACTAAAACAAAATGAAACAAAACAGTATATTTCTGTTTTGTGCCAATCTCTAGTATGTTGTTCAGCTTATCCATCTCTTCATTGCATTGGCACTATGAGGATTGAATGTTTCCCTGTGACAACTGTATATATGGCAGCAATCTCTGGAATTTCAGGAGTCTTTCAAGTCTGGTCTGCTAATATGGTGAGAAAGGGTAGCAAACTTCCAATGGGAGTGACATACATTACCTGGCAGCCCTAAGTAGCCACCTTCCAACATTTCGTAGTCAGAACAATACCCTGTAATGTCACAGGTTTGAGCTGCCTGCTTATCCTCTCACTTCCCTGAGTTGTCTTCTCTTTTGCATGAGGGGAAAAGTTAATGATTTGGGCTGGCAACTGTATGCTTCCATATGTACCCTTATGATGTTGGACATCTGCTTAGCTTACTGTCAAAATGTCAGTTTCATTTGTAAAGATGGAGGCACACACACAGACACAGACACAGACACACACACACACACACACACACACACACACACACACACACACACACACACACAGTGTGTGTGTGAGAGAGAGCTACCGCTCTGCTATCTTGTAACTGATCCAGATTTCAGCTTGAGTATTTTTCAGTTGCTAATATCAATGGGATATGTGCCACTTCTACAAGAAGTATGTAATTTATTTATTTTTTGGTCTACTGCTAGGCCAAGGCCTATCTCCTTGCCCCAAATAACAAATACACACATAACATAGCTGGAGTAAAAAAGCCACCATTTTATTAATTATCACCAGTTGACCTGGTGAAGCACTGATTAGCAAACCTCAATGCCACCCAATCTTACCCACTATTTCTACAGGACCTTTTCTTGGAATGGTTGATTTCTGGGAACCATGCAGATGTATGCCACCCTATGACTCCTCGTCAACCAGGGAAGGAGGCAAACTGGATAACTCACACAAACCCAGTTTCCCTTTAGGGATTCCATGCTGACCATGGCCTGCAGACCCCGGCTGACATCCTGTGAACACTGTGATCCATCCAAATACCTCAGACTGACACACTAAGTTGTGACAATAGTCACTAAACACCTAACAGAAGAACCATATTAGCTCATATACAAAAGTGCAAACAGCATAATGAAAACAGGAAAGCAAAGGGAAACATGGCAGTTCACACTTTTGAGTCCTTGTGATAAACCAGTGCAAAGTCTCATGCCCCCCAGTCCACCTGTTTGCCCTAATTCCTCTCCAGGTTCCTCAGGCCCATCCCAACCATCATGACACATTCTTGTGGTGGTGGTGGTGGTGGATGTGCCTGGCATCTTCCCTGCAACAACATAAGAACCAGGTAAGTCAGTGTTCCCATCTTTTATAGCAACCTTGTAGTGCATTGGTTAACAGTGGCATAGCTATGGAGGGGCAAGGGGGGACAACTGTCCCCAGGCACAGCACCTGGAGGGCCTTTTCTGGCAGAGCAGCAGAGAGGAAGGAGCTGGTCAGAGGAGCACACGGCCAAAGGGCAGAGCTAACTTCTTCTTTTTGCAGGAGCAAGGGGCGGAGTTTTAGCTTTAAATAGCTGCTACCAGCAGTCTCTCAGTCCTTTTCTGGCAGAGCAGCAGAGAGGAAGGAGCTGGTCAGAGGAGCACACGGCCAAAGGGCAGAGCTAACTTCTTCTTTTTGCAGGAGCAAGGGGCGGAGTTTTAGCTTTAAATAGCTGCTACCAGCAGTCTCTCAGTCCTTTTCTGGCAGAGCAGCAGAGAGGAAGGAGCTGGTCAGTCCCTGGGGACTGCACACGGCCAAAGGGCAGAGCTAACTTCTTCTTTTTGCAGGAGCAAGGGGCGGAGTTTTAGCTTTAAATAGCTGCTACCAGCAGTCTCTCAGTCCTTTTCTGGCAGAGCAGCAGAGAGGAAGGAGCTGGTCAGAGGAGCACACGGCCAAAGGGCAGAGCTAACTTCTTCTTTTTGCAGGAGCAAGGGGCGGAGTTTTAGCTTTAAATAGCTGCTACCAGCAGTCTCTCAGTCCTTTTCTGGCAGAGCAGCAGAGAGGAAGGAGCTGGTCAGAGGAGCACACGGCCAAAGGGCAGAGCTAACTTCTTCTTTTTGCAGGAGCAAGGGGCGGAGTTTTAGCTTTAAATAGCTGCTACCAGCAGTCTCTCAGTCCTGTTCTGGCAGAGCAGCAGAGAGGAAGGAGCTGGTCAGAGGAGCACACGGCCAAAGGGCAGAGCTAACTTCTTCTTTTTGCAGGAGCAAGGGGCGGAGTTTTAGCTTTAAATAGCTGCTACCAGCAGTCTCTCAGTCATTTTCTGGCAGAGCAGCAGTGAGGAAGGAGCTGGTCAGAGGAGCACACGGCCAAAGGGCAGAGCTAACTTCTTCTTTTTGCAGGAGCAAGGGGCGGAGTTTTAGCTTTAAATAGCTGCTACCAGCAGTCTCTCAGTCCTTTTCTGGCAGAGCAGCAGAGAGGAAGGAGCTGGTCAGAGGAGCACACGGCCAAAGGGCAGAGCTAACTTCTTCTTTTTGCAGGAGCAAGGGGCGGAGTTTTAGCTTTAAATAGCTGCTACCAGCAGTCTCTCAGTCCTTTTCTGGCAGAGCAGCAGAGAGGAAGGAGCTGGTCAGAGGAGCACACGGCCAAAGGGCAGAGCTAACTTCTTCTTTTTGCAGGAGCAAGGGGCGGAGTTTTAGCTTTAAATAGCTGCTACCAGCAGTCTCTCAGTCCTTTTTTCTGGCAGAGCAGCAGAGAGGAAGGAGCTGGTCAGAGGAGCACACGGCCAAAGGGCAGAGCTAACTTCTTCTTTTTGCAGGAGCAAGGGGCGGAGTTTTAGCTTTAAATAGCTGCTACCAGCAGTCTCTCAGTCCTTTTCTGGCAGAGCAGCAGAGAGGAAGGAGCTGGTCAGAGGAGCACACGGCCAAAGGGCAGAGCTAACTTCTTCTTTTTGCAGGAGCAAGGGGCGGAGTTTTAGCTTTAAATAGCTGCTACCAGCAGTCTCTCAGTCCTTTTCTGGCAGAGCAGCAGAGAGGAAGGAGCTGGTCAGAGGAGCACACGGCCAAAGGGCAGAGCTAACTTCTTCTTTTTGCAGGAGCAAGGGGTGGAGTTTTAGCTTTTAAATAGCTGCTACCAGCAGTCTCTCAGTCCTTTTCTGGCAGAGCAGCAGAGAGGAAGGAGCTGGTCAGAGGAGCACACGGCCAAAGGGCAGAGCTAACTTCTTCTTTTTTGCAGGAGCAAGGGGCGGAGTTTTAGCTTTAAATAGCTGCTACCAGCAGTCTCTCAGTCCTTTTCTGGCAGAGCAGCAGAGAGGAAGGAGCTGGTCAGAGGAGCACACGGCCAAAGGGCAGAGCTAACTTCTTCTTTTTGCAGGAGCAAGGGGCAGAGATTTAGCTTTAAATAGCTGCTGCCAGCAGTCTCTCAGTCCTTTTCTGGCAGAGCAGCAGAGAGGAAGGAGCTGGTCAGAGGAGCACACGGCCAAAGGGCAGAGCTAACTTCTTCTTTTTGCAGGAGCAAGGGGCGGAGTTTTAGCTTTAAATAGCTGCAAACTAAAAAAAAAAAAATTCTGGGTTTAATTGAGTTCCCAAGCCAAGCAACTCCTCAGGAGGTCCTACACTTCCTGACGTGCTTGCAGTTGGAGTAGAGGTGCTTTAGCGGCCCCTACACTGTTAGATTTTGACTAAACAATAAAAGAAGTAAAGAGTCTTACTAGATTAAAAAAAAAGTGCAAGTTTACATTTTTGGGACCTTGAATACATTTTATTGTAATAGTTAAAATGGAGTTGGAGGGAGCAGCTGTAGTTACCTGCAGTACTTGTGCTATGTTTGTTATCTTGACAGAGCGTGTGCAGAACTACATCTGCTGCAAGTGCAAGCTGGTAGCGCTATTGGAAGAGAAGGTCCAGCAGCTAGAGGCTCGCATAGTGGACCAGCAACATATTAAGGAGCTTGAGCAGTTCGTGGACAGAGCGGAAGAGACTATCCAGGTCCAAGAAGAGACAGGGCACACTTCAGAGGAGGAAGTCACTCCCCCAACTCAGGAGGTGGATGGGTGGAGGAATGTGACTCAAAGGAGTAGAAGGCCAAGGCATCGCTCAGAGAGTCTCATCTTGCACAATCAATTTGAAGCTCTTTCCCTCAGCACACCTCATGAGGCACACATAGAGGAAGAAGTGGTTCCACCGGAGGATCTCTCCCTCATCACTATTGATGAGATACAAGATCAGGTACATGTTGATGACCAGGCTGCAGGAGAGAAGCTCATTGTGCTAGGGGATTCTATCATTAGAAATACGGAGGGATGGATTTGTGAGGAGCATGATAACCGGATGGTCACTTGCCTGCCGGGTGCAAAGGTTGCAGACATCACCAGAAATATAGATAGCTTGTTAGAGAGAACTGGGAAGGAGCCAGTGATCATGGTACACGTCGGTACCAACGATGTCGGGAAGGCCAAGCGGTCAGTCTTGGAAGCCAAATTCAGGTTGCTAGGTAGAAGATTGAAGTCCCGGGCTTCCAAGGTAGCATTTTCAGAAGTGCTACCTGTTCCTCGTGCAGGTCCCGCCAGGCAGGCAGAACTCAGAAGCCTCAATGCGTGGATGAGGCGATGGTGTCGAGAGGAGGGCTTTAGATTTGTCAGGAACTGGAGAACATTTTGGGACAAGCCAAACCTGTTCAGGAGGGATGGGTTGCACTTGAATCATGATGGGACCAGATTGCTGGCACTCAACCTCAAAAAGGCAGCAGAGCAGCTTTTAAACTGATAACTGGGGGAAAGCCGACAGGAGCTGTGTGGCATCCGGTTCGGAACACCTCATCCTCGGGGAATGAGGTTGGAGAGGGTAGAGAATCACATAGAGATGACATAGCAAGTATTAACACTGGGAGAATAGCGGAATGTGACAGTTCGTCTACTGAAAATAAAAGCTGTGGGGGGAGAAGAACAAGGCAGCAGCTGTTGCGGGACCCACTGTACAAGTGCTTCTACGCCAATGCTCGAAGCCTCCGAGCAAAGATGGGAGAACTTGAACATCTGGCAGCTAGGGATAACATTGATATAATAGCCATAACAGAAACCTGGTGGAATGTGAAGAACCAGTGGGACACAGCAATCCCAGGCTATAAACTCTATAGAAGGGATAGAGAGGGGCGGGTTGGAGGAGGAGTGGCCATCTATGTCAAAGAAGGCATAAAATCCAGCAGAATGGAGATTGACAGAGGGTCTGACTCCGCCATAGAATCACTGTGGGTTAAACTACCAGGTCCAAAGAGTGATGTGATAGTTGGAGTATTCTATCGTCCACCAGATCAAAAACTAGAGGGGGACCTTGAAATGAGGAGAGAAATCATGGAGGTGGCTAAGAGGGATAGGATAGTAATCATGGGGGACTTTAATTATCCCCACATTGACTGGGCCAATGCGAGCTCTGGGCAAGAAAGAGAAACTGGGTTTCTCGACTTGCTGAATGACTGTGCCTTAGAGCAACTTGTCATGGAGCCCACCCGAGAACAGGCAACTCTAGATCTAATATTGTGTGATACTCAGGACCTCGTCAGGGATGTGAATGTCACTGAGCCTCTGGGGAACAGTGACCATGCTGCAATTACCTTTGCCATGCATGTCGGAGGAAGAGTGTCAACCAAATCAGACATAAAAACCCTTGATTTTCGAAGGGCAAACTTCCCTCAGATGAGGAAACTAGTTAGAGAGAAACTGAAGGGGAGGGTTAGAAGAATCCAATCTCTTCAGTGTGCATGGAGCCTGTTTAAAACAACAATAATAGAGGCCCAGCACAAGTGCATACCACAAAGAAAGAAGAGCTCATTTAAATCCAAGAGGACACCGGCATGGTTAACGAGTGGAGTTAGAGAGGCTCTAAAGCACAAGGAGAGGCCCTTCTGTAAATGGAAATCCTCCCCAAATGAGGAAAATAAAAAGGAACACAAACTCTGGCAAAAGAAATGTAAAAAGATGATAAGGGAGGCAAAGAAAGACTTTGAGGAACGCATGGCTAGCAATATAAAGGGTAATAATAAAAGCTTCTTTAAATATGTTAGAAGTAGAAAACCTGCCAGAGAACCAATTGGGCCTCTGGATGGTGAGGGAGGAAAAAGGGAGGTTAAGGAGGACTTGGACATTGCAGAGAAATTGAACGAGTTCTTTGCGTCTGTCTTCACGACAGAGGACCTTGAGCGGATTCCGCTGCCTGAGCCGCCCCTCTTGACTAAAGAATTAAATCAAATACAGGTTAAAAGAGAGGAGGTTTTAGGACTAATTGATAAATTGAGGATTAACAAGTCACCGGGCCCAGATGGCATCCACCCAAGGGTTATTAGGGAACTGAGAAATGAAATTGCAGATCTCTTAACGGTTATATGCAACTTGTCTCTTAAAACGGCCACAGTGCCGGAGGACTGGAGGATAGCAGATGTCACACCAATTTTTAAAAAAGGAAGGCGGGGGGACCCAGGAAACTACAGGCCGGTTAGCCTTACATCTGTCCCAGGGAAGATGGTGGAAGGCCTCATCCAAGAGAAAATCTTAAAACACATAAAAGAACAAACCTTGCTGAGAGAAAATCAGCATGGCTTCTGTAAGGGTAAATCTTGTCTTACAAACCTTTTAGAATTTTTTGAAAAGGTCAACAGGCACGTGGATTTGGGTGAACCGGTGGATATAGTCTATCTGGATTTTCAAAAGGCTTTTGACACAGTCCCTCACCATAGGCTGCTGAGAAAATTGCATAGTCAGGGGATAAGAGGGCAGGTCCTCTTATGGATTGAGAACTGGTTGAGATCCCGGAAACAAAGAGTAGGTGTCAATGGGAAATTTTCACAATGGAGAGAAGTGAAAAGCGGTGTGCCCCAGGGCTCGGTCCTGGGACCGGTGCTTTTCAATCTGTTCATAAATGACCTGGAGACAGGGATAAACAGTGAGGTGGCCAAGTTTGCAGATGACACAAAACTTTTCCATGTGTAAAAACCAGAGAAGATTGTGAAGAGCTCCAGAAGGATCTCTCAAAAACTGGGGGAGTGGGCTGAGAAATGGCAAATGCGTTTTAATGTAACCAAATGTAAAGTAATGCATAATGGGGCAAAAAATCCAAACTTCATCTATCAACTCATGGGCTCTGAGTTATCCGTGACGGATCAGGAAAGAGATCTTGGTGTGTTGGTGGACAGCTCCATGAAGGTGTCTCCCCAATGTGTGGCAGCAGTGAAGAAGGCCAATTCCATGCTAGGGATTATCAAAAAGGGGATTGAAAATAAAACAGCCAACATTATAATGCCGTTATATAAACAATAGTAAGGCCCCACCTGGAGTATTGTGTACAATTCTGGTCACCGCATCTCAAGAAAGACATAGTGGAACTGGAAAAGGTGCAGAAGAGAGCGACTAAAATGATTACTGGGCTGGGGCACCTCCCTTATGAAGAAAGGCTAAAACAATTGGGCCTCTTTAGTCTGGAAAAAAGGCGCTTGAGGGGGGATATGATTGAGACATACAAAATAATGCAGGGTATGAGTAAAGTGGATAGAGGGAAGCTCTTCTCCCTCTCTCAAAATACCAGAACTAGGGGACATACACTCAAATTGAGTGCTGGGAGAGTAAGAACTGACAAAAGAAAATATTTTTTCACCCAGCGTGTTGTAAGTCTATGGAACTCCCTGCCACAGGATGTGGTGATGGCATCTGGCCTGGATGCCTTCAAAAGGGGATTGGACAGATTCCTAGAGGAAAAGTCCATCACGGGTTACAAACCATGATGGAGATGTGTAATCTCTAGGCTTTAAACCAGGGTACTTCAAGGGCCAGATGCAGGGGAGTGGTATCAGGAGACAGATATCTAGTCTCATGCGCTCCCAAACGCATCTGGTGGGGCCGCTGTGAGATACAGGAAGCTGGACTAGATGGGCCTTTGGCCTGATCCAGCATGGCTCTTCTTATGTTCTTATGGGGGTGACAACTTGGGTGCAAAATGACTCCCTGCCCAGGGGCTGCAGGAAAGTGCATCATTGGGAACCTGCCAGGGCTGGTGAGGAGGGCTCCCTGGCTGCTGCCACCACCTTCTACATGGCATCTTTGCCCCTTCCTGTCCTTTGGGGGGGGGGACACAAAAACTGACTTTGTCCCTGGGCACTGACAACCCTTGTTACGCCTCTGGTGGTTAAATAGCTGAACTGTATTGTTTTCATGACCAAGGGTTCAATTCCAGGTAGCCAGCTCATGGTTGACTCAGCCTTCTGCTCACAGGGGAAGAGGGGCAATGTGTACCCCGCATAATTACATTGCAAACTACCCAGAAAGTACTTTAAGTGCTATGGTGCATTATATAAGTTGAACAATTTACTTTTATTGAAAATACTTTTACTTGGGTAGATAGCTCAGTAGTTTAGTTATAACTTCAATTCCTCACTGTACCTCCTGGGAAAAGAACCAGCCTGTGTGGCCTTGGTCAAGCTGTACAGTCCTTACAAGAGGAAGGGACTGGCAAACTACTTCTGGGTATTCTCTACCTGAAAAACCCTAAAAAGGTTCACCATCACCATAAGTCTTAATAGACTTGACAACACTATAAGGGAGGGTTCTACTTTAGCCTAGTTAGCTTTTGCTGAGCCACACCTGGGCTAGCCATGCCTTGCTAGCCTGCCACCTGCCTTTCCTGACAGAAATGCTGTTGCTGCCTTTCTTTCTCGGCACAAGCTAAGCTAAGTATTTTTGCACTGTATGTACTGTTTATTATTGTTTTGTCTTGTCCCTGTTTTAGAGTAAAGCTTTGTTATAGTTTTCTATACAAGCTCTTTTTTGTTCTCCTTATTAAGCCGTGCATAGCAACAGGGTGTGCGTGTGAGAGAGTTTGCTTGCTGCTGGAAAGTAGATATACTGTATTTGGGTTACTAGCTTCTCTTACTGGCTGATACCCATTCATCCGCTTTCCTGTGCTGAGTATTTAACGTAACTGTGGATACTCTGAAGATTCATTTTCCAAGGACTCTGAAAACATATTTTGATAGGGATTAAATTCCAACAATTATGATGGTGATTGTCTTTAAAAAAAGGACCCAAGGTGGCTTAGAGCATTAAAACACAATATTAAATGCTAAAATCAGCAAAATATTCAAATTTGGAAGAATGTGATAAGATTAAATTTGTATTGATATTCTTTAAACAATAATCGATAAGTTTGTACATGCATAAGGACTGTGTCTTTACCTATTTTAAAGTTGCAGAGCGCATAGAGCTGGCAACTCAAGGAGTTAGGTAACTTCCCTAAGATATGTAGAGTCTTAACCACAGAGGACAAACTGCAAGCAGCTTCCTGTAGAAAGAGGAACATCTTGAGTACATGAAAGAAGTGTTTCAATAAGATTGATTGGCTGTAAATAAGAAACAATAGAATGTGATTATGCTTGAGCACAGTTTCCAAACTATCATTAACTCATTCTAGGCAATCACACAGAAGCAGCACAGAGATTTTGATTTCATAAGAGGGTTTTCTTGAGAAGAGTACAAGAACATTGGTTAAGAAATACTTATCAGAGATATCAGAGATGTATAATTAAAAGCATATCAAGGTCAAGGTCATCTGAGGTATGGAAAAGGGGAACTTCCTAGCCAAAAGTGGTAAACAAATCAGACCAGTTTGAACCAGTATTCCTGTGAAAAAGGGAACTACAGTGCTGCCTTGGAAGATGGACATGGTTTTATTTATTTATTTATTTATTTATTTTATTTACAAGATTTTTTTAGCTGCCCCACTACCAGGTGGTCTCTGGGCGGTGTACAACAATAAGTTAAAACTATAAAACAATAAAATGTCATGACTAGTAAAACTATAAGATACAATATAGGTTAAAACAATTGAAATACTGTACAAATTATAAAACTCCGCTGCTCATGAATCCAGCTAAAATGCTGTCTAATTAAAATATCGGCTGAACCAGAGGGTCTTTGCTTGGCGCCGAAAAGCCAAAAGTGTTGGTGCCAGGCGGATCTTCGTAGGGAGGGTATTGTAGAGTATTTAATGAGAAGCATCAAAGTATGTGATTTGTCCGAAATCTAGACATTGACTTATGATCATGTGTAGATTTTGCACTCTAAATGCATTTAGCACTCTGTGTAATCTCTCTGTGGGTAAGATTACTCTGTGGGTGAGATTGTCTTAACCTGCTGTGTTAACCAATAAACCTCTTCTGTTTGGATCATCAACCTGAAGTGTGGCAGGTTATATCTTTTATACCAGCGTTCAAGTCTTACAAATGAATATACATATTTAAAATGCTAGTTAAAAGCATTACTAAAACAGGATTTAAAAAGCAATGAAATATAATTTTTTCTATCTCCTACAAGTGCTATGTCCTTGTAGAACATTGGCAATCTATAGAGCTATTTTTTTCTAAATAGAGAAATTATGCCCACTGCTTAAATTCCTCAGCCAGAATGCTCTTCTACACCCCAGGCTATGCTTCCAATCTAGTTTTCCTTGAAGGATAACCTGAAGTATATTGTATTTCTTATTGCTCATTATGGGACTTAAATATCGTAATTTTCTTTTCTTTATGGTATTGAGAATTTCTAGCTTTTAATTCATATGCTGTAATACGGCCACATTAGTGAGTCTGGTTCTCCAAGGTATCTTCAGAATTCATCCGTATGTCCATATTTCAAATGCTTCCAGCTTCCTGCCTAATGTGTCTGTAAGGGTCCACGTTTCAACACCATAGAGAAGTATACTGAATACATAATTTTTGATATGTGTGGCTGAAATTTATTCAGCCTTGAAGATATCACCCAAAATATGCATCCTGTGGTAAAGGCACAGTTTCCCCACATGAGATGCACAAATTCTCAACTTCAAAGATCAGTGCTTGAAATATGGTGGGAAGAGGCGGGGATTTAACCATTGTCCATAAAGAAATTTACATTACACCTTGGATGTTCCTGTACATTTTAGTAAATTATTTCCTCTCTCTCTAGCCTTTAAAAATGTGGGGGTCTGTAAAAGTAAAAGGGCCAGGGAATGAAGGCTGATATTTTGGTGTGAACCCATTCCTCTGAATGTCTGTAATACCTCAAACTATCTCACTGGAGTCTGTGAAGATTCTCAGTCATCTAGGTGAGTTTATCTGGAAGTTGAGTCATGGCTACTGGACTTCTTTTTGAGAGATAGAAACGTTTCGCTGCTCATCCAAACAGGCTGATGAAGCTGTTTGGATGAGCAGCGAAACGTTTCTATCTCTCAAAAAGAAGTCCAGTAGTCATGATTCAACTTCCAGATATCTCACTGGAGCTCACCAAGAGAGTATTCTAATTATCTCATCAAGTGACTAATCCAAGGATTCCATTGGACAGATCTGTAGCAGTTAAAATGGGATCAAAACTGATTGAACTACATAGTGCAGATAGACATCTTCTGCCTTGTCATTTTTATGTTACAGGAGATTACTATTATTATTAGATTCTATTATTCTGTTCTGCTGTGATCAGATGCCATCTGGAGTACTGTGTCCAGTTCTTTGCACCTCAATTTAAAAAGGATGTTGACAAACTTGAATGGGTCCAGAGGAGGGCAACCAAGATGATTGAGGGTCTGGAAGAAATATCTTACTTTGAACAGCTTAGGGCCTTTATACACGACACCTAAACTCCGGGGCAAATGGCTCCTAGCTCCGGAGCTTAAAAACGTTTCCCCACCAGCTCTGGAGTTTACAGGAAATTAAGTGCAGCCACACACACTTTAGCGCGTCCCAGCACACCTTTCAAGTACCTGCTCTTCCGTGGTGAAAATTGCTTGATGCGGTGTAAGGATAGTGAGTGCGGGGCTCTCCTCGCTTCTGTTTGTTGTTGTTTTCCGGCTCCCGCCCCTTTAAGAGCTACTTTACAGTAGCTCTTACAGAGACAGGAATGTTGCCAGCAAGAACGGAGGCAGAACCGAGGTGAGCCACGATCTTTTCTTCCTTTTTTATTCTCCCTCCCCTCATGCAGCCAGCAGCCAGGGTGGGGACACAGGAAGAGCGACAAGCCCCTAAGATCTCTGGTCCGAATTTAAGTGGCCAGCGGATCTTAGGGGTCATGCAAAAAGGCCCTTAGGGAACTGGGAATTAGAGATGGGCACGACTTAGCGGTATTTCCGTTTCCGTTTCCGTTACTCGGTTCCATTACTCTACGGAAACGGTAACGGGAATTACTCCCCCAGACTTCGAGCTCGAACCGACGAACGAACAATTTTGGTCTGATTTGTCGTGCTCGTTCCTTGCATCGCGAGATCGCGCGATGCCACACGCGGCACAGAAAAAAAGTTTTTAAAAGTTAAAAAACCCGGTTCCCGGCCGAAAAGCAGGCGGGAAAATGCCTGCCGTGCCTCAGGGCACCTACCAGAGGGGTTGTTTCTGGAGGTCCCCGGCCTCCCCCCTCATCCCCCGTCCTCGGCTGCTCTGGTGGGACTCGCCGCAGGCTCGCAGCCACCAAAATGCCCAGTCTCGCCGCCGGCCGCCCGCAATTAAAGCGCAAGCAAGCGGCACGGATGGCACAGGAAAAAACTTTTAAACTCTCCCCCCACCCATTCCCAGGCCAAAAAAGCAGGCGGAAAAATGCCTGCTTGACTAAGGGCGCAGGGCACCTACCGGAGGGGTGGTTTCTGGAGGGGGGGTCCCGCCTCCCCCCCGTCCTGGGCAGCCGGACTCGAGTCGCCATTTCGCCATGCCATGCGGTGCGGGCGGGGGATCCAAAATGGGGCGGCAAACGCAATATTGTTTTTGAAATCGTGGTCCAAAAACACACAAGCACAACAGAAACATGCGAAAATTTATAAACTGCCAGATTTTTCACAGTAGCAGTGGGTTTTTTCTTGCAACAAAATGTCTCTCCTCTCCTCCTCTGTCCTCCATTGATTTTATTTTATTTTATTTTATTTATACCTGCGCAATGATGGGCTGGCCAAGTGGCCAGCCATGTGGGAGTGGACAACCATGCAAATTTTTGGAGCCATCCCACCAGTCGCATGGCCACTTGGCCATGGAGACTTCTGGGATGTGCCAAAAGCCCCCTAAAACCTGCCCTAGCCCTAACCCTAACCCTTGACTCCGTACCCATACGTCACAGACTGTCTTCTTAGTGGGTCAGAGAGGTACCAAGAGGTGCAAACCACTAGCCCACCGTAACCTTACCCGTCACTAGCCTAACCCTAGCCCTTGCACTAAGCCACCTTAAAGCCAGATCTACTTGCTTGCATTGCACTACACGCAGCAAGTACAATTCCCTTCTGTGTGAGACATGGTGGTGCGAGAGCCTTGTGCAGGGAAGGCATGACGCTATCACTCTCACTGGTCTCACTGTCTGCACATTATGTTATGCAATATCCATATGGCTATTGCATACCATTTTGCAGCAGCAGCAGGTGAGGAGGGGAGACCCCCATGTAGAGGGGTCTCTTGGAGCCTGCTTCCCCTTCCTAGTGGGTGAGGATAGGAGGCACCCACGGGTGCCTCCAGGAGCCCACTTTCCCTTTATAGCGGGCCAGAGGAGGCACCCACCCCACAGAGGTGCCTCCAGGAGCCCGCTCCCCCCCCAAAAAACCAGTACTAACGACAACGAAAAAACGAACTGACTAATTTTTGCGAATTTTCACGAAAACCGGAAACAAGCCGAAACGGGACCGGCCCGACTAACAACTCGAAAACAATTTTTTTCAAGTCGTGCCCATCTCTAATCCTGAGTTCATCTTTGATTCTGGTGTAGCAGTTTAACTGCTGCATCACAAGGGACATCCATTGAACTATTTGTTGCCTGTTCCAGCCTTTGGGGTCTTTTGGAGACATTTCAACACAATTCTTGTCTGCATCCATGCCAGCATTTTCCCACTTTGGAAAACCTCATTCCTTTCAATGCGGAAATGCAAATATGAATGCCTAAGTTGTGGAGTGAATGATACAAACAGGACAGAATGGCTTATGACCAAGCAGGATCTGGGTGTTTAACTTTTATAAAATTACATTCTACCAACCAAAATATATTTTTATTTTATTTATCTTTTTATCCACCAAGAGAAAGACCCATTGGCTTTCTAAGACAATTTTGAGGAAGGGACTTTTTAAAAGTAGGCATGGTGTTTGAAGGGAAATTCAGGGAAATTTAGAAAAGGGCCAGAAACTACGCTTTTCTTCACTTTCTGTCCTTTCTCTCTCTCTCCTCACTTCCTCTCTTCTCTAGATCTAAATTTAGTGTTGATGTGTCCACAGTGGAGACTTTGGTGAGTTTATCATTTACTTTGAAACAGAAAAGGCAAGGAAGTCAATAATCTTCACCATCACAGTTTGTTCCAATTTTTTTCTTTCCCTCTCTCCAATTCTAAGTTCAATGCATGAGTGCTAGATTTAACATGCCACTCTGTTCCATGAATGTCTCTGGGCTCTTCACTCCATCTTGCGGTTGCCCTAGAAGTACAAAAATACTCATGATTTTAATTGTTTATTTACGGTCATAGACCAAAATGTTACATGAAGTTCAAAAGACAACACCAATAATACAAATATAATTGGATAAATTAAAAATTAATAACGTGTAGCCATGGAAAACATTAATAGACATATAATTGCATAGGATAATAATAAATAAATATTCTAAATATTATATTAAAATGTGGAAGGGTATTATATCATACACTGGAAAATTAGGGGATCTAAAATTCTGATGACAAAATCATCTTACGGGATGCCATGACTGCCACACAAAATCTGGCCGTTATCATAGTTATATTTATGTTCTTATTGGCTAGTCAATACTCAATATAAAATTTACTGGGTCTACCCGGGAACCTTTGGAGAATTGGATATAAAAGCTCTTTGCGTAGGTCCCTGTAAAAGCTGCAATACAGAAGTACATGTTCCAGTGTTTTGACATCCCCACAGTTGCAGGGGCATAAACGTAGATGATATGGAACCCCTTGAAATCTTCCGTCCAACAGTTTGGAGGGTAACACATTTAATCTGGCTAAGATAAATGCTCTTCTAAATTTGGGGGAAGCTATGTTGTTCAGGTAGGAGGGGAGCATAAACACATCATTACATATACTACTTGAGTGAGATAAAAGGCCCCGGTTCTCATGATTGAGGCCATCTTTCATGTTGGTTCAAAGACAGTGCACAACGTCAACTGTGAATACAATAAGGAGTCGTGGGGGTGGTGGGGTGGTGGGGAATCTAAATTAATTTCACTTGGTGACCTTTTCCAGCTGTCAGACTGTAATCATTCCACCCATCTTGATCTATATTGGGAATTGTGGAAGATTTCCATAAAAGGGAAAATGTCTCCTGAGCTGACACTTCCCATCATGTCAGTGACAAACAAAAACAATGACCTTACCTGACATCACAGAGAAGAAACCTAAAGTGAACAAGTAATCTCCCATTATGATGATGAAGATGGTGGGGATATGGGGAAAGAGAAGGATAGTTTTGATGCTATAAATATTAGAAAGAACCACTAATGAGGGTTATTCAGTAATGTCACACTAAGGCAAGTTTTCATCATCATCATCATCATCATCATCATCATCATCATCATCATCATCATCATCATCATCATCATCATCTGGCAAACACAGTTGCCAGATATTAAGCTGGAGTTGGCCTTCTCCAAAGATTGAGCTCTATTATTATTATTATTATTATTATTATTATTATTATTATTATTATTATTATTATTATTATTATTATTATTATTATTATTATTATTATTATTATTATTATTAAATAAATAAATAAATAAATAAATAAATAAATAAATAAATAAATATGCCTAGGATTTTGCAATCTGGTTCCTCCAGATTGCAGATCTTCCCTTGACCCATCATCATCTGGAAAAATAAAAATCTGAAGAATCCTCCTGTTCATCCAGTGAGAGGGCAAGACATTTTGTAGCATATTGGAGAAAGGAACAAGAATGATTTTTGATGGGAATTAAGCAAAACTGGAGAATAACACAAAGCCTGTTAAACTTTTGTACAAGGAATATGAATCTCACATCCTCTTGCTCTTAGTGGGAAATTGAGGTGGTGTGTGAGTGTGTGTGTGATCTCTTTTTTCTCCTCAGAGAGAGATTCCTCTGTGAAAAGAGAAAAGGAGGACATTTGCCCTCCAAGAATTCTTGCACAGTTTCTTAGATGATTCATGGCATTTCTTTTTCCTGGAAAAAAAACACAAACTGAGTCAGGATTGTGACAAATTACAATCCCTACACTCTTCCTGCAGAAGGATTTGGAAACGTCATATCGAGGATTGACTACTGCAACGCACTCTACATGGGGTTGCCCTTGACCCTTGTCCGGAGGTTGCAGCGGGTACAGAATGAGGTGGCCAGACTGGTGGTGGGTACTCATAAGTATGATCACATCACCCCAGTTCTGGCCCGCCTGCATTGGTTGCCCGTTGCCCTCCGGATAAGTTTCAAGGTCCTGGTTTTGGTTTTCAAACCTGACTACCTGGTGGAGTGTATCACTCAGAGATCAGCTGAGGCCAGACCCACTCGGACATCACGGGCGCGCTCACAGGGTGGCCACCCCAAGGGAGGTGCGAAAATCGACAACTCGTACTCGCACCTTCTCGATCGTTGGCCCTTCCTTGTGGAATCAGCTACCGAGTGAGTTGTGCCTTGCACTGTCCCTGCCTGCCTTCAAAAAGGCTTTAAAAACCTTGCACTTTAAGGAGACTTATGGTGACCTCGTTTCTGTTTAGTTTTTCTCCTCCCCCCCTTTTCTTCTCTCTCGCCCGCTGCCTCTATTGAGGGCTTTTTATTGACTAGTGCCCATTGTTGTTCTCCGCTATTGTTTTTACTATATGTTTTAATAAGTGTACTTATTGGTTTTATTTTGTAAGCCACCCAGAGTCCTCTAGGAAATGGTGCGGTATATAAGTGCAGGAAATAAATAAATAAATAAATAAATAAATAAATAAATAAATAAATAAATAAATAAATAATGTTAAGCTGCACCGTTATCTGCATAAATGAACAAACAACATGTTAAAAATTGATGGGGGGAAAAAAGAACAAGATTTCATTTGCACAGGGAGTTGGACTGAGAGTGAGAGAGATCTTGGCAAAAAGTCTCAAAATGGTGGAACATTGGAAAACTGCTGAGAATGAGAACATTGTAGAGTAAATCTATGGTGACACCCCATCTGGAGTACTTTGTACAGTTCTGTCATCATACCTCCCGAAGGATATTATGGAAATGGAAAAAGTGCAGAGGAGGGCAACCAGAATGATTAGGGGACTAGAATGCCTTCCTTTCCATCTGAGGCTGCAAAGGTTGGGCCTCTTCATTCTTGAAGGACGGCGCCTAAGAGGTGACCTGATTGAAGTTTATAAAATCATACACGGTGTGGACAAAGTAGATAAGGAAAAACTGTTTTGTTTATCGCACAACACTAGAACTAGGGGGCACTCCATGAAATGTTTGGCTCTCTGGTCTATGGAACTCCCTGCAAGAAGTGGTGAGGTGACAGCTGGCAGCCTTGACAGCTTTAAGAAAGGATAAAACAAGATCATGGAGAACAAGGTTATCAATGGCTATCATTATGGATGCCTAAGGACAACTTCCAGGTTGGAGAGATAGGCAGGATATCTCTCAATGCCATTTGCAGAGAATCATAGGCAGGTGAAGACATCTGCTTGGGAATACCCTGAAGCAAATGGTGAGCCACGGTGTGAGACAGAATGCTGGACTGGATGGGCTGTGGCCTGTTCCAGCAAGGCTGTTCTTATGTTCTTATGTTCAGCATATCCCTACTTTTTACATTGAGTGTGAAATTGTGCTGAGAACTCTGCGACCACAACTGGTCTAAATGAAGTTATGGAGTTCCCATCACTGGGGACCCAACCTTATCAACATTCCTGATTTCTGGGGTACCGTAAATGAATCCAGATGAACAGGAATGCAGAATCCAAGAGACATTCAGGTATGATGCCCTATTTGGGACATCCCTGCATACCCTTGTCATGGTCCTTATTTTCAGCCTCATGTATGGTCAGCTGAATGCCTAACCAGAGCTATTATGTGACAAATTTCTCTGAAGGAAAGCAAAATGGGAGCGACAAAACTGTTACTTAAAACTTGCCTATTCTGTTTTCATAGCAAAGAAAGGAAGGAAATGCTGCGTTCTGCTGTTTGTTTGTTAAAATGTCCACACTTACCACTCCAGGATAATTGTTTCAGAATTTTTATAATTCTAAATAGGAAGAGATTTTCTTTCAACACACACACACACACACACACACACACACACACACACACACACAGAGAGAGAGAGAGAGAGAAGAGAGAGAGAGAGAGAGAGAGCAGATAGATTAACTACACACACAGTTTCTGTCTTAAAATTTCTGCCACATAATGAAAATATATTGCTTCTTTCCTTTAGATGATATGGAGTCAGGCTGCTCAGCTATGCTAAACAGTAGCAGTAAAAGTGCTGTTAATGTTTTATTCCCCCAAATGTGTTTTTTATGTGATCTGTTCCAGCATTAATAAATTATGATCAAATTTTCCTTTCCACTGAAGCTATTTATCTAACCTGACCTTTACAAGTTAGATAATCACGTTCTTGCTGTGATATTTGTTGCAGTCACATACCAACCTATGTATATTAATTTTAGTTCAGTAAAGCTAAATTACTGTCAAAAGTCTATTGACACCACCTTAGTTGTCAGCTCTGAAAGAGCTATTGCAGGAGGGAATATAAAAATCAGATGATACATGTGTGGTAGACTTAAATGGGGTTTATATAGTAGAAGACAACATTTGGATCACCAAATTTGGAACAGAACAAGTAGATCATTGCTGGTCACATCTTCATCTCCACCTCCTTTTTTCATGCAGGCGTTGAACTACAGAACAAAGCGCACAGGAGGAAAGCTGGCCGCCGGTGACACTAACTCAGTTTCTGTCACTGCCTCTTCTCCTTCATTAATTCTGGTGGAGTGCTCAGGTGAAAATGAACCAGCTTGCCTATAGCACCACCTTTCCAGGGAAACATGGCTCTTCTGGAAGTAGCAGAGCAGAGGGAGGGGAGCATGGTGCATTATCCACTACCAGAACCCATCTTCTCTGTGAAGATTCTTAGTCATCCAGGTGAGTTTATCTGGAAGTTGAGTCATGGCAACTGGACTTCTTTTCTTGAGACACTGAAACTTTTCACTGCTCATCCAAGCAGCTTCGTCAGTCTGAGGAAGGTTAGTGGTGTGTCTTCCATTTTATAGTTCACCTTGATTTCACATCACCCTGGTATGAATAGGCTCATAAATTGGACAATGGCCTTAATAGGGTCATAGGTGGACCATGATCTGAATAAGCTCATTAGGCGGAAACACTTCACACCTCCATCAGCAAGGCCATATCTAATGACCCATACTTAATGAGTGTTGGGAAAGGTTGCATGCGTAGGACTTCTACACACCCTAGGCCATTATCCACCAGTCCTCAAACTGACAAAGCTGCTTGGATGAACAATGAAATGTTTCAGTCTCTCAAGAAAATAAGTCAAGTTGCCATGCCTAAACTTCCAGACATTTTCTGCTCTATTTTTTTTAGTGTTCCTTTTTTTTAAAAAAAAATAGATAATAAAAAAGATGCAAACTCAGAACAAAACAGTAACCAATGAGTCATACACTACATTGCACCTGATACACATTCTTCTTCTACTGTATCATCTTGCACTTTATATTTCCCCTTCATTCAGTGCCACACACATCTCTTAGAGATTAGGTCCCAGTACTTGAATTATTACACTTTATGCCACCCCATGTCTCTCCAGAAGTACAATGATTCTTCTTTTCGCACATACCTCCAGGACAGGTTCTAGAAATGGATTTCGTCTCCCCCTAAAAACATTATTCTTTAGTGTACCTCTCCTAATTTTCATATCACACGTCAGTATATCATTCATTGCCATGTTCCACATTTCTCTATACCTTCCTTCAATGTTAATCTTATTATCACATTTCATATTCTTTGGAAACAGTAGCCTTGCTACCTCTTCTTGCGGTGACTGCCACATGGACCAAACAGTCGGGCTGGACCTGACCATCCAGCTTCTGTTTAATAAACTTCATAGACATGTTCACCCTCCAAAATCATCTTCACTATCATGTATAATTCCCCCCCCCCCCGTCTGCTTGTTTGCAGCCTTTGGCCCGCCTGATTGTATTTACTGTGTGCCTTCGTCTAGGTTGATGTTGTAGTTTTGAAACTGTTTTTATCCTGTTTGTTGTGCACCGCCCTGAGTCCCATCTTTGGGAATAGGTGTGGTATATAAGTGCGAAAATAAATAAATAATAAATAAATAAATGTATGTCTTACCATGAGGAAATTCTTCTTATTGTTTAGCTTTAATCTCTTTTTTCCCTCTTGTCATTTTAATCCATCAATTCACACGCTCCACTCAGAAGTTGTAGGCAACTAGCTTGCTCCACCTTCTTTGGAACAGCCCTCTGGGTATCTGGAGATAGTTTTCAAATAAATGTTCAGCCTTCTCTTTTCCTTACAAAACAAACCCAGGTCCCTCAGCAATTCCTCACATGGTTTAGTGCCCAGATCTTCTACGTCCTTGGTTGCCCTCCCCTGGAAATGTTCCAGTCTGTCAATATTACATGCACAAGTGGTGTTAGGTCATTCAGTGAGAGTGAAAGTGACATGACTTTAATTGGAGCTTGGTCAAGTCACTTTCCCAAGTTCTGCCTTTACCAGGTTACATAAGACTCCATCTGCTCTTGCTCTCTGCCTTACTCGAGAGAGAGGAATGGGTCTCACTCTGTATCAGAAGAACTTCACATTGGTTTGAGAGACTGATGAGCTTCCATAGTGTGTTTGTCTTTTTCAAAACAAAGTATTACTGTTTGTTGTGTTGTTGCTTTTATTGCTGCCAGCAAGCTTGGGGGCCATTCGGACTGAAATACGAGTTAGCCCAATTCGAAAGCCTAAAGACTTTCCCCCCAAAATCACATGCTAAAATACACACAATATGACTTGAACATTGGTACTCCCTTCACTGCCTGCTGTATTTGTTTATTTATTTATTTTTGCATTTATATACCGCTCCCATTTCCCGATGGGAACTCTGGGCGGTTCACACAAAAAGTTAAAAAGTCTTTTTGTAGCATCAAACTTAAAGAAACAATTAGTGATCTCAAAATTTTGAACATATTTCTGTGACTTTGGGGCTGATCTGACAAAGATTTTGCAATTCATAGGGTTATGAAATAAGATGATGGGCATATTATCAACGCGCCATGCCTGCTTGTGTAAATAACTGGATTCCTTCTTAATATATACAGATGTATAGATGCTTCTATTTTGTGGCTAAATTTTTATCTGCACTGATTGCTACTGGTGTGTTTAACTTTAAAATATATTTTCATGGGGATATTATGATTTAAATTTTACATTCTGTTATTTATTCCTTTTGAAGATTTATTAGCTGTCATGCAGGAAATAGCTGTCAAGGCAGCGTACAGTAAAAACACAGTTAAAATCTAGATACATCAAATCAGAAACAGTTAATACAACATTCAGGAACAAACCAAGACCAGTTAAAACCAGCAGAGGCAATAAAAATAAAAAAATAAAAATAAAAAACCCAGGCATCGCAACAACAGGATGATCTAAAAATAATCAAAAAGATAAGATTACCTCAAAACGCGTACAGAAAGTATCAAAAGGAAAGAATGAATGAAATTTATCTACTAGAACCTGAAAGATGACAAATATAGCTCTCTCTGTGAACAGTACGACTTTAGGGAGCTGAGTGAAGTTTGTAAATGAAAAAGCCCAGTTTGAAATGGCTACTCATTATATCTCGATATGCAATGGCCTTTGGAACAGTGCCTTGCTTTGATGAGTCTCATGGTTCGGGTAGGAATATGCAGAAAGGGTCACTTCTTCAGCTCCTGTTTCCCAAGTGAGGGAGGACTTGATAGGTCAAAACCAGCTCTTTGAATCAGGCATGGAAAGAAACTGGGTGCCAAAGAAGACAACACAGTAATGATCATAGCTTTACTCCTGAATGTATCAAGATTTAGCCACCACCATATTACAGATGTTCATTGATCACCAAAAGCAGATGTGTGTACATTACATATACAGGGCATAGATCAATGATTCTAAGCTATTTATTTCAAGTATGGTTGTAGTTGGGGTGCAGGTTTAAAACAGCCTAAGACAGTCAATGCCATAGTGAACACCTGCACCTGTAATTCAGGGATTCAGGATACTCATAGATATAACCATAGGAACTAAGAACATAAGAAGAGCCATGCTGGATCAGGCCAAAGGCCCATCTAGTCTACCTTCCTATATCTCACAGTGGCCCCACTAAAGGTGTCTGGGAGTGCACAAAACTAGATATCTATGTATCTCCTGATACCATTCCCCTGCATCTGGCCTTTGAATTACCCTGGTTTTAAGCCTGGAGATTACACATCACCATCATGATTTGTAACCTGTGATGGACTTTTCCTCCAGAAATCTGTTCAATCTCCTTTTGAAGGCATCTAGGCCAGATGCCATCAACACATCCTGTGGCAGAGAGTTCCACAGACTAACAACACACTGGGTAAAGAAAGATTTTCTTTCTCACTCTCCCAACCCTCAGTTTGATTGGATGTCCCCTAGTTCTGGTATTTTGTGTGAGAGAGAAGAGCGTCCCTGTATCCACTTTACTCATGCCCTGCATTATTTTGTACATCTTAATCATATTCTGGACTGGATACAACATTTTGATCTCAGAGAGTTAGAAGACCAACCTAATTGAATTTCTGCCTTTCCTGAAATGATCTAGAGCACGGGTGCCCAAACTTTTTGTAAGGAGGGCCAGATTTGGTGGCTGAGAATGTGTCAGGGGCCAGTTGCTCACCGACCCCGCCACCCCACTGCAAGCCCCACCCACTTACCCATAAGCCCCACCCACTGACCCCTTGCAACCCCACCCTCAGGAAGGAAGGCGGGCATCAAGGGAGGGAGAGGGAGGGAGGGAGGTGGAAACCAAGAGAGGAAGGAAGGAAGGTGGGGAAGAAGGAAGGGAGGGAGGAAAGAAGGAAGGTGAGGACCAAAGGAAGCACAGGGAGCCGTGGCCACAGGTCGCCCCTTGGAAGAGGCGATCTGTGTGACCTTGCACCCCTCAAGCTCCCCAGCGGTGGCAACGGCTCACCCACCAGCCCACCCCAAAGCTCCTTGGCGGTGGCAGAGGCCCGCTGGCCTGCCCACCCCCACACATTCCCCTGCGGTGCCGGTGGCGGCAGACCGCCCGTCCGCCCAAGCTTCCCAATGGTGCTGGTGGCGCGGCCCTCCCAATCACTGCCCTGTGTGTGTGCCCAACCTCACACATTCCCCTGCGGTGCCACCCAAGCTTCCCAGCTATGCCGGTGGCAGTGGCCTGCCTGTGTGCCGCCCTTCGCGGATGCGTGCCGAGCTTCACAAGGTTCCCGGCGGTGTCAGTGTTGGCGGAAGATTTAAAAAAAAAACATGGGGCAAAGGAGGGGGAGGGGCGGGCCAGCCAGCCGCAGGTCACTCAGAATGGCCTGACGGGCTGGATTTGGCCCCTGGGCTGAACTTTGGGTAAGCCTGATCTAGAGGGGGGTTTTTTTGGTCTCTCATTTAGGCTGTTATCACAGCCAGGAATAGATTAACCTAGTCCATTACCACTAACTTGCCTGGAAAAAGAGGGAGAGAATTGTGTGTGGCATCATGTTCTAAATTCCCAGGTTCTCAATGTAGGGGAACCAACATCCCTGGGAATACCTCTTTGGACCTTTTTACATGACACACGACCCCTAAACTCTGGGGCAAATGGCTCCCAGCTCCAGAACTTAAAAATGTTTACCCAACAGCTCCGGAGTTAACAGGAAATTAAGTGCGACCACGCCCACTTTAGCGCATCCCAGCGCATACCTTTCAAGTACCTGCTCTTTGGAGGTGAAAATTATTTGATCCGGTGTAACAATAGTGAGTGCGGGGCTCTCCTTGCTTCTGTTTGTTGTTTTTTGGCTCCCGCCCCTTTAAGAGCTACTTTTACAGAGACGAGACGCAGAACAGAGGTGAGTGGCATGCTTTTCTTTCTCTTTTTCTCCCTCCCCTCACGCAGCCAGCAGCCAGGAAGTGCGGAGGGGGTGGGAACGCAGGAAGAGCGACGAACCCCTAAGATCTCTGGTCCGAATTTAAGTGGCCAGTGGATCTTAGGGGTCGTGTAAAAAGGCCCTTTGCTTCTTCCCACCTTGAATGAGGAAATTGGGATAGACAGTTTCTGATCGCTCATTGCATCAGTTCAAGTGATCACACTGCCTGAACCAATGCAAATGCATGTGATACGGCAGCGGGGGGGGGATTAGAAGCCTCAGTGGGGATTGAAAAATGTATGATTACAGGGATAAGCTCTGGGGTCATTTGCAATGACTAGTACATTATGTAGTCATTGAATAATAATGCAAATCTAAACCTCTAAGTTACAGAGCATTTTCTGCATTATGTGTCCATGCAAATACCCCTAAATGTGAATCTGCTTTTATCATTCTTACAGGTAAGAATGGATAATTTCTAACCACTTTGAATTTTTCCCCCTCACAGGGTGAAATTATTAAGGGTTCTCTGTATTTTTCATATACAGCTTTGAATATTCTATAGGAACAATTCAATAATACTAAACACAAGATGAAAAAAAAAGTATGGAACTATAGACACTATTAAACCCCATCAACCTTCTCTACTAACTCCATGATGCTGTACCAGACCCTTGCCAGTAAGTTTTGATGGGCACTGTAGTCCAGCAGCACCCAGAGGTCTACATATTCACCATCCTTGTCTAATATATTTCCAAATATTTAATTTCTGACATATTTATCAAAAAAAGTAAAAAAAAATTGTGGAAGGGGTAAAAATGAGCCCCCTTCTCAAAGATCTCCAGATTACTTTGAATATAAAGCAGCTCCGCTCTTTAACCCTCTGAGAGCTACATCCATCATCGACGCAGCTGAGAGACTGACCCTGTGGGCCACCATGAACCCTGCTGTACCTTCGGAGCTAAACAGAGGGAGACGGTGGCAGTGGCCACAGAGCAACCGAGAGGCCCTCAACGGGCACCATTGAGAGCTGCAGCGGTGGCGGCAATGCCGAGAGGAGGAGCGAACGTGAGTCAGGAGAGCACACCCAAGCGCTTCTTTGCCTTGGTGGTGGGGGGAATGGCCGGAGGAGATGAAGGCACAGGCCCGAAGAGGAACAGGATGGGCAGACCCATGAGTGGACCCATGGGTGGGCACAGACCCCTAGGAGAAATAATTGACATTGAGGAAATGCTCAACACCTATTACGAGGCCACCAAAAGCAGGAAGGACGATAGAAAGCGCTTTGTGGTGCTCCTGAGGTACAAGGGCCCTCCCAATGAGAACAAGGTGTCCAGGAAATATGTTGAGGATGTGCTCCTTGAGTCCTTCTTGAGGTCCCCCCTGACTGAGCTGTTGGCCATAATAATCCCCATAGGGTCAAAAGGTCTGTGTTTCCCAAGCGAAATGACATATAAACTGTTCTGGAATAAATGCAGAGTTACCATCAAACTCAGTAATACCCCCCTCTCTGAGAACAACATGTTCCCCTCTTCTGAGGGGAAATGGGAGTAGTCACCATTGCAGTCAGGACCATTACCATCGCATCCGAAGACACAGACATGTGGCTTCGTAGGTACACCATGGTGCTCATCCCCTGTAAAAAGAGAAAGGATGAGCGTGATGTGTGGACCAGAGAGTTCCAGTCTGTCATCTCCCTGGAGAGGGACAGGAAGGCTACTGCATCTGCCCAAGTATTTTTTTCTCAGCTCCGACAGAGGCATGACAAGGTATGCAAGCCAGCCCACCTCCGGTTTCTCTTGCAGTTCATATCTACACCTCAGAAGACGCTGCATGTCTCCCCTCTGCTCGAGGTGCGTGTCCCGGGGCCACCCGACTGTCGCCTGTAGCAAGGGAACCACCTGCAACTTGTGCCTCAGCAAGGAACATGAGTATGAGTGGTGCCCTTACTCAGAATACAACAAGTGTGATCCACAGAGGTATGACCAAGCCAGGAGGCGGGCACAGACCGGATAGAAAAAGAAGAGGAGCGGGGTCAATGACTCTGAAGCAGACTCTGATAGAGAATTTTCATTGGGATAGAGAGAGGGATCCGTCGACAGCAATGACGAGACGGAGGAGGAGGAAGATGATGAAGAAGAGGAAGAAGACAAGGATGTTGGACCTGACCGGGATGGCATAGATGACGAAGAAGAAGAGGAGAATGACTATGGTGGATGCGGAACCAGAAGGGGGACCTTGAGGACCGAACAGATGCCAAGAAGCAAAGTGGACAACGGTAAAGGCCAGAAGGCCCAAGGTGAACGAAAGAGTAGGGGTAAGTCCGGAGGTAAAGGCAAGGGCAAAGGTAAAGGCAAATGGGGGCCATCCGATAACAAGGGCTCCAATGTAGAAGAACAGTGCCTAGCCATTCTAAACGAGAGGAGGTGGGAGGCCACTTTTTATGGGCTTTTGGATGAAAAAAGAATAAAACATACAGCCTGGACTCAGGTCCAATCTAGAAAGAGCAAAAGGAAAAGAGGGAAGAATGGCCAAGAGGATGAACCCCAAATTGCCCTCAAACCCATTGACTCCAGCTCTATTGGCACTCCTACCCCTGCCTATGTTGGGCCCTGAAGGCGTCTCCCCTAAACGGAAAGCACAGCAACAGAAGGAAGACCCGAGGCAACCCTCACCCGAGATGTACTCTTGGGAAACCCCTTCAAACCTCTATGCTCCAAATGCACGAAGACTAAGGAGAGGAAGGCGAAGGAAGTGAGGAAGGTGAAGGAAGTGCAGGAAAGGAGGAAAAAGAAGAGGAAGAAGCAGATGCTGACAGAGACAGGGACGAGGAGAAGATGGACCAGGCCACAGATCCGAAGCGACCTCAGAATCTGGAACCATTCCCGGAGCCGCTCCCTCAGAGGAAACAGACCCAGCGCACCTTCAAAAAGAAACAAAGGCAGTGGCAGCGGCAGCAACAGATGGACACCACATCCCAGGATAATTTGATTGACTCCATCAGGGAGGACGACCTGATTCAGTTTTCTATCGAGCTGATGCAATTACAAGAGGTAGTCATCCAAAAGAAAACTGAGTTGGAAAGTGAGAAAGACAAGCTGGAGAGAAATCCGGCTGATCGAGCAAAAAGGGAGCCTATGGGGAGAAGGCAAGGCAATTAGGACTCAAAATTTATTATTTGGAGACGGCCATGTGGGCCATGAGGTGGAAGTTATACCCTTGGGACAAGGAGGGACAACCCCCTCCCTCCAACGAACCTGGAACGTTGGCGGAAGCAGTGACGTGACCCAAACTGACCGAGGTCATCGATCTCGACCCCAACCCCAACCCAAACCTGGACTCAGAGCCGGACCCCAGAGCCCCTCCCCCGGAAGTCACGCAAGACGAGGCTGCACCTCAAACCAAATAGGGGGCGGATTCAGAGGGAGCTCCTGGACCTGAAAAGGACTCGGAGGCTCCGGCAACACATGATGACCCAATTGAAGCATCCGGACCAGTGGCAGCACACTGGTAGCACCGCGAGATGACGTCAGTCTTCGACCACTCCAGCCATCCCAGTAGGCATTATGCACCCACTGAAATTCAAATCTCCCCGCACAGCCAGCCACTCACAATTGGGAAAAAACTCATCCACAATTTAATATGGAATGGCCAAAACACATTCCCGTCCCCACCCCCACCCCCACCCCACCTGGCATGAAGGAGGGCCCAAAAAACCACCACCACCCTCCTTCGATCTCTAATTTTCCTTACCTTGGCCTCTTGGAATGCTAATGGGGCCCTCAAGCACCCAACCACCAGGAAGGATTTCCTGGATTCACTGATCTCCTTGGGTGCAGACGTAACAATCGTCCAAAAAACAGGCCTGAGATTGGAGAGGGACTGCACTGCGCTCCAGAGGGCATAGACCTAGGGCCCCTTCCTTTGGTCCGTGGACCCCTTGGACCCCTTGAACCAAGACACCTGAGAGATGACCAGGATAGGCATAATTTCAAAAACCATTCCCAATGTGCACATGGTCAGGCACGTGGAGGCCCTCCCTGGGAGACTCCTTGTGGCAGATCTAAACATATTGGCAAAAAACCATAAAAGGTCCCCCTGCCGGCAGTGAGGATGGGAGGGTGTGCCACATATTCCGCCTTTGTGTCCTGGACTTGGACTCTGGCGGGAGAGCTGAGGACAGACGGAGGCTGTGGCGCGCTCTCTGGGACTATGCGCGGATGGGCAGGACACTGATAGTTGTGGGGAATTTTGATTACATGCCTCGAGGAGACACCCCATCCCAGAACCAGAGCCAAAACTGCAAGCAAGAAAGTGTAGAAGCCCTCTTGGGTGAGAAACTGTCCTTGACAGATGTGGGAGGAAAACCCACCACTCGGGGCTTTTTCCCCATCTGGAGCAGGGGTGCTAAAGAGAACCCTTGCCCAGAGAAAAGTTAACCCAGTGAACCATCCCTTCACATCCTACTCTGGACTGAGACCTTCGAATGTGGGTGAGGACCCGGAACTTGTGTGTTAGGGATTTCGGTCTCTCCCTGACCCCCTGATCTCCTGACGTGGTCGTCAAGGATGCCCAGGCAGACACCCAAACAGATGCTCAAGCTGATGCCCAGTGGTGGGAGGAGGGGAAAGAAAAAAGATAGCTCAAAAAGATAGCTCAGGAGACCCTGCGACAACCCCCACGGAGGGAGGTGCGGGCCTATCAGAGGGCCATACAATTCTTCCTGAGACTTTGTGACGCCTTGGCGCGCAGGGTCCAGATTGACTGCACATGCCGAGATGGCCTGATGGCTAGGGTCAAGGGTTTTCAAGAAAACTGATCCTTGAAGGCCAAGTTTGAGGCAAGCACCAGAGCCCACAGCCCCTGGGTCTCGCTCAGAGTGTGGAGGCAACAGACGAAGCTTAAAGCCACGAGACAATGCAAAGATCGCCCTACGCAACCCATCCACCCAGAAGCTAGCACTCACCGATGGTGAGATGCTGGGGGTGGTGAGGGAAGCGTACCTTGAGCTCTTCCACTATGGAAGAGCCCGAGTGAGAAGGCCTCAGAAGCCGTCCTGAGACAAGCACTCTCAAGTGCCCGAAAGTCACTCCCCCTATCGGAGGAGGAGATCGGCGACCTCTGTGCCCCAGTCTCACCCTCAGAAGTCACGTGGGCCATCAAGAAGGCCCAAGCGCAATCCACGCCTGGACCCGATGGCATCACCTATGCCTTCTATAAGAAGTTCACCACCCAAATTGTCACCCAACTGGACGGTGTCTTTAACTCAATGTTGTGGGGAGGATTCCTCTCATCCGGGATGTAGAACGGCCAAATGGTCTTTTTATCTAAGGGAGGGGACCCCACTGACCTGGCCAACTGGAGACCTATAACTCTTAACACTGATTATAGGCTCCTGGCACATGTGCTCAACTGTCGGCTGAGCACCGTGATAGGGAAGCTGGTCTCCCCAAGGCAAACGTCTGCCATCCCAGGGAGAACTATAACCCAGAACCTGGTGTTAGTCAGGGGGTTCTTCAAATCAAAGGGCCGAGCAGAGTCTGACTGAGGTGGAGGCCCTACTACACCTCGACCAGTTGAATGCTTTTGACAGGGTCGACCACAGATACCTCTGGGAAGGGCTTGCCACCTAGGGCCTCCCAGACACCTTCATGAAGTGGCTGGGCACTCTGTAGACACATGCCACTGTGACACCCTATGTCACCCTCCATGGTTTGGCCCCTGTCTATCTGGCAGAGCGCATCTCCCTACGATTAGACCTGGCCCGACCCACCCGATCTTCCTTGGCTCTCTTGCTTCGGATTGCCACGCCGAGGGAGGCCCGTAAAGCAACAACTCGCAATCGGGCCTTCTCGGTTGTTAGTCCTTCCATTTGGAACGCCTTGCCAAGCGAGATACGGCAAACTCCTTCATTGGCATCCTTCAAGAAAGCCTTGAAGACCTGGCTATTTAGGGACGCCTTCGGAAACTGCTAGGGGTAGTTTTTGTTTGTTTGTTTGTTTTCCTCCCTCCCTGCCCCTGCCAATACTGATTCGCCATCTTGGATGTTGGTGTTACTGTTTTTACTTGTTTTAATCCGTGTGTAAACCGCCCTGAGTTCCCGTTCGGGAAATAGGTGCAGTATACAAATTTGAAAATAAATAAATAAATAAATGGGTTGGAAGGCATGCCCATCCCGCTGACGTCCGGCATCAAACAGGGATGCCCCCTGAGTGCAGCCCTTTATGTAATAGCCCTAGACCCACTGCTAGTCATGCAGTATAGCAGGCTTCAACCCCGAGATGCCCCTGACGGATCAAAATGAAACACGTAAGCTAACCGCTTACGCTGACAACATGTGTATCTTTCTGATGCGAAAGGATGTCGAGCTGAGAGAGGTGGTCGATGCCATAGACTCATACAGAAAGTCCTGTGGCACCCAAATTAATCAAAAAAAGTCCAAAGTCTACTCCCTTGACCGCTCCAGGGGGGAGATCGGTGAGGCCTCACTGCAGGACGAATTGGCCCATGACAGGAAGGGCAGACCTAAGTGGATGTTCCAAAAAACAGTTAGCAGGTCAAAGTCCTCGGGGTCCTCTTTTCCACCAGCCCAGACGGCTGGAGGGATAACTGGACCCAATGGGAAGAAAAAGTCTATGCCAACTTCAAAGCGTGGCGAGGCCTGAGGCTCGACCTTTTTCAAAGGTCAGCTTTCTTCAGGAACTTTTGCATTGCCCCCGTGAACCACATGGAGGTGGTATAGCCTCTTCCGTGGGGTGGTACATAGAGAGTTCTGAAGAAGACCCTGGGTTATGTCTCAGCCTCCCTGAAACCCCTGCCAGTGGTGAAAGCTGTCGCCCTTAGCACCAAGTAATTCGGGGGCCTCCTTCTCCTGGCCAGCTTCCTAACCTTAAATCTAACGGGGAAAAAGAACGACTTAATAGGCAAACTCAGGAGGAACAGGTGGTTTGACCTCTGGTGGGGGTGAGAAGATGAGGGTAACCCCCTGCCACCTTTCCTCCTCCTTTCCTCAACTCAAAACGTACCTAACGCCCTTCGAGATGGAATTGGAAAACATGATTATAAAATGGAACATAAAAGCAGCACCTCTAAAAGTCCTGTCACCTGACCCCACACTCCAACAACTGAGGCAGGCCAAAACTACAATTTTCATGCAAACCCTATACAAAAATATATGGGGGCCCTACTGGGACAAGGCCAGGAGGAGCGTTGACACCGGCAAAGCTCCAAAAGACTACAGGCACCCTGATGGCGGAGACATCCACAGCTAAAAAATGTTCAAAGACAAAAGTGTGTCCCCGTCTTTGAGGGAAACTCAATGGAAGGCCTTCCATCAAGTGTTGGGGAACGCTCACGCCGGGTGCCCTAAGCTATGGTGCCAACCCCAACTGTCGTCATCGTCACCACTATCACCACCAAGAGAGACCACCACCCACTTCGTCAAAGACTGCCTGGTAGAACAGACGCAGTGGGAAAGGTTGGCCAGAAGGCTGAGGTGGCCCTTCCTTATGAAACAGGACGCTAACGTGGTCCTCTCGGGGATCCAGCTCCAAAAGTGGCAAGGTCCCTTAAAAGGGCCAGTGGAAGAAGGGGTGCAGGACAAATATTGGAGAGTCCCTTGGTCTCTGGTAATGGTAATAAACCTCTTTGTGATAAGCCTCCTCTGCTTTCACAGGAAGAACTGGCTTAAAACAACCAGAGGACCCTCATGAGGGGACAATTTGGGTAATCCAGAGACTAAAGGCTTACATCAAAAACTTCTCTAATAAAAAAATCAGTGAAAGAAAGGAACCTGTGGTGGAGCTGGGTAGCCGAAAAAAATCTAGGAATTACCTAGATCACAAAGTGCTATGCCTCTCTAGAGCATGTACAGAGTGCAGAGTGTAAAATGTCTAAAAATGCAAAATGACAAATGTTGAATGTCTTCTTTCCCACATGAAGGTTAATGTGAGGATAGGCCCGAGGCTGGGTGCCAAAGGCCTGAGGTCTAAAGCCTTTGGAACAATATTGGTAATAGCATCTTTAAAAGTTTTGTAAAATTTCCCTCCTTCCCTCCTCCTTCCCCCTCACCTCTTCCTTCCCCCCTCTCCTTCCCTGCCTCCCACTCCCTCCCTCCTTATTAACAACTTTAGACACACACACACACACTTGACTTTTAACCCAGTATTTTTTAGAAAAAATGCTTCCTTAACTCTAACCTTGACTTGAACTTTATCTCTCACTCCAAACCTCCCCCTTAACCTATGCTCCTTAACCATATTCTTAGCCATGTTTCTTAACATGATGTAACCTGTATAAAATGTAATATGGTGTCAAATAAAGATGGACAACCCAGCTCTTTGCATCTTTGTGCCTCTTTGTATCTCAGCATGAAGATACCCAAACTACTGAGCTATCCAAGCAGCTAATAGCTTTGTTATATTATCAAGGGCATTATCAGGTTCTGTAGGCTGATCCACACTTTGAGCATATTACCTGGCAATCAGAACCCAGATTAGCTTTTCCAGACATGTGACATTTAAATACATTCCCTCTAAAGTGCAGAGGGCAAGAGTAGAATGAAGGCACTGTAAAACTGTCGGTTGCCTATCAAAAATAACATTATCCCAATCACTAATAAGGAAAGTTCATTCTATGTGTCACCAATAAAATAGGAAAACAACCCAAAGTGACCAGGGATTATTGCTAGATAAGGCTGTGTGCACTAGCCATTTTAGGACAAACCTATCCTTGCAAAATGTCTTAATTGTCTCCTGTCTTAAATTGTTGTGTCAAACATAGCATCAGTAGATCATCAACACCACATCTGTGGTCAGTGGAGCATATAGAATTAAATAGCAATGTGGACAAACTTGGCAGAGAATTCTTAGTGCATAAGAAAATGGCCCTGAGATGAATCCATAAACTACATTAAATGTTCATGACCAATGTCCCCAAAACCTGGCTTTGGAATTAAAATCCAAGCCAGGGAATCTGCAACACTCGAATGCTCCTTTCATAGCTGAGGCATGCTATATGAGCCAACATGATTTACAATTCAGAAATATATGTTTTAACAACACAGTTGGAATATACATCGTTTAGGTTTTCTTGAGATTACTTATATACTCTTAAGTGTACATAAAAAGTATATGTGTACATATAAAGAATATAAAAAGAGGTCCCACCCTTTTCCTCAGAGTATTGGATATTTTCCTTTTCTCTGGAACAGAAGCTTTCCACCTCCTTGACATGTGGGGAAATTAATAGCCATAAACAACACATAAAACAGTGCTGCAAGGTTGTTTTGAAGTACCTAAAACTTGTAACCAGCCCAAGCATTTCTATCAACTCCATGAGGATACACAGACCAATAATAAAGCCATGATTCACTAGCCAATCCAGAACCAAAGACACCAGCTTTAAAAACAAATAGCCCAATCAAAGCAACATTGATGCAGCTCTAAAACAATAAATACTTGCCCTGTCACTGCTTAACAGCTTCAAAGCACTATACACTGTCTGGCTGTCACCAACAAAGAACTCTAGAGGGCAAAAAAAAAAAAAAAAACCCAGAACAAACACAAGGCATCGGTTTCTGTTCAGAGGCAGCAGCAACTTCTGAGTCTCTTCCCCCGCTCCTCATATGAAAGTTTTATCATTGTGACTTTGCTTCACACTCAGTGTAATGATAGATGGGGAAGAGACACGACTCAAAACTGAAGTTAATCTTTCCCTGTTGCTCGGAAATGAGAGCAACACTAAACTACATATGATGAGAAGATGGAATGAGATGCTTAGGTGAGGAAATGGTGGCCTCGCCAGTGCTTGGCTCATTCTTGTGTTTATTCTTCAACAATGCTGCTACATTTAAAACAACACATCCAGCCAAGGAAAAGAAAGTCTCTCATCCATCAGTAGAAAAGTGCCATTCCTTCCGTTGAATGGAAAGTCACCAGCCTACATGCCAACAGAGAAATGGCCTTAACTCAAGGATCCTTAACATGTACTTGCCCATTAAACAGATGCTCAGACAGTCTTGTTGGACTGTCACTTGTTAGAAAAAAAAGGGGAAAAGGGGAGTTGAATTCAGCCCTATATCTCCACAAATTAGCTCAGATCATCTGATTGTGACTAGACCACAAATAATAAGATGAGATGTTTGTTACTCAGTTAAATCCAACCACAAGTTTGCTTCACTTGTACATGCCAAAGTGTGGACTCAATTCATGGCGTGGCTTAAATTCTTAAGTTCATGTTTAACTGGTGGTATCTGACTCATTTTGGAACGAGACCCTTCAGAGACTGTTCCAGCAGCAACAATAGGCCCAAGGAGGTCAGACATGCTCCTTTGTTCATTTAAAGTAGGCCCTTCTCTGTTGAGTCTCGTATCTGTCTGAAAAATCATAAAGGCTATCTGGTAAATGTTGTGGAACTAGATCTTCCCTATTCAGACACTCATCCCCCACAAAAAGAGAACATTGTAAGGTGGCTTGGTGACAATCCTTGAAGAGAATAGCACTCTTTGTTTCAGTGGAGTAGTGATGTGATTTGTCTCTTAATTACAGAATTATTAGTCATGGTCCTGACTTATGCTGAAGAGAGTTTTGAAGCCTTGTGTACTGTCCATGGTGCTGAACTCCAACTCTATACTCTATCTGGTAGACAATAGACAATAGAAAAATATGTTGTATTAAGCAGAATGGGTTTGCCTGCAAGTGTTCATATGAATATTTGAGTTGTTAAAATGGAGTCCAGTATATAATACTGAGTCACTATGACACAGATGTATAGTTTTTTTCTACTTAATGTCAGGTGTGCAGAATAAGATATAATGGGCAAGATTGACACAGTGTAGGTACAACAGCACGATGTAACCAGGTTTCTGAATGGTAGCTATGAGTATAAACGAGAAATCAGTAGTCTTTGGACCTTTGGTAAGAAGGTACCCATGCTGCCATGCTCCATGTCTGCACTTTGTTAAGTTGATATGTTATGCTGATATGCTGTCTCTATGTACTCTTTGATATGATGCTGAAACTCTGTTATATCTTGTATATATGTAATATAACTATTTTTAAAGAAACTCTGGCTGTTTCATGTGGTTTTCCCCCCCCATAAACACTAGCTTCCACTGGCAGAATAAATTGCCAAACTCTGTCAATATCTGGAAAGAAAGCTATTACACCTAGAAGAAAGCAATGAATTACCGTTTGCTGTACATACATTGCAGTGCATGCGCACACACACACACACACACACACATACACACACACACACACACACACACACACACACACACACACACACACACACACACACACACACACCAATGCCATCTTCTTTGCTTTATTCTCATCCCACCCACGGTCCACCCACCTTTCACATTTTTGATAATACATGCAGCACCTGAAGGATCCTAGACATAGACAATATGTCTTTAGAGTTTGCCATTAGAGATGGGCATGGAATGAACATTTTTTCATTTCCATTATTTGTGAGTTGTTCCGTTACGTAATGAAATGACAAACGAAAATTGTGATTAAAATGCAACAAAACGAACAGAACCACGAAAATTGTGGTCGTTACGTTTCGTTTCCGTTAATGTTGATGCACAAAGAAATGAGCTGTTTTAAATGTTAAAAAATGCCCTGGACATCCGTAAAATGCAGCAATGATGTGATAATTATTTGAAATTATTACCTACCAGGGGGTTGGGGTCGTTAAAACATTTGTTTTTGTCTTCTCCCATCGCGATGTATTTTTCTTTTCCCTTTAAAATGGATGTCGCCACCAGCCACAAAATGGAGGCAAGCCATGTGATGGGATCATGTTCAACCAATAGCATGCCCAGGTTGCAGACTGGGCGGGCAGGTCTGGCAGCCACAGAGGGCATAAAAAGCACTGGCAGCCCCTGTCCTCCTTGCAGTCTCTGGTGGGAGTTAGGGTGGGATTGCTGTCTCTGCGACTCTAGCTTCAGTCCTGCAGCCTCTCTGTGTGCGTGTGTGCTGCGTACCTCTTGGTGAGTACCCTCCCTTGCCCCGCAGTGCAGTCACTCTGCAGCTGCCTTGCACCCTGGGCAACGCCCGCCGCTGCCTTTGCAGCCTCCCTGTGTACCTAGTCTATACTGTGTCTCTGCCAGCATCCATTTTTTTTAGTGTTTTCCCTCTGGTCTGGGGGATGCCTGCGCACGGGGGGGATGCCTGCGCAAGGGGGGGGGATGCCTGCGCATGGAAATGCTTTAAAAATCGCACAAAAAGTGGGTAGAAATGACAAATGAAAAAACAAAAAACGGTAACAAAATTTTTCCAAAAATTCGCGACAAACGGAAACGAAGAGAAACAGACCTCTCAATGACAAACGAAAAACCGAAACACCATTTTTTTTGTTTCGTGCCCATCTCTGTTTGCCATGTTTGAGCTTCTGCTCAAGTCTTCTTGGGGTGGTGGAATTGACCAAAGGTGTGGCCACCTATATTAGTTTCCATTTATATTAGTTCTTTGTCCTCAGGGACTTGAAATAAACGTGTTGCTTCAGTTATATTTATGCAAATGTATCATGTGCCATCACTAGCAGCACAGTATATGTTTCTGGTTTCTGAACCTCTACTAGATATTAGGGGACTGGTTTGTTTTCCGTGGCTTCAGAGACTAGAGCTTGGGACAATGGTTTCAAACTATAGGAAAAGAGATTCCATTTCAAAATTAGGAAGAACTTCCTGATGGTTAGAGCTGTTTAGCAGTGAAATAGTCTGCCACAGAGGGTGGTGGAGTCTCCTTCTTTGGAGGTTTTTAAGCAGAGGCTGGATGGCCATCTGTCGGGAGTCCTGTGATGGGGGTTCCTACATGGCAGGGGGTTGGATTGGATGGCCCTTGAGGTCTCTTCCAACTCTATGATTCTATGATTTTTCTATGAAAAAAATGTTCCATCTGGAAATTGTGAAAAGAATTTCAAGCCATATACCGTAAATGAAAAGGAAAAAAGAAAAGAAAGTATCTGATGAGGTATCTGTCATCTCTAGTTATGGGCACAAGATCAGTAATCCCTCTCTTTGACAATTACTGGAATTCTCCCTGGCAAAGATTGCCCTTTAAATCCACATCCAGTAGGATCAGAAAGCAAGATAAATTAGTATACAGATTGTGTCCTAACTCCTAAGAGACTTCAGCAGATTAATGAACTAAAAACAATAGAGGATATGTCAGGAGCTGGGTTCGTGTGTGCTTGGGTCATGGCTTTGCCCCCAAATACCTACCATTTGCTAGTATGTATTTAAACAAATAGAGGCAGTCACAAATCAGAAAATAGTACTGGTACCCATGCTAGACTTGCTGTCTTTGTTCAGAGAGGCAAAAATGAGTTCATTTCACAAGTCTTTCATTGCTGCTTTATGTCTTGCCGCTCACAGCAACCAAGTGGGAAAATTGTAACAAATTAAGTCTTGCTCAGCAGTACACAAATAAACTGATTATTGTGCTTAGGTAAAAGCTGTATATAATGTATATAAATATGGTAAATAAGTACAAAACAAACAAAAGAAATATCCACTTATAAGCTATGTAAACACAATCAGTGAGTCCATCTAGCATCCAGCGCTTCCTGCTGATTTGTGGACTTAACTACTTAATTAGTACCCTATACAGGTGAAGTAACCCTGAAACACTCTGCATTGACCTTGCTCTGTGACAGGTTGGTTTTATTATTGTTACAATTTATTGCATTGATGTATGTTAGTTTGTTCTTGGTATTTTTTTTGTATCACAGAAAATTGAAATAAAAATGATTGTTAAAAAGCTCTGAGGCCTTAGCTACAAAGATGATAAAACCCATAGAGGTTACTGGCCAAAGATGAGTAAATTCTCATGGCACAGTGTGTGAAACAACGGACAGTTCATCTCCAAAAACATTGTTTCTTAAAATCATAAGGATGAGTCAGAGAGAGAGAGAGAGAGAGAGAGAGAGAGAGAGAGAGAGAGAGAGAGAGAGAGAGAGAGAGAGAGAGAGAGAGAGAGAGAAATGAAAAGTGAACTAGGGCAATCGAAACAGCAGCAATAGCCATTTGACCGCAAACCTCGAAAATTCTGGTGACCTTTTTGACCCCTGTTCTGAAGCTCCAGGGGCTCCCCTCCAACCTCTTGCACAGGACAAAAGAGGAGCATCTTTACCAAAAAATTGCCACCACCGCTCAAATCACTCAGGTGCTGGCTGTTTTCAATAATTAAAGACTTCCCTTACTGCCTTGTCATCTGCATGGCCTCCCAACAATGAAAAGCATTTCAGAGGAGATCCAGGAGTTCTGGAATAGAAGGCAAAGATCTTTAATTTCCCAAAAGTTGCCACTCCTGATGACAAGGCGTAAGTGACAGCAACAGGATTGCAGCCAATGGATTATTTTTGTCATAGATTTCCAGAAAGTACAAGTTACAGACATTCATGAGGATCAAATATAATTCCTTCCACAAGTTTAGTGCATCATTTTTTGCCGCCCCATGTGATGATCAGCTGGCGCTCTGAGCTTCAAGTTGCAAAAAAAAGTTTGAAAATCCTGTGCAATTGGGGGGAACCGCGGGCTTTCTAAACTTATATTTTCCCACCAAAGCACAACAGAATGAAAGTTTCCATTTTGTTTCATTCCATTTTTCTTTGAGGGGGCAGTTCATTTTTCATTAGGGAATGAAACAAAAGAACAAACAAAACAAAAAACAAAAACAAAACAAAAATGAAACAAAAAATTCATTTTGTGCCCAACTCTAATGACTATTTTAACAAGACAGTCTTCGAGCAGTGCCTTTTGTCTTCACATGGTAGGTTATCAGAAAACCACAATGTCTGGTGGGAATATGAAAGGTAATTTCAATTACATTCAATAAAGGAATGTTTGATTATAATTTTTTTTATTGGTTTGCATTTCAAATTGAATCAGCCTGATCCATTCCTGCTGGGCTGAGGAGTAAATTAAGTCCCTTGGACTGGATACTCTTCTGAAATTTCAAAGGTGACTATAAAAAAACTGACATTTGTCGCAATTTTGGGCAAGACTATGAGGAGCCCACTAGTTGAGAATATTCCACTCCTCTAAGAACTCCCACCTACACTGTGAGATAAATGATGTGTTTGCTTAGTTGTGTGTTTGTTTAACATACGAACCTTTCTCTTCAAGTTGTAGTTTTAGGCTAGTTACCCATGTTGGTCTGTGCTCAAGTGTCGGGCAAAAACAAAATATAGTGTGAAGAAGTGGACTTGTCCATGAAAGCTCGCATTAAAACAAGGCAGTTAGACTTTAACATGACCCAACATTTTTGTCTTCTTTGTTTTATTTTATTTTATTATTTTTGTGTCATTTTTGCTTCATCATCATTTTTGTCATCACATAATTTAATAATAATAATAATAATAATAATAATAATAATAATAATAATAATAATAATAATAATAATAATAATAATAATTATTATTATTAATAATAATAATAATAATAATATTTAACAACAACAACAACAACAGTAGTAGTAGTAGTAGTAGTAGTAGTAGTAGTAGTAGTAGTAGTAGTAAAAAGTAAGCAGAATGATGGTAACACCATCAAGGCCATTAATAGCTAGACCATACTGGTCATCAGTAGAGATGGGCACGACTTGAAAAAACACGAGTTGTCGTTAGTCGGGCCGGTTCCGTTTCGGCTAGTTTTTAGAAAATTTGCCATTAGACCGGTTCCGTTCGTTTTTCGTTGTCGTTAGTACTGGTTTGGGGAGAGGGGTAGCGGGCTCCTGGAGGGAGCTGCAGGGTCAGCCAGAGCCACAAGTGACGGACTGGCAGACTCTTTGCACCCGCTGTGTCTCACGTACTTGCATGTAGTGCAATGCAAGTAGATCTGGCTTAGGGTTAAGACGGTTTAGCGCAACGGCTAGGGTTAGGCTAGTGTCGGGTGAGGTTACGGTGAGTATTGGCGTGCATCTGGGTGCCTCTCTGACCCACTTAGAAGGACAGTGTACTGGCGTATGGGTTAGGCTTAGGGTTCGGGTTTGGGCTACGATTAGTGGGCTGTTTATGCCCGATTGGCACCCCAGAAGTCTCTGTGGTCAACCTGGCCAAGTGGCCATGCGATTGGTGGAAAATTTGCATGGTCTACTCCCATGGGAGAGCCATCATTGCGAATGCGATTGTTTAAAAAAAATAAAATACAATAAAATAAAATAAAATCAACGGAGACATTTTTTGCAAGAAAAACCCACTGCTGCTCCTGTAAAAATTCAAGCATTTAAAATAGCGCCCCATTGCATGTTTCTGTGGTGCTTTGGTGGGGTTTTGGGCAAACAATTTCAAAAAAAATATTGTGGTCGCCATTTTGGATCCCCCCCCACCGCATGGCAAATGGATATTTTCCCAGCCTGGTACAGTCAGCAAAACCTGGCCATTCGATTGGTGTTGGCTGCAAAACCTTGCATGGTCCACTCCCATGGGCGAGCCCATCATTTTTTGCAGGTGTAAAAAAATAAAAATAAAATAAAATAAAAAAAATCAACGGAGACTTTTTTTGCAAGAAAAACCCACTGCTGCTCCTGTAAAAATTCAAGCAAAAAATTCATTTTTGTGTGGTGCTTTGGTGGGGTTTTGGGCAACAATTTCAAAAAAAAAATATTGCGGTCGCCATTTTGGATCCCCCCCCACCGCATGGCATGCGCCCTCCCAGCCTGGTCAGTCAGCAAAACCTGGCCATGCGATTTTGGCTGCAAAACTTTGCATGGTTCCCATGGGCGAGCCCATCATTGCAAATGTGCAGGTGTAAAAAAAATAAAATAAAATAAAATAAAATAAAATCAACGGAGACTATTTTTTTGCAAGAAAAACCCACTGCTGCTCCTGTAAAAATTCAAGCATTTAAAATAGCTAATTTTCACATGTTTCTGTGGTGCTTTGGTGGGGTTTTGGGCAACAATTTCAAAAAAAATACTCTTGCTCGCCATTTTGGATCCCCCCCCACCGCATGGCAAATGGATGCGCCCTCCCAGCCTGGTACAGTCAGCAAAACCTGGCCATGCGATTGGTGGAATGGCTGCAAAACTTTGCATGGCCCACCCATGGGCGAGCCCATCATTGCAAATGTGCAGGTGTAAAAAAATAAAATAAAATAAAATAAAATAAAATCAACGGAGACTTTTTTTTGCAAGAAAAACCCACTGCTGCTCCTGTAAAAATTCAAGCATTTAAAATAGCTAATTTTCACATGTTTCTGTGGTGCTTTGGTGGGGTTTTGGGCAACGATTTCAAAAAAATATTGCGGTCGCCATTTTGGATCCCCCGCACTGCATGGCAAATGGATGCGCCCTCCCGCATGGTACCAGCAGCAGGCAGTAGCAATAGCCAAGGAGAGGGGGGCGGGGAACCCCCCCCCCAAATAAAACACCCTTCTGGCCTGGTAGGTGCCCTCAGACAGTTTTCGCCTACATTTTTAGGGCCGGGAATCGGGGTTTTTTTTTAACTTTTAAAAACTTTTTTTAATAATGCCGCTTGGCATTGCGCGATGCAAGTAACGAGCACGACAAATCAGACCAAATTGTTCGTTCGTCGGTTCGAGCTCGAAGTCTAGGGCAGTGATTCCCGTTACCGTTAGTAGTAGAGTAAAAGTAAAACGAGTAACGGAAACGGAAACGGGAATACCGCTAAGTCGTGCCCATCTCTAGTCATCAGGTATACTGCTGGCATTATAAACTGGGCTCAGATGGAGCTAAATAGTCTGGATAGGAAAACAAGAAAACCTATGACTAGAGATGGGCACGAAACAAAAATAATGGTGTTTCGGTTTTTCGTTTGTCGTTGAGAGGTCTGTTTCTGTTCGTTTCCCATTTGTCATGAATTTTTTGAAAAATTTCATTTCCATATTTCATTTTTTTGTTTGTCATTTCTACCCGCATTTCGTGTGATTTTTAAAGCATTTCCCTGCACAGGCATCCTCCAACGCCCAAGACCAGAGGGAAAACACTAAAAAAATGGATGCTGGCAGAGACACAGTATAGACTAGGTATGCAGGGAGGCTGCAAAGGCAGCGGCGGGCGTTGCCCAGGGTGCAAGGCAGCCGCAGAGTGACTGCACTGCGGGGCAGGGGAGGGTACTCACTGAGAGGTACGCAGCACACACGCACACAGGGAGACTGCAGGACTGAAGCTAGAGTCGCAGAGAGAGCAATCCCACCCTAACTCCCACCAGAGACTGCAAGCAGGACAGGGGCTGCCAGAGCTTTTTATGCCCTCTCTGGCTGCCAGTCCTGCCCGCCCTGTCTGCAACCTGGGCATGCTATTGGTTGAACATGATCCCACATCACATGGCTTGCCTCCATTTTGTGGCTGGTGGTGACATCCATTTTATAGGGAAAAGAAAAATACATTGCGATGGGAGAAGACAAAAACAAACGTTTTAAGGACCCCAACCCCCCTGGTAGGTATTATCAGACAATATAAATAATTATCGCTGTGTTTTACGGATGTCCAGGGCGTTTTTTAACATTTAAAACAGCTCATTTCATTGCGCGTCGCTATTAACGGAAATGAAACGTAACAACCACAATTTTCGTGGTTCTGTTCGTTTCGTTTCATTTTCATCACAATTTTTGTTTGTCATTTCGTTACGTAACGGAAATGACAAACGGTAACGGAAATGAAAAAATGTTCCTTCCGTGCCCATCTGTACTTATGACCATTCGCTATGCATTACATCCATGCAGTGTTGTTGACAGGCTGTATTTCCCTAGAAAATTAGGGGGTAGATGTCTTTTTCTAGTGAAGCAGACAGTTGAAGAAGAGAAGCATGCATTGGCAGATTATGTAAAAATAGTACACAGCCAGCATTATTGGAGATTAAAGTAATGCAAACAAAGGGTCAATACAGGAAAACAACAATGCAAATATGAGCTGATAGCTGGCATAATAAAGCACTGCATGGACAGTCCCTCGGAAAAGGAAATCAAAGGAAAAGTAGATAAGGAAAAGACCTGGTTATGGCTCACCAATGGAACATTGAAAAAAGAGACAGAAGCCCTTGTTTTGCAGCTCAAGAACAAGCTATCAGAACAAATGCAGTTAAGGCTAGAATAGAAAAATCAGCTGAGTCCCCCACACATAGACTCTGTAAAGAGGCAGGTGAAACTATCGACTATATATTGAATTATTGCAAGAAAATTGCTCAGACTGATTACAGTGTCAAAATGTGGTTGCTCAAATGGTCCACAAATGATTCGACTAGTGATTTGTAATACAAAATCCAGTGTAGTTATCTTGTCTGCTGTGTGATAATTTAATAATACTTTATTGTCCAGGTACAATATGTGTACAATGAGATTAGCTAAGCCTCCCTCATACATCCACCCAACACAATGAATCCCACTAGCAACCCCAAAGCCTTGTTGCACCTTGTGGACTTATCACACAGCATGCCGGCCCCGCAAGTCTGTCATGCTATGTTGACATAGAATTATGTTCCATTTAGAAGTCTGACAGTGCAAGGGTAGAAACTATTTTTCAGCCTGTTGGTATGGCTGGCTATACTTCTATAACTCCTACCCAATGGTAGGAGAGTAAAGAAGTGCTGACCGGTGTGTGTGTCATCCCGGAGAATTTTCCTCGCTCTCCTAAGGCAGCGATCCCCAGCGATGTCATCTAGTGGACTCAGGGGACAGCCCATGATGTTTTGTGCTGTGCTCACTGCCCTCTGTAATGCCTTTCTATCTGCGCCTCCGAAACCAGCATATCACATTGTGATACAATATGAAAGGACACTCTCTATTGTAAAAGGAGGTCATCAGTTGTTGTTCCACTTTATTCTTTCAGAAGACCCTAAGGAAATGGAGTTTCTGTTGGCCTTTTCTGGCCATCTGGGTTGTGTTGGTTTTCCAGGTGAGATCTTCGCCAAGATAGACTCCCAGGAATTTAAAGGAGGAAACCTTCTCTACTTTCTCCTCAAGAGGACCCCTGGAGACATACAACTTTAAATATAAAACAAACAGATTTTTTTTTTAAAAAGTGGGGGAGGGAGCCTTCTTGAAAAGAAAAGTCTTTGCCTGCTTGCAGGACACTGGAGACACACTGGAGAATTGGTCGTAAGTCTGAGCGGTCATACTTGTTTCTCTTGTAGCTCAGCTGCATATCAATGAGTTCAAAAACAACAATACCATAGCAAAAGAGAAAAGGAAGTTTCTCTTCCATGTAAAGGTTGTGTAGATTACTGACCAGGTAAGAGATCTGGGAGTGATTACAGGAAAATCCCTAAAGCTGTCTGCTCAATTTAGAGGCTCATGGAAGAAAGCACGCAAGGCTCTCTGATTCCCACAGTTTGCCCGAAGAATATAAATGATAGCACAGGTAGCTCAGCTGTAGAAAGTACAGCACAGGTCATTTCTGATACGCTGCATATCCGATAATGATCACTGGCATTTTGAGCGGATCAGAGAATGATGAATGTGTAAAGCTGGTAGTGATTAAAAAAAAGAGGCTTTATGGCATAAGATATGGAAAGCACTAGAAAAATATGCCATCTCTTGTTAAAAGAAGGAAGTGGGTTTCTGAGTAACATTCTCAAAAATGATGAAGGTAGTCAACATTATAAATTCAAAGGGATGTACTGATAATAATGTGGGCTTTAAAGAAACTGATAGGAATATCAATATACACCACACAAGTTGGGTTATTCAGATGCAAAGGGCTCTTTGTCTTTTAATAGCAGAGAAAATGAAGGAGTTGTCAACTGCAGATTGTCATGGAAGAATAAGAAATTGTGTTTAATCTCCTAACTTCCTTCTCCTGCAAAATTATCAAAGATTTAAGGAGAGCTTTGTCTTTTACATCAAATCATAAGTATTGCTATTATTATCAAGCATCATCAGACACTGTCCCCTAAACAAGACTAAAAGCATTTTTCAACAATTAAAAATACTGCTCATACTCCCTTGAGAGTTATTCACAACATGCAATTTATAATTCATATGCTGTATTACATGTCACCATATGGTTTTCTGGTTTTGTGATTTGGTCATCTTTTGTCTCTAGTGTATTTGCTTGTTTACAGATTGGTGGGCTGTTGACATTCATATTTTGTATTTTTATGTTTCTTGGTCAAACTGCCCAGAGTAGTAGCTTTCACTATGTTGGGTGGTTTTTAAAATCTACTTGCTAATACTATTATTATATATTTTTTCAATTATAATAATATTGTGCATTGGCTTGTTTTTAACAAGCTTTGGGTACCTGTACTGAGAGAAAGAGGATATAAAAGTGAAAAGAAAGAAAGAAAGTTGTGTCCATCCTGAGAACATCAAGCACTGAAAATAGAGGTGAGCATGAACTGATGGTTTATTCTATTTCATCCATTGGTCCGACAGGTTTTCCTTAGTTCTGAGCACCACCTCCTCTGGCAGGTGCCCATTCAGCGGCAGTGAACCAGCTTTCCTGCCCTGCCTCCTCTGGGTGCTGCCTCTGAGTGGGCACCTGATAAAGGAAGCAGAGCTCAGAACAACAGAAAACCTGTTGGACCAATAGACAAACTGGGATGACCCACCCAATTGGCAATATGTCTATGAAGATTCCCAGTCATCCAGGTGAGTTTATCTGGAAGTTGAGTCATGGCTACTGGACTTCTTTTTCTTGAGAGATAGAAACGTTTCACTACTCATCCCAACAGTTTCATCAGTCTGGATACAGCTAGTTGAGATTCCTCCATCTTATAGTCAGCTTTCACCTCTTGTCAGCCTGGTCCTAAATAGGCTCATAAGATGAACAATGGCCTGAATAGGCTTGTTAGGTAGACAATAGTAATAGATGGAGGACTCGCAGAGAAAGAAAGTCCAGTAGTCAACTTCCAGACACCAAATTGGCAGTTTGTGCCAATCTCTAAACGAGAATTGGATACTTGTGGAACTGACAATTTATACGAAATGCTCCTGTTGAGGAAAGCATGCACGGTTTGGGAACACTCCCTTCCATTCCCCCTTCTCCATTCCTTATTTATTGTTTTCCATTAACAGTCATATTTCCATGTCCCTGAACACACAGAGTTCTCTTGTTGCTCATGTTTTTCCCCTCTCTCCTAATTTAGGTCCTTCACAATTTCTTTTTATTAACATTAGTAGAGATGGGCACAAAACAAATTTTTGTTTCATTATTCATTATTCGTTTCATTATGTAATGAAACGAATAACGAACCTAGGAGTAAAATCGAAACGAAACAAAATGAACCTTAAACAAAACAAAACGAAATGAATCGCCATTTTTTCGGTTCGTGCCCATCTCTAAACATTAGTTATGAAAATCCTAGACTTAGGTTCTCCCAAAGCTTTTTTTAATTATCCTTGGATGGTGCTGTTTCAACTGCATAAGGAGGAACAGTCCAAGAAATATGTTTACTTTTTCTTTCTCAATAAACTGGCATACTATGTTTGCCAGAACAGCTGGGAAGCAGTTCTGAGGCAGGCCAGACATCTAATGAATGTCTATACCTGATTCACACCATAATCCAAGGCCTCCTCTCTGTTAGTGTTAACTGTTCAGCCGAGTGCTAAGAAGCCTAAGGCAATTCCCTCAGTTTGCTGCAGAACTTTAACATTGCTATTCATTTCTGGTATTAAACAGCCAAGCCTCCATAAGATTATTCAAAAAGCCAAATCTGTACCCACCTTTCATGCCTGTTTGTGAAGTCACAGGCAGACCTGGGGCAGATTCTGCTGAGCCTTGAGGCGAAATTGTTTAAATTAGTATTACAAGCATGGGAAGGGTGAGCAGTGAATAATTAGGAAGGACATTGAGCTACACATTTTACATAGAAGCTCCCTCAACTTATTAGTCCTTGAAAGTCTGAGGGAATAGTGGAAATTTGGCCATTGCTAAAATATTTCACCTGAGATGCAATATTTCCCTTCTTCATGTTTTTTTGTTTCATTTTTGGTTTTTTTGGGGGGGGGCGAGTGGGAGGTTAAAACAGAAATGTTTCCTTCATTTGTGCTTGGAGGCAGCTTGTAAATGACAGTTCTGCTTGTCATTGTTGTTCATGTCAGAAGTGATCCAGCGAATGCTTCTAGGGTGGAAGGATAAGTTGACATTGGCGGTTACTTCATGTCCTTCTTTGTTCCGTGACTAGTTTTGTACTGTGACAGTGTTGGTCATGATCACATGGTATTGTCCCTGTTTCAGTGTTCCCATGGTCATGATAACTTCTCTCGTGACAGGTGTTACCTCATGATCTTGTACTGTGACAAACACTGAATTTGTCTAGCTTCTTTTTTTTTCCTTTTTGGGGGTGGGGGACTTAAAAATTCTTTTTTGATATTTCGCTTCTGAAAAGTCAAACAAACAAACCCGGACTCAGTTTTCTGAGAAAAACAAATGTTTTGTTGTGTGACAGTTGTTACTACATGGTGTCTTGTCTCGGAACAGAAAGCGGGAACAAAGAGTGACAAGGGAAAAGCCTACCCCAACACCAGGTACAGTATTGTCATTATAGCACACATTCCAGGGGCGTGGTCAAGACAAATTTCAGGAGTTGCGTGACGGACGTGAAGTAACATTTTTTATACTGCTCCTAAGTGCAACACTAACAGAGACAAAACGGACATGAAGTAACCACCATTGTCATTGTGCTGGGAATGCCTAAATGTGTCTAACTCCGTGTGTTTGTGGGGAAGACTCCTTCTGTGAGGGATCCTTTGTTTAGTTTTGGAGTTTGATCTATTCCCCCTTGTCCTTGTGCATTTCTAATTGGAAGTAGTAGATATAGCAAAGCAATAGAGCAGTGATGGCGAACCTTTTAGAGACCGAGTGCCCAAATGGTGATTCGAAACCCACTATTTTTTTCACAAAGTGCCAATACAGCAATTTAACCTGAATGCAGGTGGTTGTGAAGGGGCAATGTTGGGTGCCCACAGAGAGGGCTCTGAGTGCCACCTTTGGCACACTGCCACAGAGGGTCCCTTTGTGGAATATCAGGAGGCCTTGTGGAGCCGATAGAAATCTTTTCGGCTGGGATGACAATATTTTTTCTGTCAAGAGCTATTTTTTAAGGGAGACATATTTATTTATTTGTCCCCCTCTCTGTCTGTCTAGCTAGCTAGATAGGTATTTGGAAAAGGTATGATGTGCATATGTGAACTGTGTCCAGTTTCTGTTAAAAGTCTGAAAAAAATCCTGCACTGATCGACAACCCCCACAACACCGTTCATTTTTGCTGTTGTAAATCATTTGATTGATTGATTGATTGATTGATTGATTGATTGATTGATTGATTGATTGATTGATTGATTGGAGACAGTGTGGCACAAATGAACAGAAATCTATCTTGCCATTTTTAAAAGAGCTTCGTGGAGCAGTGTTTTAACTGCAGTACTATAGCCAGTACTATACAGATGGTCACAAACCTGAAAAATGGTGGTTTATAGTGGTTCATAAACTAACCAGTTTTGGGTTCATGCCCAATTGGGGTGGGGGAACCTGCATTTTTTCACAAATTTCCCTTGTGGCCTTTGAGGAATATGTATGCACACAGGTAATTCTGTCACATTCTGAAGGGACTGCATCAACCTGAGCCTCCCCCCTACTATTTTAAAATATTTTTGGAGATTTCAAGAGAGGACAAGGGGGACTTTTTAGTAAGTAAGACTAGAATGGAGTGTGAGGCTATGGCTCTTGAAAAGCCATGGATGTCTAATGTCCATGGAGAGTACTCATCCTTGCTTTAAACCTTTAAAATATCAACGTTACCATCTTGAGGTAGTTGCCAGGCAAAGGATAATGATTTATTTTCCTTTTCGTATCATAATGTCTTTTTAAAGAGATTATTTCTGGCTTGTTTTTGGACTCTGCTTTGACAATAGCATCTTTCTGCTATTACTGTGAATCTGGCAAGGACTGGATCTGTCTAGTAAATCAGCTGGTAATAAAATCTAGATATGACAAAAGTTGACAGTGACATTCTGAATGTTGTCACACACGATTCTGAACCATTGGAATGACTAGCTGTGGATATGAGTTTGAGCACCAGATAGAAGGAGGCAATTCCAGGATCTGACAGTCTTCAACTTTATTGTTTCATGTCGTGTTTTCCCAACAGAACCATGTAGGCTCAGTGACAGAATTAGTTATAAGGTTTTGTTACAGAGTCGTAACTTGTATTTCCATATGACATTTCAAATAAATATGAAACATGAATGGGCTTCAAAATGCATCATCATGTGGACATGTTTTACCACAGGAACAGTCAGCTGCTGTAATCTCATGGGGCACTATATGGGCCAATCTATACAGTGGTCCCCCACGTTTTTGTGGTTCGTATATTGCGGTCATGCTATATCGCGGGACCACAGTACCCCAAAAGGGCTTGAGGGAGGGGGGAAGGTTTTAAAAGTCGTTGCTGAAAGCATTTTAAACCTCACACACTGGGAAACGGCGTGCAAGGTTTAAAATGCTTTCAGCAACAGAGCCAAGTGATTAGCTCCATTGTTGAAAGTCATATTAAACATTGCACGCCTCTTCTCCCCACCCCCCAGGGCATGGGGGAGTGGCGAGTGATGTTTAAAATGTCTTTAAGCAACGGAGTCAATTTTAAACATATTGCCCCCCCCAGGCCTGACCCGACCTGCATCCATATATCATGGATTTTCAATGATCGTGGGTCGGGTTGGTCCCTAACCCCTGCAATAGATATGGGCTTACTGTATTACAAATGATCTATCCTTAGAAAAGGAAATCCCTTAGCTGCTGAAAGCATATGTGTCCCCCATGGTTTGCAAATGTGGCTCGTAGTTTGCAGATTACTTTGCTGTCTTTGTGACTGCAGGCTTTAAGCACAGGCTTTGTTTGCCAGTATGATTTCTTGGAGACAAAAAGCACATGTTTTGGGCACTAACATGATTTTATCCATCAGACATCTGATGAAGTGGACTTGTCCACAAAAGCCCACTTTTAAAATATAGTGCCTTTGGCACTAATGGGTGTGGTATAAATCAAATAAATAAATAAATAAATAAATAAATAAATAAATAAATAAATAAATAAATAAAAATAAAAAGTCTCTAATGTGCCACCATGTTTTTTCTTTTTTCTTTTTTTAACTTTTAACTTTTATTTTTCATCATGCCACCATTTTGCTTAACTTGCTGCTAGTTTCATCTACTGCCTTATCATTGTCAATGTTGGAGGAGTAATACCTCCTTAAAAAACCTTGGTCCAACTGGCCCGGCTGGTAGTACCTTGTAAGGGCCCCTTCCCAGGGTTACAGGAGAAGATGGTCAATGGTTTTGAAGGCAGAAGAGGGCTTTATGCCCCAAGGGCAGATAAAATGGAAGAATCACATTCCAGGAGAAAGAAGACTCTGATTTTGAACCTCCATTGCCTTGTGACTATACCCATTTCTGGAAAAAGCTTCAGGAGTTAACCTCAAAGCAAAATCTGAAGTCAGAGTCCCAGAGGCAGTTCATGGTTGTGTACAATCATGTTCTGATAACTCCTGCAACACAGCTAGAACTAATTGTATTGGCCCTGCCATTCCATTAGACTATTCCAGCAACATGGGGGGTGGGTTGGGTTTGCTGCCTGGGTAACTCTGCTTTTCAGGGACGCCTTCGACAATGACTAGAGATACAGGATTCCCCCCCCCCTTTTTTGGGGGGGGGGCGGCCTGCATGTGTGCCTGCTTGGACGCCATTCTTATTCAGACTGTGATTGTTTTTAGTTATCTTTTAGCTTTTTAGCTTTTGTGTGAACCGCCCTGAGTTCTCACTCAGGAAGTAGGTGCGGTATATAAATCTGAAAATAAATAAATAAATAAATAAATAAATAAATAAATAAATAAATAAATAAATAAATAACAGTTTTAACCTCCATACTAATCTACCGAGGCCTTGTGCTCTGAAGAGGCCACTTCAGCTTTCCATGCCGTGCAGGAACAACATGGCATCTATACAGAGCATGATACCATAGTATCTTGAGACTGAAGGATGTCTATACTATACTTTTATTTTGCTTTCACCTAGGGTGATGAAAAAATATCCAGAATTGACCTAATGACTCCACAGTCAAACCAAAGAGAAATTTAATTTACTGTATTCTTCATACAGTAGATTCATCAGACAATTTACTTGGAAGTATATCTGATTAAATCTTGTGGTCTCACTCCTGAGTAGCCATGAAGAGTTTGCACTGTATACAATTAATCTCTGATATTTCTTTCTCCATCCCCACAAGTTATAAGACATCTGTTAAACCTTCTGTGTGTTTTGAATTAAACTTTGGGTTTCTTCAAATCCCCATACTGCATCTCAACTCATCTCAACTCATCACTGTGTTTAAGAATACAAAACAGTTCTGTTAACATTTCTCCACACCAAATAATTTCTTAGTTCTTTTCTACTTCTAACAATACTCTCTGTGCAGATTCACAATCATCCAGGTGAAGTTATCTGGAAGTTGAGTCATGGCAACTGAGCTTCTTTTCTTGTGAGATTGAAATGTTTTGTTACTCATCCCAGACTGACAAAGCTACTTGGATGAGTAGTGAAACATTTTGATCTCACAAGAAAAGAAGTCCCGTTGCCTTGACTCGACTTTTGGATACTAAGAGTAATATAAACTATTTGACGGTAGTAATTAGTTTACCATGCAGTATCTAATGAGGGCTTTTTGTATATGAATGTAGGATATTTTGATTCAAATTACCAGGAAACTGCCTGATATTTTTAAGCCAGTAGGGGAAAGGATGCCAAATTGTGCATAGTAAGGGTGGCCTAGCAGTACAGAAGTCATCAGTCAAGATGGTCTACATCAGCCATTCTTATTTTTTTTATTTTAAGTAATTTTATTGGGATTTTTAGGGAGAAGAAGGGGGGATGTGGGAGGGGGGGATACACTATAAAAATTCCATTGAGTATATCAAGTCAAAAATAACCATTTAGCATATTAACAAATCACCAAATAGTATCACAATACTAATAAGTTTGTTACTTCTTGCCATCTTTTTTTGGAAATCTCTTCGTAGTTTCCCTTTAGAAAACCAGAGAGCCTGTTGATTTCAATGCATTCTCTTATCTTTTCGTGGAGGTTTCTCTCTGTTGGCACTTCTGGTTGTTTCCAAAATTTTGCATACAATACCCTTGCTGCAACTATTACATGATGAAGTACATATCTTTGGTCATATGAGATATTAATATTTACTATATTTAATAGAAAAAATTCTGGTCTAAGCTCTAACTTAATCTTCAAATATCTTTCTAAAAATAATTTTACCATTATCCAGTATGCCTTTGCCTCTTTACATGTCCACCACATATGATAAAAGGTACCACTGTCATGTTTACATTTCTAGCATTTGGGTGAGCAATTATACATCTTAGATAAATGGTGGAGGGAGAAATGCCATCTATAAAACATCTTATAACAATTTTCCTTGAAGGCTATAGATTTAAAAAGTTTAACTGTATTCCACAAGGAGTCCCATTTGTTTAGATGAATAGGATAGCCAAAATTTTCTGCCCATCTTATCATGGTATCTTTTACCAATGTATCAATCATTTTTTCATTGAGCAGAATACTATAGAATTTAGTAAGAAGCTTTGAATTGCCAGACGATAGTATTTTGTCAAGTGGAGTGTCGTTAGTCATAAATCCCCCCTCTTTGGTGAGATTTTTAAAGTGTGAGTATATTTGTTGGTACTTCCACCAGTCTAACTTGTGACCTTCAGATATTAATTTTGCTAATGGCTTCAAGGAGCAATCAGCATTCTTGCACTTGTAAGAGAACTAGTTATCGCTCCTAACGGAGATAGCCACGTTGGTGCTTTAGGATAAAACTGTTTTTTTTTATGGATAGCCATATTTTAATTAAGGCATTCCTTATCCAATGCTTTTTGAAAAGGGTAGGTATATTACCATTATACCATACATAATGGTGCCAGCCCCTATCTAAATCATGACTCTCAAGCTGCAGAGTTCTATTATTTGTCATCAAGAGCCAGTCTTTAACCCAAGTCATAGCAGCTGCCTTGTAATACAACACCAAATTGGGCAGAGCAAAACCACCAGCTTTAGTTCTGTCCTGTAAATAAACATTTCTAATCCTTGCTTTTTTTCTTTTGCCATATAAACACACGTATACTCTTTTCTAGGTCTGAAATAATCTTGAAGTTTGGTAATATAGGTAGACATTGAAATAAAAAGAGTAATTTAGGTAAGACAGTCATTTTAACTGCAGCAATTCTGCCCATTAGGGATAACTGAAGTCTTGACCAAGTTTCCAGGTCAGCTTTGATTGCTTTTATACCATTAACATAGTTATCTTTAGGTAGAGTGTTACAACGGTTGGACACAGTGATATCCAACTATTTTGCCTTGCTAGCATGTTGGAAACCCGACTGGTTGACCAACTTTCCAGTCATAAGTGGGGTCATATTTTTGTGAGAAACAGTGTTTTTTTCTCTATTAACCTTTAGTTCTGAAATTTTTGAGTAGGCCTCCAAAATCTTTAATAGCTCTGGAAGGGAGGTCTGTGGTTCCTCCATAATAACAAACAGATCATCCGCGAAGGGTTGCACCTTATAGACTTCTCCTTTGGTTTGTAGACCTTGAATACCTGAGGTATTTCTTATTACATGGAGTAATATCTCTAAAGATAGAATACACTGCTAAGGAGAGAGAGGACATCCTTGCCTAGTACCTTTATGTATCTTAACTGTGTCTGTAAGGTAGCTGTTAACTACGATTCTAGTGCTTTGTGTGGAGTAAATTTGCTCTATAGCTCATAGCATTCTGTGGCCACACTGTAAATAATCTAACTGGGTTTTAAGTAAGGACCAAGATACATTATCAAATGCTTTCTCGGCATCGATGAATGCAAAGGCAACTTGCTTCTCAGGGTGACATTCATAGTACTTCAACGCGTTGAGAAAAGTTCTAACATTGGATTGAAGGTGTCTTTTTGGAAGAAAGCCATTTTGATCAGGGGATATCAGAGACGGTAGGATCATCCACCATCTGTTTGCCAAAATGGTTGCAAATATTTTGTAATCCACATTTAAGAGAGCAATTGGCCTATAGTTTTGGATCAAGTCTCTGGATTTCCCTCCTTTAGGAATCAATGTTGTATGGGATGATTTCCATGAATCTGGTATATCTTCACCCTCTAAAATAGATGTAAACAGATTTCTCATATTTCCGGTGATTATCTCAGAAATTTTTTTATAAAATTGTGCTGGTATCGAATCAGGGCCCGGGGCCTTGTTCATTTTTTGATGGTTAATGGCCTCTGTTATTTCCATCATTGTAATGGGAGCATTCATCATAACTCTCTGTTCTTCAGTAAGTTTTGGAAAATTGGCTTGTTCTAAATATTGGAAAATGGCATCTTTATTTATTATCTCCGGCTTGAACAAATTCTGGTAATATGCCTCTATGATTTTCTGAATTTGAGATTGGTCTGTCTGGTTTTCCCCAGTTTTATCTTTGAATGTTAGAATAATTTTTTGGGATTGTACCTTTTTTAGCCATCTACCTGGTTTGTTTGCAAGTGAAGCCGCCCTTTAGTGGATTTTTCCTTCTCCAAATATCTTGGAGTTCTAAAATGTCGGACATGTCAAGAAAGGATTTTGGCAGTCTGGAAGACGAAGTTCTGTGTTTTTTCCCTTTTGGTATTTTCCTGTCCACGGATGAGATGTGTACAGCATTGAAGTCCCCCAATATGATTAACTGATGATTTTCATATTGCAAAAGCTTCTGAGCCAATTCTTCAAAAAAGACTTGTCTTCCATGATTGTTGTTTGGGGCGTATATACCAACAATAATTGTGTTTTTGGATTGAATATTTGCTTGAACAAGTATCCATCTACCTAACTGATCTTTTTCTAGAAGAGTTGGAGAAAGTTCTGGTTTCATATATAGTGCCACTCCATTTTGCTTATTTTCTTTATTTGATGTGGAAAACAGGTTGCCCAATCTATTTTGGATTAAGTATTGTTCATGCTTTCTCAATACATGAGTTTCCTGTAAACAGATAATTGCACATTGTTCTTTTTGGAGGAGTTTAAATGCCTTACGATGCTTTTGTGGGGAGTTTAATCCATTAATATTCCATGATAGAATTTTCTGATCCATCTTGTTTTACTTCCAGTTGTGTTTCCTCCCTGGTTTAGGCCTAAGTTGTCTTTTTGGCTTGGCATCTCCCACTGCGCCAGTATCTTGATCTTGCTTGAATGTCCCTTGTTTAGAAGCCTGGTTGGATCGGCTATCTTCTTTAGTGGCGGTTTGGTTATTGATTGAGTCATCACCTTTGGAGTTAGATGAGGAAGTGGGAGAGGGGGTGAATCCCAACTTCTCTGCATTTTTCTCAGCGAAGGTTCTAGCTTTCTTGTAGGAATCAATTTTCTGTATTTTCCCTTCCCATTGAAAGGTCAAGCCCTGAGGGTAGATCCACTTGTATCTTATATTGTGTTTAAGCAAGAGTTTGGTAAGAAACGTATATTCTTTCCGCAGTTGGCGAACCTCCCATGGAATATCTTTCAATATTGACACTTTGGATTCATTGATTTTCACCTCTTTATCTCGAATAACTTTGAGTATGCAATCTCGGGTGTCTTTTGACAAGTTTGACTATTACCTCCGGAGGGAGCTTGTTTTTCCTAGTATAGGCTGTAGGTTGATGATAGATCACATCTACTTCACGGAGAAATTCTTCTACGGGTGCCTCAAGCAGGGCGGCCAGACCTGCCCCAACCAGACTGTAAAGATTCTCGTCTTTGTCGAAGGTGATACCTTGAATCCTTAAAATTTTAGATGAAGATTCAAATTGAATCTACATCAGCCATTCTTAACAGCGGTATGTTGCTCTCTGAGGGGCTCTGGCACATTTGAAGGGGAGCACAGACTGGAAACTATTCTACAAACACCATCTTATCAGATTCATTATGTGACTTATGAAATACTGATTTAGCTGAAATTTCTTTTATACTGTATTTATAGTCATGGCCAAAAATAGAATGACCAATTTACAGGATACTCTCTTGTGCTCACTAATATTCACAAGAAGACATCCTGGAACCTGACTCCTTTTAGCTTATAGGCACAAAAGCTCTTCTAACATTAAGACCATTAACCAGCAACAAAGGAAAAACAAACAAACAAAAACAAACAAAAATACAGCTTAAATGAATGAGCTTTTGAATATTTGTTCTCTTTCTCACTTTTTAATATCAATTTACAACCAGACACATAATCCCTTTGCATATAGAAATATCTTGTTTGGGGAGGAAGGCGTTAACAGTTTCCCCTTTTGAGAATCAGCTAACTGGTTCCTGACCGTCAGGTTCAAACGTTCAGATTGCCCTCCCCCACAGAGAGAGCAAATTTTCCATTTCAAAATGTACATCAGGAGATTGGTTTTAGAAATCCTGAGAGAATGTTTAAAGGAAGAATTTTGGGTTACAGCAAAATATTACTTCTGTGTGCTTTCCCCAAACTTCTCCAAATTTGGCAGAGAGCTGAAGTATACTGTCTACTCTAATTGTGCCAGACTTTGGAATAATCTGAAAACCAGTTGCAAAGTTATGACTTATTTTGGCAACCCCCTATTTTTAGAACTGCCTTATCCAATGTTGATTTGCTGTCCTGTGCAATGATCATCCTCTCTCCTTTCTCTCCCCCTCCCCTCTCTGTGGGTGCTTATATACTAACCCATCGTACTTAAAGCACTCTCTGGGTGTCTTACAATTTAATTATGTGGACTAAAATCCACCACCACCCCCCGTGAGCTGGATACTTATTTTACCGACCTCGGAAGGATGGAATGCTGAGTGAAGCTTGAGTTAGCTACCTGGGATTTAACCCCAAGCCATGAGCACAGGCTGCTGTATAGCAATTCAACCACTGTGCCACAAGGGTCCTATATATATCCTTTTCTTTTCTGCCTTACCCTCGATTAAAAAACATACTTCTGTTCAATTTTTTAAAACTATTTCTGAAGCCTCATTTCAGATCTCTCAGAAACTTTTTATTGCCCTCATTAGATAAGCCTTTATGGTAGATTACCTGCCCCTAGACATGGGCATGACCAGAAAAAATGACATTTCGAGTTTTCGTTTGTCGGAACAGGTCCGTTTCGGGTCATTTCCGTTTGTCACGAAATTTTTCAAAAATTTGTTGTTTCATTTGTCGTTTGTCGTTTCCACTGCGATTTAGCGCGATTTGACTTCCCCCAGAGCATAGGGGCGTCCTGCAATCAGGGCCGGCGCTAGGTGCTTTTGCGCCCTAGGAAGCGGGCAGGGTGGGGGGCGGGGGGAGGTGCGGGCGGGCGGCGGTGGCGGGGGGCCATGGGCAGGCGGCGACAGCGGCAGGGGGAGGCGCGGGTGGGCGAGCGGGCGGGTGGTGGCCGCGGGCAGGCGAATGGGCGGGCAGTGGCGCGGGCCGCAGGCGGGTGGCAGCACGGGCAGACGGGCGAGTGGGCAGTTAGGATATCACTTAGGATAGAGGTTCTGTTCTTGGCTTGTACCCCAAATGTGTGTGTGTGTGCAAGCAAATTGAAGTTGGGAAAATAGAAAATAAATGGTAGTATATAATATATTTCTAAAATAAATCCACACCTCCCACTCCCAGTCGAACCTCCCCCTTTATCCAATATCAGAAAAAAATCCTCACAAACTGCCAGAGAAGAAATAAAGAATAAACTGCTATTCCCTTCAGCAGACAAAGCTGCAGGGAATCAAAGAAATTATTTTCTAAATTCAATTCCCTCCCTGCCTGCCTAACTTAAATCCTAAAGCCTCCAGCCTCCCTCCTCAATCTCGATCAGATCACACCAGCACCAGCAGCCAGCCCTCCTCCCTCAACCACATCCATACACCCGACTGCGATTTCTGGAAGGTGCCTCGGCTTTTTATGCCCTCAGAGACATCCAGAAGTGTCAGTCAAAAACCTGGTGATGCCATTGGTGGAATGGTTCAAATAATTTGCATGGTCCCATCCCATGCCCAGGCCAAATGGGCAGGTCTAAAAAAATAAAAAATAAAATAAAATAAAATAAAATCAATAAGACGTTTTATTGCTATAAAAAACCCCACTGCTGCTACTATTAAAATTCAGGCATTTAAAATAAATAAATTTCACATGTTTCTGTGGTGATTTGGTGTGTGTTTTTTTACCACAATTTCAAAAGAAAAATTGTGGTTGCCATTTTGGATCCCCCCCACCGCATGGCATGCAGCGAGACAGACGACGAAGATAACCCCCCCCCCAAGCCTGGTGCAAGCAGCCCAGGACAGGAGAGGTGGGGGAAGGCTGGGGACCCCCCCCCAGAAACCACCCCTCTGGTAGGTGTCCTCAGGCAGGCATATTTTCGCCTGCTTTTTTGGCTGGGAGTCAGTTTTTTTTTTTACTTTTAAAAACTTTTTTTCTGTGCTGCTTGGCATCGCGTGATCGCCGTGATGCCATTAACGACAACGAAAAACCCGACCAAATGTTTCTTTTTTCGGGTCTGGTTCGAGCTGGAGTGGCGTAATTATCGTTACCATTTCCGTTACGTAACGGAAACGATAAACGGAAACGGAAACGACAATTTCACCACTCCGTGCCCATGTCTATGCCCTATTATTTTCTGTCATCTTGTGAAGATTAAATAACACTATGTCCTGATAATTTTAATCACAGCCACCTGAACCTCACCTTTTTTGGCCCTATTGAGGTTCTTCAGGTTTCCTTACCTCCTTTTAAAAACCATCCATACCCTCAATAAAACTGACACATTATTAGTGAATTTCCAATAGATATCTAATCAGAAATTAGTCTCCCTTCCCTAGATAAAGTCCAAAGTATTCAGTCAGTATAATTCAGTAAGAGTTCAGAGAGATGGACATATGGCTCACATTTTGGAATGTTTTGTAGCATGGTGTGGTGCAAGTTAATTTCTGGTGATCAAATGAAGTATAGCAGATCATGAACCAGTCCAATGCTCTGCCCTGTCCAGCCCATGTTTTTGGTTCAGTGGTAAAGCTGTTCCTCTTTGGAGCTGGGCTGGAGTAATTTTTGAGTATGCCAAAATTCCTCTTGGCAATGTAACTATTTTCAGTATGATCAAACATGATCCTTTGTTGCCATCTGATTTCACCCCAAAGCCGGTTAGAATAGGAGCAGTGTATTGCCAAAAAGATCAGTTGCATATGAGAAAATGTTACAAAAATTAAGAGAAAAGAAACAAGTGTTCCCTATTAAAACTTGACTTTTCATATCTATTGTATGAAGGCATGCGGTTGTTTCATCAGTGAACAAAAAAGATCAAGAGGGGGTTGATTTCAGATTTCCAGAGAAGAATTTTCCGCTGTGCCCTTAACAGACCACTGTTGGTCATCTAATCAACCACATGTAACTCTAGGTTGCAGATAAAAGATAGTAAACTATTGCACTAAGCAGTGTGTGTGTGTGTGTGTGTGTGTGTGTGTGTGTGTGTGTGTGTGTGTGTGTGTGTGTGTGTGTGTGTGTTTAAATGTTAAATGTGTTCTAGTAGAGTTTGTGTATATGAGCTGAATAATTCAGCTCATATATGTAAGAACATAATAATTCAGCTCATATATGTAAGAACATAAGAACATAAGAACATAAGAACAGCCTTGCTGGAACAGGCCACAGTCCATCCAGTCCAGCATTCTGTCTCACACAGTGGCTCACCATTTGCTTCAGGGTATTCCCAAGCAGATGTCTTCACCTGCTTAAGATTCCCTACAAATGGCACTGAGAGATATCCTGCCTATGTCTCCAACCTGGAGGTCGTCCTTAGGCATCCATAATGATAGCCATTGATACCCTTGTTCTCCATGAGCTTTCTAATCCTTTGGTGTTCCAGTCCCCTAATCATTTTGGTTGCCCTCTTCTGCACTTTTTCCATTTCCATAATATCCTTCTGGAGTTATGGTGACCAGAACTGTAAACAGTACTCCAGATGAAGCCTCACCATTGATTTATAAAGAGGCAAAATGACACATGCTGACATTTTCTATACCCTTCCTAATGATCCCTAGCACTGAGTTTACTTTTTTCACTGCTGTGGCACACTGGGTTGACACCTTGAACTGTCCACCAGGACACCAAGGTCCCTTTCCTGGTTTGTTGCAGAGAGTTCAGACCCCATCAGTTTATAAATGTAATTGGGATTTTTTGACCCAATGTGCATCACTCTGCACTTACTATTTTATTTTAGTTTTTTTTTTTTTAAGCTTATATACCGCACTGTCTTCCCAAAGGAACTCCGGGTGGTTCACATCAAAATAAAACAACAAACGATTAAATACAGCAAATAAACAGGTAATAAAATCAATTCAAAAACATAGTAATAAAAAAGCATGGAGGCAGATGGCGGCAAAAAAAAAAAGGAATGTAATCAAGAGTCACCAAACGCCTCCCAGAAAAGCAAGGTCTTTAAAGCCTTCCATAAGGCAGGCAGGGACTGTGCAAGGCACACTTCACTAGGGAGATGGTTCCAAAGTATTGGGCCAGCCACAGAGAAGGCTCAGTTACGGGTAGACGTTTTTTGAGCCTCCCTGGACGTGGCCATCCACAGCGAGTGTGCCCGTGACATCGGAGTTGGGCCGAAGTTGACCGCTGGGGGATCCACTCTGCCAGGTAATCAGGTCCCAGGCTATGGAGGGTTTTATAAACTAAAACCAAGACATGAATCTAATTCGGGACACAACGGATAACCAATGCAGGCGAGCCAGTACTGGGGTGATGTGGTCATCTAGACGCACACCCGCCACCAGTCTGGCTGCTGCATTTTGCACCCGCTGCAGTCGCCGAAGGAGAGTCAAGGGCAACCCCATGTAAAGAGCGTTGCAGTAATCTATTCTCGAGATCACCAACGCTTGCACAACCATTCTCAGGGAGTCCCCGTCAAGGTATGGATGAATATGGGCGATTTGTCAAAGGTGGAAAAAAAGCAGTCCTGGACACAGCAGCCACCTGGGCCTCCATAGTGAGGGCCGGGTCCAGGACCACGCCCAGATTCCGGACACTGTCCACCAGCTGGAGGGAAACTCCCTCCAGACTGGGGAGAGGGCCTCCATATCCGGAAGGGGAAGTCCCAAAGAACATAACCTTGGTCTTCTCAGGCTTGAGCTTGAGCCTGTTGGCCTTGGTCTCTGCCATGACTGCATGTGGCAAATGAACTTCAACATTAGATCATTTATAAATAAATGTTAGTAGAAACCATTTAACAAACATCTATATATTTGTGTTTATTAAATGTGTTTTACTAGAGTTTGTGTGTGCACACACCCACATAAAAACAGTTGTTTAGAGGGTTAACTGTCAGATATATGAAAAAGCATCAGTAAGAGCTTTGCCTATTGATAAGTTACTTTTTTGCTAGATTGCCTGTGGTTAGTATGTTCTTCATTAGTCTGTAACAGTTAGTAGCTATTAGGAAACTGATGTGTATTTTATGAATTTGTTATAAGAAGTTTACTACAACTGAATGATTATTTTTAAAAAGTTGGCATACACATATATCAAGGCAGAATATCATTCGTAATCTCGCTGTGTGTCTTCTTTTTTAAAAAAGGAAAACACACTAAATCTGTTGTATACAAACTCACAAAAACTCAACAGGAAAGAAGTGAGAATTTTTTGGCCCTCCAGATGGTACTGTGAACAATCCATAGCTATGTATACGCTTTTGAGATCTAGCTGGCATAGCCAAGAGCCAGTTATGGTGATGAAGGTTTTATTGGATCACACAGAAACTGATGGAACCCGTGTTTTCTTTCCCCTCTCAACTCTCCTCAAAGCTTTTCCTCAGGATTTTTTCCTGGCAGTATAGGGTCAAAAAAAGGTTTGTTCCACATTGTGTAAAGACAAAACAATAACTGAAATCATGTTGCTTTATCATTTTTGTGGAAGGAAAAACGCATAATATCTAGTGTCAGGGAAATGGAAAAAATGGCAGTCAAGAAATTGAGAAAGGGTTTGTGAGAAAATGGTATGTGTAGTTGTTTCCCCCCAGTTCTTTCCTAGGCCTCACAGGCGCAGCGTTATCACCTCAGAAGGAGAGAAGAAGCTATAGAGAAGTCACAACATCCAAATGAAGTCAAACTTCATGGGAACCGAAAGAGGAGGAAAGAGTGAAAATGAACTAATGCATATGCTGAACATTGCCCTGGGGTTGGTTGACCCCTAGAGTGACTGTGAAAGATGGGAGGAGATGCTACTAATGACATGCTGCTTCGTGTTAGTGAGAGGTGTAAAGACTTAGATTCTGCATATGGCTTTTAGCAATTCAAGATGGTTGTTGTAGTCTTCTGTGCTAGCATTACTTGGTTAGGTTTCTTATTTTATTGGACTATATTTTGTGAACCATGCTACTGAACAATGCTATATTCATTCTTATTTGCATTTGCCTTTTTTTTACTGAGATTTTAAATGATTTTGGCTTTTAGTTTCTACTTTTCTAATTTTTTATAATAGTGAGCGTGCCTAGTGGCTAGTGACTGTGTCTTAGCCGGAGAAGTAACTTTGGAACTTTTGGACATTTTTATCTACATGTCCTGCCTTGCAGGTTTGGTGTAATTTTTGAAAGTATACAACCAGGATTAAGTCTATGGAGTCTAGTAACCTGAGAGGCCTCAGAGCACCTTCACATGCACTCTCCTGAGACAAGGAAGGTCCAGGGCAACAGACTGGTGAAGTTTTAAGGTGAAATGGGCTATCACATCAGTAGCAAGATCTCCAAAGTGGGGCAGTCTTCGGACCCTGCTTGTTCCCATGCATCCAGTCATCCCTAGCCCGCAATGATCAAGTCACTGCTGGGATTCTCCAAGGCCTGTGTGCCCACTTACTTGATGCATGCTTGAGAATCCCAGCAGGGACTTGCTAATTGCAGGTTAGGAATGATGGCATGTTACCCCTTCTGTGTAACAAAATTAAGCAACAGAATTTGGTGTGTTAATAATGTTCAGTGGAACAAATTACCAGTGGAATAGGTGCAACAGTAACAGGAACCTAGTTGCTGGGAAGAAATGGTATGTGAAGGAGCTCCTTTAAAATATAATATTACTATTTCTGACTATAGTTCGGCTGTTGTAGAACCAGTAATTCATAGGAACAAAATGTGGGCCTGCCAAAAGCACATGCTTACAGACAATGATTGGACTCCTATTTGTCTCAGCAAATCATAAAGTTATACCTGAATAAATTTACAATGCATGCCTGCACTGCCCCACCCATGCGCATGCATGCATGCGCATGCACACACTGCTCGCTTTTCCTTCCCACCCCACCAAGCCACAGCCACGCTGGGATTGGCAGGGGGTTGTGGTCACCACTTCCCCACCCCTGGGGTCCCTATTCAGTTTCCCCCCTCCCCTTCTGCAGCAGTCTTTAACATCTCCAATTTCATATCTATCTATCTCCTCCTCCAGAGCCCCCTCCCCATCTCCATTTTCACGCAGCTCCTCCTCCTGCAGGGTGGGGGAAAACAGGGAGAGAGAGAGAGAGAGAGAGAGAGAGAGAGAGAGAGAGAGAGAGAAGACCCAACATTAAAGGGAGCCTCTTACCTGACGATCAGGACCAGACAGGTTGCACCAGTGCTGCGTCTGCAGGTACTGCTGCAGTGCCACCCTGGCCGGAGCCTCCCTTGTATGGAGCAGGGGCTCCATTGGGCTTGGGGCTTGGGTGCCTCCTCCTTGGTGCTGAAGCCCAGTGGGTATCCGCAGGTCCTTTGTTTCCTCCGATGGCCTGGTGAGGGGAGTGGCGACCACCAGATCAGCTGACCAACAGTCAGCAACTGGCCATGCCCCTTGCCATTGTTGGCAGCGCCCTATTGGCTCTCTGGCTGCTGGCCAGAGAGTGACTTGCCCCTCCCAGGACAGTGGTCAGAGCTGAGGCAGAAGCCAGTACATTTCTGTTATTTTAATCAATAAGGGAAGGCAGCAGGACATAGTTTTTAATCCATGAATGTCCTGGCTAAAATGTTACACTTGACAGGAATGCTTCTATCTTCTTCCCCCACCCCATCCCTGTCCACAGTTTCAGTCATGACTCTAGCCCAAGTTCACCCTAAAGCCCTCACAAACGAGAATTGAAAAAGACCCTTTTAAAGGAAGTAAAAGATCCATCAGGATTCTTCCCCAGTTCTTAAAATGGCCGTTTCTAGGCCTAGTGCCGCCCAGCACAAATTTGGGATGCAAGGCCACAAAGGAATGCTCTCCCCCATTAGACACCTGTAACTACACAACTCCATGGTAGGATTATTATGTACAGTTTTCAAAGGGATCGATGAACTTGACACATACTGTATTTAACCCTCAAAATTTCTGCTCAGCACCCTCCTACGGACCAGACCGAAGCATGCTGCACAATTTAATACCTGCTTGTTGAGACATATTAGGCATTTCAACATGCCCACATTTCTCCCAATTAAATTAATAAAGGTGGTATGCAGCTTGCGATACTTTTTATTTGTTAGTGAGCTGGCAATTACTCCTGGTTCTCCAAGGACATGGCCTGATGGATGATGTTTCAGGGAAGCAAAATGCAAGTTTTGTTATTCTCAGCACCTTTTTTGCATCTTAATGAGAGTGAGGAGGAGGGAGTGGGGAGAGGCAGGAAGGAAGAGACAAACTGAGAAGGTTAAGCACCTACCAAAGTGCACCAGATTTGCCTCTAGGCCGCTCATCAGGAACCGAAGCCCATGACAATTATACTGTTTGTTGCGGAAATAATGAAAGGGAGTAATTTGTGTGATGCTGTTAAAATTACCTGCTCTTTGTAATAGATGCTTTCCAAATTATTCTTGCAACTGTGCGTTGTGATTGTCTCAATCTATATTATGAAATAACAACAAAGCAGCTGTAATTAGGCATCCAAGCCACCATGGTGACAGCTTTTTAGTGGTGCTGTCATTTTTTAATGTTCAAATGGCTAGACCCCACCAAGAACAATATCTGATCACTTTAGTTTTATTGAATGTGATGACATGTCATTAGATAGTCATTAAAAAGAGAGAGCATTCTGTCCATCTGTTAGGGATTTGAGCATTATAATACTCATCTTTAAGTAGAATCCTTTATGAAATTAACAGATCCACCAGTCAGATTTTTTTTATAGAGGCTAACTGCTTTTACATTTCTGTCCCCTTTAAAATATGGAATAAAAGGCTGTGGTACAAGAATGTAGATTTCCTCAATTTGTTTATAGTGTCAAGAGTCAATGGACATTATATCACTTATGCTGCCCTCCATCAGACATATAATAAGGACAACCCCAGTTCTATTTTTAGTTTCATAGATAGTTAAATGGGTGATACATATTGGATATATGTATCAGGGAAGGAACCCAGAAATTGGTACAAATATTTAATCATCATCATCATCATCATCATCATCATCATCATCATCATCATCATCATCTGAGCCTCCAGTCTTATATGTTTATATCCAAAATAGCTGTGTAATGCTAAATAGGCATTTTGTTTAAAAAAAGTATTGATTTGTTTATTTTTCACACTTCTTAAAGTTCACCAGTAACACTGCCTTTGAACTTTCTTCTTCCACCTTTCCTTAGAGTCATTTTAAGTCATTGCTTTCTTCTGCTGGTAATGTTTTATTTATTTATTTATTTATTTATTTATTTAAGCAAAAGCAAAGCAAAGCAAAGTGTTCAACTTATATAGTGCCCCACAGAGCTTAAAGCACTTTCTGAACAGCTTAAAGTTTATATATGCAAGATACACATTGCCTCTCATTTTACCAACCTCAAAAGGCTGGAAGGCTGAGTGAAGCTTGAGCCAGCTACAAGCAACTGAACTCCAGGTTGTGGGCACAGTAATAGCTAAAGTACAGCAGTTTAACCACTGGGTCATGAGGCTATTTATTTATTTGATTTCTATACCTCACCATCTAGCCTGAAGGATACTCTGGTTGGTTTGACCTCTACATATCGTATCTTAGTAGATATTCTGTCCACCAGTTATCACTCTTTTTTTGTGCCAGATTGGCACTTGCTATCAGTCTTCCTGTCTTGTCCATGATACCAGTTACCGGGCCACCAGCTGCTCATGGTATGGATATCCGGTTCTGATTGTGCTCAGCAGCCTCCCATCCTCATTGCTGTGATGTGCAGTGGGTCCAACGGAACCAGACAACGCCCAGAGTAAGCATTCAGCTCTTTATTCAATCAAACACACAAAAATGAGGATAAAAACAGCAGCTGTAGATGGCCCAACAGCTTGTTTATATACATTACAAAGATTCCCACCGTGGCAGGCCATTGGGCAGTTTAAACAGCCTGCTGGCCCCCGATTGTATGGGCCAGAATTCTACCTGTCTGTTGTTCTCCTGCCTCAAGCTCCCATGTCCACATGCCTGCCTCTGGTTGGCTGTGCCTGGGAGATTGACCAGTCTCTGATTGGCTGGAGGTAGGGTGAGCTTGGATCCTTCAGCTCTATTGTTCCTCCGCTCCAAGATCAGGCTGTTCCGGGATTAATCTAAGGACACAACAAATAAACTGACAGGAAGATAACAAAATTCCCTTGTTTGATACCGTGCGTGCAATATTCACGCCCCTGAAGGAAGCTGAAACAGTCAGGCCAAAATATGTTGGGCTTTTATTTTAGAATAAAGTGTGTACCACAGTGGTATACATCCTGGGACTATAGTGTTCCTTGCCTACAGAACATAGATATACAGGTTGCATTTCATTTTCTTTAACTTAATGAAGCTCTTATTAACACAACATCTTACAATCGTACCAAAACTGATAGTCCTCTTGCAATTCTAGAGTTTCCATAACAGATGTTTTGCCAAAGCAGAAGACATTCCCTTGTGATGAAACACTTCCAACTGTAGGTTTGAGCTTTCATAATCCTAGGCCAGGGCTTTGTTTGCTGTCAACTGACTAGCCCAGTGTTGGCAAACCTATGGCACGGGTGCTAAAGGAGCCCTTTCTGTAGGCACCCGACATCACCCTTTCACAGCCACCTGTATTCAAGATAAATTGCTGTGTTAACACTTTGCTAAATATTAGTGGATTCTGAATCACAGTTTGGGCACTCAGTCTCTAAAAGGTTTGCCATTACTGGACTAGCCTATCAGGTATTGGGTGCCACCGTGGTGGGGGAGCTGACAGTAATTTTCCAGACAGCTTACCCTTTTGCAAAATTGTATCACCACCAACATAAATGACAATATGCGGGCAGATTTCAATGTTAACAAGAATTTATCCTTGACAAGCATTGTATTTTTTTGGCAACACTATTGTCCTATCAAGGCCAGACAGAGGAAAAATGGGTAGCTAGAATCTATTATTAGCTCTGCCTTTTGCTTGTTGTGTGACCTTGAACAAGTCATTTAGCATACTCTAGATATGCCTTTTCTCTAGGGTTTATCCTTTAATTTATTGGTTAAATAAATAGGTGTGCACCGTTTTGTGACCACTACTGGCCCCAGTTCGGTTGGTTGATGCTCCCTCCTCGATTTCTCGATCCACGAATGATGACACTTTATTATACAGTGGTAACTTGTATAAAGGAATTAATTTGTTCCAAATGAAATTCTGTTAAGCAAATTTTCCTTTATACAAATTTCCCATAGGGATTCACTGAAAACAGAGTGATCCCATTTTTATGTTGTATAGATTCGCCCCATAGGGGATTATGTTAAGCAAATTTCCCCTATCTCTAGAATTTTTTATGTTGTACAAATTTTGTGTTATACAAACCATTTGTTATACAAGGGTCCACTGTAGTTATAATAAACCATGTTTTGATTCAAGCACCAGCCCAGTTGAGTTGAAGTCAACAACATAACTGCCTTGACCTGTCCTGGGCTAGTTTCCTGTCCTGTCCAATGAGTCCAAGTCCTTTATCTCCTTGCTTAACTTCACCAGTAGGGATTTAACTCTGCTCCCTCTCAACGGTAATTGCTGATGACCTAAAATGCAGAACTCTCAGCAGAGGGGGTCAATATTCCTGCATCAAATGCAACAATGCTTGTCTCTCACCCAAGTCCCCTCTCAGCTCATGGACTGCTTGTCCAGGTGCCCCCTGATGCTGCCTCCTCCGACATCTCATCTAAGTAGCAATAGGTCCCCCAAGGCTAGGCTGGTTCCTGCAGTTTCTTTGTTCTCTCCATTGCTATTCTCCCCAACATGAGGGATGAGGCAGCAACTGCAGATCGAGGGGATTTTCCATCTTGTCTTTGGACACACCAAGCTCCATAAGCACCTCTGTCCAGGGATCTTCTTTGTATATCTATTCACAATTTCTATCTTGCTCTGATTCCACAAAGAGCTCTTCCTTGGACTTGAATCCCTCAAATGTACTTTCTAAGGTAACCTATATAATTTATCAGATCCAAAGGCCTCCTCACTCTATCTTTGGTCCAGGCTTCCAGAATGCATCTTTTTTCTGAGAACCCAACCCTATGGTCTAGGTTATCTCCTCTTCTCATTCAGGTTCCTCCCATCAAGGTTCCTTGGAGTGCCCTTATCTAAGCCAGCCTCTACTAGAAAGTATGGAGCTCAGCAGGAGCTAAGTGAAGATGAGATGACTCATCAACAGGGGTGCATCTCCCACTGTTATCTTCCTCACACATTTGAATCTTAATTCTGATCTTTCTCCTCTCTCTTTATATACTCTCTCTTTATATTCTCTTCAGAGACCAGGACACGGCGAAATGGTTTCAAACAGCAGGAAAAGAGATTCAGTTTAAACATAAGGAAGAATTTCATGACAGAGCTGTTCGGCAGTGGAATATGCTGCCATGGAGGGTGGTGGAGTCTCCTTCTTTGGAGGCTTTTAAGCATAGGCTGGATGGCCATCTGTCGGGTGTCCTGTGATGGAGGTTCCTGCATGGCAGGGGGTTGGACTAGATGGCCCTTGAGGTCGCTTCCAACTCTATGATTCTATGATATTCCAAAGACCTGAGTATTTCTTGTTTTATTCATGGTGCAATGCCTTGGAAAGAATTGTGATGTTAAACAGCGTTGCAGGTCGAAATTTACAAGGGTATGCATTTACCTCATGCTTGGGCGAGGTTTTTTTTTTAAGCTAGAGAAATGTATATCTCAATTTTGTTAGTCCTCCCAGTTTTAATTTTTTTTAAAACTGCCATCTCTACTTATATTTCAGAATAAAACTAAAAAGAAGCTGTAACAAAGCTCAAGAGGGTAGTCATAATGTGTTATTTTTTAAGGCTGTGGGTTTTATTTAAATAAAGAGAGAATAGGCTTTTTAGAAGTGTGTTTAATAGAGAACCATTAGTACAAATGCTCCTGTACAACAGCATCAAACCTGGAGGCAAATCCATAACTACGTTCTCACAAGGTCATGGCAAGTAAACAATGAGGTTTGTTTGTCAAAGTCCTTCCCCATGAAAAAAGCTTTCCATGCCTGCATGGGCTAGTGGTTAGTAACCAGATTTTCAAGTGAACCATTCATAAGTGGATCAGGAAACAAACTTTATGTTTGTAGATCCAGAATAATTTCATATGTGAGTTCAGCTGTGAAACTTACTAGGAGACCTTAAACCAGTCACAGTCTTAAGATGACCTACATTTCAGGGTAGTTTTGAAGGTAAAAATGGAACGAGGAGCCATGTCCTTGAGCTCACCAGAGGGAAAGATAAGAGACAAATACAACAACCAGATAAAATCACATGCCAGTTCTAGAATGAATTGTGTCTGCGATCAAGTTAATATCAAATTAATTGAGGTATAGTATTATATTACCCTGGGTACAAACTTGGAAACATGCATTTAGCAAACTAGCTGCTCACATTATGAGGTGAAACTACTAATGTATTGTCCTTTGAAACATCTTATCTGATACAGTGGACCCTTGTATAACAAATGGTTTGTATAACATAAAATCTGTACAACATAAAAAATTACAGAGATAGGGGAAATTTGCTTAACAGAATCACCTATGGGGCGAATCCGTACAACATAAAAATGGTCACAATTAGGGATTGCTCTGTTTTCAATGCATTCCTATGGAAAATTTGTATAAAGGAAAATTTGCTTAACAGAATTTCATTTGGAACGAATTATACAAGGTACGAATTATACAAGATACCACTGTATATAAGGTTTTGCATTGTTTGTTTTTTATTTAGTTTGTATATTTTTGTTTGATTGACATTTTAATGTTTTTCTTCACATCTCTTGTTTGAATGTGAATGATGAAACCTTTCAACAAATCTTTATTTTGTATAATTTTCTTTAATAAAAAATTAAAACCCTTTTCAAAAAAAGAAACAGCTTCATTGGCTTAATGCATCTAACAAATGACTGTGGCGTAAGCTCTGTTTAGTCACTCTGTGATGCACAATCATCTTGCTGTGTCAGAGGGAAGATGGTAGCTCTACCCCTTCTTTGCATTTGGCTCATGGGAGCAATGATGAAGATTCCTGCTCATGTGCAGGCTTTAAATGCAAGCATGAATCCAGATTGTCCAGTGTTCTCATTATAGAACCTCTCCACAATAAGAAACCTCCCATTTTCAAACCACTGCTCCTTGCATAAGTGAGGCGATGATGCGGGGAAAGACTTGTCCCAATTCACTGCCTGATGGTTGAGAAACAGAACACTGAGTGAAACTTAAAAATAAACCCACAAAACTTTATTGCTTTCGAAAGCAGAGAATCACAGAGTTTATGTATATTGTGAATCTTACTGAATAATAAAACACATTTCTTTTTAATAGCGCCAAATGGAAAGTTCCAACTTTACAACAGAGCGTGTGCAGGAATCCGTAAATAAAAAAGTTACTGAAAGCACCTACAAGACAGGTTTTCTCTGTTAGGCTATTTAGACTATATGATCAAGAAATGTATCTCTATTACAACACTTCTGTTTGACATGATCCAGTGAATAAAAACTTTAAGGTTCTTCTCTATTGCCCAAATATGATCATTTTTACTTTCCACATTCTACATTTAAGAGGCAATGGGACTAGCTTCTTCCCATGTGACTTTTGCATTATATGTCAACTAAGCAGGGCTATTGAGGGAGCTGTATGCACCTGTTGCATATAAATAAGCTTCTCTGAACATGGAGGCTCAGAGAAGAGGTAGCTTGTGTGATCTTGCTCCCTCTGCCTCATCTGTCTTGTTGAACATGTGAAGAGAGAAGACCTTGTAGAAGTTGCCTTTTTGGGACTATGACTCTCAGAATTGATCTCACCCCCAGCGTGGCTATTCTGGGAGAATAATTTTTTTTAAAGTATCTGTTAACATGTATGGGACAGGGTTTCTATTTTCAATCTGACAATGGCAGTCTGTTGTAGTCACAGAGAATTTCAAAGCTAGGGTTTAACGACAAAGACATTCCTTTTAAAAATGTGCATGTTCGACCTTTTGTTACAACCCAAGGCCCCAATCTTCCTTCCTGTCCTCCTTCTTTCCTGAGTGGGCAATCAAGGCTGACCTTCATTTCACCCTTGGCAACATCTAGAAGCAGGTTAGGACCATGAATGCCTTTAACATGGAAAGATATATAAATGTTTAACGAAGCTCTCTACTGCGAGGTTAACTTCAACTTTAGTTAAAGTTAAATGGCAAAGTTCAGTGAAATCTATACTGTTATCAACTGAGTGGATTGAAAGAGTTTTGCTGATGTCAAATTCAACTACCACTGCCCAAAATGAGATCACTTTCAGAAAATAAGAGAAACCACCAGCCTACAGTGTAGTAATATCTAGGGCATATTTTGGAGCTGAGTTTAATTTTGGAGCCTCAGATTCTGTGTATTTTTTTAATGTATCCAACTGTTAGCATATAGCACATGAGTTATGATCCAAGAATATTCTGAATAATCCCTCAAGCCTCCTCTCCACAGATGGGAAAAGTTACATTTTGTGGATTACAGCTACCAGAATGTCCACTTCAGCACACTCACAGGCTACATCAAGTCTGCTTATTTTAGGAGTAACAATCTAAAGCAGTATATTTTCCTATAGCCACTCACCTCATGTCCCATCCTACAGCATCAAAGTGCTCTGAACTCAATAGTGCTAACAGCTACCAGTCCATTGGGTTTCCTTGTCACAAATTTAATTCCAATAATGGGACAGGGCACTTAGATATCCATCTAAGCTATCTCTTCTTGTGACTAGAGATGGACATGAAACAAAAAAATGAAACACTGTTTTCTCTTTTCATTAAGTAACAAATTACTTCGTTAGGTAATGAAACGGTAGGATGTGTTTTGTTTTGTTTCATAATGAAACACTATTTCTTCCCTCTAGAAAGAAACAATTCATCCTAGAAGAAATGGCAGGGGAGATTCCTCAAGCTCTTCCCTGTAAGCCCCCCAAATTTGGAAAGGTTTGGGGTTCAGGGGCCTGAGTTATGAAGCTCCAAAGGGGGTGCCCCTAGGGAAAAATCTTTCTAATTGGCAGCAGTACTTTGGATTGCCTTCCAATTTCAATCAGAAAGATTTTTTCCCTAGGGGCACCCCTTGTGGAGCTTCATAACTCAGCCCCCTAAATCCTAAATGGTTCCAAATTTGGGGTGCTTAACTAGAACCACTTTAGGAAGCTAACCCTGCCACTTGGGTGGTGAAACATTCCTAGGATCAGTATTTTTAACTTCATATTTTTAAAAAAATAATTGCCAACATGGTTTAGGTATCATTCCTATAAGTTTTTGTTGGAAAAAAGTTCTGAGAGGGTGAATCTACATAGTAAATTCATGAATTGCATTCAATTACAGTGGACCTTCGTATAACGAGTGGTTCATTTAATGGAAAAATCTGCTTAACAGAAAATAATTCCACAGATAGGGGAAACTTGCTTAATGGAATTACCTATGGGGAAAATCCGTACAACAGAAAAACGGCCACAATTAAAAAAAAAACATTGCTTTGCAGCATTCGAAAATCCTTCCAGGATGCTATGCATTCTGGAAGCATTAAGTTAAAGTGCATTGGAATGTTTTGAGCCTTTTAAAAATGATTTAAACGATCCTTTTGGTGATGATGACTAGTCTTCCACCTCATCCTCTTCTTTGAATTTTTATTTAGGAATTGTTAACGTTTGAAACTGTTCTGTACTGCAACTTAAACTATGTGGTACTGTAACTTAGAGTGTTGTATTCTGCAACTTAAACTGTATGGTTCTGTAAATAAACAGGAGTGATTTCATGTTTTAAGCACTTGTATTGGATGTTTTAAAGCTTTAAGTTGTAGGTTTGTAATGTTACTGATGTATACTGCACTGTAATGGATCATTTTTAATTTTTTTTTAAAAAACTAACACATATTCTTAATAAATAATGTTCTTGCATGATGTTTTGGTCTTTAAGGAGCACTTTAATAAATATTTTTTACAAAAAACAGAAGTTTGTGTTATTTTTCTATGCCTTGGAATGGATTAATCTATTTTCAATGCATTCCTATGGGAATCACAATTTGTACAAAGGAAAATTTGCTTAACAGAATTTCATTTTGAATGAATTAATTCCTTTATGCAAGGTACCACTTTATATTAAAAATTACTTTTGGGTTTGGAAGGTTCTCCTGTGTTATGGATACTCCATCTTGGAATTTTGTCTCACTTTGAAAGCAAAAGGACACTTGAAATTTGCAAATCGTACAATCATATATTGACACTGTAGCATTTTGCTTTTGTTATATTTGTTTGCGTTATATCCATTCCCTGTTATATGAATGAAAATGAGAAGACATTCATTTCATGAAATCATGTTCGCAAGATTCATTAATAGCAAGCAAATAGCCCCATAGTATGCAAAAATTACTTTTCTAATTGTATAGTGTTTTGCATTTTTTTAAAAAAATCTTGTAGTCTCACTCAGTGGATAGAAAATATCTGAAACCCATTCTTACCTAAAGAATGGAAGAAGTGAAGATCCACAACCCTGCATCGAATTAGAATACGTATTTCCTGTGTCAGGTTCAGCTTTGTTCAGTTTCAAAGACACTTAGCAAGATCTTACTTTCTAGTTGCTTCTGCGTCAGTGACTGGAGCATGTGGGCTGAATGGTGAAATTTCCTAATCAAGGGTCTTGAGAGGAGAAATTGTCTTAAGACATAGGTATCCAAAACTGCATTCAAGAACTTACTGCTCAAATCCATACCTTTTTAACAGACTCCCTTTTTGACGTGTATACAGCAGTATAATTATGAGTCATTCTCTGTCTCTACCAAATAGAAACAATGATATTTGATGCTCCCACTCTCTCCTTTCATACTTTCAAGGTTATAAAGACCTTCAAAGTAGAGATTCTTCCATATTATGTTGCTAGTAGGCTAGTTAATACCATGTAACTTCAAAACAAAGTTTAATAGTCCTACTTAAGAAGCACACTGACAAATTTAAGAAGATATAAGAAAGGATAAGGAGTCAAAGTGTTCATCTAAAAAAATGCAGGGAGGATGAGTCACATTTTAGTTCTCTTAACTTCCACCACCACCACCACCATCCTTTGGACTAAGCAGCTGGAAAGTCTCCTAAGGATCATGGAGTCCATCCTCTCTCCAGCCCTTCTCAAGGAGGCACAGTAGGAAATTGAACTCCCAACTTCTAGCTGTGCAGCCAGATACCTAAGCCACTAGATATCCAGCAATTCTTAAGGACTGTTGGTCAGAGGCCATCAGTGGTCTCAGACATGGCTTTTGGGGAATTGAGAGTGGAGCAAAGGTGAAGACAGCAAAGGATGGAGGAGGAATCGAACTGTTAGAGAACAATAGGAGGCTTCTTGGATGGTGTGGCTGTTATCCCTGCAGTTCTTTTCTCTCTGCGTTGTTGAGCAATTACATTAGATACTGAGGGATTTACTGGATCATGTAGTCTACACCAAATCCTAAAGCTCCCTTCCACTCCTTGCCCTCCGCAGTGGAAATTAATTCACTATAAAATGGTGCATCATGTTGATAAAACCTTGCTAGGCACAATTTTGCATTTATAAGCAATCTCCCTCCCAAAATAACATACCATTTCCATGGCATAGATAGATAGATAGATAGATAGATAGATAGATAGATAGATAGATAGATAGATAGATAGATAGATAGATAGATAGATAGATAGATAGATAGATAGATAGATAGATAGATAGATAGATAGATGTTCAGGTATACGCACTGAGTCCTCACATTAAATCTAGCATTCATGTGTTGCAATAGGAAATGAAGAGAGAAAAAGAAATATTTAGAACTAAAACCAATGTTACTGTGGGCCAGCAGCCAGGTATGGCTTCTGCTTTCATGTTGAATTTCTCATTGCAGCAAAAACAGACTGTCAAGAAACTCACAAGCTTAGGAAGTGGGGGTGAGGGAGACTAACCCCATGCTCCCTCCCAAGGGACTGGTTAGGACAGTTTTCAATTTAAGGTACCCATTGTCTATCTAACTCATTGAAGTTGGAAGCAGTGCAAAGATGGGCCCTAAATTTTCAGAGGTTGCCAAGCCATTGCAAAGAAGCTGAATCTGCCCCTGAAATGACCCTTAGCTGACCATTACTGTCTCTAATTTATTGCTTCATCTAGTTCAGTTGAAGCTGTTGTAACATTTCTATGAGGTTATTTGCTTACTTGGCTAGTAGAGATGGGCACGAAACACTAAAATAGCATTTTGTTTCATTTTTCATTTCATTCAGTTCAGTTTCATTTCATTTAGTTTGAACCACTTTTTTAAAAAAAATCATTTTGTTTTTCATTTTGTTTCATTTCTTTTTTTAGTGTACTGTGTGTGAGAGAGATGCTTATGTACCTTGATCAGGTGCGAGAAAAGGTGGGGATTTTAAAACATTATTTTTTTGTCACCCCAAGTGCCAATCAGCTGTAGTGCAGGCTTGGGGCAGCAATTATTTTTTTTAAACTCCTTTCCCCCACCAATGGGGTGGGGAAATGGAGAGATTTTAAAACTTTTCTTTTTTTTCTTTTTTTTTTTGCCACCCCAAGCACCGATCAGCTGTAGCTCAGGCTTGGGGCAGCAAAAACAAAAATGTTTTAAAATCCCTCCTTTCCCCCACCTGATTTTTTTGTAAATAAATAAATAAAAATGTTACAAATTGGGCATCTTAGTCCTGGGCTACAGCACCAACACAGAAGTCTGTATGCAGAATTGAAGATTTCAAGTATTCCTTCAAATTTACATTCAGGTAAAAATCCAAGACATCTTCCTCAACTGGGTTGGGTGTCCACTACAGAAAAGAATGAGTTCCACACTGGAATCTTCAGAGGACCCTAAAATAAAATATCAGTTCAATTGTGTGCAATTCATGAATTCACTCTCCAGAACAATATCTTCAACAAAAGCATATAAGAATTCTACCTAGACCAAGTTGGGAAGGTTCTTAGCAGTCTAGGATGGTTACTTCATGTCCATTCTCATTCTGGGAGGATGTTTGTTGCGTATTGATGTCAGCTGAGGTCATGTGGTCTTCTTCCGGTTCTGTCCCTGTTCCCGTGTACGCATGGGCATGATGGATGATACCAGCATGACTGTTACCTCACATCCTCGTTCCATAATGAGATGTGAAATTCCATGCCTTTGTTCTCTGTTTTTTTTTTTTGGCCCGACCTTCCATTTTTTGATGTTTCAATTCTCCGAAGCCTTGCCTTCAATGCGTTACAGAGCTAAGTTTGAGGCATTTGTCTTTTAATTTCTCTGCACTGCATTGCTGACTCCATAGGGAATGTACTGGCGAATGGCACTTCACACTTCTGCCACTAGATGGAGAATGGCACATTGCATGACGACGAGCCTTACCTCACAGGCACTTGTCTCAGAACGAGAAGTGTGATGAGCAGATTCCCGAGGCCAGGGAGGGGAATCTTTCATCCTGCTTAAATTGCAGTTCAGGGGGTGTGGTTGGGACAAACTCCCCTCGTCCCACAATGGACATGCAGTTAGATAACTTCATACCGGTCCCAAGCGGGACTGCAAACAGCGATGAGATGGACATGAAGTATCAGCCTAAGGGGCAACAGCAGGCTTGACCTCTTCAGTTTCTCCCCTCTTTCTGATTCAAATCTCTTAAGAGAAAAGAAAAGCCCTGCTCTTTCTTAGTCCTACCTCTTTGGGCTGAACCATTATTTCATAGGGGTAACACTGTTCTGAAACAATATAAGGGTGCAGATGGGAATATTTTCCAGTACTGCTTGTGAGAAACTATAATGGGAAAATAGTATGTGTGTGTGTGTACACACAACCAAGCTGCTCCTCAGACATCACAAGACACAACGAAGTTTGATGTAGGCCCAGGGACCATGTCTCAGTTTCAGTTTGTTAAATTTGGTGTGTGTATATGTGTGTTTTACAAAAGTAGTTGAGAAGTGTTTGATTGAAGGGCAGTAATTGATTCATTCCTGCAAAATGTATAGGCCTGTCATTGTTATACAGAATTATTGGTTGCAAACATGCAACAAAAACAGAATTTTCTCGGCTCTTGAAACAGCATTGTGTGTGAATGAATTATCTGTAGGGTCTTTGTTCCCCAATTCGGCAGAATGCCACTATGATTACTATTTTCTCTTCCCCTCAGCAGAAGTGTTTATAAGAAACAACCAGAGCAGATTGTACCTGCTTCAAAGAGCCAAATGGGAGGGTGGGAACTCCCAGGATGAAATCAGAATCCTCTGAACTATCCAAGATTGATGTTTTCTTTGATAAAACAGATGGTACTTGGCTGTCATCAAATAGCATTTTCTAAAGATGATTTAGCAAAACTGGAGAGTCAGGTTTGGACAATTTTATTTGCAACCAACCAAGATGAATAAGGGCCTTCAATAAATATGGTGTCTGACTTCATGGGATAGCAAAATGAAAACAAACAAACAAACAAACAAACAAACAAACAAACAAACAAAAAACCCAAATAGCCTGTCAAGAATCTGGTAGGCTGTGAGACTATGGCCAAGCCTCCATAACACTTGAGGGCAGCACACTAGTTTAGGATTGGTGAGCAGCTTAAGGCTTCAGAGAAAGCTGGTTTTTGTGTATGGGACCTTCCAAATTATTCACACTTGTCCAAACAAACAGCCCAACAGTTGCTTTGCATTTTGGTGAGATGCAGTTAACTGATGAAAATTTCCCTTTGTATGTTGTCACTTTTTGAATGGTAGTGAGCAGAAGAGGGCATCCTGTATACCATCTTGACTACTTCCATTGTTTGTTCTCAACATTCAAGCTGCCCTTTGCTGCATAAAGCTTGGCATCCTTTTCTAATGCTGGCAATGGGGTATGATGTTGTGCAGTAATATCAGGCCATCTTCTATGGTTTTGAATGGTGGATACAGAAGCACAATATTCCACATTCATAAGCTGGAGTTTTTGTGCGTGTGTGGTTTTTAAAAAAAAACAAAACCAATGGTTAAATACATAGATGTCACCAGTATGAAGCTGAATCTATTACCATAGTAATATAAAGAAATAAAAGACTTGCCTTTAATTTCTAAAAAAAATTGTCCATGAACTCCATTACAATCAAAATTCATCTTTTTATTAACAATAAAAAGAATTTAGGGCAGATAGCCCAAGCTGAGTAGTTTCAAAAGTACAATAGGCTTAAGTAAGAGATCAAAACATATATTCTATTACACTGAAATCAAAGAACTTGAAAGCATCTACCTATGGTGGGAGAGTAGCTTTGTGGTTCTTAAAGATCATTCCATATCATAAGATTAACTTCTGATTTAACTCAGCCAGGAAATTAAGAAAACACGTTTTACCTGTCTGGTTCTTAGAAATAAGCCAGATTTTTTTAGTAAAATAGATTTGACCTAGATATTGTGATAGGTGTATTTGGATACATAAACAAGGTCCACAGGCTACTAGGACGGTTACTTCACGTACATTCTCGTCCCGGGAGGAAGTTTGTTACGTCTTGATGTCAGTTGCAGTCACGTGGTCTTCTTCCGGTTCTGTCCCTGTTCCCATGTATGCACGGGCGTGATTGATGATACCGGCATGACTGTTACCACATGTCCTCGTTCTGTGATGAGATGTGAAATTCCATGCCTTCGTTCTCTGGTTTTTTTCCGGCCCGACCTTCCGTTTTTCGATGTTTCGATTCTCCGAAGCCTTGCCTTCAATGCGTTACGGAGCAAACTTTGATGCATTTTGTCTTTCAAAAGCTATTCACTGCATTGGTAACTCCATAGGGAATTTACTGGTGAATGTCGCTTCGCGCTCCTGCCACTAGATGGGTCCTGCTCCTATCGTCACTCATTCTGCGATGAGCGTGACTTCACAGGCTCTTGTCTCAGAATGAGAAGCGTGACGAGCAGATTCCCGAGGCCAGGGAGGGGGATCTCTCATCCTGCTTAAATCGCTAAACTCCTCTCATCCCGCAATGGACGTGCGGTAAGATTACTTCGTACCGGTCCCAAGGGGGACTGTGAACAGCGATGAGATGGACGTGAAGTATCAGCCTAGGACATGACCAGAGAATGGAAAAATGACATCTTTAGAGTACAGTTCCCAGCATGCACAACCAATGACCTTGATGGATGAGAGTTTTGTTGTCCAAAACGTAAAAGTTACAAAGCTCTATTATCTTCAGCCCTGCATTTTCATTTTCCTGACGTCTTCTAGGAGATACTCCTTGACAAGTCCCACTGGAAAACACTGCACCTTTAAATTTGTAATCTTGCAGTTGTGCAAACTGTATCCAAATTCATGTGGTTATTAAACATCATCTGATGATATGTATAATATAGACACCTGGTGATTTACCAATGAAGATGCTAACTAGCAGAACACTTTATGTAATATAAATAAAAACATAATAATCTTAATAACAATAAGATTAGAACTGCAGAGTTGAAAGGGGACCTATGGATCATCAAGTCCATTCTCTGTCAAGGAAGCTTAATGATGGATCAAACTCCTCATCTCTTGCTCTGCAGCTGGATGCCTAAACTATGGAGGATTCCAGTAGTTTTGTAATCTTAGAACTACAGAGCTGGAGGAACCCTATGGATTATCAAGTCCAGCTAGCTATCTGGCCACTGTCTTGTTTTTCCATGCCACCAGTTAAATCATAAGCAGATAGTCACAAAATAAAAAGTTCCTAGCCACTAAAGTAAAAGCCTCATGGTGCGGTGGTTAAATGCCTGTACTTCAGCTAAAACTGTGCTCCCAACCTGGAGTTAAATCCCAGGTAGCCGGCTCATGGTTGACTCAGCCTTCCATCCTTCCGAATTGATAAAATGAGTACCCAGCTTGCTGGGGGGCAATGTGTAGCCTTCATTACTGTAATTAAAACTGTAAACTGTCCAGAGACTTGAAATGGTGCACCTTCCAATGATTCATTTTGTGTTTCCAAAAAGTCCATCACAGGTTACAAACCATGATGGGGATGTGCAATCTCCAGGCTTAAAACCAGGGTACTTCAAGGACCAGATGCAGGGGAGTGGTATCAGGAGACAGATATCTAGTCTCATGCGCTACCAGACACATTTGGTGGGGCCACTGTGAGATACAGGAAGCTGGACCAGATGGGCCTTTGGCCTGATCCAGTATGGCTCGTCTTATGTTCTTATGTTCATATCATGGAGTTTGGATATTCTTGTTTCCATAATTGATACATCCACTTTTGGTAGCCTCATTTTTCAGGTTCTGCTCTATATTCTATAATAGCATTTCATGATTGTCCAATTCTCTGCCACTTCTGAAAATATTCATCTTCCAGTAATTCTACAGGCCCATGCCCTGGTTGATCAGCAATGAGACCCATGACCTATAGTCTATTTATTGACGGATGTTCAGGTTCATCAACACCCATCACGGTTCTTGTTAACCCAGGCGATGACCAAGCCAGTATAAGCTTCTTTTGATTATATTTCACCATGATTCATGAGTTGTTGTGTGCACTTTGTTCTGTTCCTCAGTCGAAACCTTTCTGGCATGGTTGGACCTACTGGAGCAGTTAAGCCCCCCACCACGACAAGGCGGCACCCTATTATTATTATTATTATTATTATTATTATTATATTATTATTATTATTATTATTATTATTATTATTATTATTATTATTATTATTATATTATTATTATTATTATTAACTAGTTACTCCCCAAAACAAGGTCCTGGCTCATCTGGAGACACTAGTGTATTCTTCTTCAAACAGTCATAGTTCCATGACTGAAGACGTATTAGAGGGAGACAGGTGTATGGCCCTCATTTTTTGTGGGCTCCACTCACTTTAGACCAAATCACTTTAACCAACTCTGAATGCAGGTTTACCATCTGAGTGAATGGAATTTCAGTCTGCAAGGGCCAGCAACAATTGTTACACTATCTATTTCCTGCAAACAATGGCAAAATCAAAAAACTCCTTCACTTCATCTTTAATTTACCACCCTCTGACATTAGTATAGTACAGTGTTGACAAATCTGTGGCACAGGTGCCAAAGATGGCACGCAAAGCCCTTTCTGTGGGCCTGTGACATCACCCCCTCACAGCCACAGCACTTCCCCTTCTGCTTGGGGCACATCACTGTGCTCCATGCAGAGAGCCAGGTGAAGGGGAGGCAGCAGCCTGTGGGCTCGTTCATAGCCCCAGTTTATCCTCCAGCCACGCCCCTCTGGGCATCCCAAAAGCGGTGTGGCTGGAGAGTAAACTGGGGCTATGAAGGAGCCCACAAGCCACCACTACTCCCCTCTGGCTTTCCTAATGGTGCACCACTCCATTTGCCTCTCTGCCCAGAGCAGAGAGGTGGATGGGGTGCTACTCTTTAGTGAGGTTCAACGAGCAGGTTTTTGAATTTCCCATGGCCACAGTGAGGATGCTGTGGCTGCAAGAAATCAAAAGCCTGCTCTTCAATCCTTGCTTTCCCAAAATGTAGCACCCCTGCTCTTAAATCCTCACTTTCTCAAAGGGTAGCACCCCATACTACCCTTTGTGGAAGCAAGGATCGAAGAGCAGGGGTGTGACCCTTCATGAAAGCGAGGATCAAAGAGCAGGTTTTTGAATTTCCCGCAGCCACAGTGAGGGTGCTGTGGCTGTGACAAATTCAAAAGCCTGCTCTTCAATCCTCGCCTTTCCAAAGGGTAGCACCCAAAGCGTTTGTAACCCGGGGTACCACTGTATTCAGGTTAAATTGACATATTGGCATTTTGTGAAAAATAAGTGGATTTTGAACTGCAATTTGGACACTCAGTCTCTAAAAGGTTCCCATCACTGGTATAGTTCATGCCATTTCATATCCAATAATGGAAAAAGTCTGACTTTGCTAACAGTGTACCAGCCTTCAGGGATGGACTTTAAATGCGACTATTATTTAAATGAGTTCCTCGGAAAATACAACCGACATTGAAGTTTAAACAAGAGATGTTGAAGCCATTTTCCATTAGTTGGCCAACACAGCTTTTAAATATGTTTTTATGAGGTTTCTTTTCATAGTGTAAAGAACATTTTAAAACAAATGTTTCCATGGACACAGTTACAATACAAGGATACTACAGTAAGTAAGTTTCCTCCTGGACTAATTGAATTGATGGAAATAAAATAAAATGGTCAATATATTACATTATGCATTTTCCTGTTAATATTATTTAGGTACTGCATTCACAGAAGAGTGTTATGCAAAACAAAAAGAGACAGGAATATTGATTTCAAATACTTTCATTTTAGAGCTTTCATCCCTGAGGAATTAGACTGCTCAGAGTGTGGGGGGGGGGGGAGAGAGAGAGAGAGAGAGAGAGAGAGAGAGAGAGAGAGAGAGAGAGAGAGAGAGAGAGAGAATTATCTGAAGATTTAAAACTGATGCACTTAAAGACAAAAGCTACCTATCTGATGCATCTGTTTGCTAGTTCTTGTCATGCCAATTGTATTTTCCTGTGATGCACATTATACAGAAACACACAAAACCCAGACCTGTGAATGCATAAAAATTGTCCAGGACTCACTCAAAGAAACAAACAAAATCTTTTCCTCATGTACTGAGGAGGAAGTAGATGCTTTCTCATTCACCATGCAAAAAAATCAGGATTCATATCCATTCAATTATGCTTTTATGTATTTATTTAAATTACCTTTACCCCACCTTTCTCCTTAAAAAGGACTCAAGGCAGCTTACATCATTATATCCATAGCACAAAACATGTTACATATAATTTATGATATTTTAGAGGACCATTTGAGTAACCTGAATTTTGGTATTATTAAAATATTTCTTTGATGCAAACTTGACATCTAATTTCTTACTTGATTTTCATTATTCAGGGGACTGTCCCATCAGAGCTTGAGCATTTGCTTATGCAAAATAATTAGTTTCAGTTGGACCTCCAAATCCCTCCATAACAATTAATGTTGCTGTTTTATAAAAGTAGCTGTCTTCTTTCCCATTTCTCAAAAGTCATTACATTAATATCCTTTTAATTACATCAAAACAATTTCATCTGAATCCTGCATGACACTAGCTTGTGGTCCAAAACACACTTGCCTTCCATTCTCATTGGTATCATCTCAGTAGGAATGGTAGAACATGATGCACTGAATGTGACCTGTACTTGAATCCTGTGGTAATCCACAGTTCAGGCAGCTCCCCCCCCCAATACTCCATGGGCAATGCCTGGCTCTTTGAGTAAGAGTTTGAAAAATAACATAGCTTTAGAAAGCTGGGCAGAGCACTCTTTAGTGTGGTGGAGATGGAGAATTAATCCATCTGGTGATGGAGTGGAGAAATAATCCCTCCATAAATTTACCTGAGATGACTACTTCACTTTGTCCAATAGCAGGGCTAGCTCTGATCTGTTTTTAGTTTGTTGAACTCCCTGACACAGGATGTGTTGATGGCATCTGGACTAGATGCCTTCAAAAGGGGATTGCACAGATTCCTGGAGGAAAAGTCCATCACAGGTTACAAACCATGATGTGTAATCTCCAGGCTTAAAACTGGGGTATTTCAAGGGCCAGATGCAGGGGAGTAGTATCAAGAGACAGATATCTAGTCTTGTGCCTTCCTAGACATATTTGGTGGGGCCACTGTGAGATACAGGAAGCTGGACTAGATGGGACTTTGACCTGATCCAGCATGGCTCTTCTTATGTTCTTATGTTCCCCCAAGAAGCTGTAATGTCGAGAGAAGTGATGGTGAACCTTTTAGAGACTGAGTGCCCAAACTGCAATTCAAGACCCACTAATTTTTCGCAAAGTGCCAATGTGTTAGGGTTGCATCTAAGCAGTCACTTGATGGAAATAAATGGCTGAACATTGTATGTTTTCAAGCAAAGCAAGCACTGGAAGTTAGGTCTACATGGTGCCAAGATAAATCCAGACCTTGCATGTTAAATTTAAAAAAGCACAAATTTCCCCTTCAGCACTGGATGACAAGATTGATTGACTGATTTATTGACAGACTGGAGACATGTCTGAGATAGATTATGTGTATTTTCAAGATTAATTTTTTGCACCCTTGAAAAATCACAAAATGTAATAAATACCTTTGTGAGATGTGCAATGGTTAAGTCATATCTGTTTGTGTGAATTGTAACACATGGCATCAGAGCTGCTTCCTGTTCCCTCCACCCCCATACTCCCTTGCTGGCTGGCCCAGATGGTTACTTCACATTCTTCCTTGTTCCGCAACTAGTTTTGTACTGTGACAGCATTGGTCGCGATCACGTGGTTTTGTTTAGTCCCTGTTTCTGTCTTCTCACGGTCATGAGAACTTATCTCATGACAACTGTTACTTCATAGTCTTGTTCTGTGACAAATTCTGAATTTGTCTTGTTTTCTTAACTCCCTTTTTATATCATAAATAAAACTTTTTCAATATTTCTATTTACTGGTCTTCCAGGATTTACATGTCAATGCTACAGAATTTTCAGTACTTTCTTTAATAAACATTTGCGCTGCATGGTGTTTACCATAGGGAAACAAATGTCGAATGCTGCTTCAGCCGCTGACCACTAGGTGGTCACTGGTTGTTGTGTGACAGTTCTTGCTGTCTCATGTCTCGGAACAGGAACCAGGAACAAACTGTGACAAGAGAATATCCCAGTGTCAGGTACAGTATTGTCACACTCTGATCCCACTCCAGGGGTGTGGTCGAGGCAAATTTCAGCTGTTGCGCAACGGACGTGAAGTAAGATTTTTTTTTTGTACCGGTCTGAAGCACAACACTTACAGAGACAAAACAGAAGTGAAGTAACCACCCCAGTCACATGTCATTGCATGCTGCCTGGGTTCTCCTTCTCGAGTGGCATTCAGTCTCCCCTTCCCTGCCTTCTTCTTCAGGTAGGGATATGTGGGGGGGGGCATTGAATATGCCACAGATGTGATGCTGTGTGTTGCTATTCATATGAAGAGGGCTGATTTAACTCATACCCATCTCTGTTTATGACTAAACTAGCAAATGCTTACACTAAACGGGTTGATTGTGCCTTTTTGGTCTCTTATACACAGTCCTTCACTGTGTATGCATGAAAGGCACTTTGTCAGTGCTGCTGCATGTTGTGGAGAAATGTCATGAACATGGTGCAGAAAATCCTACTGCCCACTCTCAGGCTGAAGGTGAAAACACTTGAGAGGGTGTTGCTAGATCCTGAAGAGACCGCCTTGTCTGTCCTTAGTGTCTCCGCTTGCTTTTGTGTCTATTGGCAGGTTGTGTTACACTTGCTGTCACAATAGAGACAATACTCTTCCTCTTGGAATCTTTGCCTTGCAAAAACATGCTTCTGGCTTGGTGACTGGAGTGTACTTGATCAAAGGAACAATGGGGCAGTGAAATCAGTTGACACTAAAATCAGGCATATTCTTTTTCAAGAACTGAAAGACTGCTGCAATATTTTGCCCTTGTTTGCTATTTTGCTATTTAGGCCACAGTAAAGGTTTGAAAAAGGTTGCAAGTCATATTCTGCTTGGTTGAAGGAACCACAAATAAATTCCTCTATTGGGGGAATTTTTTTAAAATACAAGCTGAATTTCCAAGGACAAAACACAAGTCAGAAAAAGGTCACCTCTATTAATTTCAATCAATGTAAGGAAAACACCCACCAGCATTTCCCAGACACTTTGAGTAAGATTTGTGACATTTTGGAGAATACATTTGTATTCCTTTTGACATATTAATATTGCTCATGTTCAACATCAATAAGGATATTGCAGAACAGCCTTTGTAATTGAAATAGGCTTTATTTTAATATGGACTTCTCTGGTCCATCCCAAAATGGTCAAGTCTGTTTTTAATAGCTTTTTCCTTTCATTGTTTAATCACTTTTAATTTTCTGCTCTACTGATTGCTGGAATGATGGGATTTAGAAGCTTATGAAATATCCTTTCATTATAGTGCCATGATGGACTGTATGCAATGAAGTCTCATTTTCCATTTGCACAAATCTTTAAAGACCACATCCAGAATTCTACATTAAACTCTAACTTTACCCACTGACACAGAGTATATTTGGTCAGTAATACAGTCCACATCCAACAAATTATGGCTTTCCCATGCTTCCTCCTTGAAATGGTGCACCTTCTAATGATTCATTCTGTGTTTCCAAAATGAGATCGGAGAGCTTGGGTGTCAATGGGACAGATAGAGTCCACAGTTTAGGTTATTTGCTAGTTTGTTAAGGCAATAAGCCAATTTCTAGCACATCCGATCTCGCTTGATTTCGGAAACTAAGCAGGGTCAGACCTGGTTAGTACTTGGATGGGCGACCACCAGGGAATACCAGGTGCTGTAGGCGCCTGGAGTAGGAACTGGCAAGCCACTCCAGTACTCCTGCCAAGAAAACTCCATGGACATGGAGTCACGAATAGTCGGTCATGACTGTAATGACACAACACACACACACACAACTCATTTATGTTTGCATTATTAGAAACAAAATTGGCAAGTATGCATATGAGCCAAACTTAAAAGAGAAGAATTAACGTCATTTCTAACAAATTACGAGTAAGTCATTCCTCATTAATGTGAAGGTGTCAGGAAGCAAGGCATAGATCAATCTGGTAGAAGTTGTTTTCCTGCACATTCAGAAAAGCCATTGTCCTTCATATAGCTGTCCACAAATGGCAACATTCTCCCTTCTAGTTGTGTGCCCTGAGTAACCCAGATGTTCATGGATTGCAACTCCCAGAAGACATTACCAGTAGTTACTCTGCCTGGAATTTCTGGGAGCTGCAGTCTAAGAACACCTGGGTTATCTGAGGTTGGGAACCACTGTTCTAGGTCACTGTAATGCTGATGGTGCTGATGGAGGCAGGGATACAATAATGGAAACAAACACAAGAAGCTCTGGAGAAATCTACAAAATATTTCTCCTAAGCAATTTTCTTTTTTTCTTCAGGGTTCAGCACCTTCTCAAAGGTTTCCCAAATGTATTGTTCAGAAGAGGTCTCTGCAGATAAATTCCATCGCTACTGTGGTGGCTGATAGTAAGTCCAATAGTAGGTAGGAGGGAGAGCAGTTTTAGAAACAAAGTTGAAGCAAGTACTGTAGCATTATTTGTTCTCCAATTACTTAACACTGTTCTTCCCAATGGAAGAGACTTCCATTGTTCTCCTCTGTGTCATTTTTTAAAAATTACAATACAAGAGTATTGCAAATGGTAAAAAGCACTGTGTGTTTCTTTTTTGCTTTCTTTTAATAATAACCGTGTGTCAAGACAATTCTTGCTTATAGTGACCCATTTCAGAGTTTTTCCAGGTAAAAGTTTACCATTCCCTTCTTCTGAGTGTGTCTGGGTACTGTGCAGATTGCCCAAGGTCACACAGGTTGGCTCTACTAGCAGGAGAGACAGTGGGGAATCAAACTCACATTCTTTTGCCCAGCAGCTAGATACTAAAACCACTGTGCTATCCAGCCATCTGTTTTCTTTAGGAAACATGTTTTTAATCCATCTGCAACTTCACAGGTTCCCATACTTCCCAATCGGAAAAGGTCTCAAACATTATTATTATTATTATTATTATTATTATTATTATTATTATTATTATTATTATTATTATTATTATTATTATTATTATTATTATTATTATTATTTAACCACACAGCTATCTGCGCTGGATTTTATATTACCAATCACTAGTCGAACGCTTCCCAAGCGTTTAGGACTCAGTGATCTATCGGCGAATTATGCAAGCAGATCCCAGTAAGGTGGCTTTCTGCTTCTGACTGATGGTGACTTTGTCCACTCCAATTTCTTCTAGATACTTACTTAGGTCTTTGGGCACCGCACCCAGTGTGCCAATTACCACTGGGACCACCCGTACTGGTTTATGCCAGAGTCTCTGAAGTTCAATTTTGAGATCCTGATATCGGGTAATTTTTTCAAGTTGTTTTTCAGTGACTCTACCATCTCCTGGTATAGCAACATCAATGATCCACACTTTTTTCTTCTCCACAATCACGATATCTGGGGTATTATGCTCCAAAACCCTGTCTGTCTGTATTCGGAAGTCCCAAAGTAATTTTGCATGCTCATTTTCAGTCACTTTTTCAGGCTTATGGTCCCACCAGTTCTTTGTTATGGGCAGATGATAGTTCTGACACAAATTCCAGTGGACCATTTGAGCAACTACATTATGACGCTGTTTGTAATCAGTCTGAGCAATTTTCTTGCAACAACTCAATATATGGTCAATAGTTTCATCTGCCTCTTTGCAGAGTCTACATGTGGGGGGCTCAGCTGATTTTTCTATTCTAGCCTTAACTGCATTTGTTCTGATAGCTTGTTCTTGAGCTGCAAAAATCAGGGCCTCTGTCTCTTTTTTCAGTGTTCCATTGGTGAGCCATAACCAAGTCTTTTCCTCATCTACTTTTCCTTTGACTTTTTCAAGGAACTGCCCATGCAGCACTTTATTATGCCAGCTATCAGCTCGTATTTGCATTGTTGTTTTCCTGTATTGACCCTTTGTTTGATTTACTTTAAACACCTCCCTGTTCTTAACCTCCAATAATGCTGGCTCTGTACTATTTTTTACATAATCTGCCAACGCATGCTTCTCTTCTTCAACTGTCTGCTTCTATTATTATTATTATTATTATTATTATTATTATTATTATTATTATTATTACTACTACTACTACTACTACTACTACTACTACTACTACTACTACTACTACTACTACTACTACTAAGGTAGAGATGGTGGCAGTTTCTGGCTTCCATGAGGTTGATGGTCCAATGAAAGATAACTTATGCCTTCTTCTTCTTTTCTTCTTCTTCTTCTTCTTCTTCTTCTTCTTCTTCTTCTTCTTCTTCACAGAATGAATATGGTAGAAGTTCTCATGGGATTCATGTTTTGGCACAGTTCTGCTCCAATGTGAAAGCAAACTTTGCAGTCATGAAATAAAATGGAAAGTCCTCTGTTGGACACGTAGCTTATTAAGGAGGAGAAACCAAACTAACAGTTGATGGATTTTCCAGTGATGTGATATAAGTAGGATACTCCCTGGTGAAAATGTTTGTGTTCAGACCAGTAATCTTTAGTTGAGAAGAATAATGAGATAGTTGAGATTTTTGACAACGCCAAATTATTTTAGGTGCTTGTTACAAAAACAAAGAATCTGACAGACAGATAGACAGACAGATACAGAGAAAAGCTTCAGTCCTCAACACTGGAAAATATACATTAAAATGACAAATATTGTTCACTGTAAACAAGCACAGGCCAATCCAAACTGGTGTGGTGCGGAAGCTCCCAACTTCACTTATATTTAGTCTTGTAGGACTTCTGTTTACATAATGGGCATGCAGGATGTGTCCTTAGGCAAGCTCCTTAACCAATGAACTGCTTGCAAATTGACTGGCACATGAGTGGAACAATGATTCTAGCCATGGACTTTAGAATCTCATCACATTGCATCTTAGGGTCTCCAATCGGCTTCATAGTGAGAACTTCAGATGGGCACAAAATGAAAAACAACACACTGTTTTGTCGTGTCACAAGGTTATGAAACATTTCATCATGTAATGAAATGTCAGGCAGTGTTTCATTACAAAATGAAAGAAAACCCTCCCCACAGCCCAACCTGTCCAAAAAAAAAAAAAAAAAACACCTGGGAGGCGGGGGCGGAAAGAGACAATGGAGCAGGCAGTAGTAAATTCAAACCCTGCTCCATTCTTCCTTGTCACCCCTGCCTCCCAGGTGGGTTTTTTTGACAGGTTGGGTTGTAGGGAGTGGGGGCAGAACCCCCTCCACAGCCCAACCAGTCCAAAAAAAACCACCTGGGTGGCAGCAGCTTCCAAATGGTTTCACTGCTTATTTCACTTTGTTACAAACATTCTATTAAAATTTTGTTAATAACGAAACAGAACAAAACACAATGAGTAATGAAACAAAACACTATTTTTCCATTTTGTGCCTATTTCTAGTGAGAACCTGAAAAGATTCAAGCCCCGTGGAAACTCATTTTGATGCAATCAGTATAGTGAGTAGATCTTCCAGCAGAATAAGAATAGTGTGGAGAGGACGTATGCCACCATGGCCCCTATATCCCTAGATAGTGATCATAAAGTATCTTCTAAGTAAATTCCACACTTTTGGAGCAAGGACAAGGAGATCTGAATGCTTCACAGAGATGCCAGGGAACATGACTCGAGTGTGCAAAACTCTTCTTCTGGGAGACAAGAATTTCTTGGTGTGAGCCTCTGGTTGACTGTTATCGCCTGGCTTAGGCCCAAAGGTTCCTGGCCCAGGTCCGCATTCGGATCAATTAAGTCACCACACTCAGCAGCAGCTGGCAGAAAAATGAAGACGGATAAGGTGGCAGCAGCAGCTGTGGCAGCGGAGAACTGTGAATACATATTTTATGAAGAAGATTGTTTGACTTCTGCTGTAGACTGCAGTGCAGAATCAGGAATTTTCACCTTGCTTTTGCTGACACGTTCAGTGCTGCTGACAAGGTAGATGTCAGCGCAGCACAGAGGGAATCATTTATATGATGCACGGGGGAGGGAGAAAGAGAAGAGGGTGGGCTAAAGAAGAAATGGGAACCTTAGATTAAAAGGTAATTAAAAGAAAGTTTGTGCAAGACCAGTCTTTCAAGGATAGTAAACAAATGAGACTTCATTAACTCTCTTTCTATCACAAAGTATAATATGAACTGAATCCTTCCCCTTCCCACCCTACCCCATATTTATTTTAAATTTTTCTTCCTATAGGAAAAAATGGAAATGTTAATTATTTGGATTGAAACAAAACTATTACCCACCTAAAGAGAAGTAATAGAACATCAGCTGTTATGGTACAGATCAAAGTGGTATCAATTTCAGTTGCACTGAGTCTGTGCAAAACATAGGAAAAGTAGCATACATTATTAACTAGCTGCATGCTTAGGTGGTTTTATTATAAGCCAAAACATTGGGTGCTTCAATACTGTAGGCTCTACAGAAATGCCAAAACTGGTTAAAAGAAATCTGGAAGTTGAGTCCTGGAAACTGGACTTCTTTTTCTTGAGAGATTGAAACATTTCGCTGCTCATCCAAATAGCTTCATCAGTCTGACTGTCAGACTGATGAAGCTGTTTGGATGAACAGCGAAACATTTCACTCTCTCAAGAAAAAGAAATCCAGTTGCCATGACTTGACTTCCTGATAAACTCACCTGGATGACTGAGAATATTCACAGACATGTTTAAGAGAAATATTCAATCAAAAATAACAATTAAAGTATATGGTGTATGAATGTAAGATATTGCACTTTTCTATCTACAATTCACAATTGTTGGCAACATATGCAATATCATGTCCATGTTGTGGGCAAAAAAAAGAATGTCAAGATGTACATACCAAAGGACAGTCCACGAACTGACAGCACCAACATCAGCAGCCAAGATGGTCTACAGGATATCCTCTTGTGCTCACTGTCGCTCATGAAAAGACATGTAGAAAAATTGGCTGCCTTCAGTTTTAGAATTGCTTTATAACCTGTTTGTTTGCTCTGCCACACAATATCAAGAATGCAACTCTCATCAGCCTCTAATCTATAAAGAGATGTTCAGAGGAATCAATGCTTCTGAGGAGCTGCAATCCAAAAAAACCCAACTTCTTCCTGTTTTCTGGCTTCATCTCCACAGATGTCCATTTCATGCTGTGGCTGCAAAAAGATGAAGTCGGGGCAACTTCCTGGCACAGTCTTGGGTGTGTTTGCTCAGGAATTTTTGATCAATGATTGTCCCTGATCCAAAGTATGCAATGCAGTCCTTATCATTCAGCATTTCTGGCTCATCAAGACTAATGAAAGGAGAGATGCAGACTTGCTAAGTGTAATCCTAATATATTCAAAGCTATTTCTGTATTGCTGAGTCTTTGTTGAACCAAACACCACAGAAACAAATCAGACTGCATGGCAAATGAAATCCGAGGACCTTGTTCTGTATAGAATACAAGGATCTGCTTAAGTCAGGGAAAAGTGGACCAATAAACCATCACCAGTTTCAGAGCTACCCATTCTGAAAAGGAACCACTACAGAGTTCTGAGTAATTCTGTTGTCTAGTCCTACAACATGGAACCTTACACTATGCTTTTGGACCCTATGAAAGGCAGATCTTATGCTCTGCTTTCAGCTGCATTTGCAGCTGCAAATCTATTTCTTTTCATTGAAATGTTCCTCTAGTAATTAAGCATGATAAATGAACAAACAAACAAACAAACAAACTGGCAAGCAATCATGCTTCAGAAATTTAAAAAAATATCCTTTTTCTGAAAACTGTGACCATATTTGCTCGCTTTTTTAAGCAGGAAAAAGACAGATAAATCTATTTTCCTAACTTAGTAATTTCTTATGTTTCTCTGTGGGTGGTTTGCTTTTAAAAAGGTTATTCAAGAACAGAGAGACTAGAGAAGCTTGCTTAGAAGCACAGGAAGCTGCTTTATACTCAGTAAGAATATGGTTTCATCCGGCACAGTATTGCGTAACTGAAAGTTGATCTTCAAGGTTTTCTCTCTTATCCCTATATGCTCTTCTATCCAGGTACAAAACAGGCTTTGTCCTGCTTAGTATCCCAAAGCATCCAATTTCAGGGTGTTCCAGGTAATTCACTGCAATCTTGGGCATTGCAATCTTCAGTGATGGTGACACAGTGGTTAAATGACTGCACTGCAGCTAAAACTGTGCTCACAACCTGGGGTTTAATCCCATGTAGCAGGCTCATGGTTGACTCAGCCTTCCATCTTTCCGAGTTCGGTAAAATGAGTACCCAGCTTGCCTGGGGGGGGGGAGGAATGCGTAGCCTGCATACTGTAATTAAAACTGTAAACCGCCCAGAGACTACTTGAAGTGCTATGGGGCGGTATATAAGCAGAACACTTTGCTTTCCTTTACTACTAGGAATCCACTCAAAGAACCGGGGATAGAAATGGGAAGACATTTGTTTTACCCATAGATTAATGGTCCACATGTGTTGTTTCCATATGGTATCTGCTAAAGCAGATCACTTTACCATCTGGTATGTCTAGCCATGATCATGACAGTGCTTTGTGCATGTATCCCATTGAACAACATTTTTAAAGATGGGACTCATGGTGAAAGATAAAGCAAAATTAGTGCCAATTAATGGGTTCTGATAAAACTCAGGTACCATGCTTCAAATAAACTGACTCTCCAATAGAATAGCTGGGCCTATTAGAAGTTAATTCTATGTGGCAAAGAATAACATTGCTCTTTGTACCAAAGGTATGGCACCCATTGAATATATTCATGAACTTGGTTCAAAGACATGTAGAACAGGGGTGGCTAATATGATCCCCCCCACCACGATACTTTGGGTCTATAGCTTCCATCAACCCTAGGTAGTACAGACATGTTCATCAGAGACATGGTGTTTTACTTTCAGAGGTCACTCTTGCCTGAGTTATCCTTCTCTGGATCTTCCATAGAACTAAAGACCAAACTATACATTATGGATACCATGTTGTTAGAAGAGTTCAGTCCATAAATATATACCATGGTTGACTGTCACAGTATGAGTTTTTCACACACGGTGTAGTTTGCCTGTTAGCTTGCTTCATTTTGTGATTGGTCACTGTGAGGTAAGCAGTGAGTTTAGTTGCAGGTGTAACTGATTTGTTTTGGAGCTCTGCCTGCGCCACATATTTGGAACATGAATTCCAGATTCTAATGATATGTCTGGTTCTGATGTTACCTATTGGGTTGGAAGCAAAGCCTGTGAATTTGAAGGAACCATTTTTTGAACATAAGAACATAGAAAGAGCCACGCTGGATCAGGCCAACGGACCATCTAGTCCAGCTTCCTGTATCTCACAGTGGCCCCACCAGATGCATCCGGGAGCACATGAGACTCAACATCTGTCTCCTGATACCACTCCCCTGCATCTGGCCTTTGTAGTACCCCGGTTTTAAGCCTGGAGATTACACATCTCCATTATGGCTTGTAACCTGTGATGGACTTTTCCTCCAGGAATCTGTCCAATCCCCTTTTGAAGACATCCAGGCCAGATGCCATCACCACATCCTGTGGCAGGGAGTTCCACAGACTAACAATGCACTGGGTGAAAAAAAATTCTTTTTTCTGTTCTTACTCTCCCAGCCCTCAATTTGAATGTATGTCCCCTAGTTCTGGTATTTTGTGAGAGGGAGAAGAGCGTCTCTCTATCCACTTTACTCAGAGCTGGAGAAAGTCAACTGTAACTCTTTATGTATGATTATGAACTATTGGTAGTAAAACTGGACATCTGGAAGTCCATATGTCAAGCAAGGTTTTCAACAATTTGTTCTAAGAGGCACTGGTTTTAATGGCTCTTTTCAAAACACTTAGGTTGATAATACCGTGCCTGAGGAAACATCCAAATTACAGCATAACTGTGTAGCACACTGAATTTACTGCTTCATTGGAGCTGCTGATAATTTCTGATAAACTATTATCACAGTCAGCCAGTTCACTAAAAACACACACACATGAAACCTTACATGCAAAAGGCGGCGGGGGGGGGGGGAGGAACAGTGAGGAGTGTCAGCTGAATAATGCACAAAGAGTGATGTTATTGTATGGTGAGAAATCTGTCACTGGTGCTCTTTAAATGGTCATTTGCATTTAAGTGGGCAGTTTGAAAAGCTCCCCTTTAAAGTGAGTTCTAGTTAAATCCAGAAGCATAAATCAACTCAAGTACGGGAGGGAGGTAGCAGTCATGTGACTTGGCTGTAAGGAGCGAATACCTGCTGATTCACCAAATTTCATAAATTATTAACAAAAATCAAAGATTGATGGGGTCGACTTTTGCCCTTCAGAACTTGCCAAAAAATGCAGTTTCCCTTTTCAGAGAAATTTGAGATCCCACATTGTGAAAGAAGGTTTGCTCTAAGATCACATTTTCATTGTGGTTATGCACCTTCACCAGCAGCCATCCTTAGGAGAGCACCACTAGTCTCTCTCTCTCTCTCTCTCTCTCTCTCTCTCTCTCTCTCTCTCTCTCTCTCTCTCTCTCTCTCTCTCTCTCTCTCTCTCTCTGTGTGTGTGTGTGTGTGTGTGTGTGTGTGTGTGTGTGTGTGTGTGTTTAAGGAAAGTGTTTTTTTACTTCAAGTCAGGAATCTTTAAAAGTAATTGATCAAGTCACTGGTACTTCTTATGTAAAACAAAGCACACGGCACAGAAACTGCTCATTCTTACTGAAAGGAGCTCATTGAATTAATGGAAATTATTCAAACTCTGGCTCAGTAGCTCAACTTCACTGTTGAACCAGAGGTTGCGAGTTTGATTCCCCATTATATCTCCTGAGAATAGAGCCAGCCTGTTAAATGTGTTAATAACTCTGAATTCTATTATGTCTGAGTTGGGCTACTGTGTTTGTAATCAGGGATGGAGGTAACTGATTACTAGATTATATAGTAATTATTATTATATGTCATTAAGTCAATTTCAACTTCTGGCATTTCTCAGGGGTTCTAGGTATAAAGCAGCCCAAAGTGGTTTATCCTTACCTGCTTCTGGAGCCACTCTGTGGTTGTAAAGCTTGCCCGAAGTCCCATAGGTTTGTAGCCCCAGTTGGGAATTGAACTCTTAACCTTGGGTTCCACAGCCAGGTACCCCTGGTTCATTGAATTGTTCAGTCAGTTACATGAATGGAGATTTGCATTCAAAAGCCCTCTTGTTCATCTTCCAACATCATCAATTTTTAAAGTAATTTTAAATGGCATGGCCAAGGAAGGGGGTGAGAACAGCAAAACCGCAACAACAATCACCATATCTCAGCCCTCAGAAGATTATTGGTGACCTGAACAAATAACAGTATTTTAAAATTCATATTTCACATAGGAAAAGGAAAATCACTTTCATTCATATTTTTATTCTTAGAGGTTTTTAAAAGGTTCAATAATTTACTAATGCTGTTGTTAACATAGGCAGATTCTTTACTAGAAATGAACATGAACCGAAAAAAATGGCAATTCATTTTGGTTTGGTTTGGTTTAGGGTTCAGTTCATTTCGTTTCATTTTAAATGAATTTTTTGAAAAACTTCATTTTGTTGATTCGTTGATTCATTATTCGTTTTGTGTGTAGTTTCTCTCTGTGTGTGGTACATGTGCAACTTTGGCTGGGGGAAAGAGGGGCTTAATCTTCCCCCCAGCCCTTTAAAGAGACCCTTCTTTCCAGTCATCGGCTGGACCCCTTTAAAAATGGCCCAGTCGGCACTGGGGAGAACCCCTGGTGGCGACTGGGCCATTTTTAAAGGGGCCCAGATGATGACAGCTCAGCAGGAGCTCTCTGAAAATGCTAGGGAAGGCAGCTAGATCCATGGAAAGCCCTCCCTAGCATTTTCACAGGACTCTGCCAGGCTGTCAGTCACTGGACTGCTTTAAATCTGGCCCTGTCGGTACCAGGTTTAAATGAGGTCCAGCAATTACCAATGCTTTCAATGCCAAGTCTGTAGAGGACAGTTTCCTGTTCATTTATGACCTATAAAATGAGTTATCCCATGTGTCCCTTCTGTTATTTATTTATTTATTTAATTTTGGTAGTCAAAAAAGAAAGAAAGAAAGAAAGACTGTTTCTGAGTCATGGCACAGGTCTTTGCAGTATGGAAGACTGTCTGTCACACTAGTATTAGAAAGAATAAAAGTGATCAAAGAGACCAGCCCACCAGATGTTCATTGGGAGAATTTTTAAATTCTTGACCTATCCCATGCAAATTTTATAAAGTCACAGATCACAGTGTCAACACACAAAGCAGGAAATCCAAGTGTAGCCAGAGGAGGTTTGTCAATTTTGAGTCAATTCATATCTGACATGAAAAGTGAACCATACAATAGTAGGTTAGATGGACAATTGATATGCTGTTCACATGTTCATAGACTTAAAACATTAAGAAGAACTTTGAAAGGAAACTTGAAAGAACCTTTCTAGTAGAGGTGCATCGTCAAAAGTTCTTAATGTTTCATCTGTTTCCTAACCAGCTGAATGTGAGACATGAAACACTGTGCTATCAGGCTGATTCAGACTGACTGCAGAAATGTGACTCATATGTTTTGTGTCTGATCTATCGTCCAAAGCAAAATTCACTGAGGTCAGATGCAACAAAATATGTAAGAGTTCTACGAGCCCCCATTTCATACATTATAGAGAAACAAAGAATCAGAAGTGCGAATCTCTTGTAATTATTCATACGTTATTCAGTTTTTATTCTTTATCTGCCCCAGCTGTTCCAATCTTCTGCTACTTGTCTTTATTAAAAGATGGTTGCTTCATCTTGCCTAGACAGTCCTCAAAATTTTGAAATAGAATGGGGGAGATGAGAGAACAGCACCCAAGGCCTCTAAGATCAAAGAGGGAGGCCCCCCTTTCATAGGAATGGTTGGTAAGAATGTGAAAGTTCCAGGTTGTGGAACACACTCTCATGGGAAGCAAGGTTGCTATGCTTTTGATCTCCTTCTACCTGCAGGAGAAGTCCTTTTCTTATAGACAGGCTTCCAGCAACCGATCTGATCAAACAGCATTTCCCCCCTATGGTTTGGTCTGTTTTATGGACAGTCTGGTTAATTCCTTCTCGTGACAACTGCATGACATGCAGCCAATGGAAAATCAGCATGTTCCTAATTCTTTGAGGGTCAGTGTCACCACATGTGATCCTTGGTATCAAGCAAAATGGATAGCCTAAGCTTTCATTTTGCTCAAGCCACTTTACAATATTTGGAAACTGAAAGTTTCCCCTTGCTACCACGGGTGTGTGGGGGGGAGGATGCAAAGTTGGGTCCCCCCCCCCGAATTAAGGAATTGTAAGGTAGTGCTGAACTAGTTGCTTGGCAAGCAAAAAAAACCACTATGCCACTTAGAAATACTTTTAAAAAACGCAATAGAAATCTTCATATCACTCCATCATAGAGGAGAAGGCAAGAGGGAACAAGAATTTTTTATATAATTTGATTTTGATTCTCACTTCCCATTAAAATAGGATTGCTTGAAGTGTCATGTAATTTATTGCCCCCAAACCACACATTTGTTGCATCTACATCGAATCCAATGCCCTGCTCAAGGCATTAATACAAACCATAGAATATCTGCCAGGTGGTTCAATGCCTGCTCAATGCCTCCAGTGTTGGAGCACTCATTGCCTTTTGAGGTAATTGGTTCCATTGCCAAAGTGCTCTAACAGTCAGGAGGTTTTTCCAGGTATACAACCAATATCTGGCTTCTTGTAACTTGAGCCCACTGCTGCGTGTCCTGCATTCTGGGATGACAAATCCTGCCTCTCCTCTATATGACAGACTTTCAAGTACTTGAAAAGTGCTGTTATATCTCCCCTCAGTCTTGTTTTCCTAAGGCTAAACATGCACAGTCCTTTCGGTCTTTCCTCATAAGACTTAGTTTCCAGCCCCCTGATCACACCCACACTCAAGTGGGTGCCTGAGAGTCCCACCCACATATTGTTCTGACGATACATGCGAGACTGCCCAAAATTGTTCACATTTGTAGTTTTCCCTTAACATATATTCCTATATCATTTCAACAGATGTAACAATCAAGTCCTGTCTGAAAAGGGGGGGGGCTTGTCTCATCATTTCTTTGAAAATGATTAAGCTGGAGAATAGTCTGAAGAAAGAACTTCACAGTAAACACAGTGTTTCATAATTGTCACCGACTCTTCTCCACTAGAAAAGATTGGAAACACCCTTTTGAATTGAATACATTTGCAACCTCACATGTTTTTCTTATGTCTGAAAAGTAAACGGCCCTGACTTACCAGGACCAGCATTGTGGGTGGCAGCGGCAACAGGTCTGCAGGCTGAACGGCCGCTGGAAGATGGCGCCGGCCACGTGCTGCCTGGGATACCAGCATCCAGGTCGCCAGGTCGCCCCTCGGCCAATCCCTGGCGGCCGCTCCTGTGACAAAACCCTGGAAACAGGAGTAATGAATATACAAATCATCAGCCAGTCCCAGCAGGAGGGCGGGGAATGGTATGATCTAAAAAGGGTGAAGCCTAGTCAGTTGAGTTCAGTTGAGTTATGTTAAGTTGAGGTTTTGAGAGTGAGTGCTGGGAGAGAGCACTGCTCTGTGAGAGTTCTGTCAGGCAGTGAGGGCTATACTGTTTAATAGTTATTAAAGACAGGGGGCTGGAAGAGTTGATGAAATCTATAAAAGGCAACACATAGCATCCTCAGATATTGTTATATTTATTATTTTCTCAATAAACTTTGTCATTATTTTTATATTATACATTTGAGTCTGTCCCAATTCATGAGGCGACGTTTTTAAAAGGTGGCAGCATTACCAAGTGAATAAAAGGTGGCAGCATTACCATTTCCATCACAATTACACGTGTAAAAGGAAGGTGTCATCACAAGTTAGTGGCACAGCAGTGGGGTGTCGAAATAAACCCGGTTGTGCCTTTGAAAACCCAGTCTGTGAAAGGGGTGAAGTCACAGCTCCTCACGTGGTGCAGGCAGGCATCCGGGCACAGCCTGCCCGCACATGCGCCCAGGTCCGCCAGGGCGCAACTTTCAAAAAGGGGGTGGGACCGCCGGGCAGCACCATTTGCGGGCCAGCAACGAGAGCATCACCCACCCGCCCACACCATGAGACTTTAAGGTTGTTGTTGCATTGTTCATTGGCATCCTTCAGTCTCGAAAGACTATGGTATCATGCCTGGAGTACAGATCCTAAAAACAACACCTAGCATGACTAAATAGACCAATTCGGGAATGGCAGTCTCTACTGCACTGGGGACAGATGTATTCTGTTTCTTGCCCGGTCCTCGAGTTTCGTTCTTTCCATGCCTGCCTCTTTTCCTCTGCCTGTTGGACAAATGCCTCTTCAAATTTATGTAGACCATGCTGTATCTCTTGCCTCTAGACAGTGTGATCGGAGGTCAGGGTTTCCCATCTGTTGATGTCCATTCCCAAGGCCTTCAGGTCCCTCTTACAGATATCCTTGTACCGCAGCTCTGGTCACCCTCTGGGGCGCTTTCCCTGCACTAGTTCTCCGTATAGAAGATCTTTTGGGATCCGGCCGTCATCCATTCTCACAACGTGTCCAAGCCAGCGTAGGCATCGCTGTTTCAATAAAGTGTACATGCTAGGGATTCCAGCTCGATTCAGGACTATGCTATTTTGAACTTTGTTGTGCCAGGTAATGTTGAATATTCGCCTAAGACAGCACATGTGGGAGGTATTAAGTTTTCTTTCCTGTCGGGCATGGATGGTCCAAGACTCGCTGCAATACAAAAGTGTGCTCAGTACACAAGCTTTATAGACCTGTATCTTTGTATGTTCTGTCAGCTTCTTATTGAGCCGTATCTTTGTATGTTCTGTCAGCTTCTTATTGAGCCATACTCTCTTTGTTAGACTGGAAAACATAGTTGCTGCTTTGCCTATACGTTTATTCAGCTCAGACTCTAGTGAGAGTGTATCTGAGATAGTTGAGCCAAGATACACAAAGTCATGGACAACTTCCAGTTCTTTTGCAGAAATTATAATGCGAGGAGGAGAGTCCACATTCTGGCCCATTATTTGTGGTTTTTTTCAGGCTGATTTCTAGCCCAAAAACTTTGCAAGCTTTACTAAAACGATCCATGAGTTGTTGGAGATCTTTGGCAGAGTGAGCAGTAATGGCAGCGTCATCAGCGAAGAAGAGATCCCGCAAACATTTCACCTGTACCTTAGACTTTGCTCTCAATCTAGAGAGATTGAAGAGTTTTCCATCTGATCTGGTCCAGAGATAGATCCCCTCTGTTGAAGTTCCAAAAGCATACTTCAGCATGATAGCAAAAAAGATCCCAAACAAGGTTGGAGCAAGGACACAGCCCTGCTTCACTCCGCTTCGTATGTCGAAGGGATCTGACACTAGGCCATCAAAAATTACATTGCCCTTCATATCCTCATGAAAAGACCTAATGATGTTAAGGAGCTTGGGTGGGCATCCAACCCGGAGGAGTATTTTAAAGAGTCTGTCCCTACTAACCATAGGAAATGCCTTCGTAAGATCTATGAAGGCTACAAAAAGTGGCTGTCCTTGTTCCCTGCATTTCTCCTGCAACTGCATGAGGGAAAATACCATATCAGTAGTGGACCTGTTGGTTCGAAAGCCACACTGTGATTCTGGGTAGACTCTCTCTGCAAGTATCTGGAGCCTCTTCAGTATAACACATGCAAACAGCTTCCTGACAACACTAAGAGAGATACCGCAATAGTTGTTACAGTTGCTCCTGTCACCTTTGTTCTTATAAAGCATAACAATATTAGTGTCCTTCATATCCTGTGGTACTCCCCCTTCCCTCCAGCAAAGGCAGAGGATTTCGTACAGTTCAGTGGCAAAGATCTCTTTGCAGCACTTCAGAACTTCAGCAGGGATGTTACCTTTCCCAGGTGCCTTGCCAGAGGCAAGTGAATCCAGAGCCACATTTAGTTCTTTTAGTGTTGGTTCATTGTCAAGCTCCTCCAAGACAGACAAGCACTCAATATTATTTAAGACTTCTTCGGTTATTGTGTTTTCTCTGGAATATAGTTCAGAGTAGTGCTGCGCCCAGTGTGCCATCTGCTGCTCATGATCGTGGATGATCTCACCTGAAACAGTCTTTAAGGGTGCAGTTTTCTTATGTATTGGCCCTAAGGCCTGTTTAATTCCATCATACATCCCCTTGATGTTACCTGTATCAGCTGCCATCTGAATCCGAGAGCAAAGTTGCACCCAGTAATCATTAGCACATTTCCTGGCAGTCTGCTGGACTTTATTATGAACAGCTCACAGGGCCTGTAGGTTGCGCTCACTGGGAAAAGCTTTATATGCAGTCAAGGCTCTCCTCTTTTCCTCAATAGCTGGCATCAGCTCTTCTGAGTGGGCTTCAAACCAATCTGCTGTCTTTCGAGTCTCCCTGCCGAATACTGATAAAGCAGTGTTATAAACAACATTCTTAAAATGTTCCCAACGTTTAGATGCATTATCTTCAGCAGGGCCAGGAAGAGCTTCCTTGAGTACATGGGAGAATTCCTCCACTTTTCCTTGGTTATAGGTCTTACTGGTATCAATTTTTGAACTTCTTTCCTTCTTCAGGTGGTGCAATCTCTTTGTTTTCAGTTTTACTTTGCTATAAACCAGGGAGTGGTCTGTGTCACAGTCAGCACTCTGATAACTGTGTGTGATTGTAACGCTAGAGATGCTGGAGCGCCTGACGAGAATCAGATCAAGCTGATGCCAGTGCTTTGATCTTGGATGTCTCCAAGAGACTTTGTGCTGGGGCTTTGTGTTAAAGAATGTGTTGCTGGCACAGAGACCATAATAGCAGCAAAACTCCAGCAGGCGTTGGACATTTTCGTTCATCTTTCCAATGCCGAACCGACCTAGGCAGGTGGGCCAGGAGTTATAATCAGCTCCAACCCTGGCATTAAAGTCACCGAGGATAGCTATTGGTCTTTCTCAGGGATTGTCTTGATAGTGGCAGCTAGATCATCATAGAATTTGTCTTTGAGTTCTGCTGGAGATGATAATGTTGGTACGTATGCACTGATAAGTGTAACCAACCCTGCTGTAGAGTGTAGTTGCATGGATAGGATTCTCTCACTTCCTACAGCAGGTGGGATAATGAGACCTAATAAAGTATTTCTAACAGCAAAGCCAGCCCCCCATCCCTGGTCTGGTTTGATGGTTTTCCCTGCTGGAAGAACGTAAAGTTCCTCTCCTTAACAGATCCAGAGTCAGGTAGCCTTGTCTATTGGAGAGCAACAATGTCCATCCACAGTCTGCACAGTTCCCTGTCGATGACAGCTATCTTTCGTATAGTGTCCATTTCTTGGAGATAGTCTGAACAGCCAGGATTCATTGTCCTAACGTTCCATGTGCCCAATTTTTGGCTTCAGATTTTTTAATGTTTATTTTATGGTGCGGAGTCAATGATTTGTTTGCTGGTTTCCATCCTGATCTGCCTACACCCAGGTAGCTGCCGCTTCCTGTGTTGTTCCCCCACTATTTGCTGCAAATGGTCCTCTCCAGGGCTCAAGGCCTGGATAATTCAATATGGAGATTAAGCTGTTACCCAGGCAGCGAACCCCCCCTCTCCACATAGCTAGAGTGGTCCAATGGAACGGCAAAGCCAATACAATTAGTTCCAGCTGTGTCGCAGGAGTTGCCAGAACATGATTGTATATAGTCATGAACTGTCTCCGGGACTCCGGCTTTGGTTTTTTTCTCAAGGTTGACTCGTGAAGCCTTTTCCAATGAGGGATATAGCCACAAGGCAGTGGAGGTTTGAAAGAGTTTCCTTCTCCTAAGCGTGGTTCTTCCGCTTTTTCTGCCATTGGGGCAATGAGAGCCCTCTTCTGCCTTCAAAACCATTGACCATCCTCTCCTGTAACCCCAGATGGCAGCCCGTACGAGGTACTACCAGCCGGGCCAGCTGGACCAAGGTTTTTTAAGGAGGTATTACTCCTCCAGTTCTCTTCTTGCTCCTTGGAATCCTGCCCCAGGTTGCCCATTCCCCTAAGAGCAAGTTCTATAAAGTCCCCGTAAACTTTCATGTAAGTTTAACATGCATTGTTAATGTTTTAATAATTGTCTTTGTACTTGTCACAGCTCGGCAGTTGGCGGTTTGGAGGCATTGGGTCCGGATCCAGGCTGATGTGGCAGCAGGACGGAGCCTGCACAGACGGGAAGCAACAGGTGGTGACAGTGGACCCAGGAGGGAGCACAGATGCGCCCACCTCGGGTGGGACATCAGGCGGCTGCTCCGCTCAGCGTAGCAGAGGAAATCCCGAAGGAGTTTACGCCCATGGGGGTTTTCCTGAAGCTGGGTAAAAGGGGTGCTGCCACCTTGTGGTGCTGTTGGATGCATCAGGGGGCAGGCGGGTCCCCCGATGGAATGGATCCTACCCAATGCCTGTCCAGACTACTGCAGTTTTCTCCCTTGTCAACTGATGTCAATAAAGCTGTGGCCATTTCATCTTTCCCAATAGCTAATGAGTCAGTGTGGTTTTGTTTCAGCAGAACCCAAGCTCAGCGTTAGTCCACAAATATCACTTCTATAGACTAGACTTTTCTGTCTTTAAATTCACTCCCATCTTATCTTACTTGGGATCTGAAAGCAGATTCTACGGTATTTATGCAACATAATGTCTGATCTCCAGTGTAACTCTGTTTTTCTGGTTTTCTCCCTGATTCGTTTCCTGTGATCTTAGGGTGCTCCATAGGAAAGGAGGCAAAATGTATCTTTCTCTGATAGGAGCCATGAATTACATTGATGTGTGAACCAACAGCAGTAGGAAGTGCAGAGAGGGGCAGATTGGTCAACCTCTTTAGGCTACAACCATAGTAATTTGAAACATATTAAGTCCTACTTAAATGGCATGTTGTAAAAAAGTCAGAACAAATGGACACTTGGAATGATTAAATGTGTAAAAAAAGTGAGCTCTGAATGAGAGGGAAAAAAGATGAAGGATGTATTAATGAAAGCAGCTGCATATTTATTATAATTTTGGCCACTTATGCTTTAAGATGCTGGATGAAACTTCAGGAAATTATTGTCTGGTTTTCTGAGCAGGAAAACATCTCAGGTCAAGCAGCACAGGAGAGAGACAGTGCGTATGTGAAGTACTTTTAAATTTCTACAGTGTACTAGCAAAAACCAAGGTGCATTTTGCAATCTACCAATCTACCAAGTGCCTGCACAATCCAGGAAAGCCATCAGACCCGGCTGTGGTCTGGGAGTAGAAGTTTACAGGAACCCCACCCACACATTGATTCTCATCATCCATTACAGCACAAATTAGGAGTCATCAGGACCCTAAGCCACAGAGAGCATCCCCACCTCCACAGAGCCAAGAAGAAGGAAGATAGGCACCCGAAGACAGCACTTAAGGCCTGTGGAAATCCAAAGTGGGCCTTCAACAAAGCAGTGTGCTGACGCAGAAGAACAAGGGATCAGTCTGAGACCCACACCCGGAGGAAGAACCTGGTCATTCCTTACATGGCTGGAGTGTCTGAGAATCTTAAAAGGGTTTTTGGCAAACACCACATCCATGTTTATTTCAAACCCACTAACACACTAAGGCAGAGATTTTTCCACCCAAAGAACCCAACACCAAAACACAAAAGCAGCAATATAGTATATACTGTCCAATGCAGTGAGGAGTGTGCAGACCACTACATTGGAGAAACTAAACAGCCATTAAACAGGAGGTGGCCCAACATCGGAGAGGCAACACCTCAGGAGTCAGTAGTAAACTTCCACTTGAAGGATAAAAGGCACTCATTCAAAGATGATGTACACAGACAGAGAAAATAGGTGGTTTGAAAGAGGGGTCAGGGAAGCCATTCATGTAAGTATTGAAAACCTCACTCTCAACAGAGGTGGGGGGGCTCAGGCACAGTTTATCTGCTACTAATCAGGCAGTGATTCCAACAATACCCAGACAAATAAAAAATATTTCATGCCTCCCCCACCAAGGCCATAGCTAACAACACATACTTTATGAGTTTCAGCACCTTATGTGTTGAGACTATTGTCTACCTAATGAGCCTATTCAGGCCATTGTTCATCTTATGAGCTTATTTCAGACCAGTGTGACATGAGGACAAAGTGAACTATAAAATGGAGGATTCGCAACTAGCTTTCCTCAGAATGGTGAAGCTGTTTGGATGAGCAGTGAAACATTTCATTATCTGAAGAAAAGAAGTCCAGTTGCCATGACTCAACTTCCATACTCAGAAATAAGAGTCATTTTTTTCCAATTAGGGAGTCATGATAATTATTTAGCACAGCAGGTCCACTCCTAAGACTTTGCCCCCAAAGCAGCATAACTTTAGTTTCTGTGAAGAGGAACATGATCTAAATAGATTGCCTCCAAACTATTTTCCTTTCTTTTGTCTCTGAATCTTTTCATTTATTTGAACTCTCCATGGTACTGTGAGCTCAGCACCTGTGGAACAAAAGCCTTCTTCCCCCTCTTAAGCTGTCTGTTTAAACTGACACCCAGACATTGCAAATCAAAAAGAGACACAATAGGGACTGAAACTCATCACTTGACTCCCACTTTTACTTGTACGTGGCAAGACCTCCATTTTCTTTACTCCTGTGTTTGGGGAAAATTGGAAAGGCTTGAAGCATTATGAAGCTTATTACAGTGTTCTATAAACTTAGAAAATTCTCTGTCCTAAGCATGAGAAAGAAAAGGAGGATAAAGCAACCTGTTAGGTGTTCACAAGCAGACATCAGGAATGTAGCGTGAAGAGCCTGATGATAAACATAATGGAGCACCAGTCTATCCTTGAAGGTCAGTTTAATCCCACATTGTCAGTGGCCATAGCTGCCCATTCATTTTGGTTTCGGATGAACTAGACTGCTTTTAGGGAGATGCACATTCCTATTCAAAAAGTCTATCATGTTCTTATGCTATTGCTGTTTAGTACTTTTCTTAAATGCTGTGTTTCTTGGAGTCATGAGCATTCTTCCTTCTGCCCAACAAAACTAATGATGTAGATGAGGAATAGAGGAATGGGGTTATGCTACATAGCCCTATTCTGCAATATCACATTCACTAGAGAGACCCTGAGTGGTATTTGTGCATATGGCATGAAAATCTGTTGGAGCGAGACTTGGTACACATGTTATCACTAGACATGAGCATGACTCGGCAAAATTTTCGTTTCCGTTTCTGTTTTTCGTTTCCGTTACATAACAGAAACGGTAACAATAATTAAGCCGTAAGAACACGAACTCGAACAGAAAAAAAAAATTGGTAGGGGTTTTCATTTTCGTTTGTGGCATCCTGGCGATCGCGCAATGCGAAGCACAGAAAAAGTTTTTAAAAGTTTTTTAAAAAAACCCTACTCCCGGCCAAAAAGCAGGCGAAAATATGCCTGCCAGAGGCTTTGCCACCTACCAGAGGGGTGGTTTCTGGGGGGGTCCCCGGCCTTTCCCCCCCCTCTTCTCCTGTCCTGGGCTGCTTGCACCAGGCTGGGGGGGGGTCATCCTCGTCGTCTCGCCACGCCATGCAGTGGGGGGGATCCAAAATGGCGACCACAATTTTTCTTTTGAAATTGTGGTCAAAAAACACACCAAATCACCACAGAAACATGTGAAATCTATTTATTTTAAATGCCTGAATTTTAATAGTAGCAGCAGTGAGTTTTTTTATAGCAATAAAACGTTGTATTTATTTTATTTTATTTTATTTTTTATTGTTTTAGACCTGCCCATTTGGGCTGGGCATGGGATGGGACCATGCAATTTTTTGAACCATTCCACCAATGGCATCACCAGGTTTTTGACTGACACTTCTGGATGTCTCGGAGGGCATAAAAAGCCGAGGCACCTTCCAAAAATCGCAGTCGGGTATATGGATGTGGTTGAGGGAGGAGGGCTGGCTGCTGGTGCTGGTGTGATCTGATCAAGATTGAGGAGGGAGGCTGGAGGCTTTAGGATTTAAGTTAGGCAGGCAGGGAGGGAATTGAATTTAGAAAATAATTTCTTTGATTCCCTGCAGCTTTGTCTGCTGAAGGGAATAGCAGTTTATTCTTTATTTCTTCTCTGGCAGTTTGTGAGGATTTTTTTCTGATATTGGATAAAGGGGGAGGTTCGACTGGGTGTGGGAGGTGTGGATTTATTTTAAATATATATTATATACTACCATTTATTTTCTATTTTCCCAACTTCAGTTTGCTTGCACACACATACATTTGGGGTGCAAGCCAAGAACAGAACCTCTATCCTAAGTGATATCCTAACTGCCCACTCGCCCGCCCGCCCGTGCCGCCGCCTGCCCACTCGCCCGCCCGCGGCGTCCGCCCGCCCACTCGCCCGCCCATGCCTCCCTCCTGCCGCTGTCACCGCCCGCCCATGGCCCCACACCACCACCGCCCGCCCGCACCTCCCCCCACCTCCCCCCCCCGCCCCGCCCGCTGCGTAGGGCGCAAAAACACCTAGCGCCGGGCCTGATTGCGGGATGCCCCTATGCTCTGGGGGAAGTCAAATCGCGCTAAATCGCGGTGGAAACGACAAATGACAAACGAAATGACAAAACAACAAATTTTTGAAAAATTTCGTGACAAACGGAAACGACCCGAAACGGACCCATTCTGACAAACAAAAACTCGACCATTTTTTCTGGTCGTGCCCATGTCTAGTTATCACATGAATGTAATCTTGAATTATTCTAGGCAGAATCTGTATCAAAATGTCAAAAAGGCCTGTGTGCACACGTTGTGCATGTGTACCTCAAGTCTACAGACCTTCACACCATATGGAAACATGCAGCATCATGGTTCAGCAACTATTGTGCTTATGCTTCCTAACTACATGGTTGCATTGCACAAAGGAAAGGATCAAGACTTAACCATGATTCATGTAGATATGCAAAAATCAGTGGAAAAGCTCAAGTCATTACTTTCAGTGGAGCTAATACCCAGTGTGGTATAGAGGACAGAGTGACAGACTAGAACTCAGGAAGCCAGGTTTCAAATTTCTGTTTACCCATGGAGATTCACTGGCAGTGTGGAAGTAAAAAAGCACTCCTTAAATATCTCACTGACCTTGAAAACCCTTTTAGGAGCTCTATAAGTCAATTCTGACTGGATGATGCACAACAACATCAGTGATTAAGTTGTGTTACAACTCAGTGGCCTATGGTTGTGTAAGGGAAACACCATAAGTTACAGCAGCAAATTGTTGCTAAGACAGAGAAGCATTTCACTAATGTATAAATTTCATAAGGTGAAGCCATGGCATAAATAAACCCTTTATCTCCATCATCATCTGGCCAAAGAAGAGATAGGCCTCTACCCATCCTTGTGCTCACGACCTGGGGTTCAATCCCAGGTAGCAGGCTCAAGGTTCACTCAGCCTTCCATCCTTCTGAGGTCGGTAAAATGAGTACCCAGCTTGCTGGGGGGGGGGCAATGTGTAGCCTGCACACTGTAATTAAAACTGTAAGCTGCCCACAGACTATTTAATGTGGTATGGGACAGTATATAAGCAGAACTTTTGCTTTGAACCAATTACTATCAGAGGTAGCCCATGATCTGAACAAAAAGAATTCTTTTTTCCCATTCACATACAGGGCACTGATGATTACAATGGACACAAGGACAGGCTTCCAGAATTTTTGGGATGCCACAGTTGCTAGCTTTCTTTAAGGAACTAGATGGCAATTATATTTCTCCATGGAAACATAGACTCCACAAATCAGAAACAATATAGACTGAGGAGCCAGCTCTGGGCTACTCTTCATTATGAAAATAAAAAAACATGCTGTTTGCTCCCCCAGACCTCCAGGCAGTCCTTGTACAAAAACAAAAGAAGGCCATACAGTTTATATTGCCTCTCTGCAGGAATGCTATCTTGTAAGATGGCTCTTTCACTGGGGCATTCATGTCTTCTAAGATGGTTACTTCACTTCCATTCTCGTCCCGGGAGGAAGTTTGTTACGTGTTGATGTTGGTCGCGGTCACGTGGTCTTCTTCCGGTTCTGTCCCTGTTCCCATGTACGCATGGGCGTGATGGATGATACCAGCATGGCTGTTACCACATGTCCTCGTTCCATAATGAGATGTGAAATTCCATGCCTTTGTTCTCCATTTTTTCCCGGCCCGACCTTCCGTTTTTTGATGTTGCAATTCTCTGAAGCCTTGCCTTCAATGCAATACAGAGCTACGTTTGAGGCATTTGTCTTTGCACTGCGTTGCTGACTCCATAGGGAATGTACTGGTGAATGGCACTTCACACCCCTGCCATTAGATGGAGAATGGCACGTTGTGTGATGAGCCTTACCTCACAGGCACTCGTCTCGGAACGAGAAGCATGATGAGCAGATTCCCGAGACCAGGGAGGGGAATCTCTCATGCTGCTTAAATTGCAGTTCAGGGGGCGTGGTTGGGACGAACTCCCCTCGTCCCGCAATGGACGTGTGGTTAGATTACGTCATACCAGTCCCAAGTGGGACCGCGAACAGTGATGAGATGGACGTGAAGTGTCAGCCTGATGTGAATCATTTAGAGCTCCATCCCCATTGCTTTCTCTTGGGCTTGACTCATTTGTTTCTTTTTGGACCCTGTTTTTAACCTCCTTGACCGGACTTCTCCTTAAGATTAAAGATGGGCACAAACTGGTGCTGATGCTCCCTTACAACCCTTTCTCAGCCAGTCAGCCACTCACCAGGCCCAGCCTGCTTGTTGTCCTCCCATTCTTAGCTAATCTCTCTGTCATGAGTAAGAGTACATCAGCCAAAACGGCGGGGCAGAAAAGCCTAAGCTGTTGCTGGGACTGGAAAATCAGAGGAGGAGGTGCAGGAAGAGAGCATATTAGGCCTAGTGGCACACTGATTGAGCCAGAAAAGGCAGTAGAAGAGTGCAGCAACACCTATTTTTTATGAACTGGGACGTACTGGGATGAACCAGTTCATGCCCATCTATAGTTCAGACAATTTTTGGCAAGTGCATACATGTGCTGACAAAATGAGAATCTGCAAAGCTGTTTATAAACTGGATTGGTTTGGCAACATTATGGGGCTGTGTGCAGTAAGCACATTCAAACACACATATACCTTAGCCTCAACAAAATAATAAGAAGCAAAGAACCAGCTATATGATGAAAACTTGCTTTGGTTAACTTGACCCTCCAAACCACTCTCGGTCCTTGTTTAGAACTATTTATTTATTTATTTATTTATTTATTTATTTATTTATTTATTTATTTATTTATTTATTTTACCCCACCTTTCTTCTTTAAAAAAACTTTCTATCAGTTTTTGGCTCGTCACCCAGATTTCCTCCTTTCTTGATGAGAGCACTTGTTTTTGCCTTGGTGATTTCCCGGATTGACTACTGTAACACCCTCTACGTGGGGTTACCCTTGAATCTGATCCATAGACTGCAGCAGGTGCAGAATGCAGTGGCTAGGCTGGTGGTTGGTGCGAGCTTGGAACCTGAATATATGACTGAGCATCTATCCTTTAGATTAATAAATGCTCGTTCAACTAGATCCTCTTTAGCATTGGCACTTAGGGTTGCCACCCCTAGGAAAGTCCAAAAAAAGTCATGAGAAACCAGGCTTTCTAAGTGGCTGCCCCTACTCTTTGGAACAAACTGCCAGTTGACATCAGTTTAGCTCCAAATGTGGCAATGTTTCAGAGTTCTTTGAAGACCTGGCTCTACCATAAAACGTTTGGCAGTGGTCTACATTATTTGCCACCTATCGGACTCCCTATTATGATGTGCTTGCTATATGTATTTATTGTGTTTACTTAATATATGTAAAATGTTATATTTGACTTTTTGTTTCAATTTTACTTGTACACCACCTGGAGTTGTTCTCTGAATTAAACCTGGTGATATATAAATAAAAATCTAAATAAATAAATAATATTTAAATAAATATTGACTCCTAGACAGGCAGTCACTAAGGAAAACACTGTCTAATGAGAAGGGTCTTCACCTGCTTTTGGAATGACAGAAAATATGGAGCCAACCTAAACTCTTTTGGGAGGGAGTTCTCGAGTCTCGGAGCAACAGCAGAAATGAAATTTGAAAAGTGTCTTAAAGTGGGTAAAGAACATAGCTTCCCCTAGTCTAGCAGAAATATTTCAGGTGTGGACTTATAGAGTTCTTTCCATTTTAAAAATTAAAAATACAATTTGAAAGACAGTTTATTACTGGAAATGTTATTTTTTTTGTGTGTGGAATCAGAAAATCAACAACACCTAATTGGCATTTTTACCAACCTAGTTTCATTCTGGCAGGCTTTCCCTAGAGTTTTACCTCTTACTGCAACTCAGCATGCGAAAAGGCAAAAACAGCACAGATAACTACCAGAGGAGGTAAACTTGACCTCTCATTTAATTAAATCTCTCCCTCTCTCACACACATACCCATAACTGTATTGTTTCATTAGGTGAAGTATAATGAAATCTCTGGTTTTTAGCCCTCAGCTCAATATATAAATTTTAGTGCTACTAAAAGAAACAAAGGGTGTTCTTTCTTCATTGTAAACACTTCTCTTCTGTTTAAAAAAAGAAAAGCCAGGAGAAATTAATACTGCCAGGAAGGTTTACTAGGAAATAAAATTAAAATATATTTCGATGAAGGTCAGCACAATTCAGACATTTATATTTGTTTTTCTGAGGTCATACGTAGTTGTTCAACAAAGTCATGTTGACTTTGTACAAAATACACTTGCCTTAGGCAAGGTTGACTCACTAACCATTTGAAGTATTCTAAGCATGCATTGCACATAAATTCTAACATTTTTATCAGATCACTTGCTCCTGTATATTCTCCATGGTTCATGGATGTTTGCATTGCAATGAATTTTAGCAGCCTTTGGTTATCTTAGATAATTCCTTTAAACTTGCAAATAATCATTAGGTTAGTGTACAAAATCACAGAAGCCCAGGTCAAGCATAGATAGCAGTCCTCATATGATCGTGTCTGGGTTACTATGGAGTCAGAGTCAGGGTACTAGCATATCCAGTACTGTCTTGGCACTTCCACAAAGGCAACACTCATGCAGAGATTGGCTCATTCATTCATTCATTCATTCATTCATTCATTCATTCATTCATTCATTCATTCATATGTTGGAATTCCATTCCCCCGATAGCTCTGAAAACGAAAAAGGTGGCCAGCACACCCCAGGAAACTGAAGGCTTGGATGGCCTGGATTCCCAGAAATTCCCAGAGCCGAGCAGAAACCCGGTGTGCAGTTAAGCTGATGCTGATCTAAGTGTAGGTCAGGAGGCCAGGAAAACAGGATATCAGGACTAGAGATGGGCACGACTTGAAAAAAAATTTTTTCGAGTTGTCGTTAGTCGGGCCAGTCCCATTTCGGGTCGTTTCCGGTTTTCGCGAAAATTCGCAAAAATTAGTCGGTTCGTTTTTTCGTTTTTTCGTTGTCGTTAGTACTGGTTTTTTTGGGGGGGGAGCGGGCTCCTGGAGGCACCTCTCTGGGGTGGGTGCCTCCTCTGGCCCGCTATAAAGGGAAAGTGGGCTCCTGGAGGCACCCGTGGGTGCCTCCTGCCACTAGGAAGGGGAAGCAGGCTCCAAGAGACCCCTCTACATGGGGGTCTCCCTTCCTCACCTGCTGCTGCTGCAAAATGCTATGCAATAGCCATATGGATATTGCATAACATAATGTGCAGACATGAGACCAGTGTGAGAGTGATAGGGTCATACCCGCCCTTCACAAGGCTCCCGCACCACCATGTCTCACACAGAAGGGAATTGTACTTGCTGCGTGTAGTGCAATGCAAGCAAGTAGATCTGGCTTTAAGGTGGCTTAGTGCAAGAGCTAGGGTTAGGCTAGTGACGGGTAAGGTTACGGTGGGCTAGTGGGTTGCACCTCTGGGTGCCTCTCTGACCCACTAAGAAGACAGTCTGTGACGTATGGGTACGGAGTCAAGGGTTAGGGTTAGGGCTAGGGCAGGTTTTAGGGGGCTTTTTGGCACATCCCAGAAGTCTCCATGGCCAAGTGGCCATGCGACTGGTGGGATGGCTCCAAAAATTTGCATGGTTGTCCACTCCCACATGGCTGGCCACTCGGCCAGCCCATCATTGCGCAGGTGTAAATAAAATAAAATAAAATAAAATCAATGGAGGACAGAGGAGGAGAGGAGAGACATTTTGTTGCAAGAAAAAACCCACTGCTACTGTGAAAAATCTGGCAGTTTATTAATTTTCGCGTGTTTCTGTTGTGCTTGTGTGTTTTTGGACCACGATTTCAAAAACAATATTGCGTTTGCCGTCCCATTTTGGATCCCCCGCCCACACCGCATGGCATGGCGATGGCGACTCGCGAGTCCGGCTGCCCAGGATGGGGGGGAGGCGGGACCCCCCCTCCAAAAACCACCCCTCCGGTAGGTGCCCTGCGCACTTAGTCAAGCAGGCATTTTTCCGCCTGCTTTTTGGCCCGGGAATGGGTGGGGGGAGAGTTTAAAAGTTTTTTCCTGTGCCGTCCGTGCCGCTTGCTTGCGCTTTAATTGCGGCGGCCGGCGGCGAGACTGGGCTTTTTGCTGGCTGCGAGCCTGCGGCGAGTCCCACCAGAGCAGCCCAGGACGGGGGATGAGGGGGGAGGCCGGGGACCTCCAGAAACAACCCCTCTGGTAGGTGCCCTGAGGCACGGCAGGCATTTTCCCGCCTGCTTTTTGGCCGGGAACCGGGTTTTTTTAACTTTTAAAAACTTTTTTTCTGTGCCGCGTGTGGCATCGTGCGATCTCGCGATGCAAGGAACGAGCACGACAAATCAGACCAAAATTGTTCGTTCGTCGGTTCGAGCTCGAAGTCTGGGGGAGTAATTCCCGTTACCGTTTCCGTAGAGTAACGGAACCGAGTAACGGAAACGGAAACGGGAATACCGCTAAGTCGTGCCCATCTCTAATCAGGACCATCAGGGCCCATCTGCTTTTGTGAGCTTCCTTCCCTTGGCCCTTATCAATAGCTAGCCAAATATGCCCTTCCCAGATAAGCAGCATCTTTCCCCCACCGATGGAATGTATACTAACCATCCTTCCTCTGTCTATTGTTCTGCTGTTATCAAGACCTCTGGTCTGAGGCAGCATACACGCACATGTGTGCGTGCACACACACACACAGAAACTCACTCACAGAGACTCACAGGCAGACACCCACGCACACAGCTGATGCAAACACACAGAGATACAGAGAGAGACACAGCCTGAGGACCAGAGATGATTGCACCCCAACACTCTGTGTAGCATGATTGATAATGCTACATTTATATACATAAATATAAATAGAGATAAATATATTTTGGGAAACCCCATGCAAGCCAATGAATGATTTATTACTACAAGTTAAGAAACTTGCCTGGGCAGCTAGCATGAGTCTTTTCTAAGAACCAAGCTTCCATGTAAGAGCCTCAAAGGCAAAAGGCCTGCAGTGGCTGACTTCTCAACCTCTCACTGATAATCTTTTGGAGATGCTAACTGTATGAACTGTTTCATATATTCTCATGACAAAGCAATGGGAAAAAATTGGCTTGGAGGACTTTGATTGTCAGAATACCCCTAATAGCATTGACACTGTCGGTAGCTAATTGTAAAATAATGGGAGAGGAGAGATAGCCTTGCCATCTCATTCTAATGCTGCACATGAGGAGACATTCGTGCAGGGGTGTTCAAACTTTGGCCATTCAGATGTTTTGGACCACAACTCCCAGAATTCCAAGCTTGTATTGCCAATGACAAAGGACAGTGGGAGTTGTGGTCCAAAACAGCTGGAGGGCCTACGTTTGGACACCCCGGCATTAGTGTCTTCTCAGATTGCCTTGTATTGAGAATAGAGATGAGAACAAATTAAAAAATGAACTGCAAAAATCATTCAAAAATCACTAATTCATCAATTTGTATTTGTACACACATTTTTACCTCCAGAGAATGGGAGTTGATGAATTTTTAGCCATTTGATTTGTTGATTTTTGGGGGCTACAAAATGCCCAACAAAATATTTTATAGAGTTTTATTTTTTTTTTAAAAAATGACAAATTTATTCCTTAATTTGTCAGAAAAAATGTAAATTTTTTGTGAGTTGTTGACTGACAAATGAATCAAAACAAATCATTATTTTTCAGATTCGTTGTGCCATTTCTAATTTTGACAATCCAAACTGATGAGAAAAGGCAGTTCCGTGAATACAGCTACTCCTTAGTTTATGACCTACCTGTTTAATGACTGCTTGGACTTATAACCAGCATCAGCAGCCACAGCCTAACTGCTGCCATGGAGGGTTTAAGCAAAGGCTGGATGGCTATCTCTCAGGAGTCCTGTGATGGGGGTTCCTGCATGGCAGAGGGTTGGACTAGATGGCCCTTGAGGTCTCTTCCAACTCTATGATTCTATGGTTCTATGAAAGATCCTGCTTTTCCAGCCCATTTGGCCTGGGCAACAGTTCACTTCTGCTTGCCTGCCCCTACCTTGTCAGTGGATGAGAGAGGAGGAAGTGGGTCTACAGCATCCCCTCTGCCTTTCTCCTTCTTTGCTGCCTCTAAAAGACAGGCATTGTTCCAATCATCATGGTGCCTCTGTCAGGAAGAATGATGAGGAAGCTGAAACATCAACCACTTCTATTGCCCTCTATTCTTCTTTCCTTTTTGTTCTACTTCACCTGTTCTCTCTCCCACTCTGACCTGCCTTCAAGGGGGGGGGCAGCCTCAAAAGGCCAGGTGACACCTGCCTTTAAGCGCCTCACTTAACAACTGAGCCATAGAAGCAGAAGTCGGTCATTAAGTGAGTAGTGCCTGTTATTCTTTGCATCCTGACCATCTATGTACATACATATGGCATGATACAAACCCTAAAAATTCAGTATTTGCCTTATCTAGATGGGAGGCTACAGTGTGCTCATCTTTGCACACATATTGTTTCAAACTGGTACCAGGTTTTTGTCAGCTGGGGCATGGTCCACCTGAACATTGGCATGAAGGGCTAGCTGCTAGATGTATTCTAGAGAACACTGTCATTCCATTTGGTACCCATCACAGAGTGCATATGATTTGTTCCGGCTAAATGACAATGGGAAAAAGAGGGATAACACATTTCTGAATTCCAAATCATCATGTTTAATCCTCTTAAGTCAATATGTTTGGGAGCTCTACAAACCCCAAAACATTTTTTATGGGAGTTGTGAATCTCTGAGAAGTTCTCTGTTAAAGTTGGAAGGGTTAAATATCAAGGAATATTAACAGAGTAACGTCTGGTAGAGATCTCATCAGAGTTTTGAAACTCCCCTGATGAAGATTTCATTAGTTTACGTAGAGTTGAAATGCCCTGGCTCAAGAGGATAAATGTTGATTTTAGCATTCTGAAACTTCTTGTTGCTTTTTATTTTATTTTATTTCTGATAAACCTGACAGTTTTGGTTTATCTGAAATGAGAAATCGTGTGTCAAATGTACGAACAGAGAACACCCCCCCCAATTACTACTGGAAGTTATGTTACTCTACAGTGGAATGAAAACCGGGGAAAGGGAATAGTCTTCACAGAAAATTTTTCTAAAGCCATGGAATTTGACATTCTAAGTCATTGTAATGGTTACTGACTCAGGTGTGTTTAAAAGGGTATAGAAAAAAAAACTGATGAAGCATAAGTGTTACCCTATAATGAAGGAGCCAAAATTTATATTATAGTGTTGTTGGTTGTGCTAAATGTAGAGAAGGTAGGATTTAGGGATTTTATGCATTGGGACTTGGATACCTTTGAAAAAAACTGCTTTAAATACCCAGATATCGGCCCAAGTGCTAAGTTCAGAATCACTTCTAAATTTGGGGGAGCAATTTGGCACCCAATCACTCCCCCAAATCAAAGAGTTAATCTTTATAGAATAGAGTGATACTGCTTAGACTGAATCCATGATATTACCTGTGTTTTCCATTTCTTTTCCATCTCTCATAATGGATTTTGTCTTTGTTTAAATTGTTCACTTATGATTGATAGCTTTAATATTGCATTTTAAATGATGTATGGTGCCTCTTTGAAGTCATTGCTCTCAACTTGAAGCCTCTGCCAATGGCTCCTTATGAATGTTTGCCTGACACAAAGGTAAGAATTCCCATGCTTTAGCTATGCTTTTCATTCAGGGTGCTTAGATTCCAAGAATCTATAGCTCCCTGGGGAATTCTTGGAGTCATGATCCAACATCACAAATCTTCATCCCTCTACATTTAATAACAAATGGCACCAATATTACTGTGAAGTGTTGGATCAGATCCTCAGCCATTGGAACCTTGGACACTGTCTGTTCTGAGGAATGCCCTTGATACAACCCTGTTTGCAAACCTCATTGGAAAATGAAGACTAGAATTATTTTTGTTTTGCTGTGATCTACCTGAAGCCTGGAGAGAGGATATACCACAAAGAAAAAAGTCATTCTACTACATTTCAGTTAGCTAGTAGAGATGGGCACAACTTGAAAAAAAATTTTTCGAGTTGTCGTTAGTCGGGCCGGTTCCGTTTCGGGTCGTTTCCGTTTTTGCGAAAATTTGCAAAAATTAGTCAGTTCGTTTTTTTGTTTTTTCATTTTCATTAGTACTGGGTTTTTGTGGGGGGGTAGTGGGCTCCTGGAGGCACCTCTGTGGGGTGGGTGCCTCCTCTGGCCCGCTATAAAGGGAAAGCGGGCTCCTGGAGGCACCCGTGGGTGCCTCCTATCCTCACCCACTAGGAAAGGGAAGCAGGCTCCAAGAGACCCCTCAACATGGGGGTCTCTCTTCCTCACCTGCTGCTGCTGCAAAATGGTATGCAATAGCCATATGGATATGCATACCAGTTGCAGACAGTGAGACTAGTGATGGCAGTGAACCCAGAGCCATAGGTGATGCCTAAGGCTCTCGCACCACCATGTCTCACACAGAAGGGAATTGTACTTGCGTGTAGTACAATGTAAGTAGATCTGGCTTAGGGTTAAGGTGGGTTAGTGCAAGGGCTAGGGTTAGGCTAGTGACGGGTAAGGTTACGGTGGGCTAGTGGGTTGCACTTCTGGGTGCCTCTCTGACCCACTAAGAAGACAGTCTGTGACGTATGGGTAAGGACTGGAGTCAAGGATTAGGGTTCGGGTTAGGGGGCTAGGGCAGGTTTTAGGGGGCTTTTTGGCACATCCCAGAAGTCTCCATGGCCAAGTGGCCATGCGATTGGTGGGATGGCTCCAAAAATGTGCATGGTCGTCCACTCCCACATGACTGGCCACTCGGCCAGCCCATCCAATGCGCAGGTGTAAAAATAAATAAATAAAATAAAATCAATGGAGGACAGAGGAGGAGAGGAGAGACATTTTGTTGCAAGAAAAAACCCACTGCTACTGTGAAAAATCTGGCAGTTTATAAATTTTCGTGTGTTTCTGTTGTGCTTGTGTGTTTTTGGACCACGATTTCAAAAACAATATTGCGTTCGCCGCCCCATTTTGGATCCCCCACCTGCACCGCATGGCATGGCGAGTCCGGCTGCCCAGGATGGGGGGGAGGCGGGACCCCCCCTCCAGAACCACCCCTCCGGTAGGTGCCCTGCGCCCTTAGTCAAGCAGGCATTTTTCCGCCTGCTTTTTTGGCCCGGGAATGGGTGGGGGGAGAGTTTAAAAGTTTTCTCCTGTGCCGTCCGTGCCGCTTGCTTGTGCTTTAATTGCGGCGGCCGGCGGCGAGACTGGGCTTTTTGCTGGTTGCGAGCCTGCGGCGAGTCCCACCAGAGCAGCCCAGGACAGGGGATGGGGGGGAGGCCGGGGACCTCCAGAAACAACCCCTCTGGTAGGTGCCCTGAGGCACGGCAGGCATTTTTCTGCCTGCTTTTCGGCCGGGAACCGGGTTTTTTAACTTTTAAAAACTTTTTTTCTGTGCCGTGTGGCATCGCGCAATCGCGCGATGCAAGGAACGAGCACGACAAATCAGACCAAAATTGTTCGTTCGTCGGTTCGAGCTCGAAGTCTGGCGGAGTATTTCCCGTTACTGTTTCCGTAGAGTAACGGAACCGAGTAACGGAAACGGAAACAGGAATACCGCTAAGTCGTGCCCATCTCTATTAGCTAGCTTCAGGGGGTGATGTGTTAGGCAACTTTAAAATGTCCTCTTAACTAAAGCTTGACATCATTGGGTTATCAGGTTGGATTTGCACCCAAGGAACAATAGTTAGGTATCTGGTTGCAGAACCAGAGGTTGAGAGTTCAGTTCCCCACTGTGTCACCCTGCATGGCATTGGGCAAGCTGCCCAGTCCCAGGATGCTCTCAGAAGAAGCCACTTCAGAGTCCTCTCTACTCATGCCATATACTGTACTCTGGGATAAGCGTCAACAGATCCTACTCCTCCTGTCTTTGAAAAGTGTTTGAAAAGTGTTGCCATAGCTCCCCTCTATCTTCTTTTCTCAAGGCTACAAAGGACTAGTTCTTTCAGTTTTTCCTCATAGGGTTTCTAGCAAGCTCCCTTGCTACAGCTGCAAAATGGAGGACCCAGATTTACAAGAGAGTTTCTGTCTAAACCTCATCATGATGACCCAAAGAGCTGTTTGGCAATAAAGTACAGCAAATACAGAAGGTGCTAGACTCTCCTCCATTTCAACTTTGAAACAAAGGCTTTCTATCAAGGTGGTTTTAGGTATATACTTCCTTTCAGCAGGCAACTGGACTTGATGACTTATGCAGTCTCTTCCAGATCTAGAGATCTATAGGAATCTCCTATTGTTCCCTGACTAGCTACACTCACAAGGATGGTAAGCCTCTCCTTACTCTGTTGTCCCTCTCTTTTTCTGGGAAGCAACATGGGTGTATTTTCTGTGTGCATATGAGCTGAAGCATCTCCTCAGCAGATGTGTTATTTTCCACATGTAGAAATGTGATAAGCACATGCAGTAAAGAACGGAATGCTCTTCAAGATCCTATAAGATTTCTTTCTCCATTTTTAGCATTATGCCTCGGTTTCAAACTACTGCACTTATCCCATCATGCTTAAAAATTCTACTATGGTAAAGAGGCGAGTTGCCTAGATGACCTGAGCATATCCGATCTCACCTGATCTCAGAAGCTTAGCAGGGTCAGGCGTAGTTAGTACTTGGATGTGCGAACACCAGAGAATACCAGGTGCAGTAGGCACCTGGAGTAGGGACTGGCAAGCCACTTCAGTATTCGTACCAAGAAAAACTCCATAGACATGGAGTCATGAAGAGTCGGTCACGACTATAATGACACAACAACAACAAAACCATAGAGGCCATACTAGGTCAGTGTTACAGAAGCATGTGAGGGAGGGGCTCCCAAGGAAATGGAGGCATTTTCTAATGATTTTTATTTCAACAGGACATCTCTTATGCCAGTGCCTTTAGAATTGCAGGCAAGAGAATTCTGGATGATTAAAATCAGTAAAGGAAAGGCATTTTTCAGCTTTTGAAGGCATAGCATCATCTTTGCTTCTTTCCAGACTGTAAGCAGCCAATTTCTGAAGGAGAGGACAACAGTTGAGTTCCATTTGTCTATAAAAGGGGATAGACTTGCACTGGGGCACACAGAGCCAGACAATCTGTTTCCTTGATGCCTTCAGTAAACAGTAGCATCGCTATAGTAAGATCTCCGTCAGCAAATGGCTTCCATCTCCCTATCTCCTTCCAGATGGTGAAGATTATCAGGATGTCTTGCTTTTCTGACACAAGTTGACTGCTGACACATGTTCAATTTGCCCTTCCATGGCTAAGGAGAGGTGTTAAAAATATCAGGCTCCTTGTTCATTTTCTCAACATCCCACTGGCATTTTGTCCCATTTTCATATCAAATTGTAAAATATTTTGCTTTTTTTCTATATAGAAACTCCAGGCACACTACAGTGTGCTCCTCATCCCCATGGATATCTTTTTCTAAGGCATGCATTGAGAAAAGGATGTTTCTGTGTATTTTTGAGGCATATGTATGCTTAATTTTGCATATTCTTTTAAAAAACATACACAGCCTTTTGTGCACCCCCTGCATGCATCACAGTCTCTCAATGTGTACAGATTTCTGAAGCAATATATGCTCCATTTTATTGTTTCCATCGCAGAGGGAAGAATATGGTTATATCTGTATGGAAATATTCATCCAGTGATTTACTCTTCCATTCCTATCTCTTGTTGACGATTACAGCAATATATTAAAAAAAAACACCTAAAGGAAATTGTTAAATGTTTTAATGAACTATTGATATAGGCTTCTTTCTCTGTTCTTTCTTCTCTTGGCTTGCGAAGTCCTACCTCACTTATCTAGTGATGCCCTTCTTCAACAGAGTTACTGCAGGAAAGGGCATGTTCCTGTTATGAAATGTTGAATTTATGTACTTGAAAAGTAATGAGTAGTAGAGATGGGATTTTTGTTTTGGAAGTGGTCACCTTCCAAAATGAAACGTGGGAGCCCAACTGACATTCGGAATCAGAGGAACAAAATCAACCAATCCCTCATCTTGTGTTGGAGTGGTAAAGGGTTAAACTCTAATAAGGAAGAAGACTCCAACTTCATCTTCCCTTCTCCATGGCGCTGGTCAATCAGGAGCTGAGCAGGGAAATGCATCATCCTGCCTCCCTGTTTGATTGGCCAGTGCCAGGGAGAAGGAAAGTTAAGGTCAGAGGCTTCTTAGCCCCTCACAACCGGAGCACAAGCTAAGGGATTGGTTTAGAAGCTGAGTCGTGGCAACTGGACTTCTTTTCTTGAGAGATTGAAACATTTAGCTACTCATCCAAACAGCTTTGTCAGTCTGAGAAAAGCTAGTTGTGAGTCCTCCATTTTATAGTTCACTTTAATCTCACGTCACCCTGGTCTGAAATAGGCTCATAAGATGAGAAATGGCCTGAACAGACTTGTTAGGTGGACAATAGTCTCAATAGGCCATTAGGTGCACAATGCCCTAAGGTGCTGAAACCCCTAAAGTATGGGTCGTTAGCTTTGGCCTTGGTGGTGGTGGTGTGGCATGAAGGGAAGGAGACAACCAACAGTTGAAGGGGAGCCCTCCTCGGCAGCGCTGCTGGCTCCTCCTCCTTCGTGAGCCCAGCCTCCGGATCTCTGGTGACCATACAGAAGAAGAGAAACAGAGGGGGAGAAGAAAGATTGGGAGAGGGAAAAATCAAATCAAAAAGAAAACACACACACACACACACACACACACACACACACACACACACACACACACACACACACACACACACACATCTTCATCTTGTAGAGCCCTTCCACCTCCCTGCCTATCCTGTCGAGGCAGCAGCCACAGCCACCACCTGCCTTTTAAACCAGTCCGCCTCTCACTCTCTGGACAAGAAACTTCCTTGCCGGCCCCTCTTGACCTGCAGAATCATTTAAAGCAAGAGGTGCTGTGGCTTACTGCTTCCAACTTGTTCCCAACACTCTGCAATCAACCTTTCAAAGAGAGATCTGTGCAAGTTTCATTGTTGTTGTTTGCCATTAGAGATGGGCATGAAACGCCAAAATGGCATTTCGTGGTCGTTATTCAGGCCCTGGGGTCTGCTTTGCTCCGTTTCTGTTTTTCGGGGCCCCAGGGCCCACTTTGTTTCCGTTTCTTCATTTTTCAGGTGTGGCAAGCTGTGGCCGCAGGGAGCCTTCCCAGGGCCGGGCACCACCAGAGCCGGCGGCATGCAGGCTGAGAGAGTGTTCCCGCGGCCGCGGGGAGCCCTCCTGGGGCCGGGGCAAGCCTCCTGGGAGAGCCATCCTGCAGCCACGGCGAGCCCTCCCGGGGTTGGGTGCCACCAGAGCCAGTGGCAAGCCTGCCAGCAGGAGAGCAATCCCGTGGCCATGGGGAGTCCTCCCAGAGCCGGGCGCTGCTCCGGTCACCACCAGGCCGCCACCCCCGGAGCACCACCAAGCACCACCCTTCCTTGGGCCCCCTCCCCAAGGACCGATCCACCGCGCCATCCGCCACCCCTGTTGGGTCACTAAACCCAGAGCAACGTGCAGTGCTGCCCTAACTGGGGCCCTTCTCCCTGGGAACCACTCTGCCCTGGGAGCCGCCACCCCAGCAGACCGCCACCCAGCACACACCCCCGGGCCTAGACCCGGGAAACCTGTGGGGAGGTGCAGCTGCACTTCCCCCCATGCTCCAACAATGCCCTCTGCTCTGGCTTCCGAGCCGGCTGCATCATTGCCGCTTCGCCACATGGCCGAGATCCCGGAGCCCAGCCCATAAGGGCTCGGATCCCGCCGCTTCTTGCGAGATCAGCAAAGTCTTGCGTCATCGGCTCCGGCGGGGAGGGGGCAAAGAGGCTCCACCAGGACCAGCCCCCTCTCGCCGCCCTCTGCTGCTCCATTATTCATTGCGCGAGCAGCATGCGGCAATAACGGAAACAAACAGAACCGAAGAAAATTTTCTTGGTTCTGTTCGGTTCGAGCCTGCCCCATCGCAACGGTCGTTATTTGTAACGTTACGTAATGGAACGAATAACAGAGAACGGTAACGAAAAATGGTCGTTTCGTGCCCATCTCTATTTGCCATACATGTGCTTCTTGTTTGATACACAATGTGGATCTTGCCCAGATCTGTTTCTTGGGAGCAATAAGCCACAGCATCCCTCACTTTAAATGATACTGCAGTTGGGGGGGGGGGGGCAGGGAAGGCAGTTCCTCCATCCGGAGAGCATGGGGGGCAGGCTAGTTTGGCTTAATTCTCTCAAAACTCCACAATTCACCATTTAGAGACAGATCTCCTCTTCTGCTTGGTTACCAGAGATCTGGTGGCTGGGCTCATGGAGAAGGATCCAGTGGTGGCATAACCGGAGCTGACAGCACTCACTGCCCAGGGGGGCTCCTCTTCGACTGTACAGGGAAAGTGGCAGAGCTGGATATGGAAAGACGGCCAAATTGAGCCAAAATGGGTTGAGAAATTGACAAATGATAAAAAAAGATAAACATTCATCACTTGGTATTTCTTGGGCTTTTCTAACTGAATGAATAGGTAGTGACAGATTTCTTGTGAATTTGTGCTTTTTGACAAATATCACAATTCATTTTTTAATTCTTGCCATCTCTACTCATTATCACAAAACACATAAATTAGGGTTGCTATGTTGGCAATGTCTCAATCTTTGTAATTTAAGATTCAAAGCCCGTAAACAAGAAAACAGATTGCTTAAGCAGAGTATTAGGCCCAAAACCTAATATCAGATAATACTACTTTTAGACAAATAAGCCAAGGTTTACTGAGGATAGAACATGTTAATGCCCTAAATGCTGGTTTTATAAACACTTTCAAATAAGATATGCATTCTTGCATCAATTTCTCTATGCAATACTTTATTTTTTTCCTATTTGTTTTCCTTAAAATGCAAGTTTTATTTGACCTAATATCTATATCTCAAAAAATAGAAATAGCACAGACCAGAAGATTCCAATCAGTAAATTAGTCCAAGATCTGTCACTTTTGTTGGTTCAAATGGAGACTGAATGGGATTTTCAAGCATCCCTGATGTTTAAAAATAAACACGCCTATATGACAAGAATGTCCGTGAAGATTCTCACTCATTAGGTGAGGTCGTCTGGAAGTTGAGGCATGGCAACTGTACTTCTTTTCTTGAGAGATTGAAATGTTTTGCTACTCATCCAATCAGCTTCATCAGTCTGAGCAAAGTTAGTGGCAAGGCTTCCAATTTATAGTTCTATATACAGTGATCCCCCGCCTATCGTGGGTGTTAGGGACCCAACCCGACCTGCGATAATTGAAAATTCATGATATGTGGATGCAAGTTGGGTCAGGCCTGGGGGGCTTATCTGGGAGCCCTTGTACATACCCCTAGCATGGCGCTGCCTTCTGGAGGCCCTCCCTGTGAACTGGAAGTCAATTCTGGATCACCGAAAATCATTCCTGAGGCCTCCGAGAGGCCTAGAAAGGTCCTTGGAGGCCTCATAAATGATTTTTGGTAACCGGAAGTGACTTCTGGTAAACTGGAAGTCACTTCAGGTTCATAGGGAGGCCCTTTTGGGGCCTCCAGAAGGCCCAAACAGGGCCCTCGCAGGCCCTTTCGGGGCAGCACGAGTCCTTGGGTAAGTATGGAAGCCCTGAAACAGGCCTTTCCCCCTTACCCCAGGGGGCCTTTTTTCATATACTGTGGTCATGCAATATAGCGGAACCACAGTATATGAACCGTGAACGGGTGGGGGACCACTGTAATATGATATGAGCAGAAGAATAAAATATATTGTATATATTTAACATATAACAACTCCCTTTTTTCCTTCCTGGTTACTCTTTATCACTATTTTATTATATTACTGGACAGGTTTTTTTATGGTTTATATAATTTGGTTCACTCTTAAGCCACCAGGTGGCAATCCTCAGTCACCTTCCTGTTTTTGTTTTTGTTTGTTTGTGGTATTAACTATGCATTTTAAATTATTTTACGTTGCATGTTTTGATTAATTATGTAAACCTCCCCAAGTAGCATTCTACCTATACTAAGTCAGGCGATCTGAAGCTTAATAAATAATAAATAAATAAACATTTTGCTAAAATTGCTAGAAATAAGGACAAATAAAAATGATAACAATGAAAATGTAATAATATTTTTTTAAAGAAAAGCTAGCAACTTGACACTTTTCTTGTCAAACGGTAATGGCTTTTTCCTGTATCGTTCACAGTAATGTATTTCCCCTTTGTTATCTACTAAGAGATGCTCCATGCATTCCCTCCCACTGCTTTTTACTTCACTACAGCAAAGAATATATATGTATGTGTTCCAAGAACCAGCACTCCCCTCTTTCCCCCACCCCCGGCCCTTTGGATGGCGTTGGCATTTGTTATCTGCTTGTTGGTTTTAATCATCCAGGTTTTTCACTTTGGAATTTAAAAAAAGCTTGCAAAAGCAGAGTGGACTGCCTTCAAACGTGTGAGATAAGATTTGCACAGTTGTCATTTTTCACGACTTAATTGGAGACAGTTATGCCTGAGTGCTAAGATGCAGCTTTATATTGATGGCGAAAATAATGACAGCAACAGCAAAAGTGTATGACAAAGTACATTATGTCCCAATTAGCCAGGCTTACACTGATACTATTAGGGGAAAACAAAAGGCAGAGGTAGACATTAATGTCCCATTTTGTTTAGGCAAGTCTGTTGTAAAGCTGCCTTTTTCACCCTCTGAAGCTGTTATTTAGCCATAGGAATGCCTGTAATGAGGCCTCGCCGGATCACTTTCTTCATAAGACTTATTAACTTGTTTCAATAGATGCTAGCTGTTTCTCTCCACCCAGGTTGCTCTTCTTTCACTTAGAGACCTAGTTACTGTGGTACTGTATAGTTGGAAATAGAGATGGGCATGACTTGAAAAAAAAAATTTCGAGTTGTCGTTAGTCGGGCCGGTTCCGTTTCGGGTCGTTTCCGTTTTTCGCGAAAATTCACAAAAATTAGTCGGTTTGTTTTTTCATTTTTTCATTTTTGTTAGTACTGTTTTTTGGGGGGGGTAGCGGGCTCCTGGAGGCACCTCTCTGGGGTGGGTGCCTCCTCTGGCCCGCTATAAAGGGAAAGCGGGCTCCTGGAGGCACCCGTGGGTGCCTCCTATCCTCACCCACTAGGAAAGGGAAGCAGGCTCCAAGGGACCCCTCAACATGGGGGTCTCCCCTCCTCACCTGCTGCTGCTGCAAAATGGTATGCAATAGCCATATGGATATGCATACCAATTGCAGACAGTGAGACTAGTGATGGCAGTGAACCCAGAGCCATAGGTGATGCCTAACTAAGGCTCTCGCACCACCATGTCTCACACAGAAGGGAATTGTACTTGCGTGTAGTGCAATGCAAGTAGATCTGGCTTAGAGTTAAGGTGGGTTAGTGCAAGGGCTAGGGTTAGGCTAGTGACGGGTAAGGTTACGGTGGGCTAGTGGGTTGCACCTCTGGGTGCCTCTCTGACCCACTAAGAAGACAGTCTGTGATGTATGGGTAAGGACTGGAGTCAAGGATTAGGGTTAGGGTTAGGGGGCTAGGGCAGGTTTTAGGGGTTTTTTTGGCACATCCCAGAAGTCTCCATGGCCATGTGGCCATGCGATTGGTGGGATGGCTCCAAAAATTTGCATGGTCGTCCACTCCCACATGGCTAGCCACTCGGCCAGCCCATCATTGCGCAGGTGTAAAAAAAATAAAATAAAATAAAATCAATGGAGGACAGAGGAGGAGAGGAGAGACATTTTGTTGCAAGAAAAAACCCACTGCTACTGTGAAAAATCTGGCAGTTTATAAATTTTCGCGTGTTTCTGTTGTGCTTGTGTGTTTTTGGACCACGATTTCAAAAACAATATTGCGTTCTCCGCCCCATTTTGGATCCCCCGCCCACACCGCATGGCATGGCGAGTCCGGCTGCCCAGGACGGGGGGGGGGAGGCGGGACCCCCCCTCCAGAAACCACCCCTCCGGTAGGTGCCCTGCGCCCTTAGTCAAGCAGGCATTTTTCCGCCTGCTTTTTTGGCCCGGGAATGGGTGGGGGGAGAGTATAAAAGTTTTTTCCTGTGCCGTCCGTGCCACTTGCTTGTGCTTTAATTGCGGCGGGCGGCGGCCGGCGAGACTGGGCTTTTTGCTGGCTGCGAGCCTGCGGCGAGTCCCACCAGAGCAGCCCAGGACGGGGGATGGGGGGGGAGGCCGGGGACCTCCAGAAACAACCCCTCTGGTAGGTGCCCTGAGGCACGGCAGGCATTTTTCCGCCTGCTTTTCGGCCGGGAACCGGGTTTTTTTAACTTTTAAAAACTTTTTTTCTGTGTCGCGTGGCATCGCGCGATCGCGCGATGCAAGGAACGAGCACGACAAATCAGACCAAAATTGTTCATTCGTCGGTTCAAGCTCGAAGTCTGGCGGAGTAATTCCCGTTACCGTTTCCGTAGAGTAACGGAACCGAGTAACAGAAGCGGAAACGGGAATGCCGCTAAGTCGTGCCCATCTCTAGTTGGAAACTGGATACAGGACATCTATTTCACAGACCTTTTACTTGCCCATTCATCCTTAATGAAATTCCTGTCCATTCTTAATCTCTGGCTGAGCAAACTGGTAAAGGTTGAGCAGAGTTACTGTTGTTTTGAGCAATAAACAATCCAGTTAGTTGGCAATACTAATTTAGAAGAACAGCTGAAAGGCAAGTAAGAGGATGGGATATCAATAGTGCTATCAGTTTCTTCCATCTCAGCAAATACACCTCATGTTCTTGGCAACTTTCTTGTGTGCCAATTTGCACTATATCTATCTGGGTTATTTTCCTTGTATACTGGTTTGCATGGTAAGTGACTGGAATTGATTGACAATTTTATGTGGGATTTGTGCCAGGATGGACATTTAAGATAGCTGAGAGGTGTGGAAGAACGTTCATGAACAGAAATTGGAACTGAATGGTCTGTGTGGTTCTTGGCTAGAGATTTTATTTTATATATAAGGCTGTAGGAGAAGGAAAAAATAAGGTAGGACTTTTAGTTAGACATATGTTAGAGGTTTAAGTTGATAACCGCTGTTAGACTTGGAGAATGGAGAAGAGGAATGAGAATTAGTGTGATTGGTTTTGTGAAAAGCTGTGAATAAAACTGTGGTCCTGTTGGTACTTTTGTTGAAGCAATTATATATTGATATAAAACAGAGATGTCCAAACTTTTTTCACCCCATAGAGCACTTGCCAATTTTTTTTCTGTAGACCCCCTGCTTGCCTAATATTGAATTTCCCCAAACTTATTAAATTCAAATATGTTTTTGACAGCTGACACAGTGCTACTCACTTTGATAGGGGCTTTTGTAGCATGGAGAATTGTAAAAAAAGAAAAACATGTACATTTTTTCATACCTTTATTGAAAACACACAACATGCAAGTAGATTTGGAATGAAACAAATCAGAACCTAGTAAAATTCTTACATAAAATTAATACACAAATAATGCTGTTAATGGGAGGGATGAGCCAAATGCTCTGATAGCAATTGTTCAATATTTGGCTTCAAATTAGTGAAGTGTAGTCTTAAATCACCACGTTCAGTGATTTGCAATCAATTTATTTTTTTGTAAGAAGATTGGCAACCACATTAAGCCCCCTTTCCATAAGGCACAGTATGAAGATGGAAAAGCTATCTTTCACTCTGATTCTATGATTCTCATCTCTCCTTCCTTTGAACAAAGCCACCTCCTCAGGTACTGAGCCAAGAGGGAGACTTAATGTATACACTTCTTCTTAACAACACTCATATAATGGCCTGCAGTTCACCTCACCAGTTGCACTAACTGCCACCATTCACAAACACAAACACAAAGGTACCTACACATTCCACCAGGGATATTGGCAACTCTTTGGTTCTGCATCTGAGTCTTTGGGACCAAGTCTCGAGTTCCAAGCCCTGAATCTGAGTCCCTACTGAAAACAAACTTTCCCCCAAGAACAAGGAAGGGGTAGATCAGTTTTGAGTTGTGGGTTGAATTTGAGTCACTGAACCATCCTGCCCCAAGACGTAAGTGCTGCTTACATCTGACTTGACAGGGAGTCCCACAACTTGAGTCCCCATTCCTGTATCCCATGTTCCTGAAAATGAGGCCATGAGCAACCAAGTCATTTCTCTCACATGCTACATATTAGCCAATTCAGTTTTGCTGCTGCCTTCCTTGGTGCACATCTACAGTCCAGTTTTGCCAATTCATGTCGATGTCAGGGAGTCAGACAGGATTTTTTGAGCTATACCTACTGATACCTATATTTCCAAGTAGGAGCATCTTCCATCATTTCATATTTTGCATGTTAAGGTGGACAGCCAGGTACACTTAAAAAGCAGTCTAAAACAGGAAGAGTCCCTGAGTCTGCAGAGTCATGTCTCTACAGCCCTTAGCACATTAAAAAAGAAACCATAGTCTGCTCTCTGTTCCATTGCATCTGTGTACTTTCACCCTCAGCTCACAATCAGAAAAAATGATGCAACAACTACAAATAGAAGCCCCACCCATGGGACCAGATTAATTGATTTATTAAATGAACTGATTTGCTTTCTAATTACAGCTTGGGTTGTTGTTACATGGGAGAATTGGCTAGGAACAATTCTCAGGCACAGGGAGGGCAGGAGAGTGATAAACAGACATTAGGTTTGATTTGCGAGGAGAAAAACCAAGAAAAATGTTTCTGTGTTGTTGTTTTAGAAAAACTGCAAATGTTTTCCTGCTGAGTGGAAATGATCTCTCGTGGCATGGAATTTCCAGAGTGTAGAATAGCTTCTGTAGTCAATGACTCCCCTACTGTTCTTTGGGAGCTGTCAGTTACTGCTGCTCCTTTTTGGTCTTGTTTTATCTCCTGATTTTTTTTTATTAGCAGGGAACATTTTCTTCCTGCTTCCTCTTAAGTGGCTTTCAATTACATTTGTGTAATTACATTTGTGTAGGTGAGAATTTTCTGTTAATCCATTGAGGGGGTGTTCTCCCATGGGAAGTAAGCAAGGTCACAATGGCACCTATTATAGGTCTTCTCTATAGGGAGCTGTGAAAATCCACCCTCCCACAGGGAAGTAAAAGCAGAACCATTTCCCCCCACAAGAAATTTTGTTTCCTTCTCTTCTTCATAGGTATAAACATAACGACCATGTCCAACATGTTCGCCACTGATCATGCAACAATATGCCATCATCGATCATGAACTGAATTCTACTTCAGGATTGCTATTGTTGAGTTAGGTGTTGCTCCTACAGATGGACTTTTGTGTCAACATGAATTGTCAGAACATGTTCGGGAGGCAAAAGAGGCTCTTATAATAAACATCTTAGATCATCAGAGCTGGAAAGCATGCTATGGATCACTGAGTCCAGTCCCTCTCCAGGAAGCATGGTGGGGAATTGAATTCCCAACCTTTGGTTCCATGGCCAGAAACCTAAGCCAATGAGCTATCCAGCAGATACTCTTTTTTTGAAGCATTTCCTTCACTTCATGAAGCATTTGCAAGGGCTTCTGGCAGCACTAGTACTGAACAGCAATAAAGAGACTTTACTGTTTTACCTCAGCAAGCCAGCCTCAGAGGCTGAATTATTTAGGGTTGCCATAGAGATAGAAAAACAAGGTTGCCAACTTGCTTTGCATGTGAAAAGGGAAAAAGCAAATTAACCAAGATACAGCTAAAAGCAGGTATTTCCCGATAAAGCTTCTAGACTAGTGTACATTGAGTTTAGGATGAGCAATTTTCCTCTGCCTTTCAAGCAGTTGATCCGAGTGTATAAAAGTATTCTGGCTAATACTGCTTGATAAAATTTATCTAAATTAGCTAAAAAATTGGCATAGTATCAAAATACTAGTGCTTATGGAATCATGGGAGGTCTCCCATATGCAGATTATGTAGGCAGGAATGGTAGCTCTTGCAGCTTATTGAAGCAGCTCACAGTCAACACATGAAGGAAGACTGATGTTTTGGACTACGACTCCCACAGTCCTTTGCCACTGGCAATACAGGCTTGGGATTCTGGGAGCTGTGGTCAAAACATCACGACATGCCTGAAGGAGGCTCCGTTCCGCCACATGCATGCGCGGCGGGACGTCTTTGCCTCCCCCGCGCCGGGAAGCAGCGCGAGATGAGAGCTTCCGCTCTCGCGAGGCCGGGGGACCGCGCGAGATTGCCCGGCCATAAAGCCGGCGGCGCCATTTCCCCGGCCTCATTCGTTTTCCGGCGGGCGGAGAGACCAGCAGCAGGAAGATGAAGAGTGGCGGCGGGGCGCGAGGAAGGAGCGGAGACCGAGCGGGCGAGCGGCGTTGGAGCGGCAGAGGACGAGCGGCGGCCAGGAGGGCAGCTTTAAAGGCGAAGCACACGAGCCGCCAGGCCGACGATCGGCGGGGGGGTGAGCCTGCCAGCCAAAAGAGAGAGAGGCCGGCCTTGGAACTAGCTGCAGGCAGCAGCGGAAACCCCCTGCGAGAGGCATGAGCGCGGCCAGCGGCCTTGCCACGTGGGACAGCCAAGCAACGAGGAGACCCGAGGCGACAGCGCGAGGCAGCGGGCGGGGTTTGCGACCCCGCGAGGTTTGGAGGGACACCAGGGCGGTTGGCGGGAAGCCGAGCCACGACCAGGAGGATAAGGGAGGTGTCGCCGGTGGGGGGGCGAGTAGCATTGGAAGAGGGAGGGCAGCGATAGTGAACTTGGCCCCAAGCACCAGCCCAGAGAGCACCATTATGCCCCCCAAGAGTCAGAAAGGGAAGGGGAAGCGGCCAGCCAAGAGGGACCAACTGCAGGCGGACGAGATTGACCTCGAGGGGGCGCAGATGGCCTTGCTTAAAAACTGCATGGCCAGGCTTGAAGCGCTGGAGAGGCGGCAGGGGGCCCATGAGGCGCAGGAGCCACCAACCCAGGAGGGTCCCAGAGGGAAGCAAGTAGGGCACCCCCCTCAAGGGGAGAGGGCACACAAGCGGGCAAGAATCACAGAAGTCCTCAAAGAAATGTCTTCTAGGCTGGCCGCCCTCGAGGGGAAGGGAGCCCCGAGCGGCCCTGGAAGTGACCAAGTCAGACCGCCAGCCGGAACTACCCAATCAGCGGAGGAAGGCCTAGACGAGAACGGGGCATTGGAACTCGCGGCCGACCCAGAAAACGGACCGAGCGTTAGCGTGGAACTGGAGGCGGGCAGTAGCGCAGGTGAGTCAGAGGGCGCTGAGAGGGGCGACGGGGCGGGGGTTGGACCCATTGGGCTAGCACTGGGAACCAGTGAACCCAGTGGGGAGATGGGCACATGGCCGTGGGACGGCACAACCCAGCAGCGGCGGCAGCTTGTCTGCCCCCCGGCACTCCCCACTCAACCGAACCCGCTAACTTTGATGCCATCGGGGCAACCCCAGCCAGTCAGCCCTTGGCCAAGTCTGGGAAGTCCGGGGGTCCAGCACCCGGGGGCGAGTCATGCGGGTTGGGTCCCGCTGATCCAGAGTTGGCCAGGGCTTGGGGGTGGCAATACTTCCCAGCAGGCACCAGCTAATTACTGGCAGCCATCCGGGGGCGTGGGGGGATGGGCAGCCTCTCACCAGCCCTGCCCCCCCGCAGTTATGGGTCCATATGGTATGGCTAGCTGGATGAACCCAGCGGGCGGACCAGCATACCCGAGCAATGTGCCTGTGCACGCAATCCCTTACGGAGACCAGGCCTTGCCACTTGGGGGGCACCTGACAACAGCTACGAGGGAAAAAATACTAAGGGGTGAATTCATTGACCTGTTTAGTTTGTTGAATACGGAGGTTGAAGGGAAGGAAGGGGACAAGGAGGACGAGAAAGACAAAGAGAGACGCCTTAGGAGGAAGCCCGACAGGAGCTGGAAAAACTGGCTGCCAGCCTATTCCATATACATGTCGGTGATAATTCGGGCCCAGCCCTGGCGGGCGCAAGCACTAGTACAGTATCAGGACCTGATATACAAGGCCTATACGGACTTCCCAGGGTACATTTGGCTCCAGTACGACGAGCAGTTCCGTAAAAGGGCAGCAATGGATCCCACCCTGAGGTGGGATGTGCCCTTGCCGTCGTTGTGGCTCCAAATTATGACGCCTGCAAGGCCAGCGACCGGAGATAGATTTGACAGTGGACACCTAATTAGCAAACCCACACTGCCCAACTCTACCTGGGGTAATGCGGGGCAGGTGGTTCAACCCCGCCTGCTTTGCTGGGACTTTAATGGCCAAGGAGGCTGTGCAAGGAAAATGTGCAAATTTAAACACGAATGCACCAACTGTGGAGGGACCCATGCAGCAGTCAACTGTAACCGGGGCAGGCAGCACAAAGGCGGTAACAGGGACCAAGGGGCTTACGGCAGGGCCAACCAGTCGGGGGTGGGAGTTTCAAAAGGGACCCAGCCCAATCAAAATACCAGTGCTTAGCCGATGGCTCGAGGACTACCCCAACAGAGAGGCAGCCGCCATCTTGTTGGAGGGCTTCAAAGAGGGTTTTAGAATACCGGTAGAGGGGGAAAGGCGGCCAGGCTCTGCAAGAAATCTGAAGTCGCTCAAGGGGTTGGAAGGTATAGCGAGGGAAAAGATTCAGAAGGAGTTGAGGGAGGGGAGGGTGATCGGCCCTTTCACCGAACCACCGATCCCAAATTTAAGGGTGTCGCCACTCGGTTTAGTGCCTAAGAAGACCCCTGGGGAGTTTAGGTTAATTCACCACCTTTCCTACCCTGAGGGCTCCTCTATTAACGACGCCATACCACACGAGCTGTGCACAGTTAAGTACACCTCGTTTGACGCGGCCATACGCATGATCCGGTCCTGTGGGGTGGGAGCCGAGCTAGCGAAGTCAGACATAAAGTCAGCCTTCAGGTTACTCCCGGTACACCCCGATGATTTCGAATTGCTAGGCTTCCAGTTCGAAGGATCCTTCTATATGGATAGGGCACTCCCATTCGGTTGTGCAGTGTCCTGCGTGGCCTTCGAGCGGTTTAGCAGATTTGTCGAATGGAAGCTGCGCCACCTTACGGGGATAAAAACAACCGCCCACTACCTGGATGATTTTATTTTCTGTGGAAAAAAAGGATCAGGGAGGTGCCAGCTGCTACTTCACGCATTTCAGAGCTTAGCAGCCGCACTCGGGATGCCCCTAGCTGGGGAAAAAACGGAGGGTCCGTCCACCAAGCTAACTTTCCTGGGCATAGAACTGGACACTTGGCAACAGGCATCTAAACTCCCCGAGGACAAATTGCTGAGTCTCAGGCAACGCTTGAGGGCACTCCTAGGCAGGAAGAAAGTGACTCTCAGGGAGTTACAGGAGATCGTGGGGCACCTTAATTTCGCGTGTAAGGTGGTGGCACCAGGCAGAGCATTCATTAGACGGCTGTGTTCAGCCATGCGCGGGCTAACGAAACCCTTCCACAGAGTGCGAGTAACCCGAGGTATGCGCGAAGATGTGGAGGTGTGGCTTCGCTTTTTAAACGAGTTTAATGGTGTATCCTTTTGGCGGGCGGAGCTAAGCTTACAGGCAGAATTTCAGGTGCACACAGATGCGGCGGGGTCCCTGGGCTTCGGCATTTATTTCAGAGGCCGATGGTGTTATGGGACTTGGCCAAGGAAGTGGCAGGAGGAGGGGATTACCAGGGACTTAACGTTTTTAGAGTTCTTCCCAATAGTGGGAGCCCTGTGGCTCTGGGCCGAAGAGTGGGCAAACTCGACCGTGCGCTGTTGGTGCGATAACATGGCAGTGGTACAGGTAATTAATAATTTGTCGGCTAAATCTGAGAGGGTTATGAGGCTAGTAAGGGCTTTTGTATTCCGTACATTGCATTTTAACATAGTGGTAACCGCGAAGCATGTCCCGGGCCTTGATAACAGCTTAGCTGATGCCCTTTCCCGTCAGCAGATCGACAGGTTCAGGGACCTGGCACCGGGATGCCACCCACAACCCGTGGAGCTGCCGGAAGAGGTATGGGCGATTGGCGAAGGGAGGCACAGCGGGCCATTGAGCTGGCCCTAGCGCCGAGGACACGCAAGGCATATGGGGCGGCAGTCAGGGATTTCGAGAATTTCCGGGCAGGAACAGGTTTGTGCTCGGAGTGGCCCGCCCCGATTGAGCACATGCAACAATACGTGGTGGCCATGTACAGGAGGGGCTTAGCACCTGGGTCCATGCAGGGGAAATTAGCCGGGCTGGCATACCACGCTAAATTGTTGGGATGCATCGACACCTCGGGAGACTTTAGGGTGAGGAAAATGGTCGAGGGATATGGCAAAGAGAGGGGGCCGCAACCGGACACAAGGGCGCCACTTACACCGGAGATCCTAGCCAACATGATGGAACAGCTTCCGGCCGTATGCACGGACAATTATGAAGTGGCATTATTCAGGGCGGCGGCAGCGGTGGCCTTCTTTGGGGCTCTCAGGGTGGGGGAGCTCGTAGCATCGGGTAAAGGGGATAAGTCGGGCGTGGCGCTGCAGGTGACTGATGTCACCACCACGGACAGCTGCCTGAAGCTCAGGATCAAAAAATCTAAAACGGACCAGGTAGGGAGGGGGCAGGAGGTGATACTAGGTAGGTGTGGGCGGGAGGCCATATGCCCGGTGACCCGCACCAAGGAGTACTTAAGGCTGAGGGGGGAGGAGAAGGGTTACCTCTTCCGCCACCTTAAGGGGGCACCACTCACAAGATATCAGTTCTGGAAGGTCACATCGGAGGCATTGGAGCGGGCGGGCGCGAAGGGCACTCGTTCCGCATTGGTGCAGCATCCACCACGGCTGCATTGGGCTACAGCCCTGATGGCATCAAAAAGATTGGTCGGTGGAGGTCACAACGTTATAGAACATACGTTCGCCCGCTACCCGCCCTGTGAGTGAATGTCTGACACGTCTATCTCTCGTTACAGGCAACAGGCAAGATGGGGGAAGGCTGAGGGTAGTTATCCTGGGCCACAGTTTTGTATTCTGGGCGGCAAGGCACGCACGGAGATCACCGTGGGGGGACCAGCTGGGCCTTGGATCAACAGCACTGATAGAATGGCACGGAAGGCGGGGTATGCGGTGGGTGGAGGTTCTCCCCGAAGTCTACAGGCTGGCAGAAGGAAGACCCCCAGATATATTAGTGGTTCACGCGGGGGGAAACGACATTGGCAACCAAACCGGCAAATCTCTAATTTTGGAAATTATTAAGGACCTCATGCACCTCAGAAGCGCCTTCCCTGCCATGAAGATCGTATGGTCGACAATCATACCAAGGCGAACCTGGGAACTGGGCGGGGCGTGTGGGGCCTTGAACCGGGCCAGGAGGAGCGTAAATCGGGAAGTGGCTCACTACATGGTGCAGAACGGTGGAGCGGTGATCGGACATCCGGGCATTGGCCTGAGGAATGCGGCACTGTTCAGGCAGGACGGAGTACACCTCAACAACGAGGGGCTAGATATCTTTATCGGCGAGCTAAGGAGGGGGCTGCAGGCTGAGGTAGGCAGCCTGGTGGGTAGGACCGGTGCATAGCAAGCTTGCACCGGCCATGGCGGGTAGTGCGGATTGCGGAAGCAGGAGGTGAGGAATAAATTGGAATATTAAACGTTAACCCCGAACCGGCCGTGGAGGACCTGGAGGTCGCAGCGGTCGGGTGAGGGGTCAGTAAACAACCGCGGGGCGGGGGACAGGTCACGTGATGGCACCTTCCGGCCCGGCGGGGGTTTCAATTGGCTTCACCCGTGTAGGGGGCGCTATTGTCTGTGGTACGCCCCTGGGCGGGTTTTATGACTCGCCCGAACCTGCGATAAATTGGCTGACATCATATCCGCACTACGCCAGCCCCCTCCTCCCTGGTGACGTTTTTTCTCCTCCGGTGACGTTTATGGTAATGTGCTATGCTGTATGTTGGAAATATGTCGCAGTAAACCTGGCCCACGTTCACCCCAACCTGGTTGTCTCGCGTGTTTATTCCGGCTCTGGGGGGGCAAGGCTCCGTTCCGCCGCATGCATGCGCGGCAGGACGTCTTTGCCTCCCCCGCGCCGGGAAGCAGCGCGAGATGAGAGCTTCCGCTCTCGCGAGGCCGGGGGACCGCGCGAGATTGCCCGGCCATAAAGCCGGCGGCGCCATTTCCCCGGCCTCATTCGTGTTCCGGCGCACCCACCCACCCACCCTCATATCAGGCAGTGTGAGGTAACTGGTCGCCTTAGGGGGCCGGATAGGAATTTTTTCCCCCGTGCCCTAATTGGCCACCGGGCAGGGGGGTTTTTTCGCCTATCCCACACTGTTTCTGGAGGGTCTGGGAAATGGCCAGTCGTACCGGGTGAGCGGGTAGTGCGGATTGCGGAAGCAGGAGGTGAGGAATAAATTGGAATATTAAACGTTAACCCCGAACCGGCCGTGGAGGACCTGGAGGTCGCAGCGGTCGGGTGAGGGGTCAGTAAACAACCGCGGGGCGGGGGACAGGTCACGTGATGGCACCTTCCGGCCCGGCGGGGGTTTCAATTGGCTTCACCCGTGTAGGGGGCGCTATCGTCCGTGGTACGCCCCTGGGCGGGTTTTATGACTCGCCCGAACCTGCGATAAATTGGCTGACATCATATCCGCACTACGCCAGCCCCCTCCTCCCTGGTGACGTTTTTTCTCCTCCGGTGACGTTTATGGTAATGTGCTATGCTGTATGTTGGAAATATGTCGCAGTAAACCTGGCCCACGTTCACCCCAACCTGGTTGTCTCGCGTGTTTATTCCGGCTCTGGGGGGGCAAAGACCCTTGTGTGCTCCGCCCTCCTGCAGCATCCCTCTTCTCTTCCGACACAGCTAAAATCATCGGGACTCAAGGCAAGGCAGAGATTCTGTTTTTTGTTGAGCAATATTTAGTTTTGGTATTTTATGAGAGGGAGAAGAGCGTCCCTCTATCCACTTTACTCATGTCCTGCATTATTTTGTACATCTCAATCATATCCCCCCCCAGCACCTTTTTTTCCAGACTAAAGAGCCCCAAATGTTTTAGCCTTGCTTCATAAGGGAGGTCCCCCAGGCCAGTAATCATTTTAGTCCCTCTGTTTTGCACCTTATTCTAGTTCCACTATGTCTAAGTAAAGACTTGATCTGAGACTCACTTGTTCATATTTCTGTCAGTCCATGGTACCCACAAAGCTCCCCTCCAGCAGTACATTTCAAATGAACCAACTCCACCACCACCCCAAATCAGGTTTCTTAGTGGCTAGTTTGCTGTTTTTCATTGAAATAAATATTCAAAAATGTTTAATCTACTGATGCCTCAATTAATGTAATTTTCTTGGTATCTATTTTCATTTTTGAAATTTACTGTAGCAGTTGCATTTCCCACCTTCGGCTTATACTCGGGGTCAATACATTTTTCCAGTTTTGGGGGGTAAAATTAGGGGTCTTGGTTTATATGCGGGTCGACTTATACTCGAGTATATGTGGTATGTGCTTGTTTGAACATTTAAGTGGGTTTTGGGGAGCATGTATGAAAATTTTTATTTATTATTTTTTCCTTGTGTGTGGGTCCCTCTGTTTTGTTCTTACATTAAAATAACTATTTGGTTAATTAACTATTTGTATTCATTCTATACCATATATTTGGATGGTGGGTATTGTTTTGTGGTTGTTGTTAACTGTATTGCTTCCTGAGCATGGAGTTCATTGATTCTCTGTTGCCTTGGCTTTTTTTCTCTAGGCAATAGTTTCTTTGGTTTCTTTAGGGCTTTTGTATGAGTGTTGCCTAAAATACTAGGTGATGGACCACCACCACCCTTGTTGGCAAGTTGTTCTTGGAGCAAAAAAGTACTTGGTTAGGATGGAATGTGAAACTGTAATGATCCTTGAGCTTCCTCGTTGGGTGGGTTGTGAGCTTCTCACAAGCGAGAAAGGGGGAATAAAAGGATCAAAAAAAAACCATGAAAATAAAAAGAGAGCTGGGAGACAGAATGAACAAGCAGAACAGTGGCATAGCTGAGAAAAGTACCATTGAGAAGAGGGGGGATTCGTCTCATGATTTATTTCTGATATAGAAATCCTGAAAATAAAAGAAATAGAAACAAGTCCTGAAAATAAGACAAATGTAGCAGGAATTTAGCAGATTGACGGGGATGGATAAATCTGAGTTCTGACTGAATTATTTCTGAAATGACGTGGTTCCACACAACTTTGGGTAGCAACTAGGGATGGGCAACTTACAAAAAATGACACACTGTTTTCATCATTTCATAAGCATATGAAACATAACAAAACAGGAAACAGCGTGTCATCAAGAAATGGAACAAAACACCACATTTTGTTTTGGAAATGAAATTATTTGTCCTAGTGGTGAGAAGCCTCTCAATCCTTTCCTTCCTCCCCTCCCATGCCTCAGCTGTTACTTATCTCCTATCTTGAATGGCCTGCCCACAGCTAGCCAGCAGCTGAGCTCTTCCCTCCCTTCCCTGCACTGGCTGTCCCTGTATCTACAAGCTGATTTTAAGTTTAAGATGATTGTTTTCCTTTCCTGATTAAGCAGGACTGTGGACATGAAGGTTTAAGGAGGGTCTTTGATTTAGGGCAGTGGGCTCCCCATTATTTATACCCTTTCAAATAATTTCATTTCATGATGAAAACTCTTTTAAAAAACCCTTATTAATGAAACTAAATGAAATGAAGACTGAAAACAAAATGAAACATGATATTTTCATTTCATGCCCATCTCTAGTTGTGAGGAAGAAGGAAGAATGGTCCCAAAAATCTGAATCACGACATTCTACTCTTTTCTCCACAAGGAAGACATAGAGTATCCAAACACTTCCAGGTTGTTTTGATGTCTGAGACAGAAGAGCCTACAAACATTTCTTTCCCTCCTGGGCAAAAAACAAAACAAAACAAAACAAAACAAAACTGAAATAACAAATAATTAGCTGCTCCTTTTATGACATTCCAAATCAGTTAGTTATAGTGGCCCATGTGTTCTGCTAAATAATAGGGCTGGCCCTCAGAGGAGGTAGGGACAGGTTTGCTGGTAGTGAGCCATTCCATCTTAACAATGGAGGCCACAAAGATGAGACAGATTTGATGGAATAATTGAGTTAAAAGCAGAAATAAAGTATCCTTGTATAGGAATGCATTCTCCTTCCTTGTCATGTCTTCTGTTTTCTTCTATATGTTAGAGCCCACGAGAAACAGCCTGGTTTTCATGCTGCAGGTGAGATGTCTCATAGGAGCTAACAAACTCTTCACAGGCTGACTTTCCGAGAATGAGAATTTTTTTCTTCATGTTTTTGTAAAATGAATAGTTTAACTCAACCCATCTGCTTACAGCTGTTACTGTATACTCATCTGTGGCATATAATTTGTTATTGTACATTATCAAGTACATCAGTGTGATGAGTAGACATGGGCACGACTTGGCGAAATTATCGTTTCCGTTTCCGTTCCTCGTTTCCGTTACGCAACGGAAATGGTAACGACAATTACTCCGCCAGAAACTCGAACTCGAACCGAAAAAAGAAAAATTGGGTCTGATTTGTCGTTGCCGTTCCTGGCATCGCAGCGATCGCATGATGCCAAGCGGCACAGAAAAAAAGTTTTAAAAATAAAAAACCCCCAATTCCCAGCCAAAAAAGCAGGTGAAAATATGCCTGCCTGAGTGAGGGTACCTACCAGAGGGGTGGTTTCTGGGGTGGGGGTCCCTGGCCTCCCCCCTCTCCTGTCCTGGGCTGCTCTGGTGGGGGGCATCCTCGTCGTCTCGCCAACTCGCCATGCCATGCGGTGCGGGCGGGGGATCCAAAATGGGGCGACCACAATATTTATTTTGAAATCGTGGTCCAGAAACACACCAAAGCACAACAGAAACATGCGAAAATAGCGATTTTAAAACTGCCTGAATTTTTACAGTAGCAGCAGTGGGTTTTTCTTGCAACAAAATGTCTCCATTTATTTTATTTTATTTTTATTTTTATTTTTATTTTTTTACACCTGCGCAATGATGGGCTGGCCATGGGAGTGGACCATGCAAATTTTTGGAGCCATTCCACCAATTGCATGGCCACTTGGCCAGGTTTTGACCGAGACTTCTGGGATGTGCCAGTCGGGCATAAACAGCCCACTAACCCTAGCCCAAACCCGAACCCTAACCCTAACCCTAACCCATACGCCAGTACACTGTCCTTCTTAGTGGGTCAGAGAGGCACCCAGATGTGCACCCCACTAACTCACCCTAACCTTACCCGTAAACCTAAGCCTAGCCCTTGCGCTAACCCTAACCCTAAGCCAGATCTGTGTACTCGCATTGCACTACAGCGCAAGTACACTTCCCTTCTTAGTGAGCCAGAGGGCGCCCATAGGGGTCCTCTCTCACTTTGTTCCTCCCCATCCCCAGCCCAAGTGCACTGTATGCCAGTGAGTCACAGTAGAGGCACCCGAAAGAGAGGTGCCTCTGCCTGCCACTGCAACTTGGTATGTATATCCAATTGGCTATGCGTACCCTTTTGTAGTGGGCCAGAGGAGGCACCCACCCCAGAGAGGTGCCTCCAGGAGCCCGCTTTCCCTTCATAGCGGGCCAGAGGAGGCACCCACCCCAGAGAGGTGCCTCCAGGAGCCCGCTTTCCCTTTATAGCGGGCCAGAGGAGGCACCCACCCCAGAGAGGTGCCTCCAGGAGCCCGCTACCCCCCAAATCAGTACTAACGAAAGACGAAAAAAACGACAAACAAAACGACAAATTTTTGAAAAATTTCGTGACAAACGGAAACAAGCCGAAACGGGCCGGCTCCGACACACGACAACTCGAAATGCCATTTTTCCTGGTCGTGCCCATCTCTAGTGATGAGATATGCTGAGAGTGGCAGGACTGATTCCCCACCTTTCACTTCTCTACAGACATGATTAAGTCAAGCAGTATTGCCATTTCTGTCCTCCCTAGATGCCTGACTATAGTGAATATTGTTTGGTTTAGTACAGTCATCTCCAAACTTTGGCCATCCAAATGTTTTGGACTACAACTCCCACAGTCCTTTGTCATTGGCAATCTAAGCTTAGAATTCTGGGACTTGTGGTCCAAAACATCAGGACGGCCGAAGTTTGGACATGCCTGGTTTAGTATAATAAGCAAGCTTAAGTCCTTTTGAAGAGAAAGGCAAGGTATAAATAAATAAGTAAATAAAATAATAAATACATGTGGGTGGAGCTTTTCTAATGAATACTGATTATTATTATACATATGAGCTGAACCTATGGAACACAGATTGGTCTTCACCTTTGCTGTTACCAATCAGAGTGGATTAATTTCTTAGCCGCTTATCAAATATTTAACACTACATAATATTTATAAGCATACATTCCGTCATCCATCAGCTTCTCATTGCTTCTCTACAGCCATTGTTTCTACACTGAGATGATTCCTTAACATCTACGTTTTACTCCATTTTGCATTCACCAAAGTTTCAACTTTCTACTTGCTCTTAATGAAAATTTAATTTTCTATTATTGCATTCTGCCTATCACTGATTGCTTTTCCAGTTAAAGGGCATGTCTGTGCATGTGGTGAAAATTCAGCATTCCAATCCTGACAAATATTTGTTCAGGTTAGTAGTCGTTTCCCCCCCCCCCCATCAAGTAACTAATGTTGCCTTTTAGACCTTGAATTCCAAATAATGCTTGGGGGGGGATGTACAAATAACAATTGAATTTAAGATCTCTGGAAATTAAATGGCATTAGTGTTCCAAAAACAAGCACACGAAGCCAGTAGGTTTGACAATATCAATCTCATCCTCCCTTATGAAATTCAAGCATCCTAATAGCCTGTCATTGTAGTGAGAAACACAGTATTGCTTAAGCATATGAAATATCATTTTGGGAGGAAAAATAGAGAGAGATAATTCCAGACGATACTAATACCATGCTTTGAGTTCGGTATCAAAGAGGTATTAAGCTCATAATTTCTGAATACATTCTGAATCATCTTTGGTTTTTCTATATCCCTCACTTCACTCCCAAGATAATCCACTTGTAATTATTAAATTTGTCTTACTGTCAATCTTTTTACAAAGCACAGACAATCTCTTGCCTTCTTTTCTCATCTCACTGCTTTTCCATCAGAGTTATTCTTGATTTATATTGGTGTAAGTCAAAGTCTCAGATCTAGTATCATATCTGATGATACTGCCTACTTCAATTCACTGTTATTTATTTGAATGTGATCCTTCCCTATCTTGTAGGTTTGGAGTGAGTTACAACATGCTTTTTTAATGCACCTTTTAAAAAAGCACTACTTCATCTTACCAACTCAAAATCACATCTTCTGTCTATCACCTTTTCACAGCAGATTGCATGATAGCTTAATTACAGCGGTGAAAATCCCAATATATCAAAAGAGAATGGGTAGTTAGGTGTGAGAAGGGTGTGTGCATCTATGGTCATGTGAAGGCTGTCTTCAGGCATCTTAAAACAATGGGCCACATGTTCCTACCTGTTCCTCATACAGACACCAAGTGGAATAGCACCGGCATCTGCATTTAACACTGAGGCATCATGCCTAGGATTGAGTACAAAACTAGATGGTTAGTGAATGAAACACTCTTTTTACTTTGGAAACAAGATGGGATGATACAGTATGTCCCAGAAAAAGAGACATCTACAGTGTGAACAAAGATTTTGGATAACCAAGATCCCCCCCCCCCCCTGCGTAACACCCTTAAGCTGTACATTCTGGTGAGCTAACCTTTCAAGTAAAATCTTGAATTCCTATCCAGGCAAGTGACATGCTAAACAATCATCATCCTGCCAAACCTCTGTAGAATTTGAAGCACATAAAATGAGGGCAAACAACTTATTCATCTTTCTTCCCGCTTTCCCCCTTTGTTGTTCCTATCTGTGTTCTAGGCCCAACAGGTCCAAAATGCGGCATCCAGATTGCTGACTGGGGTGGGGTACAGAGATCACATTACACCCCTACTAAAGCAGCTCCACTGGCTGCAAATCAGATATCGGGCACAATTCAAGGTGCTGACCTTGACTTACAAAGCAGAGTACAACCTGGATCCTAGCTACCTTAAAGATCAAATCTCACAGTATGAACCTGCTCGGGTATTAAGGTCATCAGGAGAGGCCCTTCTCTCCATCCTGCCACCCTCACAGGCATGTCTCATGGGAACACATGAAAGGGCCTTCTCGGCTGCTGCGCCCAGACTCTGGAACTCTCTCCCACTAGAGGCTAGGACTGCCCCATCTCTTATGTGTTTCCAGAAACAGACAAAGACTGTTCTCTTCAGGCAAGCTTTCCCTGAATGATGGACTACCTATTATGTGGCTTTTATATGAATCTATCATTCAAGAACACACAGACTTTGTGTTTATAGACTTTGTGATTGCATTGGCACTATGTTCTCAATGTTAGTTTCTTTTACTCCTTTTTAAACTGTGTGCGTTCTCTGGTAGCTTTAATGTAATGTTGTCTTTTGATGCTGTAGGATGCTGCAGTTCTCAATATCTGAATATGTCTTAATTGTACTGGACTGTATATTATCCCTCATTATTGTAAGCCGCCTTGGGTCCTTTTCAAGGAGAAAGGTGAGGTAAAATTTCCCTAAAATAAAAAAAGAAATAGTCCTGTCTTTCAAAATTACTGACAATGTTTCCCTTGCTTGGCTGAATAATTCATCTGAGCTTCAGAAGTTCATTTTTCATGGTATCATAACATGACCACGAGGATGGACAAGACTGCTGTTCCATTTCCCCCTGAGATGTTCCAGATGGTCAAAACATTTATTAAAATAAAAATCACCCTAAAAACAAGAAAGAGCTTCCTTACTACTTTCTGAAATTGGCATTAAATTATATTGTTTCGAAGAACTAGGTAGAAATGGAGCTCTCATGGATTATTCTTCACAAACCATATCATTACGATGAAAGGATAACAGGGATTCTCTCTCTCTCTCTCTCTCTCTCTCTCTCTCTCTCTCTCTCTCTCTCTCTCTCTCTCTCTCTCTCTCACACACACACACACACACACACACACACACACACACACACACACACACACACACACACACACACACATTTCAAAGTAACGTCCTGAAAGTTATGAATCCTGAAGTAAAATTTCTTCGCTTTATCTACTCAGTCGATCAGTTATCCTGACTGAGTTACATATGCATAAAATGATCTACCAACTGCAGGATGCCTGAGGAGTGTAGGTCTCTGGCTGAGGAGTCACAGATTAGGAGTTCAATTCCCTGCTGGGCCGCCTTGACAGGGGGTGGACTTGATGATCTATAGTACTGTCTCTTCCAGTTCTTCAGTTCTAAGGTTCTTAAAAAGTATAATGGGAACATTAGCCACCAAAGGGAGGATCGGTTTATTGAAATGAATATGGAGCTTTCCATTTGCTGATATAAGAATTGCTGACATGAATGCTGATTATTTCTGTCTCAGCTTTGACCAACTTTTCCTGAACTTGCTTTTTGGTTTCATTTTACCAGATGGCAATCTTGAGGTACACAATTAAGTGGCCAGGCTACTGTAACACAATCTGAAGAAGCCTACTCTTACAATGCAGTGGATGACTCTGAGTCTCACCCCATTTTCTTTCCCAATTTTCATGTCCCCCCCACACACTATTTGATATACAGTATATAAATGTATTAAATAGTTTAGAATATTTGGATATGAATTAAAGTAGATAGGCTAGATATTGGCTCAAAGCAAATTAGTTCTCATTTGTAAGTAGAGATGGGCACGAAACAGAAAAATGGTGTTTCGGTTTTTCATTTGTCGTTGGGAGGTCTGTTTCGGTTCATTTCCGTTTACCAGGGAATTTTTGAAAAATTTCGTTACCGTTCTTCGTTTTTTCGTTTGTCGTTTCTACCCGCTTTTTGCACGATTTTTAAAGCATTTCCCTGCACAGGCATCGTCCAACGCCCAAGACAGAGGGAAAACACTTAAAAAAATGGATGCTGGCAGAGACACAGTATAGACTAGGTATGCAGGGAGGCTGCAAAGGCAGCGGCGGGCGTTGCCCAGGGTGCAAGGCAGCCACAGAGTGACTGCACTGTGGGGCAGGGGAGGGTACTCACCAAGAGGTACGCACGCACGCACACAGGGAGGCTGCAGGACTAAAGCTAGAGTCGCAGAGACAGCAATCCCACCCTAACTCCCACCAGAGACTGCAAGGAGGACGGGGGCTGCCAGAGCTTTTTCTGCCCCCTGTGGCTGCCAGACCTGCCCACCCAGTCTGCAACCTGGGCATGCTATTGGTTGAACATGATCCCATCACATGGCTTGCCTCCATTTTGTGGCCGGCAACATCCAGAATAGAATAGAATAGAATTTATTTACAGTCCTTAGACCAGTTACACATAAATATAAAACTATGGATTGGTGCGGCTGGTGACATCCATTTTAAAGGGAAAAGAAAAATACATTGCGATGGGAGAAGACAACAACAAACGTTTTAAGGACCCCAACCCCCCTGGTAGGTATTATCAGACAATATAAATAATTATCACTGCATTTTTACGCATGTCCAGGGCGTTTTTTAACATTTAAAACAGCTCATTTCATTGCGCGTCGCCATTAACGGAAACAAAACGTAATGACCACAATTTTCATGGTTCTGTTCGTTTCATTGCATTTTCATCACAATTTTCGTTTGTCGTTTCATTATGTAATGGAAACAACAAACGGTAACGGAAACGAAAAAATGTTCGTTCCGTGCCCATCTCTATTTGTAAGATATATAATACAGGGTAATTTATTTATTTATTTATTTATTTATTTATTTATCATCATCATCATCATCATCATCATCACACAGCAGACAAGATAAGTACGCTGGATTTTGTATTACAAATCACTAGTCGAATGCTTCCCAAGTGTTTGGACTATGTGATGTATCAGCAAATTATGCGAGCAGATCACAGTAAGGTGGCTTTCTGCAGCTGACTGATGGTGACTTTGTCTTTTTATTATTATTATTATTATTATTATTATTATTATTATTATTATTATTATTATTATTATTATTATTATTATTATTATTATGGTTGCAGCCTGAGCTAAAGGAGATTACACTCCCTCTGAAAACACAGGCACACAATTTAGGGATTCATATCTGAGCCTGGATGCCCAGGTTTGAACAGCAGCCAGGATTCCTTTTGCTCTGTTTTAAGTTTTTTTAAAAAAACCTTGGTATTATTACTATTTCAATGGAATACTTGTTTAATATTAAACTTTTTACTTTTAAAAATATTTGTATACTTTTTTAAGCTTTTCCGTGCTGTTTTATTATGTATGCCACCTTGGGTCCTTTCGGGGAGAAGGGCAGGACAGAAATATTTGGAATGCATGAATGAATCTCATGTTTATCTTGGATGGGATATTCCATTTGTTTCTTACAGCTATCAAGACAATGACATGTTTAAAATTAATCAGGCCAAAATTTTTCTTTGCTAGGTAGGAATCTGAACTCTTTCCAATCCAAGCTACACATTACCTACAATAACACTTTGACTCTCTTTTACATCCTGCCGCAATGTTTCCACACACCTCGTTGAACTGTGGCACATAACAGATATCCCATCCTCTGAACTACAATGTGTTTATCTAGTCGCTCACCTTTAAAGGTCTTGAGAGCTGGCCTTATTTTAATCTACAGATCAAAGATTGTTCCACACCAAATATAATGTGTTGTGTATCTCCTGCGACTTGGCAGAAAGAGAAAGGAAAATTATGCAGACAATAAAGTGGCTGACAAAGGAACGTAAAAATAAAATCCCTGGCTGTTTAACTTCTTCTCCTGGGCTGACAACCCATTTCAGGCAAATTTAAAAGCTTGGGAATGATTTCCAACAATGCAGAACTGTTTAAAAGGCCAACATTCAGATCGTTTTCAAAGGCATTTCTTTGGAATGAAAAAGGAAGCAGAAATATCTATGATGGGGTTCCTTGTGGAAATGCTGATACAGTACTTGCAAAGTGTAATTTCTAGTGAAAATCTGCTAAAAAGAAGGATCGTGATGACTTCTATAAATCAATTAGATTTATTGAAAAAAAGACTATTCTCAGTGAACAAGAATGTTATCTCAGTCTCTCAAAGATCATTAAGCAGCAAGCTAAATCAAAACTTGTGTTTTAAATGTACTTTCACATCTTCTCTTGTCTTCTTGTCCTAGAAATAGGACCCATGCCTGGCGGGGGGTGGGGCAACTTGCATGGAATTTGCTGAGAAGGACAGAAAAGTCAATGCCTTTATTACTTTTCTTGAAATTCAGATCTTTTGTGAAGGGATATATCACATCTGTCCTGGTATACAAGGGAACACTATACTTGTGTGTGTGTGTGTGTGTGTGTGTGTGTGTAAAAGCAGTTTTTCAATTCATCTACAATATTGCTCCATATATTCAGAGTTTGACCAGTGTGTCCAAGCAGGAGGAATCATTCATCCAATTTAATTCCTCAGTATATGCAATCATAGAAAAGCAGATATAAGAATCAAACCACTTTGCATCACAACTAGATGGAGTTTTCTATTTTTTAAAAGATAAGATGGAGTTTTCTATTTTAAAGATAAGTTGCTGTATTCAGTGAACACAGAGATGTCAGTTCCAAAAAGCAAATGGTCTTCTGCCTGTTCAGAAATAAATTTAGCCCCACCTTTAAGCTTGATTGTTACAGAGGTTTTATTTATTTATTTATTTATTTTTATATTTATATCCCACTGGATTTTCCTAAAAGGAACTCAAGGTGGTTAACAGATATAAAAATTCCATCATGCAGACAACAACAAATTAATCAGTTCCAAGGATAAATATAAGCAAACCAAACAATAACCCTAAAAATAATAATCAGAAAATGATACTAATAATAATACTAATGTAAGATGGCCCACTAGACTTTGGCCACTCATCCCAAAATAAGAGGCAAGACACTAGTGATGGGGAAAGCTGGGCCTCACTTTATTAACAGCCATGAGGTTTAAAGCAATAAGGAGGGCGACTGAGGCAATGCAGAGCACTGGTTGGGCCACCAAGGTCACCCGAGACCTCCCCAACCACCATGTGATCTTTCTGAACACACGTCAACACAATTCTCAAACTAAACATAAGGGTTACAATTTCCTATCCAGCCCCAACATGTGACCAGTTATACTCATACTGGTTATCGAGTGAGTGGATGGGATCCTCACTTCGAAAGAAGTCGAGTCCCTGGCGAGGCAGGCCAATATCACCTGTTACTCACCCCTCGACTTATGGGGAGCTTGGGGTGTCTTGCAGGATTCTGGCAAGGGGGCAAAGCTGCCCCTCCTTCCGGAGCAAGCTCAGGTGTGGAACTGGACCTTAATGGCAGAAGGAAGAAGAATCATTGTGAAGTTGATCCCAATTTTTCTGCCATTGATCACCAAGTATCACCACCAGCTGAGACCTTCCACTTACAGATTCAGAAACGGAATGAAAAATTCAATGTGTAGAGTTGTGTTTATGAAAGAAAGGAGGCAGCTTTGCTTGACCAATGACACTAAGTAGAATGAGTGAGAGGAAGGCACATCCTGAAACATGAGCAGGCGCTGCTATATAGTGAAAAAAATGAAGTTACAAAGGCCATTCAAGACCAGGACAAATTGATGCTATTGCTGTTGGAGAGAACAAGTCACAAGAGAGATCAGATATCTTCCAGTAATTCTGCAGAGCTTTCATAGTACTACAAATGAGAAGGAACTTGGAATTCATAGAGATCCAAAGCTGAATATGATCCAACAGAGTGATATGGCTGCAAAAAAGGGAAAATGCTATTTTAAGATGCATTAACAGGAGCATCGTCTTCAAACCCCATAAGGTACCCCCCCCCCCCCAATTCAGCACTCAGGCATCATCTTGACTGTTGTGTCTAGTTCTGGACACCACACTTTAAGAAGGATGAAAAAGAAAAAGTGGAACAAGTTCAGCAGAGGGCTACAAGGATGATCAGTGGACTGAAAGTCAAGCCCTGTGAGGAAAGACTGAAAGAATTGGGGCATGTTTAGCCTTGGCAAAAAAAGAAAAGAAAAAAAAAAAAGACTGAGGGGCCCTTTTGAAATACTTGAAAGGAGGTTCTACAGAAGGAGGGCAGGATCTGTTCTCAATCAACCAAGAGTGCAGGACAGACTGCAATGGACTCAAGTAACAGGAAGCCAAATTTAGCGTGAATAGCCGGAAAAACATATTTACTGCTAGAGCAATATGACAATGGAACCAATTACCCGAGGAGGTTGCAAGTGCTCCAATGCTGGGGGCATTCAAGAGAAAATTGGACAACCATCTGCCAGATCTCTTTTGACTTGGTTTCCTGCATTGAGCAGATGATTGAACTTGATGGTCTTACAGGCCTCTTCCAATTCAATTATTCTATGATTCAGAACCATCATGGTTCTGCAAGCGTGGGGGGGCATTTTGTTCTCCAAAGACCTGGCATGGTTGGCTTTATTTCTTCCCTATTTTTCCTCTTAAATGAGAAGTGATCTCTGTGTCACTTGCAGTTTTATTGGGGGCTATAAAAACATTGCTTACTAACAGTGTTTTGTTTTAGAGAGAGGAACTGTTCCCAGAGGTAAAACCAGTACAAGATACTTTGATTCTCGAGGTAGAAGAACAAATGGTATCCACGTATGCGCACATACAAGTTACTTAAGTCAAGAAGATATTTAATAGTCAAAGTCAGCTGTGGGGATTCCATACCCCAATAAGTTGGCAGCACCGAGGCAGCTTTAGGGCCTGGATTTCCAGAGACATCAAGAGACCAAGAAAGAACCTGGTGTGGTTACACTGACCTGGAGCTGACCTACTAGCTCAGGGAGGCAGCGAAGCAGATGGCAATTCCAGATAGCAGGATATCAGGGCACATCTGGTCCGTGACCAAGCCCAAAGCCCCTTCCTCTCTCCCCTTATCAATGAGTCCACTAGCTAATTATGTTCCGCTGAGATAAGGTGCATTTCTCCCCACCACCACCAATGGAATGCATTACATGACCAAGACCATACTTCCTCTTCCTCTTCCTATTGTGTTACTGTTATCAATAAAGCTCTGAGTCCCAGGCTCAGCTCACGAAGACACACAGAGACACTGAGAGACACACACTGACTCCCACACATGCACACACACAGACATCCACGCACAGAGACACGCAGCCTGGGACCACAGATGATTATACCCTAAAACTCTGTGTATGCGTAACTAATAACGCTACAGTCAGCCAAATTAATTTAGGTACATGAGGCAGAAAAACACATCTCCCATCCCTTGCTGTAAATATACAACAACAACACAAGAACTATTCTTTTGCCAGGATCCAAATCTGCTGCCCCCTGCTTGGGGAATTTCAAGAACAGCAATTACCCTCTTTTATCCTCCCTCCCTGTTAAGAAGAGAAATGTCTAGGGGTCTGGGAATAGCCCACCAAAGCTGCAAAACGGGCAGCATATGGGTTATGTGGTTCCCACTCTTGATGTTTTAGAGATTTGTTGGCATTAAATCTCTGTTTATCCATACGTAGCCTGAAAACCTAAGGATCAGCTTCAGCTATTCTCCACCTGCAGCCTTAGAAAAGCTACATGATTATTGAAAGGATAATATGGGATACCCTCCCCCATCTGTGCCACCATATGTTTTGTAGAGAAACTCAGAATGTGTCATTCATCAATCTATGTCACAATGCTTTGATGAGGACCAACTAATAGTGGATGGGTTTACTGCAAAGTGCATTATGCACTGCAAGGACGTTGTTCACTTATATTGCCAGAATAAAAATGAAATCTGTCTCCAGTCATCTCCATCGTTAAACTCAAGTCAAACTTCCCATCTGTTTTATTTCTAACTTTTATTTCTAATCTTTGGCCCATAAGATAGAAATGGACACCATCATAACATAAGGTTTTCAAATTAAAAATAATGAACTGCATGTAAGTAACTCATTTTGAGCTTTCTTCAGTGGCCCCTAATGTATTTAGATGAAATGCCTTGTCATTTTCCATGATTAAAAGGTACTATGTTTAAGTTGTCAGCGAAGTCACTTGATACTGATATAAATGAGCTATAAAGCATCCTCTGATTGCCTTCTTTATAAAATTCATGCATTTCCCCTGCAAAATGATTTCACACAGAATGAAATATACAATTCTAGAGTGACCACTTGGGAACGAAGTGTGAATAGAAGATTTTGGTTAATCACAGGACAATGAGTTTTTTCATACGCATAATTGTTCCAGTCCATAATGGAACAGCTTATTGGTGGCCATGTGAAGTGTTTCGTGCACATACTTACAGTTAATGGAAACCCTAAGGAAGCTTAGTAGTGCTAAAGCTAACTTTACTCTATGGGAGGGTAAAACCCTATTCGTAATTTTCAGGAGAGAAGTTCTTTAGCTTTCTTATTACCAGCACGATTCAGCAAGCTATCACTCTCTCATTTTCCTCTCTGTTTAATCTTAGAACTGTAAAGCTGTAGGGCAGTGGTGGCGAACCTTCAGCACTCCAAATGTTTTGGACCACAACTCCCACTGTCCTTTGTCATTGGCAATACAGGCTCGGCATTCTGGGAGTTGTGGTCCAAAACATCTGGATTGCTGAAGGTTCGCCTCCACTGCTGTAGGGGGTACTGTGAACCATCAAGTCTAGTCCCTGTAGGGAATCAAACTCCCAACCTCTGGCTCTGAAGCCAGATATCCAAACCACTAAACAATCCAGCAGTTGTTTCCGAGCTTAGGAATGGTCTTACTTAAATGATGAACAGCATGCCATAGCAGGAACACACTGTGATACCTCCTAGGAGTACTGTTGCTAGTTACTTTATAAATGGGTGGATAGATTTTCATCTGGTTTGAGGGTATTATTTGGAATGTGGCATCTTGGGGGCAGGTGGGCTGGGCCAAACCTTTTATTTGTTGCCACTTTGGAGATTTCAGTGAGTTCAGAAATTTAAATGTTTTGACTTGTGCCATGTATATGTTTGACCTGAGGCTCCAAAAGTTCATTGATCAGGAGCCGCACTGGCAGGGGGATTGTAGGTGTTACACATTTGAGATAAGCTGAATGAGTACCAAGATAGGGTGAGGGACAGAGGGAAGGAGAGAGTAAGGGATGGAGGGAGACCAGTATGGAGATGGAGGAGAAAGGGGGAGGGGGAGGTTCACATAGAAGATACCATAGAGATGAGGGGCACACTTGTAGAATTCTAACTGCCTGAAGTAGAATCTATTTGGTAGTTCATTTTGTTCCCTGATATATGTTGTTGTTTTTATTTGCCCCTCTGCAAATTTCAGCTGAGACTTGGTCGTAACTAGAGATGGGCATGTTGTTTTGCAATGGGCCAGGTTCCTAAATGAAACATACCAGCACAGCTGGTGTTCACAACCCAGTCCCACCCTCCAGAACAAAATCAACCACTGTCTTACCTAGCTTTAGCTCACACTGGGCAAAAGTCCAACTAGGATGCAGCGTCCAATGTGTCATCTTTCCCTCTCCCTAATGATGGCCAATCAGACAGGGAGGCAGGATGATCCGTGTCCTTGCACAGCTTCTGATTGGCCAGCATCAGGGAGAGGGAAAGATGGCACATCGGACGCTACTTCCTGGTTGGACTTTCACCCAGTGCCAGGTACAGCAAGGTAAGAAAGTGGTCGATTTTGTTCTGGAGTGTAGGACTGGGTTCCAAGCAGCAGCTTTGCTGGCATGTTTCATTTCGGGACCAGTCCCCTTCCAAAACAAAACACCCATCAATAGCACAAACCAAACACCCCAATGAACTGGGCTGGTCTGTGGTTCATTTCATGCCCTGGTACAGGGATCCTGTTTTGCCAAAGCAAAATTAAATGATAACCTTTTTTTTTCTGCAGCCACCTTTGGTGTTTCATTTGCTTCAGCAAAAGGGGATGCCCACCTGCCCCTTTCCATTGCCCCCTCACCTCTGCCTATGTGCTCTGCAGACACCTTTGTCACTGCTGCGGGTGCCATCCTGAGAGGTATTGAGCCTGACTTCCATGCCAGGAGTCTGACACTGCTCTACCATTGCCACAATTGTGACATGGGAGCCAATTTGCCCACCCGCCCAGGGAAGTGGGGATGAAGAGGGAGGACAGTGTCTATTAGGGCCACATGGGAGCCTACAATATAAGGAGCTCCCAGCCATTAACCGGCCTCTTTGCCAAAGACCTGCATCCCACCCGCCCACCCTATATTAAGGATGAGTTTATTCTGGTCACTTCAGGCCCAGATGGGAATTTTTGATCTGCTCTTGATTGGCAGTAAGGGAGCATATGTGTTTTCACCCATCCTGTTCTTAACGGTTATTTTAAGGGTCTGGCATGGAGTTCTTCATTCACACTGGTCACACTGGCGGGTAGTGGCGGAAGGTGGATAAGTTTGGGAGTTAATGGACACCAGAGGATGGTATGAGTTGGACCTCCTCACAGCGCTGAAGGCCCTTAGGACTCGGCGCTGGGAGGTGGGAAAAGGCAGGGACCCATAGGTGGTGATCACCCAGAGCCGGGAGTCTTGAGTGGTTGGGACCTGCAGGATTTCCACAGAATTTTGTTCCATCTCCCAACTGGGTCCATCTGGGGCATGGCCAGCCTCAGGTAGACCAGCCTTCTGTACTACCGGTGGCCCCCCTTTTTCATGTGTGATTATTATGTGTTAATAAAGTGTGGCCCATGCTTTCACCCAAACTTCGTCTCTTGCCTCATTGCTCCGGGTGGGGGGGCAATTCCTTGAGTCATATGACAGTGGTGGAGGAAAACGCAGCAGGATTATTTAGCCCTCACTAGGCATGAACTGGAAAAATAAACAGTGAACTGGTTCACTTTTCCAGAGGTTTATAGCTATGAACCATACACCATCAGTTTTGTGGTTCATGCCCTTCTCTAGTCATAAACTTTTTTTCTAGTAAAGATCTGGTGTCTTTAACACCTGTGTGACAGATGCTGCTGATGTGTGTCATGGAGTTACATAACTCCAGAAAGAATGGCATATCTCAGCTTTGTGCCCTAATTCTCCTTCATTGGTGCATGCAAACAAAAGTCTTTTAATCAGACATTGGTAGACTTCACAGAAGCACTGGTGTTTACTGTTGCACCAAAGGGGAAAGAAAAGAAAAGCTTAAGCAGTCATTAAAAGGAGATGTTGATTGCATACCGCTACAGGTAGAAGATACTGTTAATTTGAGAGAGAGTACACATTAAGATAAGCCAGAGAAAAGTGTGTATACTTCTTGAGTGCCAATACGCTCACCCTTTGATTTCTCCATTTTCTTCACCAGTAACAACAAATGCTTAGCACATTCCATTAGGAGGAAATCAAACAATTTAACAAATAGAATTATAACTTTTACATCCATTTTGAAGGAAATATAGTATTTCACAGGAAACCCAGCTGTTCATAGAGCCAGGCTCCAATCGAGTAAATGGAACAGTTTGACTGAAGGAGGACTCTGGAATTTGGACTTGGGTTACCTGAAAAGGCACCACACTTGGGTATGTTTCCTCAGTGCACACCATAACTTTCTTCTTTGTTGACACTGTAATTAGCTGGAATTGAATGGATTGCATTCCAAAGACTGAATTACAGCTTCAAGTGAGGAACAAGCTTCGAGGCAAGTGAGCTGGAAAGAAACAAAGGTGCTGTTTTCATTCAGCTGTACATCATGATTGTTGTTTTGTATTCTGTTAGCCGCCCAGAGTTCCTATCCAGAAGATGGGTGGGATATAAGTTCAATAAATAAATATGAAAAAGGAAATGACAAAACAAGCTAGATACAACTTTTGATAGAAATAAGTGTTTCAGAGTGTACTGCTCCTTGGTTGTTCTTATGTGCTGTTAAAACATTTCCAATGCATAGCAATCCTAATTATATACAGTATACAAAACCTATATATATGTGAGATGTTTAAGAAGTGGTTTATCCCATTCAGCCTCCAGTGAATTGTCATGGCTGAACAGGAATTTGAACCAATAAATTCTGTGTCCTAGTCCAACACTAGAGATGGGCATGAAACAAATTTTTAATTTGTTTGGTTATTCGTTATTTGTTTTGCTACTTACTTAACAAAACGAATAATAATCCAACTCATCAAAGGAAATTTCAGTTTCATTTTGTTTCATTTTTCATTCCCCCTCCTACATTGTAGCCATCTTCTCTTCTGCAGGGGCCAGGACCAGGAGGAAAAAAAATTAAAAGGGGCACAGCAGCAGCTAGCACCTCTCAGCTGTAGGGGGGGGGGGACTGCCGGCATCAGGGACTTTTTTTTAAAAAAGCACCGACCCAGCCCTTGGGACCACGTGGTTAGCACTGGGGAAAAAAAGTGGCGGTGGGATGGTCTATAGCCACCCGACCCAGTTTGGCCTGGTTCAGGTTCATACAAATTTTTTAAAGACATTCATACAAACCCAAACCCGAACCAAACCGACCGTGGGCCCAGAAAAGAACCAACAGAACCATCAGTTTTCTGTTTCATGCCCACCTCTATCCAACACTATTCCCACACCACACTGACTCTCACTATGTTTTCACAATGCTTGTAAAGAGTACTACAAGACTCTTTTGTGTGCATGTTGGCCTATTATATGACTGATGGATAGACAGACAGGTAGATAGACCTTCTATAAATGGATTAGTTAAACATGGGAGGTGGAGATCAAAACATCCCCACAAACTGTCCTCACTTTATTCTCCTGAAGTGATGAGGTTGAAACAGAGAACCTCCTGCATCATATAATATGCCCAGTCAATTCTCAGTGCCATCACCTTTTGCCAGACATGTTGCACTTCATAAGGTCAAAACAATAATAGATGGCCACACTTCTTCCTTGTGTGCAAGCTATTTCTATAGAGGGCCAATTGAATCAGTGGGGAATTAACTCAATTAATTTAATGGGCCTACTTTAGTTGAAGCTTACTATGCGAAGATGCAGGATTTCATACACATTGATAGAAAGCAGAAGGAAAACAATACATTTAAAGGTAATTCTAATTATTATGTGGTGAAAATCTTCAGCTTGTTCAATAGATCAGGTATCTGAGCAATTCAGTTGAACACAACTTGGAGCATTTAGAGCAAATGTACATCTCCCATAATTTCTAGTTTAACCCTGACAGACGTTGACATTTTCGAATTCATCTTTGTTGCATTATCCTGTGTGCCATGCAATGCCTGACTGACAAGTACACTGGCACGTAGGAAGTAACGGCACACACTGTTACAAGAGATGGGGACAAACTCAATAAATCACATTATCTGACAAATTTGGCTGATTCGTCAAAATCCATCTATTCATGTTCATCTTAAAGGAAATCTCACAATGAATACAATTTGAATTTTTAAAAGAGATTTTTGATTTTTAAAAGATATTTAAATATAAAGAGATTTTTGATTTTTTTAAAGCTCGCACAAGTCTAATTCTGGTTTTCAGGGAGGCACAGCGTTTTGTGCTCCGTTCCCTGTCCTCACTTGGTTTTTATTTGTCTTATACTAATTATTTCTGTATTACTTATCTTGGAACACTATTTCATTATTATTACTGCTCTACTAATCTTTTGGAGCACTACAGGAGAAAAGCTGCTGCAGAGAAATCAGGCAAGTTGAGAGCTGACCTTGAAGACTTTAAGCTCTCCTGTTGTTGTTTTTGGCAGCGGAAGAAAGGAGGACTTTAAGAACTTCACAAGGCCATAAAGCAAGATTATTGTCTTTCAACCTGAACAACTTCAACAATTTTAACAACTTTAACAAATATACAGGAGAAACACAGGAGAGAGATAGCCTCAATGCCGTGGAATATAGCTACTCCCTGGTGGTCACAGTGAGTCAGAAAACCAAATTTGACTGGCTTTTTTTTTACCCCATTCTTCTCCATTTTATCTCTATTTTAACAACTCCGGAAATGGAGGCACACATAGTTGCTGCAGCCCAGTGCTTTCCATGTTGGTACTTTGTGTGTGTTTTTTGTGTATGAGTTGTTTTTTATTTTGTGTACATTTTGTTCAGTGGACAAACTTTACAATTGGCAAGACCTTCTCAAGATAGGAGTGTGCTACAAGCAGAGTGTTACAGCTGAGTTTCTTAGATTACACAACATCTCAGAGAGCATAGCAAGAAGCCCCCGGTTCTCCATGGATTGTTATCCCTATGGGGAGGAGGTGGAGGCGGCGTAAAGAGAGGAAGCGGAAGCGAGGTTGCAGAGCTGGAGTGTTGACTAGACTATGGAAACAACCACATAAATCACCACTTCCCAGCCTCTATCTTACAAATGCAAGATCCTTGGCAAATAAGATGGATGAACTGAGGCTTCAGATTGTAAGTAATAATATCATGAAGGATAGCTGCATTTTGTTAATTACAGAGACGTGGCTCCACCCAGGCATTCCAGATTCAGTGGCTGGGTTATCAGGTTACACAGCACAGCGTCACGACAGAACAAAGGACTCTGGTAAAAGTAGAGGAGGAGGGCTCTCTGTGTATGATAACAATAACTGGTGCACAAATACAGTCATTGTGGACAGACACTGCTCTCCAGATCTGGAGTACATGACTGTCAAATGTAGGCCCTTTTATCTAACAAGAGAGTTCTCTGTTGTCATGACTACAGCAGTTTATATTCCCCCTGATGCAAACAGTAACTCAGCCATTGGACTCTTATATGATAGTATTAATCATCCGCAGAGCACACACCCAAACGTGGTACACATTATAGCAGGGGATTTTAATCATATGGATTTGAAAACAGCACTCCCCAAACTGTATCAACATGTCAAGTGTGCTACTAGAGAATCTAACACACTGGACAAGGTATATTCAAATATCAGGTTGGGCTACAGAGCTAGACCATTAGCACATTTGGGCCAATCTGATCACATGTCCTTTTTTTTTGGTTCCTGCATATGTCCCCATCAGGAAAACTGCTCTTGCCACTATAAAGACTGTGAGAAGCTGGTCAATTGGTGCATCTCAGCAGCTTCAGGACTGCTTTGACAGGACTAGCTGGGATGTTTTTGAACATCAAGATTTGGAGATTATTAGGAACTGCATAGACACTGTTATGGTGAACAAACGTATCTGGATCTACCCAAATTGGAAGCCCTGGATGACTCAGAAAGTCCAGAGACTATTGAAAGAAAGGGATATCGCCTTCAGGTCTGGAGATAGGGCTTCTTACAGTATGGCCTGAGCGAACCTGAAGAGAGGAATTAGAGAGGCCAAACTGGACTACAAGAAGAGGATTGAGCGGCATCTGGACAGTAATAACAACAGGAAAGCGTGGCAAGGAGTCCAGCATCTTACGAACTACAAGACAAACAACGGAGTTGTAGCGGGCGATGCAGCATTGGCAGAAGAGTTAAACATCTTTTTTGGCCATTTTGAGGTGGAAGTCCCCAGTCCACAGCAGCTTTATCCTTAAAGTAGAGGAGTATGAGGTGAGGCGTATGCTGCGGGCTATCAACCCGAAGAAGGCTCCTGGACCCGATGGAATTCCTGGATGTGTGTTGAAAGACTGTGCAGATCAACTAGCTGGTGTCTTTACCAAGATCTTTAATCAGTCTCTGGCTCAATCTAGGGTTCCATCTTGTTTGAAGTCCTCCACCATAGTTCCTGTACCTAAAAAATCTCATATCTCCAGTCTTAATGATTATCGACCAGTTGCACTTACTCCAGTGGTGATGAAATGTTTTGAAAAACTGGTCTGGAATTACATCACATCACTTCTCCCCCAGAGTTTTGATCCCCACCAGTTTGCATATTGAGCAAATAAATCTGCAGAGGATGCTGTAGCTACAGTTCTTCATGCTGCAGTGTCACATTTGGAACAGCGGGGAAGCTATGCAAGACTGCTTTTTGTGGACTTTAGCTCAGCATTTAATACCATCCTCCATCACAGACTGATGGTTAAATTAGGGGATTTGGGATTTCCACATTCTATATGTATGTGGATAAATAGTTTTTTGTCCGGACATAGTCAAGGGTTAGAGTAGGTCAATATACATCTACGGATCTGAGTCTTAGTACTGGCTCTCCACAGGGCTGTGTGCTGAATCCACTGCTCTTTACTCTTTATACTTATTATTGTATTCCCGCCTATCATAACAACATTATAGTTAAGTCTGCGGATGACACCACGATAGTGGGGCTTATCTCAGAAGGAGATGAGTCTGCTTAAATGGATGAGGTGGAGCAGTTGATTGAGTGGTGCAGAGAGAATAACTTGCTTCTAAACACATTAAAAACAAAGGAGCTCATAATAGATTACAGGAAGAAGAAAACAGATCTTCAACCACTATTCATCAGTGGGGACTGTGTTATCAATATGGCACAGAAGATCATCGGATGCCCACTCCTCACATTGGAGGAATTACACAGCTCCCACTGTCTTAAGAAAGCTCAGAATATTGTAGGAGATATTCCTCATCCTGGACACTCTCTGTTTGTACTATTACCATCAGGCAGAAGGTATAGATCTATTAAAACAAAGGACAGAAAGATTCAGAAATAGTTTTTACCCAATAGCAGTAACCATGCTAAATTCTCTTAAAAATTAACTTGACGGGTAATATTAGTGTTGAATGTGTTACACATATATTGTATGGGGGATTGTGTATGGCTGTTGTTTTTTTTAAAATTGTAGTTTTTATGGATTGGGTATGAATGTTGTCAGGTGAAAGAGTGTAGGGCTGTGTGTGTATGTTTGGTTTTTATGTCAGTTTTAAATGAGTGTAAGTGATGTTCGGCATGTGAATGTTGGAGTATGTGTATAGATGGTTTGTTCTTAAATGGTAGATTTTACGACTTGGATTTTTATGCTGGGTTGTGTGAATGACGGACTGGATAGCACTTTTAATCTCGTTGTATTTATACAATGACAATAAATTGCATTCCATTCCATCCATTCCATCCATTCCATTCCATTCCATTCCATACCCAGATACACCAAAATTAGAGGGAAGCAGTCTGTGACTCCACGATCCTGCAAGTTTGTTGGAGATTGGATTTTTTTATGTCTGAGTTATGCACTACCAAATACAGCCACCCCGGGAAAGTTCCCCACAGGCACCTAGAGACTTCAAACGTGCAGACAAGCTTCCTCAGACTCTCCTCTACAATCCATCCCAGTTTGGTGAAGACTGGATTTTCCCCAAGCCAGCTACTAAAGGTCACTTTCCTAGGGAAGTCCACTTAGGTTTTAGGTTTTAGGGTTTTTTGGTTTAATCATTACCCTGTGGAAAATGACTGAAAAGAAATGACTCCCAAAACAATTATTGTCAGTCTCAGCACATAGGAATTTTGTTAAAATGTTGTTTCACAGTTACTGTAAAGTTTTGTTTTAGAGCTACAGTTTCTAGTCCCCATTGACTGTAGAAAGAGAAAAATGAGGAAGGAAGGAAGGAAGGAAGGAAGGAAGGAAGGAAGGAAGGAAGGAAGGAAGGAAGGAAGGAAAGAAGGAAGTGATCCTTCTCACAAAAAGACTTGTACAAACTTAATCCAGATTACCTGCCATAACAAGCCTAATGTTTTATTTCTCATCTTTCTACGCTAATCCTTGTCTTTTTAAAAAATAAAATCTGGATGCTCTACCTCTGTCTTTCCAAGAAAGAGTAGTTGTATTGTGTTTTGGTTTCCATCCAGTTTCGTTCTTCTTTAGTACCCTCTTTAGTACCACAACCTGCTTGAGAGGGTACCTCAAACATCTACTGTACAAAGGTTTTTAGAATGTTCTGGGCTCCTCTAAGCCCCTTTGGAACCCAGCAGAAGTACTCATGGTTAAATGTTCAAGCACAAATAATGGTAATTGACATACACCACTCTGCTGCAGGTCACAGTAACAGGAAACTAGGTGGCAGCACATTGAGTGTCTTGTTAATGACCTCTGATCCCCTATTTCTTCATACTGTCATTTGACAATAAATACTTGAACCAGCAAACCTTTATTTAAAATTTTATTCATTTTATTGTGCTCTATTTTCCCCCCAGCACAGAATTAGAAAATGAGGGAAAATGACAAAACCATAGTTCATGCTGCAGACAGATCTATGGTTTTGTGATCAACAAATCTGCACAGATCTCCAAGAGTCAATGTTTCCTTTGTTGCATCCTGGTTTGGCACTGAATTATATACCATAATATCTGTGTGACTCAGAATTATAGCTTGGGTGTAATATTTGTTTCTCTCCCAAACGAGTAAGGCATACCTTGGAATGTAAAACAACAATGACGGCCCTTCATTGATGCCTCTGAGAAAAAATGTTACGAAGCCCTGCCGTTCCTCATTACTCATCTGCCTTGCAATGGGTTTCTCTTACATTAACTGTAGCCAAGAGGGTTTATTGAAAATGCAGAAAGAGAGAGAGAGAGAGAGAGAGAGAAGATTTTACTTTCCCCACACAGACGGAATGAATACCCAAGCTGCCTTAATGGAAGAACTCATTTAAACATTTGGAACTTTTATGATGGGCTTAATGTCAGAGTTATGTGATGCTTATGCTAATGTTGCCCTTCTTATTCAAGCTGGACTAATTACTTCCAAAGATTATACTTTCACAATCCTGGAGCTCTGTTTCGTTCACTGACACCTTGGCAAAAGTCCTTGAATTATGTAGTGCCAATTACGCCAATTGACTTTGCTGCCATGTGAGGCTAACTCTGCCATTTCTTCATCCTGCCCTCCACCTCATTTTCCTTCATATACATGGGATGGATTGTAGAGGAGATTCTGAGGAAGCTTGCCTGCAAGTTTGAAGTCTCTAGGTGCCTGTGGGGAACTTTCCCGGGGTGGCTGTATTTGGGAGTGCATAATCCAATCTCCAACAAACTTGCAGGATCGCGGAGTCACAGGCTGCTTCCCTCTAATTTTTGTGTATCTGGGTAGCTTTAAAAAATCAAAAATCTCTTTTAAAAATTCTAATTGTATTCATTGTGAGATTTCATTTAAGATGAACATGAATAGATGAATTTTGACGAATCAGCCAAATTTGTCAGATAATGTGATTTATTGAGTTTGTCCCCATCTCTAGTAACAGTGCGTGCCGTTACTTCCTACGTGCCAGTGTAATTGTCAGGCAGGCATTGCATGGCAAAGAGGATAATGCAACAAAGATGAATTTGAAAATGTCAACGTCTGTCAGGGTTAAACTAGAAATTATGGGAGATGTACATTTGCTCTAAATGCTCCAAGTTGTGTTCAACTGAATTGCTCAGATACCTGATCTATTGAACAAACTGGTAAACTGTATACTTCTCACGGACTATTGACAAAACAAAGAACACTAAAAGGAACATGCAGAGATGAGAAAATCACATGCTAGACCAAGCTGAAGATTTTCACCACATAATAATCAGAATTACCTTAAATGTATTGTTTTCCTTCTGCTTTCTATCAATGTCTATGAAATTCTGCATCTTTGCATAGTAAGCTTCAACTAAAGTAGGCCCATTAAATTAGTTGAGTTAATTCCCCACTGATTCAATTGGCCTTCTATAGAAATGACTTACAACTAAGTGACGGCATTTCAGCCCATCTTATTCTAATGTACTTTATATTAATATACATATTTATATATGCACTTTCCCTTAATTATCATAATTTGGCTAGATATGTTTTAAGCAAACCACATGAAGAGATTCCAAGAGGCTGAAATATTAAAGTACTGTATAATGGGTGTTCCATCATGCAGAGTCATTGCAGAAGTAGAAATCTGGCAAAGTTCATACGAAAATGTGAGCAGAATGGTCTGCCTGAGCTTTCACAATACCTACATTTCATTTTCAAGCCCATAATTTAATAGGATATTCTTTACTGATTGTATACTCAATGAAAAGTCCTTGCTAAAGATTCCACCCCCCCCATTCCAATGACAATGAAAAATGATGTGATTAAGTGTCTCTTACCCTCTGTTCCCTAAAAAGAGTGCAAACAGTATATTGAAGGCTGAGACTCAGCAATGAAATAATGTTCACCTAGACATTTTCTATCGGTTAGTCATTTAAGGACCCAATCAATAGAGGCATGGACCATCCTTTTTCAAGCAGGCAGACACCTAGTGTTTCTGAAGTTCATGGTCATGAACAAAAATATATTTCTCTTATATTCCTCGTCTTGACTTTATTGCAAACTTTTGTTTAGGCCTGAAACAATTACATACTCTGCAAAAGGAAAAGGAAAAGGAAACAGCTGCATGAATTGTTGGGGAGGAGGCAAGATGGGGGGGTTCTGCCTACACAGCTGACGAGCGGCCACCTACTGGCAAAGGCAGTGAAAGGACAGCCTGGATCCTGCCCAGATTGGTGCATCCCCGGATCAGAAGGCTCTTGATGATGCATAACAGCAGGTAAGAGGCTCTGTCAGCCTTGGGAGGTGGGGAAATAGGATAGAGAAGTAAGTGTCTCGTGGCGCAGTGGTTAAATGCCTGTACTGCAGCTAAAACTATGCTCACGGCCTGGGGTTCAATCCCAGGTAGCTGGCTCATGGTTGACTCAGCCTTCCATCCTTCCGAGGTCGGTAAAATGAGTACCCAGCTTCTTGGGGGGGGGCAATGTGTAACCTGCATAATTAAATTGTAAACCACCCAGAGAGTACTTGAAGTGCTATGGGGCAGTATTTAAGCAGAACACTAAGAAGATAAGCAGAACAATTTAAAGCCAAGGCTCTGCTCCGCTGCGCGCATGCGCGGCGGGGCTTCTTTGCCCCCCCCAGGCCGGAGAACGCCGCGAGACGAGAGCCGCGGCTCTCGCGAGGCCGGGAAGGCGCGCGAGAACGCCCGCCTTTAAAGCGCGGCCGCGCCAACTTCCCGGCCTCTTTTCGTCGTCGGCGCAGCAGCGAGAAGATTGGCGGTTTCGGCAGCAAGAGCGGCGGCGGCGAAGAGGCGAAGGCGGCGGAGCGGCGCGTGGCCAACGAAGCGGCGGGAAGGGCACCAGCAGCCCGAGCGGAGGAAGAGTAGCGGCGGGGCCAAGGAGGCCAACACGTGGAGGAGGCGACTCGGCCAGGCGCCGGGCAGAAGACCACGCGCCGCGGAGGACTCAGCAGGGGAGCGGAAAAGGACAGCCTCGGAGCCGAGCGAGCGTTGCCGCGGGATGGGCGGCGAAGACCCAGCGGCAGCGGCAGCAGGCGGGGCCGAGAACCCCGCCAAGGTTTGGCGGGAAACCGGGGGCGGCGCGCCAGCTACCCCGGGGAAAGACGGGCAGAGCGGAAGGGGCCCCAGTGAAGGTGAGGCGGCCAAGCGGGCGGGCGGGATGGCACCTAAGGCCCAGAAAGGACGGGGCAGGCGCCCAGCGAAGCGGGCCCAGCCGCCCGCGGGTGATTTAAACGGGCAGGGGGCCCAGGCGCCGGGAGAGGATTCGGACCAGAGGGGAGCCCAGGCACACCCACCAGCAAGAGACGCAGCCGGTCAGGGGGCCCAGGTTCAGGCGGAAGAGGCGCCCCGGGGGCTGGCTCTCGAGCAGGCCAGGGGGCAGGAGCATGAGGAGGCCCAACTGGCATTGCTAGAAACCTGCATGGCCAGGTTGGAGACCCTGGAGAGACGGCGGGGGGTCGGGGGTGGTAGAGGGCCAGCACCCCAGCTCCAACCTGGCGGCCAGCAGCAGGAGGAGAGGGCGCGCAAACGCGCCAGGATCATTGAAGTCCTCAATGATATGTCCTCCAGGCTGGCTGCCCTAGAGAGCGACGAGACCCAGAGAGATGCAGTCGGGGGCCCGGAGGCGGTGGAGCAACCTCAGGCCAGGGGGACCGTGGAGGTACGGGAAGCCGCAGAACCCACACCGGGCATTGACCACAGGCACAGGGCCTGCGAGGACGTGGGAGCAGGCGGCAGCGAGGGTGAGACATCCGCTACGGGGGTCTGTGGCACGGGGGTGGCAGAACCGTGTGGGTCTATGGCGGGTGTTGGGGGGCTCAGGGTGGAAACGGGCCCTTGGCCGTGGGATAACACCCACTGGGGGGAGCAGCAGGTTGCCTGGCCACCAAGGCCCCCCGCACCAGTAGTCCAAGCCCCAGCTAGCCTCTCCCCCCGTGCACATTTTGGCCTTCGCTGGGGGGGGGCGGTGGTTCAGCACCCAATGGGGGGAGCTCGGGAGGGGCATCTTCAAGCATGGGGGGATGGTTTGCACCCCACCAATCCGTAGGGTCAATACAGGCCATGGGGCCCCACCACCAGGGGCCTGGTTTGCCCCAGTAGCAGGAGGCGGGTACCCGAGCAGTATGCCAGCCCACGCAATCCCGTATGGGGATCAAGCATTGCCACTGGGGGGACACTTAACTGCAGCAACGAGGGACAAGATCCTCAGGGGGGAATTTGTTGACTTATTCAGCCTGCTGAATACAGAAGTGGAGCATAAAGAGGGGGACAAAGAGGACGAGAAAGACAGGGAGAGGCGGCTGAGGCGTAGGCCCGATAGGAATTGGAAAAATTGGCTGCCGGCCTACTCGATATACATGTCCGTTATCATACGGGCGCAGCCCTGGCGGGCGCAAGCATTGGTCCAGTATCAGGACCTGATTTATAAAGCCTACACTGATTTCCCAGGGTACACGTGGCTCCAGTATGATGAGCAGTTTCGCAAACGCGCCGCGCTGGACCCTACCATTAGGTGGGACCAACCCTTGGCATCATTGTGGCTCCAAATTATGACGCCTGCCAGGCCCACAGCAGGGGACCGGTTCGATAGTGGCCACCTCATCAGTAAACCAGCCCAAACCACCCCGGCCAAGGCTAATACAGGGCAGGCGGTTCAATCCCGTTTGCTTTGTTGGGACTTTAATGGCCAAGGGGGGTGCGCTAGAAAAATGTGCAAATTTAAACACGAATGCACCAACTGTGGGGGAACCCATGCAGCAGTCAACTGCAACCGAGGCAGGTTCCAGAGAGTGGGGGGTAGAGAACCCGGAGCCCAAGGCAGACTCCCTCAGGCAGGGGCGGGTATTCCCAAAGGGCCCCAGCCCAATCAAAGTTCTGGATCTTAAGCGCTGGCTCGAGAGCTACCCTGATGGGGATGCGGCCGCCATTCTCCTAGGGGGTTTCAGGGAGGGCTTTAGAATACCATTCGTGGGGGAAAGACGACCAAGTACAGCCAAAAACTTGAAGTCACTCAAAGGGTTGGAAGGGATAGCAAGGGAAAAAATACAAAAGGAGTTGAGGGAGGGTAGGATTATCGGCCCTTTCAGCAAACCGCCAGTGCCAAATTTTAGGGTATCACCACTCGGGTTGGTGCCCAAGAAGACCCCGGGGGAGTTTAGGTTAATACATCATCTCTCATACCCGGAGGGCCGGTCCATTAACGATGCCATCCCGCACGAGTTCTGCACAGTCAGGTACACCTCATTCAACGCAGCAGTTCATATGATCAGAGCTTGTGGGGTGGGCGCAGAGCTAGCCAAATCGTACATCAAGTCCGCCTTTAGATTACTCCCAGTCCATCCGGACGACTTCGAGCTGCTCGGCTTCCACTTCGAAGGCTCGTACTACATGGACAGGGCATTGCCCTTCGGCTGCTCAGTGTCCTGTGCGGGCTTCGAGCGCTTCAGCACATTTGTAGAATGGAAGCTGAGGCAGGTCACTGGGCTGAAAACAACGGCTCACTACCTTGACGACTTCATTTTTTGTGGCAGAAAGGGATCCGGGAGGTGCCAGCTGCTGCTGGATTCTTTCCGCAAACTGGCAGCGGCATTGGGCATGCCCTTGGCCGAGGAAAAGACTGAGGGCCCCGCCACGAGGCTAACATTCTTAGGCATAGAACTGGACACGTGGCAGCAGTCATCTAGATTACCGGAAGATAAGCTGAGGAGCCTCAAGCAACGCTTGGAGGCCCTCCGGGGGAAGAGGAAGGCCACCCTTAGGGAGCTACAGGAGATCGTAGGCCATCTGAATTTCGCTTGCAGGGTAGTGGCACCGGGCTGAGCCTTTATCAGACAGCTTTGCACGGCCATGCAGGGGCTGACAAAACCATTCCACAGGGTGAGGGTAACCCAAGGGATGCGAAAGGACTTGGAGGTGTGGCTCCATTTCCTTCGGGACTTCAACGGGACCTCATTTTGGCGAACAGATATATGTCTGCAGGCAGATTTTCAGGTTCAGACCGACGCAGCCGGGGGAGTGGGCTATGGCATCTATTGTAGAGGCCAGTGGTGTCACGGGGAATGGCCGGAGCGGTGGCGCGAGGAGGGGATTACTCGGGATATAACATTTCTCGAGTTTTTCCCGATCATGGGAGCTCTCTGGCTTTGGGCGGACGAATGGGCAAACTCAACAGTCCGCTGCTGGTGCGATAACATGTCGGTAGTGCATGTTGTTAATAACCTGTCGGCGAAATCCGAGAGAGTAATGAGGCTGGAAAGGGCCTTTGTCCTCCGTTCCTTGCGCTTTAATATTGTAATTACGGCCCAGCATGTCCCGGGCCTCGATAACAGCTTAGCCGATGCCCTTTCCCGCCAGCAGATCGACAGGTTCAGGGACCTGGCACCGGGATGCCACCCACAACCAGTAGACCTGCCGGACGAGGTATGGGCGATTGGCGAAGGGAGGCCGAGCGCGCCATTGGACTAGCCTTAGCACCCAGAACACGTCAGGCATAAGGTGCAGTGGTGAAGGACTTCGAAAACTTCAGGTCCCAGTGCGGGTGGGGGGCGGCGTGGCCGGCCCCGGTTGATCACATACAGGGCTACGTGGTCCATATGTATAGGAAAGGCCTAGCCCCCGGGTCAATGCAGGGTAAACTAGCGGGGCTTGCATATCACGCCAAAACACGGGGTTGCGTGGACACCACAGGGGACTTTAGAGTAAGGAAAATGGTGGAGGGATACGGCAGGGAGCGGGGCCCCCAACGGGACAACAGGTCGCCTATCACGCTGGAAATCCTGTCCCGGATGATGGACCAGCTCCACAAGGTATGTGCGAACGGCTACGAACTGGCCTTGTTCAGGGCAGCTGCGTCAACAGCCTTTTTTGCGGCCCTCAGGGTGGGGGAGTTGGTGGCGTCAGGCAAAAGAGACACATCGGCGGTGGCCCTGCAGGTCACTGATGTGACCATTCTAAACAATAGTCTCAAATTGAGGATCAGGAGATCCAAAACGGACCAGGTGGGAAAGGGGGTAGATGTGGTTTTGGGGTCTTATGCGCAGAAGAGGCTATGCCCGGTAGCACTGATGGAGCAATTCCTGCAGTTGAGAGGGGAGGAAAAGGGGTATTTATTCCGTCACAAGGATGGAATGCCGCTCACCAGGTACCAGTTCTGGAAAGTGACGGCCGAGGCACTGGAGCGGGCAGGCGTGAAAGGCATTAGGTTTGCTACACACTCTTTCCGCATAGGCGCCGCCTCGACGGCGGCGGCCCTAGGATACAGCCCTGAGGGCATAAAAAAGATCGGACGGTGGAGGTCGGAGCGCTACAGAACGTACATACGTAATTTGCCGGTGTCGTAACGCTTTAACTATATACCTATTTATCGTTGCAGGTAGCACACATGGCGTGGGAAGGCTGAGGGTAGTTATCCTGGGACACAGTTTTATATTCTGGGCAGCAAGGCACGCAAGCAGGTCACCTTGGGGAGCCCATTTGGGCCTGGGCGCATCAGCACTCATTGAATGGCACGGAAGGCGGGGGATGCGGTGGGCGGAGATCCTCCCCGAATTCCACAGGCTGGCGGAAGGAAGGCCGCATGACATACTGGTGGTACACGCCGGGGGCAACGACATAGGGAAGCAGACGGGCAAGTCTCTCATTTTGGAAATTGTCAAGGATCTAGAGCAGTTGAGAAGCGCCTTCCCTGCCATGAAGATCATGTGGTCAACAATTATCCCAAGGATGACCTGGGCACCCGGGGGTGCATGTGGGGGCCTGAATCGGGCCAGGCGGAGTGTTAACCGGGAGGTGTCACATTACTTGGCACTGAACAGTGGAGCGGTGATTGGGCACCCTGGCATTGGATTGAAGGACGCGGCACTTTTTCGGCAGGATGGCGTACACCTCAACGGCGAGGGTCTGGATATCTTCATTGGTGATTTAAGGAGGGGGCTGCAAGCTGAAGTCAGCAGCTTGTTGGGCGGGCTCGGCGCGTAGCAAGCTCGCACCGGCCATGGCGGGTAGTGCGGATCTGGGCAGCAGGTGGTGCGGACGTAAGCATATCTACAAGTGAACCCCAAACCCGGAAGCAGGTGACCAAGAGGTTTCTGCGGCCGGGGGAGGGGTAACGCTTACCACCGCTGGGTGGGGGACAAGTCACGTGATGGCACCCCCATACAAGTGGAGTAATTTTGTGACCGCCTCCCCAGGGGGAGCCATTTAACGTTGGCTTGCCTCTAACGGGGGGGGGGGGGTCCTGAGGCTCGCCCGAACCTGCAACAAGAATCTCATGTCCGCACTACGATAGCCCCCTCCTTCTGGTGACGTATAATTTGCCATGCTGTACCGTTGGTTGCTGATTGTTTGCATTAAACCTGGCCCTATTTGTATCCCAATACGGTTGTCTCGTGCATTCATTCCGGCTCTGGGGGGGCAAGGCTCTGCTCCGCGGCGCGCATGCGCGGCGGGGCTTCTTTGCCCCCCCCGGGCCGGAGAACGCCGCGAGACGAGAGCCGCGGCTCTCGCGAGGCCGGGAAGGCACGCGAGAACGCCCACCTTTAAAGCGCGGCTGTGCCAACTTCCCGGCCTCTTTTCGTCGTCGGCGCACCCACCCACCCACCCTCGAATCGGACAGTGTGAGTCAACTGGTCGCCTGTTGGGGCCAGATAGGAATTTTTTCCCCATACTCTCATTGGCGAAGGGGCTATGGGGCTTTTCGCCTATCCCACACTGAATCCGGAGGGCGTGGGCACCGGCCAGGTACGATGGTGGCGGGTAGTGCGGATCTGGGCAGCAGGTGGTGAGGATGTAAGCATATCTACAAGCGAACCCCAAACCCGGAAGCAGCTGACCAAGAGGTTTCTGCAGCCGGGGGAGGGGTAACGCTTACCACCGCTGGGTGGGGGACAAGTCACGTGATGGCACCCCCATACAAGTGGAGTAATTTTGTGACCGCCTCCCCAGGGGGAGCCATTTAACGTTGGCTTGCATCTAACGGGGGGGGGGGGTCCTGAGGCTCGCCCGAACCTGCAACAAGAATCTCATGTCCGCACTACGATAGCCCCCTCCTTCTGGTGACGTATAATTTGCCATGCTGTACCGTTGGTTGCTGATTGTTTGCATTAAACCTGGCCCTATTTGTATCCCAATACGGTTGTCTCGTGCGTTCATTCCGGCTCTGGGGGGGCAATGCATGTGGTACCGTGGTTAAACTGCTGTACTGCAGCTATAAACTGTGCTCATGACCTGGGGTTCAATTCCAGGTAGCAAGCTCAAGTTTCACTCAGTCTTCCATCCTCCGAGGTTGGCAAAATAAGTACCCAGCTTGTTGGGAGTGAGGCAATGTGTAGCTTGCATAGTTACTTGTAAAACATGCAGAGAGTGTTTTAAGCATTATGGGGCAGTGTATAAGAAGCACACTTTGCTTTCCTCTGCTTTTTGCTTACAAAATGAAGAGTTACACAGTGGTTCTCCTCCTCTCTCTCACACACACACACACACACACACACACACACACAAACTTCCCTTGTGCGACTGCAATCGTGTACACTCAATATGAAATACTGATACCTTATGTGGTGATAAAAGTGATGGGCTATGACTTAGGATGCCCTGCTTGAACCCAGTGAGTCATGGAAACTCACTTGCGATGTGGAACTGGTAAAATCACCCCTCAAATATCTCACTTGCTTCGAGAGCCCTATTAGGATCTTTATAAATTGGTTCTGAATTAGCAGCACACAACAACATGATAAATTTCATTGGGCAAAACTGCAATAAATTTATGCTAGGATAAATGAATAACAAAACAAGAAAAATATCATACAAAGCAAAGCTTCTATCTCATCATATATGAGGCATCAAAAGATGATATTCTCCTTTCTGTTTTGGGGTAGATGAAGTGGTTCCTACATGTCCCAGAATCCAACAAGCAGACTGCAAGTTGTGGAAGCTGTTATCTAGAAGGATGGTTTCCCACCCCTCTAAAACTGCAATTGCCCCATGTAAACTAAAGCATTCTGAAGCACTTTTTGAAGCCAACATTTTAACAAGGAAAAAATGGACGACCATCTGTCAGAATTGCTTTGATCTGAATTCCTGTGTTCAGCAGGGGGGTAGACTCGATGGCCTTATAAATCCCTTCCAACTCAATTATTCTGTGATTCTATGCTTCTAAAGGGGCTGAATGTGAGACATATTTGGGGATGGCACATGCTGTGTTTCTGGCACAAAATTTGATGCACAGCCTCTTCTAACACGAGCCAGGAAAATCCTTAGATTAGTTTGCAAGATGACCAAATGTCAAGTATACAATTTCTGTTTCACACGTTTCCAAGGAATGCTTATTTATAATTAATACAAAAAAAGTAAATTCTAATTTAATGATGTAACCTAATAGGAAGACAGGAGTTGCCATAAAAGGGGAAATCCCACAAGTTTTAATTATAAAATGTCGCTGAGTGGTGATGAGCTTTATCTGCCAATGAAAAGCATTACATGGGAGATTAAGGATGGAAAATTGTAAGTAGCCATCTTTGTGTGCTTCTAAAGTGCTAATGCATGTGTGCCTCGTGGTGCAGTGGTTAACGCCTGTACTGCAGGTAAACCTGTGCTCACAACCTGGGGTTCAATCCCAAGTAGAGATGGGCACAAATAAAAAAAATGTTTCGGTTTTGCATTTTTTTGGTTCGTTTTGGTTCGTTTCCATTTTTTTTGTGAATTTTTGGAAAAATTTCATTTTTGTTTTTCATTTTTTCATTTTTCATTTCTACCTGCTGTTCACGCAATTTTTAATGCATTTCCGTGCGCGGGCGTCCCCCAACGCCCCAGACCAGAGGGAAAACACTAAAAAAAATGATGCTGGCAGAGACACAGTATAGACTAGGTGCACAGGGAGGCTGCAAAGGCAGCGGCGGGCATTGCCCAGTGTGCAAGGCAGCCGCAGAGTGACTGCACTGTTGGGCAGGGGAGGGTACTCACCGAGACGTATGCACGCGAACACACAGGGAGGCTGCAGGACTGAAGCTAGAGTCGCAGAGACGGCAATCCCACCCTATCTCCCACCGGAGACTGCAAGGAGGATGGAGGCTGCCAGAGCATTTTACGCCCTCTGTGGCTGCCAGACCTGCCCAGTCTGCAACCTGGGCATGCTATTGGTTGAACATGATCCCATCACATGGCTTGCCTCCATTTTGTGGCCGGCAACATCCAGAATAGAATAGAATAGAATTTATTTACAGTCCTTAGACCAGTTACACATAAATATAAAACTATGGATTAAAAATACAATTAAAACATGTTAGCATGCATAGAGCTAGTTGGCATTTAACTTCCGTAGTCGAAGTATCATCACACAGAATCTAGCCACTTGACGGGAGATCTTCGTGTGTACATCTGAAAGGAGGAACTCAAGTCTTTTTCCCTCTGAGCGTCCAGGGGTTATTTCCATTAATGGGATAATAATCTCTTTGCGTGCTGCTTCATACAATTGACGGGTGAAGAACATGTGCTCAATGGTCTCAATCTCCCTCAGGGGGCAGGAACAGAGCCTTTCAGCAAAAGGGGTATTTTTATACTTCCCTTCCAATACAGCAGAGGGGAGGGCCAAACACCTTGCCAGTGTAAAGGCTCTTCTAGATCCTTTAGCTTCCAGAGCTGTTAAATATTTGGCTGGTTCCATAAGGTTTTTAACGTAACTCCTAACTGCCATATTTTGGATACTAGTGAGGTCTGTTTGATATTCAATGTCCTCTATTCTTTGCTTGACTATTTGTTTTGCTTTCTCTATTCCTGAGGATAAAAGTGCCTGGGGGGAGAGGCCAATTTTCATTGGGTTTAGGTGTCCTTTTAACCACACATATATAGATTGAATGCTGATCCAGGCTTCTACTTTTAGGCAACCTGTCTCTAGCCTTATCCTTGTATTTGACACACATCTTGGGACCTGAAGTATAGTTCTTAGAAATTTAGATTGGACTATTTCTTGTGATGCAAGTGGGAGCTAGGAGGCCCTAGTAATGAACCATACAAAAGTTGGGCTAGAGTCTTTGCTTTGTAAAGTTTGAGGGCTGCTGGTACAAAGGACCCTCCTTGGGAGAGATGGAATTTTACAATGCTATTTGCAGATCCCCCCCCCCCCGATCTGCCACATATTTACTATGTTGGAGCCTAGATCCAGAAGCCTGTAGAACTACCCCTAGATATTTAAAATAACTAACTTTTTGATACTGTGGCTATTTATTTGCCACAACCGGGTTTTAGGTCTGTGTCCAAAGGCTACTATCTTGGTCTTCTGATAGTTGATTGTTAAGGATTTTTCATCACAGAATGAGGAGAGCTTCCTAAGAGCCCTTCTTAACCCTATTGGGGTTCTAGAAAGGATTACTGTGTCATCAGCATAGAGCAATACTGGCATTGCTCTATCTTCAAGTTTAGGAGAATGCAGATCAGGGGTTTTTGAGCCAGCTTGCTAAATCATTTATATAAAAGATGAATAGTGCTGGAGCCAGAAGGCAGCCTTGCCTAACACCTTTGTGAGTTTGTACAGGTTCAGTGAGATGTCCTTGTCTGGTACACCTGACTCTCAAGTACGTTTCTTCATATAGGGTTCTAATTAGATATAAAAGTTTTCTACATGAGTTTGCTAATTTATCCCAAAGTTGTGTTCTGGATATAGAGTCAAAGGCTGATTTGAAGTCCACAAAGGCAGCATAAAGTGAGGTTATTCCTTTGGCTGAGTATTTTTCAAAAAGGTGTTGGATAATTAGACAGTTGTCTATTGTGGATCTCCCTGGCTGAAAGCCTGCTTGTTCATCCCCAATAATATTTTCTGTTTCAAGCCAATCTAAGAGTTTATCAAGAAGGTGTCTCACTTACAGTTTACTGATAATGTTCAGCAAACTTATTGGCCTATAATTGGCTGGATCTTCCCTTTCCCCCTTCTTGTAGAATGGAACTACAATGGCTATTTTCCATGATTTTGGTATGTGTCCTATCTCATCAATATATGTAAAAAGAGGTGCTAGGAAAAAACCCCACCAAGCCACCATGTCTTATTTTCTTTTAAAAATTCTGGTGGTATGCCATCATGGCCAGGGGCTTTACCATTTTTCAACTAATCTATATTAATAACTATAATTTCACTTGCAGTGACAGGGGGCCAACTGGGGGTCCTTCCAAGTATTGGTGGAGAGGAGGTTGCAGTGGTCTCCTCATACATTCTTTTAAAGTAGGATACCCAATTATCTGGTGGGATGCATGAAGATAATGGGGATTTGGGCTGTGATAGTCTGCCTGAGATTAATTTCCAGAAAAGAGATTGATTTTTATCTTTTGCTGCTTCTATCACCTTCCTCCATAGTTCTCTACTATATTCTTTCTTACTGTGGTGTATCTGCTGTTTATATTCTTTTTTTTTTGTGATAATAGTTTTAGGAGGGCATCTTTTTTAGCATGATTTTCTGCTCTCAGGTATTCCTGATAGATCTGGTTTAATAACTGTTTTGCGGCCTTACAGTTTTGATTGAACCAGGGTTTAGATTGGTTGTATGATTTCTGGAGATTTCTGCTATACGTGTGGATCAGATGGGGATTTAACTGTTGTAAGAGATTAAGTGTCTATGGGGTTCTGATAAATTGGCTGGCTTCCCATTGGGTTGCATAAGCCAATCGGGTCTTCCAAGGTTAAAAGCTGCTTCAGATTTTGTGCCAGTTTGGATGACCATCTTACTCGGCAACTCACTCTTTCCAATGCTGAAATTTCAGTGTGCTATCTGGGCTCTGTATCTAAGTTTCTGATATTTAAGTGAAGACACAGAAGTAGGGGGAAATGGTCTCCCTCTAGAGAAGGGAGCACTTGGAGAGTTTCAACCATATAGAGGAGATCCCTGCATACCAGGATATAGTCTATTGTGCTGGCTTTAGATGCTGCCATGAATGTAAATTTGCCTGGAATGTCACCTGTGGTTGAGCCATTTAGAACAGAAAGGCCCAGTCTGTAGGCAAATTTATATAGACAGGCCCCAGCATAGTTTGCTCGTTGATCTTTAAAAACCATATCTTGATTCAGCATCTCTGGGTTCTCATTTTCTGTATTGACTATCATCTTGAATTTGCTTACCAGGTAATCGTCGTCTGGGCCCATGCGAGCATTTAGATCCCCACCGATCAGAAGTAGGGCATCTGGGTGTTCCATAGTAAGCTCTCTTATATAATTTTCAAGGGCTGACCAATTGTCCTCTATTTCTGCTTTTCTAGATGTGGAAGGTAGGTATGCATTTACAATAAATAAAGTCCTCATGCCCCCTGTTAGTATTACCGCCATGGTCAACTGTTTCAGGGAGGGTTTTTCCTTAAATATCACATTTAGAGCAGTAGATATTAGAACACCCAACCCCCCCTTAAGTCTCCCAGGTCCACATCCTGGTGTTGCCCTTACCATAAAAGAGCTGAAGCCATCTAATATTATGTCTTTGTCAGACCAGGTTTCTTGCAAAAGGATAATATCATATTTACGGCAAAAGAAAGGGATGTCATAGGCATGGGAAACACATCTGGTCCAGCCTGCCACATTCCATGATAAAAATTCAATTGGAGAGACAGATGTTTGATTGTCTTTTGATGCACACCATTGTGCTTGTATGTCTGGTGCCCCATTTTGTTCATGCTCTTTCATTTTATGTGCCTTTGAAGTCATTTCCACTCCAGTGGCAGAGAGTGATTTGCTGGGGGTTTCTTCCTTGGATATTATTTGCTTCTCCAGAGCAGACTGAGGTGCATCTCTGAAGGTGGGAGAAGCAGCTGGTGTAGTTGGGGGGGGTAGTCTTTATGAGCCAGATCTTCAACAGTTTGGTTTCCTTGAGTCTCTATAATATGTGGGAGCCTTTTGGCTTTGTTCGAGGCTTTTGTCGTATTCCCCCACCCCAAAGTAATGTACCAGGGCAGAGGCTTCATGGCTTGGCTTTGTCTCTTGCCTGACAATAGTCAGTTCTGGGGGTGAGCTGCCAGAGGGGCATATCTATTGTCCATGTGCCACTCAGAGATGGGATCAAGGGTAGTTTCAGTTGTACAGGTTGGATGTGTCTTCTCTTTGTATAGTTGATGCATTCTGAGGTTTCTAGGAGATGTAATATCATTTGGGAGAGGCCGTGTTCTTAAGAGCGTCACCCCCCTGGATACTCTGTGTTTTAGTTTTGTTTGTAGCATCATGTGTCTTGTTGATTATGATGTTATTTGGGAAGGTTACAAAATGGGTGTGTGCTTCCTTCTCTCAGTTTGACTTTAGGGGTAGATAGTTTTGAGAAGTGGAAACGTTGACCCTGTGCACATGAGGCTCATAACTGAGGCTTTCAGTTGTCTTCCTTGAGTGGATTGCTGGGGTGCTATTTCTTTGTTCTGGTACCTTGATTCCTCTAGTTTTATTTGTTAGTTTGTGATTGTCCAGTTTTGTGGATGGTTTAAAGATGAAATCTGAATAGGTTGTGTGTGTATTCCCCATTTAAAAGATACTCCTATTTTTTTCAAATTTGTATAGTAGACTCCAGAAATGATGGGCCTGTTTGCTATCTGCAAAGAACAGATGCACCCTGCCTCTTAGCACCCTGGGTTTACTGGGGTACATGCAGAAGCATTTTATTTTTGTTTCATAGTCCCAATCCTCGCCTAGTGCATCTAGTATCTGTTGTAATACTTCTGGGTTGGAGACCAAGGTGCCATTGGGTTTCTTTAAAAGCCAGTTGTATATGGTAATGTGGCAGAGGGAATTGGCTGCTGAGGTTTCAGCCAGAGTGGACTCAATGTCTAAGGTTGCAGTCCTTTGGGAGTCTTCTATTTGTGTGTTTTCCCCACAGGCTGTCATTGCTGGTGAATGCTGAGGATAGGATTCTTCTAAAGTGTTTTCTGGCCATTCATCAACAGTTAATATTTCTATACTGGATGGTATTAAATCAGGTTCCTTGCTGGCTTTACGTAGGTCATCTTGGTCTGCCCAAGTCTTTTGGGTCTCCTTGCCATTAGGCACTTGCTCCTGAGTTGTTTTCTCCAGAGGCTGTGAAGAACTCTGACCCTTTAAAGCTGAGGGCATATCTTTTTGTGATTAGTCTTTTGTACCCATCGCCTTTTCTGCCTAAGGACCATCCTGTTCAGTGTCCTGAGGGTTTAAAGAAGGTGCTGCTTTTAGGATTCCCAGCTTTATCAGGTCAGCAATGCATTGCAATATTGCTTTAATGTCAGCAAGTTGTTGCTTTAGAAAATGCAGCTTCTTAAAGATGTTTTGGTTGGATTGAACCGAGAGAAAGCACTGGTTCACGTAGTTGGGTATAGATAATCCTGGTTTGTTCACTTTCAAGCTCTTGGAAGCCCTGAGAACCTGGTTTTTTTTTCTCTGTGTGGTTTTCCTTGGGTCCAGGGGCTGGTGTGTTTAAGTGCCTGTAGAGTGAGTCCATAGAAGCTGAAAAAGCCTCAACTAGGAGTCCTGGGTCCAGGGACCAGTTTCCAATTTCCTCTCCATATTGAGGATTTCCCCCAACATTATCCTGGTGTCTCTCTTTATTACTTGTGCCTGAATTTTCTGGTAAAAATGGGGTGCTTGATGTAAATTCTCTCAATGGCCTTTGATTAGGAGAGGTAGAATGTGCATGTTGGCTAATGGAATCTGATACTGCACAAAAATCTTCTATTGATTTCTGTGCCAGGTTTCTGGACGTTTTCTTTGCCCTGTCACGGTTTTTTTAAGCCTTAGTGGCTACCATGATTGCACTCTACAAACTTTGCTTATTTAATGTCCTTCCTTGAGATGATAATAGGTGTTTCAGCTCAATAGGAGGGAAATACAGGTCTTACATAAGCTCCTCAATACTCTTCCTTTCTGTCAACACTTGAGAATTTCACTTGGGCCTACAATCAGTGGCAGCTATGTGGAAAAACAGTTTTAGTCCCAGTAAGCTGTTTAAACATTTAAGTTTTTCCACCTGCTCATTAGAAGCCTTTTACTCACTGTAGCCAGTTATGAGCCATAGATGAAGACTTTGACGCCTGCAGACAGCTGCCCAAGGACAAGCACAAGGCCTCTCCCTGATAAACAAATGCTCTCTGCACTCCAGGACTGTTAAGTTTCAGTTTCTGTTGATTGCTGTTGCACGGTCAGGATTCAATTAGCTTCTGTGTGCACTTTCACTTTTCCATAAAAAAGAGAAGACATGCTTTTCAGCAACTCCCAAATTATTCAGTTGTCTTTTGATAGAAGTTAGGGAGTTGGTTTCACACAAAAGGAAAAGTTTTCAGCCAAAATGTAGGAGGAAAGCTCAGCACAACCACTCCGACCGGCCAGATGTCTTTTGAAACGTGCACTTGATCCCTAGTTAACATCCATTTTGTCATCCTTAAAGGGAAAAGAAAAAATATATCGCAATGGGAGAAGACAAAAACAAACGTTTTAAGGACCCCAAAACCCTGGTAGGTAATAATTTCAAATAATTATTGCATTATCACTGCGTTTTTACGGATGTCCAGGGCGTTTTAATACCCAAGAAATCAATATTAGGCATCTGGGAGCCATTTTGGGTCGATGTCCCCTAACTCCCCTTAAAGAAAAAAAAATACAGCGATCTGAGAAAAGACATAAATGCACGTTTTACGGACCCCAACCCCCCCCGTAGGTATTATCAGACAGTATAAATAATTATCGCTGCATTTTTATGGATGTCCAGGGCATTTTTTAACATTTAAAACAGTTCATTTCATTGCACGTCACCATTAAAAAAACACAAAACATAACGAACCCAATTTTCATGGTTCTGTTCGTTTCGTTCCATTTTCATCACAATTTCCGTTAGTCATTTCGTTACATAACAGAACAAATGACGAATTACAGAAACGAAAAAAAAGTTCATTCCGTGCCCATCTCTAATCCCAGGTAGCCGGCTCAAGGTTGACTCAGCCTTCCATCCTTCTGAGGTTGGTAAAATGAGTACCCAGCTTGCTGGTGGTGGTGGGGGCAATGTGTAGCCTGCATACTGTAATTAAACTGTAAACCTTCCAGAGACTACTTGAAGTGGTATGAGGTGGTATATAAGCAGAACACTTTTGCTTTTATTTCACTTTATTTCATTTTATGTGTGTACTACCTTTCACCCAGTATATGGGGTCCAAGTGACTGAATGCCCTTGCAGCAACAGCCATGTGGACTTCTGTTAGAGATAGCAGAGTACTGACCTCAAATGTAATAAGGCTGAGGCAATGAAGTTACCTGCAATAAGTTGCTTTTGGTGGCAGCGAGAAAAGGCAGAATAAAAATTAGACTCTATGGTCTCCATGAAAGTATCACTTTCCCAACCCATGAGATTCATTAAATGAAGAAATTGGTCTTGCAAAATAATAAATAAATAAATAAATAAATAAATAAATAAATAAATAAATAAATAAATAAATAGAAGAAGCAAAGTGTTTTGCTTATGTATCATCCCATAGCACTTAAAGCACTCTCAGGGTGGTTTACAATTCAGTTATGCAGGCTACACACACACACACACACACACACACACACAAAGAAGCCTTATGGGGCTATTTCAGAGAAATAAAGTAGGCCCCAAACTATGCACATGTTTTTAAAGGAGCAAAATTCTCAAATTAAACACAAATATGTTTTTGTCATTGGGGGAAATGTATGCATTATCTATAATATGTAAACTCAAAATGTATATTACATAAAATTCATATTGAAATATGCAGAGTAGGAAAAATGCATCAAAAAGTGTACAGGTTTTTTTTTTGTGAGGAGTGGGGAGAAGCCTTTCAATTTCTGAATCCAAAAAAAAAAAATTGGATTAGGGAAAATGCAGTGTCATTCTGGGAAGTTCAATACATGGTGACTGAGTTATTTTCACATCCTTAATAATACCCATCAAACACTACTCCATTTAGGGGAAAATGTAGAAGAAAATAAGAAGCAGGGTGTTCCCTTTTCTCTACATCAAGAATGGAGGCTTTATGCATTACTTAATATGTGTCGCCTCCCCATCAACATTCTGGTCTCCTTTTATTTCTGATTTTCATCCAAAATAGAGTTTGGCTTCTTCCTCTCCTATAACAAAATATCCATATCATGTGGCCACATATACACTTTCTTCAAAGGGCATGGGAACTTTTCAGAAGTATTACTGGTATTATTTTTTTCAAGCACATACAGCAGGCATGTCAAAGGTCAGGGCTGGGGGCCAAACGTGGCCCGTTTTCAAATTTTGAGTGGCCCACAGCCTCTTCTCCCCACCAGATCAGCCTGTCATGCCTCCCCACCAGCTGGCCCCTCCCCATACCAGATAGAGACATCAGTTTGTGGTTTTATGGTTTGCCTGCCCTCCCATCTCTGTCCATCCCCCTAGCTACCTGCCTGGCCTCCCCTCCCCTGGCTTTGTTGCTGCAGCATCCTTCCCACCTCCTTGCATGTCCTAGAGATGTCCTAAAGTCCAGCCCGGGGCCAAAAGGGCCGAATGGTCAGCCCCCAAACAATTTTACCTCACCAAATGTGGCCCTCCTTGCAAAAGGTTTGGACACCCCTGACATACAGCTATACCACTTTAGCACTACATAAGGACAGCACCAGAACCCTTTAAATTATGGATGTCCTAGAGGCCTTTGTTTCTCAACCTTAAGTCCCCAGTTATTCTTGGACTCTAACTCCCAGTAGTCTTCACCACTAGCTATGTTGGCAAGGGTTTCTGGGGGTTATAGTCCATGAATGTCGGGGAACCCAAGGTTGGGAACCACTGCCCTAGACATAGCAGTTACTTCATGAAACTGATTATGCCTATCTAGGCCAAAGAGCCTCTGGATCTATTTGCAGCTTTTCTTGCACTCTAAATGTCTCTCCTTTTCCTTCTGTCAAGAATATGATCCTTGCAATGACTATGACTCAGTGCTGACAATGTCATTTGAGGCTTCAGAATTAACATGCAGCATCTTTGTTTTAATTGTGTTTTATTGCCAAATGTAGATCTGATTTCAAAGCTATTAAAAATAAATTGACTTTTAGCTTCTTTTTTTCTTCATTCACTGTTAAAACGAAGGAATACTTAGAAGGAAACTATTCTTTTTCTCACAAAGGAAACTTTCATAGAAAATATAAAAAATAATAACTTCCCACAAAGTTCCTCAAATTATCCTACATTACTTTTGTGAAAAATCCGTATATCTTGCTATATTGCTTTGGTAATTCGCTGGGGGAGGACAAGAGATTGTGATGGATAAAGACTTTAATACTTCTGAAATAAAATGTAATGGTAATGTTTTATGGGTTGTTTTAGAATGGATTGAGTTTTCTAAAAGGATGCAAAGTGATCCCATTTTCTGTTAAGAATTATACCATTTGTTCAAAGCCATTTTTGTAAAATTCCTATGATATATATATTTTTATATATTTATGTATATTTCCCTTTAAAATTGTTCCATTCCCTTTAGAAGGTAAAGGTAATATTTACCACTATAAATGCAGATAATGCTATCATACATATAAAAATAGCCCTAGAATGATTTTTGCCAATCCTTTGGAACTATTTAGTGGAAGACAAAATTAGCACTACTAGAGAAAGACAATGAGTTGTTGCCTCTATTTTTTTCTTTGGATTTAAATCAGCTTTGGAATATATGTGCTTTTACTGCCAGAAAAAATAAAAGATAATAATCATTTAAGCAATTGAAACCTTAAGTTGAGATCCTATTCTGTCGTTCCAACGAACAACACAACTTGAAGTCAGAGCTTGTCATTGCACCCAACCAAATCCCATTATGCAAGCTGCTGGACTTCTCAGTTCCTCGGGAGGAATAGTATGCTGAACATGCTGTTGATGCCATTTTTCTGCTTGTAGAAGATTGCTGAGTCAGTGTGGCTTCTCTTTCTCTGTGTGTAGATGATCTATAAAAGTCTGCAGTTCGAGATATGACACTTGTAGTATATGTAATTTATATGTGTATTGTCTGCATACCAAAAAGGCAGAGGTGAAGAGGGGCAACTGTTGAGAAAGCTGGGGGATTCATGGACCTGGGCCTATCATGTCACAAAAGAGGGAGTGGAATACCACCATCTTGACCCCTGAGACTTCCCGTTCTACAAACCTTGGCAAGAACAGCAGAAGACCTGAGGCAGGGTGCCTTATCAGTAGCATCATCTGACTTGGATTAACTTCCCATATGTCATAGGGGCTGGAGGGTTAGTCGGGCAAGAAGAACTCGGGCCAGGCATCTTGCGCCTGTCCCCTGTTCTGACCCTCCAGCTCACTGTCACGTGCCTGGGAGCCACTCCGCCAGCGCCTCCGATCTTTCTTGCCTTCTGTTGAACGCCAGGTCGGTGCATAATAAAATTCCCATCATTTATGATACCATCGTTGATGGGAAGGCCGACCTGGCGTGCATCACCGAGACCTGGGTGGGTGAAGAGGGGGGGGCTTCGCTCTCCCAGCTTTGCCCTCCTGGGTTTCTGGTGCAGGGGGCAGGAAGATCGGAGGGACGTAAGGGGGGTGGGGTGGCCATTGTGTACAGAGATACCATTCATGTCAGCAGGGCCTCAACGTTGGTTATTCCAGGGTTGGAATGTGTCCACCTGTTGGTTGGGCAGCGGGACAGGTTTGGCATTGTGCTCGGTTACCGTGCTCCCCGCAACCCAGCACAATCCCTACCAGAGCTCGCCGAGTTCATCGCCGCTGCTTTGTTGAGAACCCCACGCCTTTTGGTGGTGGGCGACCTCAACATGCATGTCGGCGGTGAACTGTTGGTGCTGCTCTGGAATTCATGCAGTCTATGGCCTTCATAACCTGTCCCAGCATTTTTTATGCCCAACACACAGATCTGGACACACCCTGGATCTGGTATTTTCCTCCGCGTCTGAGGACTCGTGTCTGAGGGTGTGGGACCTTGTTCCCACCCCCGTGTCATGGTCAGACCACCACCTGCTGTCTTTCTCTGTATCAATCGCCGCCCCACCCCGCGGGGACCCTCAGCCCGCTGTTTGGGCTCGCCCCCGTAGACTAAATAAACCCTGATCGGTTTCGGGAAGTCCTCGGGGAGCCTCCTGGCGGACTGGCTGACGATCTGGTTGACTCTATGGTAGATCAATGGTTCGACGAAACATCACGAGCTGTCGACCAGATCGCCCCTAGGCGCCTCATCCGCTGCAGAGCTCGTTCCTCTCCGTGGTTCACGGAAGAGCTCCGAGCGATGAAGCATGAACGGAAGAGGCTGGAGCGCAGCTGGAGGAAGAACCGGACGGCTATCAAGAAGGCTGCAGTCATCGCTCAGTCCAGGCGCTATGTTCATGCGCTCAGGGTGGCTAGAAGATCTTATTACACCCTGAGAATTAGTGAGGCCTCGAACTGCCAAGCGGAATTGTTCCGTGTGGTTCGCGACCTCACTAATCCTGGACTGACTAGGCCTCCTCCTACTGATTTCAGTAGTGAGAACTTTGCAGCCTTTTTTCGATCGAAAATAGAGGCCATCCGTTCCGGTTTCGAATCCTGTTGCCATAGCCCACTCTCAGCATCCCCGGCGGCTGTGCCCCCTCGGTCTCCTCGCATGGTTGAGTTTGGGCCTGTCACCTCTCTTGAGGCCTCCAGGGCTATTGCCCATTGCCGGCCCGCGTCCACCCCCTTCGACCCTTGCCCTTCATGGCTTATGAAAGCAGTTGCCATGAACATCTCAGGGTGGGCTTCGATCATCGCCACGGCCTCCTTCAGGGAAGGAATTTTCCCTTCCCGTTTGAAGGAGACCGTGGTAAAGCCCATCCTGAAGAAACCGAGCTTAGCGCCGGGCGAATTATCCAACTTTCGCCCGATCGCTAACGTTCCTTTTATGGGCAAGGTGATCGAGAGGGTGGCCGCGATCCGGCTTCAATCCTATCTGGAGGCCGAGCATGCCCTGGATCCGTTCCAGTCTGGGTTCAGGCCTGGTCGGGGGACCGAGACAGTCTTGGTCGCTCTGCAAGATGACCTCATCCGGAGGGCCGACGGGGGGTGCTCCTCCCTGTTGGTCCTCCTGGATTTGTCAGCGGCCTTTGATACCGTCGACCACGGTATCCTGCTGGATCGGCTCTCCGAGGTTGGGATCGGGGGCACTGTTCACAGTTGGTTCCGGTCCTTCCTCGGGGACCGTCCCCAGCAGGTTCAGCATGGGGGCGAGATGTCAGCCCCTTGGATACTCCCTTGCGGGGTTTCACAGGGGTCGTCTCTCTCCCTCCCATGCTGTTCAACATTTACATCAGGCCGCTGGCTGAGGTCATTAGGAGGCATGGAGTCTGCTGCCATCAGTACGCTGATGACACGCAGCTCTATGTCTCCTTTTCTACCACTGCAGATGAGGCTGTCCGGACCCTCGATCAGTGTCTGGGCGCAGTCATGGAATGGACCAGGGCTAACAGGCTCAAACTCAACCCCGATAAGACCGAGGTCATGTTCTTTGGGGCTTCCTCATCCAGCTACGGTGGCCCGTATCCCACCTTGGAGGGTGTTTCCCTCAGGCCATCGGACTGTGTCCGAAATCTGGGCATAGTCCTGGACCCGGCGCTCACCCTGGTAGCCCAGGTGTCCGCCGTGTCCAGGGCTGCCTTTTTCCATCTTCGGCGTATTGCCCAGATTCGTCCGTACCTGGATGAGGACTCCCTCATAACTGTGGTCCAGGCGCTGGTGATCTCTAGACTGGACTATTGCAACGCGCTCTACATGGGGTTGCCCTTGACTCTCATTCGGCGCTTGCAGCGGGTCCAAAATGCAGCAGCCAGACTGGTGGCTGGTGTGCGTCGATTCGAGCACATCACCCCAGTTTTGGCTCGTCTGCACTGGTTGCCCGTTGCAGCCCGAATTAGATTCAAGGTCCTGGTTTTGGTTTACAAAACCCTCCATGGCCTAGGACCTGGCTACCTGACGGAGCGGATCGACCAGTGGTCAACTTCGGCCCGTCCGACTAGGTCGTCGCGCGCGCACATGCTGCGTGTGGCCACGCCTAGGGAGGCTCGGAGAACTTCCACCCGTACCCGAGCCTTCTCTGTGGCTGGCCCAACCCTATGGAATCACCTACCAGCAGAAGTGCGCCTTGCAGAGTCCCTGCCTGCCTTCCGGAAGGCGCTGAAAACCCTTCTCTTCCGGGAGGCGTTTGGGTGACACATTTTTTTTTTTTTTTTTTTTTTTTTTTTTAGTCCCGCCTTCTGCTGCAGCCGTTTTGTTTTATTGCTTATTTCAGTTGTTGTTTTAATTTGTTGTCTGTACATTTATTGTAAACCGCCCGGAGTTCCTTTCAGGAAGACGGGCGGTATATAAGCTGTATAAATAAATAAATAAATAAATAAATATGTAGAGATGGGCACGAATCAAAAAAATGGTGTTTCGTTTTTTTGTTTTTGTTGAGGGGTCCGTTTCGGTTCATTTTCATTTTTTGCAAATTTTTGAAAAAATTCATTTCCATTTATTCATTTTTCGTTTTTCATTTCTACCCACTTTTTGCGTGATTTTTAAAGCATTTCCGTGCATGGGTATCCCCCAATGCCCCAGACCAGAGGGAAAACACTAAAAAAATGATGCTGGCAGAGACACAGTATAGACTAGGTACGCAGGTAGGCTGCAAAGGCAGCGGTGGGTGTTGCCCAGGGTGCAAGGCAGCCGCAGAGTGACTTTACTGCGGGGCAACCTGGGCATGCTATTGGTTGAAGTTGTCCAAGAATTTACATGATCCCATCATATGGCTTGCCTCCATTTTGTGGCTGACGACATCCATTTTGTCATCCTTAAAGGGAAAAGAAAAATACATCACAATGGGAGAAGACAAAAACAAATGTTTTAAGGACCCCAACCCCTCCCAGTAGGTATTATCAGACAGTATAAATAATTATCGCTGCATTTTTATGGATGTCCAGGGCGTTTTTTAACATTTAAAACAGCTCATTTCATTGCGCGTCGCCATTAACGAAAAACGAAATGTAACAAACCCAAGTTTTGTGGTCTGTTCAGTTTGTTCCAATGTCATCACAATGTCCGTTATTCATTTTGTTACATAACAAAGCGAATAACGAATAATGGAAACAAGTTCATTTCGTGCCCATCTCTAGTCATATGTATTGTAGGTAAGGAGGCACAGGACACTTGCCCCAGCAGAAATAGCAGCAACCGTACCTGCTGCTGGCTGCATTCTACCTCACTGGCTGCATTCTACCATCCACCATCTTAATCATCCAGTTCTGGAAGCATTCAAGAGAAAATTAGACCAGCTTCTGTTTGATAATTTGATCTGGCTTCCTTTGTTGCACAGGGTGTTGGACTTGATGGCCTTAGAGACCCTTTCCAGTTTCATGATTGTATGATGAACATCCCTATTCATCATGATATTATTTTCAGGGTGTGACTAATAACGCCATTGCCATCTACAAATTATTTAGGAGAACATACTTGATGTTTATAATGGCAAATTCCCAGAATTCTGAAGTGCAGGCAGGTATGCAAGGCTAATTGGTTATTAGATCCCAGACTAAGTACTGTCTGGTTTTAATGGTTTTGGTAAATGAGTGTGTTTGTGGATTTAATCCTTTGGCAAATGTCAAGTTGTACAGCAGTAAAAGGTGAATTCGTATCTTCCTTTTCAAGTGGGTGGAACAAATACATCTGTAGAATGCCACATCTAATGGTAAAAGGGTCTGAAGATACCATCTCTCCTGGAGGTGGGAAGGGGAGATGCTTATTGTATATAATAGCTGCTCTGAGTACTCTCCAATTTAATGCACTTTTCCAAAGATAATAGTCTGTTCAATTTATGAAAGAATTTAAAAGCAAAACTTTGCAAAACTTTGCCAACAAGTACCAACAATTTAACTGAATAGTTAAGCTATGTTCTGTCTATCTTTCAAGAACTGCTCTGAAGACTAGCCCTAAGAATATGAGCCCTATTAAGGATTTATGCTTGAATCTGGGTAAAGCTACCTAGAGAGCTGGGTGGGGGCCTGGGGCTATTTATCCCCTCCTTCAAAATAGTTGTCTAACCTTGATGGAATATGGACATTAATGTGTTTGACAGAAACATTTTCAGCAGAGCTGGTATAGAACTTCCTGTATCAATACTCAAAGGGACCCCGTGGGTGGGCTGGGGATTACACATGCAGCCCTTTGGCTGCCACCATTTCAGCCTAGACATAAGGCCCTGTAGTTTACATTCTGGTGCAGAATCAATAGTAATAATAATACAAACAACAGATCAGAAACAAGCAACTTAAAGAAGCAGCAAAAATATACGAGAAGAAAAACCCAACAGACATAAGTATAATATGCACTGAACACAGCTGACTCCCAGGGAGACAAATTTCCTGAGACAATCATAACTATAAACCCACCCCCAATGCATACATATACACAAATACAAGCATACAGTGACCCCCCCACCTATCGTGGGGGTTAGGCACCCGACTTGACCCGCGATAATTGAAAATCCATGATATGCAGATGCAGGTTGGGTCGGGCCTGGGGGGGCTAACTGGGGGCTCTTGTACTTACCCCTAGCATGGTGCTGTCCTGAACCAGCCTTGAGGGGCTCTCCCAGGCCTTCTGGAGCCCCCAAAAAGGCCTCCCTGTGAACCGGAAATAACTTCTGGGTCACCAAAAAATATTTCTGAGGCCTCTGGGAAGCCTAGAAAGGCCCTTGGAGGCCTCAGAAATGATTTTCGGCAACCTGGAAGTTAATTCTGGTTTGCAGTGAGGCCCTTTTGGGGCCTCCAGAAGGCCTGGGAAGGCCCTTGCAGGCCTGTTTGGGGCAGCCCCAGTCCTGGGGTATGTATGGGTGGCCTGAAACGGGCCTTTGCCCCTTACCCCAGGGGGGCTTTTTTCATATACTACAGCCCCACAATATAGTATACGAACCATGAAAGGGCAGGGGACCACTGTATGTATATTTAAAGATCAGGGCACAATTTCTTACCTGCAAGCTAATGCTGCTGCACAGAATCTGGCAACTTTAATCAGACATTGATGAACACTGGTCTGCTAAACGATAGCGTATATAATAATCATCTCTTCCAGGAATGCTTTGCAGGATCGGATGGATAAAAGTGTCATGGAAACTGCTATAGAAGGAACAATGCAGCAAGACATGACCAACCGTCTCTACCGCACCAGCCTCACAAGTCACAAGGACATAAGTGCTGCTCATAAGGAATGTTGTTGTATCTGCCTTCCAGCAGAACAGAAGGAAGAACATTAAACTTGGCTAGTGCGAAAGCTTTTCTGTATTGTGGCAGTGTCAGAGTATTCAAGTAGCTTGCAGGTAGAAAGGCCTGACCATTATCTCTAAATCCAGGATAGTCAGTAGCTGCGTTCACATGATGTTGCAGTTCATTATCTATGATGTGCTGGTATAGTTCTTGTTTTGTTTTTGTATAACCCATTAACAAAATAGCACTTCGCAAGAGGCCCGAATTATATGTTTTCTCATCTAGTGTTTTTCCCCCATCTGGACTGAAACTTCTCAGTTAGCACTAAAGAAGCCAACCCCACAGAAGTAAAGAGCATTTTTAGAATCAATAGTGACAATGAACAGATAGCCACTGATGGGTTCCAAGAGATATGATAAAAACATGGCAACAGGGCAGAAGGAACAAAACAATGCCAGGTCAGTTGGCTATAGTCCACAAGAGCAGATACCGGTAGTTTTAAATGTATGAACAGCCTTGACAGACTACAACAGACTAAATTCCTTGGGAATGGGAAGGATCCAGCTCACATTTTTCGTTATCTAATCATGCTTCATCCTATATGGGACTGATGTCTCCAACACAGGTGGAGAGCACAATCTTCGGAAAATCTTCATGATAACGTATTCATAAAATGTGTATATGCATTAAGTGTTGTATGTGGATGGAAGCTAATAGTTCATATGACAAATATGTTCTGTTATGTAAGAACAATATAAACATGGGCCACAATCTTGTTACAATTATGTAACAAACACTGCAAATTGCATAACCTTTGCTTGGAGTTGTGCCAGATGTCTATCATATTCTCTGACACACACTGGTCACATGCCCAGATGTGTGGCAGACAGCCAAAAATCTGAGAATTACTCACACAATCCCTGTTCCATGAGTGGATTACACAACAGAATTTTGGCAGGTTTACATTTGATGGGAAAGGGTTCTGTTCCATTGTGGCTCACATAGCTATCTTCTTATATTTCTTATATTTATTTGTTATTTAAACTTAATATATCACACCCATTAGTGCTGCAGCAGTACTCTGAGCCATTCACAGCAATACAAAATACACAATCGAAAAAATATATAATAAATCACGGATTATTTAGCCACAGAAGTGCCAGAGCATGATAAAACTGCATGTTAAAAAAAAGGAAAAACAAAAACACAGATAACAAATGACAGTGTGAGGATGTAAAAATACTTCAAGTTAAATTGGGTGAGAGTTGGAAGCTTCCCTGAAGAGAAATGTCTTCAGTTGTCTCTTAAATCTTGCCAGGGAGGGCCCATTAGGCAAGGCTCCTCTGGAAGTTGATTCCACAAAAACGGAGCCACCATGAAGAAGGCCCTGCCTCTTTTAGAGGATTTGTGGGGCTCCCTCAGGGTGGCTACTCAAGGGGGCCTCATCTGCAATGACCCGGTGGGTTGGGCAGGTAACACTGAAACAAAACACTCCAAAAAGGGAAATGGGCCAAACCATGGAGGGCTTTGTATGTCAAAGTCAAAATCCTGAACCTGATCTGGGACTCCAGAGGTAACCTGGTAACAGCAGAACTGGGATGATATCTGCGCATACCAAACCACAAGTCTGAGGCATCATAACGGGATTTTTTTTTTACCTCTGTCAGAGTCCTTTGCTATGATCTCAAGTGTTACTTACCTGCTAGCAAGCCAGCAAACGGGGAGGAACTGTTGTACAGTCGTCCCCCATCATTTTGTGGTTCATAGACTGCAGTCCAGGTATATTGCAGGACCACACTAAATGAAGTCAAGGCCCCATGTGGGAAGCTGCTTCAGCCTGTTTAAAGCCTCCTTCACCCACCCCAGGCCTGGCGCTGCCCTGAGCAAACCTCGGATGGGCTTCCCAGGCCTGTAGAAGGTCCCAGAAGTGGTTTCCAGTGAACCGGAAGTGCCTTCAGGATCACCAGGAGGTCCATTTGGGGCAGTGCCAGGCCTAAGGTACATGTAGGATGTCCCAACTTGACCCAGCATACACATATCACAGATTTTCCTTTATCGCTGGCCGGGTCAGCTCCTAACCCCCACAATTAATGGTGGATTACTGTATCATTGGGTCTGTTTTGCCTGTGCTTTGCACCTCCATGCAGAATGCTGAGAAAATGGACTGAAGACCAAGAACCTCAACAAAAGATTGAATCTTTCTCTTGAAAAGTCAAGTATTTGTTGTAAAACAGCCACCTTCGTGAAGACAGGCTGTTCATTTGGGTGGTTCCAACAGATGGGGTACAAGTAATATCTTCTTGAATTTCTTTCAAACTGTTCTATGCACCTGCAGGATGTAATGAACTTGTTTGCAAATGAGTTTTCTTTCATTACACAGCCCCCTTCATTAGCATATACCTTTCATTAAGGGATATTGTTTAAGCAGGGATGTTCAATCTTTTCTATAAGATCATGTAGTGAAAATTAAATTTATTATTTCCAATTCCTTGTAAATTATAGCAGGATTGCATCTAGGAGTCCTAAAACAATGAATCCTTAATGAAGGCCAACTATATAATTCAGGAGGGGGAGAAAGATATGAAAAGAAACCTTGGGGAAGAGAAAAAAATTGTAAATATGCCAGTGGTTCCATTAAGGGTTGCATTAAAAAGGCCATAAAAGGAGCAATGAAATATTTTTTAAAAACCAGCTATTTACATGAGAATTAATTGGTTTTGTATCAGAATCCAAGAATCTACCTTCAGAACCTTGCATATGTTAGGTTTAAGCAGCACTAGAGATAGGCACGAAATGCCAAAATGGCATTTTGTTTCGTTTTTCATTCTGTTTGCTATTGTTTCATTTCATTTAGAACGAAATGAAATGTTTTTTTAAAAATCATTTCATTGTTCATCTTTTGTGTGTGTGCACCAACCAGCTGGCTGGTAGGCTGGGTCAGTGTCCCCCCCCCCCCCAGATTGGTGTGTTTTTATTTATTTATTTATTTTCTCCTCACTCTATGGTGCCCGATCGGGTCGGGGCAAGGGCGGGCTTTTAAAACTTTTTTTCTGGTCAAAGCCCCGTGCTACTGCTGATTGGCGGTGGCTTCTTAGGAGAAAGCCCACAGTTTCCCCGCCCGAGCGTGTTGCGAGGGGCAGGGGGACCGGTGACTTTTTCCCATAGGAATGCATTGCTTCAATGCATTCCTATGGGAAAACAAAAAATGAAGCAAACAAAACAGAAATTTCTGTTTTGTTTCATTACATTTTTCTTTGAAGGGTCCCTTCATTATTCGTTTTGTTCCATAACAAAACGAATAACAAATAACAAAGTGAAAAAAAATCATTTCATGCCCATCTGTAAGCAGCACACAAATGTGTAAATTAAAATGTGTAGATTAAAATGACATTAAAATGTGTCATTCAATTGTATGTGACTTGGGGGTGGAGAGCAGAGTTACTACAAATTCTATTATTCTCTCTTTTGAGAATCCCACTTGAGAAACAGAACACTAATAGAAAGGTCTAAAAGGCTTCACGTATACCTAGCTCTGCCTAGCTTCCTGTTCAAAAATGAAGCTTCCGTAGTGTTTGCTGAGGGCTTCCTTTTTAAATAAAAATCTAAGCCTATGCTAAGGCATGAAGCTTTCCAGGTTAAGCCTTTTCCCAGGGGAACCGTATTAAAGTGTCTGTCAGTTGTAGGAAATTTTTTTTTTTTAAATGACACAGCCAGTGGCTATCATGAAGCGCTCTTAGTTTATCATCCTACTTAGGAGTTCTCCTTATAACAACAGTAAAATTACAAGAGTTGTGCATGGATCCATAGTAGAGATGGGCATGAACCTGAAAAATTATGGTTGGTCAGGCACCACGAACCACAAGCCAACACAAAACAATTAGAAGACTATACCACAAACTGGTTTGGTGTTTGGTTCTTCCCCATTTGGGGGGAGGGAGTGCTACATCTTACTTTCTCTGGCTGGGCCACCACCATGCCATGGCTGAGCTGCCACTGCCACACCACCACTGCTGCCACATTGCTACTACCAATGTGATAATAGACCAGCGCATACATAGAGACAGCAGGTCTGGGTCCCAGAAGTGATGCTGGGCCACTGTCTCTAAAGATGGCAGTAGTGGAGAAGGAAGAGCAGAAGACAGGACCAAGTAGGGAGGTGATGGTGCAGTGGGAAGCAGGCAGGACTCGAATGCATGAATCGAACCATGAAATAGCCAGTATATTTACAGTGTATCAGACTTGTGTGTGTGTGTGTGTGTGTGTGTGTGTGTGTGTGTGTGTGTGTGTGTGTGTCATGAAAGCTCACATTAAAATATTAGTGCTTAAGGTGCCACAATTATTTCTCTTTTCATTTTCATTTTTGTTTTCTTCTTGTGTCTGATATGCTAGTGTGGACTGACACAGCTACCTCTTCTGAAACTACAGTAACTTTCCAGGCCACCCATTCACCTGCACTGGATCACCAGGATGGCTTCTTTGGTTTTGCATTGTCTGGCATGAAAATTAGAAATGGAGTATATGAGGGTAAATCTGCCAGTTTTCACATTTTCTTTGTATGATAGACAAGACATTTTTAAAACTTGTGTGTGCACTTTCCTTCCAAAGCAGGCAGGAATGAAAGAAGAAGGAGAGGGAGAAGCAGCTAATGTTTTCCTCCTGCCACAAATCAGTTTGCAAAATTGTTTCACTTTTCCTCAGAATCAAATTGAGCCACTGCAATTTTGGTTCAGACTTCCGGTAAACCAGCTAGCTTACAGGAGGAACAAATTGATTTCAAAGTTATAATTCACCTGTTTCTATGCATAGGTCATACAATCATCCCTGTTAACAATATTTATTATTATGTATAACATCGTATTTTTGTTCCAAATGTACTTGCTGACATTAATATTTCTTAAGGTTGTGCATTTCCTTCACATTTAAAAAAAAGCCTGAATAAGGAATATTTCTGCATTTCTAGGGGAACCATGGAGAGAAGTTAAAAGGGCCAAGGCATTAACAGGACAGAATGGCACGACCCCATGGATTCCTTCTGTTAAACCTAACATCCATGTGTTGGGAAGAAAGAAAAATCCATGAAGACACGGGAAGGCATGCTGCTTGCTTTAGAAATGAAATCTTTCTTGTCTTTTCCTATGCAAGCCTGCTGATTTAATTATCTTAATATTTGGCCACCTCACCCCTCATATCAAGATCCAAGGAACAGGAAGAACAAGGTTATAGAGAAAGAATAAAAAGTGTAGAAAAGCAGGCTGCCTGAGTTGTCCTTTTCAAATGAATTTTAAAAATGACTGTGCTTAGAACTCTATAAAAGCCTGTCATATACTCATTCTCAGTAACTGCCTTAAAAAGCAAGGAGGCTTTCCACTCTGTGGGCTAGAAAATAGAGGGGACCAGAAACCCCAGCTCTGCATATTGCCACTCGTGCTATTTGGATCACCCATTGCCACCCCAACCCTAAAATAAAGAGATGAGACAAGAATTGTGGACTTCCAAATGGGTCACAGTTTATAGATTGGCTGTGTTACAGATTAGCTGTAAAGGACAAAAATCTGGGGGTGGGGTGGGGTGGGAGGGCTCAAAATAGTGCCAGTGGCATGAATTATAGGGTCTAATTAAATTTAGGTGGGTGCTGTCCAGTAGCACAGCACCTATCCCAAAGAAACAGACCAGCCCTTATCTAACCTCTAGGGGCCAATTTTAATGCACTAACTAATTATCTTGATATCTAGATTCTAGACTATTAATATAGAGGGCTGCCGGGTAAATTATGAACACTCTACTTTCTAATACTGACTAACTTGGATTGCCACTTGCACTAACTGCTGGTTGACCAGCAGAATAGTAAATGAGCGAATTTCACCTGAGGAGAATGGGTTGGGCAAAAACTCACTGCCACTCTTGGCCAATCTTAGTAGCAATCAAAAATCCCCATCCGTCCGTGGTGCAACCAGCTATTCTCATTCTCCTAATAGGGTGGTGGGGTGGGAGCATGGCATGAGGCGAAAGAGGTAAGGAAACCTTCACTGAAGCCTTATATAGGCTCCTAGCGTGACAGACCACATGGTCCACAATTTGCATGTCACCTCCGGTGCAGGGAGGCAAAGGAGTCTCTCCCAGCACCGAAAGGCTGTTTGGAGCAGCCGGTCTATAACCTTTGCATATCCCCATTCACAGGAATATAGTCCTCATGGAGAACTGAAGACACAAAAATGACACAAATGAGCCAGACTAGGTCAAGGTGTCATCAACAGGTCAAAGGTTAGTCCAGTTTGGGAGGATCCGCACACCTCCAGTGCAATTACATTCTTTTGAAATGTGGAGAATTGTGACAATTTTTTCCATCTCAGAAAGAATCACTGAGAAGTTGGAGATTCCTGTGGGATTCTTATTCTCCATCATGAGAATGAGGCAAAGAGCACTTTTTTTGAGGTCAGCATGAGAACAAACCACATTTATGTTTGTTTGTTTTTTCTCCTGTGGGGCTTCCACAATTCATGCAGAATGGCAAAACTAGTCTTTTCCATTTGTGACAAAGCTCAACAACACAGTAGGCACAGAAGAACCGTCTGAGTGATCAAAAGGACAAAAGCCGCACAACCAATGCTTCCAAACTGTAAAAATCTGCACAACAAAGCAGGGGCTGTCACAGTTCTGTGCATTCAAACAGTCTGTGTAACTGCAAACAAGAGTAGAATGATTAATTGTAATGACAATGCTTTCATTACAAGAGGTCATCATGGGTTTCTTAAAAACAAGTCATGCCAGACTTATTTGATCTCTTTCTTTGATATAATTACAGGCCTGGTGGATGAGGGGAATGCAGTGGATATTGCTTATCTGGACTTCAGTAAGGACTTAAATAGGATCCCCATGGTATACTTGCAAAGAAGTTAGTAGAATGTGGGATAGATAGTGGCAGTGTTAGGTGGATTTGTAATTGGTTGACTGATCACACACCCACAGGGTGATCATAAACAGCCTCTCTTCAGCTTGGAGAAATGTGACCAGTGGGGTGCCCCAGGGTTCTGTTCTAGGTCCAGTGCTTTTCAATATCTTTATTAATGACTTGGAGGAAGGAATAGAGAGTATGCTAAGTAAAACTGCAGATGATACTAAATTGGGAGGGGGAAAGGATCTTGACAGATTAGAGTGCTGGCCCAAAGCTAATAGCATGAGTTTCAATAGAGGGAAATGTACGAGTAGGGTGCTGCATCTAGGTAAAAAGTATGAATTTCACAGATATAGGATGGGAGATACCTGGCGGAAAAAGCATACATGTGAAGGGGATCTGGGAGTCTTGGTGGACCACAAAGTGAACATGAGTCAGCAGCAGTGTGACACAGCGGCCAGGAAAGCCAATGTAATTCTTGTTTGCATTGACAGAAGCAGTGTCTAGATCAAGGGAAGTGATAGTATCACTCTATTCTGCTCTGGTCACACCCCACCTGGAGTACTGTGTCCAATTATGTGCACCTGAATTTAAAAAGGATGTTGACAACCTCAAGTGGGTACAGAGGAGGGTGACCAGGATGGTTGAAGGTCTGGAAGAGATGTCTTACGAGGAACGGCTTAGGAAGTTGAGAATGTTTAGCCTTCCAAAAAGAAGGCTGAGAGGGGATATGATAGCTATGTTTAAATATTTGCAAGGATGTCACATTGAAGAGGGAACAAGTTTGTTTTCCATGGCTTCAGAGGACTTGGGACAACAGTTTCAAACTACAGGAAAAGAGATTCCATTTGAACATTAGGAAGAATTTCCTGATGGTTATAGCTGTTCAGCAGTGGAATATGCTACCACAGAGGGTGGTGGAGTCTCTTTCTTTGGAGGTGTTTAAGCAGAGGCTGGGTGGCCATCTGTCGGAAATACTGTGATGGGGGTTCCTGCAGGGCAGGGGGTTGGACTGGATGGCCCTTGAGGTCTCTTCCAACTCTATGATTCTATGAGTCTATGATTCAATCAGTATCTGCCTTGCTCTTTCTAGTCCCAGCTCCTATGTTCCAACTTGGAGTTTTGACTTCCTTTTCTATCTGCAGTTTTTATAAGCGGTCTAACTAAATCAGGAGTGTTTCATTAGACAAAAGGCATCTGCCACTGTGGCTGCTTAAATTATATAGCACTAGAAGCATATCCAAAAACCAGCTCCAGGCAAACAAATAATGGCAAGACAGGGATGTTTCAAGATAACAATCAGAGTAATAGCTTTTGATTTCAACTTCCTTTAGTTGCTTTTGGAACGACAATAAAGCCAGAGCAATTTGTTCTGATCAGATGTCCTTTGAGAGTATATAAGTGATAGAAAAAGCATTTGTGCAATTCCAGCTTTAGAAGGGAAATCAGTAGCTTTCCAAAAAGCCTGCATTATCTGAAGCTTCCTTCCTTGCTATCCAGTGTAGTTTTAATCTACATATCAAGGGAACATTGGAGTATTTTAACACAGTGTGAAACTGTATAAGATACAGCGGGACCTTGCAAGATGAATGCCCCGTCAGACGTATTCTTTGTAAGATGAATGAAATTTCTGGGTATAGGCATTTTTTGCAAGACAACGGTTTGCCTACCAGCTGTCTTGTGAAATATCCATCTTGTGGGGCAAGTGTTTGAATTTCTCATACCCAATACCCAAAGGGGTTAGGTAAAGGTAAAGGTTCCCCTTTCACATGTGTGCTAGTCATGTCCAACTCTAGGAGTGGTGCTCACATCCGTATTCAAGCCAAAGATACAGTGTTGTGCAAATCTTATATCTCCAGTCTTAATGATTATCGACCAGTTGCACTTACTCCAGTGGTGATGAAATGTTTTGAAAAACTGGTCCGGAATTACATCACATCACTTCTCCCCCAGAGTTTTGATCCCCACCAGTTTGCATATCGAGCAAATAAATCTGCAGAGGATGCTGTAGCTACAGTCCTTCATGCTGCACTGTCACATCTGGAACAGCGGGGAAGCTATGCAAGACTGCTTTTCGTGGACTTCAGCTCAGCATTTAATACCATCCTCCCTCACAGACTGGTGGTTAAACTAGGGGATTTGGGATTTCCACATTCTATATGTATGTGGATAAATAGTTTTTTGTCCGGACGTAGTCAGAGGGTTAGAGTAGGTCAATGTACATCTACAGATCTGAGTCTTAGTACTGGCTCTCCACAGGGCTGTGTGCTGAGTCCACTGCTCTTTACTCTTTATACTTACGATTGCATTCCCGCCTATCATAACAATATTATAGTTAAGTTTGCGGATGACACCACAGTAGTGGGGCTTATCTCAGCAGGAGATGAGTCTGCTTATAGGGATGAGGTGGAGCGTTTGATTGAGTGGTGCAGAGAGAATAACTTGCTTCTGAACACATTAAAAACTAAGGAGCTCATAATAGATTACAGGAAGAAGAAAACAGATCTTCAACCACTATTCATCAGTGGGGACTGTGTAGAAAGGGTGACCGACTTCCGTTTGTTGGGAGTCCATATTGAGGAGAATTTAACCTGGAGTGTAAACACCTCTGAGCTGCTGAAAAAAGCCCAACAGAGACTGTACTTTCTGAGAGTGCTCAGAAAGAATAACATCACTCAGAGACTATTGGTGTCTTTTTATCATTGTGTAATAGAAAGTGTACTGACATACTGCATATGTGTGTGGTATGCCAGTTGCACGGTGGCTCAGAGGAAATCACTCCAGCGGGTTATCAATATGGCACAGAAGATCATCGGATGCCCACTCCTCACATTGGAGGAATTACACAGATCCCGCTGTCTTAAGAAAGCTCAGAATATTGTAGGAGATATTTCTCATCCTGGTCACTCTCTGTTTGTACCACTACCATCAGGCAGAAGGTATAGATCTATTAGAACAAGGACGGAAAGATTCAAAAATAGTTTTTACCCAATAGCATTATCCATGCTAAATTCTGTTAAAAATTAAGTTGACGGGTAATATTGGGTTGAATGTGTTACATATATATCGTATGGGTGTATGGCTGTTGTTGTTTTTTAAATTGTAGTTTTTATGGATTGTGTAGGAATGTTGCTAGGTGAAAGAGTGTAGGGATGTGGGTGTGTTTGGTTTTTATGTCAGTTTTAAATGAGTGTAAGTGATGTTTTGGCATGTGAATGTTGGAGTATGTATATGGATGGTTTGTTTTTAAATTGTAGATTTTACGTCTTGGATTTTTATGCTGGGTTGTGTGAATGACTGACTGGATGGCACTTTTAATCTCGTTGTATTTATACAATGACAATAAATTGCATTCCTATTCCTATTCCTATTCCATGGCCATGTGGCTAGCATGGCTGCAAGGAAACACTGTTTTTTACTTTCCCGCTTTTTACAGCGGTATCTGTTTATCTACTTACATTTACATGCTTTCGAACTGCTAGATTGGGAGGAGCTGGGGTTAACAATGGGAGCTCACTCCACTGCGTGGCACCTGGGATTTGAACCACTGAGCTGACAACTTTGCAGTCAACAGGCATGCAAAATTCAAAAGCCTGGCTTTCCATCCTGGCTTTCCTGACCATGTAGCACCCAACGTGGTGCTACATGGTTGGGAAAACCAGGATCGAAGCTGCCCTCCCCTTTAACGGGCTCATGCAAAGGGGAGGCAGTGGCTTGGCTCCATGCATGGAGCCCTTTAAATGGTTCCATGCAGAACCTGGCACAAGGGGGGGGGGCAGTGGCTTGCAAGCACACAAGGTGCTTCCTCTGCTTCACCTTGGCTCCATAATGCAGGCATAGTGGTGGTAATTTCCCAGGGAGTGGAGAGGCCAGTGGTGGTGGCCACGAGAAAAGCCGGCACCTAAGTTGCATGCACCTGGGCTCTGCACCGCTCGAGTGGGTGCGAAGGCAGGGTGGGCAGCAAGCGGGCTGTGTGGAGTGGCTGGGCGCTGCCTGGTTGTGGGTGTGGATGTGTTTGCCCGGCAGCCTTGGAGAGCGAGAGTCAACAGCTGCAGCCAGCTCCACCTCCCTGCTGTGCTGCGTCTTCCCCATTCCCTTCCTTTCTCCCTCCCAGCCCTTAATGGCACTGTTCCCTCCACTTGCTGTGAAGAGTTGATGTATCTGGGGCCTCCACTCTCTCCCTGCTCCCCCCCCCCCCCCCAGAGCTAAATGGCAGCGCTGGTGCCTCCCCTTCCTCTTCCTCCTTGGCTGCCTTATCTTCCTGCTGTGGACATGGGTTACTTCACCTCATTCTTCTCCCCTCACCTCCACTACCCCCAACATCCAGGAGAGTTGTGCAAGTTTCAGACTTCCCCTGCTCTTGTTGGCTTCAGCTTTAACCCTGCTCTTGGACTTCAGAAAGAAAAACCTGCATTGGGGTAGCCAGTAAAAGGGGGGAAACTTTTCCCCTGCCCCAACCCAGCAAAGAAGGGGAAAAGCTTTCCCACTTTGCGGGTAGAATCCCTCAATCAACCAGCAGTGGAAGGCTGCTCCATGGCCCTCAGCTGCCAGTTGACAGAGGGGGTTTGGGAGAGCCTATCCAGAGGAATGCATTGAAAACCAATTAATCCATTCCTCTGGTTTTCAGTGCATTCCTATGGGAAACTGTGCCTCTTAAGATAAATTTTTCATAAAATGAATGGACCCCAGGAATCAATTAATTTTGTCTTAGGAGGCACCACTGTACTGAATTTGTGTTAGTTATTTGATTTGGGGTTGTTTTTTTGAAGCGGTAGCCAGCTAGTCTGTGCAGGTGTATCAACAAGAAACAGAACAAATCTAAAGATAGATAGATAGATAGATAGATAGATAGATTAATTAATTAATTAATTAATATGACAAAAATCTTTTTTGAGGTGAGCTTTCATAAATGTCTACTTCTTCAGACATAAAAGTGAGACCCACAACAAAATAGGTCAAAAGGACATCAGCTGCTCAGTAGACACAAGTTGCACATTATGTGTGCCATTGCGGCATTCCACAGTGTGATAATGTAGAAACTCTGTTTTATATTCAGTTATTTTCCTTGCTGGCAGGAGATGGCTGGCAGAGAAATAGCAAAAGTGCCCTTGATGTTGTCCACGACTTTGGTGAGTCATAATTGTGTTGCCAGAGTAAATGTGTGGGCCGAGCAGGCATCTGGATTTGTAGCAGGATATAGTTCCTGTCACTGTATTCATGTTGCATACGTCATTGTAGATCAATAGCTGCTTGAGAATGTGGGGTCGTCTGTAAGCAAGTATGGCGCTGCCACCAAGAACTTTGGAGAGAGAAGTATTCTTATTAAGGATAGGGTAGAGATTATTTATGATGCATGCTGGTGGTATCAGTTGTGTCCTGAGCATGACAGATAGTGCTGTTCATTTATTTATTTTCTTCTAGGTCTGTCTTTCAGTGGACTTGTTCTACAAAATCTCATATTAAAAAAATAGCAGTGAGTCTTCAAGATGCTACATCATTTTTGTTTTCTTTATTTTCTTTTATTGTTTTTTGCTTTGTTTTGTTTTGTCTTTTTTCTTCTTGATATTATTTGATCTTGGGAATCTTTGTGACTTTTCCTGATATTAGGGTGAGAAGGCTAGACTGAAAAGAATCAAGAAAAGCTATTGCAGATAACATCTAAGATCTCTTTCATCCAAAAAGTTGGGAACAGTGACTTTCTTTTTAAAGGTAAATCCTAGATTGCTCAACTCACTGTGGCTGCTATCATCCCAAAAAGTAACTTTTCAAAAATATTCTAGTATAGCATTCTGTTCACACAATAGCCAACATGCTACCTATTTTCTTATGTTCTAATTAAGGGTTTGCAACTGGTTACGATAACTCCGTTCAGAAGTTCTTTTACCATAGAAGGGGCCCAGTCTTCTGTGTAATGGGTGCTTCAGATGGCACTGCCAACCTGGACTCAGGTATGTGTCTCAGGAAATATGTATTTCCTTATGTTATATTGGATCATGCTGCTGGCCTGTTAACTATCTATACAATAGATCTTCTAAATCAGGCATGCCCAAAGTCAGGCCCGGGGGCCAAATGAGGCCCATTTTCAAATTGTGAGTGGCCCACGGCCTCTTCTCCCCACCTGCTCAGCCTGGCATGCATCCCCACCAGCTGGCCAATTCCCATACTGGATGGATACGTCAGCTTGCAGTTTTGCGGTTTGCCTGCACTCCCTGCCTCTGTCCATCCCCCCCAGCCACCTGCCCAACCTGCGCACCCCCAGCTCCGTCGCTGCAGCTTCTTCCCCAAATCATTGCATGTTACAGAGACTTGTCCAATGTCCGGCCCGGGGGCCAAATGTGGCTGAATGGTAGGCCCCCACACATTTTCACCTCAACAAATCTGGCCCTCCTTGCAAAAAGTTTGGACACCCCTGTTCTAAATGTATTATTGGCCTTCTGCCTTCATCAGAACTCAGATACTAGAAGCTCATTGGTTTCTGCTGGCCCAAGATATCCAAAATGGAGTTTGTACTCATTTGCACCACTGACTTTACCATCTTTGTGGGCAGCTTTCTGGAAGTGTGCTTTTTTATCCAGTAAAAACTGGAGGATACAAAATGTACATTTTCTTTGAGAATTCCAAAATCAACCATTGTCATGATAACTAACAGAACATGGATTTGACAGGCCTCGTTGGGAAGCACCCTGTACTTTATTATTTTCCTTACATACCAGCTCAAAAGCTATAGGGCAAATAGTAAAAGCCGACTTTTGTTTACAGCTGACAAAAGTGATTGTGGTTGCTTTGTAGCCAGTGGCTGCTCCAACAATGACCCAGTTTGTAGGCAGGGCTTATTTGTCCAAACGTCTAGACCTTTGGCATGAAAAATTCATACTGCTCCGGATCACGGGAGGGCAGGGCCTGCAAAGCTTATTTAAGCTTGCCCCTGCCCTCCCGTGATCTGGAGCATGTTCTGTTAGTGTGGTTATTCTTGCCTTAATTTTCTTGTAGAACCCTTTTTTTTTTTAAAAAAGAGGGATTTTATTTTCAAATATATTTACAAAAAAGTGTGTGGAGTGGAAAAGGTAATTTAATTCAACTTGGGTTATTACCTTGTCAGCCGGGGAGAATCTGTGGAACTCCTTGCCACAGGATGTGGTGATGGCATCTGGTCTGGATGCCTTCAAAAGGGGATTGGGCAGATTCCTGGATGAAAATTCCATGACAGGTTACAAACCATGATGGAGATGTGTAATCTCCAGGCTTAAAACCAGGGTACTTCAAGGGCCAGATGCAGGGGAGTGGTATTAGGAGACAGATATCTAGTCTCGTGCTCTCCCAAACGCATTTGGTGGGGCCACTGTGAGATACAGGAAGCTGGACTAGATGGGCCTTTGGCCTGATCCAGCATGGCTCTTCTTATGTTCTCATGTTCTTATGTGTTTTTATTCCTGGGAGGATTACAGGCAACATTGGGTCATGTCTCCGAAGAAGGGTGTGGGCAAGTCCAAGGGAAAAAATCCCTGTCAAGTGAAGGGCCCCTCCTTGCCCCCTCCCCCAGAATTATCATCATCTGATGAGGAATGACCAGATTATTCTGACATCTGGCATAAGTTTAGTCTTTTGGAAAGGGACCATGTGGCAGGGCAAGGTGGGGATCTAAAGTCCAGAAAATGGCTGAGTTACATAGAATGTGTGTATTAATGATATCACTCATTGCCTTTTTGGAAGAAGAAGTAGCTGACTTTGCACATGCAACTGTACTGATCCCACCAGCAGTTGAACAACCAAGCCCCACTTTGGGGATAGAAGGAACGGTGTTCCCTGCAGAGGGGAGCCCACAAGCAGACCCTCCAGTGTGTCCAGGGTTGTAATCTACAACTGTGCCCAGTCCTGTTCTGGACCTTTCTTCTAGCCACAGAGCCAGCGTGGCAAGCCCAGACCTGGATATACATAGGCCTCCTACAGGTGAGTCTGGCACACAATATATCACTTGTGCGTCATCTGGGGCTTGGCCATGAAGGGCAGCCATTGCCAATAGGCATTACACTCCACCTTTCACATGTCACATGGGGGGGAGTCACTACCTCCACCCCAGCGAATTAACTTGAGTCAAAAAGAGCCCATAGGGACTACAACAGCCGAAGCCAGCTCCCAAACGGAGGTTATCCAGGCCACGCAGAACACTTCTGCTATGGCAAGTCACCCAGCAGCTCCTTTACTGGAGGTGTCACCACTTGAATTGCCTGAGGGAGATAAGTCTCTGCCCTTGCCATGATTGACAAAATCCTGAGTGGCCATTTTGTCGATATTTTTGACCTACCGAACAGAGAGATTGAGGACAAACCTTTTGAATATTTGGATGAAAAAGAGAAGGAAAAGGTTAGAAGACGTAAACCAGAAAAATGTTGGACAAACTGGTTTTCTGCCTTCCTTATCGATGCTGGGGTTATCATCAAGGCCCATCCTGATAGGCTATTTGGCCTCTTCCAGTATTTGGATACAATAGTGGGTAGTGCAAGTGGTACAAGTATTCAGTCAAGCCATTAGTAAGACGCCTTACGACAGTGGTTCTCAGCCTTCCTAATGCTGTGGCCCTTTAATACAGTTCCTCGTGTTGTGGTGACTCCTTGCCCTGCTTCGAAGAGGCCACAAGCCCCCTTTTGCAGGCCACTGCCATAGGGACCATAGAGAACTCAGCCAATCACAGCCTCTGGTGCCATTGAATGACATCCCCTCCAACCTATCAAGCTGTAACTCACTCTCCCCCCCCCCATTCCTCCCCTCCTCCTCCTCCAGACCCAAACCGTTTGTACCTTTTTCTTCACTGGCTCATGGTGACGCCTGTGAAATGGTCATTCAACCCCCAAAGGGGCCCTGACACCCAGGTTGGGAACCACTGCCTTAAGGCATTATTCAGCCCTTGGATAAAATTAAATGCCTTGGTTAGGTTTATGATTAATACAGCACTGTGTATTAACTTCATCAGGTTAAAAATAGGCTGAACCAAAGGCTCTTCCAGGCTAGCAGATTCACTCAAGTTCAAAGGATGCCGAACAGGTGGGCTGCATCCTTTGGATATGGGTTGGATATAGTTTCGCCTGCCATACCTCCTCACACTATGGATTCAGGTCCCTTTGGCAGTTTTTAAGAGATAAGCATTGTTATGTTTCAATAAAGTTGTGGCCCTATTTTCCCACACAAAGTTTTCTCACCTCGTTGTTTCCAGGCTGGGTGGGCAAAGGATTTAAATAGTCTGTAATTTATTTGTATAAATCCTTATTAATGGACACCTCATACAGTTGTACCTTGTATAAAGGAATTAATTTGTTCCAAATGAAATTATGTTAAGCACATTTTCCATTATACAAATTTCCCATAGGAATACATTGAAAACAGAGTGATCCCATTTTTATGTTGTACAGATTTGCCCCATAGGCAATTCTGTTAAGCAAATTTCCCCTATCTCCAGAATTTTTTATATTGTACAAATTTTATGTTATACAAACCGTTTGTTATACAAGGGCCCACTGTATTTACACAATTGTCCATCAAATGTCAGATTCACAGGCTACCTGACACAGAGTAATAGATTTTGAGAATGAGGGATGGGAGACATGGAAGGATCATAGTGATCTGTTTATCAGCATCTCATCTGTTTGGCTACCATTGGCGCAGGATGGTGGATTAGACAGATCTTTAATATAGTCTTTTCAAAAATTCTTACATAAATCTCAGCATTACAGGAGTAAATTTCACTTATTCCCTAGTGTGCATTACCAAGAAGAACACAAACCCTGGAGGAACATGCAGCTTTGGCTAGCGCTGCATTTTTAATTCATAAATGGAAAGTCTTGTAAATTTTTGCACAGTGCTGTTAATATTTTATGGGGTAAATTAATGAGAAAATATTTTCCAATATTATATGTCAGCAATAAAGTCCATGCAAATCAGACTGCCCTATTCTGCTATTAAATGGGTATTTATCTCTTGTTGTTAATTTATTCTTCCCATAACAAAAAGGCACTTTATATCATACTGTCAGAAAAAGCCATGTATATGTTGTATTTATGTTTTAAGAATAGATATATTACATAAAAATTGTTCTGATATGCAGACCTCTGTTCTAGGTAAAGAAAACATGGTTTACAATGAGAAGATAAGGATCAGCATATTGAATGCACACTCAGGAGATATAAAACAAATTTAACACAATCTCTACGGTTATCAAGGGTGAGCCATGCTCTGTTATAGGTCTCAACTATCTATCTATCTATCTATCTATCTATCTATCTATCTATCTATCTATCTATCTATCTATCTATCTATCTATCTATCTATCTATCTATCTATCTATCTATCCTGTTTGTCCATCTCTTTCTATGTTCTTTTCAACTTTGCTTGAGGAGCCTAATGGTGCAGTGGTTAAATGCCTGTACTGCAGGTAAAATTGTGCTCACAACCTGGGGTTCAATCCCAAGTAGCAGGCTCCAGGTTCACTCAGCCTTCCATCCTTCCGAGGTAGGTAAAATGAGTACGCAGCTTGCTAGTGGGGGCAATGTGTAGTCTGCATACTACAATGAAACTGTAAACTGCCCAGAGACTGCTTGAAGTGGTATGGGGCGATATGTAAGCAGAACACTTTGCTTTGCTGTTTATCATTCTTTAATAAGTCAAGAGAATAATTTTGCAGTGCCTCATCCTCAAAAGTTAAATCCCCAAAGGAGAACCTATGACATGAAGATTGTCCTCCTTGCCCATGTCAATGAAACTGAGATGAGCGCACACATACCAGCCATGACGAACTCATGCTGTGAGATAGATTTCAGAACCCTCGGGCTCTTAATTCTTGGGAAAAGAACAATGGACTTCAGCTATGTCTGCCAAAGCAAAGATCAACAATATGCAATGCTTGAAAGACCATGTTGCTTTGCCATCAAGGGGACCCAAACCAGACTCTCCAGAACATTCTCTTTTTCTACAGTATATCCTGGGATTGCAGAAATGTAAGAAGGAAGATTCATGTACATGGATGACCTCAAAATGTGCTTCGGTGGGGTTCATAGGTTGGGCAAACCTGTCCCAAAGCCATTCTTGTTTATTCTACAGCATATCCCTTGGTTGAATGGTGCCTGCCTGTTCAATATTTGATGCCTGTCAGTTTTAGAATGTGAACTGTAGCATGTCCTAACCGCTTTATGGACTGATAATTGAATCAACATATTTTTAAAGACACTGATAAAATGTGACATCTGAACAGATTTGTGGGGCAAGGTGACAAACACCTAATGTTCCTAACAAACAATTCTTCATTAAGTACCTATGCATTCTTTCTTCTCAAAACGTTCATCAGCAGGTGAACTGGAGTTTATAGGCAAATAATGTCTGTATTGTTTGCTACGTTTGAAGGAGGAACATAGGGAGTGTGAGTCTATGTGTAAAAAAGTAACCAGGCTTTGAACACTAACATAGGAGGCATTTATTTTGCAAAGTTCTTAGCAATGTATTATTAAAGCTGAAGAGAGAATACACAAAAACAAATCCAGAGCCACCAGCCTCCTCATTCTCTCTTGACACTATATCTTCACCTACAAGTGCTCTCACCCTTTTTCTAGCATAAACAGCAAAAATTTAGATCATTATTTATTTTATTTATTTTTATTTCTATACCACCCTCTTTGTGCAAACTACGCTACCTGGGGTGGTTATTATATCTAACTCAAACAGCTAGTTCAAAATATACATTGGAAACTTAGTGTTTTATTTCCTTTCTGTTGTTTTATTCAATCTGACTCCTTTATGTGGTAATAATATTGATATTTTTTTAAATATTATGTATACATTTTTTTGCCCCACCTTAACACTAAAACGTAGCATTGAATGTGGCTTACAATTTTGTTAAAAAATAAAAAGCGCAAGTGGAAGTAACTAAATTCATCAAATCAAGTAAACATAACACATTTTAAAAACCATCTGCATGCATTAAAACCACTAAATCCTAGTCTGGCCAGGCCTCCTCCTACTGATTTCAGTAGTGAGAACTTCGCAGTCTATTTTCGATCTAAAATAGAGGCCATCCGGGCCGGCTTCGAATCCGGTTGCACTAGCCCTTCCCTGCCATCCCCAGTCGCTGCGCCACCTCTCTCTCCCCGGTTGGATGAGCTTGGGCCTGTTTCCTCCTTGGAGGCCTCCAGGGCGATTGCTCATTGCCGGCACGCGTCCACCCCCTTCGACCCTTGCCCTGCCTGGTTGATAAAAGCTGCCGGCAGGAGTATGCCTGAGTGGGCTGCTGTCATCACCACCGCCTCCTTCAGTGAGGGGTTTTTTCCCTCCCACTTGAAGGAGTCGGTGGTTAAGCCCATTCTTAAAAAAACCTGGCCTGGCATCGGACCAATTGGCGAATTATCACCCGATTGCCAGCATCCCGTTTATGGGCAAGGTCATTGAGAGGGTGGTTGCAGTCTGGATTCAGTCATACCTGGAGGAACAGCAGTGCCTTGATCCATGCCAATCCGGGTTCAGGCCCGGCCGGGGGACCGAAACAGCTTTGGTCGTGCTGCAAGATGACCTAATCCGGGCGGCCGACAGGGGTTGCTCTACCCTGTTGGTTCTCCAGGATTTGTCAGCGGCCTTCGATACCGTCGACCATGGTATCTTACTGGATCGGCTCTCTGAAGTGGGAATCGGAGGCACTGCTCGCAGTTGGCTCTGATCCTTCTTGGAGGGCCGTCCCCAGTATGTGCAGCATGGGGGGGGGGAGTTGTCGGCCCCGTGGATACTCCCTTATGGGGTTCTGCAGGGGTCGTCTCTCTCCCCCATGCTGTTCAACGTCTATGTAAGGCCGCTGGCTGGGGTCATTAGGAGATTTGGAGTCTGCTGTCATCAGTACGCTGATGACACACAGCTCTATCTCTCCTTTTCCACCTCTGCAGTGGAAGCTGTTCGGACTCTCGACTGGTGCCTGGATGCGGTACTGACATGGACCAGGGCCAACAGGCTCAGGCTCAACCCTGAGAAGACGGAGGTTATGTTCTTTGGGAATTCACCATCTGGATATGGAGGCCCTCTTCCCTGTTTGGATGGAGTTTCCCTCCAACTCGCAGATAGGGTGAGGAATCTGGGCATGGTTCTGGAGCCAGCGCTCACCTTGGATGCCCAGGTGGCTGCAGTGACCAGATCCGCATTTTACCAACTTTGCCAAATTGCCCAGATCCACCCATATCTGGATGGTGACTCTCTAAGAACAGTGGTTCAAGCTCTGGTGATCTCGAGGATTGCCCTTGACTCTCCTCCGGCGTTTGCAGCGGGTACAAAATGCGGTGGCCAGGCTGGTGGCGGGTGTGCGTTGTTACGACCACATCACCCCAGTACTGGTTCGCCTGCATTGGCTTCCCGTTGCATCCCAGATCAGATTCAAGTTCTTGGTTTTAGTTTATAAAACCCTCCATGGCCTGGGCCCGGACTACCTGTCAGAGTGGATCGCCCAGCGATCAACCTCAGCCTGTCCAGTCCGGAAGTCACGAGCTCGCTTCAGGTTGCAACCCCTCGTGAGGCCCAGAAGACATCCACACGTAACTGGGCCTTCTCGGTGGCAGCCCCTTCTCTCTGGAACAGCCTCCCAAGTGAAGTGCGCTTTGCAGAGTCCCTGCTGGCTTTCCGAAAAGCATTAAAAACCCTGCTTTTCTGGGAGGCCTTTGGTGACCCTCTGTAATTTATTTTTTTTCCCCCACCGTCCATATTTCACACCCACCGAGTAGCCTCGTTGTTGGGTTTGTATGCACCGCAAGGGCGCTAAGTTGTTTTAAATCGTTAGAATAGCTATGTTTATTGTTGTATTATGTTGTTTTAATTTCTTATTGTGTTTTGTGACTCTGTCAACCACTGTAAGCCGCCCAGAGTTCCCATGGGAAGATGGGCGGGGTACAAATATAATAAATAAATAAATAAATAAATAAATAAATAAATAAATAAATAAATAAATAAATATAAACAAAAAGTATGATTGAAAAAAGGCAGGCTGAATATCATATGTCAGTCTAAAATATGTGTTTGTTATTTTTACACACACACACACAGTATTTATTTCCTCCATCAACACATGATTTTTTTCTGTCTAATTTATCATCATAACTTTGTGAGGTACGAGTGGCTAAGACGATTGTGAATGCCATTGGTCCAGAGTGTGCTGTGTTTGGAAGACCAGGTTTCTGCTAGAAAGTTGCTCACCACAATCAGAGAAGCCAAGTAAGGAACATCCAAAGCCAAGATGAGAAAGAGAGAAGATTCCTAACAGAGAAAAACATACATCAAGTGAGGTGATGCCAAAGGCAAGGTCCAGCTACAAACTATAGCAAACCAATCAACAACAAGCCACCAGGAAGATGCACACATAAGAAAATGTACGTTTGGTCTGGATACCATACTCTTTTTGAAGCAGCCTAGTAATGTATTGCATTAATTTCTTTATTATTATTATTTATTTGCTTATTTGCTGTTGCTTCTTGTGTTTAGGCTTTTGATCTACTCGGAGCCCTTAATCTTTTCAACAATGCACTGGCAAGCCAGTGCCGTCCAGTCTATATTTGTGTATCCTATGTTTTCTACATGTGTATCCTATGTTTTCTACATAGGACTATATTTTTCCTGGTATGAAGGGGTTATCACTGGCATCCTAGGCAGGCTGTCTGAACCATACCTTGTGGGCCTCTGGTAGGCAAGGATGAGGAACCATGCACTCCTGCAAGGGAGATAGCTGATGAGGAAGAGAGAATGAGGCAGAGATTCGGGGTAGCGAACCTTTGGGACATCATAGGCTTCTTACAGCCCAAAAATCTGGATTTCCAGAGGTTCAGCACCCCTGGACGAGATGATCCTTGGGGCTTGTTCCATCTCTGCAATCCTGTGGTTGCAGCCTACCACCCTGTGCTTGTTTTGAAAGATTACTTAAAGGAGAGACAATACAAACATGGGAGTGATGTGAAAAGGCTCAAGTAGAGAGCTCGCACAAATTGGTTTGGTGCAGCACCCGCAGAGGCGTTCTGTGGGCTCTGCATGCTTCCTTCCCTTGCCTTCTCCAGGAAGACAATCGCCCACTCACCAGAAGAGGTGTGCTGCCCTCTTCCTCCTCCTTTTCTGAATGGATGGCCACTGGAGGAGGCTTAGGAGGGAAGTGAGCAGATGCCAGTGACTGGGCAATCACTCAGAGGAGGTAGGGCAGGAAATAATGTAGTGCTCCTTACCAGACCGGACTACCAAACCATGGTTCATGTTCATCCTTGCTTTCAAGTTAAAGGTTAAACTCTCCAGAAACAATATGACATTGAGGTGGCATGTCTTTTCATATCCCCTCCACTTAAAAGGAAATAAATAAATAAATAAATAAATAAATAAATAAATAAATAAATAAATAAATAAATAAATAAATTGAAATACATTCTGTTGTGGTTGAATTGATGGTTAAACGCAGAGCCTGTGCCCCTGAACAAGCTTTTCAGATAATTGCACTAAACTCCGTGAATTGAGCCGTTTGTTGCATCCAGTGATGTCGTTCCGCTTGTACAAATCTACTGCTGTGGGCAGAAATGGAGCTCTCAGCCTTTGTATAACAAATGCAGTTTGTTTTATCTTCCTGAAGTCATTTCATAAGCTATTTCTTGCACTAAGTTATGCTTATTGTCCTCTGGGCAGTTCTGTAGAAGCAACAACGCTCGTTCTTGTGCTACTTCTCCAAGTGGCATAAAGCAAGATACCCTTGGTGCACCGGAATCCATGCAAATTTATCCTTTTCCACAGCAACGGCACAGACCCCTTGGGCTTTGATCATAGGATGCCATTTATAATCCATTTGCTATGGAAATGTTCTCAGAATGTTTTGCATATTTCAGTTGAAAAGCATTACTAGTTATATGGAGGGGCTTCATGACTAAGTGTGCACCTAAACAAAGGCAGATAGATTGATACCTTAGGCATAGATGTCATTTTGTTGACATGCTGACCCAATATTTGTCTGGTTCCATTACAGCATGTACACATTTGTATATCTCTTTGAAAACAAACCATTTCCCAAATAAGGAAAACACAAACAGATATTTACCTGGGATGGGGGTGGGAGATACAGAGATCCATCTGTTTGGGCTATATTGTTTGAGATGCATAACGGGCAGTACAGATTTAGTTCTACTCACAGACAACTTTCTATCAATTGTGCAAAGGTCAGCAGTCAGATTTGTGCCACTGCATAGGGGGAAAGGGTGATGGTGGAAGGATGAAATCAAGTTCAAATATGGAATGGCCACTTCAACCACTTGGGACCCCACCTAAATATCAAGAAAACTGAGTCTCTAGAGACTGTTGCCACCCATGGAACACTTCAAATTGAAGTAAACCTAATGAATGTGAATATCTTCCAGTATTTTGGCTCTCATCTCCAAGGTGATGGTGGCATCAGTGGCAATGTGTGAGCAAGGGTGAACGCAGCCTGGTTGTGATGGAAAGATCTCACCCATGTGCTTTGCAACAAATGAATGCCAATTCATCCCAAATCCAAGATTTACAGGATGATTTTCCCTCCTGTTGCACTTGCATGGCACAGAGTGCTATACAGCAACAACAGGTGTTGAAAGCCACATCCATGTCATAGAAATATGTATGCTCCATTGGATACTGGGTCCTGCCCTACTCAATATCATAAATGATATTACCTGACAGCAATTACCTGTTAAGTGTGGTATCAATAACAGAGAAGATGAGATAAAGCCAGCTCCACTGGTATGGGCATGTTGTTCTCAGAGCAGCACCTTCCACTGTCGCCCAGACTGCTAACCACATGAAAATTAATGCATGAGAGCCACGTGGGTGACCCAAACTGAGATGGCAAGACCCAGTCAATAAGGACATGCATATTTTTGGCTGTTATCAATCGGACAGAGTGGCATTTCAGGATCCCAAAAGTGGACCCTGTACCAGTGTGAAAATGCTAGGAAGAAGTAGCAGTAGAGGGATGAAATGTTGCAGAATTTTGAATTCTGCTCAAATTTCTCTATCTGCACAGCAAATTCCTCAGAGAAGGGTACCTGCAAGGTTCTCAGATTAGTCCAGCTCATTTTACTCATCAAGTGGCACTTATAATTTCAAAATCCAATCTGTGTCATTGATAGTAGGAAAAGAAAACCATATTTATTTACAATTGAACATATCTACAGTGAAACTAACAAACATGACTCTTAGGAACAGGCCTCAACACACTCACCAACTCGCAAAAGACAGAAGAGTGGGAAAGAGGTGAACAGAGAGTCAGGGCTCTCTTTTGAATTCAGAGGCAGGAGGAAATAACTGGTTAGTACAGTCCACCCAGTCAACCCAGCTCAGAAACGTCCTTCCCCACTACCCTGAAGAAATTATAAAACCAAACAGAAAGACTAGCACTAATTCATTAATTCTGATGAACCAATAAGAGGAATACAAATATCCACTGAGTCTCTCTCTCTCCCTCCCCCCCCCCCTCTCTCACACACACCTACTAGAGGTGGGCACAAACTGCCAATTCAGCAGTTTGTCCTGGTTCACTGAAACAGGAATCCAGTTCAGTGGTTCAGCACCCCGCCCTCTCCAATGGCTGCCCACTCAAAAGTCACTTCCCTGCTCCACCTCTACCAGGCACTGTTTCTGAGTGGGCACTTGTCAGAAGAGACTGGATGCCAAGATGTATCACTCAACCAGAAGTTCATGCCCATCACTAAATCCTATTGGTAAATTGTTTCATAAACTAAGTAAGCTAAGGGAGAAAGGAAGAAAAAATAAATTATAAAATGTGAGTCCTTGCTAGCAACAAAGACACTTGTCTTTCACTTCACCCATATGAAATGGCAGGTAGTGTGGGGATATATATACTGCACAGCGATTTCAATCTGAGACATCTTTAGTGCCTTAGTAACTGAAGTGTTTATGGAGAGTGGAGACCTTGGGCTTTGTTGAGGTAAGATGTCACCAGCAGCTCAGCATTTTCAATGTACTTGTCCTCAGTTCAAATCACTGGACGTCTTTAATTGCAAATTCTTTTACACTGACTGATGCCCACTAGAGCAGAAAAGATACATGGGGATGTTGTTGCATGCCATAGCTGACTATGGCTTGGACTTTGGCAGGGGGGATGAACTCCCACCCCATAAACTTGCAGAAACCCCTCAGGCCGAATTATGGGTCTGGTAACCATCAAGATAGCAGAAGATAGAGCAGCCCTCTTACTTCCTCTCTGTTCCTGCACCACTTCTTTATACCCTCTGGATAGCACCTCAGACACCTTGTGAGCTGCAAAGATTCCCAGCAACTTGCACCAGGTGCTTTCAGAGGCACAAAGAAAATGCACAGGAATGGCATGAAGTGGCTCTTCTTCCTGCGGGTTTGATGGCTTCCACTCAGCCCGGGAGATTGCCACCCAATAGTGTGTCTGGGAGTAGAGTCCCCCTGTGAAAGTCCTATCCCTCGTAGTTACTTTAGGATCACAGAGACACCTTTGGTTCTGCCCTTTTTTGCACATTTGTCTGAAAACACCACTCATCACTAATTTTTACAATTGCCCTGGAATATGTTTTTGCATTTCACATTGGTTTGTGCACATTTACACACACATACACACACACACACACACACACACACACACACACAGTTTAGTTTGGAGGCCAAATCAAGGCTTCATGATGTATCCTAATTATTTTCACAGTTTTGTATGCTTCATCTGATTTTATTTGTGTCTCCAACCCAAGCTGGTTTAAAATCAAATCACTGGTACACACCAAAGGCTCTTTCTTCTTTTTTATTGATGTGCAGAAAACCTGGCAATATGACTACCCTAAACAATGGAGTAAACATGAATGAATTGTGCTCTGAGCACATTCATTTTTAAAATTGAAATGAATAAGATAAATGTAATAGCTACATCAACCTAGATTTGTCTTCCAGAGCTGGGAGAACATTACAAATTAATTTCCTTTTGCTCTGGAACTGAATTGGACTATCCTACTTCTATGTGGTCCTCACACCAACTGATCCAAATCAGGGTGCAACTATACAGAAGGATAACCATGAAGTGATCTGTTTTGAATCCACACATAGGATTCAAAGCAGCACACGTAGATTTCTGCAGCTGAATCTGATTTAGCAGATTACACAAGAGTCAGCAGACAAAGGGCAGGAAACAGACAACCATCACTTGTTTGCAGTTTGTTAAAAAAGATGCTACTCTAGGTGTCCAAATTTGCAAGATACATGTTTATAGCAGAGCTACCTTAAAAAGCTGCAGACATGGGATGGTTGCCAGTTTCTTCCTCTCTGATTCCTGATCAGTTAAAGCAAATGAATTTCCATCAGCAAGTCTTGTAAACAAGGGCTAATTGTCAATCTCTTTCTCTCTCACACACACACAACACACTCTATTTTCTTACTTTCTCTTTCGTCTTTCCTTTTTCTTGATAGGTGCTGTAGTGCACCAGCACTAGAGATGGGCACGACTTGAAAAAAAATTTTTTCGAGTTGTCGTTAGTCGGGCCGGTTCCGTTTCGGCTCGTTTCCGTTTTTCGCGAAAATTTGCAAAAATTAGTCGGTTCGTTTTTTCGTTTTTTCGTTGTCGTTAGTACTGGTTTGGGGAGGGGGTAGCGGGCTCCTGGAGGGAGCTGCAGGAGTCAGCCAGAGCCACAAGTGACGGACTGGCAGACTCTTTGCACCCGCTGTGTCTCACGTACTTGCATGTAGTGCAATGCAAGTAGATCTGGCTTAGGGTTAAGACGGCTTTAGCGCAACGGCTAGGGTTAGGCTAGTTACGGGTGAGGTTACGGTGAGTATTGGGGTGCACCTCTGGGTGCCTCTCTGACCCACTTAGAAGGACAGTGTACTGGCGTATGTGTTAGGCTTAGGGTTCGGGTTTGGGCTACGATTAGTGGGCTGTTTATGCCCGATTGGCACATCCCAGAAGTCTCTGTGGTCAACCTGGCCAAGTGGCCATGCGATTGGTGGAAAATTTGCATGGTCTACTCCCATGGGAGAGCCCATCATTGCAAATGTGCAGGTGTAAAAAAATAAAATAACGGGAATCACTGAATAAAAATAAAATAAAATAAAATAAAATCAATGGAGACTTTTTTTTTTTGCAAGAAAAACCCACTGCTGCTACTGTAAAAATTCAAGCATTTAAAATAGCTAATTTTCGCATGTTTCTGTGGTGCTTTGGTGGGGTTTTGGGCAACGATTTCAAAAAAAATATTGCGGTCGCCATTTTGGTTTCCCCGCCCCCCCCGCACTGCATGGCAAATGGATGCGCCCTCCCAGCCTGGTACCAGCAGCGCAGCAGTAGCAATAGCCAAGGAGAGGGGGGCGGGGAAACCCCCCACAAATAAAACACCCTTCTGGCCTGGTAGGTGCCCTCAGACAGTTTTCGCCTACTTTTAGGGCCGGGAATCGGTTTTTTTTTTAACTTTTAAAAACTTTTTTTCTGTGCCGCTTGGCATTGCGCGATGCAAGTAAGGAGCACGACAAATCAGACCAAATTGTTCATTCGTCGGTTCGAGCTCGAAGTCTGGCGGAGTAATTCCCGTTTCCGTTTCCGTAGAGTAACGGATACGAGTAACGGAAACGGAAACGGGAATACCGCTAAGTCGTGCCCATCTCTAACCAGCACTGACAAGTCTTTTAAAAAGAGGTATGGACAGAAGAGGTGTTTTTGTTGAGGGAGCTGACACTCCATGTGAGCCCCCTTTCTCCCTCTTTTCCCACTCTGAACTAGAATGCTGGGAGGGCAACTTTCTGGGCACCCACTCAGCCATGAAGCTGAATCAATTTCAAGTCATAACACCTGAAATGCATTAGATTGCAGGAAAAGTTGAATCCTTAGTGGCAAAGGAAAAGGGTATAGATAGGGGAGGCTGATTCACATTGACTTGTACAAATGCCTACTTGTGTCAGAGTGCGTAGGCCACTAATAGTTGGTGATGGAGGCTGGTTAGAACCTCCAAAGCCAGAGGTAAAAAAACAACAGAAGACTCAAGGTGCTTTCCCTTCATAACTTGAGTTGTATATACAAAAATATACATATGTATGAGCACCACTTCAGAATCTGCAGGCAAATATCATTATGCAGTCCAGTCCAGTCTAGTCCAGTAATCCAAAATGCTGATCTGATGGACAAAGTGGCACACGGCTCCTCCACAATACATCTGAACACTGATACACATTACATAAGAACATAAGAACATAAGAACATAAGAACAGCCTTGCTGGAACAAGCCACAGCCCATCCAGTCCAGCATTCTGTCTCACACAGTGGCTCACCATTTGATTCAGGGTATTCCCAAGCAGATGGCTTCACCTCTCAATGGCATTGAGAGATATCCTGCCTATCTCTCCAACCCGGAGGTTGTCCTTAGGCATCCATAATGCTAGCCATTGATACCCTTGTTCTCCATGAACTTATCCAATCCTTTCTTAAAGTTGTCAAGGCTGACAGCTGTCACCACTTCTTCTGGCAGGTAATTCCACAGACCAGTGATCCTCTGGGTGAAAAAGAACTTTCTCTTATTTGTTTGAGATCTAGCACCCAACATTTTCATGAAATGCCCCCGAGTTCTAGTGTTGGGCAATAGGAAAAACAGTTTTTTTTCTTTTTCTACTTTGTCTATACCATGTATGATTTTATAAATTTCAATCAGGTCACCTATTAGGCACCGTCGTTTCAAGAGTGAAGCGGCACAGCCGTTGCAGTCTCAGATGGTAAGGAAAGTGTTCCAGTCTCCTAATCATTCTGGTTGCCCTTCGGGAGGTATGGTGACCAGAACTGTACACAATACTCCAGATGGGGCCTTACCATAGATCAAGAGGCAAAATGACACTTACTGACTTATTTTCTATACCCTTTCTAATGATCTCTAGTAGAGATGGGCACGACTTAGCGGTATTCCCGTTTCCGTTTCCGTTACGCGTTTCCGTTACTCTACAGAAACGGTAACGGGAATTACTCCGCCAGACTTCGAGCTCGAACCGACGAACGAACAATTTTGGTCTGATTTGTTGTGCTCGTTCCTTGCATCGCGCGATCGCGCGATGCCACGCGGCACAGAAAAAAGTTTTTAAAAGTTAAAAAAAAACCAGTTCCCAGCTGAAAAGCAGGCGGAAAAATGCCTGCCGTGCCTCAGGGCACCTACCAGAGGGGTTGTTTCTGGAGGTCCCCGGCCTCCCCCCCCATCCCCCGTCCTGGGCTGCTCTGGTGGGACTCGCCGCAGGCTCGCAGCCAGCCAGCAAAAAGCCCAGTCTCGCCAGCCGCCGGCCGCCACAATTAAAGTGCAAGCAAGCGGCACGGACGGCACAGGAAAAAACTTTTAAACTCTCCCCCCACCCATTCCCGGGCCAAAAAAGCAGGCGGAAAAATGCCTGCTTGACTAAGGGCGCAGGGCACCTACCGGAGGGGTGGTTTCTGGAGGGGGGTCCCGCCTCCCCCCCGTCCTGGGCAGCCGGAATCGAGTCGCCATGCCATGCGGTGCGGGCGGGGGATCCAAAATGGGGCGGCGAACGCAATATTGTTTTTGAAATTGTGGTCCAAAAACACACAAGCACAACAGAAACACGCGAAAATTTATAAACTGCCAGATTTTTCACAGTAGCAGTGAGTTTTTTCTTGCAACAAAATGTCTCTCCTTTCCTCCTCTGTCCTCCATTGATTTTATTTTATTTTATTTTATTTACACCTGCGCAATGATGGGCTGGCCGAGTGGCCAGCCATGTGGGAGTGGACGACCATGCAAATTTTTGGAGCCATCCCACAAATCGCATGGCCACTTGGCCATGGAGACTTCTGGGATGTGCCAAAAAGCCCCCTAAAACCTGCCCTAGCCCCCTAACCCTAACCCTAATCCTTGACTCCGTACCCATACGTCACAGACTGTCTTCTTAGTGGGTCTGAGGGGCACCCAGAGGTGCAACCCACTAGCCCACCCTAACCTTACCCGTCACTAGCCTAACCCTAGGCCTAGCCGTAACCCACCTTAACCCTAAGCCAGATGTACTTGCATTGCACTACACGCAAGTACAATTCCCTTCTCTGTGAGACATGGTGGTGCGAGAGCCTTAGTTAGGCATCTCACCTATGGCTCTGGGTTCAGTGCCATCCACTAGTCTTCACAGTCACTGTCTGCACAACTGGTATGCAATATCCATATGGCTATTACATACCATTTTGCAGCAGCAGCAGGTGAGGAGGGGAGACCCCCATGTTGAGGGGTCTCTTGGAGCCTGCTTCCCCTTCCTAGTGGGTGAGGATAGGAGGCACCCACGGGTGCCTCCAGGAGCCCACTTCCTTTTATAGCGGGCCAGAGGAGGCACCCACCCCACAGAGGTGCCTCTATGAGCCCGCTCCCCCCCCAAAAAAACCACTACTAATGAAAATGAAAAAATGAAAAAACGAACCGACTAATTTTTGCAAATTTTCGCGAAAAACGGAAACGACCCGAAACAGAACCGGCCCGACTAACGACAGCTCGGAAAAAAAAAATTCAAGTCGTGCCCATCTCGAATCTCTAGCATTGAGTTTGCTTTTTTCACTGCTGTGGCACACTGGGTTGACACCTTCATTGAGCTGTCCACCAGGACACCAAGATCCATTTCCTGGTATGTTGCAGAGAGTTCAGACCCCATCAGTTTATAAATATAATTGGGGGGGGGTTGCACTTCCTAATGTTGAAGCTCATTTGTGAGTGGTTTGCACACTCCCCCAGGGTCAAGAGATCCCTCTGGAGCTCCTCATAATATCTCAATTTTTACTACCATGTATAATTTAGTGTTGTCAGCAAATTTGGCTACCTCACTATTTACTTCTACTTCTAGATCATTTATGAAGAGGTCAAAAAGCAGGGGTCCCAGTACTCAACCTTAGGGGACCACTTGGTGAAGTCCAGGAAAGATTATATATTTTGGCTAGGACCTCAACAATTTCATCTTTAAGTTCCTTGAGCACTCATGGATGGATGCCATCTGGTCCTAGTGATTTGTTAGCATTTAGTTTAACAAGATATGCAAGAATGTCCTCCCTGGTTATTTCTATATGGCTTAATTCTTCAGTTTCCCTCCCTATGAACATAGGCTCTGTTTTGGGCATGTGGTCTCTGTCTTCAGTGAATACTGAAGAAAAAAATGCATTGAGTCTCATAGCAATCTCTGCTTCTTTAATAATCCCTTGCCTTCCATTATCGTCCAATGGCCTTCCTAGTTGGCTTTTTACTTCTAAAGTACTTAAAGAAGTCCTTGTTATTTCTTTGAGTGTTTTTAGCTGTACACTCCTCCAAGCCTTGGTTTGCTTTTCTGATTGTTGCCTTGCATTTGTTCTGCTAGAATTTATGTTTCTGCCTGTTGTCCTCATTTGGACAACCCTTCCATCTTCTAAATGAGCTTTTCTTGTTTTTGATCACTTCCCGAACAGCTCCTGTAAGCCACATTGGAGTCCTCTTCGACCTGTCAGTGCCCTTTTTCCTTTTGGGTATGCATTCTAATTGGGCCTCTGCTACTGTTTTCGTGAGCAGCCTCCATGCCTCTTGGAGTGTTTGGACTCTCTCACTTTTCCCTTTCAGCTTCTTTTTAACTAGTTTCTTCATTTTTGGGAAATTTCCTTTTTGAAAATCTAAGGTCTCTGTGTTAGATTTTATCAGTGATTAGCAGTCTATGATTAAGTTAAAAGTAATTATATTGTGGTCACTGTTCCCTATTGGATCAGACACATTAACATTTTGCACCAAATCCTGTGTATTACTCAGGATCAAGTTAAGGATTCTTGTACCTCTAGTTGGGTCTTCAACCATCTGTTCCAGGGAACAATCATTTAGCATATCTAGGAACTTTATCTCTGCTGAACAACAGTTCACCCACTCTATGTGAGGGTAATTGAAGTCCCCCATTATAACCAGGCTTCCCTTCTTGGATGTCTCCTTTACAATATTCTTCAACTGCCAGTATCCCTGTGGTGCTTGGGTCAGAGGCCGATAGCATATGCCTACTATCCTTGTGGCCTGAAACCTACCCACAGAGTTTCTAATGGTGACTCCAAACCACCTGGATATTCCAGTTCATATGATGTTATTACTTCTTTGACATACAAGGCTACACCACCTCCCATTTGCCCCAGTGATGCAAATAATATCAATATTTTTATCTATTGCTAAGTATTCCAGCTCCCCTATTTTGTTCTGGAGGCGTCCGACATTTGCATACAAGCATTTATAGATGCTTTTCTGATGCAGTATTTTTGAGTCCAGTTGCATCATTAGACTGCCTCTTGCATCCTTCTGCTGGAGTACTGGTGACTAGCTCCTCACTCTGATCAGTAATTATTGCATCCTCCTCACTACTCAAGTACACACTTTCCTGAACCAGATGCTGCCCAGCTCCAGTTGACTTTCCCCTAGTTATCAGTTTAAAAGCTGCTCTGCACCCTTTTTTGATGTTGAGCCTCAAATTGATTCTGTAATTTGAGACTCTCAGAGTGATCCCTTGCCCTTTTACTTCTTTGAGTCACATTCCTCAGTGCATCTACCTCTTGAGTTGGTTGAGTGACTTTTTCCTCAGAACTGTGCCCTGTCTCTTCTTTGTCCAGGATAGTCTACTCTGCTCTGTCCAAGAACAGCTCAAACTCCTTAATTTGTTGTGGGTTAGGTATGTGGGTCTTCAGCTGTGGGACCTTCTCTTCTAGTAGTGCAACCAGCTTGCACTTGCTGCAAGTGTAGTTCTCCATGTGCTTTGGCAGGATGACAAACGGGGCACAAGTGTTGCAGGTAACTACAGCTGCTTCCTCAGACTCCATTTTAACAAGTGCTTCTTTCTATGTTAGTGTGTGGTGCAATCCTTACAATATTGAACATTGCACATGTGCAAACAGGTCTGGCAAAATGCAAGCTAGAAGCCTTTTGCCTTTAGCTTAATCTTTCTCCCAGAATGCAGACAGGCAACTCCCTATTTCTGCCATATGATGACAAAAAGAATACCAATCTGTTGATCCCAATCCTAGTACATTTACTGTATTATTTATCAATATAATTGCCAACTGAGATTGATTCAAGATCCAGTGCACAGCTCTAATTGTAGCTTATTGTGGCTTCTCAATTTTGGCTGTCACTCAATTAACAAATGCAAGTACAATTAGTGATGAAATGCAGTCTGATCTTTCAGCCATAGTTCAGAATCATGTTTTTAACAAAAGGAAAATGTTTACTTATTTTCCTCCTGAGCAAAATATGGCTTCATTAAACATTTTATGAATTACTATAAAAGTTTTACATTTCTCCAAAAAAGCTAACTAACTGAGGACAGACTTTAGTTGCCTACCAGATATATTACATTATAATTTTGAATATGTTTGACACATTCAAATTCATTTAAAAATCACTACAATCTTGCCAGAATAAATTTTTGATACATTTTTGCAGAAGGAATTTACAATTCTCTTTAAATTGCCCTCTCTTTCTTTTCCAAGATAAATGCTTCAAAATGTTCTTGAACAATGAACTAGCAAAAAGCTTGTTTGAATTCTGTTATATCACATATCTTTCCCACAAATGAGAGATGAAAGTTTCATTTTCCTGCATACTGTCTTAACAAATTTATTATAATAGAACATCTCCTTCTCTGTTGTGATATCCATACACTCTGAATAAATGGTTACATCAGATCCCATATCAAGATATTTTAGGAAACAGGAAGTTCATCTAGAGCAGTAGTTCTCAACGTTCCTAATGCCACAACCCTTTAATACATTTCCTCATGTTGTGGTGACCCCCTTGCCCTGCTTGGAAGAGGTCACAACCCCCCTTTGGCTGGCCACTGACAAAGGTGCAATAGAGAACTTTCCTCTATACAGGCACCCTCAGCAAATCACAGCCTCTGGTGCCATTGACTGACATCCTCTCCAACCTATCAAGATGTAACTCACTTCTTACCCCCACTCCTCCAGACCCAAGCCGTTTGTGCCTTTTTCTTCACTGGTTCACAGCGACCCAAAGTGTTCCCAAGCCCCAGATTGGAAACCACTATTCTAGAGCAAAGGGAGCACCTGGTGAACAGGAGACCAAGGAACACTATGGAACAGATGGATGTTCCATCTTGTCTTCCTCTGCTTTAGTGACAACATTGTCTTCCATTAAAGCTCCCCTGAAACCACTCTCTGCAATGTTCTTTTCAAGCTCAATTTAAAAGCTAATATTTCATCATCTGTGATAGGAAGAGACTTTGAGCTGTAAGGGAAAAATGTAGGGAAGTATAACCTGCAGGGTATTAACTTCAAAGATTTTGAGAAATTTCCTTAGGTGCACATTCTGAGGTAAACTGACTAGATACAGTCCATCGAATTCTGCAATACAATTCTCAAACTAACCAATACAATCACAGGAACATGCATTATCAGACCATAGGTCCATCAGCCCTGTTAATTCTGTTGTTTTTCCAGAGATTTAGCTGAACTATTCTGTTGGAGGGATGTTCAAGTACAATCCACTTCAATTTAGTCCCAATTACTCCTCTTACAAATCACGACTAATTCGCTTTGAGCCAATTTGTAGCCTGTCCAATCTGATTTGTATCTAAATGTTTTAACATTTTTATATAAACATGATTCTAAACATTTCTTAACATTTTGTATTTGTCTGAATGGTGGTTGGGGGAACAAAACCGTGGAGAAAATTAAACAGCTCTGACATTGAATGGAGGGTGAAATTCACTACCATCAATGTGGAATTTGAATCATGGCAACTGGACTTCTTTTCTTGAGAGATCGAAACTACTCAAGCTTTTCCAGTCATTGGATGAGCAGTGAAATGTCTCAAAATCTCATGAAAAAAAAAAGTCCAGTTGCCTTGACTTAGCTTCTAGATAACCTTACCTGGATGACTGAGAATCTTCACAGTCATTACTACCATATACGGCTAGACTTCCAATATCCAGGAAAAGCTCCCACAAGGTTACTTTCTTCCTCCACCCCCACTGCAGGCTAAGTAATTGACACACATTTACTCAATCTGCTTAACAAAAATGATTGTTGAATAAGGACATGAGGAACCTTCATTAATATTCCCCAGCAAAGCCTAGCCTAAGAGTATCAGTGTGATGACACCTCCCTTTTAAAGGTGTAATTTTGATGAAAATGTGCAGTGTAGGGAACCAAATTATTAATCTTCACAGGATCCACTTGGTAATGCTGCCATCTTTTAAACTGTCACCTTATGAACCGGGACAGACTCAGATGTATAATATAAAAATAATGATTATGTTTATTGAGAAAATAAATAAATACAACAATGACTGAAGTTGGTATGTGTTGTCTTAAACATAAAATAGATTAAATCAAATCTTCAAGCCTCCCTGTCTTTAATACACAGTAAATAGTAAAGCCCTCACACCTAACCTGACTGACTGAACTAACAGAGCTGTGCTCTCTCAGCTTTCTCAGCTCTAAACTCTCAAGCCCTCACCCCGATACAGACCAGGCTCTACCCTTTTTTTATACCATACAATCCCCCACCCTCCTCCTGGGATTGGCTGATGATTTACATATGTATTTCTCCTGCTTCCAGGGTGTTCTCACAATCAGTCTGTAAGTTATGAGAGAAGCATAGGTAATGCAAGACAGGAATATTCATGTAGTCACCACCATCTGTCCATGCATCCTTAGGCAAGCTGAAAGATCCCAAACCACTGCTGAAATCTTAATGGATAGGAAACTGTGGCAAGGGTTGCCATAAGTCAGAATCATAACTGGATGATGCTTAGTTAATAACTTATTACTTTCATCAGTGTTAACTTAGTGCTGAAATGAAGAAACCTTTCTGGCACCACATTTATGGGTGATCTGATGAACAACCTTGTGGTTCCCTACACAGACAAGTATTTTGTCTTAGGGATAATAGCCTACAAAATTTGATAACCCACTAGTCCATGCCAGGATCACTCTTTTCCTGCTTTTAAATATGTGGGTGAGTGCAGTTTGGCATGAACATGCCACCTGTGGAGAACCATCCCAAATCACTCAGAATTAGACATAATTTGGGTATGACATTTTCCAACAGCATGTGCATTATAATATGAATGAACAAAGGGTGGGTTGGTTTTCTTTCTTTCTTTCTTTCTTTTTTTTTTTTTTTTGCTAATTATACATCAGTGAATAACAAGAGTAGTTAGAAAGGCAGAATATCGTTCTTTAACATATAATTATTATATACACACAACAGAGTAATGACCATAGTAGGTTGTTTTGTTGGTCACGATTAAACAGCAGAATTGTTTTCTGCAATCTTCCCATCTATCCTTCTTGAAACTGATAATTGCACTCTTGTTTGTCTCTGTGTACATTCTGATGTTAGTTTTTTTTGGAATTGTAAACATTTAAATTACATTTTTATTTCCTTCTAGTTTAATAAAATTATGCTAAATGGAGCTCAATAGAAGTTAATCTATTCATTTTTAAAAAGGAGGTGAATTAGAGTCCATGTTTGAAGTAAGCTATTTGTGAAAACATAAAATGTGCATTGCTATTCTTTATTTTTCGTCACCTTTGGATCATCAATTAGTGCTATGTTTTTACTTTGTTATATAAATGTGGTATTTGTTTAGCTGTGATTAGAGATTATAATAGGGTGTCTGGATATCTCAGGGGTTTAGGTATCTGGTTACACTGCCAGAGGTGAGGAATCAAATTCCCTACCATGCCTCTTGGAAGAAAAGCCCACCTATATATCTTTGGCCAAGCTGCACAGCCCCAGGACGCCCGAGAAGAAAGAGATGGTAAATCCCTTCAGAGTATTATGCCCAGAAAACCATGGAAAGGACCACCATAAGACTGAATTGACTTGACAACACATAGCTAGTAATGTTAGAATCAGGATGTTGGATTGCAATGCTTATTGCATGTTGATAGCCAAGTTGCCAATACTTTTATCACTGCTTCGATCTCACAAGTAGTTGTTCCATTTCACATTATGAATACATTTCATTGTCCTTATTAGAGATGGCTTGGTTCACACTTCTTCCAAGCTGGTGTTCATTGCTGCCCAGCCCTGCCTCCTTCAGCAGGCACTCAGAGGAAGTGGCTTGGCCTCTCTGCCCTACCATCTCCCAGCACTGCCTCTGAGTTGTTGCCTGCCTGTTTGGGCAAAGTACAAACTGGCATGAACCATCAGTTTGGTGGTTTGTACCCATCTGAAGTCCTTACAAACAGAGCAGAAAATACAGGAAATAGTCTCTGCACTCTCTGGTTCTCCCTCGTGTCCAGTTTTGATAATGCACCTTGGAAGTATTTACTGAACTACAGAAAGTGAAATGAAATAATACTTTGCTTACAAGAGAGAGAACATTTTTGAAATTAAGCTAAGTGCTGAAGCTCCTGGGCTTCATTGAGAAGTTGAACTTTCAGTTATCTTCTTCTTTGGAGCCAGGAACTTTACAGGCCACTAGTTTAGTTTCCCTTCTGTCATTTCAAATCAGTGCATATCTGTTTAACTCTATTTATTATTATTTATTATTTACACTTATAGGCTGCACTGACTTTTCCATAGGCAACTCTGGGCATTTAACAACAGAAGCAAATGCACGCTCCGCGGGTGGCTTGTCCGCCTGCGGAGCCGATTTGCCCCTCGCGAGAATGGCGAGGGGCGAGACAGGGGCTCGGACTCCTGAGAGGGAGGGGGGAGGAGCGCACGAGAAAGGGTGGCTCCTCCCCCCAAACACCAGTCAGTCGTCTTCCGGCGTTCGGGGAAGGAAGACCCCCGAACGCCGGCTGCACGGAGGGCGCCATGTGGTGGGCGCCATCTCGAGGGCCGCATAGGCGGCCGACCCCGCAGCGCGGCTCCGCGGTCCGGTCGGGACTAGCCGGAGCAGTTGGCCTGGCCGGACCGGCGGGAGCGGAGCACGGAGGAGGAGTCTTCAGCGGGGCCCGGCCGGCTCCCTACAGACCCGCTGCTGCTGCGCTACCGCGCGGCACAGCTCATGGTCGGGGGAGCTTGGCTGCGCTCCCGAGGCTCTGTTTTCGGCACACCGCGGCCCCCGGGGTGCCGGGGACATGGCGGCGACCGGCCCCGGCCTCTGCTGCTGCGCTACCGCGCAGAACAGCTGGGGGTCGGGGGAGCCTGGCCGCGCCTCGGCCCCTGGAGGGCCGAGGCCGCGGCGGTAACCGGCTCCCGGCCTCTGCTGCGGCGCTGCTGCGCAGAGCAGATGATGGGCGCAGGTGCCTGGCCGCCCTTTCACGGCTCCGTTGCGGCCGTGCCTCGGCCCTTTGGCGATCGGGTGCCTTGGCGTGCGCCGCCTGGAGAGGCCGCCTCAGCCGCGAAACCGGCGCGGAGCAGCGGCGCTCCCCGGCCTGGCAGAAGCGGCAGCGCCGCGGAGAGGGATGGTGCAGCCGGACTACCTCGCCGTGGCTCGGCAGCGGATTGGGGGGAGCGGCAGCGGCCCTCCCCCCTGATTGAGTAAGGCCGACCGGCGAACCCCCACTACCCTTATTTGCTCATCCCCCCCACCCCAGAGCGAGCGGGGCGCGGACCTAGGCGGCGCGGCAGTGGAGCCAGCCAGGCGCCCGCCCCTTCCATTCTCGACCAAGCCGAGGGGGGGACGCAATTGAGCCATGTCGGGGGGAGGGAAACGCCGGGCCAGCCCGGCGGGCGGGCCCCTCACCCCTCCTCCGAGTCACTGCAGGCGGTGCCGCGTAGGCGCAAGAGAGGATCCAGGCCCCGACTAGGCCCAGCCAGTAGGCCTTGGGAGGGGGTTGCCCGGGACTGATTGCCCAGGCGGGGAGGTTGTGGCGGCTGGGCAGGAGGTTTCATCGGAGCCTCCGGGCTCCGGCCAACGGCTGGCCACCCACGTCCCTGGGCTGGGCCCGAATAGGCATCCCAGGCTGGGGGTGGGCCCACCGGGGGAGGTATAGGGGAAATCCTGTTGATCTCGGGGGTGGGCGAGTTGGTCTGCCCCCCCCCCCGTCGGTAGGACCAAACTGAGGCAGCTGGGGGGGGGGCGGGCTCTGGCCCCTGGGGCAGCTTGCATCCCGCTACTCATCCCCGCAGCGGGGGCTGGTTTGGCCGAGCCACCAGGGCCAGGCCAGCCCCAGCCGTGAGGGCCCATAGGCAAGGGACATAGGAAGAGCCCTGCGGACCAGGCCAAGGGCCCATCTAGTCCAGCTTCCTGTGTCACACAGCGGCCCACCAGAGGCATCTGGGGAGCACGTGAGTCTGCATCGCGGCCTCCTAATAACGCTACCCGGCACCGGGCCCTCTAAGTCCACGGGTTTTAAGCCGGGAGATAACGCATTCCCACCGTGGCCTGTAACCTGGGAGAGTCTTTTCTGCCAGCCCGGCTGCGGTCAACACACCCGGTGGCAGGGAGTTCTACAGACTAACGGCCCACTGAGACACATCTCCATCGTGGATAGTAACCTGGGGGAGACTTTTTCCCCAGCACGGAGGCAATCGCCGCATCCTGTGGCAGGGAGTTTCATGGACTAGTAATACGCTGTGTAAAAAAAAAAGTATTGTCTTACCAGAAGGCATTCAATTACAAAAGCAAAGTGTGCATCTTATATCACCCATAGTATGAACATCAGAAGAGCAGTGCCCGATCAGGCCGAAGGCTCATCCGGTCCAGCTACCTGTATCTCACAAGTGGTCCCCAGAGGCCTAGGGGAGTGCATGAGACTAGATGCCTGTCTCCGGATGCCTCTCCCCTGCATCTGGCCCTTGGAGTACCCTGGTTTCGCCATCATGGTTTGAAGTACCCTGGTTAGCAGTGCCCTGGTTCTCCATCAAGGGAGCGTGGACAGCAGTGAAGCAGCCCCCATGGCAGGCTCAGCCCTCGGCAGGGGCTGCAAGCGAAGAGCGATGCCCCCCCCTCGTTACACAGGGAGGCTAGCCTTAGAGCATGGGAGGCGCCAAAGCGGGTGGTGGGCATGGGAACCCAGCCAGGCCGAACTCTAGGAATAGGGGTGCGTCCCGCAGGGGCACGTCAGTGGGAACAGTGGGAGGCCTTGATTCACGATACGTGGTCTCGTTTCACAGTGCCCGAGCAGGGGGAAGCAGCCATGGGACCGGCCGCAGGATACAGCGAAGCCTCAGCCGAGACCGGCCCCCGCAGCCGGCAACGGAGAGCACAGTATGCGGTGAGTTGGCGTGCGCACCTGAAAACTGCGCACACTATCTTTTGGCCCTGGCCGGGGGGTGGTTTCCGGGTGGGGGTAGCTGCCCCGGCGCAGGGAGCAGCCGAGGCGCCGCCTGCCAGCTACCAGCGACCAGGCTGCCTGGAGGCCGATCCCATCGTGGATGCCCAGATAGCGCCCCCACAGGTGGGGCGGAGACCAGTCCAACTAACACCTTCCAGGGGGGGGCCAGGTCAGCGCCAACCGACTCTGCCAGGATCCCCCCCAATGGGGCGCCCGGCCTGTTGCCAGGCTGGTCGGTGATCGGCTGTATGGCTGGGGGAGGGGCACCATGGCCGGGAAGGATGCAGCCCCGGGCTACCCCGGGGTGGCTGAGGCAGCCAGGCCATGGGGCGACTGCGCCTCCCCATTTGGGCATCATTTGGCTAAGCCCACTAGGGAGAAAAGCTAGCGGGGGAAATTCATAGACGTCCCCAGCTTACGCGAGGGGGAGCTGGATATCAAGGACTTGGATGGGGAAGACCCACAAGGCAGGGAGCGCAGGCGCAGGAGATGGCTGGTCGATCCTGGGCAATATAGCGGCCAGAATACCTGAACTTTATGTCTTTGACCTCGCAGGCCCACCCATGGGGGGGAGGCGATGCTTAGGTATCTTGATATTCTATACGGGCTGGCAGGGATTGTCCTGGCCATACCTGGCTTTCGTACGACAAGGAATTTCGTCGTATGGCGGCCCTGGACCCCCACGTCGTGGCAAGGGGCCGCTGCCACCCAATTGTGCATTTCTAGACCCCAGTTAGGCCGAGACGGGGGGTAGGGTACGACAGTAGCCACACCTGAAGGACGAGGCCGGCCAACACACCCGCCCGCGCTGCAGGCCAGCCGGGTTAGGCCCCGCTGGCCTGCTGGGGTTGCAATGGCCAGGGAGGCTACGACAGGAAACCCTGCTGCGTTACACATGAATGTTTCATTCAAGGTGCACATCCCCGGCGACCGGTCGTAGCAGAGCCCCCCCCCCCAGCAAGGACGGCCACGGAGGGGGGAGGGCCCAAAAGTGGGAGGGACGGGGACCCCCCCTGGCAAAGGGGCCCAGCCCAATTAGGCGGGAGGTGTAGCGGTGATGGGCTGCGGCATACCCCGGTACAGTGGCAGCACAGTTCTGGGGCAAGATTTTTGAGTCGGGGTCCCGTGTTCCGTTAAGGAGGCTCACATACCGTGGTTAGCAAACAAACTGCAACCATGGATATGGTGGTAGGGGGGGCGGAGGACAGCATCCCCAAGGAAGTCCGGGGGCGGCCATGTCCGCGGCCCCTTCTGGGAGCCACCAGCACCTTATCGGCGGGTGTCCCCGATTGGCTTGGTAACGAAGCTAGCTTCAGGGGAGTTCAGGGTCCCAGGGGGGTATCCGTCCAGGCCGGTATATCGCAGGAGCATCCACGGTCAGGGGTGCGTCCTTTGATGGGGTCGAGCGCATGGTGCGCACCCGCGGGGGGGCGGGGGGGACAGTGAAATGAGACATTAAGTCTGCCTTCCACCCCCTACCCGTTCCCTGGAAGACTCTGAGCGGCTAGGGTCCCGATTCCGGGGCCGATTCGACGTGGATGGGGTCCTCCCATGGGATGTTTGGCAGCCTGTGCCAGTTCATGGCCTACCGGGACACTCACCTGTCCTGCGGACCCAACGGCTCCGGTAGGGACAGAGCCCCGTTAGATCAGCTCCGCTCACCGGCCCGAGAGCCGGGGCCTCTCATCAGGAGAGGAAAAGACTGAAGGGATCAGTCGGGGGCCCACCTGCCTGGGCGTAGAGAGTGGCACCGGGGCCCAGGCGCGCAGGTCCCCGCTGCCATGTGGCCGCCCCTGGGGCGCGGCAGGGCGATGCCTGGGGGGGGGGAGTACACTGCCTTTGGGGACGCCCAGGGCCTCGTCTAACGTTCCCCCCCTGCCCACGGGGCACTTTCAGGTTTCTGGGTCCGCCTGCATCCAGGGGCTGGCCCTGAGCTCCTGGAGGGGGTAGTGGGCCGCTGACAGCGGCAGCCGTGGGCCATGATCTGTCCCCATTGGCCAACTGGGAGGTGGGCCTCTCAATCTTAGTCGGATGCGTGCGGCCGTTGCCGGCGCTTTAACGTGTTATTTTGTTTCCCCAGGAGCGGAAGGCCGCCCAGGGCGGGCGACAAGTAGTTTGGTGGGTCACAGCTATGTGTACCAGGCCGGGAACGGTGCACGTAGGACAAACGGGCAACCATGGAGTGGTGGGGAACGAGAGGAGCGGGGTGGCTGGAGTGCCCCGGCTTAGCTACGGCTGCGGCGGGGGGCATCTCGACAGACATCCCCTTGACTCGCTTGGGGGGAAGGGATTTGACCAGGCAAACTGGCAAGTTCCTGATTTTCAAGTGGAGCGACCCGGTGTCTCAGACGGCCTGGTTCACAGCCTGCAGGGTGCCCTGGTTGATGACGATTCCACGCCAGATGGCGACAGCAAACGGTGACCCACACAAAACGGAGGCGCTCCGGGAAAGGGGTGAACTGGGCGGGCTGCCGGGATTGTGGGGCAGTGATGGGCCACCCGGAGATCGGTGGGCACAGGACGGAGCCATGCAGGCAGGACGGTGTACACCTGACGGACAGGGGCACCGAGGGGTTCCTGCTGCAGTGGAGGAGGGGCCTGGCTATGGAGGTGGCTGTTTGGGTGACCGGGGCCATAGCAAGGCTAGGCCCTCGGCAGTGGCGGCTAAAAGCTGATGGAGGGCAGCGGTGAGCATAAAATTAACAGCTGGATACAAACCTCCTCATCCACAGCACTGCCGACCAGGAGGTCTCGGTGCTGGGGTGGGGGAGAGGAAACGCCTCCCTGCCCTGGGAATCTCCCAGATGGGTGACAGAAGGGGCACGGAGGATTAAATAAATCGACTGGCCTGGTGGGTGCTGTCGGACGACTGCACCACCTGGGGGTTTGGGGCTCGCCCGATGCTGCCCGGTTGGAGGGGTCCCGGGAGACCCCGGGGTTCCAACCAAGTTATGGATGCCTGGCCCCTCCTGTTGTTGTTGTTGATGTTTGGTTATATGTGTTAATAAAGTGTGGCCCATTTACCCCCAACACACTGTCTCGCCTGGTCATTTCGAGTGGGGGGGCAATAAACAGAGCTGATAAAAACAATAATTAACATGAGTTAAATGACACAAATGTAACCGACAAAGGCAAGAGGGTGGCAAATGATCAAACAAGGGTAACAAAAAACAAAAACAACAAAACAAATGCATCAGAAAGTGCCGAACTATTCTCTAAATAACCAAGTTTTAAGGCTCTCTTAAATGCTGGCAGAGACTCAGCTAGCGGAAACCTGAACCAGGAAACCTGAACTGGAAAATATAAGATGTTGCTCCAAATTAAAAATAACAGTGATTGTTTTTGTTCTTCTTCACAGTCCCTTTGGAATCACACAAATATTCCTGCTTTAGTGCATTTTAGTACATTTATCCGAAGACAGTGCACATTTCTAATACAAGTTGTTTTAAAAGATCCTCGTGGCACAGTGGTTAAATGCCTGTATTGCAGTTAAAACTGTTCATAACCTGAGGTACAATCCCAGGTAGCCGGCTCATGGTTGACCCAGCCTTCTATCCTTCCAAAGTCAGTAAAATGAGTACCAAGCCTGCTGGGGAGGAGGATGTGTAGCCTGCATAACTAAATTGTAAATCAACCAGAGAGTGTTTGAAATGCTATGGGGAAGTATACAAGCAGAACACTTTGCTTTCCTTTAAGGGTGGAAATCTATGAACTGTTGGGTTGGCCTTTCATTCTGGTTCACTGGACAGCTGAATAGGTGTTCTCCAATTCAGTGCCTCGACCTTCTGCTGGGTGTACACTCAGAGGCAGAACCTGGAGGATGTGCGTTAGTGAAGCCATGGCACTGCTTCTGAGTGGGCTCCTGCCAAAAGGGGTGGGACCCCAAAGCACAAAACACCTGTTCAAGCATCCACTGAACCAGAAGGAACCACTAAACTGCTGGTTCGTGCCCATCTCTAAAGTGCCTTTCCCCTTGGACATCTTCAGTTTCCCCTGACCTGTCAGGAATTTTGGTGAAGAAAACAAGCACACAAAACAACTCAAAAATCTGCATAATTAAAAATGGTGACATTTGAAAAATGAACACACACATACTGGATTCGTTATTTGAAATGCATATATTAACAAGAAAGCAAAGCCCAAATATGCACACCCTTTGATACCAGAAAGTAAAGAATGATCATTGCATTTTGATACAAGACTGGGACAGGATAAGAACTGACCTGTGTACAGCATAATTTACACTGAAATACAGTCAGTAATGTCTAGGTTAATTATTGCTTGGCTTTTATTTCATAGCCTTTTGTGTTTCTAAGGATTGAAGCAGAAGGCCATCTCAAGATGCACTCTAGATGTACTGGTGTACTATTCATCATATGTATTACAATTTCTCACATTTATAAAAGAGGATCCGTTTGTGTGTGTGTCTTTAAATCTGTTGAGAAGCTTTACAAAAACTCACTTCCCCTACAGGCAAATTTCCTTTAATAATCTAGCAGTGTTTTCCCTCTTCACAAGAACACTTCAGGCACTTCTGAGAAGCAGTGTCTATGAGCTTGCAAAGAAGATAAAAAGCAAAATTAGGTCCTCCTATCTCACTTCTTCTGTGTCAAAACAAGTGTGCTTCCTAGAATTAGTCCCGTGCTTGTTCCAGAATGCAATGGAAAAAAGAAAATACATTTGGCATCCCTAGCTTGATAGTCATCCAGAAAACAGAACTGACAATCTGTATTTCATCAAATCCATTCAACATTTCCCCCACATAGATATCAGTTCATTACTATCATTATAAGAGAAGATAGCTCTCTGTATGATAGGTATTTAACCATCCATAACCTCTTGGCATGACAGATTGGCAGAAATATACCCATGCTGATGCCAAGATCCATAATGTGTGATACGGTACATGAGCACGCCTGTTATTAGATTTCATTATTACTCAGTGTGTGACTGCTCATACTGTGGAAATCAGTTTTGTTTTGTTTCTCTTTGCATTCTCCTGCTTTTTCATGAAATGCAAACATATTAATGTTTACTCAGAAGTAAGTCCCACTAAATTCAGTGAGATCTACTTCTAGTTCAATTTGGAGTTACTCTTAAGTACAGGATCATAGCAAAACTGTGGTCCCCCCCCCCAGCATAGTGAGACATTAACTCTACATGGGTATTCCATATAAAACCAAAACCTGTGAGTAGAGATGGGCACGACTTAGCGGTATTTCCGTTTCCGTTTCCGTTACTCGGTTCCGTTACTCTACGGAAACGGTAACGGGAATTACTCCCCCAGACTTCGAGCTCGAACCGACGAACGAACAATTTTGGTCTGATTTGTCGTGCTCGTTACTTGCATCGCGAGATCGCGCGATGCCACACGCGGCACAGAAAAAAAGTTTTTAAAAGTTAAAAAAACCCGGTTCCCGGCCAAAAAGCAGGCGGGAAAATGCCTGCCGTGCCTCAGGGCACCTACCAGAGGGGTTGTTTCTGGAGGTCCCTGGCCTCCCCCCCCCATCCCCCGTCCTAGTGGGCTGCTCTGTGGGACTCGCCGCAGGCTCGCAGCCAGCAAAAAGCCCAGTCTCGCCGCCGGCCGCCGCAATTAAAGTGCAAGCAAGCGGCACGGACGGCACAGGAAAAAACTTTTAAACTCTCCCCCCACCCGTTCCCGGGCCAAAAAAGCAGGCGGAAAAATGCCTGCTTGACTAAGGGCGCAGGGCACCTACCGGAGGGGTGGTTTCTGGAGGGGGGGTCCCGCCTCCCCCCCGTCCTGGGCAGCCGGACTCACGAGTCGCCATCGCCATGCCATGCGGTGCGGGCGGGGGATCCAAAATGGGGCGGAAAACGCAATATTGTTTTTGAAATCGTGGTCCAAAAACACACAAGCACAACAGAAACACGCGAAAATTTATAAACTGCCAGATTTTTCACAGTAGCAGTGGGTTTTTTCTTGCAACAAAATGTCTCTCCTCTCCTCCTCTGTCCTCCATTGATTTTATTTTATTTTATTTTATTTACACCTGCGCAATGATGGGCTGGCCAAGTGGCCAGCCATGTGGGAGTGGACAACCATGCAAATTTTTGGAGCCATCCCACCAGTCGCATGGCCACTTGGCCATGGAGACTTCTGGGATGTGCCAAAAAGCCCCCTAAAACCTGCCCTAGCCCTAACCCTAACCCTTGACTCCGTACCCATACGTCACAGACTGTCTTCTTAGTGGGTCAGAGAGGCACCCAGAGGTGCAACCCACTAGCCCACCGTAACCTTACCCGTCATTAGCCTAACCCTAGCTCTTGCACTAAGCCACCTTAAAGCCAGATCTACTTGCTTGCATTGCACTACACGCAGCAAGTACAATTCCCTTCTGTGTGAGACATGGTGGTGCGGGAGCCTTGTGAAGGGAAGGTATGACCCTATCACTCTCACACTGGTCTCACGTCTGCACATTATGTTATGCAATATCCATATGGCTATTGCATAGCATTTTGCAGCAGCAGCAGGTGAGGAAGGGAGACCCCCATGTAGAGGGGTCTCTTGGAGCCTGCTTCCCCTTCCTAGTGGCAGGAGGCACCCACGGGTGCCTCCAGGAGCCCACTTTCCCTTTATAGCGGGCCAGAGGAGGCACCCACCCCACAGAGGTGCCTCCAGGAGCCCGCTCCCCCCCCAAAAAAACCCAGTACTAACGACAATGAAAAAATGAAAAAACGAACGACTAATTTTTGCAAATTTTCGCGAAAACCGGAAACGACCCGAAACGGGACTGGCCCGACTAACGACAACTCGAAAAATTTTTTTTTCAAGTCGTGCCCATCTCTACCTGTGAGCAGAAGAAGGGAGCAAGCAAGATTCTCCACTTGTCTTAGCTTTCATGTGATAAATTTGAAGAGGAGAACTGTTTGTACCTGTGTGGGTTCTCCAAGTAATCAGAAGCCCAGAAAAGTAATTTTTTTATCATGTAGAGAATCATAGAATGACAGAGTTGGAAGAGACCTCAAGGGCCATCCAGTCCAACCCCCTGCCATGCAGGAACCACCATCACAGTATTTCTGACAGATGGCCATCCAGCCTCTGCTTAAAAATCTCCAAAGAAGGAGACTCCACCACCCGCCGTAGCAGCATATTCCACTGCTGAACAGCTCTAAGCATCATGAAGTTCTTCCTAATGTTCAAATGGAAGGTAGAGAATGTTCTCTTCTTCGGATTCAGCTTTCAACATGTGAAAGTTAGGATGAAAGGGAAAAACAGCTGGCCTGGTCTCTCTCCTTATAGGCTCAGATCAGCTTTTTAATAGCCTTTCTTTAAAGAAGGTGGGTGGATCAAATATCTCAGTATAAAGCAAATTTCTGTCTGTCCATGACTGATTATGGCAAACATATTTACCTTTACCTTATTTACCCTCCCTTAAGTGAGTGACTTCCAGTTTGTAGTGCTAGGATCAAGCTAGATAAGATGCTATTTCTGAAATAAGAATGTGGTAGAACATGTGGTGTGTTTGTCAACAACTCTTTATTCAGTGCATTAAACCTACTTTTTTCATTTCAGTAACAGTCTCCGGTATCTCGGCTTTTAAGTGAAATTGATGAATATAACAATGATGAACAAGATTTACCATCAAATTTTGTCTAAAATGAAACATTGAGAGAAATATTTAGACATTTGGGGGGGGGACCATCTGATGGTGGAAACTTAAAAGAGCATTAAATACTTTCAGGACCATTTTCAAACCTAACAACCAGAATGAAATTTTAACAGATTGTTACCTCAGCAACAGGCCTTCACAACATAGACCTCACAAGAGTTGAAAGTTCAGTGTAGGCTTTTAGCATGCCATTGGAGTGTACAATCTTTTAGCAAAAAACAGTTAATTCCATCCCCTGGGACATAATTGTTAAAGCTCATTGGACAGTTTTTGAAGCCTTAGTTTGTAGGATGGATAGCCTAGTGTGTAGAATGATGGAGTCAGGAGGCCTGGTTTCATAGCGCCATTCACTCCTTAAATATCTCACTTGAAAGCCCTAATAAGGTTATTATAAGTCTGTTTTATTGTGATGATGACACATGATATAAAGTTAGAGGGCAACATTTTAGGTAGAAACCATAAGTGAGGCTCCCAAATCCACACTCCTGAGTGAGGAAATGTGAGCAGCATCTGTATCTTACTGAGGTATCTTAGTTCCCTCAATAGATAGGAAAACTACACAACTGAGTCCTCCAAACTTCTGCAATTAACCTTTGCCTCTAGAAAGCCAAGGTTTATTTGCTGAGAGAAAGGTTCCGTAGCACAAAATGTTTCAAAGCCTGAGAACACAATAGTGCTTGTAGAAACATGATGACTAATAAAAGGTTGCACCAGTGGTGGGAACACGTTGTCAAGAAATGTGCAAGATCTAGGACAAAAGAGAAAACATGGATGCAACATTCTGTGCAGTTTGTGAACACTGCTGCATAGCTGTTATTTCACCGTTTCCTGTTCATTGCCTGAAAACAGCTAACATTGCCTGAAAACAGTCAGTCACAGCTAACACCAGCCCACTGAATTAATGCAGATTTTGTAAATCAACTCCTCTGTAAACTCCACTGATTTAATGAGGCTTCTCTAGTCACTACTTGATTTCAGCCTTTGTTTGTTGGGGGTCTCCATGCAAAAATCCAAGAGAGTGAAGTTAATCCATGGCAAGAATTAGTAACAGGAGGGAAAAAAATTGTGTGTGGGGGGGACCCTCATAAAAGAGTCTCATCCTCCCTTTTCAGACTTTTTAATTGAAACCTGAAAGAGCTTCGTAACAATGAATTTTCATTTAAATGAGAGGGATGAAAGAAAAATTCTTATATCTTTTGTTTCCCTTCTGATTTGTATATTATTTCACACACTGTCTGTCGAATCACTAAGGAAATATTTAATCAAATAGTGTGTCAAGAGCTGCTATCAACAGACAGTGAGGATGTCTAAACTGGAAGTCAGGATCTTGAAGGTCCAAAAAATCCTGGATTTATTGGAAGTATTCAGTGGGTATTGTATTCTTTGTGTCACTTACTTCTTCCCAGGAGAAGACGAAGAGTCTGCTGCCGACATAACTCTTCATCTCTGGCGGGCGTACTTGAGATCTCACTCTGCTACTTGCAGAAAAAAATCACCCATGTTAGTGAAGCTGCTGGTACAGAGGGTAAGAACCCCACTCTTTCTCTCTCTCTGCTTTGCACCTCCTTGGCATGGCTTACCTGTGACCACCACAGCCCCAGTCCTTTGAGGGTCTTGCTATGGAGAACTACCTGTAAAGCTGTGGTTCTCAACCTTCCTAATGCCAGGACCCTTTAATAGAGTTCCTCATGTTGTGGGGACCCCTTGCCCTGTTTTGAAGAGGCCACAAGCCCCCTTTGGCAGGCCACTGCAGCAGGGGCCATAGAAGACTTCCCATTAGAGATGGGCACGAAATGAGCGATTTTTCGTTTTCATTTTCATTTTTTCATTTCGTTACGCAACGAAAATGAAACGATTTTTTTTAAAACAAAACGAAAACAAAAACAAAACGATCAAATTTGCTGTGCAGCAGATGCATTGAACTAAAAAGAATGCTAACGAAACAGCAATTTTTCATTTTCGTTTTCATTTTTTCATTTCGTTACCTAACAAAACGAAAATGAATTTTTTTGCAAAAAATGTCACGAAAAAGAAAACAAACCGAAACGGACCCCTAAACGACCAAACGACAAACGAAACAACATTTTTTCGAGTCGTGCCCATCTCTACTTCCCATCTATAGGCACCCTCAGCCAATTGCAGCCTCTGGTGCCATTGACTGACGTTCTCTCCAACCTATCAAGCTGTAACTCACTATTTCCCCCTTCCACCCCTCCTCCTCCAGACCCAAGCCATTTGTGCCTTTTTCTTCACTGGCTCCTGGTGACCCCTGTGAAATGGTCATTTGACCCCCAAAAGGGGTCCCAACCCCCAGGTTGGGAACCACTGCTGTAAACCATGAAGAGCAGAAAAAATAAGCAGGAACACAGCTGAGTCGAGCTGAACCTGCAAAAGCAAGCTATAGGAAGTCAGCTTTCAGTTGACTATCAGGAAAATCATCCTACCAGATCAGTGTGGCAATGGAATCAATGACCACAGGTGGTGCTGGGCACTCTAAAATTGGACAACTATCTGTCAGATCTGCTTAGATTTGAACTCCTCCATTGAGATGGGGGTTGGACTCATTGGCTTATACACCTCTTCCAACTCAACTATTCTATGATTCTTTATGGAACCATCTCCCTAGTGAGATAAGGACTGTGGAGCCCCTGTCAGCCTTTAAGAAACTATAAGTGACTTTCAATTTTACATCCCATAATAAAGTCAAGCATACAGAGAGTACTAACTTGTACTTTGACAAGCTTTTTCTGTCGTACATTATCAATTTATGACAGATGTTTACTAGCTTCTGAATTTTAGAATTTATTCATTGAATATCCAACTTCTAAAGCCTGTGTGGTCTGGAAACCAACATGATCTATGTCTAGAAACCTGGTGGTGCCATGGTTAAACTGATATAAAGGTACTGTAGCTCAAACTGTGCTTAACTGCTTATGACCCAGGATTCAATCCCAGGTAGGCAGCTCATGGTTGACTCAGCTTTCCATCTCTACAAGCTCAGCAATACATTGCTCCAGCTTGACAGGGCTGGAGCAATGTATAGCTTGCATAATTACATTGTAAACTGCCGAGAGAGTGTTTAAGCAAAATAGGTCAGTATTAGGGATGGGCACCTTACAAAAAACAATACACTGTTTCATTGTTTCGTAAGCTTACGAACCCTTAAAAAATGAAATGAAATAGCAAACAGCATGCCATCAAGAAATGAAACATAACACAATTTTTTTTTCCGGAAATGAAACGATTCATCCTAGCCTCTTGATCCAGCCATCATGAAAACAGATTTATTTTTAAACCGATTGGTTTGTTTTCCTTCCAACGCTCAGCTGTTGAGATAGCTTATCTCCAATCTTTATCTGCCTGAAGTTAGCCAGGAGCTGAGCTCTTCCCTTCACTGACTGTGTCTGCAGGTTGATTTAAACTGATTGTTTTTCTTTCCTGATTAATGCAACAACAAAAAACCCACCCTCTTTTGCTTTCCTGATTATGTAGGACTGTGGGGCTTATTTTTTATATTTCCTTTCCTTTCCTCACCATGCCGCCAATCAGTTGTTGAGCTTATGTCTCTGATCTCTCCATGCAGCACCTAGCCACTAGGTTTCTAGCTTGTTTACTGAAGGTTCTTTGCTTGAAAGCAATTTGTTTGGAAGATTTGGTTTTTAAAAAAATAAAAATAAAATGAAAATTAAAAGGGAAAACTCCTCATTATTTCTAGTCTAACTGTTTCATTTCATTTCGTTTTGTGATGAAAATTCTTTTAAAAATCTGTTATTAATGAAACAAAACAAAATGAAGACTGAAACAAAACAAAACACTATATTTCCATTTTGTGCCCATCTCTAGACAATATAGAAAATAGTACATAAACAGCACACTTTGTTTTTGCTTTGCTTCTGATTTTATAGGGCCTTTTCACACGACCCCTAAGATCCGCTGGTCCCTTAAATTCATACCAAAGATCTTAGGGGTTCATTGCCCTTCCTTCCTCCCCACCAGAGAAAGAGGGGGAAAAATGCAGCTCACCTGGAGGAGCTTCCCGGAGCTCCGTTTCTCTTCCGTTTCTCTTCCGTTTCTCTTCTGCTTGCTTTTTTTCCTCCCACCTCTTCTCTTAAAGGGGCAGGAGGCAAAAAAAAACACAAGCAGAAGCCAGGAGAGCCCCGCACTGACCAGATTAAATCCGGACCTGGGGATTTTCACCCACCTCAAGCAGGTACAAGAAAGTGCAGCTGGGTCGCGCTTAGGTGGGCGGGGTCGCACTTAATTGTCTGCAAAGTCCGGAGCTGGTGGGAAAACACTTGTAAGGTCCGGGCCTTGCAGCCATTTCCTGCGGAGCTTAGGGGTTGTGTATAAAGGCCCATAGTTATATTGATCTCCTTCTTGTCTTCCCTGTCTATGGTTCAAACCTTACTTAATCAGGATCAGTACTATGGATCAGAGAAAAGAAGGGCCATACAAGCAGACAAGGTATCCAGCAGAGATAACAACAAAATCAATGTTCTTTCAGTAGTGGTAATTGAGCACTATTATTTCCTAGCTTGTCACTAGGTCCCCAATCGAGACCATTATGCCCTCTCACAAGGAAGACTCAGGTAAGCTCTGAGACTCCAGTCTGATCCTGTGTTTGTACACATTGCCTTTTCGGTTGCTGAGATTCTGACAAATCTTAAATAGGATAATGGTTGAAAAACATCCATGCACTTTACTTCTCATAATTACATGCCTTTCTTGAGTGGAACATCCTGAAAATGATGCTTTGGGGAAAAGCACTCCTCCTCCTCTGTCTTCCCATGGCTCTAGCAAGCACTGGGGCCAGGTAAAACAATGTGGTAAACTAATAAAAAAATAATATGGTCACTAAAGCTATGGAAAAAAATGGTTGCTACTCTTGCTCTTGATACAGCTGGAAACTTGAGTGTCAAGGCTTGCCACACTCATTGGAACTGTGATCTACTCCAGTGTCTCTGTGACTTTGAAAAGCTCAGGAGTAGCGTCAGTGATGGAAAATTTTCAAGCAAACAGCCTTGGGCAGATTTAATCTCTGAAGGTACCAGATGTTGCTAGGAGCCTGAAATCACAGATATACATTACAGCCAAACCTGAAGGGTAAGGGTTGGTGCTGAATTTTTTTTCCTTTGATGTAATGGAAATCAAGGGGTAGTAACTTGAAAAATAGTTTGGGAATTCCTCTGACTTATAATTAATGGGCAAGCCCTGTGGACTTCAATGGTGTCTAAAGTGCCAGTCATTAAGTGTTTAGAATACTTCATCATAGGGAATCTGATAACTCATGATGAATCTCTAGTACAAATTGGTCATCCTGAGTTAGGAAGTGAAAGTGGTAGATATTAGTAAGAAATCTGCAATAAGAATAATAAAAACATTCTTTCTTTCTTTCTTTCTTTCTTTCTTTCTTTCTTTCTTTCTTTCTTTCTTTCTTTCTTTCTTTCTTTCTTTCTTTCTTTCTTTCTTTCTTTCTTTCTTTCTTTCTTTCTTTTTGCAGCTGCCTGGCCCCTTCTAGATAAAGAGAAGACAAGACAAGCTTATCTCCTTATACTTTGGTTTGTTGAGCTTTGATAGTATTTTTTAAAAATTAATTTGCTTCATATGGTTTTTGGGAGAGGGAGAAGATGTGTGTTTATTTATTTTGCTATTTTTCCTTATTTATGTGTGGGGAATTGGGAGTGTTGCTTTCTCCATTCAATTAATTTTTTTAGTTAATTTTATCTTTTTTTTTTTTTTTTTTTTTTTTTGTGGGGAAGCCTCTATCACAGATATGGGGGTCAGCAACACACATATCCCACCTACAAGAATGTCAGGTGCATCATCCCTTTTCACTGGGTCTCAACCAATCCAGGTCTTTCTTGAATCCAAAATTTCCTCTTCTCCCCTCCCATGTGTTCTGATTGGCTCCCAACAGCAGCCCTTGCAATGCTATTTGATTAAATGTTTCCTGGGTGATTTAATAGGATGGGAGGGAGTAAAAAACAGGAAAATAAATACACACTTTTTAATCACCCATATTCTAAACTGTCCTGGGTTTGCACTAAGGGGGTGGTATAGAAATATAAATAAAATAAATAAAATAAAATAAATTTTGCTGTTGTGATGCTCTATTTTGAGACTCAGTGAGACCACAAAAACAGAACCTATATTTTCACTTATTCTAAAAGAAAACCCCATGCCTGTTCTCCAACATTTGTGTAATCCCATCAAAAACCAGCACAAGAAGGCTTCAGCTGTAAGACACATGACACCCATCAGTACTATATATTTGCAGATGGTGTTTCAGAGGGGAAAAAAGGAAAATCATACCTCTGCAGTTCTCTAGAACAAGATGCGCAGAACATTGCCCCATGAATTTTGTTTTGGAAAATAAGCTGGGGCTTTTAAAGCAAACAAAAACAAGGACTACAAGGGCCTTCTCCTCTCTTTCTTTTGAGGAAGTGAGAGACTTTTGTGTTAATTAAAAGCTTCTTGCTCTCCATTTTGGTTCTGAGGCTCCCTTGGACTCCCCTTTGCTGTGGGGAACCTTTGAGAACTTAGGGATGCAGGTGGATTGGCAAGTCTTTAAAAGAGAGCAATCGTTGCTGGATCACTCGTGGCAGCCTCAAACATCGCAGTGATGACCAGTAGTCATTTCTGACACCCTTCCTATACTCAGGGCTCTCAGAGCCCTAACCCATTGCCACAAGCAGGGCCGGTGCTTCCATTAAGGCGAACTAGGCAGTTGCCTAGGGCACCAAAATGGAGAGAGGGTGCTGGACAGCCCGCCGCCTGCCTGGTGCCCCCCTGCCGCTGGCCACCACCGCCTGACCCCCCCGCCCACCAGCCGCCCATCGCCGCCCACCTGCCGCCCCCATGCCTGTCGCCGCCCCCCGTGCCCATTGCCGTTCCCCGCCCCCTGCCGTCCGCCCTGCCCTGCCCCCCCCCGCTGCCACCCTCCCCCCCCGCTGTCCACCCCCCCCCCCGCTGGCCACCGCCGTCCATCCCCCCACTGCCTGCCAGGTGCCATCACCACATCCTGTGGCAGGGAGTTCCACAGACTAACAACACACTGGGTAAAAAATATATTTTCTTTTGTCTGTTCACACTCTGCCAACACTCAATTTGAGTGGATGTCCCCTAGTTCTGATATTTTGTGAGTGGGAGAACAGCATTTAGAATTCATTGAAAAGGTCAACAGGCATGTGGATTTGGGTGAACCATTGGATATTGTCTATCATAATTTTCAGAAGGCTTTTGACAAAGATTGTCACCCAAGGCTGCTGAGAAAATTGCACAGTCAGTGGATAAGGGGGTAGGTCCTCTTATGGATTGAGAACTGGTTGAGATCCAGGAAACAAAGAGTAGGTGTCAATGGGAATTTTTCACAATGGAGACAGGTGAAAAGCGGTTTGCCCAAGGGATCTGTCCTGGGACCGGTGGTTTTCAATCTGTTCATAAATGACCTGGAGACAGGGATAAGCAGTGAGTTGTCCAAGTTTGCGGATGACATGAAACTTTTCCGTGTGGTAAAAACCAGATAAGATTGTGAAGAGCTCCAGAAGGATCTCTCCAAACTCGGAGAATGGGTTGCCAAATGTGTTTTAATGTAGCCAAATGTAAAGTAATGCATATTGGGGCAAAAAAATCAAAACTTTATCTATCAACTCAAATGTAGCAAAATGTAAAGTACAGTCACCCCCCACCATCGGTCCCCACTGCCCCCTGCCCCCTCTGGGAGGCCTTGGAGCTGGGCAGGGGGGTTGGAGCCATGTGGGGTGGCGGGGAGTGATCTGATTGCTCTCCGCTGCCCCCAGGCCCCTCTGGGAGGCCTCGGAGCCACGAGAGGGGTGGTGGGGAGCGATCCGATCTCTCTCCACCCCCTGCCCCTTCAGGGAGGCCACAGAGCCACGTGGGGGGGGCACTGGGGAGAGATCTGATCGCTGCCCGCCGCCCCACCCCTCTGATCGCCCCCCACCCCACCCCACCCCACCCGCTTCTGCACATTGCAGATTTTCACATATCGCGGGTCAGGTGGGTCCCTAACCCCCACGATAGGTGAGGGGTTACTGTAATGCATATTGGGACAAAAAATCTCAAAACTTTATCTATCAACTCATGGGCTCTGGGGTATCTGTAATGGATCAAAAAAGATATCTTGGTGTGCTGGTGGACAGCTCAATGAAGGTGTCTACCCAGTGTGTGGCAGCAGTGAAGAAGGCCAATTCCATGCTAGGGATTATCAAAAAGGGGATTGAAAATAAAACAGCCAACATTATAATGTCATGTACAAAATGATAGTAAGGCCGTACCTGGAGTATTGTGTACAATTCTGGTCACCGCATCTCAAAAAAGACATAGTGGAACTGGAAAAGGTGCAGAAGAGAGTGACTAAAATGATTACTGGGCTGGGGGACCTCCCTTATGAGGAAAGGCTAAAATATTTGGGGCTCTTTAGTCTGGAAAAAGGCGCCTGAGGGGGGATATGATTGAGACGTACAAAATAATGCAGGACATGAGTCAAGTGGATAGAGGGACACTCTTCTCCCTCTCGCAAAATACCAGAACTAGGGGACATCCACTCAAACTGTGGGTTGGGAGAGTGAGAACAGACAAAATATATATATTTTTTTACCCAGCGTGTTGTTAGTCTGTGGAACTCCCTGCAACAGGATGTGGTGATGGCATCTGGCCTGGGTGCCTTCAAAAGGGGATTGGACAGATTCCTGGAGGAGAAGTCCATCACAGGTTACAAACTATGATGGACATGTGTAATCTCCAGGTTTAAAACCAGGGTACTTCAAGGTCCAAATGCAGGGGAGTTCTATCAGGAGATATCTAGACTCATGCACTCCCAGACGCATTTGGTGGGGCCACTGTGAGATACAGGAAGCTGGACGAGATGGGCCTTTGGCCTGATCCAGCATGGCTCTTCTTATGTTCTTATGCTCTTATGACTTAAAAAAAAAGTCTTTTTACTATCTTTAAACTTTCTGGCAATTTGAAGTTCATTCTGTGCTTTAGTGTTTTTTTACGACCCCCTGCACATATGCCTAGAGTGGGCTATATGTTGCCCACCCAAGGCTATATGATCCCTTGGAATGTATTATTTTTTGTACATAGATTATCAATACTGCCTAGTATAGCAATAAATCACTTCACTTCCTCTCTCCTGTTTGCCAGTTTTCAGGGTGTCACTGGGATCTCACTGCTCTTCTCAGGGGTCTCCAGGACAGTAGACAAGTCTCAAGCCAAACAGTGCTGGAGAAGAAGAAGAAGGTATGTTGAAAACCACCCATTGACAGCTGATGTCTGGGCTCATTGGTTCAGCCTGGAAGTATTTGTGTGTGTGTATGTCACTCCTGCGCAACAAAGGTGTTTCCCAAAATCCAGGAGCAACAGGAGACTAGGGAAAGCCACAGTGTGTGTATAAACTGGGGCTCATTTGGAACAAGGTGTGGCATGGAGAACAAATGGCAAAACTTGTGAAACTTCATCTCAAAGGGTTCATTCTTATGATATCACAAACACCAACTCACCTGTTGTCAGGTTTTGGCCTGGAAATTTCAGGAACCAGGATGCTGCTAATGTGGCAACCCTATCCATGTCTGTCCATAACAACTTGGGCAGCTGCCAACAAGCCATTGGTCTGACAGATTGGTGTGTGTTGTGCAGAGGCAAGTCATAAATCCTTAGATGGCTCTCCAAGTAATTGAGATATTAAGGAGTACATTTCTTTAACAAAGGGAACACTATGCAATATGTCTTCCTCCCCTGTGAGTTTCATTGGCTGAGCTGGATTTTGAACCTGGGTCTCCTTATTCACAAGTCATCACTCTTTCCATTACAGCACAGTGGATACAGGTTGGTACACCAGCATTAATGTCTGCAGAACTACCATCAGGCGTTTGTGAGCCACCTTCCATTTTAAACTTTCAGTGATTCCCTGGAGTGAATCACTGAAGATTACAGGGAAATTCAAATGCTGTGCAGTGGCAACAGATGGCCATGCTGCTCTTGCCCCATTACCCAGAAGTCTCCTACTTCCTGATGTTCAAAGAGAGCAGGTGACACTTTGCCAGAACATCCTCTGAATACAGAATTCCCCTTGGACAAACTCTGTCACTCACAGTTCAGCCCACATTCACAGGAAACCAGTGGTGGGTGGGTGGGTGGGTGGGGGTTCCTTCATAATAGATACTAGGATCATTGCATCAAAGTGTTAAAGCTCATTAAGTCTAATGTTCTGCCAATGCAGGAAATCCATAGCTAGTTCATCTTGGAGAGATGGCCCATCGAAGGTCTGTTTAAAAATCTCACCATCATCTTCTCAGCTAGTCCATTTCATTATAACCCTTCATCATTGATTGACATTCCAAGCTGAAACTCCTCCACATCTTTACTTGCTCTGGGGTTCATCTTTGTTGGTCAGAGATGTGCTGCTGTGTGATCAGGTTTTATCTGCCACATATCCGCATCACTGGAGCAGAGAAGAAACTCACTGACTATTTCCATTCTGTCTGTTTCTATCCTGCCTCCGAAACGTACAAGGTTTTATTGCATTACTCCGACCATTAAGCACAGCAATTCCTGGTAGTTTTCAACAGTTCTGTGTAGTTTCCCCCAAATTGTTCGTTTTCGAAGCACAGAGCACCACTCCATCTTTGTTAGCATGCTGTATGATGCAGCGTCGCACTTGTAAAACAAATAAGCCAGCCAAATTGAATCAGCAAGGAGTTGTGGGAGAACAGAACAAGGGGGAAAGCACTACAAAACATCAGTCATTTCCATCACGGAAATCTGTGCTATTCTTTCAAGCAAGAAATGCCGTGCAATAAATTAAGGGAGAATTGGCAGATGAAGCTTTGTTTAGCAGCAATCCTACGTGGCAACTGCGGTTCATAACTTGGAAGAAATGATGAAGCTACGAAGAAATTCAGGCAGAACTAAATAAAATAAAATAAAATTGCCAAGCGGCCGTGCTGTGTTCCTTCATAGCGAACAAAGCCGAATGAACAACCTTGGTCTTCTCCATGAGTGTCAGGAAAATGTTCATGGATAAATACAAGCAACTCCCTGTAGGAGCTCCACAAATATGGCATGAGTGAGGAGACTTAAACTACAGCAACCCTGTTCTTACTTTTGTTACCTGCATAGCAACAATAAAGGAAGAAATTGTGTAGAACATCAACATAATTGTCCTGTCTTCAGCTTTCCTCTTTTCATCAGCAGGTCATTCCCTCTTGGTTGTGGACATATGTTATTCACCTTGAAGAACCGCATGTGTATTTTCATCCTTTTCCAAGTAATTTTGTAGGGCATACATGGGGATTTCTCCACAAGCTGGCAAAGTTGTTTACACAAGTAGTGCTTGAGTATTTTATAGGCCCAGAAAAATGAATGATGCACAAGGAAACGTGGTTCCTTTCTCCACATCCCGTCACAGTCTTTAGTGCATATTTAATTGTGATTAATTAAAATTAATTGTAAATTTCAATTATGGTGCCACGTCACTTTTTTAGTTGCCTTTGTTGCTTATTTATTTTCTGCTTGCCTGATTTTCCTTTTGACATATTTTTATGTGCAACGGAGTTGTCTCTCAGTGCACAAACCCACTTCAGACAGCATCCCAAATGTGACACTTCAGACAGCCTCTTTACTCTGCCTGATAGGATGGGTGGCTCTGATGATGAGGGATATTAATGAGGGAAATTAATAAGGATACTCTGCATGTGAACTAGCTGACTGGAGAGCTCATTGGTTTTGATAGCTTGTTGTGGATCCAGAGGTTGGGAGATAGTTCCTCAGTGTGTCTCCAGATAGAATAGCCAGCCTGCGTGGCCTTGAGCAAGCTGCGCAGTCCCAGTGTGCCTCTGGAAGAAGGGAATGGTAAACCACTTCTAAGTACTCTCTACCTAAACCCCTCTGAAAATCCTTTGGTTGATATTGGGAATTATTCCCATGTCTGAGGGAACTCAGTGTGGGTCCCTAGTAAGTAGACGTGAGCTACCGCAAATTGCAAGCAGCCAATACACTTAACCCCTTGGCTTGAAATAATCCCCTATTTCCCTTCTCAGTTCTTACAAGATCACATGGCTTTCCTGCAGGACCAACAGAAAACATTGGAAGGATCAACTGATGTTCTAGTTCTCTGGAAAAGGGCTCATTCCCTCCACACGTGGACAAGGATGGTCGGCAATTGATGTAAGGTTGTTACAGATGGTCATGAATTGCTTTGCACCAGGTCCTTGCGATTCACCAGCACTTCCCCCATGCCCCATCCTAGCTGGAAACCCCACTCACCAGCTGGCAAGCATTGCTTAGTTATGCTTTTCATTTGATGGTCCAGTTTCAGAAGGAGAACAGCCTTTCCTTTTGCACTTCCTCCATGACCGCCCACTTAATGGTAGCGCTGCAGGAACCCCTGTTCCACCATCTCATCTGATTGGGGAGCTGTTGGAGGAGGCAGGGCTATTGACTCATGATGACCTGGCACAAGAATGCAAGCATCACCTCTTTCTCCTCTCCCCCCCCATCCCCACTAAATGCACAATACAGTGGTACCTTGTATAAAGGAATTAATTCATTCCAAATGAAATTCTGTTAAGCGAATTTTCCTTTATACAAATTTCCTGTAGGAATGAATTGAAAATTGAGTAATCCCATTTTTATGTTGTACGGATTTGCCCCATAGGCAAATCTGTTAAGCAAATTTCCCCTATCTCCAGAATATTTTATGATGTACAAATTTTATGTTATACAAACTGTTTGTTATACAAGGGTCCACTGTAACTATTTTGTATTTTAAAAGCTTTTATTTTGTGTGTTAAACACTTTTAATTTGCCCCAAATATGGGGCGTTCGATGCCAAATACAGAGGAGTTGGTACAGACTTCCATGATTTTTAGTTCATTTTATTTTTTCAAGAAAAAAATGTGTCTGAGTATGTGCTGTTTGATCAGCCAGCAGAAGCAATACTTATTGAATAAATAGTTAGCCGGAGACAGAGTTTTCTTAAAACCAAACAGCTATATTACAAACTGTACAAAAATATATCACAGCATCACAGAACTTATACAAAGTTCAACAAAGCATAGAGGGAAAAGTCACTTTATTACATTTATACAAAATTGAACAGCATAACACCATTCAGTACATATGACAGAATATATGACAGAGAAACAATGTGTGTGCCTTACTCATGGAAGGCCCAATGAGCAATGATTTACAGAACATTTTATACATGTGTCTGTCCAATCATAAATGACATTACCTCATAGCTATTGCAACCCCTTGCCTCAGCCAAAATTCATTATGCTAATTCTTAACATCTGTACTCCATTAGAAAAAAACCTATACCTTGAGTCACTGTGACTTTGCACTTTTACAGACTCGATCTTTAAATCAATTAAATACATATCAAACATATATATAGAATATCCTGTCTAATACATGTATTTCACTAACTAATATCTGCCAAAATGAGAACCTCATGCAAAGGCAGAAAAACCCAGTGGGTTTCAGTGAGGGTAAAAACATTTGATTTTTTCCCCCCAACCTCACTTGCAAGAATGAAATACCATATATCCTTCTTTCAGTCAGCTGCCATGTCATTTTGCTATGCTTTCTACTGCATACAGTGGAGGCAAACCTTTGGCAGTCCAGATGTTTTGGACCACAACTCCCACAGTTCTTTGTCACTGGCAGTACAGGCTTGAAATTCTGGGAGTTGTAGTCCAAACACTGAAGGTTCACCACCACTGATAGGAAATACTAGTACAATCGAAGAGATGCTGGATATATGTTTACAGTTTAATTAAAGATCTATATGTACCATTTCATCTGATGGGGAGGGGTACCAAGTGTCTAACTGAGATTTAGAAAGTTAAGAAGGAATTAGAAGAGACTGTTATGCACAATGAAGACTGTTATCAAGTTTCTGGCTAAATTCCTCTAGCTGTACAGCAGAAAGATAGGGAATCACATAGCAGAATTAGATTCACATTCTGCAATGCAGTTCACCCCTTTTACTCATCAACTGGCACTTACAGTGTCAAAAACTCATTGAGAGACATTGGTGGAAGAAAACACAATAAAAGGTTTCATGTGCTTACAGATCAAATGGCAAGCATGACTTCTATGAGCAGCAGGCCTCATGAGAGACACAGATTGCTTTCAATGGACAAATGAGAGGGAAAGAGATCTGAGCAGAGAGGTTGGGCTCTCTTTAAAGCCAGGAGAGAACCATTGGTTAGCGCTGGATAGATTGGCAGTCACCCTGGCCCAGAAAGATCCCTCTCAGCCAAACTTGTACATGTGAGTTTGCAAAAACTTAAATAAAAAAAGTGAACAGGAAAAATTCAATTGGTTAAATATATGATGTTGGGACAGGGGTGTTGTCTTTGTGAATAGCCTAGACTGCCAGACAGACAAATAAGTAGGTCCCTCTCATCGCAGTTTGCAGATCATGTCCCTCTCATCGCGGTTTGCGGTCCCACTTGGGACCTCTACGAGAAAATGTTGCTCCACATCCATTGCGTGATGGCGGAATCTCGTCCCGACCAGGCCCCCTGAACTGGCATTTAAGCGTGATGAGCCATACCTCTCTCTGACCTCGTGAATTTTCTTGTCTCAGTTCCTCTTTCGAGATAAGTGCCCGTGAAGTAAGGCTCGTCATACAATGTGCACATTCTCCATCTAGTGGCAGGAGTGTGAAGTACTATTCGCCATTACATTCCCTATGGCATTAGCAATGCAGCGTAGAGAGATAAGAAGGTATAAAACCTCGAACTTTGCTGCTTAATGCATGAAAGTCAAAGATACGGAGAATCGAAATATCGAAAAATGGAAGGTCAGACCAAAAAAAGGGAAAACGAAGGCAGGGAAGTACAGATGTTGTCACGAAACAAGGACATGAAGTAACAGTCATCACGCTACCATCAACCACGCCCGTGGGTAAACGGAAACAGGGACAGAACTGGGACAAGACCATGTGACCGCAAACGACGTTATCACGAAACGAACGTAATCTCGGAATGGGGAAGGACATGAAGTAACCGCCTTAGATCAAATCAAGCCTGAACTCTCTCTGGTAGGAAAACTGACAAAACTGACATAGATGGACTTAGAGCATCATGAGAAGACAAGACTTGCTGGAAAAGGTAATAATGCTAGCAAAAGTTGGAGGCAGCAAGAAAAGAGGAAGACCAAATGGCTTCACGAAAGCCTTGAGTTTGTAGCTGCTGAGCAAGGATGTTGATGATAGTACATTTTGGAGGCCATCAATTCACCGGCTCACCATGAGTTGGAGAGAACTTGACTGTGCATGACAGCAATAATAAATGCAGTGCTGTCAAATGTGCATGGTGGTCCTTCAAATTGTCAGCAAACCTTCCTTTCTTCCTTGAATCCACCCAGCTCTGGGTGGTATGATCAGAGTAACTGCATGCTGAGGGTGTGGGAGATGTCCATATCTTGTCAGTTGTTTGGCTTGGTGGTGGGTGCATCCTCACTGTCTAGGCCAGGCATGTCCAAAGTCCTGCCTGGGGGCCAAATGTGGCCCAATTTAAAATTTTGAGTGGCCCTCAGCCTCTTCTCCCTGCCAGCTCAGCCTGTCACTCATATTTGCCGGCCGGCCCTTCCCTGTACTGGCTAGAGATGTCAGCTTGCAGTTTTATGGTTTGCCTGCCCTCCATGCCGCCGTCCATCCCCTCAGCCACCCACCCTGCCTACCTGTTCCTGGCTCTGTTGCTGCAGCATCTTCCCTACCTCTTTGCGAGGGAGGGCAACATATGCAAGCAAGCTGATTCTCGGGCCGTGTAACAGCTGCTGGGCCCTTGGGCACCTTGAAACCGGAGCATTTTTTGCTGTTGCAGTTGCACATGGACCACACCCTTTCTCCCCCTTCAGATTGAATGGCCAGCTCCCACACATTTTCACCTCACCAAATCTGGCCCTCCTTGCAAAAAGTTTGGACACCCCTGGTCTAGGCCAAATTAGGACACTGCACATTGGGCATGCACTCCTACAAGAACAAAAAATGCTCTGGAAGTAAAGGCAACAACAGGTATTTAATAAAATAAAAGAAAGTAGAAAAATAGCATTGGGGGAGGGAGAAAGATAGTCCCAAACCACATCATACCAGAGCAAACTTCAGTGGTTTGTAGAATGGCCCAACTAGGCCAAAGGTAACTTAGGACTTCCTGTATCATTCCCCATTAGCATATAAATACCCCTCCTTAAATGCATTTGGGGCCCTTTCCCCCTCAAAAGCTGGCACACATCTCCTGCTTCGGAGTGTATGCACTGTAACGAACATCTCTGTTTCTCCAACCACCACTCAGAGAATGTGCTATAGAACATGAGCTCTTATACCTACCTATCTCTCTTATGTTTTCATGTGTTGCTAATAGAGATGGGCACAAAGTGTGGTTCAGCAGCTCAGCCTAGTTCGGTGCAGCATCTGCACAGGTGTTCTGTGGGTGCCACATGCCATGCACCACATGCTTCCCTTCCCTGACTCCTCCATGTGATCATCCACTCACTGGTTGCAGCCCGCTTCCCTTGTCTGCCTTCTCCGTGTGGTTGTCCACTCACCAGCTGCTTTCTTGTCCTACCTCCATTGTATGGGTGGATGATTGCACAGGGAAGGCAGAGGAGCTGCACTAGGTTAGTGGATTATTACATGGAGGACGCAGGGGAGAAAAGTGTGCATTGCCCTTGTGGGTCCTGTAAACCATGATTGAACCAAACCATGGTTCATGCCCATCCCTAGTTGTCGAGCTATATTGTAACTCAGGATATGAAAAGGTATTATGGGTAATGTCAATCGAAGCAGCAATCTCAAACTAAACCGTTGTATTTGTTTGTACATAAAGAAGGGGAGACATCTGGTGACAGCTGGATTAAGCACATATGATTGTCCCCATGAGATCTCACCAGGGCAAGGAAACAAGGCTTGGAAAACTGAAATTCTACACTCATCCATTTAATTATCTGCTGAGGATAGGGCCTTCTATAGCTAACCCCTTACACCATTCTTCTGGTTCTACCTGAGAACAATGATGATGTCAGTATTTCTACTTTCTGTCTTTAATTTTATAAGCCACTTTTCAACCATTCGGTCCCCATGGCAGCTTTCTAAGCATGACATGACAAACGGCTTTCCAGGCTGATTAAAATTTATAATAGTCATCCCCCTTGTATAAAAAGAGAGAAAAGACCCAAAGTGGTCTGTGCTTTATCTGAAATCCACAGTGGAAATATATTATACCCGATGTACTTATTTATTTATGTGCAGCAGAGATTACAGTGGTCCACTGAGTGCAGAAAGAGGTAGACGTTGAATTGTAACCACTTGGCAGAAAGTCAGTTCCAGAAATATACGGCACTGGCAAATAACTGTGATAAAGAGGGGTAAATGGGACATTAACAAATGGAAAGTGCAATCCTTTGTGTTACAGGTTGCACAATGTGAGTTATATGTGTTTATTTTATTTTGTGAAGTGAATTATTCTTCTGATGCTAAACAATTCTGAAATGTGCCACACTTTTTTTTACAAAAATGACAAGAAGTGTTCTATTAAATTCTGCTTTTAAGACTATCCTCTATCCTCTCACTTGACAGAATTGATAGTTTCCAAAACACAAACCAACAAGCAAACAAACCATCACAGCTGCCTGAAATCCACTGAGAATCAGAAGTACAATTTAGGATCCTCATTTTATGGCTGTATATTTGATAACACCAGCTGATATTTTTACCCTAGACAATAGGCCTGAAAGAAAAACAGAGCAGTGGGCCATACTGACATGCAGAGGCTACCTGCTTTTTTCAGCTCCACGAGTTTGCTTCTGAACATGTTAGTGTTATGCTCCAGAAAAGAGGAGCATAGATTCCCCCCCACCAATAATTTGTGGCTATAAGCATGTCATAACTAGAGTAGGACCCTTGAATCGATGGAACTTATGCAGCAATCAACTTGCTCATTTCTAATTCAATAGGCCTACTTTACTTGCAACGTACTGCACTGAGGAACACTATTTGGGGATTTTTGTACACAATAGACATTTTTCTTTATCTTGTAAAAAATAGTGGTGCATTTCCTGTGATGGAGGATTAAGTGTAACCAGGGGACTACATGCCCACTAGTTTGGCTGGCCAAGTGATAAAACTGGAAATGGTCTGCTCCAAGGTCCATATGATATCTTCAAATATGATTTGAAAAACGCAGGACACATTTTCCCCAGTCCTTGTGAGGTACCAGCCGTCTCTTGCTAGCTGTCCATTTTCCAGAAAGCTTAGTCTGTGGCCCCCCAAAACTAAATTGCTTCTGTCAATACCACCTTCATACTGTGTTATTTACCTGAAGTATTTTCCTTTCCCGTTCTGATTCTGGTAGGACAGATGAGAAAATTGTCTGGGCCCCAAAGTCTTTATGTTTCCTTCCCGAAGCTTCAAAGTCTGATGTAATTTTTTAAAGTTGTTCTTGGCTATGTTGTTTGTTCCCACATGGTTTAGGGAAAAAATGTATATAACCTGAGAAGTGTTCCACAGCACATTGACTACGTCTTACTGATTAGAGATGGGCACCAAATGAACTTTTAATTTGTTTCATTATTCATTATTCGTTTTGTTAGCTAACAAAACGAATAACGAACCAACCCATCAAAGAAAAATGAAACAAAACGAAACGGAAATTTCTGTTTTGTTCCCTTTGTTTTTCATTATCCCTCCTAACTTGTTCCTCGTCATTGTCACTGCAGTCCTCCTGGTCCTGGCGGGGAAGGTAGGCCTGTAGAGGCCCTGACCCCCAAGCCAGCACCTCAAAAAGCCCTGGCTGGGGACTTTTAACTCCCCAAATCATCATCATCATCATCATCATCATCATCATCATCATCATCATCATCATCATCATCATCATCATCATCATCAAATAAAATACTAAAAAAGGAATGCTGACCCAGCCCCAGAGGTGGCCGGGTCAGTGCTCTAAAATAAATAAAAATAAATAAAAAAGAACCAGTGCCGACACGGCAAGAGGGGTCACACAGTTGGCAATAATAATAATAATAATAATAATAATAATAATAATAATAATAATAATAATAATAATAATAATAATAATAATAATAATAATAATAATAAAACCAGCGCTGACCTGGCCCCAGGAGCCATGTGGTTGGCACTGTAAAACAAAAAATAAATAAATAAAAAATAAAACAAGTGCTGACCCAGCCCCTGGGCCACACGGTTGGCAATTAAAAAAAAACTAAAAAAAAATTATAAAAGGACCATCAACCCAGCCCCAGGGGTGGCTGTGTCGGTGCTCTAAAATAAAGAAAAAAATAAAGAAAAAAGAACCAGTGCTGACACGGCCCATGGGGCTGTGCGGTCAGTGACTGAAGAAAAAACCAAGGTGCTGGCCCCAAGCCAATGCCTCAAAAAGCCCTTGCTGCAGGGGCCAAAATTGCCCCCCCTACCACCACCGCCACCACTGCCTGGTAAGTCGGTCCCAAACTGATTAGGCTCAGTTTGGGTTTGTACAATATTTTTAAAATTTGTATGGACCCGAACCGAGCGGAGCCAAGAGTGGGCCCGAAACAGACGAACCCGAACCATGGGTTTTTTGTTTCATGCCCACCTCTATTACTGATCATTTTTGAGACTAAATCATAATAAAGAATAAAGAACAGAAACAAGGCTTTCTGATGTACCCTCATATGTGTACATACATGCAATCACATCAGGAAAAGTTTTTCCAGAACTGTATCTTCCCAGCACTAGGGCCAAACACTATGTCAAGAAGTCAACAAACATGTTCAAGCTGATTTCTCCTCCATTAATAGGGGGAGGCTTACCAAGGCGCTCTGAAGGATCAACAAAACTCAAGAGGGGTTGTTGATAACTTTATCTCTAAAAATCCAAAAGTGCTGGCACTTTGACCCTGTAAGTCTGGATTCCATTCCACACTGTTCCACACCCCCACACACATGTTATTCCACATACTGTATATACTCGAATATAAGCCTAGTTTTTCAGCCCTAATTTTGGGTTGAAACAAAGGAGCCCTCGGCTTATATTCGGGTCAATGCTTTTAGCCACTGAGGCAAGTCAACTGTGGCTAAAAGTCATTTTAAACATTGTATGCTACTTCTCATGACCACCCTCTGCATCACAGGGGAGCAGCACACGATGTTTAAAATGACTTTTAGCCACTGACCCAAGCACTTGCATCAGTGGCTAAATTTAAACATCACACACTACTCCCCCAGCTCACAAAGGAAGAGCTGCCAGGCCCTGCTGCATTTCCCACCCCAGACTTATACTCGAGTCAATACATTTCCCCTGTTTTGGGGGGGTTAAATTAGGGGCCTCGACTTATACTCCGGTCGACTTATACTCGAGTATATACGGTATATACAAGTAATTTCTCTTAAAACCAGGTTGGCTGTAACAGGGGCTTTCAGCTAGAGGTCCACGTAAACACAGAAGCTGTTTATGTGAGGTTTTGTAATAAGGACTAAGAAATCATGTGTCTCCAATCCCTTTGTCCTCCAGTGAGAGTCTGCTGTCTCCCACCAATCCTACAAGACACAGATTAGCTGTCTGTGGCCTTCTTCTTGTGGCTAATGGTAACACTGGACACTCAGTGCTTCTCTTGTCCCCTCAATTAGAGATGGGCAGGAAATGCCAAAATAGTGTTTCGTTTTATTTTTCGTTTCTTTAACACCATTTCATTTCATTTATTACGCAGGTTTTTTTCAAAAAATGTTTTGTATTTCATTTTGTTTCATTTTTCATTTTATTTTTAAAAAATTATCCTGTTCACCAGCTGACCCATGGGAAGGTCAGTCGGTGTTTTTGTTTTGTTTTGTTTTGTTTTACTCCCACCGACCAGCTGGCCCAGAGGGAGGCTGGGTTTTTTTTTTTACTCCTGCCGACCAGCTGGCCCACAGGGAGGCTGGTTGGTGGACTTTTTAAAATTATTTTTCCCACCAACCCGCTGGCGTGCAGCCCCATGTGGCAGCTGATTGGTGCTTATTTTTATTATTTACTTTTTCAATCACCAAGATTGGTGCTTGTCAAAATAAAAAATGAAAAATGAAACAGAACAAAATGAAAATTTTCATTTCATTTTAAGGGCACTTCGTTTTTTATTTAGTTATGAAATGAAATGAATAATGAATAACAAAATGAAGAAAAAACTTTCTGTCCTTGTGGAATCTACGTACATTCACAGAGCAAGTTATGAGAAATAAGGAGAAAATCACACGGCGGGGCAACTATGAAAACTTCACAAATGGAAGAAGAATATGGACCAGCAGGTATCTCTTTTTTATACATTCTTTGTAAGCCATCATAGGCCCGGGAAGAAAGAAAAGGGGAAATCCTCAGCTGATTAAAGCCTTTGGTGAACGCTGAGTAAAAATATATATTAGTATTCCCCTTTCCCCCCTTACCTTCCACCTAAATACGTCATACAACATGAACAATGTAATATAACATAGATAAGATTGCCTCTCTGTGGTAATCTTGGTAGCAGTAAATAAGTGAACAATGTTTAGGTAAACAAACAAAAATATAAATGTGAAAAGAAAGTCTATCTTATGACCCTAGACCAAAATCTTCAGTCCTGGCCTTATAATTCTTTTTGCACTTTCTATTTCAGCATTCATACTTACTATCCAGCAGGATAGTCTTAGTTGTTTTTTCGCCATGCCTTGAAACTCTTTTCCAAAATTTTGAACATATTTCACACGTGACTCAAGCATGTTGGTTGCAGTGCCCAAGTGCAGCTTTTTTGATTGCAAATAGACATTTGTTTTATTAAACTGATTTGAAATCCTATTCCATACGATGCACATAAAGATATCTTTCAATTTCTTATTTTTTTTTAAAAAAAAGTGGTATCCCATACCATATTTTGGAGGCATCCACTAATGTTGCTGTAGTTCAGCTACAACTAGCAGTTTAACACTAGCATGGCCAGACCAGAGCTGCTTCAAGAAGAATTTCTCAATTGGTTTCAGATGCTCTAGATTAGAAACAAAGACCAACAATGGGTCAAATAAGAGTAAAAATCAAATAGTCTCTGAATAAGAGCAGTGGCTGCCCAGTTTCTCTCCAAAGAAAGGGAAGGCCAAAGCCGACCACCCCATCTGCTCTCTCTTTACATGTATCTGGAAGTTGAGTCATGGCAACTGGACTTCTTTTTCTTGAGGGATTGAAATGTTTCAATGCTCATCCAAACAGTTTTGTCAACGAAGCTGTTTAGATGAGCAGCGAAACATTTCAACCTCTCAAGAAAAAGAAATCCAGTTGCCATGACTCATCTTCCAGATAAACTCACTGGGAATCTTCACAAACTCTCCTTACATGTAGCTCCTGGATATCACAGAGAAGCATCCACATGACCATTTCCCAAGAAATGCACTGCGCCTCGAAGCTGCTTGGTTGTGGCTTGGCATGACTGATGTCCCTTCTGCAAGAGCCCTGGCCTGCAGTGGCATGGAAGGGCTGAGGTCAGTTGTAGGCCCACTTTGCCCTCTGAAAAATGTGGCCCTGGGGAGATCAGGGAAGGAGACAATAGTAAGTAGACTAATGACCAAGCAAAGACTTTTAAAGAAAGAAAGCTACAGGTACTTGCTATGTGGATGTGGAGTTTTAAAGGAAGCGGCCTATTCTTTAAATAACGGCTGGAACATAAACACATTTTTCAGTATCAATCATCTTTTCTCTGGCTGTTCAAAAGCAACCCCAGTTGTGTACTATAATGCCAACTATGATGTAAGATAGGAATCCACACACTTCTAGCTTAAAAGCAATATTGCTTCCAACTGAGTCATACTGACAGTCAGGGAGATATAATCACTCTCTCCTCTCCTGCAACCTCTGCTTCAGGCATTGGGGATGTGATTCAGACTTTCTATCTACTGAGTTGGGAGACCTCATTTTTAAACAAAAAAAAGTGAGAAAAACTTACTATAACTGACACAAAAGCAAGAGGCACCGTGGGGCAAGAGATTAGCAGCTCGTAAAGCCGTAATTGTGGGATTTGTGGGGACTTGTCCCCAGGAGGACAATCCAGAAGTCTGGGTATTCTTTTGTCCAAGTAAATAACATCATGGTTCTGGCTCATGTAGAGAAGCCCCTTCAGACTATCACTTTTATGTTTTGGAAGCTGAGGTGAAAGGGGGGCAGATCTAACATGTTCCCATCAATTTATAGACTGTAGCTTGCCCACATTCAAAATATGACAGATTCATGACAGAGAAATCACAGAATGAGGGAGATGTTGAGAAATGTATTTTCAGCCATGCTTATGCTACTAAGTAGAGATGGGCATGAATAAAAAAAATGATGTTTCGTTTGTCGTTTGTTGTTTGGAGGGTCCATTTCGTTTCGTTTCCATTTTTTGTGAATTTTTGAAAAAAATGTTTTCGTTTTCGTTTGTTTCATTACCGTTTCATTACCATTTATTTCAATTTTTTGTGATTTTTTTTAGCATTTAAAGCAGTTCACTGTATTGCAGTAACGGAAACGAAACACACAAAATTTCTGGCGTTTCTGTTCATTTCATTTCATTTTGGAGACAAATTTCATTTGTCGTTTTGTTGCGTAACGAAATGAAAAAACGGAAACGGAAACGAAAAATTGTTCATTTCGTGCCCGTCTCTACTACTAAGTAGTACCATTTTATATTTGCTTGCCATGTTAGATTTTAAAGAAGCTTGTGAGTCTCAAGGCTTGGCCTTTTTTTTTTTTTTACTAACATAAGGAAAACAGGTGTAGAAGCTGTTCTTAAAAGAAATAAGAACAAGAATGGGATGACATGGGAAAGATTCAAGATGTGACAGCACAGGGGGAAGTCTAAATGTATTGCAGAAGTCAACTATATCAAAAGTTGGCTATACTAGCCTGGTTCAAATAAGGTTAGTGATACATGACTACAACAACATCCCACACCACACTGAACAACTGTCCTGCTTTTATACATGTGTCTGATGCAATCATTACTCAGCAAATTGACAACTGAGCATGACCAAACTGTCACCTGACTTGACTAGTTGCCAGAATATAATTGCACAGGTCTGTGCTCACTCTGCCTTGTCGTTTTCAACATGCATCCTAACTTGCAATAAGACAATTCCATTTTGTACAACTCTCAACAATATCAACAGTCCCTGAAGATTATCCGTAGACCGTTGGCCAAGACCAAAGCATCTCCAGGCATTAGGTGGCATTACTATGTAAATCTCAAATGGATACTTTGCCATGCATTGTTTTCCCATGTTGAAGTAATCATTTTTGGTGCCTGATCTGTTTCTGTATATGGATTTGCGTTATTTAGAGATGGTTTATACTGTTTACTTGTAATTGGAATACTGGTCTTGTTTTCTGGTCCATAAATTTAGCAATTACTTCCCCTTATTGCTTTGAAATCCTCTAAGAACTACGAGTGAATGGGAAACCAATCTACAATTTCTGTAACATAGTGTTTAAGTTTTTAGATTAGAATGTGGGAAACTTACCAGTGTGCTATACCACAATTATTATCTTCTACAATAAATCCCCTTCCCTGGTTAAATGGCGAAATGACATATTTTGTTACTGCAATGCAGCATTATGTAGGGCATAAGCATATAATTATTGTATTTGTCTGTGAACAATCACTCTAATTCAATAGATCTGACTGTGACCTTTTTAGAACTATGCCACTACTGGTGCTGGGTCTACATTCTTCCCTCCCTTGCTTGTATGATTTGGGCTCCTCGTGATTAATTTCCACATTTCCAACTAGAAGAGGACACAGACTTGTTTTCTTTTCAAGTACTGCCTTCTGCATTATGGAACAAGAAAATAACAGCTCTTAACATCTGACACCATCTACTATTGCTACAAATATTTATTACGACTGATGTTCAAAACAAAAGGCAAACAATGTCAAGGGAAGGAAGAAATACAAATACAGACAATGTGAAAACATAAATGAGTGCGAAATATTATTTTAAAGAGAGGGCAGATATGATGGAGAGTGAATGAAAAACATAAGTGTGAGGAAACCAAGATGGGCGCATAGCATGGCAAAGCTGTGTGATGATTTCCCCCATTCCAGCTCCTCTTAGGAATGGCTAGCTGCCTGTGGAGGCAGGGAAGGGCAGTCCGAGCTCCTCCTCAGACTAGCATGCTGCCATCAAAGGAAGATCCCAGCAGCATGCCAACAAAGGGGAGTGGGCCTCCCTGCCATGTGTGTGTGCAGGGTAGAGTTAAAGGTTCCCCCACACACAAGTGTGCTAGTCATGTCCGACTCTAGGGGCAGTGTTCATTTCCATTTTCAAGCCAAAGAGCCAGTGTTGTGCAAGTCTGTGGCCATGTGGCCGGCATGGCTGCACAGAACATGATTTACCTTCCTGCTTTTTTATGGCAGCACCTATTTATCTACCTGCATTTACATGTTTTTGGACTGCTAGGTTGGCAGGGGCTGGGGTTAAGAGCCGGGAGCTCGCTCCACTGCGTGGCACCTGGGATTCGAACCACCAAGCTGCCGACTTTGCCGCCAACTGTTTCAGCACTCTAGTCCACTGAGTGGAGGTTAATCACAGCACCTGTGGTGCCATGCTAGAGATTCACTACAAAGCACTTTGATGCACCTTGTTCCCATCTTTAGTAATTAATATAAGCCACTTGCAAGGTTGTCTCATTGCAAAGAATAGCACAAACACTGGCTAACCCTGAATTATGGCTAAACTTTTCACTTGGAGAGCTTCTGCTGGATTTGATGAAAGGATACTTCTGCCAGTGCTGCTTCCTCCCTTTTTTGCTACCCTCATTGTTTGTTGTACTAATTGTCTTAAGTCTGTTAGACTCCAGAAAGACTGTAAAGCAAACCACACAGATGTGTTCATAAGCTTTGGTTACTTGTCTGTTCAGTCCCCCTGCAAAAAGCCATTCCCACAGGGTCGCCAGGAATCACATCTCTTTCAGTTTCTGTGTGTGTGTGTGTGTGTGTGTGTGTGTGTGTGTGTGTGTGTGTGTGTGTGTGTGTGTGATTTTAGGGGTGGTAGATTACAATATTTGCTTTGGATGGATATGCCACACAGTATGAGCACTGCATTGCCCCCTTCCCTCACAAGGCCATGGCATTTACATTCCCCCCTTCTCATTTGGAGGATTGTGCTTGTTACTGAAATTTGGAAATGCATAAAAAATAGAGATGGGCACGACCAGGAAAAATTACTTTTCGAGTTGTCGTGTGTCGGAGCCGGCCCGTTTCGGCTCGTTTCCGTTTTTCGCGAAATTTCCCCAAAATTTGTCGCTTCGTTTGTCGGTTTTTCATCTGTCGTTAGTACTGGTTTTTTTGGGGGGGGCTCCTGGAGGCACCTCTCTGGGGTGGGTGCCTCCTCTGGCCTGCCATGAAGGGAAAGCGGGCTCCTGGAGGCACCTCTCTGGGGTGGGTGCCTCCTCTGGCCTGCTACAAAATGGCATGCATAGCCAATTGGATATGCATACCATTAAGTTGCAGTTGCAGCAGGCAGAGGCACCTCTCTTTCGGGTGCCTCTGTGACTCACTGCCTGCGGTGCACTTGGGCTGGGGAAGAGAGGACCCCTACGGGCGCCCGATGTGACTCACTAAGAAGGGAAGTGTACTTGCTGTAGTGCAATGCGAGTACACAGATCTGGCTTGGGGTTAGGGGTTAGCGCAAGGGCTAGGCTTAGGGTTACTGGTAAGGTTAGGGTGAGTTACTGAGGTGCACCTCTGGGTGCCTCTTTGACCCACTAAGAAGGACAGTGTACTGGCGTATGGTTAGGGTTCGGGCTAGGGTTAGTGGCTTTTTATGTCCGACTGGCACATCCCAGAAGTCTCAGTCAAAACCTGGCCAAGTGGCCATGCAATTGGTGGAATGGCTCCAAAAATTTGCATGGTCCACTCCCATGTCCAGCCCATCATTGTGCAGGTGTAAAAAATAAAAATAAAATAAAATAAAATAAAATCAATGGAGATGTTTTGTTGCAAGAAAAACCCACTGCTGCCACTGAAAAAATTCAGGCAGTTTTAAAATAGCTATTTTCGCATGTTTCTGTGGTGCTTTGGTGTGTTTTTGGACCACGCAATTTCAAAATAAATATTGTGGTCACCCCATTTAGTATCCCCCGCCCGCACCGCATGGCATGGCGACTCGGCGAGACGACGAGGATGCGCAGCCCAGGAGAGGAGAGGGGGGAGGCCGGGGACACCCCCCCCCAGAAACCACCCTTCTGGTAGGTGCCCTCACTGAGGCAGGCATATTTTCGCCTGCTTTTTTGGCCTGAATCGGGGTTTTTTTATTTTTAAAACTTTTTTTCTGTGCCGCGCCGCTTGGCGAGTTGGCGACTCGACGAGGATGCTCACTTTGCGCAGCCCAGGAGAGGAGGGGGAGGGCTGGGGACCCCCCCCCAAGAAACCACCCCTCTGGTAGTGCCCTCAGGCAGGCATATTTTCGCCTGCTTTTTGGCCGGGAATCGGGTTTTTTTAATTTTTAAAACTTTTTTTCTCTGCCGCGCAGCTTGGCGAGTTGGCGACTCGATGAGGATGCGCACATTGCGCAGCCCAGGAGAGGAGGGGGGAGGCCGGGGACCACCCCCCAGAAACCACCCCTCTGGTAGGTGCCCTCAGGCAGGCATATTTTCACCTGCTTTTTTGGCCGGGAATTGGTTTTTTTTATTTTTAAAACTTTTTTCCTTTGCTGCTTGACATCGCGCGATCGCTGTGATGCCAGGAATGACAACGACAAATCAGACCCAATTTTTCTTTAGTCGGTTCGAGTTCGAGTTCTGGCAGAGTGATTGTCGTTACCGTTTCCGTTATGTAACGGAAACGAGAAACGGAAATGGAAACGAGAATTTCGCCAAGTCGTGCCCATGTCTAATAGAAAATACCATAGAGGAGGTATGATGCCTCCTAAAAGGTACAGGGTAGATCAAATATAATATATCTTATACACATACATACATACATACATACATACATACATACATACATATACATACATACACATTGTGTGTGTGTGTGTGTGTGTGTGTGTGTGTGTGTGTGTGTGTGTGTGTGTGTGTGTGTGTGTGATCTACCCTGTGCCCACACAGACACACACACAACATAGCAACTGAATATTTTTAAATGCCTTTAGTATACAAAAATAATGCAATTTAAAATAATAATAATAATAATAATAATAATAATAATAATAATAATAATAATAATAATAATAATAATAATAATAATAATAATAATAATAATAAGACAAGAAATTAACTACTTTTTTCCTTTCTGGTCACACCTCTTTTCATCTTGGCCATGCTCTTTGGCCGTAAATTAATATCAGGCCATGGCACCACAGTTTTTCTTTTCTTTTTTTGCCTACTTCAACAACTTTTTAATTCAAACATTAATATCTGTTGCTGTGACCTGTGATGCTTGGGTTGGCTCTGAAAATAGCCCGATCAGGCCAAGTGAAAATGCAGCAAAATAAAAATTAACCACAACCTCAGTGCTCCAAAGAAAACATGTCAGTGTTGGAGCTTTCTCCCATCACAGCTATACAATGTACATGCCTCAATGACGTATATAGGAGGCCTATACTTGTATAGGGGGTGTATAAGGAATTCAATCCAAAAATCTTGGTCAAAGCATGGTTTAAATTTAGGATTTTAGCATCAATTTATCAGCCCCATTCTCAAGGCCCTAGACTGAGCAACAATGTCATAAGCTTGCATATAAAATATTGCATCAAATTCAAACTTCTACAAAACTGAAAACTCCTTTATAAAGAAATTCCATTGGGTTTTAGGTTAAAACATGTTTGTGTAGCAATTTATTTGTTTATTTTAGAGTATTTTTACCGTGCCTCTCTCCTTGGAAAAGGACCCAAGGCGGCTTACTGTAATGAGAGGTAATATACAGTCCAATACAATTAAGACATGTTCAAGTATTGCGAACAAGGAATTGAGGGCCATCTTACAGCATTAAAAGGCAACATTACATTAAAGCTACAAAGTAGTTATAAGCACAAAGTTTATGTGAGCCTATAGATCCATATAAAAGACACATAATGGTACCCATCATTCAGGGAAAGCTTGCCTGAAGAGAAAGGTCTTTGCCTGTTTACATAAGGACATCAGAGACGAGGCAGTCCTGACCTTTAGTGGGAGGGAGTTCCAGAGTCTGGGTGCAGCAGTCGAGAAGGCCCTTTCATGACGAAAAGGAGGTTGCAGGATGTAAACCACTAGACTCTGCAGTGGGACCAACCCCACCTTGGCACTTTTGAAATGTGGCCAAAAATCCCATAATCTCTGGCCATGCTGGAGTCAATGAGTATTGTAGTCCCATAGTTCAAGAGTACAATATTCATCTACTGGCTTGAATAATATGACTATACATCGCACAGAGAAAAGAGTAGCTAAAGATTGCAGAAGAGAGTATGTTCCTTGTCTTTCCTCCTGCAAAGTCATTGAATGAATCATCCAATACTGTAAATTGTTGCACCCTCACTAATTTTAGACCCAGGGAACAGGAAGAATGGAGGGGGTGGGAAAATGTTGAAAAGCAGGCTCTTCCTTTTTAATAAGTTTAATCAGTTAGCATCAATATTAAGCAGTCATAGAATCATAGTCCCCCCCCCTTAAATGCAAAGGAATGCTGAATTCAATGCAACCACTGCTTGATGCAAGAATGAAAATACAGGATGCAACCACTACATCCCTGACAGCTGGAAATCAATTTTCTGCTTAATTGCCTCCAGTAAAGGGATGCCCACTATGCTCAGAGAGAACCCGTTCCAATATCAAAGTCTTTTTACCATTAGGAAGTTTCTTCTAATATTTATCTTTTCGGTTGTCTCAGGCAACAACCACTAGCTACTCCAAGTTCTTCCTTAAAATAGCTTTAAAAATCATTGCATGGGGCTTGTCCGAGGTTAAAGTTGTTAATATTGGGTATGGATTTTGCCACACTTTGTCCAGAGGTTAATCTTGGGTGTAAAGTTCTTGGCAAGATGGATTTTGCCAGGCACTTGTTTGTTTGTTTGTTTGTTTGGATTCCCACTTCTTCAAGGCAAGTCCCAAAAGCCCAAAGATGGCAAGATGGGGTTTGCCCAGAGGTTAATCTTGGATGTCAAGTTCTTGGCAAGATGAATTTCGCCAGGCACTTCTGTCTTACATGAGGCAGGAAGCAGCAGGGCATCTGAATCAGAGGATTTGGTTTCCCATCCCAGTACAAAGGGGCATAGATGATGGGCACAAACACACCTCTTCTTCATTTGGCTGTTCTTCAGACACATTCCTGCTTTAATGGGGAGGGGGGAGAGAATGACACAGAAAACCCATAGCCTCCATTTTGGAATTGGGGTATGTCAAGGTTGGCACTCAAAGTGAATTGGCATATTGAATTCTGGGAGCATGATTATACAGAAATTGCTGCATTCCTGTGGAATATTTGTCTAATAGGTACAGACATCAGGTGACCCTTTGCACATGCTCAGTTTTCTATATGCTGAATCATTGTTGCATCAGCCAAGAGTGTAAATGGAGGCTTGATGTGTAGCACATATGGTTGGGGTATGTTGGAGAGAGCAGCACAACATTTTGTCAGTTTTCTGGATTGTTGGATCACTGGACTGGACTGTATTTTGACTATGCTTATGCCTGCTGATTCTACAAAGTTTGCTGTTTGTATATTTTTGTAAATACAGATAAGTTTGGTGAAGGGAATCACCGCTGTGTCTGTATTTTCATTTCAAACACTGCTATCTGGCTCTTCTGTAGCTCACACCAACTGCAATTCCACTGGTCAGTACAAAGCTCTGCTGGGTTATAATTCATTTTTGGTTATCAACCTTGACAGGGTATAATTTAGTAAACCAAGTAGATGTACCAATTGGGGTCAGAATTAAACAAGAAATATTACCTAGTGGCTTCAGTCCTGCGCTGCTGGTGAGAGTCCTATGAGTAGGAAGAGTGAAATGGAAGAGTGAAATTCTTGCTTCCAGCTGTAGATGGTGTAGGGTGGGAAACAACAGATAGTTATTGGATGACAAAGCTGTGCACAGCATACAGGGCTGCTATCCCAAAATGGCTAGAATGTGTGAATTTTCTCAACCACCTGACTGGCAAATGTCTGCCTGTGTGCAAGTGCAAGAGTGTGTGTGAGAATGTGCCAATTTCTGAATTTCGCAACTGTAAAAATCCAAACCATTTGATGAAGCTGCAGTCCAAAGCTGTGACACAACTAACTCCAATATGCCCAGCATTACAACTGGTAATAAGAACAACAAAGTAGAAGGCCTTCAAGTTTTGTCTTTCGCCTTTAATTTGTGGACACCAGGCAGATCTTACTAGGAAAGGGCCATAATATTGAGAAAGAAAACAAATGCACGAAACAGAGTTGACTTCTGAAGAGCTGTGTTTAGAACAAGACTGAAGAGCTGTGTTTAGAACAAGACAATTAGAGATTATGGTGGATAAATGGTGTTATTATGATGGTGACATAAAAAGCAAAATCTGTAGGTTCTAGGCAATCAAATGTACTGCATGCAGCACTCATGGACTTTATTTGCTGGAATTATTTAATGTAAATTGCTGCTTTCTGAGTAAGAGTTGGAAGTGACAGACCTTCACAGCAGGGAAGTCTTTAGCATAACAATGCACTTCTTGTAGATTTTGAATGCCTTTAGTCTGTCCCACCTTATATGCATATTTAGAAGTGCTGCAGGAAATGATTTTCACAATGGTTAAATGAACAGCTTTCAGTCAATCTAATACACTAAAATTAGAGGTAAATCAAATGGATACTGGGATTCATGAATCTTGGAAATTAGTGGCAAATGCCCATTTGGCTTGAAGGTAGAGTGGAGGACAGCAGTGCCAAGGTAGACTATGCCTTTAAAAATGCCTGTGAATTTTTTTTCAATCTAATAACACAGAATGATTTTTCAGAATTAGGGAGGCTTTACTATCTTTTTTCTGCTGCCATACCTATGACTATGGAAAGCTGATGACATAAACAGCAAGGCTGATTTTTAAAAAGACATTACATAAATTCATATTCTTGGTCTAAGGCCCCTATGCAGTCTTTTTCGTCATTGTGAAGCCTTAGGAGCTGCAGGACAGGAGGAAGAATTTTTAAAGACTGAAATTTGCCATTGCTGGGGTGACTTTACAGGAGGTGGCAGGCAGTTTCTGAAAACTTCATTTAAATTATTTGTACCCCACTATTCTCCTTAAAAAGGACTCAAGACAGATTTTAACATTAAAAAAAATTTAAAAAGCTAAAAAGAATTTGCAAATATTAAAAAATGAACAAATACTACATGCAGCCCATTAGTTGGAATTTAATAGAACACAATGAAAAAGTTATGTAGATCAGTGGTTCCCAAAGTGGCCTATATAGACCCCCCAGAGGTCTATTTTGACTTGCATGGGGTCTATGACAGTGAGAAAAAATGTATATGGGGTCCGAATGAGTAGACCCCATTTAGGCAGGTCATCATCAACGTTTAGGCATTCTGTAAATGTCTTACACCTAACACAAATCATTTTGGCACCATTTTTGAAAGTTTTTGCAGCAATTTTTGGAATAAAAAAAACTTTTTGGTGCATTTCTCAAGTGGCGCAAAGGTAGGGACCTGATCTTTGTGATGTGCATACCTTTAAAGTCCATTTTGCATTGTGTGTGGGAGGTGGGAGTATTGCATCATTTTTCGGAACTTAATTCTCGGCATGTGCATGCTTTTAAAGTCCATTTTGCAAAGGTTGGGGACTCGTGTTTTGTAGCCACATGACAGATATTTGTACCCAAATCATGGTCCTTTGAAATTCAAATCAACTATAATTACAGACTTGTACCTTGGTTAACAAGTAACTTGGTTTATGACCATTTTGATTAACAAGCAAAATTTTCTGAACATTTTAGCTTATCCTGCATTATGGACTATTGCAAGAAGGTTTTGATAGCTATTCCATCATCATACCTTGTGGAAAGGGGGTATAGCATGGTTGCCAATCTTCCTACGGAAAAAAAGAAATTGATTTCAAATCACTGAATGTGGAAATACTTCACTAATTTGAAGCTAAATATTGAACAATTGCTATCAGAGCATCAGGCTCATCCCTCCCATTAATATCATTATTCATATATTCATTTTATGTAAGAATTTTACTAGGTTCTTGTTTGTTTCATTCCAAATCCAAATATTTACTTGCATTTTGTGTCTTTTCAATAGAGGTAGTAATAAGAATTTTGCATGTTTTTTCATCTTTTTTACAATTATCCAAGCTAAAGAAAGCCCCTATCATAGGAAAGAGGGCTCCTGGAGGCACCTCTCTGGGGTGGGTGCCTCCTCTGGCCCACTACAAAATGGCATGCATAGCCAATTGGATATGCATACCAAGCTGCAGTGGCAGGCAGAGGCACCTCTCTTTCGGGTGCCTCTGTGACTCACTGCCTGGCATACGGTGCACTTGGGCTGGGGATGGGGAGGAGGAACAAAGTGAGAGAAGACCCCTATGGGCGCCCTCTGGCTCACTAAGAAGGGAAGTGTACTTGCTGTAGTGCAATGCGAGTACACAGATCTGCCTTAGGGTTAGGGTTAGCGCAAGGGCTAGGCTTAGGGTTAACGGGTAAGGTTAGGGTGAGTTACTGGGGTGCACCTCCGGGTGCCTCTCTGACCCACTAAGAAGGACAGTGTACTGGCGTATGGGTTAGGGTTAGGGTTTGGGCTAGGGTTAGTGGGCTTTTTATGCCCGACTGGCACATCCCAGAAGTCTCGGTCAAAACCTGGCCAAGTGGCCATGCAATTGGTGGAATGGCTCCAAAAATTTGCATGGTCCACTCCCGTGGCCAGCCTATCATTGCGCAGGTGTAAAAAAAATAAAAAATAAAAATAAAATAAAATAAAATCAATGGAGACATTTTGTTGCAAGAAAAACCCACTGCTGCTACTGTAAAAATTCAGGCAGTTTTAAAATAGCTATTTTTGCATGTTTCTGTGGTGCTTTGGTGTGTTTTTGGACCATGATTTCAAAATAAATATTGCGGTCGCCCCATTTTGGATACCCCACCCGCACCGCATGACATGGCGAGCTTGTTGGCGAGACGACGAGGATGCCCCCCACCAGAGCAGCCCTGGACAGGAGAGGGGGGGAGGCCAGGGACCCCCCCCAGAAACCACCCCTCTGGTAGGTGCCCTCACTCAGGCAGGCATATTTCCGCCTGCTTTTTTGGCCGGGAATCGTTTTTTTTTTTAATTTTTAAAACTTTTTTTCTGTGCCGTGCCGCTTGGTGAGTTGGCGAGACGACGAGGATGCGCAGCCCAGGAGAGGAGGGGGGGAGGCCGGGGCCCCCCCCCCAGAAACCACCCCTCTGGTAGGTGCCCTCAGGCAGGCATATTTTCGCCTGCTTTTTTGGCCGGGAAGCATTTTTTTTATTTTTAAAACTTTTTTCCTGTGCCTCTTGGCATCACGCGATCACTGTGATGCCGCCAGGAATGACCACGACAAATCAGACCCAATTTTTCTTTAGTCGGTTCGAGTTCGAGTTCTGGCGGAGTAATTGTCGTTCTTCATTTCATTACGTAACGGAAACGAGGAACGGAAACGGAAACGTGGATTTCGCCGAATCGTGCCCATGTCTACTCTCTAGCAATGAGATATTCCCAGTTAAACTGAAGTGCTTGGATTTCATTCCATTAACCTCAATGAGATTAAAATAGGAATCTCTGCCCAGGAGAATTATGGGATTTAATTTATTATCTTGCTAAAAAAAAACTATGACTTTCTGAGGAAATATCATCATATCCATGTGACAGTCTTGAGTTATGTACTTTTTGTTCAGGATAATGGATATGGTAAAGTATAATCAACACATAAACCTGTCATGGTTCCCACAGACGGAAAACAAACATGAAAAAGAAATACAGTAGACATTGTGCCCACTCAGAATCTACAAAACTGTAGGAGTCTGATTCATGGGATGAGGCCTAGAAAGCATTTCTTGAGAAGGTAAGACCCTACTGGTGCATTCTAGCTGAATCCACATGTTTGCAGACCTCGTAATTTCCCCAAACCAGCTTGGGTAAACTTGAATCACCTATTACTTACTATTTAGCTGAAGCATTACTCTGACTCTGCTCTTCTCATCTTTCAGTTATTTGCTCTTGGTTACTGGGCTAGTTCCGCTTATTTTTCATTTACCTCAACTAGAGATGGGCACGACTTAGCGGTATTCCCGTTTCCGTTTCCGTTACTCGGTTCCGTTACTCTACGGAAACGGTAACGGGAATTACTCCCCCAGACTTCGAGCTCGAACCGACGAACGAACAATTTTGGTCTGATTTGTCGTGCTCGTTACTTGCATCGCGAGATCGCGCGATGCCACACGCGGCACAGAAAAAAAAGTTTTTAAAAGTTAAAAAAAACCCAGTTCCCGGCCGAAAAGCAGGCGGGAAAATGCCTGCCGTGCCTCAGGGCACCTACCAGAGGGGTTGTTTCTGGAGGTCCCCGGCCTCCCCCCTCATCCCCCGTCCTCGGCTGCTCTGGTGGGACTCGCCGCAGGCTCGCAGCCAGCAAAAAGCCCAGTCTCGCCGGCCGCCGCAATTAAAGCGCAAGCAAGCGGCACGGACGGCACAGGAAAAAACTTTTTTAAACTCTCCCCCCACCCATTCCCGGGCCAAAAAAGCAGGCGGAAAAATGCCTGCTTGACTAAGGGCGCAGGGCACCTACCGGAGGGGTGGTTTCTGGAGGGGGGTCCCGCCTCCCCCCCGTCCTGGGCAGCCGGACTCGCGAGTCGCCATCGCCATGCCATGCGGTGCGGGCGGGGGATCCAAAATGGGGCGGGCGAACGCAATATTGTTTTTGAAATCGTGGTCCAAAAACACACAAGCACAACAGAAACACGCGAAAATTTATAAACTGCCAGATTTTTCACAGTAGCAGTGGGTTTTTTCTTGCAACAAAATGTCTCTCCTCTCCTCCTCTGTCCTCCATTGATTTTATTTTATTTTATTTTATTTACACCTGCGCAGTGCGCAATGATGGGCTGGCCAAGTGGCCAGCCATGTGGGAGTGGACAACCATGCAAATTTTTGGAGCCATCCCACCAGTCGCATGGCCACTTGGCCATGGAGACTTCTGGGATGTGCCAAAAAGCCCCCTAAAACCTGCCCTAGCCCTAACCCTAACCCTTGACTCCGTACCCATACGTCACAGACTGTCTTCTTAGTGGGTCAGAGAGGCACCCAGAGGTGCAACCCACTAGCCCACCGTAACCTTACCCGTCACTAGCCTAACCCTAGCTCTTGCACTAAGGCACCTTAAAGCCAGATCTACTTGCTTGCATTGCACTACACGCAGCAAGTACAATTCCCTTCTGTGTGAGACATGGTGGTGCCAGAGCCTTGTGAAGGGCGGGTATGACCCTATCACTCTCACACTGGTCTCACTGTCTGCACATTATGTTATGCAATATCCATATGGCTATTGCATAGCATTTTGCAGCAGCAGCAGGTGAGGAAGGGAGACCCCCATGTAGAGGGGTGTCTCTTGGAGCCTGCTTCCCCTTCCTAGTGGCAGGAGGCACCCACGGGTGCCTCCAGGAGCCCACTTTCCCTTTATAGCGGGCCAGAGGAGGCACCCACCCACAGAGGTGCCTCCAGGAGCACTACCCCCCCAAAAAACCAGTACTAACGACAACGAAAAAAACGAAAAAACGAACCGTTTTTGCAAATTTTCGCGAAAACCGGAAACGACCCGAAATGGGACTGGCCCGACTAACGACAACTCGAAAAAAATTTTTTTCAAGTCGTGCCCATCTCTAACCTCAACTATTCTTGTCTCCTTGTCTCCTTCTCATTAACTCACCTTCTGTCTGTAAACAGCAAGGACATGGGTTATGGTAATCAATAACTGGGCAAGGCATGCTCTGTTCACGAGGCAACCCCCTATACAGCAGCCAACCAGCATATGCCAACCTTTCCATTGTGACCAATCACTGGTGCTGTGCATACTCTGGGATGTAACCTTTCTCTTGTAACCAATCACTGATGCTGTGCATACTGTGGGATGTAAATGATATATAATAAAACGTGCCAGATGGCAAGGGGCTGGATCTCTCCGCTAGTCGGACAACTGGACTCAAGTCTTCTTTCTTCATTAGGATCCTCCCACACAAAACCATGATGAAATATGACTAACAGCAAAGGTCATGCTGCAGATACCTTTGAGGGGGAAATGCATTTAGACAGAACTCATCAAAGTGATATGAGGATTTGATAACAGATTCCCCCATCTCATGTTTTCTGATAATAGGCAATAAGAGAAGCAACCCGATAACATGTTCTTAAATGGAATGACACAGACTTTCTCTTTGTTTCCTTCAACAGATTTATTTGCAGTTTCGGTGATTCTCAAGATATGTATGTAGCCATTCTTTTTGTCATTTGGGTTTTCTGAGATGAAACATGATTTTATGCTTTGCCTCTTGGCTAGGGATAGAAATCTATTTCCCTTCTCTCTTTACTTTTGAAAGGATTTGCTTGTGGTATCCTTTTATTTATTTGTTTGTTTATTTATTTTATTCATTTATTTACTTTGGTAGTATTGAAGAAAGACTAGACTTCTTTCAGATTCTCTTTCCAGGGTACTCTGTCATCGTCACTGTGCAGAGTCAATAGTGGGGACTGAGGCAGTTCCCTGTAGCAGTATATATCTCATTTTGACATAAAGGTGGAGACGATGCCCCCAATGACTAAGTATTCACATTTTGTTGGAGTGATTGAACCAGTGGGAAATACAAAGCAGATATTCAAAGTATTCTGTTTCCTTGTCATATGTGTTTGATTTCTTCAAAAGGCACATGAGTTAGAAAGGAGTGAATACACACCGAAACACAGAGTTAAGGAAGACATCACTTGTTTTAGCCAAGCTCTGTCAACATACTTGACATTCTGTGCAAAATGAATGTTAACATTCCTTTCCATCAAAGCAGGAGAGCTTTAAGTGTTTCCTGCTATATTTGTTTGGTTTTAAGAGACATGGAGTTATTAGTACTTAATGAAAAGCCTTTACCTGGAGGATTGGAGCTTGGATATACATGAGCCAAACTTAGAATTATGGGAGTCGTAGTCTGGAAAAGCACCTGTAAAGGGTTGCCAAGAGAAATCCAGCTAAGCAATGAATTTGAAACCTTCAAGGGCAAGGGGTAACAAATCAGCATACAACTAGTTAAATATGACATGTTATTTCCAAGTACTGAGCACAACGATTAAGCCTAACAGTGAAGCTACTTTTTACATCAGGCAGCCATCAGCCTTGTTCCAGGCTTTCAGGCTCTTCAGACAAAGCATTCTGCAGAGCCAATTCCCTCAGAGAATTTATGGTTTAAAATTATTTTCAGTAAAGGGGAAGGTGAGGGAACTAACGGTAATATATGCTAATGTATTGAGAGGGAAGTATCTCCCCCTCAAAAAATGTACATAAAACAACAATGTCCAGGTCAATGTTTTGATGGAACATTAGCAGGAAATGTGAGGTGATGGAGGTGACAAACCTGAGGCCCTTGTGACAAATTAGGCCCTGGTAAGGTCCCCGTTTGGCCCTCTGAGATTCTCCACGAGGCTTTCCTTTCCCAAGTATTGTATATTTTACTTTGTTCTAGGAAGCAGGAAAGCTTCCTCTAAAGCTTTGCTATCTGCAGTCAAGGCTTTTTGAAATAAAATATTCCCATAGATTTAGTCATGCCATTTTTGTTTCTCATCCCTCTCACAACTGAAATACAGCCCCCGAGAGACTGCTTGGAACTGAATTTGCAAATGGGCTGAAAGAGTTTCCCCTTTGTGTGTGTGTGTGTGTGTGTGTGTGTGTGTGTGTGTGTGTGTGGTATGTACGTGCATGCGCACGCACACACCCACACACCCACACATCCCCCCACACACATGCTATATGCTGCCACGGAAATGCTGAATTTGAGTGCAGTAGTCATAGCAGCAAAAGTTGCAGCCAAATAACAACAATACACAGGTCCTCGTTGCTACAGCACATGCTTTGCAACTTTGCAAGCAAAAACATCAGCCCCCAGAATCAGTGGCTGAAAAAGAACCTCAAGAGGCTGCCACAATGTAGCCGATGGAGAATGTGTTGCCGGGAGCAGTCCTGAGCTTGAGAGATCAATGAGAATAAGGCAGCTTCATATACCCACCAGCTAGCATCCTGTTGAACTATCTCAGGTTAAATCTATATTCTACAAGGGTTCTATATTCTATGACCATCAAATCATGCGCTTCTGTTGCAGTGCATTTGTGTTCTATTCCTTTCAAAACATCTCCATTCCATTCTACCACTTTCTCAGCAGAAATATTTTCTGCAGTTTATTACCCCAAAGATTAACTCAGCAACCAAAGCCATAACTCAAGAATACTTATTGTGGTGAGATAGCACTTTGATTCTCTCTCTCAGAAAGAAGCGTGGCATATCTGCAGCTACGTTTGGTATCAGAACTGTGAACTGTTTATTTATTACCGGTGGCAATTTTTTATAAAGCACATTCCCAGAAATGCTGAGACCATTTCAGACTGAGGGCATCAGGATGGTGTACAATTAAATTACTAGCACTGTCTTTCCCATATGGGTGTAGAAATTCTCTTTAAAGCCTTTCAGTGTTTTTAGCAGAAGATCCTGGTTATTATCGCAGCTTTGTTTAGGCAACTGTCTGATTTATAGCTCCAAAATGAACCTTTTGTGCCCGTTTTGGAGTACAGATGTAATGTTAATTTGATTTGTAATGCTCCGCAGGCTTGATAATTTTATTATGATTGGAAAATCCATCATCATTGCAGCTGCCAATGTTGGGATATGATCACTCAATAGTTTAAGCCATCTGTAAAAGATGCAGTCAATAATGTTTCTGCAGTCTGAATCCAAGGCAGTAAGGCACGTGACATACTATATCATAGATCCAGATTTCCATGTGCTTTGAAATTGTTCATCACATTCGAAAAGTTAAATCCTTAACTTTGGTTGGATGAAGTGGAACTCCATGTATTATATGTTACACACAAAATCCTCAGGCATCTGAATAAAGCCAGCAATGGGGGCTTCAACCGCACTCATGGATGTATAGGCCAACAATTCTTAGAGTCTGCTTTAAGCGTTGCCGTTCTTGATTGCTCGTGCCTGACTTTGCCTTAAAATAAATTAGTGGTGCTCTGTCAAGGAAGAAGAAAACAATCTCTGAGAGAGTTCTTTCAGAATATGAACAACTGTGCTGGTAGGGCCATGCTCTTGAACTGGAGAGTTCTCCATTTGACAGGCTGTCCAATCCAGGTTTGAATTAATCATACTGAGCCAGAAAGAAGATAGTTATGGAATCTGAAATTGAACATTTACAGCATGTAACACATGGACAGTAGACTCGGCTGATCACCTGCTCATGGTGTTTCCCACTTCAATAAGATGGCTGCTGTGCAAAAATCCACCATATGTGGCAGTGGGGACAGACCTCTGTTGAGCTTATGAATGGCTTCAACAATGTTTCTTGTTTGAATCCACATAGGTTCATATTTTATGGCACAATCTGTGTCCAGCTTTGAGTGGAGCCTTGGATAAGTGCCCACTGCCCACATGGTGGATTTGTTTCCTCTTTTAGGGAACACAGTCCTCTACTTGAAAACCTCTCCAAGTATGATTTAAGAATAGAGAACAATAACGAAGGTGATCAGAAACCTTGAGGTCACCTAGACACTTTAAGCAACCACAGAGCCTTCTCAGCGGGCACATAAATCAGCTGGATACAGCCTTTCCCACTCGGATGAGAGTCAAGCTTCTTGCACACACACCCAATCCCTGGAAATAAAGAGGTGAGACAATGTTAATTTCAGGATGAATTGGGGCACAACTTTATTGATAACATATTTACTTATATATAAACTAACATGCCTGTCACCTGTTAAGGGGATCTGGGAATGTAGTGCAAGTAGGTAATGGCAGAACAATCCCCTATTGGCCCGTAATGTGTTCAGGTAGATTCATCCCTGGAAAGACGCTGCCCACCTGTTCAGCATCGTGTCAGCTTGGGAGAATCTGCTAGCCCACCACAGCCCTTGATTCAGCCTAAAATTAACTTGCTGCCTTTATTTAACTCCTCAACATACCAATGATTCTGAATTTTATTTGAGGGCTGCCTAGCACCTTACGAATGACTTACTTGGGCCTACTTGAATACCATTACCTCTTGCACTACCTGCCCACTCGCGTTGTGACCAGGAAAGGTTAAAGGTACCCATCCCATGTGACCTACCTACCTACCTACCTACCTACCTACCCATCCTATGTGAAAAAGAGAATGGGATGGGTGAAATGTGTGGCTACTCAAGACCAATCAGAGCAACCACCAAAAATTCCCATCTGGTCCTGTGGTGACCAGTTAATCTCATTCTTTTTTTTTTTTTTAGGGCAGGAGGGTGAGGCTGAAGGTCTCACTGCAAAGAGGCTGAGGCAGGGTGGGGGCCACCTGATATGGGCTCCCAGCCCCGGGCAGGAGTCCCCGGATGAGCATGAAGCCTTCACACCAAACGTCCAGGGTGAGCGGGCAAAAATGCCCTACCCCCCCCATACTCCGTCACATCCAGAGCTGCCCTTGCTCTTTCTGTTGATGATGCATGCCTTCTTTTCTGATAATGCACAGAACTTAAAAATAATGCTTTAATTTTATAACGTTAATCATACATTTGTTTCCCCCCCTTTTTTTGTTACCAAGCAGGAAAAATGGCACCAATACATTTAATACAGGAGGATCACCAGTACCCATAGCTGCTGCCTGAAAATAAAAATATGTGTTTCTGAGGTGTATTACCAGAACTAGCCACTAGAGGGGGAAAGAGACTACTATGCTATATATAGGGTTTGCTATGTCAGCATTTTTGGCATCCTCAGGGGACTTCTAATTAGAGATGGGCACGACTAGGGAAAATGACGTTTTTGAGTTGTCGTGTGTCGGAGGCAGTCCGTTTCGGCTCGTTTCCGTTTTTCGTGAAATTTCACAAAAATTAGTCGGTTCGTTTTTTTTTGTTTTTTCGTTGTCGTTAGTACTGGTTGGGGGGGGGTAGAGGGCTCCTGGAGGGAGCTGCAGGAGTCAGCCAGAGCCACAAGTGACGGACTGGCAGACTCTTTGCACCCGCTGTGTCTCACGTACTTGCATGTAGTGCAATGCAAGTAGATCTGGCTTAGGGTTAAGACGGGTTAGCACAAGGGCTAGGGTTAGGCTAGTTACGGGTAAGGTTAGGGTGAGTATTGGGGTGCACCTCTGGGTGCCTCTCTGACCCACTTAGAAGGACAGTGTACTGGCGTATGGGTTAGGCTTAGGTTTAGAGTTTGGGTTTGAGCTACGATTAGTGGGCTGTTTATGCCCGATTGGCACATCCCAGAAGTCTCTGTGGTCAACCTGGCCAAGTGGCCATGCGATTGGTGGAAAATTTGCATGGTCCACTCCCATGGGCGAGATTGCGAATGTGCAGGTGTAAAAAAATAAAATAAAATAAAATAAAATAAAATAAAATAAAATCAACAGAGACCTTTTTTTTGCAAGAAAACCCCACTGCTGCTACTGTAAAAATTCAAGCATTTAAAATAGCTAATTTTCACATGTTTCTGTGGTGCTTTGGTGGGGTTTTGGGCAACGATTTCAAAAAAAATATTGCGGTTCGCCATTTTGGATCCCCCGCACTGCATGGCAAATGGATGCGCCCTCCCAGCCTGGTACCAGCAGCGCAGCAGTAGCAATAGCCAAGGAGAGGGGGGCGGGGAAACCCCCCCCCCCAAATAAAACACCCTTCTGGCCTGGTAGGTGCCCTCAGACAGTTTTTGCCTACTTTTAGGGCCGGGAATCGGTTTTTTTTTAAACTTTTAAAAACTTTTTTTCTGTGCCGCTTGGCATTGCGCGATCGCCACGATGCAAGTAACGAGCACGACAAATCAGACCAAATTGTTCATTCGTCGGTTCGAGCTCGAATTCTGGCGGAGTAATTCCCGTTACCGTTTCCATAGAGTAACGGATACGAGTAACGGAAACGGAAACGGGAATACCGCTAAGTCGTGCCCATCTCTACTTCTAATTGATCCCCTGCAGACACAATGTTCCTACTATATCTTTAATGGAATGTGTCCAAACATGAAAGTGACATTGAGATGGTCTCACTTGTTAAAAACATGAATAGTCATTGCTGTGCTTTCTACACACAGTATATATGTGTTCAGACTCCCCATTCCACCCAAGAAGAGGAGAGTTCTAAACAAGGACTAGACCTATATAGGGCCAATAATTCTTATATCAATTTCCAATGTATTTATTCAGCAGGATACTGCAGTACATAAACCTAAACCTATGGACTTCTGAAGTAAAGGTTTCTCAGCTTCCCAGCCCTACTTTTCTGCTTCGCTATGTGTGTCACAGTGCCTACTATTTTATTACCCTCGTATTTTATTACCCTATTTTATTATCCACACAACTGAAAGCTTCAAGCTTGCTATCACTGGTGGTTTATTTAGTTTAAGAAAACCCAGGGTGGCCAATAATGAAACCAAGGTACAGTAATCCCCCACCTATCATGGGGCTTAGGGACCTGACCTGACATGCGATAATTGAAAATCCACAATATGCAAATACTGGGTCAGGTCAGGACTGGGGGGGGCTATCTGGGGCCTCCTATACTTATCTGAGGCCTGGTGCTGCCCCTAATGGGCCTCCAACAGGCTTCTCAGGCCTGTCGGAGACCCTAGAAGTGGTTTTCAGTGATCCGGATGTCACTTCCGTTTTTTCAGAAGTCAGTTCCGGTTCAAATTTGGGGCAGCACCAGGCCTCAGGTAAGTGCAGGAGACCTCAAACAAGACCAAGCAGCTTACCCCAGGGGGGCTTGCCGTTCATATACTGCGGTCCCATGATATACCAGGATCACAGTATATGAACCGTGAATGGACGGGGGACCACTATAGGCAGCAGAGTGCTTTGGCTGAGATGGCTGCTTCCTTCACCACCAGCAGATTCATCTTCTCTACTGCTTCTCTTTACCATTATAGCCAAGATGCTTCGGCACAGCTGATATTTTGGCCAACATTTCCCACAAGGCATTGGTCCATAAGAATTGCTTTTTGTAGCCATCTGAAGAGCAGCCAGGTGGCAATGTTAAGGTGGAAATGTGCCATTGTGGTCCTTCTCCTTCCTGTGAGCATCGTGAGGCTGGGCTGGCATATAGCGGGGAAGGGACCAAGGGTGGTGTTACCAGTTCTTTCCATGCCTGAGGAGGCAGAAGACATGGCACCCAGGGCATTTCTAGATGTTGACATTTGGAGCAGAACCACCTCTGACTTCAAGAGAAGGATGACTTGCATGGCCCTGCCAATGAACAAATCTCTCCCTGGAGGAACATCCCAAGTGGTAACTCTTGTAACGTATTAGCAAATGAACTTGTCTTGCCTTGTATAACCATCATGAACTGAGTCCTGCAGCATTTTTAAAGATTTAGAAGACTGCTGAGGCACCAGCTTGAAGTTTGTTTTCACTTAATGTTGCAAAGCAGACTTCACTTGATAATGCCATGATAAACATTTGCCAGGCAGCAATCCAGTACGTTCTTACTACAGGTAAAAAGAGTGCATGGATCTATATCTGAGATAGTTTGCTGCTGGTTCTTGTTTTCTTTGACTTTTCTCTTCCTCTAGATGTGACATTAACTTTTCTAAAAATATATTTTAACTCTCTTTAAATGTTTAATGGCATTTTAATATTAACAAAATTAAAATTAAAATGAATATGATTTATCAAAGGAAGCACTGAGCCAAGGCTAATTTTTTAAAAAATAATACTTTAGACATAGCCAAAGATTGTGGGTTCAATTTCTCATGGTGTCTCCTGCATGTTATGTCAATTAACTTATGACAACCTTGGAAGTCCACTCATGCTGGAAATCCACACACACTGCCCCACAGCCTTTTTCTCCAAAATATACTTATAAAAATGGGGATTTTTTTAAAAAAAACTGATCAGCTCTCCTTATACCCTCTGTTGGACCATGCTTTGGTTTCATTAAAATCTGAAATACCTGAAGACATGGCAAAATGTCCCCTATTTTCTTTTTAAGTATAAGGAACATTTGGGGGGGTTAAAAGTATTTTTATACATCCCAGCTTTACTTTTTAATCTGTAGGTGGATATTTGAAAAGGGGACCCAGAGCACAAGGAATCTATAGTTTTGACCCTTAGGAGCTGCAAAAAGCTCACAGCCTGAACATTATTTGGAGAATCCAGTGACCAAGGGCCTTTTCACACGACCCCTAAGATCCGCTGGCCACTTAAATTTGGACCAGGGATCTTGGGGGTTCCTGCGTCCCCACCCCTCCGCAATTCCTTGCTCCTGTCTGCGTGAGGAGAGGAAGGAAAAAAGAGAAGAAAAAATGCAGGCTCACCTCCGAAGCTGCCCGGAGCCCCGTCGTCACCCTGATTTCTTCTCTTCTGTTTGTTTGTTTTTTGCCTCCCGCCCCTTCTCTTAAAGAGGCAAAAAAAAAAAAACAGAAGCGAGGAGAGCCCCGCACTCACCAGATTAAATCCGGACCTGGGGATTTTCACCCTCCTAGAGCAGGTACAAGAAAAGTGCGCTGGGACGCGCTTAGGTGGGCGTGGTCGCACTTAATTTCCTGCAAACTCCGGAGCTGGTGGGGAAACAATTGTAAGCTCCGGAGCTGGCAGCCATTTGCTGTGGAGTTTAGAGGTCATGTACAAAGGCCCCAAGAACAAATCAGGCAGATGACTTGCTAACTACCTTCAAATATTTGCTAAAAATCATTACAGGAGTCAGCAGTCATTAACATTAGATTTTGTGACATATTTGTCCGCACCCGTCCATACAGACTCCGAGATGCTGCTTATCACATATTAGGAACAATTTTGGAACCCTGGCTTTGATGACTACCATGTGTGGTCTGGTTGTTCTCTGCTTGTCTTTTGTCTTCTAATTATGACTGCCAGACCTATCTGCATAATTGCAATGCTAAGTGCCAGAGTATTGTAAAAAGGGAACACAAATAAGAGGTTTTGTGCAGATAATAGTTTTAAATGATTTTCATTGTTTGCTCAAGTGGTATGGCAATTCACTGAAAAGGTCATAGAGGAGGAAGGAGAAAACACACAGTATCAGAGGGAAATTGCCAGCAAATTTTCTATCATCACTCTTAATTGAATATACATCATTTTAAAGTAATAATTCTAGGAGGGAAATCAGCAGGGGGAGGATCTAATTTCACTGTCTTCTGAAGAGATGCTCAGCTTCAGTGTAGTAAAACATGTTGTCGTTCTGTGGTACAGAATGCCCAAATGCCCGGGCTTTGGAATGCCCCAGGAGGGAACAAACCAGCCTGTCTTTTTCTTGCAAAAAGCCCAGGCTCTAGCTGATCCCCAGGAAATCCTTGGCATCGCAAGTCCAGGCGGAGAAGTAAATTAGCTCCATCCCAGAACTATGTCTGGTCCTGAGCAGCCAGAAGTGAGTACACCCCTCACATATCGTAAATATTTTAATATATATATTTGATGTGACAACACTGAAGAAATGTGGCTACAATGTAAAGCAGTGAGTATACAGCTTGTATAACCATATAAATGTGCTGTCCCCTAAAAATAACATAACACACAGCCATTAACGTCTAAACCACTGGAAACAAATATGAGTACACCCCTAAGTGACAATGTCCAAATTGGGCCTAAGTAGCCATTTCCCCTCCCTGGTGTCACGAGACCCATTAGTGTCACAAGGTCGCAGGTGAGAAGGGGAAGCAGGTGTGTTCACTCTCACTCTCACATTTGGTGTTATCACTCTGTCTCTCATACTGGTCACTGGGAGTTCCACATGGCACCTCATGCTAATGTACTATCTGAGGATCTGAAAAAAAATGAATTGTTGCTCTACATAAAGATGGCCTAAGATATAAGAAGATTGCCAAGACCCTGAAACTGAACTGCAGCATGGTGGCCAAGACTATACAGCAGTTTAACAGGTCAGTTTCTAGTCAGAACAGACCTCGCCATGATCAACAAAAAAAGAGTTGAGCTGTGAAGTGGTAGTGAAATTTTTTTTCTGGAGATAGGGGGAAATCACTTAACAGAATCACCTATGGGGTGAATCCGTACAACAGAAAAATATTCATAATGAGGGATTAATCAATTTTCAATATATTCCTATGGGAAATTTGAACAAAGGAAAATTTGCTTAACAGAATTTCATTTGGAATGAATTAATTCCTTTATACAAGGTACCACTGTACTCACTGCTTAACATTGTAGCCAACTGTCATTTCTTCAGTGTTGTTACATCAAAAGATATATTAAAATATTTATGAATATTTATGATCATTAGGAAGGGTATCTCAATGCTACGGATCATTAGGAAGGGCATAGACGGATATAGAAAATAACTCAGCAAGTGTCATTTTGCTTCTTTATAAATCTATAGTGAGGCCCCATCTGGATTATTGAGTACAGTTCTGGTCACCATACCTCCAGAAGGATATTATGAAAATGAAAAAAGTACAGAGCAGGGCAATCAGAATGATTAGAGTACTGGAACACCTTCTTTACCATCTGAGGCTGCAACGGCTGGGCCTCTTCACTCTTGTACGAAGGTGCCTAAGAGGTGACCTGATTGAAGTTTATAAAATCATACATGGTGTGGACAAAGTAGGTAATGAAAAACTGCTTTCCCTATCACACACCACTAGAACAAGGGGACACTCCATGAAACTTTTGGGTGCTAGATCTCAAACAAATAAGAGAAAGTACTTTTTCACCCAGAGGATCACTGGTCTCTGGAACTCCCTGGCAGAAGAAGTGGTGGCAGCTGTCAGCCTTGACAGCTTTAAGAAAGGATTGGACAAATACATGTAGAACAAGGGTATCAATGGCTATCATTATGGATGCCTAAGGACAACAATGTTGCAGATATAGACAGGATATGCCTCAATACCATTTCCAGGGAAGCATAAGCAGGTGAAGACATCTGCTAGGAAATACCCTGAAGCAAATGCTGAGCCCCTGTGTGAGACAGAAAGCTGGACTGGATGGGCTGTGGCCTGTTCCCGCAAGGCTGTTCTTATGTTCTTATGTTCTTAAATGTGAGTGGTGCACTCACTTCTGTCATATACTCTACATTAGACATGGGCACAACTCGGCAAAGTTGTCATTTCTGTTTTCGGTTATCGTTTCCGTTACGTAACGGAAACGGTAACGATAATTAAGCCGTCAGAACTCGAACTCGAACCGAAAAAAGAAAAATTTGGTTGGGTTTTTCGTTTCCGTTTGTGGCATCACGGCGGTCGCGCAATGCGAAGCACAGAAAAAGTTTTCAAAAGATTTTTTTTTAAAAAAACCCGACTCCCGGCCAAAAAAGCAGGCGAAAATATGCCTGCCTGAGGCTTTGCCACCTACCAGAGGGGTGGTTTCTGGGGGGTCCCCGGCCTTTCCCCCCCTCTTCTCCTGTCCTGGGCTGCTTGCACCAAGCTGGGGGGGGGTCATCCTCGTCGTCTGTCTCGCTGCATGCCATGCGGTGGGGGGGGGATCCAAAATGGCGACCGCAATTTTTCTTTTGAAATCGTGGTCAAAAACCACACCACAGAAACATGTGAAATTCATTTATTTTAAATGGCTGTATTTTTATAGTAGCAGCAATGGGTTTTTATAGCAATAAAACGTCATATTGATTTTATTTTATTTTATTTTTTATTTTTTTAGACCTGCCCATTTGGGATGGGCATGGGATGGGACCATGCAATTTTTTGAACCATTCCACCAATGGCATCGCCATGTTTTTGACTGACACTTCTGGATGTCTCGGAGGGCATAAAAAGCCGAGGCACCTTCCAGAAATTGCAGTCGGGTGTATGGATGTGGTTGAGGGAGGAGGGCTGGCTGCTGGTGCTGGTGTGATCCGATGGAGATTGAGGAGGGAGGCTGGAGGCTTTAGGATTTAAGTTAGGCAGGCAGGGAGGGAATTGAATTTAGAAAATAATTTCTTTGATTCCCTGCAGCATTGTCTGCTGAAGGGAATAGCAGTTTATTATTTATTTCTTCTCTGGCAGTTTGAGGATTTTTTTCTGATATTGGATAAAGGGGGAGGTTCGACTGGGAGTGGGAGGTGTGGATTTATTTTAAATATATATTATATACTACCATTTATTTTCTATTTTCCCAACATCAATTTGCTTGCACACACACACATTTGGGGTGCAAGCCAAGAACAGAACCTCTATCCTAAGTGATTTCCTAACTGCCCACTCGCCCATCCGCCCGCGCCGCCACCCACCTGTGGCCCGTGCTGCCGCCCGCCCACTCGCCCACCCGTGGCCGCCGCCACCACCCATGGCCCCCCGCCACCGCTGCCCGCCCGCACCTCCCCCCCACCGCCCGCCCCCCACCCTGCCCGTCCCCTAGGGCGCAAAAACACCTAGCACCGGCCCTGATTGCAGGACGCCCCTATGCTCTGGGAAGTCAAATTGCGCTAAATCGCAGTGAAATGACAAACGACAAATGGAAATGACAAATTTTTGAAAAATTTCACGACAAACGGAAACGACACGAAATGGACCCGTTCCGACAAACGAAAACTCGAAACATCATTGTTTCTGGCCGTGCCCATGTCTACTCTACATTCTAAAAATTGGAGGTGGAGGTGGGGAGAAAGGTGATAGCCTTAAAATGTGAACCCACATATTCTTGTGAGCAGACTAGGATTCAGGAAACCTTGGTTCAATTCCCTGCTTAATCATTAAAGGAACAACAATGACAAAACCACTCCTTAATAGGGATGGAGACTCAGGTTGCAGGATCCATTATCAAGTCAGTCTTAAATTGCACTAGTGACTTAACTCAGTCTTCACTTGGGTTTTGCCCCAGTGTCTTGGAGACAGCTGATAACTCAGAAACCACCCACCCTCCCTTTTTCCCAGGGGAAAACACTTGTTTTTAATAGAGACTTTGGCTTATAACTTGGTACCAAAGACTTAGTTTCGGACTAGGCACTAAGGACTTGGACCTGAGAGTCAAACCCAAAGATTTCCCAACATCCCCGCATCCTAAACATCTCCCATATCTCAAACATCTTATTGGGGTTTCCATCAGCATCAAAGTGACATGCCTATCTTCATATGCTTGTCTGTAAATGTAAACTCTTAAACAGTTTTGAAGTGGTAGATCTGCCAGCTTTGCTTTCTCTCATATTCATCATGAACATGTTACATGTTGAGGCCAGTCTATAGCAGTAAAAGAGTTCTCATTTTTATTTAAAAAAATGGGGTGTGTGTGTCAAATGAATGCCTCATCCCATATGATACAGAAATATTCATTTCAGTAGCCAGGAGCATCGCACCAGAACTGGATTGATGCTGCACTCTCAACTTACGAAATGCATCATCCAATTTACAAATTTGTATATAAGGAGCCCCGTGATGCAGTGGTTAAATGCCTGTACTGCAGGTAAAACTGTGCTCACGACCTGCGGTTCAATCCCAGGTAGCCAGCTCATGGTTGACTCAGCTTTCCATCCTTCCGAGGTCAGTAAAATGAGTACCCAGCTTGCTGGGGGGCAATGGGTAGCCTGCATACTGTAATTAAACAGAGATTACTTGAAGTGGTATGGGGTGCTATATAAGCAGAACACTTTGCTTTATATATTTGCCCTCCTTTAACACTTTTTTCAGCTCACTGTTAGAACATTTTTATCCCAAACTTTTTACTTTATGGCCAATAAAATAAAATGTTTCTTCAAAGGCTCTTTTATTTTTATCAGCAGTTGCTATTCTGCTCTACTTTTCTGGCATGCATGTTTGGGAAAGTGTTAAGTGCTGTTGGGTTCACACGCAAGTCACCTCATGGTGCTAGGAGTTATTTTTGAGCTGATAATTAATATAAACATACTCTATTTATTATCATGTAAAAATAACATCTAACACAATGGGGAACACAGTGGAAAAGGAGATGAAAGTAGGCCTGGAGGAACCTTCAGGAATATAAAGGTTTATCCATAAACACTGACGTTCTCAAGTGCAATTCCAGAGTTCCATTTTGCAAGAATAACATGACATGGCAGTGCCATCAAAAGATGTCTAAGGGATTTAAAGAGTCACTACTGAGTGTGTTATTATGCGATGTCATGTAATTTTTGTCTTATGACAACCCTGTAAATGAGCAATATCCCTGCTCCTGCGGTCTCAAGCCTGTGGCTTTCTTTTGGACATCGGCTCCATTCATATTTGGTCTTGCTCTTTTCTTCCTGCCTTCCGCCTTTCCCAGCATTGTTGTCTTTTCTAGAGAATTGTGCCTTCTTGTAATGTACCCTAAGCAGGGCAGCCTCAGCTTCAATGGCTGATACTTCACGTTCAATTGCTGTTTGCTGTCCCACTGGGGACCGGTACGAAGAAATCTAGCTGCACGTCCATTGCGGAACGAGGGGAGTTCGTCCCAACCATGCTCCCTGAACTGCGATCTAAGAGGGATGAGAGATTACCCTCCCTGGCCACGGGAATCTCTTCATCTCGCTTCTTGTTCCGATACGAGTGCCCATGAGGTAAGGCTCCTCACGCAACGTGCCATTCTCCATCTAGTGGTAGGAGTGCGAAGTGCCATTCGCCAGTACATTCCCTATGGAGTCAGCAATGCAGTGCAGAGAGATTAAAAGACAAATGCCTCAAACTTAGCTCCGTAACACATTGAAGGCAAGGCTTTGGAGAATCGAAACATCAAAAAATGGAAGGTCATGCCGAAAAGAAAACAGAGAACAAAGGCATGGAATTTCACATTTCATCACGGAACGAGGAGGTGCGGAAACAGTCATGCCAGTATCATCAATCACGCCCGTGCATGCATGGGAACAGGGACAGAACCGCAAGAAGACCACGTGACCATGACCGACATCAGCACGCAACAAACTTCCTCCCGGGACGAGAGTGGACGTGAAGTAATCATCAATGTGATTGTCTCTAAAGATACTTCCTCTCTTGATTGGATCTAGGACCCACTTGTTTGTCTTTCTGGCAGTCCAGGGCATCCGCAAAGCATTCCTCCAGCAACATATTTCAGATTTTTTACCTGTCCATCTTTCGCACCCATACATGGTGATCAGAAATACAAGAGTGTGGATGTTGCTCGTCTTTGTTTCCACTGAACACCCTTACACTGGATGATTACTTTCCTAGTTTCTTCCTTTGCTGTCCTTCCTAGTTGCAGTCTTCTTCTGATTTCTGGGCTGCACTTTTCATTACGATTGTTGATTGAACCAAGGTAGCCAAAACAAATTTCTTCAAGATTAAAGTTGCATACTAATTCTGTAGTCATGATTTCGGTCACCTTCATGTTTAAGTGCAGACCTGCTTTGGCACATTCTTCGTTCACTTTTCCTAAAAGTGGTTTCAAGTTATTGATGCTTTCTGCCAGTAAAATGGTGCCATTTGCATGTCTTAAATTGTTTATTTTTTCCCACCAAAATTCTCTACCGAAAAAGTGAGGGAAAACTGGAAAATTCAGGCATGGCGTGGAAATATGGCTCCTATATTTTTTCCTTCCGCAGAGTATGTCCTAACTGTTCTACTTGAGCTCCATTGTTAACACAGGGATGTATCATAGACTCCTGAAGCAGGTCCCATGACTTATAAAAATCACAGTTAACATATTTGGGGACTAAAGGAGAACATTATTTTCCTCCCATTCATATAAAGAGTGATCATCTTGTGGATGACTGGAAATTACTGCACTGAAGCTACCATCAACTCTAAGCAGCATAGCCAATGATGAGAGGGACTGCAATCCACCAACATCTGGAGAGTCATCGGTTGACTACCCCTATGCCAACCACATAACTACACACCAAACAATTCCTGCTGTAATTGCTCACCATGTACCAGTAATTTCAAGACTTCTGATTTTCAATAAGAATAAACAGTTTCAACCAACCAGAGTAGAGAGCATAATATTCATAATCAGTTATTTATTATTAGGGAACTTATTATTTTTAAAAAATATATCTATACAAGTATTTTTGTTTATGAAACAAACAAAAGAATGAGGACAATTGACCCTCTGCTATTGCTTGCTTCCTTTTGCATACAGCTTATATAATAGAAAACTGATTAGGAATGAATTTCCCTGAGACTCAGCCTAATTAAGTAACAAAATACTGTTATGGTCAATAAAAATAGCTTACCTCTCTGGTGCCATTTAGATCAAACCCAGGCATTTTAATGCAGCTGATATTTTTTTTGTCACTCACTTTGACATTTTCTGGGCAGGAAAGATGTCATTTTACTACAATTATTCTGCAGAAGCTTTGTTCATTCTATTGATGTGTCTTAAAGCAAGTAGTGAAATCCCTTTCCCACCCCTAAAAAAAAACAGTTATTTGATTGACAGTCAGTAGGAGTCACCTTCCAATTTAAAACTCAATTTAAAATTAACCATCTTATTGTGTAAGAAAAGTATTTCATTCAATGCATTTCATTCACTAATTGTACTTAATTAGTTTGAAAGTTTAAACGCTACCTAGGTTACAAACATTGTAAGTTTCTATAAAATCTAGCCTGCAGCAGGGAACTACTACTTTTATATATTTTTAGTCACATCCTGGACATTTACAAAAACAAAGAGCCTTGCTGCAATCAAGCCTTTGTTCACCAGAGTTTGATACAGATGGGAATCAGGTAGGTGACTCAAAGTTGATTCAGCCTTCCATCCTTCCAAGGCTGATAAAATGAATACTCAGCTCACTGGAGGTCAGGATGTTGTTTCGGCAGTTATGTGGTAAATTGCCCAGTGAGTGCTCTAGCACCATGTGTTGGTTTAGCAGTGTGTGATGGCATATAAAACAATAGCAGCAAAACCATGTGCACCCCAACCCTGTATTAATTGTATTTTGAAAATAGTGGCCTCAAAACACATTCCCTTTTGTTGTACTTGAGGATTCTTGGGGGGAAAACCAAGGGTGTAAATAATTGAGCACAGTTTGAGAAGATGTTGTGGGGTTAGTAATGTTTTTTATAAATAATTGGACAAATCCAAACCTGTCTAAGCAGTAAGGTCCTTGGATGATTTGAGGGTTAGTGGTGGAGAAGACATAAACCTCTATATGTAGAAAAATGAAATGAAAGGATAAGCTATATCTTCAGGCTGTAAATCAAATAATCAAAGAATAATGGAGTGGGAAGGTGGATCCATCCCTCTACTCAGGGGCCTTGTGGTGCAGCGGTTACATTGCTGTACTGCAGCTAAAACTGTGCTCACATCCTAGAATTCCAGGTAGCTGGCTCAAGGTGCACTCATCCTTCCATCCTTCTGAGATTGGTAAAATGAGTGTGTGTGTGTGTGTGTGTGTGTGTGTGTGTGTGTGTGTGTGTGTGTGTAGCCTGCATAACTGAATTGTAAACTACCCCGAGAGTGCTTTAAGTGCTATGGGATGATACATAAGCAGAACACTTTGCTTCTTCTAAGTGCAGAAAAAATCAAGTTAAAATAAAACTGATGGATGGTGTTTAAGTTTCTCTTGAATGCCTCCAATTTCAGAGAATCTCCCCCTGAGGTAATTTGTCCCATTGTCATACTGCGCTAACAGTTAGGAGGTATTTTTTGACATTCAACTGAAATCCTTTTTTCCGTAACATTCTTACATGTTCCACATTCTGCGATGAACTGATCCTGCCATTCCTGTTTTATGACTACCTTTCAAGTATTTGAAAAGTTTTATCATATTTTCTGTTCACTCTTCTTTTCTCATGGTTAAACATACCAAGTTCTTTCATTCTTTCCTCATAGGGCTTGGTTTCCGATACCCTGATCATCCTTGCTGTCCTCCTCTGAACCTGTTTGTGAGCAAGCAACAAAGATATATGCACCCTCCTCTCATCAATGGCTGATGAGAAGAAAGAAAGAATTAGCAGAGGAGAGAGGTTAGATACAGGTGGCAGAGAGTGGCAAACTACCTAAAATGCAAGCCAAGGGCTGGGGCATGTGGATTTAACCCCCCTCCTATACAGCTACAGAAAATAGGGTCAAATGATTATCTTTAGACCTTCATCAATACCTTTGAGAGGATTGCAATGGTGGCACAATGGCTTAGGGAGCAGTGGGTGTTAATTATAACACCATGCTTAGTGGGAGTCATGCAAGAGGTGGTTGACACAATGGAGGCTGTGGAGGCTCTGGACTATGATAAAGTGAAGGCAGCTATTTTGAACATGCTTGATTTATCGAAAGAGACATATCATCAAAAGTTTAGAGAATTGCGAATCTAATCCCCGGGCAGTGGCTCAACTCATGAAGGCTAATGCTTTACGTTTGCTGAAATCTGCAGTGAGGTCCACCCACCATTTGGTGGAGCTGATGGTCATTGAGCAGCTGATAGTTATGTTGGCACAGGCACAACTGAACTGGGTGATGCGTAATTGACCTAGCATGTTGGAAGAAGCTGTTACACTGCTAGACCCATACAATGCTGCGGAGGAAATTGCAGGCTTGGGAGTCATACAAGGAGCAGGCACTACAAAAATAACGCCAGTCTGACAATGAACAAGCTGCTGGGAAAAATGCAACTGGATCCAACAATATGAAACCCAAGCAGGCAGAGAAATCTGGGAGCAGAGAAGGAAAATCCAGATGGCAGGTTGAGACTTGGGGACCTAGCTCACGGACCCCACCATGAGGCAGCAGTACCAGGAAAGCGAAGGACATCACCTGTTTTTCCTGCTGTCAAGAGGGACACATACGCTGGTAATGCCCAGTGGAGGAACATGTGTGTGCGTTGGCGTATATGGCTTATTATAAGGTGGGTGGGACTGAACATCCAGGCTGGATGGTGGAAGCTAAAGTGGCGGGGGTTACAATGTTTTGATTAGGGAGCCTGTTGAAGCACCTGAGGTAGAAGAGATAATGGTGAGATTCATCCACAGGGATTTAAAACCTAGCACTACCATTGAGCCTGAAGCAGAGATTGGAAACTCAAAATGCCTCTTGCATATAGGAGTAGTACCAGGGCTGGTATGTGAAATATTATTGGGGAGAGACCAGAAGGGGATTGAGATGCTGATACAAAAACACAAAAAGAGAGCACCAACCTTAGAAGCCTTTGGGGAGATGGAGGACATGCTGCCTAGGGTATCCACAGGTCAGATTAGAGTCTGGCAACAAGAATAGCCAGCCCTGTTACCTTTGTTGGAACATGCTCATCCAGAGAGTACAGTTAAGGAAGGAGTGGAAGGGTTCGAATTACAACATGGCTAGAGATGGGCACGAAATGGCAAAATGGCATTTTGTTTCATTTTTGTTTTATATTTTAAATTCAATTTGTTTTGTTTGGAACAAAATGATTTTTTTTAAAAAAAATTGTTTCATTCTTCATTTTGTTTCTTTTTAAAATGGTTTTTTTACAGATGACCAGCCCCAAAAGTCAGTGTTTTTCCCCCAAACTAGTACCGACCAGCTGGCTCGCGGTCTGGTCAGTGCTTTTTCCCCACCTAGCGCCAATCAGCCAGCCTGCAGGTCAGGTCGGTGCTTTGTTATTATTACTTTTTTTACCTAGCACTGACCAGCTGGCCCACAGAGCCAGTTGGTTGGCATTTATTGTTATTATTTATTTTGACAAATGCCAAGATTGGCACTTGTCAAAATAAATAATAAACAAAAATGAAATGAAACAAAATGAAAATTTCCATTTCATTTCACTTCATTTTTAAAAGGGCACTTCATTTTTCATTTCATTCTGTAATGAAACAAAAAATGAAAAATGAAACACAAAAAAAAATTTCCATGCCCCATCTCTAAACATGGTTCCTTGATGCACATTATGAATGTAACCAAGACAGTGCTGGTATTGCCAGAGGGGTTGAAAAACATGGTTTTATGGTTGGCCCATGACATCCCACCACAGATGAAGCCCTGATTCTATTGGCCTAATTTGAAAAAAGAGATAGAGCTTGTCCAGAATGCCTGAAAGTGCAAGGGAAACTATATCCAGGCGCACCACTTATTCCAATACTCCTGGTAGATAGGCCCTTTGACAAAATTGGCATTGATATAGTGAGCCCATTAATGAGATCATCAACCAGACATACTCATGCTCTGGTAATAATTTCTTATGCATCCTGGTACCCAGAGGTGATACCCTTGAGGTCCACTAGTGCCAACTCATTGGCCAAGGAACTGTTAGGAGTTTTCTCTAGACTAGGGTTCCCTAGAGAGGTCCTCACAGATCAGGGGACTAATGTCATGAGTGTAACCTTCAGAAAGATGTGGGAGATGCTCGGGTACACCCAATGTAAACCTCTATTTATGATCCCCACACAAACGGGCTTGTATAACAGTTGAAGACTATGCTGAGAAAATTGGTTCATGACAAACCAGGACAGTGGTATCTCTTGTTAGTCCCTTTGATGTTTAATATACATGAGGTACCTCAGGCATCAACGGGGTATTCACTCTTTGAATTGTTATATGGGTGTAACCCAAGGGGAGTGTTAGATGTTATCAGAGAGCAATGGGAGAAAGATGAGGACTCCCCACATTCAGTTGCTCAGCATGTGATGTAAATGCGAGACCATTCTTCTCTGCATTCTTCTTAACGGTTGGTGTTCAAAAATGGACACAAAACTCAAGATGAAGTCAAACCCATGCTCAATAGAGAAGAAATAGTGCTTCATGTGATTTGGAGCTGGTGCTTCTTTCTGTTCATCTCACCCAAAGAAGCATTTGCTTCACTCATTTTGAGTGGGAAGGAATGTTGCTGGTGCTTAGGCAGAGCAGAAAAGAAGCCTGTGAACAGCTGACTACATCATCCAATAGCAATAGGGTAGAGTGGTGATTTTTCAACCTTTGCAAAAAGTATCACTGGTATGGTATATTCCTAGATCTCTGGATCTAGTCTGCTTCCATTTTATCCTGCAGGCAGCACCACACAGTACCACTACCATGAGCAATGAAAGGAAACTGTTTTAAATTATGTAGAATAGAAGAACCTGCTTTGGCCACCTCGTACAAGCAAGGTAACAATTGTCTGAGATCTTCCCATGCCACCTCCAATGAGAAATGACAGGGAAGTTTATTTCTTTGTACTAGAGGAAAAATTCCAAGAGAATGAAATTTCTCCTTGATAACCTCCCCAACCTCTGCAAATAATTTTTAAAGTAATGCTGTAGCTCATGACAACTGAGTTCCAAACTCTTGAGATAAAAAAATAACATATGTCCTTTAGTAGAAGCCTTAGATTCTTTCTTTCTTTCTTTCTTTCTTTCTTTCTTTCTTTCTTTCTTTCTTTCTTTCTTTCTTTCTTTCTTTCTTTCTTTCTTTCTTTCACTGAAATTTTCTCAACTCCGGATATTTATTACTTAACCAAGTGTTGTTTTCCACAGAAAATATGTGACAGATTTATGAACACACACACAAAGCTATCTCGATGGGATTCCCACAGCTTTTCTTCTGTGATTTGTGACCACAACACCTTGTCTCTGTTAGTTAGCTGAGAGCTAGATAAAAGAATTACATCTCAAGTTGGGTAGAAGCATTTCTGTCAATGTCAGTGGACTTTTGCACTTTGTCTCCTGGGTTTCTGATACTCCGATACTGTCAGCATGTAGGTAGATAAAATTAGCATTTCATTCAGCAATTATTATCCAAAAGAGATTTTCTAGGTCTCAGGATAAACCCACTTTCTTTTTTAGCTGCATATTAGTCATGCATTTATGAGGCCTAGATCTGGTACTCAGGATGAAGTAGAGCTATCTTCTGATTAAGCCAGGAGGCACCCCCAGAAATTTTGTAGTAAGGGACACCCTTTTGTCTACTCTAGCCACCTAGGACCACATACAGGTTTTGTGCATGATTATGCGGTACCTAGGTTTACTCTTCTGGAACAAAATTTGGGAGGTTGCTTTTAAAACTGATCAATTAAAGTTGCCTTTTTAAACCATCCAATATTTAGTTACTATTATCATTGCAATTTCAAGAAGTAACTCTTTTTAAAAAAATAAAAGCTAAACAGTTACCTTCTAGTTCTTTTATAAAAATATATTGAGACTCCTATAATTCTGTGGTATCAAATGCCTTACTTGTGAGCCTTTGTAACAATGAATGCAACTGGAAACAATTAAAGTTACACAATAAAAGTTATGAAGTTTTCTTTATGAGGTTGCAGTTCTCGTTGGAGCATAGTACTGGAATATTGGAATCTTTGATAATCCAGTTTTGCAGTACTGGAACATTTGGTAGGTTCTCAGCTCCTAGGAATCCTAGACAAAGCAGACTATATAAAATTTATTTTAATGGATTCTAAATCCATTTCAATCTGTATTCAGGCCTTCTTAAACAACAGAGATGACATAGGTTTTCTTAGTGGACAACCTATGTCAAACTGGATAGGGGGCATGTGTCCCTGTTGGTTCTACTTGAACTATCTATCATCAGCTTCCAATGGAGATGGAAGGCCACCCAATCCAGGCCACCCAATTCAGGCCACCAGTTCTAGGCTGCTTTTCTGGGATGGGCCTGGGAAGTAGTGTTCTACAATTATTTCAGTTCTTCCTGAAGGGCTGGCCTCAGAAGGTAGTGTATTGGGAAAATTCTGTTTGACATCCTGGCTATTGGCTTCTGGGATCTTCTAGGTGGTCTGAAATCTGTCGTTTCAGTGCCTTCAGCATGATGAGGACACTTAACCCTAGCTCTCCTTTATTTTTGATTCCAAGTAATCCATTCTGTTCTCAGGATAAATAAAATGACAACCCAGACAAGACTCAACTGATTTTTGTCAGCCAAGACATGGATGTTCTTACAATCCCCTGAATAATCATGTCGTGCAGGTCATGTGTGCTCTGTGATCAACCCTAAATCTAGATATGCAAGTTTTGGCTATGGCCAGAAGTGTACTTTCATAGTTAAAACTGATGTGCCAACTCTTTCTATGCTTTGAGATGTGTGACCTGGCTATGGTGACACACACCTTTATTACTTTTCATCTGGATTACTATAATGCACTCTACATGGGGCTACCCTTGAAGGCTGTTCAGAGATGTCTCCTGGTTCCAAACACCACCACCTGCTGCTAACTGGCACTGACTACAGGGAGTTCTCTTATTACAACAGTTTTGCTGGCTGTCAAGACTGTTTCTGGGCCGAATTCAAAGTGTTGATTATGACATATAAAGTCCTATGCAGCTTGGGTCCAGGCTGTGTAAAGGACTGCCTCACCCCATCAGAGCCTCTTTGACTTTTAAGATATGACCCATCTCTTGGTCCCAATATTTTCCAAATGGAGAGGACATGAAAAGGGGTCTTCTCAAGGGCTTGGGTTGCACTGCCCAGAAAAGATAGGCTAGCTCCATTCCTCTTGCGCTTTTTAGGCAAAAAACCTTTCCAGAGCTTTTTAAATTGTTATAAACATATTTCTTAAAATGATTTTAAGCTATGTTTTTTCATATTGTTATATATTGTCAATTTTTTCAGCAGTTTTTATAGAAGTCTTGTGCAAATGTAGAGAACAAACCATCTCACTCATGTTAGAATACGTACTATCAATTTTTAAAATATTTTTTATTTTATATACCTTTTTATAAATAATTTTATATTTTATTTATATTCTGCTTTGGAGTGTCTGTTATCTGTCAATTAGAGATGGGCACAAAACAATATCTTTTTTCAGTTTTCATTTTTTTCCTAATGAAACAAAAAACAAAGTGCCTTTTAAACAATGAAACAAAATGGAAATTTTTGTTTCCATTCTGTTTCATGTTTCATTTTTTCATTTTTATTATTTGTTTTGACAAGTGCTGATCTCAGCTCTTGCCAAAATAAATAATACAAATAAGTGCCAATCAGCTGGCGTGCAGGTCCCGTGCTCCAGCTGATCAGTGCTTGTTTAAAAAATAAAGCGCTGATCAGCCAGCAGGGCCCCAAGTAGCTAACAAAATAAAAAATGAAAAATGAAAAATGAAACAAAATGAAAAATGAAACAATTTTACATAAAAATTAATTTCAAATGAAACAAAACAAAATGGAAAAAATGAAACAAATAATGAAACAAAATGCCATTTTCGCATTTCGTGCCCATCTCTATTGTCAATATAATTAGTTAGTGTTTCTGACATGAACAAAGAAAGCAGTTTTTATAGTGTTTTTATCCTGATCATGTTGTATTTTTAATTGACTCCTTGCCATCTAGAATATCCTTATGGGGAGATACATGGCACAGAAATAAAATAAATAGAAAATACATATTGCAGAGTTTTATTCTACTTAATTCAAAAATAAAGAAATAAAAAGGGATTAATTATAAGTAATTCATTGTTTGTAACTACTTGCTCACAGAATGGAATTAAGTGGTGTAGAGACCTAATTATACACCTAATTATACACCTTTGGCAATGTTAAAGATTTTAAGTTTAGAGAAAGGTAAAACTCCTACCTTGGTTATTCTGAATGTTTCTAAAAGATAAACTGAAAATTTATTCAGATTGGAAATGTTAAGATAAGCAACCAACTAAAAAGAAGCCTTTTGGAGAAATGTAGTATGTGTGTCAGTGTTAAAGATTCAGGTTGTTTGTTTAGAAGGCAGTGTATTTATTCATTTATTCATCTCCACAATGCTGTCTTGTTAAAATATTCCAAGAAGCAAAGAAAAAGAAATGAAAAAAGACACAAACATAGGATTGCATTCATCAGATCCAAATTTAGTCAGAAATGTGGATAAAAATCATAGAATCATAGAATCATCATAGGGTTGGAAATGACCTTGGAGGTCTTCTAGTCCAACCTCTTGGCCAAGACAGAAGACCTCATACCATCCTGAATAGATGGCTATCCAATATCTTTTTTGAAAATCTCCAGTTATGGGGCAACCATAACATAGGGAGGCAAGCTGTTCCACTGTTTAATGGCTCCTACCATCAGGAAATTTCTCCTTATTTCCAGGTTGGCTCCCCTTCTGATGCATTTCTGCTAGGGATGGGCACCAAATGAAAAATGAAACACTGAATTATTAGTTTGTTACATAACAAAACAAAATGAAATGAACCGGGAAAGCAGTGTTTCGTTAGTAATAAAACAAACACCTTTTTGTTTTCATTAAAAATGAACCAATTCGTTTCTTTGTAAAACTGCTCCCCTGGATCCCAGAGGCACTGAATTTGATGGGTACCTTCCTTAGACTCTCTCCTTTAAGCCCTCAAAATTTGGAGAGATTTGGGGTTCAGGGGGCTGAGTTATTCATCTTCAAAGGGGGTTCTCCCAGAAAACATTTCTAATTGCAATGCTATGTGCTATGTGCAATGCTATGTGCTATGTGCAGCTAACCTCCACAAAATATGGATTTCAGTGCTTAAAAGATGGTCCCCAGAGTGCCTGCAATTTTCTTGTTGCTGTCACTGGCAAGGAGAAAACTATAGCAGTTCCTTGAAACAAGTAACATATATTCTTAACATGAATTAGGGTAGGAATGAAATAAGCCCTTGACATTTTTCTCTACAATAATTCCTGACATTTTAACCCCGTGTGGAATCCTCCTGGGACCTTCCCAGTGACTGGGAAATTTCCCAGAGTAGCAGTTTAGCACTGTTCTTTCTGGTTTTCCTTTTTTACTCATAAAATTAAGTTTGACAGTCCCCTGCTGCTTGGACTTGAAGTGATATCTTCCACAGGGCTTTTAAATCTTTTTGTTGTTCTTGTCAATAATAGGTTCTTACACTGGTCAGTTTCAAAATGTTGTATATGGAATAGCACAGAACCATGTGACACTGGCCCGTGTCAGAGTTTGGAATGGACAAGCACAGCCCTGCCAGTGCTGATAGGTCGGCCGCAAGCCAGCCCGGTGTTGTCATCAAATTTAATTTTGTGTTGAGAACTGGCAAGAAGGGAGAAATCTTGTATAGCTTTATGTTGGTGTAAACTAGATCAGGTGCTGGAAACATTTAAACACAAGGAATGGTTCCCTTTGCCAGCCCTTTTGGATTCTGAGTCTTCCTTTTGAATTAGGGAAGTGTATGAAAGCCTTATGATGAAGACGAGGGACCTTCTAATGGTTATCATCATCATCATCATCATCATCATCATCATCATCACCACCACCACCACCAACAACAACAACAACAACAACAACAACAACAACAAACACTTGCTGAATTGCTGCCACTGCTAGGATTAGGACCTCCACTCCCAATCTGACAGTATTTTTTTATTTTGAAGAGGGCAGGCAGGCAGGCAGGCATGCAAGAACATCATAAATACAGCATGCAGTCTGATGTATAATAATAATATATGTTTGTTTATGTGCAATATATGAATAATATATTAATATAATATATTATTCATATAGTGTATATGCAAAAAAACAAAACAAAACCCTGATTCCCATAATACAGGAAGATTTGGGTTGAGGGGAGGCCTATGATTGTTGAATGGATGAATTTGCCTCTGCAAAACAGAACAGCAGACACTGTTTGGTGTTCTGTTCTTAATATAGCAAGCAGTGATCTGTGAAAACTGATGCTAAGGCAATCTGATTCATTGTTTGCTTTCACAGCAGTAGGTAAAACTTAACTAGGCATTGATTAGGAATCTTCTACTTATTTTTTTTTCATTTGAAAATGAAACATTTTGTTACTCTGTAAAATGGCTCCCTTACCCACCAAATTTGGTGCCTCTAGGACCCAGGTGAACCATTTTATAGAGTAAAAATTGTTTTGGTTTTGATTCATTTCATTATGAATTTTTTACAAAAATTCATTTAAAAATGAAACAAAATGAACCCTAGTAGAAATGAAACAAAATGAAACAAATGAGTTTTTCCGTTTCATGCCCATCCTTAATTCAAACCCATACCCATGTTTTTTTCTTTTTGGTTTAAAATGTTCCTGTTCATCTGAGGGGGACTTTTTCAAATCCAGAAGTGACATAAAACATTGAAGACATCAGAGACAGCCAACATCTCAAAGATTGCATCTACAATCATTAAAGCATCCTGCCCCACAAAAAGTGGGGATCAGAGCCATGGAGAAAGGTGAACACTTCCAACATTGGGAGAGAGATCTATAAATCTTGGATTTCTGTAGGTTGCCCACTCTTTGTGAGATTTAGAACATCTGAAGAGTACTGAAGAATGTACCTACTAAAAATGTAAAAAAAGCTGGAAATGGTTTGGCATTGCTTTCTTTTGAGGTCTTCAGAATGATGGGGACTGTTGCGGATGATCAGTGGAGACAATCAATAGATGATGATTAAGAATCAAAGTAGGGAAATGTATATGTCCTCTAATTAAGCAGTCCCACAAGGCCATTTCCTCAGAGATACATGCCTTGGCAAGTGGACTTGCAAAATACAGTATGTCAGTGTTTACTTTCTCAGAACCAGCCATACTAAAGATAAATCATGTAGCTGAGGAAAATAAGGCTCAGCTCTTCCTGACCGGAGAGGTGAAGAGAGGGGCCACTTTCCCTCCAGGAGGCAAAACGATGCGAGATCAGGTGAGATGTGCCTCTTTGGAGGCAAGCGTTCCATGGAGCCATTCATTGGAGTGCTGCCTCAGGGGGGATCTGACAGCTACCATTTTGTTTTGGTTGTGGGTGCCATTTTGAGGCTATGGTGCAGATTTGAGAGGCTCTTTCATTTGTTATTAATTTGGGGGGTGTTATTGGTGTGACGGCGAGGGGTTGCCTCGCTCCCTCCTACCCACCCCCAGTGGGGGCAGATGTGGAATCCTGTGGTGGAGGCAGCAAAGCAGTGGGCATGGTTTGTGGGTAAGCCACAGGAGGTTTGGAGAAGGGGTATCCACACACCCCTTGAAATTTTAGGGGACCCTAAGGAGAGTGGCGGGGAGAGTATTAACCGGCAGTTGTGTCCTATGGGTGGGGCAGGTGCCCCTGTGTTGGGGCAACACACAAATATATAAAAGAGACATAATAGAAGCTCCTGGGGGCAGGCATTCTATAGTAATATTAAGCCAAGAGTAGGCAAGGGACAGGCAGGGGAGATGGGGTCCAAAAAATGTCACACTGAACAACCAAGATCAGACTTGATGGTTTGAATAATGTTTGAATTACTAGTGACAATTTCTTAGTGAAACCCACATTTAAAGGTTTGGGACACCAACTTTGATACCCAGACCGGTGTTTAAGGGACTACCAGTTCTTGTTGCATTCATCACAGAGTTCAGGGTACAGCCAAAATCTCTTGATCATTCAGGGCCCTCAGTTTGAAGATCCTGCATCTCTGCTCTGATTCCTACACCTATACTATCAACACAGAGTATGACACTGATATTTCAGCATATGGCTGCTGCTTATTAAGATTTCAATTAATTTTAATTTTACATTGATTCCTATCTGCTGTGTTTCTTACTTTTTTGGCTTGAGATTCTGCACATCAAAGCATATTTCATATTAGGTTTTGTGCCTTGTCTGTTCTCTTTGTTTCTTCCAGTTCCTCTAGGCTATTTACTGAAAAAACCTCCCCCACCCTTTTTTTTGGGGGGGGGGAGGTGGTAGTGAATAATTTATTTGACAAATATACCCCTCTATCTGTTTGGAACAGAACAGTGAGCAGGCTCAGGTTCTCATGAGTTTTATCATGATTTATGAAGACCTTCGTTCAGTTCAAGAGAGGTATCTGCTAATCATTTGTGTCAGACAAGTCATTGGCTGTTTGTTCATTGATCCTAAAGTGAAAGATTATTACTTTGTCAAGAGATTAGATATGTCCTGCACTCAGAAATAAAACAGTGGCCAATTTTGCTTAGCATAGCAATTTGCATTAGAGAAGGCCTGCTCAAATGAGTCAATGGGAACTTGGTGAGTCAATTCATCTCCACATTCCATGGGTTCAAATGGGCCTCCTGTAACTGCAACTAACTTTACAAAGTAAGGGCGTTTATACACGACCCCTAAACTCCAGGGCAAATGGCTCCTAGCTCCGGAGCTTAAAAATGTTTCCCCACCAGCTCCGGAGTTTACAGGAAATTAAGTGTGACCATGCCCACTTTAGCATGTCCCAGCGCACCTTTCAAGTACCTGCTCTCTGGAGGTGAAAATTCTTTGATGCGGTGTAACGATAGTGAGTGCGGGGCTCTCCTCGCTTCTGTTTGTTGTTTTTTGGCTCCCACCCCTTTAAGAGCTACTTAAGAGACTGGAATGTTGCCGTGGCAAGAGCGAGAGGCAGAACAGAGGTGAGCCACATCACTTTTCTTCCTGTTTTTTCTCCTTCCCCTCACGCAGCCAGCAGCCAGGAGTGCGGAAGGGGTGGGAACGCAGGAAAAGCGACAAACCCCTAAGATCTCTGGTCCAAATTTAAGTGGCCAGCAGATCTTAGGGGTGGTGTGAAAAGGCTCTTAGTTGCAGTTAGAGTGGGCCCATTTGAATTCATGGAACCTGCAGAGAAACTAACTCAGCAAATTCCTTTTGATTCATTAGGCTTTACCCTTTTGATTTACTATGCTAAAAAAGGGTTTTATTTATTTATTTAAAATACTTTACCCCACCTTTCCCATTAAAAAAGACCCAAGGCAGCTTACATCTGTAAAAGACAATGTTTAAAGGCAAAAAGAGCAAATATACAAATTTTTAAAAACTTAAACAAAACACACCAAGAACACATTAAAAGCAACAAGGTATAACAATCCACTTAAAAACCTCTTGTAGACAGACAGACCGTCACTAAGGGAAAGCCTCTCTGAAAAGGCTTTCTGTTTGCTTGCAGAAGAACAGCAAAGCTGGGTTCAGCCTAGTGTCCAGTGGCAGGGAGTTCCAGAGTCTGAGAGCAGCCCTTCTCCTGTATCCCAACACATGAGCCAGTGAAAGAGAAGGGTCTGAGACCAACACTTTCCCTGATGATCTTAGCTTCACCTAGGCAGGCTCATAAAGTAAAATGTGGTCCTTGAGATAACTTGGACCCAGACTGCTTAGGTTTTTATAGGTTCAAACCAGCACTTTAAATTGCACTTGGAAACAGACCAGCAACCAATGGAGATGCTTTAACAGGGGGATTCTGTGATTCTTGTAACCAATACCATTAAGAATCTGGCTGCTGTCTTTTGGACCCAATGAAGTTTCTGAACAGTTTCCAAAGGCAGCGTCATATAAAGGTCATTGCAGCAATATAGCTGGGAAGTAAACTAGAGCATGTGTCACCAAGCCTTTTAACAGGAATTTTTAGGTGTTGTGTCATTTTCTGCACAATCCTAAGTGGCAACAAAGTACAACTGGGGTTTGCCTTTTGGCTTTTCATCACTATTTGGCTCTTGTCACTATTGTCACTAAAAATACGTCACTAAAAATACGTAATCAAAATTGTTTTGCAAAGCGGCCATGAAAATATTGCCCTGCATTTTCTTTTCTGCTGGTAAAAAGAAGGCAATGCATTTTTAATGCAAAATGCTCCAAATTACTTGCATGGTCAGAGTAATGATAACAACAACTGAGTTGCTGAGAAGTAGTGCTCCTTAAAAAGAACAGTATGCCAAGCTCTGTCCATGTCTTATTTATGCATAATCTAGCATTTTTGTCTGTATCAAAGATCTAAGTAGATAATGGCTTGTGGGCCACATTTTAATAATTAACACTTTTTTTAAAAAAAATGCATATGCTCCAACCCTTCCTTGATCTTAAGTAGTTTTCATACAAATCTGGGATGTGCAAAACATCAGCTCTGCTCAGTGAGAACTCGTCTGTTTGTTTGACAAATTCACTTCTTACCTAAAAAGGTAGATTTGAAAGTACCTGTATTACATAATTCAGCATGCTGATAGCTCATACCTGGGCAAGGATAAGAACAAGGGGTAGAGGATTAACATGACCATAATGTGCTATGTATTTCATCTCTGAGAAGAAGAGATTGAACAGACTAGAGATGGGCACAAAATGGAAAACAAAACACTGTTTCATTGCTTCGTAACATAACAAAGTACAAAAGTGTAGGATACATTTCATCACAAAATGAAATGGAATGTCATTATTTCCTCTAGGAATGAAACAATTCTACCTAGAGGAAATGGCAGGGGAGATTTCTCAAGGTCTTCTCTGAAAGCCTCCAAAATTTGGAGAAGTTTAGGAGTCAAGTGGCCAAGGGTGTTTATACACGACCCCTAAACTCCGGGGCAAATGGCTCCCAGCTCCGGAGATTAAAAATGTTTACCCACCAGCTCCGGAGTTAACAGGAAATTAAGTGTGACCCCGCCCACTTTAGCCAGTCCCAGCGCAGCTTACAGGTACCTGCTTTTTGGATGTGAAAAATATTTGATCCGGTGTAAGGATAGTGAGTGCGGGGCTCTCCTTGCTTCTGTTTGTTGTTTTTCTGCCCCCCTGCCCCTTTAAGAGATCTGAATGCTGCCGGGAACAGAACGGAAGTAAGCCGGCATTCTTTTCTTTCTTTTTTCTTCCTCCCTCAGGCAGCCAGCAACCAGGAAGTGCGGAGGGTGATGGGGACAGAGGAAGAGCGACAAACCCCTAAGATCTCTGGTCCGAAATTAAGTGGCCAGCGGATCTTAGGGGTCGTGTAAAAAGGCCCTAAGTTACTAAGCTCCAAAGGGGGTGACCCTAGGAAAAATCATTACAATTGAATTGGGAAGTCACACTAGCCCCCTGTAGGCAAGTGATTAGCAGCTTTGCTTCCAAATCCTGATTCAATTAGAAAGATTTTTTTTCTGGGGCACCCCATTTGGAGCTTAATAACTCAACCCATTTAGTCCCAAACCTCATCAAATTTGGGGCTTACAGAGAAGAGCTGGAAGAAGCTGCCCAGTGGTTTTGGTGCCAATACATGGCTGTAATTCATATTTTTTGAGTACATAGAATCATAGAATCATAGAGTTCTATGGATGGCCCTTGAGGTCTCTAGGAAGAGCAAAAGAGAGAGACTAAAATGATTACTGGGCTGGGGCACCTCCCTTATGAGGAAAGGCTAAAACATTTGGGGCTCTTTAGTCTGGTAACAAGGCGCCTGAGGGGGGGGGACATGATTGAGCCGTACAAAATAATGCGGGGCATGAGTAACGTGGATAGAGGGTAGCTCTTCTCCCGCTCACAAAATACCAGAACTAGGGGACATACACTCAAATTGAGGGCTGGGAGAGTAAGAACAGACAAAAGAATTTTTTTTTTCACCCAGCGCGTTGTTAGTCTCTGGAACTCCCTGCCACAGGATGTGGTGATGGCATCTGGCCTGGATGCCTTCAAAAGGGGATTTGACAGATTCCTGGAGGAAAAAGTCCATCACAGGTTACAAACCATGATGGAGATGTGTAACCTCCAGGCTTAAAACCAGGGTACTTCAAAGGCCAGATGCAGGGGAGTGGTATTAGGAGACAGATATCTAGTCTCGTGCGCTCCCAAACGCATCTGGTGGGGCCACTGTGAGATACAGGAAGCTGGACCAGATGGGCCTTTGGCCTGATCCAGCAGGGCTCTTCTTATTTAAGGGTCATCCAGTCCAACTCCCTGACATGCAGAACCCCATCACAGTACGTCTGACATATGCCCATCCAGCCTCTGCTTAAAAACCTCCAAAGAAGGAGACTCCACCACCCTCCATGGCAGCATATTCCACTGCTGGACAGCTCACACTGTCATGAAGAATTTCCTAATGTTTGAATTGAATCTCTTTTCCTGTAGTTTGAAACAATTTCTCCGAGTCCTAGTTTCTGATGCCATGGGGGGAAAAACAGGGACATCCTTTCAAATATTTAAACATAGCTATCATATCCCTTCTCAGCCTTCTTTTTGTAAGGCTAAACATTCCCAGCTCTCTAAACATAACAAAACATTATGTACTTAAAAATATATATAATAGCCATGTTTTGACATGGAAATGGCTGGGTAGCTTCCTCAAACTCCTCCCTGTAAGCCCCCCAAATTTAGAGAGGTGTGGGGTTCAGGGTGGTGAGTTATTAAGCTCCAAAAGTGGTGCCCCTAGTTAAAAAATCTTTCTAATTGAATCAGGATTCGGAAGCAAAGCCATTAGTTGCTCGCCTGTGAGGGGCTGGTATTGCAGTTTCTGGATTCAATCCCCTATGTCATCCCCTTTTAAGCTATGCTTTATAAAAGTAAGCTGGTCTTTTAAAGGCCTAAATCAGGCCTGGGAAAAGAAAATGGACTCCAGAAGGGACCTAAAATTATTTTGCATTGGAGGCAAAAATGTGTGGTTGGAGATATGTTAGAATTCAAAAGAGTTCCAAAGAAGCTTGGAGTGGAGTACTTTGCCCACAAAGAGTTGGTAGATGAAGCCTGGTGCTTTTGAAGCCTTGTGAATCACTCTCCATCCAAACTTTCTTGAGATCTTTCACTATTAGTAAAGAACTAAGACTTCCCACATATCGTTGAGGTTTTGGGGTTAAAGCCAGCTATCTAGATCCACTTCTAAAAGATGCTGTCCTACGCTGCTCAGTATTCAGTCAGCATCCCATACCCAGTATGCATAGTCCATTCTTATCAAGAGTTTCATCTGGTGCCCTCTTAAAACACCCTCAGGGAACCATGGTGTTCTTGGAATGCAGCTTCCAGAAGCCTTCAACACTAACTGTGGTGGCCAAGATTTCTGGGAGTTGCAGTCCAAGAACATCTTGGTAACCCAAGATTGAAAAATATGCCTGTGAAGATTCTCAGTCACCCAGGTGAGGTTATCCACAAGTTGAGTCATGGCAACCAGACGGAGCTTTCTTTTCTTGTGAGATTGACTAGTTGATGAAGCTAGTTCTTTTCTTGTGAGATTGAGTAGTGAAAAGTTTCGATCTCACAAGAAAAGCAGTCCAGTTGCCATGAATCAATTTCTGGACAAGGATGATTTTAGGAGGTTCCATCCTACAAAATGGTTGTGATACTATTCTGCAAGACATCTTCAGCTTTTCCAAATGTGATGACACCATTGTCTTGTGTGTGATAGGTCATATTTTGGATACACAAGGGCAGACATGTTCAGAGTTTGACTGATTTATGTTATGCTTGTTTCAAACAACATATAGATCAATGGCATCATAGGCTGCACTTGATAAAAAGTACTGCATTAGATGACTTTGTTGGCCACAAACTGGATCACAAACTGAAGCAAAACAAAGCACCAAACATATGGTGTGACGTACGCAGGTAGCCTTCCCTTGGGCATGAACCAAAAACCAGACTGCAAATCAGTTCAGTTTTCCAGTTGGTTCATGATTCACGGCTAACCACGAACTGTCATGAACCTCCATTTTTCATGCCCATCTCTAAAACCAACTGCTGTTACTGAAAGGATGATACAACATGCTGCATATTTTAGTGCCTCCTTCCCTGAGATCTTTTCACTCTGAAAGCCCACAATCAGCTAAGGATGTAAATTGCTATTAGATTTGTACACATGCAGTTTGTGAGAAAAAAGGGGGAGGAATCATCTGTGCTATCTCCTCATTTTCCGTGTCTTTCTTGGAAAAAAAGTGCTTCTCTCTCTCTCTCTCTCTCTCTCTCTCTCTCTCTCTCTCTCTCTCTCTCTCTCTCTCTCTCTCTCTCTCTCTCTCTCTCTCTCTCTCTGTGTGTGTGTGTGTGTGTGTGTGTGTGTGTGCACTCGCATATTTAATTAAATGCAGAGGACAATAACTGATATCTTGTTGGCTGCATGCTCTAAAGAGCATTAGTCATATTTTGCCTGCTGTGATTCCTGGGGATATCCTATAGAAAAACCTCAGATTTTTTAAGAAATCAGCATATTTGCATCTGCAGCAATCAGGAGTTTTGCGCCAATTGCATTTATAGTTTGTACACCTTCTGAAGACATGATGAGGAAACATGGCATCTTGGAGTAATGCTGGAACTAAGATCTTTCAACTGTCACAGTGCACACTTGTCGTTGCTGAGCCAGCCTTATCTGAGTAAAATGAAAAGCAATTTGATTCTTTCAGATCCCTGCGCTCAACCAATCTGTCATCACGATGGGCATTTTGCTATTAAACAATATAAATTTGTATCTTCAGGTAGACTGGCCTGCTTCTCTACAAAAGTCAAAAATAAACATTGGTGAGTAGTAACAACAACTGTGAAAACCCAAAGGAAAATGCAATGGGCGCATTTCTTCTTTTTCTTAGTATTAAGGAATCATCTGCAGGTACATTAATTGAACCTAGAATAGGCTCCTTAGAGGCACCCTGCAAGTGGATACATAAAATCCAATAGAACATTGCTTACAAGATGTTACTATCTCCAGTCATTAAAAGTAAATTCAACTTGTTAAGTAAATGAAGCAAATTATTTTCTCTTACGCCTTTCATATGGTCTTGTTGGCATCATGATTGCTTGCTTAATCGTTAATTCCATCATTTATCTCCAGGCCACTGGGACAAATTAGGAAAGGTCTGCTTGCCCTTATGAGCTTGTAAATTTATGTTTCTCCTTTTAGTATACAATCCTCTCACTAACTAAGCATCCATGTAACCTGTCCTTCAAAGAGAAGGGGTTAGCAAAGAGTGATTGTTCCCTTGTATCTAAGAAGCAGAATTCTAAAATTGTAAAAATACAGTTTGACTGAATTGTCTACAGCCAATTCGAATTATGAAAGTCAAATGGGGAAACATTGACCTGGTTCTTGAAATTATTTGTTAACCAGTGGAATTAGTGAATAAGGATCAAATGTGTAATTGTGGGCAAATTGCCTGTTCATCTTTCATAGAGTAAACAACATGTGTCCTACTGCACAGAAAATACTGGTAAGCCTATATTTGAAGACTGTCAAAGGACTATCCTTTATTTCAAGATGTACTCAGTTTGAAGGGCATTCCGGTCTAAGACCAAGAGCTTTGAAATTGTCCATCCACAGTCAATCTAGACCAGTGGTGGTGAACCTTCAGCACTCCAGATGTTTTGGACCACAACGCCCAGAATTCCGAGCCTAAATTGCCAATGATAAAGGGCTGAGGGAGTTGTGGTCCAAAACATATGGAGTGTCAAAGGTTCACCGCCACAGGCCTAAACTGTAGGCCCACATGTCATTTGGTCACAGTCTTCTCCCTGTGTTATCTTTGTCTTCTTCCTCTTTTTGACAATGTACAGGTGGTTACTCTAGTCACTAGACAAAATACAAAAGCTCATCTAGAATTCAGAAATAATTTGTTAATTCTGTTAATTCTAAAGATGAATGACATTTGGATCAGTTAACCAAGAGAAGTAGGCCAATTTCCTCAACAAATTGTGGTTCCTCACTAAACCTATACAGGTGTTTGAAAACTTTTTTTTTCAGTCACGTATCCATCACAGTGCAAACTCCTTTTGCTACAACAATGGCAATTTTTCTCCCTGTTTCCTTAGTTGCATTGCTTGAAACAGTGGTAGAAAATAATGTCTCTGCCTCTTCCTGGCCATAGCAATTTTCTAAAAGGAAGAAAATCACCACAATCAGATAAAGAGGAGGTGAGGAGGGGCATATGATTGAATGAAGATGCCACAAAAAGAAATTCTTTGCCATTTCAAATGGCAAATTTAGCCAGAATGTTGGGGCCATAACAATGGTCTCCATGCTTGTTTACATTAAGCAGTAATTTGGATGATGTTTCATCATAAAATAAATTGAGTTAAATCCATTTATGATACAGGTAAAGCTGCATCAGCTATTCTATTGGCCACATTTTAGATTTAAACCAACTGGGTTGAATTCATCAACTTTTCTCTGTACAGTACAAATGAAACTATATGGTAGTCTTCAGTATTGTTCACATTGTGTATGAAATCGATTCAACTGATCAAAAACATTTCAGCTACTTGAATACAATCAACATTACAGATATTCTATTATGCATCCAATTATTATTTCATTTTATACAACAACAGTGAATTCAAAATGCTTAAAGTGGCAATGAAATTATTATTGTTTTTGTGATCAATAATAATAACTTTACAAACCTAGATAATGAGTTAATATCCAGAATATGGCGAATTTTTCCTCATCAAATGTTTTCTTTAGCTTGCTTGTTGTTTGTGAAGTACTGCTGATATGCTAGTAATCTGCTGTCTTACACATATTTTGAAACATTTTTCAGTTCTCTCCCCCCCCATCTTTTCTTATACTTCCATCAAGTATATACAGCTCCCTCCAACTTCTCTCTCAGATTTTTAGGTTCCAATTGTTTATGAGACATCACCAATATGACCAATCTTTTTTTCTTCGTTTTGTACATATTATGCATTTCCAGCATTTTTTCCACTTTACATCTTGCTTGCTTTTCCTTACACTTTTCTGATACACAGAAGTAATTATGTACATTGAATCAAACACTGCACATGTACAAAAAGTTGTTGTAATACTGTTGCAGTGTCACAGCAAAATCCCATTGGGTTTATGGGTATTAAATTATAACAATCTGTCAGGAAAAGTGGAGGATGTGAACTGAAAAAGGAGGCAAAGTGCCTTGGAATATGGAGATATCTTACAAACGCAAGGAGTGTAGTCTAGAGTGCCCATCCAAAATGCTGAGGCAGACTTTAAAGATTTTCCATTCCCCATGAAGAATCTCACAGCCCGCACAAGACTAAAATGCCAGAAAGGGTTTATGATTTCTGCATTTGGCAAAATATACTTTGCCTTCCTTTGCAAGCCTGATGTCTTTTTCCTTTTGTGAGGCTAAGTGTGTGCCACACATACAGTACACAGACAGAGAGTAAACATCACAGGACAGAATGATTGCTCACAAATACACAAACAACCCAACACTTATAACACCGTTTTTTGTGTGTCCATCTATCCATCTCTTTATTTTGGTTTCTAGCTGCTCCTGTAGTTTGTTTCTGTCCTTTTTTGGTCTTGCTCCCTCCATTGTGAGGTGTCCCTTTGGGACTATTTTTGGATTGTCCCATGGAGATGCTGAATCTGGTTGTTCTGTATCATTTGTTTTGTGGGGGGGGAGATTTCTTTTTTGATTCTTTGAGTAGTCTGTGGGTTTGTGCGTGTGTTGGAACTTAGTCTCCATGCTTTGGATTTGTTCTCTGGATTTTTGTTGGACCATATTATTTTTGTGTTCTCAAAGGCTTTCACGGCCAGGATCTGATAGTTGTTGTGAGTTTTTCAGACTGTTTGGCCATGTTCTGGAAATTTTTCTTCCTATTATTTTTGTTTTTATTGCGGCATGCTCTGATGCTATTACTGGTGCAAACTGCAGAGTCTGTTTTCTCTGGCGATGAAGTCAATGGTCTTGAAATATAGACATGATCTATTCTGTAATAGGTCGTGTACTTTTTTGAAAAAAAGTGTAATCTCTTGCATTTTGATTTAAATATCTCTATATGTCCACTAAAACATATTTTTTCATTAATTTTCCAATTTTAAATCTTTCTGAAGATTCCTTCCTAGTTTTTGATGATGTGTCCTTTGTTGCATTTAATACACAATTAGTATATCCCCCAGTATAATTCTCCCCCATGCAAATTGATGTACATTTTGTAATAACTGCTGTATAAATACTGCTTGTCTTACATCCTTTAAGATAACAAACTGGTTTTAACTTCTATGTACATAAATTATTTATCTCTGTTTTAACTGTTCTTGTTCTAATTTTGGGTCCATGACCGTACAACCATAAAGATATTGTTACAAGAGCCATGGGCCATAGACTCCCTAAACTTGGAAGTTTTCAAAGCCTATGGAGTACCTGAGGAGCCATCTAAACAAGGCTAAAGGGGGTGAGGAATATTAATTTCCACTGAGAGGATATTACTGTGTTCCATCCAATTTACAGTCACCATTGGTGGCATTGGTACAATATGAGCAGACATCTTGTGTTATAATAAATGTTTATCATGCTCCTTTGAAACCCAAAGTATAGAGGCATAATGGAGGAAAATTATGTCAAATAATAACAAAATACTCAAAGGCATTACATAATAGGAGGAGATGTCAACACAATAATTGGGGAGGGATTGGAGAGACATGACCAGTGGGGTGCCCCAGGGTTCTGTTTTGGGTCTAGTGCTATTTAATACATTTATTAATGACTTGGATGAATGAATCAGGAGTATGCTGATTAAATTTGCACATGATACGAAATTGGGAGGGGTGGCTAATTCCCTAGAGTATAGGATGAAAATCCAAAATGACTTTGACAGACTAGAGTGATGGGCCAAAGGTAATGAAATGGGTTTTAACAGAGAGAAATGTAGGGTGCTGCATCTGGGGAGGGGGGGATGAATTGCACAGATATAGGATGGGAGACACCTGGCAGTAGAATAGTACATGTAAAAGGGATTTGGGAGTCTGGGTGGACCACAAATTGTACATGAATCAGCAGTGTGATGTGGCAGCCAAGAAAGCTAATGTGATTCTTGGTTACATCAACAGAAGCATAGTGTCTAGAGCAGTGGTGGCGAATCTTTGGCACTCCACATGTTTTGGACTACAACTCCCAGAATTCCAAGCCTAGATTGTCAATGATAAAGGACTGTGAGAATTGTGGTGCAAAACATCTGGAGTGCCAGACATTCGCTACCACTGGTCTAGAGAAAGGAAAGTGATAGTACCACTCTATTCTGCTCTGGTCAGATCTCACCTGGCATACGGTGTCCAGTTCTGCCCACCTCAATTTTAAAAAGATGTTGACAATCTTGAATGGGTCCAGAAGAGGGCAACCAGGATGATTAAAGCTCTGGAACATATGTCTTACGAGGAACAGCTTAGGGAGCTGGGAATGTTAAGCCTTAAAAATCAAGGCTGAGAACGGCTATGATAGCCATGTTTAAATATTTGAAAGGATGTCATATTGAAGAGGGGACTGTTTTTTTCCTATGGTTTCAGAGACTAGGACTTGGGGAAATGGTTTCAAACTGCAGGAAAAGAGATTCCATTTGAACATTAGGAAGAACTTCATGACGGTTAGAGCTGTTGGGCAGTGGAATATGCTGCCATGGAGGTTAGTGGAGTCTCCTTCTTTGGAGGTGTTTAAGCAGAGGTTGGATGGCCATCTGTTGGGGAGTACTGTGCTGGAGGTTCCTGCATGACAGGGGATTGCACTTGGATGCCCCTTGAGGTCTCTTCCAACTGTATGATTCTATGATTCTATGAATGCAGGCCAAAGGCTGTTATATTTCTCCTCCCCCCACACACACTTTTTCCATTCCATAGATGCCCGATGCATACTGTATAGAAATGTTTTGGCAACCTTTCTTTCAATTACTTAGGTATACCTCTTCTTAAGCATGCTTCTTTTCTTTGTGTAACTTCCATACAAAGCCCATGGTAACTTCAACTGAGGTACTGAAGGCATGATAGCCCTTTTTGATTGATTCCACCGAGGTGTTTATTGATTCAGCTAAATGTTTATTTGTACTCAACATGTTCCCCATCATGATGAGAATCCTGGAATGTCTCAATGGAGTTTATAGAAGCACACAGAGGTAAATATGGATATCCTTTATTTCTGACACCCTTGTTGTCAAAATTAATACTAGTGTAAAGGCAGCATTCTCTTTAGCAACTAATCCTCCAGAGCAACACGGCATTTCTTCTTTCTTCTCTGTAAGGTGCATAACTATAGGCAGTAACAGGAATGCCCTGGGTCCTATTTCTGAAAAGATAATTAAATTATTGTGATGGGCTCTAGTGATAGAAATTCACACAAACTAAGGGAATTGACATGCCAGATTTTTTTCAGAACACCTTTGCAACAACCTTTTAGGCTGCACTTCAAAACGAACACAAAAATGTCCCTGATGAAAAGTTTGAATTAAATTAAATGAAATATTCATCAGGCTCAAACTGAGGAGGAAAGGAGGTCACAAGAGAAGATGTAAGGAGGCAGCCACTGAGATGGCAAAAGAAATGGGATGTTAGAAGAAGATTTTGCTTTCTAAATTACATCACCCCCTTTCAGAACTAGAAGAAATATTTTTTTTAAAAAAAGCCATTCTGTTCAAGCACCTGCCAAAGTGAAATATTACTATCAATCTTTTTTCTAATTAGCATATGAATAAAAATGTTCATTTCGCTTTTTGTTTCTTGTTTTCCATTTTTATTTTACATTTCATTTTTCATTTTTCATTTTATGTTTTTGTTTTTATTTTTATTTTTGAACATTTATTTTATTTAACAACTTCTCTACCTCAGCTTACTGAGTTGATAACAGAGCTGATGTTGGAGTCCCCTCAGCTCATCGTTCTTAACATCCATGCTGAGGCAGCTCTGTCAGTGGTGTCTGAAGCCTTCATGGCCTCCATATCAACAATGGATTTGGCCCACATGATATCTACCTTAACCCATCCTGCAGGCCACACCTTAGACCTGGTCTTCTGCCCTGATATGGACAGTGGGAATATTGAGGTAAAGGAACTTTCTGTAGTCCCATTGTCCTGGACAGACCACTATATGGCGTGCTTTAGGCTTACTGTAACTCAGAACCTGACCGGGGGATCGGAGGGAGTCAGACAAAAGCAATACTTCCCAGAAGGTTGATGAATCCAGATGATTTGTAACTGCCTCTTGGGAAGTTTCCTATCTCTCTGATGAGTGATTCTATTGAATCCTTGGTTGAACTTTGAAATGGGAAAATGAGCAAAGCCATTGACCAGATAGCTCCTAAACATCTTGTTCCTCAAAACAGACCCAAATTGGCTGCTTGGTTTACTGGGGAGTTGGTAAAATTGAAATGGGTGACCCAGATATGAAAGGCATTGGTGGAAAACCCAGATTGAAACAGACAAACAAAGAGTGAAAGGCCTTTGGAAGGCTTACTCCAAGGCAGTGGAGGCAGCAAAGAAATCATTTTGCTCTACTACCATTGATTTGGCACAAAATTGCCCAGGGCAGCTTTTCAGAATAGTCAAAAGTCTGCTATACATTGACTCACAGGCAGATAACTCACAACCACTCTGTATCTAACTGCGAAGAATTTGCACAACACTTTGCAGGCAAAATTTGATAGATTCATGCTACCTTGGATGCTGCTATTGATGCAGAGCCTGTTAATAAAACACCCCACCCTCCTTGTCCTGTATTAATGGATGACTTTCAGCTTCTACAGCCAGATGATGTGGTCCGGACCCTTGAGTAGATGAGGGCCACCATGTCTGCTAGACCCTTGTCCCTCATGGATCATAAAACCTGCCAGAAAAGGTATGGTTTACTGGTTAGCAAGAATAGTGAATGCCTCCTTACAACAGGGCAGGATTCCAGTATGCTTAAAGGAGGCAATAGTGACTGCTGTTAAAAAAAGCCCTCCTTAGACCCAATGATACTGAACAATTACCAACTGGTATAGAAAATACCAGAACTAGGGGACATACACTCTCACAAAATACCAGAACTAGGAGACACAAAATACCAGAACTCTCACAAAATACCTCTCACAAAATAACTCTCACAAAATAACTCTCACAAAATACCAGAACTAGTGAACATACACTCAAATTGAGGGCTGGGAGAGTAAGAACAGACAAAAGGAAATATTTTTTCACCCAGCGCGTTGTTAGTCTATGGAACTCCCTGCCACAGGAGTTGCACAGGATGTGGTGATGGCATCTGGCCTGGATGCCTTCAAAAGGGGATTGGACAGATTCCTGGAGGAAAAGTCCATCACAGGTTACAAACCATGATGGAGATGTATAATCTCCAGACTTAAAACCAGGGTACTTCAAGGGCCAGATGCAGGGGAGTGGTATCAGGAGACAGATATCTAGTCTCATGCGCTCCCAAACACATCTGGTGGGGCCACTGTGAGATACAGGAAGCTGGACTAGATGGGCCTTTGGCCTGATCCAGCATGGCTCTTCTTATGTTCTTATGTTCTAAAATCCTGTTCTTAGGGAAAGTTCTAGAGCAGGTTGTGGCCTCGCAGATCCAGAGGTTTCTGCATGAGATAAACTACCTTGATCCGTTTCAATCTGGCTTCAGGCCTGGCTATGGGACTGAGATAGCACTAGTTGCATTGGTAGATGACTTACTCAGGGAAATGGATAGGGGATATGTGTCCCTTTTGGTTTTTACTTGACCTCTCAGCTGCTTTTGATACCCAGCTCTACCTCTCGTCATCTCAGGATTCTAAGGGAGCTACTATCTTAACTGTACATGAGTAGAAATGGGCATGAAACAAATTAAAAAATCATTTTGTCATTTGTCATTTGTTTTGTTATGTAACAAAATAAACAATGAACACCCCCTACCGCAATCTGATCCACATATTGTCCATTGTCACCCTAGGAAAAGTAAGAGGACCAGTTGGGATTAGATTAAACATCCTGAAAGCCGCAGTTCAGAAGCAGGAATATGTGTGTTGTAAACTTACTTTGAACATGCCAGCAATGATGTCTGTTTGAGCTATTCTGGGTCTCGACACATTTTCAGTGTTATTTTTTGCAGCACTCCCGAATGTTGCCACAAAGTGCCTGAAAAGTGGCTATTTCTGTGAATGAATATGGTGGGGAAAGTATTTATTATATAGCCATATTTATTTCCTCAGAAAGACAGGGGGTGGGAGCATGTAGAAATGGAATGGGGAAGGGGAGCAAATGAAAGAAATTGACCCTCTGTGGATTTTTATTCCAATGTTTCATCTAGGCTTGCAAGCTCCAGTTGGTTTAAGCATCACAATTATGAACTAAAACTGTGATGTCTGATCCCAGGAATGTATATGCAAAGGAATATATGCATTTCATGGCAGTAACGAATTACTTCATTGGGTAACAAAATGGTAGGAAATATTTCATTTCATGTTGTAATGAAATAACATTTCCCCCTATAGAATGAAACAATTCATCCTAGAGGAAATGTCAGGGGAGCTTCCTCAAGATCTGGCTTTTGGAGGCAATACATGCCTGTGATACCTATTTTGGAGTACATAAAAATGTACTTGAAAACTGGTATTGGAGTGGACACGCATCAGCTCCAAAATCACTGGGGAGCAAGTTTGGCCTCTTCCCTGTAAACCATCCAAATTTAGAAAGGTTTTGGGGTCAGGGGGCTGATATATTAAGCTCCAAAGTGGGTGCTATTTCTAATTGTATTCGGAACTTCGGAAGCCAAGCCGCTAGAGATGGGCACGACTTAGCGGTATTCCCGTTTCCGTTTCCGTTACTCGGTTCCGTTACTCTACGGAAATGGTAACGGGAATTACTCCGCCAGACTTCGAGCTCGAACCGACGAACGAACAATTTTGGTCTGATTTGTCGTGCTCGTTCCTTGCATCGCGCGATTGCGTGATGCCACGCGGCACAGAAAAAAAGTTTTTAAAAGTTAAAAAAACCCAGTTCCCGGCCAAAAAGCAGGCGGAAAAATGCCTGCCGTGCCTCAGGGCACCTACCAGAGGGGTTGTTTCTGGAGGTCCCCGGCCTCCCCCCTCATCCCCCGTCCTGGGCTGCTCTGGTGGGACTCGCCGCAGGCTCGCAGCCAGCAAAAAGCCCAGTCTCGCCGCCGGCCGCCCGCAATTAAAGCGCAAGCAAGCGGCACGGACGGCACAGGAAAAAACTTTTAAACTCTCCCCCCACCCATTCCCGGGCCAAAAAAGCAGGCGGAAAAATGCCTGCTTGACTAAGGGCGCAGGGCACCTACCGGAGGGGTGGTTTCTGGAGGGGGGGTCCCGCCTCCCCCCCGTCCTGGGCAGCCGGACTCGAGTTGCCATTTCGCCATGCCATGCGGTCCGGGCGGGGGATCCAAAATGGGGCGGCAAACGCAATATTGTTTTTGAAATCGTGGTCCAAAAACACACAAGCACAACAGAAACACGCGAAAATTTATAAACTGCCAGATTTTTCACAGTAGCAGTGGGTTTTTTCTTGCAACAAAATGTCTCTCCTCTCCTCCTCTGTCTTCCATTGATTTTATTTTTTTTTATTTTTTTTACACCTGCGCAATGATGGGCTGGCCGAGTGGCCAGCCATGTGGGAGTGGACAACCATGCAAATTTTTGGAGCCATCGCACCAGTCGCATGGCCACTTGGCCATGGAGACTTCTGGGATGTGCCAAAAAGCCCCCTAAAACCTGCCCTAGCCCTAACCCTAACCCTTGACTCCGTACCCATACGTCACAGACTGTCTTCTTAGTGGGTCAGAGAGGCACCCAGAGGTGCAACCCACTAGCCCACCGTAACCTTACCCGTCACTAGCCTAACCCTGCCATTGCACTAAGCCACCTTAAAGCCAGATCTACTTGCTTGCATTGCACTACACGCAGCAAGTACAATTCCCTTCTGTGTGAGACATGGTGGTGCCAGAGCCTTGTGAAGGGCGGGCATGACGCTATCACTCTCACTGGTCTCACTGTCTGCACATTCTGTTATGCAATATCCATATGGCTATTGCATAGCATTTTGCAGCAGCAGCAGGTGAGGAGGGGAGACCCCCATGTAGAGGGGTCTCTTGGAGCCTGCTTCGATAGGAGGCACCCACGGGTGCCTCCAGGAGCCCACTTTCCCTTTATAGCGGGCCAGAGGAGGCACCCACCCCAGAGAGGTGCCTCCAGGAGCCTGCTCCCCCCCCAAAACCAGTACTAACGACAACGAAAAAATGAAAAAAACGAACCGACTAATTTTTGCGAATTTTCACGAAAACCGGAAACGAGCCGAAAAGGAACCGGCCCGACTAACGACAACTCAAAAAAATTTTTTTTCAAGTTGTGCCCATCTCTACAAGCCGCAGGTGAGCTGTTAGCGCTGCTGAGGCTTGGCTTCTATTTCCTCCTTTGGAACTTCATAACTCAGCCCCCTGACCCCCAAACATCTCCACATTTGGGGGGCTTACCTAAAAGCGCTTGTGGAAGCTATCCCTGCCATTTCCCTGCTGAAATTTGGCAGTGATCCATATTTTCAAGTACATAATTTTTTTTATGTTTAGAGAGCTAGAAATGTTTAGCCTTACAAAAAGAGGCTGAGAGGGAATATGATAGCTATATTTAAATATTTGAAAGGATGTCATATTGAAGAGGGGACAGGTTTGTTTTCCATGGCTTCAGAGATTAGGCTGCGGGGCAATGGTTTCAAATGACAGGAAAAGATATTCAATTTAAACATTAGGAAGAACTTCACTACAGTTAGAGCTGTTCCTCTTTTGGAGCTTAATAACTCAGACCCCTGACCTCCAAACCTTTCCAAATTTCAGGGGCTTACGAGGAAGAACTTGAGGAAGCCCCCTTGCCATTTTGGTGCCTCTAGGGCCCAGGGGAGCATAGTGTTTAATTTTATTTTGTTCCATTTCATTATGAAACTACTTTGAAATTTTGTTACAAATGAAACAAAACAAAACAGCTAAAGAAATGAAACAAAGCAAAACAAAACATTATATTTCCATTTTGTGCCCTTTCTAATAGTAGGACTTGAGTGACAGTCAAACAGAGGAGGGGAAGGATCAGTCCCGGAATGCAGGCCACACAACGATGAGTTCAATTTAAGAGAAACTAACTTTGGCTGAATATCAGGAAAAACTTCCTAACTGTTAGAGCAGTATGACAATGGAACCAATTACCTCAAGGTGGCGAGGGATCCAATACTGGAGGCATTAAATTTAGACAACCATCTGGCAGATATCCTTTTATTTGTATTCCTTCATGGACCTTGGAAGTTCCTTCCACATTCACTATGTTATGATTCTATGAAATAACATGCATGTTTTAGACACTTTTGTTTATGAAAGGATTTTCAAAAATTATTATTTTCCTCAGCTCCATGTTAAAATGGCTAAACTGAATACAAAATCTGCTTATAGTTACCCAAACTGTTTCCAATGAATAAACATAAGATCATGAGTAGACATGGGCACGGCTAGGCGAAATTGTCGTTTCCATTTTCGGTTCTCGTTATCGTAAAGTAACGGGTAACAGTAACGAGAATTACTCCGCTCCAACTCGAACTCGAACCAAAAAAGAAAAATTGGGTCTGATTTTTCGTTGTCGTTCATGGCATCGCGGTGATCGCGCGATGCCAAGCAGCACAGAAAAAAAGTTTAACCCCCCCCCCGATTCCCGGCGATAAAAGCAGGAGAAAATATGCCTGCCTCAGTGAGGGCACCTACCAAGGGGTGGTTTCTGGGGGGGTCCCCGGCCTCCCCCCTCTCCTGTCCTGGGCTGCTGGTACCAGACTGGGGGGGGCATCCTCGTCACCTCCATTAGCCATGCAGTGTGTGGGGGGGATCCAAAATGGCGACCGCAATATTTATTTTTAAATCGTGGTCCAAAAACCCACCAAAGCACCACAGAAACATTTGAAAATTAGGTATTTTAAATGCCTGCTTTTTTATAGTAGCAGCAGTGGGTTTTTCTTGCAATAAAACGTCTCCATTGATTTTATTTTATTTTATTTTTATTTTTATTTTTTTAGACCTGTGCATGCGCAATGAAATTTTTGGACTGATTCCACCAATCGCATGGCCAGGTTTTTTTTGACTGAGACTTCTGGGTGTGCCAGAGAGGGCATTAAAAGCCCACAAACCCTAACACTAACACTAACACTAACCCAACACTAACCCATACGCCAGTACGCTGTCCTTCTTAGTGGGTCAGAGGCACCCAGAGGTGCAGCCCACTAACCCACCCTAACCTTAACTGTAACCCTAAGCCTAGCCCTTACCCTAACCCCAACCCTAACCCAGATCCGTACATAAGTACACTTTCCTTCTTAGTGGGTCCCAGGCACCCAGAGAGGTGCCTCCCACAGCCCACTATCCCCTATCCCATTCCCTAACCTGTACGTCAGTACGCTAGTATGCTCCCCTTCTTAGTGAGTCAAAGTGAGGCCCCCAGAGAGGTGCCTCGCAGAGCTAACTATCCCCTATCCCATTCCCTAACCTGTACGTCAGTACGCTACTATGCTTCCCTTCTTACTGAGTCAGAGGCACCCAGAGAGGTGCCTCTGCCACCCCACCCTAACATAATGTAATGTAAATGTATGGTACGTGGCGGCTCCGCGAAACGCTTCCCTTGCTTCCCTTCTTAGTGGGTCAGACGTCAGAGAAGCACCCAGAGAGGTGCCTCCCAGAGCCCACTTACCCCAACCCCACCCCAACCCAAATGACAAACGACAAACAGAAATGACAAATTTTTGAAAATTTCCTCGACAAACGGAAACGAGCCGAAACGGACCGGTCCCGACAATCGAAAACTCGAAACATCATTTTTCCTGGTCATGCCCATCTCTAATCATGAGTGAACGGGAAGAACCCTCTATTATTTGTTAAAGACTTCTAGTGCTTCATTAATTTGGTTGCTACAATCCATTTCTGATTAGCTGGGTTGTTAAGCAGTCATTGTCAAGTGCCACTAAGGTGTAAAGTATTGACAGTACTTCTCTGGATCCTTGAGTCCTATTCAAGAACACCAGCATTTCCTCAGGAGTTAATGTCTAATGCCTTCTGAGTATCCATTCACAATGACTTAGTTTGCACTTCACGGAGGCTGCTTGTGCAATAGCACTTTCCTTTGGATAGCTATTTACATATCACTCAAATGAAACACTGTTAGAATTTTAGATGAGAAAGGAAAAGCAAGAGACCAGTGCTCTGGCAGGAACCCACTGTATTTCTACCTGCTTCACTCCGATGGTGAATACATTAATATCTGAAGGAAAAGTTTATTGCCATAATTATGCCAGAAGGAAAAACAACACAGATATGGGTACCAGAAATAAATTAAACACATTGAAAGCTTTCTGTCCCCATCTTTCATGTTATGAGCAGAGATCAGCAAAATTCATTCAACAGTTGTGAACTTGCCAATTTGTATCAGTAAGAATCGAGAGTTCTGAAAAAAAATCGAATTTTTAGAAATTTTGATTTGTCATTGCATTAGGTTATAAAATGCTGTCCAAGGTGCCTAGAGACACCAATATTGTAGGGAACCTTCAACAGACTCCTCTATAATCCTTCATAGTTTGGTGTGATTGGATTTCTGCTGTCCCCACTGACAAATAACAGGCATGTAAGATGCACCAATCTTCAGAGAACCTTCCTCTGAATCTCCTCTACAACCCTTTCAAGTTTGGTGAATATGGAATTTCCCAAACCAGCCTCTAACGGACACTTTCCTGGAGGAATCCATTTTAAGGATGTTTAACTTGGATGTCCGAAACACAATCCTCACCAAACATTTCAGGGTTGTATAGGAGTGTTTGGGGTACATCTCTGTAATTTTGCTGTCTCCGAGGGCCTTGGGGGATATTTTATTTATTTATTTATTTTTATATTTATATACTACCAGATTTTCCCAGACATGAACTTTTTATAAGGTTTTAAAGAAAATAATGAATTTATGAATTGATTCATTGATATGGCAGGGGAAAATGTAAATTCGTTACTGTATCCATAATTCATTGACTTTGATTAATCATGAATAAAAGGAAACACCATTTCCCCAATTCATCTCCATCATTCCCGGGGCATCTTTTTGCCCTGGGGAAGCCTTCGGGAGCATCAGGATGGAGTGACACTGTTAACAGTCAAAAATCAGTGCTGCATCGCTAGCAGTGGTCCCAGTCTTAGCAGCAGTGACCTGGCAGCAATATTTTGCATTAAAATTTTCCCCCATCCCAAGGCTCCCAAAGTTTTCTCAAGGCCAAAAGAGAGCCACAGGGAACTGTGGAACCTGAGGGAGAGGAGGGAAGCTTTCAATTTTATTTGAATAATTTCCTGTGCTATTCGGGTTTTACCCAATGACAAGAGGAAGATACCGATAAGGGAAATTTGCTTAACAGAATTGTCTATGGGGCGAATCTGTACAACATAAAAATGGTCTTGATTAGGGATTACTCTGTTTTCAATGCATCCCCATAGGAAATTTGTATGAAGGAAAATTTGCTTAACATCATTTCATTTGGAACAAATTAATTCCTTTATACAAAGGTGCCACTGTAATTGGAACTTCACACTTTACAATGTTTTTTTTCAGTTGTTTGTTGTTATGTCCCATGAAGTTACCCCAAATCTATGGCAACCCTATTAGTAAGCAATCTCCAAAATGTCCTGTCCTCAGCTGTCTCGCTCAGCTACAGTAAACGCAAGCCAGTGGGTTCCTTAGTGAGTCAGTCCATCTCATATTTATCTTCCTCTTTTCCTGCTGCCTTCAACTTTCCCCAGCATTATTGTCTTTTGCCACAAAGCCATGCCTTCTCATGATGTGTGCAAAGTAAGACTAGCTTGGTTTTGATTTACAGGCTCACAAAAAAAAAATCTCTGAAGAGTCAATCCAACTGCAGCGAAATGGAAGCTGGTATCTCTGCTCTAAGATCTCAGACACTAGATCAAGTACTGCAGTGAATGCTGGTGTCTATATTTTCTTGATTTAGATTGAAAGGCCATAGGAAGTAGTTCAAGAAAATTCAAGGGATGTCAGCACAACATTACTGTTTTTAAAAAGATTCAATGGAAAATTACTGTTCTCAGGCATGCGAATGGCAGGCTTCTCTTCCCCAAGCGATATTAGGGGATCCCTTGAAGTTTGGAAAAGTTAGGGTTTCTGGTGGCAGAGATAGTAAGCTCCAAAGGAGGTGGGAGTGGTTTTTATGCTTAATGGAAGGAAGGAGTGTGTCCAGCGCGCTTTACAAATTTAAGGGTTAATTGACAGCTTCCCGTCAGCACGTCAATCCATATTCGTTCAATTAAGTTCCCCCTGCAGCCCCTCTGGAGCTCCATAACTCTGTTCCCTGTTCTCCAAACATCTCCACATTGGGGTTGCTTCAAAAGGAGAGCTTGAGGAAGCTCCACTGTAATTTCCACGCTGCTAGCTTCCTGGATCCACTATTTTCAAGCACATAACTTTGCAATTCTAAATTCTAAATTTCCACGGGCACATCCCTTTGAAGAATAACTTGACTCCCTGAACTCCACATCTTTCCAAATTGGGAGGGCTTAAAGGGGAGAGTCCAAGGAAGTTTCACACCAAATGTGGTGCCTCTAGGATCCAGGGGACCCATTCTAAAGAGTAATGAATTGGTTTGTTACTGGTTCATTTTGTACAATTTTTTTTTTTTAAAAAATGCCCTTCCCTAATACAGTATATATAAAATAAAAACTACAATACAAAACCTACAACCGGGAGAATAGATATCAAATAACATATATACAAGGGAAGAAAAGAAAACTAATATTTACAAAACAAAACAAAACAAGCCTGGTGCAACCCACCTCCCACTCAGAACCTAGACCAGGCTTACACATCTTAAGATATTGACCATTCCATTTCTCTCCAAAAATACATTGAGTCTTCTCCTGGTATGTACCCTTACCTTTTTGAAATACACATGCCAACTATTTATCCCACATCCCCATTTATCCCATGCGACACTGCTGGAGTTTTATTTGCAACCTTGCATGCATTCTGTAGTTTGCATGGCTGGGAGATCTAAGTTGTCTGTCTCTCCAGCACTAACCAATATTTCTTTCCAGCCTCAGAATTCAAAGAAAGCCCCATTGCTCTGCAAAGATTGCTTTCCCTCTCTTTAGTCTGTTGGTGGCAGTTGTTTTGTTTGCTGTTGATCTGCTCAGTTGGTTACCAAGTAAAGCAAGCTGCCTGCACAGTCTGTGACTTCAAGAAACTATAAGTAAATAATTTTTAATTCTCTCTCCTATAAATGTCTCAGAGTGGGTTACTGAGATTTTCTGTGCCCGTTAATGAGAAAGGGATGGATCCTGGAGAACTTGTAGCTGTTCTCCTTTGTGGATTTCTGTATGTCTAGTGCACAGCAAAAAAATTTTAATCAGAAATCTGAAACTCTGCAACAGATATAAACCTTTTAATTGTGCATGTATCCAGCTCAAGAGATCTCACAACAGGTTTCTGGGTTGGAGTTTTGCAAAATATGACATTCTGGCAATAATATATTCAACCAGCAAATTTCTGCCCTCAGCAACACCAAGCAACTTCAGAGTTAGAACTGCTGTCCATTGACTGTCAGAAGGTCTCTGATCCAGGAACTTCTCTAGAAGCTTTTGAGTGCTGAAATAAACAATGGTTTCTCTAAAAACCTCTAGTGCTTCTGGAAGCAATAGATGCATTGCATAAAAGGAAAACGAAACCCTTCAATTCCCTCTGAGCCAGCTTTGCAAGCAGCTGCCATCAGTGTTAATATATTCACTTAGAAAAAGCAGGTGATAACATCAGCATGTCTTCGGGTGAGACAATTTCCTCCTGATCAGCATCCAAGCATCTTATTGCCAAGAGAATCACACAATTAACTTTGCAGACACAGAACCTGAGCTTTTGATACAGAAAGGATAACTTAATTGGCAAATCTTTTATCTCAGAGATCTTTAGTGTATGATCCAGCTGGTGCTCAGTTGTGGGCCCCAGCATTATTTACTTTAGCAGATGAAACAAGAGTGAAGAAGAGCTATTAATGAATTGTATTTGCTACTTACCTATGCAACACACAAATCTTTAAAAGCAGCTTCTTCCTGTGAAAATGCACAGAATACCTTTTAAGAAACGACCTGACAGCTGCATCCCAGGCCAAGCTTCAACTGAGACCAGATATGTCTGCTCCTGGACCTGTGTCTGAACATCACATATTTCATATATGGAGGGGACTTCTACAGACAGAAGCATGGTAGTGCCATGGGTTCCCCAGTGTCACCAATTGTTGTGAACCTATATATGGAAGAAGTGGAGAAGAAGGCACTCAACACCTTCCCAGGGATGACACCATCCCACTGGTTCAGGTATGTAGATGATACCTGGGTGAAAATCAAGACTCAAGATGTACAGGCCTTTACAGACCACATCAATGAGGTGGACCCTAATATTAAGTTCACTAGGGAAGACACCCAAGACAACAGGCTGGCTTTCCTGGATTGTGCAATCATCATCAGACCCGACCATGGCCTGGGAGTAGAAGTTTACAGGAAGCCACCCAGACAGATCAGTACCTACTGTTTACTCCCACCATCCATTACAGCACAAATTAAGAGTCATCTGGACCCTAAACCACAGAGCAGAGAGCATCCCCACCTCCACAGAATTCAAGAAGAAAGAGGACAGGCACCAAAAGACAGCACTTAAGGCCGGTGGATATCCAAAGTGGGCCTTCAAAAAAGCAGTGGGCCAACCCAGAAGAACAAGGGATCAGCCTGAGACCCAGACCCGACGGAAGAACCTGGTCATTCTCTACATGTCTGGAGTATCTGAGAAGCTTTAAAAAGTTTTTGGCAAACACCACATGTGCCAACCAAGGCCTGCGGGCCAGCTGGTTGGCATAATAAGGAAAAAGAAAAAAAGAAAAACATGCTGCGGCTGGAAAAAGAAAAAAAGGAAAGGGGGGGGGAGGAAAAACAAAACAACAAAAGCAGAAACAAAAACGCAGACCTGGACCCAGCAAAATGCAGCAAACGTCCATGGGCCAGCTGTTCAGTGTAATAAGGAAAAATAAAAAAATAAAAAAGCACTGACCCGGACCGTGGGCCAGCTGTGTAGCGGGATGGGGGGAAATAACACACCCACCCAGCCTGCAGATCAGCTGGTTGGCACAAGAAAAATCCCTAATTGCGACCGTTTTTCTGCTGTATGGATTCGCCTCATAGGCGATTCTGTTAAGCGATTTCCCCCTATCTCTGAAAATTGTTTCCTTTAAGCGGATTTTCTGTTAAACAAACTGCTTATTAAACGAGGGTCCACTGTACCTGTATTGGGCCTGATCTCTTCCATTTAGACCTGATGTCTTCCCTTTCCCCTGGCTGTATGAAGCTGTTCCAGTGTTCTCCAAAAGTGAAGATGGGTCAAAGGATGAGCAAGCTGCTCTGTTTTGCAAGGAAAGCAAGAGACAGCAGATGTGCTAATCAAACACCCCTAACAAGCTTGTTTTTCATATGCATACCAAGTTTATTGGAGGGTGGGGAGGTGGCATGGGGGAGGGGGCAAGTAGCATTTCACAAGACTGTATGGCTCGCTGGGAACAAAATCTAGTAATGATATATTTGCTCAGCTGCAGTCTTGCCCGTAGATATAAAAAAAGTATAAAGCCTACTTCTCGTGCCCACTTGTTCAGACTTCAAGCTGTGACTTGCAGGCTAGGATGTGGTTCCCTTCCAGTCCTGAATGTTTGTACTCTATGTTACTCAATAACCTCTCCTTGGAAGCATACTTGGCGCTGTCTCATTGTTCCCAGGGGATTCTCACAAACAGATCTGTCTTGAGCAACATTACCCATTAAGTTTTTAATAACTTTAACGCCAGAGGAGGGCTCTGTGGATACCCTGGGCTGCCAGAAAGACAAACAAACTGATCTTAGAGAAAAATCACACCTAAACTCTCTCTGGAGGGAAAAAGATTGAAGTTGAGGCTGCCCTACTTTGGATACCTTTTGAGAAGGCAGGACTTTCTGGAAAAGATAATAATGCCAGGAAAGGTGAAAGGCAGCAGGCGATGAGGAAGAATAAATATGAGATGGGCTCACTCCCTAAAGGATACCACAGACTTGAGTCTGTAGGAGCTGAGCAGGACAGTTGAGGATGGGATGTTTTAGAGAGTGCTCGTTCATAAGATCACCATGAGTCAGAAGCAACTTGGGAGTACATAACAGCAGCAGCAGCAGCAGGGAAAGACAGGGGATGTCGTACACTGCTCTGAATAAAGCAAAACGGAAAAGCAAAGTAATTACAAATAATTATGCAGGCTATTATTGCTCCCTTCCCCCAGCAGGCTGGGTACTCATTTTACCAAACTCAGAAGGATGGAAGGCTGTTTGAACCTTGAGCTTGCTACCTGGAATGGAACCCCAGGTTATAAGCAGAGTTACAGCTGCAGTACAGCAATTTAACCACTGTGCCACAAGGTTCTATACTGAGCTGGAGGATGTGAAGGGTGGAGGCCTGTTGGAGTGGTGGCTGTGGGGGCTGAATGCTATACTGCAGCCAAAACTGTGCTTACAACCTGGGGTTCATTTCCAGGGAGCCGTCTTGAGGTTCACTCAGATTTCCATCTTTCCAATATTGGTAAAATGAGAACCCAGCTCATGGGGCGGGGGGGCATTGTGCAGTTTGCATATTTTACAATTGTAAACCACTCAGAGAGTGCTTTAAGCACAATGGTAAGGTATATAATAAGTACACTTTATGTGGAAGTGTCTATATTTGGGTGCTGCAGGAAATTCAGAAAATTGTGTACCTGGGTCAGATCAAGCAGAAATGTTAACAACGGGTAAATAAATTTCCTGAACAGTGAACCCATCCTTGTGGTTACATATTATTCTTTATATGCTATACATTTTGTAAGTTCCCCCCCATCCTAGGCAGCGAACTGGGACAGGTTCTCCACTACAAATTGTCTTCTGTTGCTGGCACTGATTGAATAGGAGAGTACATAAAACCACCTTGTAGAGCGGAAGCAGTACCAATTAGTTTGATCATTACTTCTACTAACCACCTTGAGTCTTTTTAAGGAGAATGGTAGGATATAAATATCTTAAATACATAAATAAATATGGGAAGCTCTGGTCTCAAGCACTTATACCTATTCTCCCTGCTCCTTGTCCTTAGGACTGCTCTGTGATAAATGCACCAAATAAAATATAAATGAATAATAAGCTTGCATGACTGCACAGAACTAAAGATTTCCGTCTTTTTGAACAAAGTTGAGTAAATGTTTAATTAAATGATTTTTACACCTCAAATCTTCTTCGCCAGATCTTTTCTATATTCATATATACAGCAACATGATAATTAAACTTTTAATAATATATCCTGCCTATGATTGTATCTTGGAAAAAGGGGGTTTATTTATGCAGTACTTTGATTTCACAATGTGTTTAAAATGCATAGGATAATATTGCAGAAATTGTGGCTCCTAAGTACTAAGGCTTTGAAAAAAGTTTTTCATATCATTTCTACTCCTTTAAAAAGCCTTAATACCAGGAGGAGGGTTGGGGTAGAATTGTGAACCTATTTTCTCTGTCACTATTGCAGGATGAAAGAATTTTATTTTATTTATTTATTTTTGCTGTGAGATGAGCTTTCTTGAGAAATCCATTAAAGTTCAAGTTTGTGTATCACATAAAGTAAATGCTGTGCTCATTTTCCCCAGAGTAGATCACAATTTTACTGTCACTTTTGCATTAGGGAAAACAGCATCTGCAATCAGCAGCCTCAAGGAAGCTATTTTTAGCAATTTTGTTTTCCTAATAGGTGCATTAAGCTCCTACAAAATCATCAAACCAAGTAGGAGCCAACTTTATTTGCCTCTGTTTCATAACCTCATTATTGACGTCTTCCAAAAAAGAACATTTTATGAAATGATGGTCCATTTGTGACCATCCAGAAGTTACAAGACTGTATTTCACACGATACCTTGTCATAGACTGTGCTGGCTGTAGCCAGAATTGCCGTTTTGTCTCTGGAGACAAAGTAAGGATTAGAGGTGGGCATGAAACAGAAAACTGGTGGTTTGGTTCATTCTGTCTTGGGGCCCCCTCAGTTTGTTTCATTTCGTATGAATTTTTAAAACAAAAATTTGTATGAACAAATCAAAATGAACTGGTTCGGCTTACCTGGCTGGTGATCCCGATGACGGCGGCAGTGGTGGTGGGGCTCCTGGGCCAGGTCACCATTTAATTTTTTTAAAAAAGTTATGCCGGGTCTGTTTTTTCCCTCATAGCTGATAGGTGCTTGCTTCTCCATGACCTTTTTTAAAAAAAATTATTTTTATGTTCTTTTTTTACTTCTGGCTGGCCCACAGACCAGACCAAGTTTTTGTAAATTTAGTTTTAGTTTTAGTTTTTTTAGGTACCGACCAGGGCTGGTGCCATTTTTTAAATTTTTATTTAGTTTTTTAATTTTCGAGCACCGACCATGCGGCCTCGGGGGCCAGGCTGGCACTTTTTTATTTTTTTATTTTTATTTTTTAATTTTACAAGGCTGACCATGTGACTTCTTGGTTTTTTAAATTTTTAATTTTTTTTAATGTCCCCGATGCTGGGGCTGGTTGTTTTTGTTTTTCACAGCTGAGAGGCGCTTTCTTCCCCACACTCCGTTTGGCGCCAAAAAGAAGGTCTGGACTTGGCACAGGACTCAAGGTAGGTGTCCTCCAGAACGAAAAATGAAATGAATCAAATGAAAATTTCCATTTCGTTTCATTTCATTTTTCTTTGATGGGTTGGTTCATTATTCATTTTGCTAGCTAATGAAATTAATAACGAATAATGAAACAAATTAAAAATTCATTTTGTGCGTATCTCTAGTAAAGATTAAGAAGCAAGTCTTAGTCAATCCTGAAAGAGCCATCCCTCAAGGAGGTGAAAGAGATGGCTTGTAGGAACAGGGCCTTTTCGGCAGCTGCCCCCAGATTATGGAATGCCCTCCCAAGCGAGACCTGCCTGGTGCCGACTTTGATGACATTTCGGTGCCAGGTAAAAACCTTCCTGTTCTAGAAGTTTTTTAACTGATTATTTTGGGTTCTGATGGTGATTTTATTGTATTATTTTAATATATTGTATTTATTGTATTTAAATGTTTTATTGTTTTAATTTTATTGCAGTTTTGATGTTTTAATTGTCTGAATTGTTTATTTTGATTGTGAGCCACCCAGAGACCTTTGGGTAGTGGGTGGCATGCAAGATAGATAAATAGATAAATAAATAAATAAATAAATAAATAAATAAATAAATAAATAAATAAATAAAATCTAAGCAAGGGTTCCTATCACTGGATGCACATATATTCTTGGACTGCAACTCCCCAAATCCTAGTAGTGAAGGCTTCTATAAGTTGCATTCTGTAAACACTTGGGTTCCTCAAGGTTGGGAACCAGTGATCTAAATGATTGATCTACTAGACCAGTGGTTCCCAAATCTTGGGTAACCCAGCTGTTCTTGGGCTACAATTCCCAGATACCTTCACCACCAGCTGTGTTGGTCATGGTTTCTTGCAGCTGCAGTCTGGGAATATTTGGGTTACCTAAGATTAAGTATTCTATCTATCTATCTATCTATCTATCTATCTATCTATCTATCTATCTATCTATCTATCTATCTATCTATCTATCTATCTATCTAGATGGTCCACTCCCATTGCGAATGTGCAGGTGTAAAAAAATAAAATAAAATAAAATAAAATCAGCGGAGACTTTTTTTTTTCAAGAAAAACCCACTGCTGCTACTGTAAAAAATTCAAGCATTTAAAATAGCTAATTTTCGCATGTTTCTGTGGTGCTTTGGTGGGGTTTGGGGCAACGATTTCAAAAAAAATATTGCGGTCACCGTTTTGGATCCCACGCACTGCATGGCAAATGGATGCGCCCTCCCAGCCTGGTACCAGCAGCGCAGCAGTAGCAATAGCCAAGGAGAGGGGGGCGGGGAACCCCCCCCCCCCAAATAAAACACCCTTCTGGCCTGGTAGGTGCCCTCAGACAGTTTTCACCTACTTTTAGGGCCGGGAATCGGTTTTTTTTTAACTTTTAAAAACTTTTTTTCTGTGCCGCTTGGCATTGCGCGATCGCCGCGATGCAAGTAACGAGCACGACAAATCAGACCAAATTGTTCATTCGTCAGTTCGAGCTTGAATTCTGGCGGAGTAATTCCCGTTACCGTTTCCGTAGAGTAACGGATACGAGTAACGGAAACGGAAACGGGAATACAGCTAAGTCGTGCCCATCTCTAATAGATAGATATGGGGTCTTCTTCCCTCCTTGCTTTGTTTAGGTAAATAACAGTGCTATACTGTTATATAGAAAAGTTTATAAAATGTTAATAATCAGGAAAAAAATACTCTATAGAAGTTTAAATCAAGCCACTAGAATTTCATTCCCTATAATCTACTGGTTATACTATTAAAAGTTTTGCCATTTGACAATATAAAATAGAGGGCTGCATCTGGTACAGTATAATTAAATATCAGTCCCTGGTAATTAATCTTGTCATTGTGGTTTAAAGTGTTAAGTCTGAGCTAGGAAAAGTAGGCTTAGATGAGGGGTTTCACACAAGTGTATAGACTTTAAATGGATTCTGGTCTCTCAAACGAGATTCTGCCCAACTGGGTTCAGGGTGGGGGTGGGGGGGTAAGTCTGGTAAAATCCCTTTCAAAGTTTCTCCTGTCATCATCACCCACCTGCATCCACCATTCATCGCTTACCAAACTGGTAAGGTTTTTCCTGACATTATGATCAGAAAAAAAGTTCTGTTAGTGGCAGAAATCTGACCCATATGGTATTGGCAGCAGTGGAATCTTCTGAGCATGCTAGGAAAATCCAATTGTAAGCTGTTTGAGACATGTTGCTCCATTCTCTCTGACCAAACAAATCCTCTAAAAAATTTATTTATTTATTTATTTATATATTTTTATAGCAACCGTCTTCCAAACAACCGGTCAAGCGGTAATCAGACCATCCAACAGTATAATAACAATAATAATAAATAAAACAAGGAAAACATAAGAAGAATTAACAATACTTGAACAAATAATATAAGATAAAACATTTTAGCAAGATGGCGGGATAAAAAGAGAAAAGAAAAGAAAAAAACATCTAATTAGAAGTTGCCAAAGGCCTCATGGAAAAGCCAGGTCTTCAAGGCTTTCCTGAAGGCAGGCAGGGACTGTGCTAGGCACAGCTCACTCGGGAGATAGTTCCAAAGCAAGGGGCCAGCCACAGAGAAGGCTCGGTTGTGAGTTACTGCTTTCCTAGCCTCCCTGGGCGTGGCCAGCTGGAGTGAGTGCACCTGCGACATTCTAGTGGGTCGGGCCTCAGTTGACCTTTGGAAGATCTGCTCGGCCAGGTATTCAGGTCCCAAATCATGGAGGGTTTTATAAATCAAAACCAAGACCTTGAATCCTATTCAGGATGCAAAAAGAAAAATGTTACAAGGTCTTCCTAATGCTATTTTCCCCATCAGAAAGTAAGATTGACTTTGGGGTTCCCATTGCACTGCCCTGGCATTGACCAAACAGGTTAGGACAAGCATCCCCTGCAGTTTCTACTCATTTGAAAGGCAGAAGTAGATCCGTAGAAGTAGCTACAAAACCAATGAAACTAATTTGCAATTCTGACAGATGAAAGAATGCTATACTATGATAAGCAAACAGATTTTGCCTCTTAAGGGAGCTCCCTTTTATTTATGGTTTCACTGTATCCTCTGTTTGTGTTTTAGAACTTCTGTTTCTGGGCCACACATGAGAATTCTATGAATATGGTAAAATTATGGTTATATTATAGTAGGGATGTGATTGGCACTTTTGAACTGATGAGCTGATGGCCTTATGGAAAGTTCAGCAGTTCAAATCCATGCAATTGGGTAAGTTCCTATTGCTTGTCCCAGTTCCTGCCAACCTAGTACAGTCACCCCCCACCATTTCACGGTTCAGGTACTGCAGTCCCACTACATCGCAGAATTGCAGTACCTGTACCTTGGAGCCACGCGGGGGTGGCAGGGGGCGATCGGGTCTCTCCGCGCCACCCCTGCACTCCTCCAAGAAGCCTCAGAGCCGCGGGGGGTGGGTGGCGGGGGTGATCGGGTCACTCCGCGCCACCCCCCGTGCTCCACCGAGAAGCCTCGGGGCCACACGGAGGGGCGGTGGGGGGTGATTGGGTTGCTCCGTGCTGCCCCCCGAGCTCCTCCAAGAAGCCTCGGAGCTGCGTGGGGGGCAGCGGGGGCAATCGAGTCCCTCCGTGCCACCCCCTCGCGCTTTTCTGAGAAGCCTCGTACAAGTACACAATTGCCCCCCCACCCCCAGGCCCCACCCCACCCGCTTCTGCATATTGTGGATTTTCATGCATCGCGGGCGGGGTGGTTCCCTAACCCCCGCGATCAGCGGGGGGTGACTGTAGTTCAAAAGTATTTAAAAACATAAGTAGCTAAATAGGCATCACTTCAATGGCAAAGTAACAGCAATCTGTGCTCTTAGTCATGCCAGCCACATGACCATAAAAATATGTTTAGGGAAAAACACTGGCCCCTAAAGTTGGAAATGACTCGATTGTACCATTTGGTGGGGGGCAGTTACCTTTCTTTTTATATTATGTTATTGATGTTTAATAACTCTGAAGGAAAGAAAAACAGAGGGATCTGACCATAGGTTTACCAGAGTAAGATATGTCATGTGTCTATATGAAGCATAGCTGAAGAACACACTTCACTGGAAAGCAATGGAGAACGAGTGCATTGATTAAACACACAGCAAAAACAAAGAGGTTGTTCATGACTAATTGGCAGCAGAAACCAATTTGTATGGAGAAACTGCTTTGCCTGAGACCATGCGATCTCTGTTTTCTAGCTCTTCCTAGCTGCATCCTCTAACAATGGAAGACAGGAACGGCTTTTTCAGATCCTGCAAAACGTCTTTCGTTCTCTTTCTCCTTCCTGTTGACTGGGCATTTCCCTTCACAATATGGAAATGTTCTGACAGGGCAGTGGGAGTTACAAGTTTTCCTTGAGTGCCTGAGGATAATGGTGCATTTCTGATGAGCAGCTGGTCCTTCGTTCAACTCTCCAACCACTAAACAAGCAAAATGCCGTTCCTGTTCAGCCTGAGATCTTTGTTTGCCATGTGAAGACTGTGGTCCACAGTCAGACTTTGTTCAGCATACTTTTGTTACCTGAAAATACCCCACTTAAAGGCCATCCTCTCTTCCATGAGTCCTGACTAGGGGAGTTATATAAGCACAGAAGAGAACATGCTGTTTTGAGTTTACAGGTGGGCATTTATGAGTACCTCCTTGAAAGACTGAAGCTTACATTTAATTTGATACACGTGCTAACCCCACACATGCTCTTTCTTGATGCCATATTGTAGGAACAAACTCAGCTTAGCCAAACTAGGCAAGTTCAGGATGTGTGATCTTAAGATGACGTCTCCCTATGTTAGCTGATTCATCTTGGAGGTAATGACCTAACCACACAGACTGGCAAGTCCCTTATTAACACAATTTTGAGGGACCTACCCCAGGGTAAAAGTGGTATGGTCCACCATCATACCGAGATTTCGGTGGCGGGCAGAATGCAAACCCTGGTGCATTAATAGGCCACACCATGGAGTTAACAGGGAAGTTTGCAGGGCAGTGCTGAGGGACAGGGGGGGGGGGCATGGTAGGCCACCCAAGAATTAATTTAGCACGCCCTGAACTATACCGGAATGATGGTTTGCACTTGTTGGACCAAGGATTGGATCTTTTTTGGGAAGACATCATGAGGAGCATGCAGTAGTTGACCATGTAGGCGAGGGGTGGGGGTCAGGTGCCATAGCATGCTAGGCACCTGACCATGGCGGCAGGAATGAGGGTTAGACCCAGCATGTCGAATTCAAACAGCCCCTAGGGACCCATCCGACTTCTGTACGCTGCAGATCCAGAGATTACAGCGTTGGGGAAGGATGCACTCCGAGGCCTCACCTGGGCCATGAGGGGCAAGTAAAGTACCCCACGGACCCAGGCTAGGAGGGAATTTGCCGGCCCTGGGGGTCTGGGCATGGAACAGACTCCCAGGGGGCGTGACTCACCCTATGACTCTACAGTCGGGGGGGGGGTTCCAGGAGACCCCGGGTACCAGCTACAACCTGTGTTGCGGCAGGCCCCTCAGAAGTTGGCATGTTGACATATACAGTTGTTTGTGTTATGGTTAATAGAGTGTGATCCTAAGTTATACCCCTTAAAGTTTTCTTGCAGGTTATTTCACATGGGGGGGAATATTCTAATGTTGAGAACTGGTTAATCAATGGAATAGCCAGGGGATGGGACTAAAGCATATATAAATGAGTGACTGTTTGAATAACTGTTAGATAGGGATAGGATAGGGACTGGTTAGGGTTAGGATAGGATCTATAGCAGTGATGGCAAACCTTTTAGAGACCGAGTGCCCAAACTGTGATTCAAAACCCACTATGGGCGTTTATACACGACCCCTAAGCTCCGCCGCAAATGGCTGCAAGGTCCGGACCTTTAAAATGTTTACCCACCAGCTCCGGACTTTGCAGACAATTAAGTGCAACCCCACCCACTTCAGCGCGACCAAACAGCAGTTTTCTTGTACCTGCTTTTTGGATGTGACAAATATTTGATCCGGTGTAAGGATAGTGAGTGCGGGGCTCTCCTGGCTTCTGTTTGTTCTTTTTTTGCACCCGGACCCTTTAAGAGATTTGAATGCTGCCGGGAACAAAACGGAGGTAAACCGGCATTCTTTTCTTTCTTTTTTCTCCCTCCCTCATGCAGCCAGCAACCAGGAAGTGCGGAGGGGGGTGGGGACAGAGGAAGAGCGACGAACCCCTAAGATCTCTGGTCCGAATTTAAGTGGCCAGCGGATCTTAGGGGTTGTGTAAAAAGGCCCTATGTTTTTGCAAAGTGCCAATACAGCAATTTAACCTGGATTCAGGTGACTGTGAAGGGGTGATGTCAGGTGCCCACAGAAAGGTCTCTGAGTGCCACCTTTGGCACCCGTACCATAGGGTCGCCAACAGGGACTGTTTATTATTTGATAAAGGTTATAATTAGGAACATCAACATAAGTATACATTTGGATCCTGTTTAAAGTCTAAGTGCAATGTTTCGATAAGCAGATTGTTTATGACTGTGTAAACAATAAATCAATCCTTCTTGTTTGAAAATATAACTGACGTGTCTGACTCCATTCTTAATACAAAAAGATTTACAGAATTTTTGATGGCAGCATTTTAAAAACCCAGGTTGGCCACAGAGAGTATCTCCTCTTTCTCTGCCTCAGGCAGCAAGTGGCTTATGCTTCACCTACTACACCTGACATGCCAGAGTCCTTCATATACTGGAATCAATAGTTCAGAGAAAAGCAACAACAAGAACAGTCAACATGTGAATAGCAGGGACTACAATTTGTCAGAAAGCAGATCGAATTGAAAAATAGTGCAAAGGATACCCTCATCTTGTGCTGACATTTCATTAAATCTTCCACATCTTATGTATTGCCTTTTTCTGTCTGTGGCTTGTTCAGTTCATTTCTTACAGAAACTCTTTGGTAAGCATATAAAAGGGTTATTTACTGGGAGACAATGAAGACAACAAACATGGGATGAGATTCTTTACTGGCTCACACTGCCTGCACACACACATACACACCTCCCTCCCTTCTCTCATAGTGGAATCAGGGTTTAATTTTGCTTTGCTAGGTTTTGGAACAATCCAAGCTTTCAAAGAGAGCAACCATCCTTCTTCCTGAGAGCAAAGAGAGAAAATGGGCTCAGGTCATGAAAAAGCAGTACAAATCTGTCAGTTAATTGTATCTAGATTAGAAACGGGCATGAATCTCGGTTTGGTGGTTTGTGACAGTCCATATGCATAGCAGCGCATGACACTGTCATAAATTTCATGACACTTAGAGCTGTTTGGCAATGGAATATGCGGCCACGGAGGGTGGTGGAGTCTCCTTCTTTGGAGGTTTTTAAGCAGAGGCTGGATGGCCATCTGTCGGAAATACTGTGATGGGGGTTCCTGCATGGCAGGGGGTTGGACTGGATGGCCCTTGAGGTCTTTTCTTTTTTTATTTTTATTTTTATTGAACAATTTTATTTGGTTTTTAAGGAGGGAACAAAGGGAAGGGATATGGGAAAAAGGGGGTACAGTTTTTAAAATTTACATTGAATATGTCAAGCAAAGTAAAAAAAAGTGATTTAACATATTGGTAGATTGCCAAATATTATCACAATACTAATAGATTTGTTACTTCTTGCCATCTTTTCCGAGAGATCTCATCATAGTCTCCCTTTAAATAGCCGGAAAGTCTGTCGATTTCGATGCATTCTCTTATCTTTTCGTGGAGATTCTTCTCTGTTGGCACGTTTGGTTGTTTCCAGAATTTCGCATACAATATCCTTGCAGCAACAATTACATGGTGAAGTACATATCTCTGATCATATGAAATATTTATGTCTACTATGTTTAATAAAAAAGTTCTGGTCTAAGCTCTATCTTAATTTTCAAATATCTTTTTAAAAATAGTTTTACCATTTTCCAATATGCCTTTGCCTCTTTACATGTCCACCACATATGATAAAAGGTACCACAATCATATTTACATTTCCAACATTTAGCAGTGCATGACACTGTCATAAATTTCATGACACTTAGAGCTGTTCGGCCGTAGAATATGCTGCCACAAAGGAGGGTGGTGGAGTCTCCTTCTTTGGAGGTTTTTAAGCAGAGGCTGGATGGCCATCTGTCGGAAATACTGTGATGGGGGTTCCTGCATGGCAGGGCATTGGACTGGATGGCCCTTGAGGTCTTTTCCAACTCTATGATTCTATGATTCCCATCCCCTATCTCCCCAGCTGGATCCCACACTCAGCAGCCAGTGCACAATCTGCTGCTTTTCTTCATTGGCTCTTTGACCACTCTCCAGGAGGTGCATGGACTTCTCCACCCACTCATACATGGAGGCAGGACAAGCAAACCCACATTTCAGTAAGGGACTGGTCAAGTTGAAGAGGAGGAGGAGAAGAAGGAGAATATTCTCCAGTAAGTGTATTGGGCAGAGAAGTGGAGGGAAGGGAATGTGTAGTACCTGTAGTGTTGTGCATATGAACCACCATGAAACTCTGAACCAAGGTTTATGATCATGTCTAATTTAGATTATTTAGACCCATTCCAGTCTGGTTTTGGGATGAAAGCTGGCTTGGTCACCCTGATGAATTCCATGCTTCATTGCAAAAATGGAGGTATTGTACCTTATCAGATCTCTCAGCTGTTATTGATACCATAGACCACATTATCTTGCTGTGGTAGCTGGGTAGGCTGTGAGTTGGAGTGTCTCTATTACAGTAGCTCCACTCCTTCCACTGTTTGATTGTTCAGGATTTGTTTGCAAATTAAAAGGCCATGTCCAAGCACTCTAAATATCAAAAATGGCACAGAGGGACAGTTTCATTGCCTTGACTTTCATGGACTAGCAACATTCGAAGGACTGTTTGCATCATTTAGAAGGATCACAAAGTCATTTAGTGCTTGCTGTGTAGATATACTTTGCTTTTCATAGAGGAAGCACACTAGTTTTGTACAGAGGAGCCCTGAGCAAATGTCAAAGACCCTTTGTCTCACTCTTATTTGGAGAAATGCCTCTATTACACGCACACTTGGGGCCTTTTCACACGACCCCTAAGATCCGCTGGTCCCTTAAATTCGGACCAAAGATCTTAGGGGTTCGTTGCTCTTCTTTCCTCCCCACCAGAGAAAGAGGGGGAAAAATGCAGCTCACCTGGAGGAGCTTCCTGGAGCTCCGTTTCTCTTCCGTTTCTCTTCTGCTTGCTTTTTTTCCTCCCACCTCTTCTCTTAAAGGGGCAGGAGGCAAAAAAAAACACAAGTAGAAGCCAGGAGAGCCCCGCACTGACCAGATTAAATCCGGACCTGGGGATTTTCACCCACCTCAAGCAGGTACCAGAAAGTGCAGCTGGGTCGTACTTAGGTGGGCGGGGTCGCACTTAATTGTCTGCAAAGTCCGGAGCTGGTGGGAAAACACTTGTAAGGTCCGGACCTTGCAGCCATTTCCTGCGGAGCTTAGGGGTCGTGTATAAAGGCCCTTGATGTGCGTGTTGATTTGATGCACACTTTCTCCAAGACTGGTTATGTGACATTTGATGTGCACTTTCCATCCCCATGGTAGCATTTTTAAATGCTCTATTCATGCATCCCTATGGGCCGAAAGCATATCAAATTGCTGTTTTGAAAAGCTGTTTTCTCCGTCACTATTTTATACATATATTGATTACCGGCATGCCTGGTTTCTAGTTTTACTGCTGGAGGACATGACAAACGTTCTTTTTTTCCCATATCAGTAATCCATTTTTTATTTTAAAGAGCAAATAAATTTGAGAAAATGTCAATAAATTGAGCAGATTAACAAAAAATGTGCACTAACAATGACCCCACTTACTTTTGATGCGCACTTCAATTCTCCGAAAATGCGGATCAAAAAATTACTACTGGAGGGGCAAGGATCAGGAAAATGCAGTCGCGCTTCAGGAGGCATGGCAGAGGCATGTATTTTTTTTAGGGTATCACAGTGGGGACCAGTACTCCAGATGCAAATTTTAAAAATAAAAAATGTGCTTTTTATGTTCAGTGGGGGAGATTTGAATGTTCCTCATTAAGATGTCTCACTAAGACTGAACAACTTGGCAGGATTCTTTTCCTTTCTCAATAAGAAGCATACGGCACCTGAGTTTGAAAGGGGAACAGAACTTTCATGCCCACCAGTGCTTCATCCTCAGTTGCTTTGCCAAAATCCTCTTCACTGGTATCCAGGTTGATAGTGTGATAGGGAATCCTATAGTCTGACTAGCTTCTGTGAAAAGAGGTAGTTCATTTTGTACTCTGTCTCCAACTCTTCACTCCATGGCCTTAGGTTCTACTATAATTAGTGAGAAGGAAAAACTTATCCTTAACTAGTAACTGTCAAGGAATGGAATTTTGACAAAATGTCTGTAACAGATGTCTGGGAAGATTCTCAGTCATCCAGGTGAGTTTATCTGGAAGTTGAGTCATGGCTACTGGACTTCTTTTTTGAGAGACAGAAATGTTTCACTGCTGATCCAAATAGCTTCATCAGTCTGAATACAGCTAGTGCGAGTCCTCCATCTTATAGTCAGTCAGCTTTGACCTCTTGTCACCCTGGTCTGAATCTTGATAGGTTTCAGCACCTTAGGCCATTGTTCACCTTAAGGCTATGGATACTATTGTCTCCCTAACAAGCCTATTCAGGCCATTGTTCATCTTATGAGCCTAATTCTTGCATCTGTGATCTTTTGTAAGACAAGAACTCTGCCAAGCAGATCCGAAGGCTGCCTTCTGAAATATGAATACAAATTTGCAACTACTATGTGCTGAGTGTCTTTTCCATGCCAGTTAAGTGAACATCTCTCTGGTTCCACATATGTTTCATCTTCCACGTGCCTTCAAGGAGACATTTGTGTGGGAATTTTGCTATGGCTTCCATTAAGGAGTCGACTCATCTCATATTTGGTCTTCCTCTTTTCTTGCTGCCATCAGCCTTTCCATGCATAACACCCTTTCCCAGAGAATCCTACCTTCTCATAATGTGCCCAAAGTGAGACAGCTTCAGCTTCAACATGTTTGATTCCAGAGAGAGTTGAGGCTTGGTAGGTGCCTTGTGGCGCAGTGGTTAAATGCCTGTACTGCAGGTAAAACTGTGCTCATGACCTGGGGTTCAATCCCAGGTAGCCGGCTCATGGTTGACTCAGCCTTTCATCCTTCCGGGGTTGGTAAAATGAGTACCCAGCTTGCTGTGGTGGTGGCGGCGGCAATATATTGCCTGCATACTCTAATTAAACCCAGAGACTACTTGAAGTGGTATAGGGTGGCAGTACACTTTGTTTTTATCTAGGGGCCACTTTTTTTCTTTCTGGCAGTCTAGGATACCCTCAAAATTCTTCTCCGGACCACATTTCAAATGAATACTTTCTTTTCTATTTGGCTTTCTTTAATGTCTTGCATTTATACCTGTACATGGTGACCAGAAATACAAGAAAGTAGAAGGTCTTGGTCTTGGTCTCGATGACTCATCCCTAAACTAGATGAACTTTTCTATTTCCTTCATTCTGCCCTTCTTCTGTTTTCTGGTTCATGAAGGTTTGAAAAAGATGGCTTAAAAAAGATAGATGGAAGTAGGGAGAATTGCATTGGGTAATCTGAATCCTTGGGAAATGAGTTTCTGAAATTAATGATGCAGCCAGTGTATCAAGAAGCCTCATGCCACCAGAACCTTAGTTTGTCCAGATATGGTTTTTCTGAAGCTCTGGTCCAATGGCTTTCAAGGAAGCAGGGGAGGCTTGTAGAAGATAAAACATTTATTTGCTGACTAGTCAACATTTTCTCAGGTGTCATAGTTAAGGCTTGGGAAGATTGCATTTTGTTCAGTCATTTATCGACTTAATTAAAAGGATAGCCTTAATCCCTCTTCCTTTGAGCGATACTTTGAATAACAATCACATTAAAAAGCATGAAACAAATAAACCCAAGACACTGGCTAGTTCCATTAAAAAGAAGAAGAATCTCTTCTACTGATTTTACTGTTGCTCCTTTGGGCTATGATGTCAGAGAAGCAGCATAAACAATGCAATAAAGAAAAGAACTACGAAGTTTTAAATAAGTATAGGACTGTGTTAAATGCCCAAACTCTAAACACTTGATAAAATGGAACTTGGCAGTCATACTTGGGAGGATGTTTTCCACAATGATAGAACATTTTCTGACTCCCATTTTCTCAGTGGTCAATCTCACTTCAAAGGTTTATGCTATCACTATGCAGTATAAAATCATTTTATTTATTCATTTAATTAAATTATAAAGTAGTTTCCAACTACCAGTTGCCTTCTCTATGTCTTTGTCCTTCATCATTTCCAATGGTTTGTCCATGTCTGTTGCCTCAAGAAGAATTTCAAGCTGTTCTTGCTGCACTAGTATTTCAGATGATTTCCAAGTTTTAGCAAATACAATTCTTGCTGTGGTTGTAATATGCAGTAACAGGTGCTTCATGTTAACCTCTTTAATTTCTGCCATAATTTTTAACAAGAATATTTCAGTTTAAATGGAATGATATAACCATATATATATTTGCAGTATCTCATGTATGATTTTCCAGTAACTCTTTGCTTCTTCACACATCCACCACACATGGTAAAAGGTCCCTTCTTACATTTATACTTCAAGCATCTATAAAATATATTTCCATACATTTTAGCTAATTTTTGTGGTGTCATATGCCATCTATAAAACATATTATATGTATTTTCGTTCAAATCCACCACTTTTTAAAATTTGACATTACTCTCCTGGAGCTGCGTCCAATATATTCATTCAATAGTATGCCCTAAAAATATTATGCCCTTAAAAATCAATAAATAAATATTATGCCCTATATTTTGAGCCCATGCAACCATACAGTCTTGCACTATTTCATCCTCAGAGTACATTATATAAAGTACAATAAAAGAATACAAGAAGACGTGGCAAATCAGAGACAAGAGTTATTATAGACAAGGATAATCATAGACAAAATTGGCCTGGGGTGAGATCATGCAAAGCCTGTGCAAATAGCCCTGTTTAAACTTGTTTCCTAAAACAAGAATGGAAGGGGCCAAGTGCAGTTCTAATGGGAGGGAATTCCATTATGATGTGGTCACCACAGAGAAGGCTCAGTTTCAAGTAGCTGATTTCCAGATTCTATCTCAGCAGTTGGCTACCCTGGGAGGCAGGGAAGCGCTGGCTGGGGTCCTTTGTGAATTGGAGTGCTGGACCTGAAGAAGGACTGCAGCACAGTACTAGAGCTCAGAAAGTGGACCATCCAGGCCAGGGGGTGGGAGATGGGCTTCCAACCAAGTGCCCACCACTACTCCTGACCTATAAACTGGAATGATTGCACTGCTAGAATTTCTTCAAGACTCATTCACCAGCTCTTAAATGCTCACCAGTTTAGATCTTTTCAAGTTGCCCTAAATGATCCACACTTGTCACTTCTGAACAAAAATCCAAGTGTGCTATGCATTAGTCCTACTACTGCAACTTAATGCTCACTATTGGGGCAGCCTTTGGAGACAATCCGGTGATTTCAGCTGGTTTAGAATCAAGCTGCATGGCTGGTGAGTAGTAGGGCTGCCAGGAAAAGCATAATGTTGACTCTGTTTAAATTACACTAATTACCAGTTGCTGCCCAGGCCCAATTTGCAGTGCTTGTTTTGACATATAAAGCCCTAAATGGCTTAGGCCCTGACTACCTGAAGGACAGACTCCTTCTGTATGAACCTAGGCAGGGGTTCCTCCTGAAAGAGCCATTCCTCAAGGAGATAAAAAGGAAGGCTTCCAGACAAACGGCATTTTCACCAGACTATGGAACACCCTCCCAAGTGAGATCCACCTGGCACCGACACTGATGACATTTCAGTGCCAGGTCAAAATCTCCCTGTTCCACAAGTTTTTAAATTGAAATAATATAGATTATGGGTCCTGATCACAACATTTTTTTAGGGTATCACATTTTTAACAGTATTTTTGTTGAATTTTAAAATCTTACGAGCCACCCAGAGACTTTCATGTAGTTTGAGCAGCATATAATTTGAAATTATTATTATTATCAAAGAGAAATGGTCACAAAATGAATTTTTAATTCATTTCATTATTCGTTATTCATTTTGTTCCCTAACGAAATGAATAACAAACTCCACTCTGGAAGAGAAACAAAATGAAACAAAACAGAAACTTCTGTTTTGTTCCATTTCATTTTGTTTCCCCATAGGAATGCATTAGCAATCATTCCTATGGGGAAAACCCCATGGTTCCCCCCATGCCCCAGCGATCAGCTGTAGCGCGGGCTGGGGGCTGTACTACAGCTGATCAGGGCTTTTTTCAAAAAGCTCCAATCAGCTGTAGCATGGGCCCCATGCTGGGCACTTTCAGAAATAAAAAATAAAAAATAAAAATAAAAATAATTTTTTTAAAATTTAAAAGTGTCAAGCACGGGGTCATGCTGCAGCTGGTTGGGGCTTTTTAAAAAAAAGCCCTGATCAGCTGTAGTGTGGACCCCCTGCTGAGTGCTTGCAGAAACAAAAACAAAAAACCAATAAAAATAAAAAATAATATTTTAAAAAACAAAAAGCACTGAGCATGGGGCCATGCTAGAGCTGGTCAGGGCTTTTAAAAAAACACAGCCCTGATCTAGTGTAGCGCAGACCCCCTACTGGGCGCTTGCAGAAATAAAAAAATTAAATTAATAAAAGCACCGAACAGGGCCGCGCTAGAGCTGGTTGAGCCCTAATCAGCTGTAGTGTGGGTCCCCTGCTGGGCATTTGCAGAAATAAAAATAAAAATAAAAATAAAAATCAATAAATATTGTTATATTTATTTATTTATTTATTTATTTATTTATACCCTGCTTATCTACTACATGTAGTACTCTAAGCAGCTAACAAGGGCAATAAATGCCAGATCAACAACAATAGAATACATCAAATATAAAGCAAAATCAACATAAAACAATAAGACAATATGGCATGTAAAATCCTACTGCGTCCCAGCATGCGGAGGAACAAATCCTAACAAATTAAAATTAAACACACCTTAGAAGGCAGTCAAAATTTGATAACAATGACGATGGCGGGGAAAAAAATCTAACTAAAAATCACCAAAGGCCTCTCGGAACAAAAAAGTTTTTAAAGCTTTCCGAAAGGCCTGCAGGGACTCTGCAGAGCGCACTTCGCTGGGGATGGAGTTCCATAAGGAAGGGGCTGCCACTGAGAAGGCCCAGTTCCGAGTGATCGTCTTCCGGGCCTCTCGTGGAGTGGCAACCCGCAGTGAATGCGCTCGCACCTGCCGAACAGGACGGGCCGAGGTGGATCGCTGGACGATACGCTCTGTCAGGTAGTCCGGTCCCAAGCCATGGAGGGTTTTATAAACTAAAACCAAGACCTTGAATCTAATCCGGGCTGCAACGGGCAACCGGTGCAGGCGGGCCAGAACTGGGGTGATGTGGTCATAACGACGCACACCAACCACCAGTCTGGCCGCCGCATTCTGTACCCGCTGCAGACGCCGGAGAAGAGTCAAGGGCAACCAAAAAGCGCCAAGCACAGCACTGATAGAGCTGGTTGGAGCTTCTTCTTTTTTAATTAACCCTGATTAGCTGTAGTGCTGGCCCACTGCTGGGCACTTGCAGAAATAAAACACACACACATATATCGTTTGTCATTTCCACCACGATTTAGCGTGATTTGATTTCCCAGAGCATAGGGGCGTCCCGCAATCAGGGCCGGCGCTAGGTGTTTTTGCGCCCTAGGCGGCAGGCGGGGCGGAGGCGGCGGCCGCGGGCGGGCGAGTGGGCGGGCGGCAGCACAGGCCGCAGGCGGGTGGCGGCGCGGGCAGATGGGTGAGTGGGCAGTTAGGATATCACTTAGGATAGAAGTTCTGTTCTTGGCTTGCACCCCAAATGTGTGTGTGTGCAAGCAAACTGAAGTTGGGAAAATAGAAAATAAATGGTAGTATATAATATATATTTAATATAAATCCACACCTCCCACTCCCAGTCGAACCTCCCCCTTTATCCAATATCAGAAAAAAAATCCTCACAAACTGCCAGAGAAGAAATAAAGAATAAACTGCTATTCCCTTCAGCAGACAAAGCTGCAGGGAATCAAAGAAATTATTTTCTAAATTCAATTCCCTCCCTCCCTGCCTAACTTAAATCCTAAAGCCTCCAGCCTCCCTCCTCAATCTCGATCGGATCACACCAGCACCAGCAGCCAGCCCTCCTCCCTCAACCACATCCATACACCCAACTGCGATTTCTGGAAGATGCCTCGGCTTTTTATGCCCTCAGAGACATCCAGAAGTGTCAGTCAAAAACCTGGTGATGCCATTGGTGGAATGGTTCAAACAGTTTGCATGGTACCATCCCATGCCCAGCCCAAATGGGCAGGTCTAAAAAAATAAAAAATAAAATAAAATAAAATAAATACGACGTTTTATTCCTATAAAAAACCCCACTGCTGCTACTATAAAAATTCAGGCATTTAAAATAAATAAATTTCACATGTTTCTGTGGTGATTTGCTGTGCTTTTTGACCATGATTTCAAAAGAAAAATTGTGGTCGCCATTTTGGACCCCCCCCCCACCGCATGGCATGGCGAGATGACGAGGATGCCCCCCCCAGCCTGGTGCAAGCAGCCCAGGACAGGAGAAGAGGGGGGAAAGGCTGGGGACCCCCCAGAAACCACCCCTCTGGTAGGTGGCAAAGCCTCAGGCAGGCATATTTGCCTGCTTTTTTGGCCAAGAGTCGGGTTTTTTTAAAAAAAACTTTTAAAAACTTTTTCTGTGCTTCACATTGCACGATCGCCGTGATGCCACCAACGGAAACAAAAAACCCGACCAATTCTTTCTTTTTTCTGTTCGAGTTTGAGTTTTGACGGCTTAATTATCGTTACCATTTCCGTTACGTAACAGAAACGATAACCGAAAACAGAAACGAGAATTTTGCCGAGTTGTGCCCATGTCTAGATACTATCATAACATTTATGCGTCCTTCTCCAATGAGAAAGGCAGGGTAAAAAAATAAATAAATAGCATTTAGACACTAGGTGGCACTGGACATATTTGAAGCTAGGTAGCATCAGGAGCTGACATAAACTACTGTAGTTTGTTTTTTCTGGAGTGAATTTGATGTCGAGCTTAGTGGCTGGGACCACTCTGTAAGTATTCCATGAAAGGGAGTAAATCTGTTCCATGCAAATAGTCACCATGGTTAACCAAAATAAATAAATAAAAATAGCCTTCTTTAAAGAAGTACTATTGAAAAGGTAGGAAGGGATGAAAATAAACAACACAGAGAGATAGCTTTTGGAAAGCTATTTTTTGTTTGTTTTGCCTTGAATTGAAGGAAAAGAAAATCAATGGGAAATGAAAAAGGAAAGACAAGGCTGAAGTTAAAAGTCTGCTATATTTTAAAAATATATAAAGTATTGCAAGGTGAAGAATCAATAACTTATTTCTCCTGCTTTCAGTTTATGGATGTTTGAAGATACTGTCACAATGACAACACCCCAAGGCAGCAGATTTTAATAAAACAACCCTTTGATTTTCCCACCGTAGATTTTGGAATGACATTCCTTGTAGATTTAAGGGTACTGAGGAATGTTCATATCTGTTGTTTTAATATTGCAACACAGTGGTTGACTTTAGAGAAGGACACAAAATGAAAATATAGCATTTTGTTTCTTTTGTAGTCTTGTTTTGTTTCATTAGTAATGTTTTTTTTAAGAAATGAAACAACTCGGAACTCTACCAATAACAGGGAGCTTCCTTGAATTCTCCCCTGGAAGCTCCCAAAATTTGGAGTGGTATGGGGTTCAGGGGGCTACATTATTAACCTTCAAAGTGGGTCCCCCTAGGTAATTTTAAAAGTGTTTCTTTTCTTTAAAAGAGGGGTTTTGATAGGACAGTAAGGGGAAAGATGGCAATCGGAGGAAGCAATTACTCACCCACCCTGCTTGAACCAGAAAATTAATTGCTTCCTCATGTTTAGTGGTAACTTAGTGCTCTTACTCCCATGTAATATACTTTCTGGGCTGAAGTTCAACCCAGAAAGTATGACATGGTGGAAGCAGTAGCAGAGGAATTTATTAATTCTCCCTAATCTGATAAACATAACAAAACATTCTGTACTCACAAATAGGGATTGCAGCCCTGTATCAGCATAGACATTGCAGGGTAGCTTCTTTGGACTCCTTCCTGTAAGCCCCCCAAATTTGGAATGGAGAGGCTTGTTTTTCAGGGGGCTGAGTTATTAAAATCCAAAAGAGGTCTGCCCAGGAGAAAATCATTTGTAATTACGGAAAACACTTGAGGAAGATTTCCCCCATGGGGGTGCTATTAGTAGCTTCTCGACTCAATTAGAAATGATTTTCTCCTAGAGGGATCACCTTTGGAATTTATTAACTCACCCCCAAACCCCAAATCTCTCCAAATCTGAGGGGCTTACAGGGAAGAGTTAAAAGATGCTACCCTATGATTTCCATGCTACTACATGCCTGAGTACATAAAAATATGTACTTGAAAACGGAAGCATGGAAATCAAAGGGGGGCTTCCTCAAGCTCCTCCCTGTAATCTCCCACAAATTTGGAGAGGTTTGGGGTTCAAGGGCTGAGGTTTTTCAACTGCAAAGAGGGTCCCCATATCTTATTGCAAAATTACTGTACTGTTAGGTCCCTGCCAGAACCTAATCCAGAGACTAAAGAGTTAATCCCTGAAGAAGCCCCGGATGGGGTTTCAGGGCTGTCAGTTCCTCCAGCAGCTGCACAGGGGAGTGACTCAGCATCTTCAGGAGATTCTCCACCTCCAGAGAGGGCTGCTTGTCGAAGGCAACGAAGACTTACAATGAGGAGAATCAGAGACAAGCTTTATCTGAGCCATCAACATCTACATTTAGGGAGTCCTGAGTTTTGACAGGGTTATTTTCTGGGAAAGTTATGTTGCTCTCTGTGGACATAAATAAAGCATTCAGGACTGAGGCAACACGTTGATACAATGTCGTGCTACTGCTTGATCCTTGCTCCTGCTTGGTGTGAACCTGGACCTCATCTCTTGGCTCTGGACTTTGTCTCTGTGGATCTGGCGTAAGCTACCATTGGCATTCTGGCTTTGACCCCTGGACTGGTTATCTTGGGCTCTGCTTTGCTGTCTGAGAAGGCTATAGGTTTCCTGGACTCTGATTTACTTCTGATTTGCTGCGTAGGGGTTTGGCTCTAAGTTTGCAGTAAAAGCCTGAACTTACCTGTGTGTGTGAGTCCATGGGTCGTGACACACACCAGCAATATAGGGGTTAAGCAAGGGGAGGTAATAAATTGACCTATTACCAGCATGACATATGCACAGCCCTCTTTGCAGTTGAATGACTCGGACCCCTGAACCGAAAATCTCTCCAAATTTGGGGGGCTTACAGGGAAGAGCCTCGGGAAGCTCCGTTTTCATTTTCCAAACAAACAAAAAGGCAGACCAGTTCATTTCATCATGAACCAGTTTCTATCTAACAATTTGTTACATAATGAAACAATGAAGCAGTGTTTCTTTTTCATTTGGTGCTCATCTCTAGTTGATGTGTAGTGTAGCTTCATATTTATTAGATTAAGGTATACCTGGAGCAAATGTCTTCTCTCCGGTAAGCCCACGTTGATGCTCTTTTATTTGGGTGGGGTCATTTAGGATGAAATAGAAATGGGCACAACCCAGAAAGCTGGTAGTCTGTGATGGTTCATGGTTACCCATGAACGAACAATCACAAATACCCCCCAATCAAACTGTTTCATTATTAGGCAAGAGGTTATTGGGCAGTGCAAAATTTTTCACACCATTATGGACATCAGCAGATTCCATAATAAAAGTATTACTCAGGCAATTACTTTCCTCTTTATTTCCCAGAGTGCCTTTTGCAAGACAAGATAGCTCCATCTTTGCCATTGCTGTTCCTTTGACAGCGTAGAAGTTGGCTGCCTTATTGAAAGCATTTACTATTTTGATCTACCAGTAAAGGCTTGATTGTACTGACAATAAAATAAAATAAAATAAAATAAAATAAAATAAAATAAAAACACTGTTGAACCAGGTACTCCTAAAAACACATACCATGATTTAAATTTTAGCATATACATGTGCAGAGCACTGGGCCAGGAGATCAGGTTTTCCTGCTCTCTTGACAAGAGATTCATTTACAACCTGATATTTTCTGGCTGTAGGCCTCCAAAAATCAAGTCCACGTTATGGCCACATTTCACACTACTGAAAGATCAAAAAAGTTTTTTACAGTAAGGGCCAGTAAAGATGTTTCGACTCATTTCAGCACAGCTTAAATCTCCATTGATATGCATATCTCCAGATAGTGCTGTGGCAATGGAAGACTTTGATTATAAAATTATTATTGCAATATTTTTTATTATTTTGCCTATGAAAACGCTGGGGATTTTAAAAGAAAAGCTTGCATTAGATGGTTTATATGTGCTTCTACAGTGGCAGTATTAGGTAGCAGATGCTTTTTGTTGCCAAGGAAATGCCGGAATAAGTTCACATTCTTCAGGAAGGCTCCTGTGCCCTCCAGGGATTGGGTAAAGCTGGAGGAGAAGAGAAATGGCCAGGATGAATTATATATAATAAAAAATCAAGACAAAGTTTCGCACAGACCCAGTCTCAGAAAATGTGGACTCTGTGAAAATCTTACTGCATTTTGCATCTCTTCAATCTATTCATATGTCCCCAATGATCTTGGCTGGTTTCGTCTATTTGAAACAAACCATTATGTGCTTTTTTCAAGAATACAGATATTTATTTCATTTTATTTGGGCCTGAGACAGGCAGCAAGATGTGGTTTCGTTGGAACTTTTCTGCCACTCTGCAGGCATCTTCTCTCTAGACACATATGGTTTAGTGAATTTGCCTACTGTAGACAACTTGATAGTTGTCATTCTGGGTCCTTCTTGTCCTTTTGTAGTGGTTTGTCAGTATTGTGGAGTTAATGAAAGAAGGATATCTAATGGTTTTCTAAAATACAGTAATACCTTGTGTTATGAGCATAATTTGTTCTGAAAACATGCTTGTACACCAAAACACTCTTATATCAAAGCAAATTTTCCCCATAAGGAATAATGGAAACTCAGATGATTCATTTTGCGTCCCCATAGACCACATACTCTTCTTCTTCCTCTTAGCGTTTTTCCCACTTGGAGGTGGGGTCCACAATTCTTGTTTTGGCTTTACACTTTGCATGGTCATGGGCTAGGGCTGGGTGCACATACTGTGCAACCAAAATGCTAAAACTCACAAAGAAGTTGGCTAGAAGTCCATGTTCACACCATGGTTTAGGGACCTGGCTGTGGAATGTGCTCTGGTTGGGATTAACAACTGGATTTTACTCTGTTTTTAATATGACAATAATAAAATTCAATCTGTAATCCTAAATAATAATAATAATAATAATAATAATAATAATAATAATAATAATAATAATAATAATAATAATAATAATAATAATAATAAAGAGATGGGCACAAAATGCCAAAATGGCATTCTGTTTTGTTTTTTGTTTCCTTTCCCCTATTTTGTTTCATTTATTATGAAACATTTTTTTTTAAAAAATTCATTTCATATTTCATTTTCTTTTACTCCCACTGACCAGCTGGCCCACGGGGAGGCCAGTTGACTGCATTTTTTACTCCCGCCGACCAGCTGGCCCATGGGGACACCAGTTGGCATTTGTTTGTTTGTTTTTTACTCCTGCCAACCAGTTGGCCTGTGGGGAGGCCAGTTGGCAGTTGTTGTTGTTTTACTCCCACTGACCAGCTGGCCTGTGGGGAGGCCAGTGGGTGGGTGTTTTTTTAAACTCCCACCTACTGGCTGGCCTTTGGGGAGGCTGATTGGCAGTTCCCCACCACCACCACCACCGACCAGCTGGTGTGTGGCCTCAGGCACCAGCTGATCGGCACGTATTTTTATTATTTATTTTGACAGTGGCTGGGATTGGTGCTTATCAAAATAAATAATAAAAAAGGAAAAAGGAAATGGAACAAAATGAAAATTTCCGTTTCGTTCCATTTTGTTTTTTAATGTCACTTTGCTTTTCATTTTGTTAGGAAATGAAACGAATAATGAATAACAAAACAAAAAAATTGTGTCCACCTCTAAATAATACCCCACCCATATGGCCATTTGGTACCTGCCCCACTGACTAACTGCCCCGTGACTAGAAATGGTTTGAAAAATAAGAAAGGATATTGAAAACAAATTAAATAAAAATAAACATATAAGGGGAAAAAAACCCTAAACTGCACCTTTGAAACCCTTATGGGTGGTGCAAGGTAGACCTCTTTTCCTCTCTCCTCCCTCTGCTCTGAGGCTTGTCTAAGATGGAACATTCCAGGCAATCACCTACAATTCCTCAGGTGGAGAGAGAGAACTACCATTGGCTCACTTATGATCATGTGACCTGCTCCAGTGCTTGTATTATAAGACATTCCTTGTTGATCAAGGCATAATTTAGAAGAAATGTTTGCTCATGTTGCAAAATACCCATAAACCAAGGTATTCATAAACCAAGGTATTACTGTACTATTCCCAAAGATGTTCACCACAATCAATGCTGTTAGATGAACATTTGTTATATCTGGCCTGTTTGAGCTCATAGCTTTCGCCTTAATATAATATACATTTTCACCTTTCTGTATATTAAGGTATATTCTTCTGTGGGCTACAGTTCTGTCACAAAATCTTAGACTTGGTACTTAACTTTCTAAACATAATAAACTTCCTGTTGGCATTTTTGTAACCTCGAATGCTGGCATTAGTAGGTTTGGCTGAGAGGGGCCTTCATGGCCTAGGTAGGGTAACGATAATTGTATCCAGCACTAAGCAAGCATTCTTTTCCTGCTTCAAATTCAAACAGACCCCCACCTCTCTGTCCAGTGCTTTCTTCCCTCTCAAGTTTATTGAGCTCTGCTGCTGAAAGCTTGCATCAGTTCACTGTAAGTAAATTAAACCTTTTATTCTTTCTGCTATTAATGTCTGTGATTGAGTTATTGAAACCTCAAGTGCTAACTTAACCAGAAAAGGAGTGGTCTACTCTGGGAAACTTGAAACTATTCTGGTCTGTGACTCCCTGCACTTCTGCGGTGGAACTAGAGGATTTTAACTGAAAACTCAGATTTCTGTAGCATTTCCTACTTCTACAGTAGAAAGTACTGCATGGCTCAGCAACTTCTGTCCCTCTAGATATTATTGTCTGATAGCTACCTTCAACTTTAATCACAGTGTAGCTTATGGTCTCTTAGAGTGAACTTGATTCTTTGTGAGTCTTGGTCAGTGTACCTTGTTTGTTTCACTGTCATATCTGCTTGACATCTGCAGCCTCAGTCTTATCCAGAATCACTGATAAAACTGTTTGGACTTGCCAGTTATCTGCTATATGATGGCATTTGGAAGAGAAAAAGGAAGCAAAGAACTTCCTTTTACTCCCAAATGTGTGACAGCAAGTCATGCATTTTTCTTAGTGGCTTGTATTGTGAGGTTGCCTCTCAGAACATCTTGTAATCAAGCTTGCATAGTATTGTCATCCAAAGCACTTTATTAACATGTTTCTGATGGGTTGTTTGTTATTGCTGTCTTTCAAAGCCTGATTGCATGGAGTGATTTGCATTATCTTCTAGACAACAACAAAGAAAACCCATGTTTTGGATCTTTTGTTAGCCACTTGTAAGATGACCACAGCAGGGTGTTTGTCATTTCACAGATGTTTGTAATGTTTAACATTTAAAACAAAACCATAAAGGAAATGCCTAATGTTTCATAGAAGTCCTGTTTTATGTGATGATGGAGTTTGATACAAATTCCTTGAGCTTTTGCTTTTCTCGTTAAAACATCTTGCTTTTCTCGTTAAAACATCTTGCTTTTCTCGTTAAAACATCTTGTAATCAAAGTAATATCCATTTCCAAATAATAAACTGCATGATTACAAGATAACTTCAAAAAAAAACTGAAAAAGTTTCAGGAATGGGGAAAATGACCCATTTTGTGTTATCTTTTCAGCCTGCAGAAATGCAAGAGCACTAACTTTGGCAGGACTGATATGATGATGACACATGTGCATTTGGGTATACTGCTTCAAACATACTCACTGTAATTCTCATTCTTCCCAATTTACATTGCCTCACCATGACAAGGCACTTTCATGAGGAGTTCTCAGGCCACACAAGATTTCTTGTCTCCAGTGCAAGAGTGTGATAATGATGCCTTTTTCTTATATATCACATGCACAGAAGGACTGGCTGGTTGTGCAAAGGGAAGTAACTTGTTTCAGTCTTTTATTCTAATTATTTAAAATCTACAAAACAAATATAGTTTTGAGCAATTTGTGTTATTTGCAAGAAAGAAAGAAAGAAAGAAAGAAAGAAAGAAAGAAAGAAAGAAAGAAAGAAAGAAAGAAAGAAAGAAAGAAAGAAAGAAAGAAAGAAAGAAAGAGCAAGGCAAATATGAAAATCTATGTATAGACAGAAGCAAACTAATGCTCATGGATGAGGAGTAAATTTGTACATATCACAGACTGCCCACAGCAGGGAATAATGTTGTCCCATTAACATTGTTAACATAATGTACTGCCAGCCCAGTCACCTTTAGTCAATGGAATGGAAGCTGGGGATATTGTACCAGTTTGTTCTTAAGTATGGGCAGCAAAATAGGCCAATTCTGAATGAAGTTACAGTAGCATCTGAATTAAAAATCCCCAGCTTTTGGACTTTAGTTCCAAGAATCTTTGAACATTAGCCAATAGCCATGTTGGCTGGGGTTCCTGGGAAATTAAGTTCAAAACTTCAGGAGAAATGAAGTTTCTAACTGATCTAACACACACACACACACACACACACACACACACACACACACACACACACACACACACACACACACACAGAGAGAGAGAGAGAGAGGGGGGGAGGCAGTAAGAAGTAGCTATCTACTGAATGAGACTGAATGAGAACATTGTTTCAGAGGTGCCACTGGTTGAAATTGCATAAAAAGGGTAATTCTACTCCCAAGCTATAGCCAGAGATGGGGACTTGAGTCACTGTCAAGATAGACTTGTCACACTGTCGACTTGACTCACTGCTTTTTTTCAGTGACTTGGGGCATTTATACACGCCCCTAAGCTCCACTGCAAATGGCTCCCAGCTCCAGAGCTTAAAAATGTTTCCCCACCAGCTCCGGAGCTAACAGAAAATTAAGTGCGACCCCGCCCACCTAAGCGCGACCCAGTGCACCTTTCAAGTACCTGCTCTGGGAGAGTGAAAAATTTTGATGCGGAGAGTGCCGGGCTCTCCTCGCTTCTTTTTGTTGTTGTTTTTTTGCCTCCCGCCCCTTTAAGAGGAACCAGGAAGTGACGGGGGGTCGGAGCAACTTCCACCGGCACTCCGGAGGTAAGAGTGCATTCTTTTCTCCCTTTTTTTCTCCCTCCCCTCACGTAGACAGAACAAGGAAGTGCGGAGTGGGTGGGAACGCAGGGAGAGCGACAAACCCTCAAGATCTCTGGTCCGAATTTAAGGGACCAGCGGATCTTAGGGGTCGTGTAAAAAGGCCCTTGGACTCAACTTGAAACTTGGAATCCATCCACCCCTCTATTGTTTTCTGGGGAAAGCTTGTTTTTTAGTAGGGACTCAGACTTGGGCCTTTGTGCCAAAAGACTTGGACTTCGACTTAGAATCATAGAATAAATGAGTTGCAATGGCCTATAAGGCAACTGAGTCCAATCACTTGCTCACTGTAAGAATCCAAATCAAAGCAGATCTTACAAATGATTGTCCAATTTTTCTTGAATTTTTCTAGTTTTCAAGTTGATTCCATTGTCATACCGCTATTACTTGGAACTTGCTACCAAAGATCTGGACTCAGGCCCAAAGATTTGCCAACATCCCTGGCTATAAGGAAGTTGAGTCATGGCATTTTGCTACTCATCCAAGTAGCTTCTTCAGTCTTAGGAAGGTTGGTAGGAGACTCCCAATTTATCCCCCACATCTGAACCACTTTGCAAATCCACCAAGGATGCCACTGCTAACAACCCAAGGGAGTTGGGAGGGGCTGCAGAGATGTGACTTTCACACACACATGACTATTGTTCATCTAACTAGCCTGTTCAGACCAGGGTGAAGTGAAACCAATGTGAAGTATATATTGGAAGTCTCCTACCAACTTTCCTCAGACTGAAAAAGCTACTTGGATGAGTAGTGAAACTTTTCAATCTAACAAGAAAAGAAGCCCACTTGCCATGACCCAACTTCCAGACGACCTCATCTGGATGACTGAGAATTTTCACTGACATTCCAGGCTATAGCCATTCCTACTTTTAATGGAAATCTCTTTATGCTGGTAAATGAGTAACCTTATGTATTGCATATAGTATGCAATACATACTTCAAATGGACAGGTCAGAAAAATCAGACTTCTGCAAACTTACTGGAGTGCAGTGGCAATGGTGCCTAAAAGTGACCAATATTTGCTACAACACTCTTCCCAAATGGGTGAGTTAAAAATGGATTTCCATTAATTGAATCCCCACTGTGCACATGGCTGGGTAATTTGTTCAGCTCAGACTCTTCACATTATCGAAGCTGATATTTGCTGATATAATCAAAAATAAAGAGAAAGATGGGTCAGAGAAGAGTCGTCATTATTATTTCAGTAAGGGATTGCAGTTTACCAGTAAACCCAGCACCTTTGCCACGTTCTCAGACCCTGCCTTTGACATCTCTCCATAAATAGTACCAGAGTCCATCAGGAAATGCCGCAAGGTTGGTGGAGGAGCAAAGGAAAGCTAAGGATAGTACACTTGATCAATGTCAACAGGACTGTCAAGAGATGGTCATTATTGCCTCGTAGATTTATAGCTCAGGTCGAAGTAAATTACTTTCACTTTTCTTGAAATTCAACTGCTTCTTCCTTCTTTGTTTATGCTGTTGTTCCTCAGGTTAGAGAACTCTGATTGAATGCTAGCAGCTGCTAATGGATCACCTACTTGGAGCGAAAAACCTGTCAGCTACCAGATTATCAGGTTAAGAATCTTAAAGATAATAACAATGGCTAGATGATACTGATGCTGATTCCTTTCTGCTTCTTATTTTTCAGCCTGGCTTGTGCATGAGAGGAGGCCATAAGGTCAGGCCTAAAATTAGGAGTCATGTCCTATAAACTGGCAGGTGTGGTAGCATGTTTGCAAAATCACTGGTTTGGAGATTTCAAGAAGCAAAGTAGCAGCCATTGGCCATTGTTTAAAATTGTTAACTAAAGATTTTGGAATTACTATACAGGTAGATGCTGAAATGAGTATGGGGAGGAGATTGGCCTGATCTTGCTTCCATGGTCTTTAAGTTTCTTGCCTTAATGCTTGGCGCTTTGCAGTTTTTATTCTTTCTGTACTTTTGAGGTGGCTTGTTGATGGAACTCCAGTTTACACAAGGTAGGTTTTTCTTTGTTGCTTATCCAGAACTTTAATAATTGGCTTAATAAAATCAACAGTTTTATTTGCAATAACTTACTTGTCCCAATATAGCTTTACAGTTTCATTTCCTCAAATTGGATGTGGTTGGAATTCATAAAATGGAGAAAAGGATGTGAGTAACCCGTAAGATTCAGCCATAGTATTATTCTAACTCCCAGAGTACCTGCCTACAACCAGGTGGTCACATGATCTTAATGTAGATTTTAAGTCAGTCTCTCCTAATGGGAAACCTTATCTAAGAATATTGGAATATGCTTTCTTCGGAATCAGTTTAGATGGCTTTCTCCTATTTCCGATGGTTCGGTTCGTTCTCTTTTGGGCCCACTCTTAGTTCGGTTTGGTTCGGGTTTGGTTCGGCAGGAGCGGATCCTGGCAGCTGCAGCGTGGCAGTGGCTTGGGGCCAGCGCCGACCAGCCAGTCGGGAGAATGCTTCTGGAGCTGGCTGGCCTGGGAGGGCTTTCTGCAGGAGCAGGGGTGCCCTCCCGCCCGGCCTGTCTTTTGCTTTTTGAGGCTCCTGGCCGGATTGTTGGCACTGCCCCCAAGCCAGCACCTCAAAAAGCAAAAGACAGACCTGAGGGGAGCCCTCCCAGGCTGGCCAGCCCCAGAAGATAATTTTTAAAAGTGTGCTCTTCCCCCCCCCACCCATGGGATGGGGGGGGGAAAGAGGGGACTCTTTAAACTTTTCTCCCCGCTCCCGAAGACAGCTCCAAGCAGCAGCTCGGTGCTGTCTTCAGCGGGGGGGGGGGGAGATTTAAAAAGCTCGTTCTCCCCCCACCTTCCTTCCTTCCTTCCTTCCTTCCAATTCCAATTTAAACCAACAAGTGGTTATGGAGGAAGTCTTACTTAAGATTCAAGTTTTCTACAGTATTAGTCAAGTTCCAGGTGAAAGCACAAAAATTAGATTCATTTCTCAATGTGAGAAAAAGGTAAACTGCCATGAAATGGGACTGTCAAGTTTAACAATGCCCCTCTGGAGTTTGAAACTCATCGTGTGGTTGATAATAATATTATACATATTCACTGGCAAGTGGGGACTCTGCTGCTAAATACAATGAGAGTTAATAGCCAGACATTTATATGTTGGCAATCAGAAAGTCACAAAAAAAAACACAGCTGGAATTCTCAGTCAGTCTCAGAGAAATAGTCATATAAATATCCTGTTGAAATTTCACCAAAGATAGAAAGCAATACAATAGTTAGTAACTAGATGGTATAAAGAGCCAAAAGTAAAGTAAACTTTTACTATAATAATACGATGGCAGTATAGCAGCAGTTAATTATTATGGGAAAATTGAAATATCTTTCTTCAGCTTCTTTGATATAGGAAAATTAGGAACATTTAACTCCCTTCCTATCCCCGGGATCCTGCTAGTCATTTATACATGTAATCAGACAATTGCAGTCATGTCTTCGTCACCAAATTAGATCATCATCACCACCACCACCACCACCATCATCATCAAGAAGAAGAAGAAGAAGAAGAAGAAGAAGAAGAAGAAGAAGAAGAAGAAGAAGAAGAAGAAGAAGAAGAAGAAGAAGAAGAAGAAGAAGAAGAAGAAGAAGAAAGAGAGACAAAGTGGAAGAATCACAGAATCGTAGAATAAACTAGTTGGGATGGGGCTATATAAGTCCATCGGGTCCAACCCCATGCTTAGTTCAGGAATCCAAATCAAAGGAGATCTTCCAAGTTGCTATTCAATTTACTGTTGAATGCCTCTAGTGTTGGAGTACTCACCACCTCCTGAGGTAATTGGTTCCATTGTCTGCCATACTGCTGTAATAGTTCAAAAGTTTTTTCCCCTGATACTTAGCTGAAATCTTGCTTCCTGTAACTTGAGCCCATTATTTTGTGTTCTGTTCTCTTGGTCGGATCCTTCCCCTCCTCTCTTTGACTACCACACAAGTACTACACTTCAAGGAAAGAAATCCAGACACAAAGCTCATATTTTCACTCTGAAAACAGTACTGTTTCAGCTGTGTGAAAAAAAAGTACTTCTGTCTGTTAACATTTTACCCAATCTCTTGGTTAATTTCTGAATCAGATCTGTAAATTTGGGGTGCAGGACCTGATGATCAGGATCATCAGTCCCGAAAGTGATAAGGGAGATGAAGGGAGTATGTTGTAACTAGAGATGGGCACAAAACAAAAAAATGGTGTTTCGGTTTTTCGTTTGTCGTTGAGAGGTCTGTTTCGGTTCGTTTCCGTTTGTCGTGAAATTTTGGAAAAATTTCGTTACCGTTTTTCATTTTTTCATTTCTCATTTCTACCCACTTTTTATGCGATTTTTAAAGCATTTCTGTGCGCAAGCATCCCCCAACGCCCCAGACCAGAGGGAAAACACACACAAAAAAGATGCTGGCAGAGACACAGTATAGACTAGGTACGCAGGGAGGCTGGAAAGGCAGCGGCGGGCGTTGCCCAGGGTGCAAGGAAGCCGCAGAGTGACTGCACTGCGGGGCAAGGGAGGGTACTCACCGAGAGGTACGCAGCATGCATGCACACAGGGACGCTGCAGGACTGAAGCTAGAGTCGCAGAGACAGCAATCCCTCCCTAATTCCCACCAGAGACTGCAAGGAGGACGGGGGCTGCCAGAGCTTTTTATGCCCTCTGTGGCTGCCAGACCTGCCTGCCCAGTCTGCAACCTGGGCATGCTATTGGTTGAACATGATCCCATCACATGGCTTGCCTCCATTTTGTGGCTGGTGCGACATCCATTTTAAAGGGAAAAGAAAAATACATCATGATGGGAGAAGACAAAAACAAACGTTTTAAGGACCCCAACCCCCCTGGTAGGTATTATCAGACAATATAAATAATTATTGCTGCGTTTTTACGGATGTCCAGGGCGTTTTTTAACATTTAAAACAGCTCATTCCATTGTGCGTCGCCATTAACGGAAACAAAACATAACGACCACAATTTTCGTGGTTCTGTTCGTTTCGTTGGATTTTCATCACAATTTTCGTTTGTCGTTTCATTACGTAATGGAAACGACAAACGGTAACGGAAACGAAAAAATGTTCGTTCCGTGCCCATCTCTAGTTGTAAGGATACCTTACAAGGAAGAGCTTAAGGAAGCTCCCTGGACCCTGCCATTTTGGTTCCTCTAGGATTAATCATTTTGTTGCTAGAGGAAAAAATGGCCTTTTGTTTCATTTCTTAATGAAACACACTCTAGCATTTGGTTTCACAATGAAACAATTCATTACATAATGAAACAATGAAGCAGCATTTTGTTTTTCATTTTGTGCCCATCTCTAGTGTTTTCCATCAAAGAATGGGCTTTTGAAATTTGCAATTCTTTTGCCATTAATGCCTTAATGAGAGCAGATGTTTAGTACAAATCGCACAAAAGGGCACAACACAAAGGGCAAAGCACAAAAGGGAACAACACAGCTGCAAAGAATATATCAACTTCACCTTTATGTGGATGAGTAGAGCATAGCAACAGTCATGCACACTCTGGTAAAATTGGACTATTGTAATGTACTATACATGGTGCAGCCTTTGAAGAACCGCATGTTACAAATTCACTCAAAATTTCCCCCCAACATTTCAGCCCCATGTAATTAGTATTTCCTTTCCCAAGTTAAAGGCAGATAATTTCATACTTAATTTCCTTTTTATCCCATCCATATATATATAAGTTCTTATCTATACTTAACTACTACACATGGGCACGACTCGGCGAAATTGTCGTTTCCATTTTCGGTTATCGTTTCCGTTACGTAACGGAAACGGTAACAATAATTAAGCCATCAGAACTAGAACTCAAACTGGAAAAAAATTTGGTCGGGTTTTTCGTTTTTGTTTGTGGCATCGCGGCGATCGCGCAATGCGAAGCACATAAAAAGTTTTTAAAAGTTTTTTTTTAAAAAAAATTCCGACTCCCGGCCAAAAACGCAGACTAAAATATGCCTGCCTGAGGCTTTGCCACCTACCAGAGGGGTGGTTTCTGGTGGGTCCCCGGCCTTCCCCCCCTCTTCTCCTGTCCTGGGCTGCTTGCACCAGGCTGGGGCGGGGGGGGTCATCCTCGTCGTCTCGCAATGCCATCGTGGTCAAAAAACACACCAAATCACCACAGAAACTTGTGAAATTTATTTATTTTAAATGCCTGAATTTTAATAGTAGCAGCAGTGGGTTTTTTATAGCAATAAAATGTAGTATTGATTTTATTTTATTTTATTTTTAATTTTTTTAGACCTGCCCATTTGGGCTGGGCATGGGATGGGACCATGCAATTTTTTTGAACCATTCCACCAGTGGCATCGCCAGATTTTTGACTGACACTTCTGGATGTCTCAGAGGGCATAAAAAGCCGAGGCACCGTCCAGAAATCGCAGTCGGGTGTATGGATGTGGTTGAGGGAGGAGGGCTGGCTGCTGGTGTTGGTGTGATCCGATCGAGATTGAGGAGGGAGGCTGGAGGCTTTAGGATTTAAGTTAGGCAGGGAGGGAGGGAATTGAATTTAGAAAATAATTTCTTTGATTCCCTGCAGCTTTGTCTGCTGAAGGGAATAGCAGTTTATTCTTTATTTCTTCTCTGGCAGTTTGTGAGGATTTTTTTCTGATATTGGATGAAGGGGGAGGTTCGACTGGGAGTGGGAGGTGTGGATTTATTTTAAAAATATATTATATACTACCATTTATTTTCTATTTTCCCAACTTCAATTTGCTTGCACACACACACATTTGGGGTGCAAGCCAAGAACAGAACCTCTATCCTAAGTTATATCCTAACTGCCCACTCGCCCGTCTGCCCGCGCCGCCACCCACCTGCAGCCTGCACCGCTGCCCACCCACTCGCCCATCCGCGGCCGCCACCCGCCCATGGCCCCCCACCACCGCCGCCCGCCTGCACCTCCCCACCTGCCGCCTAAGGCGCAAAAACACCTAGCACTGGCCCTGATTGCGGGGCGCCCCTATGCTCTGGGAAGTCAAATTGCGCTAAATCGCGGTGGAAATGACAAACGACAAACGAAATGACAAATTTTTGAAAAATTTCATGACAAACGGAAATGACCTGAAATGGACCCGTTCCAACAAACAAAAACTCAAAACGTCATTTTTTCTGGTCGTGCCCATGTCTACTAACTACCACAATTCTTTTAAAAGTCTAACAGATTAACATTTATTTATATTTCAGGTTGGTCTTCAACCAACCATTTTCCATTTCCCATATCATGACAATCCATTAATAGCTTTAGACAATCAAAATAGAGAGGACAAACTATTCTTTTTTTATATATTTTATTTATAAATTTCATACAACTAACAATACACCTGAACAAAACAATACAAAACATATACAATTACAAACCGATTTGGAGGGAGAGAAAGAAGAAAAAGAAAAAGAAGAAATAATAATAATAATAATAATAATAATAATAATAATAATAATAATAATAATAATAATAATAATAATAATAATAATAATAATAATAATAATTTATCATACAGCTATCAATACACCTAAATATAACAATACAGGGCATATACAATTACAGAGAAATTGGAAGGAGAAGAAGGAAAAAGAAGAGAGTAAAGAATACAAATAACTAACCAACATTGAGGTAAGATATGACTTCCACCAGAGAAATCCACACTTTATAATTCCTTACTATAAATTATCGTTAAATCTTAAGTTAATACTCAAATATTTGTTTTCAGTTCTAATCTTCCATATAATTCATATACACAGAATAAGAAAATATCAAAATATCCATATAATTCATATACACAGAATAAGAAAATATCAAATTTTTCCAAAAAAGTTGTAAATTAATCCAAACACAGCCATATACTATTCTTCCCTAAATTTGCTAAGTATTTGTTTAAATAGTTCCATTCTTCTCTTAACTTATCACTATTTTTCTCTTTTATTTTACAAGTCATCTTGGCAAGGTCCAAGTATTCACATAACTTCATTAACCATTCATCCCTAGAAGGAACTTGCGATGTTTTCCAATATTTTGCTAATTGTACCCGAGCAGCCGTTATCGCATATAATAAAAGATTTTTCCTATCATTCGGGAACTCTATACTTATTATGTTCAATAAAAATGTCTCTGGTCTTTTCTTAAATGATATTTTAGTTATTTTTTGCAATTCCTTGTGTATCATACTCCAGTAACTTTCAATTACGGGGCACGTCCACCACATGTGGAATTGTGTCCCTACAGATCCTGCACACTTCCAACAAAAATTATCATTTGATCTTTTCATTTTAGCTAATCGTTGTGGTGGAAGATACCACCGATGTAACATCTTCCATAAATTTTCTCTTACCAATATACAAGATGTAAATTTGGTTGTCAACCACCATGCTCTCATCCATTCTTTTTCATCTAATTGATAGCCAAAATCATTTTCCCATTTTTGAACTGATCTAAACTTTATTTGTTTATTCACTGAATCATTTTGTAGTAAATTATACATTATAGTTATGTTTTTTTTCTCTTGTTTTAGAATTTTTTTCTCAAAGATAGATATTTCTTTCGCAAATCCAATTTTATCTTTATCTTTTTTAAATATACATTGGATCTGTTGATATTCAAGCCAATTAAGATTTTTCCCCTTAATCTCCTGAAATTCTTTAAGAATAGGTTTATCCGATCTTAGTTGAACCAAATCTTCATATCTCATAAATTCCTTATTGATATTATTATTAAATATTGAGGTGGCTTCTTGGGGGGAAATCCACCATGGCGTCTTGTTTATGACTTTATTTTTTGTCCTTAACCAAACCTCCAAAAGAGCTTTCCTAATAATATGATTATTGAAATTTTTATGTAATCGGGCTTTTTCATAAAATAAATAAGCATGCCATCCATAAATTTTCTCCCACCCCTCCAGATTTAACATTTCCCTCTTTTCTAGTTTTATCCATTCTTTTATCCATGTCCAAGCCGCTGCTTCGTAATATTTTTGGAAATTTGGCAGGGCAAATCCTCCTATATCTTTAGATCTCATCATTAATTCTAATTTTATTCGGGCCTTTCTGCCCTGCCAAATAAAGTCAGCTAGGTCCCTATGCCATTCTTTAAAACACCTAATTCCTATGATAATGGGTAAAACCGAAAACAAAAACACCATCTTGGGCAAGATTAACATCTTAATTAAAGCTATCCTTCCCCATATTGATAACTTCAACTTTTCCCATTTTTTCATTTTATTTTTTAATTCCCTCCAGTTATTAATATAATTCTTTTTGAATAAATTTGTGTTACTACAGGAGATCCACACTCCCAGGTATTTTGCTTTAGAAACTATTTTCACCCCTACCTTATTTTCCAATTCTTTTTGGTTTTTATTATTCATATTTTTAGTTATCAGATTTGATTTTACTTTATTTAATTTAAAACAAGAAATACTTCCATATTGGTTCAATTCTTTAAAAATTTCATTTATACATAAGAGGGGTTTTTCTGTAAATATTATTACGTCATCCGCAAATGCTCTGAGTACGTATTTTATTCCATTAACTTTAACTCCTTCTATCTTATTATTTTCTCTTAAAGCTCTCAAGAGAATCTCTAACAGTAAGATAAATATCAACGGTGAGAGAGGACAACCTTGCCTGGTGCCTCTCTCAATTGAGATTTCTTTTGAAATTTCTTTGTTTATAATTAATTTAGCCTTTTGGGTGGAGTAAATAGCTCTAATTCCATTTTTTATTTTTCCCCCCATTTTTAATTCCTCTATAACATAATTTAGGAAGTTCCAATCAACTAAGTCAAATGCCTTTTCAGCATCAATTAGCAACAAAGATAATTCCTTACTTGGATTTAACTCCGCATACTCTATTACATTTATTACTGTTCTTATATTTTCTTTCATAAATCGACCTGGGATAAATCCGGTTTGCTCCTTTCCAATAATTTTGATCAAAAAGAAATTCAATCTGTTTGCAATTACCCCTGTAAAGATCTTATAATCTATATTCAGTAAGGATATAGGTCTGTAATTTTTAACCTGTTTCAAGTCTGCTCCTTGTTTCGGGATAACCGAGATTATTGCTTCTTTCCATGACTCTGGCATTACGCCATCCTTCATTACCTTATTTATGATCTCTTTTAAGTACGGCAAAATCTCGCTTTGTAAGTTTTTATAATAAGCAGCCGTTATCCCATCCGGGCCTGGAGTTTTCCCCATCTTTAAATTTTTAATTACTTCCGAGATTTCTTCATCGTTTATATCCAAATTTAAATATTCAATATCTTTATCCTCCAATTCGGGCAATGATTTACTTTCCAAGTAACTTCTTATTTTCTCTATTCCTATTTGTTCAGATTTATATAGCTCACTGTAAAATTTGACAAATTTTTCTTGGATTTTTTCTGGATCTGTTATTATCTCTTCTTGATCTTCTATCTCAGTTATGATTCTTTCTTTTTGTTTTTCCTTGGCTAACCACGCTAACATTTTCCCTGATTTATTAGCATATTCAAAAAATCTTTGTTTAGTCCATTTTATTTTTTTCTCAACCTCATATTCAATCAGACTTGACAAGTGGTTTCTTAAAATCTTTATATCCCTCAATAGATCAGAATCCTCGAGTTTTAGAATTAATTTCTTTTCTAAATCTCTAATCTTTTTTGTAATTTCTGTTACATTCTTTTCTCTATCTTTCTTTATTTTAGACATTACCTGTATCCCTAACCCCCTCATATATGCCTTACTAGTTTCCCAGATTATATTCTTATTAGTTATAGTCGTGTTATTTATTTGGAAAAATTCTCTCATTTGATTCTTAATCTCAATTATTGTTTCATCCTTTTTCCAAATATCATCATTTAATCTCCATCTACCTTTTACCCTTTTCTGAATTTGTAAATAGATAGCAACCGGATTATGATCTGACAGTGTTCTCTCATAAATTTCAGCTTTCTCTAGATTAAAAATTAAATCTTGAGAAATCCAAATACTGTCAATTCTACCACCTGATTTGTGTACATCTGAAAAATGTGTTATTTCTTTTACATTCGGGTTTTTAACTCTCCACGCATCAAGTAAGTTCATATCTTCCACCATTTCAAAGAAGGTAAGTGGTAATTTCCCCGAATTGGTTACTCTTATCTTATCCGTCCTGTCCAACTCCATTGATACTACTCCATTGAAATCTCCCATAAGCATTATATTTTGATCCATATATTCCCTTAATATATTCCCCACTTTCCGGTAGAACTCACTTTTTTATTATTAGGGGCATAAAGCCCTACTATCAAAATCTTATCATTATTTACAGATACTTTTACGCCTAATAACCTTCCCTCATCGTCTTTAAACGTCATTTCAGGTTTTAACTCTGGTCTGACATAAATGACTATTCCATTCTTTTTTGCTGTTGTTGATGCTATAAAAGTAACACCCAGTCTCGGATTTTCCAGAATTTTTCTATGATCACTTTTTACATGAGTCTCCTGTAAAACCATGAAATCCCATTTCCCTTTCTTGAGCATATGTTCAATTTTATTCCTCTTCAATTTACTATTTACTCCATTCACATTCCAGGTCACACCTTTTAAACTGTTAACCATTTTGACTTTTTTTTTCTTTTTCTTTTTTCCCTTTTTCCCCCTTTTTTCTTTTTCTTTTCCTTCTTCCCTTACTTTCCCCTTTTCCCCTTTCTACCCCTTCCCTTCCCTTCCCCCCTTTTCCCTTTTCTTTCTTTTCCTTTTTTCTAATTCTTCAAATGTCCCCAAACAATATCTAAGAATATCTAAAATTTAACCTTCTTTTATTATTCCACACAAACAAGAAAAACAAAGAGAAAAAAGAGAAGTAAATATTAATGAGAAATAATGATAACTCCAAAATAATACAAAGAAAATTATCTCATCCTAAGGGTTAGGCAGGAGGAAAGATTATCTTTATACAAAGTGGCATCGTTCTTCACAGTCTTCCTCTCTTCTCGCCGCCGAGTTCTTCTCCATATTTCCTCCAAAATATTCCAGTCTCTTCCACCGATCTAAATGTTCTTTTCTTGTCTTTATATTTGAACGTCAAGCCTTCTGGCATTTCCCATTTAAATGGGATTTTATTCTTCTTGAGGGTTGAAGTCATAAACTTGTAATTTTCTCTCTTCTTCAATATACGGCTAGGGACTTCTCTCAGGATCTCGATCGGATTATTCTCTATTTTCCATGGATCTGCTCTATTCTTAAACAGCATCTTATCTTTCAAGAGTCTCGACTGTAGGTATATGAGGCAGTCATCCGGTCCCTTCTTCTTATTGTTATTATTATTATTATTATTATTAGATCTCAGTCTGTAAACTTTTTCTATATCCAGATTCAGATTATCTTCTTCTACTCCCAACCAAGCGGCCAGTTCATGTTTAATTTTACCATAAAGATCTTCTCCTTGGTTCTCTGGTATTCCTTTCAATCTTAATATCATCTCCTTTTGCCGCATTTCAAGAACAGCATTTGCATCTAGAATTTGTTCATGCAATTTTTTCATCTCTTGTAGATCATCTTTAAATTTTTCTTGCATTTTTTTAATATCCTTTTGTTCCTGTTGCGTTTTTTTAATAACCTCTTCTTGTTTATCATTTGCTGTCTTCACATTCTGGATAGCTTTTTCCAACTCTTGATTTTTATTTGCAATTTCATTAATTTGACTTGTCAACTCTGTTATTAAAACAATGTTCTTCTCTACCTTCTGGGCCATTCCTTCTATTTTTCCTTCGATCGATTTAAAATTCTCTTCCATGTTTTTAAAATTCTCTTCCACAGATGTAAATCTATCATTTATCCTCTTATCCATTGATACCAAAAATTCCTTCAGATCCATGTTTTGCTCCGTTTCTGCTATCGAGTTCCTTTTTTGTTGGCCTTGGGTCGTGTATGCACTTATAGATGATTGTCCCTTCTTTGAACCCATTAGCTTTGTTACCTTAACGGTTCCCTTTTCTGCGTTAAAGCCGCTTGGGCTATCAGGTATATACCATATACTGTAAGTCCCGTATGGAGAGAATACAAAATAACACTTATATGAACCCTCCACTTTATATTTGTATAGCCTCTTACTTTCAAAGATTGCTGCAACTTCCAACAGCTTGCTTCTTCCTTTAATTTCTCCTCAGGTTCATATTACTATGATTCTCCTTCTCACTTCCGTTTCTCCCCAAGCAGCTCAGTTACGCTGAATTCACCTTCTTCCACTCCAAACTGTCGGCGTTTCAATCAACTCTATTCGCCATCTTTATCTCTCCCTCCTCCCCTCCCCCGATTGGATCCTTTAGCTGTGTATCATCGTCTTCTTTTTACTTCTTACAACCCATTAATCATCAACGACTGCTGAGTGTGGTTTCTCCCAGTCCCCGTTCCAACTCTAGAGTTGCAGCATATAAAGCATTCTTCCATTCCGTTCCTCCCCCAACTGTGTAGCATACATTATCAGGTTTCAATGAATAATAAATTAGAGGGGGGGAATCTTCTTATCTTAATTCAAAGGGAGAGATACAGCAGTGGCTGGGTCGGTCTGGGGCGTCAGAAAACGGAGTATCGCTCCAATCCCTTAGCGTCAGGCTATTACCCCCACTTCCTTGCTCCCTTGTTCCGCAGTGCGTCCCACACTGTTGCAACAAGTCTTCGGAGGGTTAATTCTTCTTGTCTCCTCTTATTTCAGCCCTTTGGACGCTGCTAGGGTACTGCCCCCAAGATCCTCCCTTGGGGTTAGGTAGACTCACGCCAGAGCCGCCCCTCTCCAAACGCTCCGCTTCAAAAGATCGCCTCAAGCTGACTGGGACGCGATCTCCCGTCCGGTCTCAGCCTGCTGTTCCCGGAAGTCAGGACAAACTATTCTTGAAGGTTTTCATGACCAGGATCTGATAGCTGTTGTGAGTTTTTCAGGGTTTTTGGCCATGTTCTGGAAGTTTTTCTTCCTGACATTTCACCAGACTCTGTGGCCGGCATCTTCAGAGGGCAAGGAGCTCAAGGAACTAGGAGTTCTCTCTGTGCTCTGGGGTATAGAGTGAAAGGGACTGTGTGGTTTTAAAGTTCTGGGAAGAGGAAAACTGTCCCCATGGCAACTCCATCTGTCTGTTCATAGAAGTCATTATCCCACTGGAATTAGCTGGTCATTGGAATAGGGCCTTAATGTCTTCTGGGAAGATCTGCTAGATGAGTGCTAAATTGTCCTTTATTGGTACCTTGGGGAAAATAGATACTACATCAAAGCTGATCAGTCTGCCCCTGGGGTTGAGTTTTAGGGTGCTGATTTTGTCTATGAAATGTCCTGAGTTCTTGATGTGGGATGAAGTATGTCCAATGTGGTCCTGTAGGATGGTGGCTTTCCCACAACTTTAACACCACATAGTCTCATTCACTCTACACCCCAGAGCACAGAGAGAACCCCTAGCTCCTTGAGCTCCTTGCACTGTGAAGATGCTGTCCACAGAGTCTGGTGAAATGTCAGGAAGAAAATCTTCCAGAACATGGCCAAACAGCCCAAAAACCTCACACCAGCTAAGAGAGGATAAACTTTTCAAGTCATTGATTCACTAATCCAAAAATTCTGTTTCTGGGTTTTCTCTTTTTCTGCTAGGTTCATTATCTTTATAAGTTATTTTTCTATCTTGATAGTTGCTTTGCTGCTGGAAAGTTCCCAAGCTCTTCTCTCTTCTGTATCCCTATCCAATAGAACAAATGTACTTATCTTCCACCTCACTGAGTTTGGTCTTTCTACAAATTTGTAGAAATTTGTATTTGTCTGCAGATTAAAATCAGCTGCCCGTTCTGGTTCTATCTCCTGATCAAGGTTAAATTTAGCTTTCTTCACAAGTTCATCCTGCATAGTTCTTATAGTTATCTGTAGACTAAAATCAGCCGTCTGCTCTGATCAAGATTAAAATCTCTATCTTCAAAAGGTGGATCCATGTGTGATGTAAGAGTATCTATTATTTTCTGTAATCCACATAGAATTATTTTGGTAAACTGTTGATCTGATAACATTTTCCAACTCACATCAAAGTGTTAATATCACTTTTAGTTCTAGCTTCTGCAATTCAGTTTCCAAAAGGGAGGGGTGTAGAAGCAGGTGGCTGGATTCCTTTGAAAAATAGCTTTTCCAGAGCTGCTCTTATACTGTGCCCTTATGTCCACTACATATAGAGAGAACAAAGCGAAAGGAAGTTTCTTTTTTAAAAGAGTTCTTTTCTACCAGCTCTGGAAAGCAATAGGCAAAAGTGCAAATTCATAAAATAAGTGTGGGGAAAGTCATTTCTTCGGATAGCACAGTTTTTCTACACATTCACACCCCTTCGCTGAAAGCCATTCTTCTACAAAGGGGGGGGGGTGTTAGTGCTTGTTTGAAGAAAGAATTCTAAGCATCTCCAAGATTTATGCAGAGAGAGGGGGGGGACAAAAACAGTTTTACTCACAACATACCAAATGTTTACAGCTTTTTACCCTTCTCAGGTGCCAACAACTCATGCCATTGTCTTCAACTTAGTTGATGGCATCTGGTTTTCCTCCAGAGGGAGATAAGACATTTTCCTATACCAATAAAGCTCACTCCTTTTGTCTGGAAGAATTGATAAACTGCAGAACTTATCAAGTTGTCTCACTGCGGCATAACCAGCACCGGATCTTCCTTGATGCATGTACTTTTAAAGAAAGCCAATTTTTGTAAACTTAGGGAATTATTGGCTGTGATTCCATGGACTGACGCACTGAAAGAGAAGGGAGTCCAACATGGATGGAAGTTCCTTATAAGCGAGATATTAAAGGCACAATTTAAAACTGTTCCAACAAGAAGAAAAAATGGGAAAGGTCTGAAGAAACCGCAATGGTTTACTAAAGAACTTTCAGCTCAGCTAACTAAAAAGAAAAAAAAAAGTACAAGGAATGGAAAAGATGGGAAATGCACCAAAGAGGAATATAAGCAGACAGCTAATATATGCAGGGAGATGGTAAAAAACCTAAAGTGCAAAATGAACTTAGACATGCCAGAGACATTAAAGATAATAAAAAGGGTTTCTTTAGTTATGTCCGCAGCAAAAGGAAAAATAAGGAAATGATAGGCTCTCTGCGTGGCGATAATAACCAGTTACTAACAGGAGACGAGGAAAAGGCAGAACTACTCAACACCTTCTTTGCCTTTGTTTTCTCCAAAAAGGAAGAAAGAGATCCACTGGGACAAAAACTAGATGAGGTAGGATGGGAATTGCAACATAGAATAGGTAGAGAGCTGGTACAGGAACACCTGGAAACATTAAATGAATTTAAGTCTCCTGGGCCAGATGAATTACACCCAAGGATATTAAAAGAACTGGCGGAAGTAATTTCAGAACCATTGGCAAAAATCCTTGAGAAGTCCTGGAGAATATTGGAAGTCCCTATCGATTGGAGGAGGGCTAATGTTGTCCCCATATTCAAAAAGGGGGGGAAAAGAGGACCCAAATAATTACCGCCCAGTCAGCTTGACTTCAATTCCTGGAAAGATCCTAGAGCAGATTATTAAACAGGCAGTTTGCAATTATTTAACAAACAATGCTGTCATTACAAGAAGTCAACACGAGTTTCTTAAAAACAAGTCATGCCAGACTAATTTGATCTCTTTCTTTTGATAGAATTACAGGCTTGGTGGATGAGGGGAATGCTGTGGCTATTAGAGATGGGCACGACTTGGAAAAAAAATTTTTGAGTTGTCGTTAGTCGGGCCGGTTCCGTTTCGGCTTGTTTCCTTTTTCGCGAAAATTCGCAAAAATTAGTCGGTTCGTTTTTTCGTTTTTTGTTTCCGTTTCTGCCGCGATTTCGCGCATTTTGACATCCGACCGAGACTTGCGGCTTGCGGGCGCAGCGCGGGCGGCGGTGGCGCGGGGGTATATGCGTGGGCGGCGGCAGCGGCAGCGGCAGGGGGAGTGGCTAGCGCGCGGGCGGGCGCGCGGGCGGGCGTGCGGGCGGGTGGGCGCGGGTCCCGCAAATGAGCAGGCAAGATACAGTTTAAACCTGCCTGGGTGATGGACTTGCTGCTGCACAACAAGGCTAGTGCATCCTAAGCAAACAAAGTGGGGCAGAAACAAATTTGCATTTCTTTTTTTTCTCTTGGTCTGCTGTGCTGAATCTGCTGATGCTGAACCAGCCAGCCACCCTACTTGGTCTGGCTGACGTGCCTGTTTGTTGTACTTTTTTGTTGTTTGGTTTTGAATCCATCCCATCTCCCCTCCACCTCTCTCAGAGGCAGCAGGAGAAACAGACATTCCGTTCCTCCCCAAATCTGGATGAGGGGTCTACTCCTCTACTCCTCTCAAATTGGCCCCCCATCACCAAGGTCCTTCTGCCTTCACTTCACATCACATTCACAGTCAAAGTCACACACACTTAAAGGACAAGCAATAAAGCCAAAGCCAATGCAACCCTGCTTTTGGTCATGGTCAACAAAAACATTAGCAGTTAGAGCCTGAGGTGGTTAAGCTACGTACTGTAGCTAGTAGCTGCTACAGCCAGGAATAGTTTTGGTAGGGATGGGAATGGGATAGGGCTCTGGGTTGCTCTGACTTAAGTTTTACAGCCCACAGCCCAGCCCACTAGGCTGTACAAGGAGGAGGACTATCTCTGGTCGACGCGTCCATACGGCCAGAGTAAGGGCGGCCACTCCGGCCAGGCCACAAGGCAGAGTATGAGAGCACCACAGCACAGAGCCAGAGTGCGGCAGCGGGAGGCTCATTGCCAGCTCCAGTATAAAAAGGATGGAGCTGAATGGCATGACAGGAATTTAAATGCCACTGGGTCACAGTGTCTTGCAGCCCAGAGGACTGAGTTGCGGAGGAGGCCAATCACCTTGAGTCTGGTCTGGCACCACACTGCCTGCGATGCACCAGATGGCACTTTCTGACAAACTCTTGGGTGGTGTTGTACGTAGTACGAACGCTGTTCAAATCAGTACCCCCCTTCTGTGTGAAACACGGCGTCTTGCAGCCCAGAGGAAAGACTGGAGGAGGAGGCCAATCACCTTGAGTTTGGTCTGGCACCACACTGCCTGTGATGCACCACCGTCCACCACATGTCACTTTTTGACTAAGTCTTGGTGTGGTGCTGTACGTACGAATGCTGTTCAAATCAGTACCTCCCTTCTGTGTGAAACACGGCGTCTTGCAGCCCAGAGGAAAGACTGGAGGAGGAGGCCAATCACCTTGAGTTTGGGTCTGGCACCACACTGCCTGCGATGCACCACCGTCCACCACATGTCACTTTTTGACTAAGTCTTGGTGTGGTGCTGTACGTACGAATGCTGTTCAAATCAGTACCTCCCTTCTGTGTGAAACACGGCGTCTTGCAGCCCAGAGGAAAGACTGGAGGAGGAGGCCAATCACCTTGAGTTTGGTCTGGCACCACACTGCCTGCGATGCACCACCGTCCACCACATGTTACTTTTTGACTAAGTCTTGGTGGTGCTGTATCAGGGACCCCCTTCCGTGTGAAACACGGTGTCTTGCAGCCCAGAGGAAAGACTGGAGGAGGAGGCCAATCACCTTGAGTTTGGTCTGGCACCACACTGGCTGCAAAAAGGACAGCAAGCCACATTCTGAGTCTGACTCTTCCTCCCCAAGTCCCCAGCTGTGTGCTGGTAAACTTGCTAACTGCCGGCCCGGCAGTCTACTACCATGCCCTTCTTTGTGAATCACAGTTGGTTCCCACACAACTCCAAGAGCCAAGCCTGCAACTTTTCAATAAACTAATGAAGTGCTGGCACCCAAGTCCTCTTCCCTTCGTTGTGAGGCACAGTGTCTTGCATCCCAGAGGAAAGAGTGGCGGAGGCCACAAGCTGGAGTAATTGAATGCTGGGTCAGCAATCCACGACCATGGCCTTCGTTGTGAATCCCAGCTCCTACAACTCCAACAGCCAAGCCTGGAACTGTCAGAGGAACTACTGGAGTGCTGGCACCCAACTCCTCTTTCCTTCTTAGTGAGGCACAGTGTTTTGCATCCCAGAGGAAAGAGTGGCGGAGGCCACAAGCTGGAGTAATTGAATGCTGAGCCAGCAATCCCGACCACGACCATGGCCTTCGTTGTGAATCCCAGCTCCTACAACTCCAACAGCCAAGCCTGGAACTGTCAGAGAAACTACTGGAGTGCTGGCACCCAACTACTCTTCCCTTCTTAGTGAGGCACAGTGTCTTGCATCCTAGAGGAAAGAGTGGCGGAGGAGACAGAGCTAGTTCTCTGTGAATTACAAACTCCCTGCAAACTACTACCATGCCCTTCGTAGTGAATCCCAGCTCCAACACCACTCCAAGAACCAAGCCTGGAACTGTCAGAGAAACTACTGGAGTGCGTGCTGCACACACAACTTCTCTTTCCTTCTTAGTGAGCCACAGTGTTTTGCATCCAAGAGGAAAGAGTGGCTGGAGGAGCCCACATAGCCTGAGTCTGAGGCCACAGGGCCTCCGTAGGGGAGGAACATTGCCAGGAAGCTCGAGCTCCCCAGCGTGACTAAATGGCCTGAGGACACCAGGAAAATGCCCTTCTTCGTGAGCCACAGTTGGCAGCCCAGTGGAAAAGCAGAGTCCACATGGTGTCTGACTCTGAGGCCTGAGACCACTCTGACAAAAGGACTGCAAGCCAGAGGGTCTTCCTACACAGCTGTGTGCTGCTTTCCCAGGCCGTAAACTCCTAGCAGGCCAGCACAGCCATGTTCCCTTCTCAGTGAGACATAGCTTTGCAGTCCACGGAAGACAGTAGGCCTGAGAAACACAGGCTCACTGTCTGTGTGAGTCAGAGTACCCACAAAGAACCAAGCCTGGAGTGGAGGCTTCCTTGCTCCCTCCCTTCACAGAGAGCCACAGTCAATGCATTGCATCCCAGTGGCATGCCCTTCGTAGTGAATCACATTCCCCACAACTCTAAGAGCCAAGCCTTGAACTTTCTGATAAACTGTCCTATTTGTAACGGTGACAGAGGGCCACCAGTACGGCAGTAAGTTGCCCTTCTTTGTGAGCCACAGTGTATGGCAATGGCAGCCCACTGAAGACTAATTGGCGGTCCGGAGGCTGACAACACTCCCACACTGCGGCACTCCTTCCTGCAGAGTCCTGTCACTGTCCCAGGCAGAGTCCAAGGGTGCTTTCACATGAGTTCTGCCTAATCACGGGCCCACCCCACGACTGTTTTCTAGCACACAAGCACAATTCCCTTCTCTGTGAGGCACAGTGTGTGCAAACAAAATAGTTGATGAGTGAATGCACTGTTACAGTTGGTCTTCAAGAGGTTTTCCGCCAAGAAGCGGGCGCAGCCGTGGTTGCTGCATGGGCAAGTTGACTTTAGTAAGGCCTTTGATAAGGTTCCCTATTAGACATGGGCACGACTTGGCGAAATTCTCGTTTCCGTTTCCATTACTCATTTCCGTTACGCAATGGAAACGGTAACGACAATTAAGCTGTCAGAACTCGAATTCGAACCGATAAAAGAAACATTGGGTCTGATTTGTCATTGTCGTTCATGGCATCACGCGCGGCGATCGCGCGATGCCAAGCGGCACAGAAAAAAAGTTTTTTTAAAAAACAACCCGATTCCCGGCCAAAAAAGCAGGCGAAAATATGCCTGCCTGAGTGAGGGCACCTACCAGAGGGGTGGTTTCTGGGGGGGGGTCCCCGGCCTTTCCCCCTCTCCTGTCCTCTCCTCTCCTCGTCGTTTTGCCATGCCATGCGGTGCGGGGGGATCCAAAATGGCGACTGCAATATTTTTTTTGAAATCGTGGTCCAAAATCCCACCAAAGCACCACACAGAAACATGCGAAAATTAGGTATTTTAACTGCCTGAATTTTTACAGTAGCAGCAGTGGGTTTTTATTGCAATAAACGTCTGTCTCCAATCCCATTGATTTTATTTTATTTTATTTTTATTTTTATTTTTTTACACCTGCGCAATGATGGGCTGGCCATGGGATGGGACCATGCAAATTTTTGGAGCCATTCCACCAATCGCATGGCCACTTGGCCAGGTTTTGACTGAGACTTCTGGGATGTGCCAGTCAGGCATAAAAAGCCCACTATAACCCTAGCCCTAGCCCTAACCCTAACCCTAACCCTAACCTATATGCCAGTACACTGTCCTGCTTAGTGGGTCAGAGGCACCCAGAGGTGCAGCCCACTAACTCACCCTAACCTTACCCATAATGACCCTAAGCCTAGCCCTTGCCCTAACCCCAACCCTAAGCCAGATCTGTACTCACATTGCACTACACGCAAGTACACTGTCCTTCTTAGTGAGTCAGAGGGCACCCAGCAGAGGCATTCTTCTCTCACCTCGCTCACAGTCCAAAGTTCCAAAAAACTCCAAACCTGTATGCCAGTATGCTGTCCTTCTTAGTGAGCTAGAGGCACCCAAAAGAGAGGTGCCTCTGCCAGTTCCACTTGGTACGCAATGGCTACACGGTCATGTACCCTTCCTTTTCCCTTTGTAGCGGGCCAGAGGAGGCACCCACCCCAGAGAGGTGCCTCCAGGAGCCCGCTACCCTACCCCCCTAAACCAGTACTAATGACAAACGACAAGCAAAATGACAAATTTTTGAAAAATTTCGCGACAAACGGAAACGGGCCGAAACGGGCCAGCTCCGACACAACAATTCGAAACAGTCATTTTTCCTGGTCGTGCCCATCTCTATTCCCTATGATATTCTTGCTAAGATGTTAGTAGAAAGTGGGATAGATAGTGCTACTGTTAGGTGGATTTGTAATTGGTTGACTGATCGCACCCAAAGGGTGACCATAAATGGCCTCTCATCAGCTTGGAGAGACGTGACCAGTGGGGTGCCCCAGGGTTCTGTTCTGGGTCCAGTGCTGTTCAATATCTTTATTAATGACTTGGAGGAAGGAATAGACAGTATGCTAATTAAATTTGCAGATGATACCAAATTGGGAGGGGTTGCTAATTCCCTAGAGGATAGGATGAAAATTCAAAAAGACCTTGACATATTAGAGTGCTGGGCCAAAGCCAACAAAATGGATTTCAACAGAGGGAAATGTAGGGTGCTACATCTAGGTAAAAAGAATGAATTGCACACATATAGGATGGGGGATACATGGCTGGAGAATAGTACCTGTGAAAGGGATTTGGGAGTCTCAGTGGATCACAAATTGAACATGAGTCAGCAGTGTGATGCGGCAGCCAGGAAAGCCAATGCAATTCTTGGTTGCATCAACAGAACCATAGTGTCTAGATCAAGGGAAGTGATAGTACCACTCTATTCTGCTCTTATCAGACCCCACCTGGAGAACTGTGTCCAGTTCTGTGCGCCTAAATTTAAAAAGGATGTTGACAACCTCGAGTGGGTGCAGAGGAGGGCGACCAGGATGGTTGAGGTCTGGAGGAAATGTGTTATGAGGAAGGGCTTAATGAACTGGGAATGTTTAGCCTTTCTAAAAGAAGGCTGAGGGGGGATATGATAGCTATGTTTAAATATTTGAAAGGATGTCATATTGAAGAGGAAACACGTTTGTTTTCCATGGCTTCAGAGACTAGGACTCGGGGCAATGGTTTCAAACTACAGGAAAAGAGATTCCATTTGATTATTAGGAAGAACTTCATGACAGTTAGAGCTGTTTGGCAGTGGAATATGCTGCCACAAAGGGTGGTGGAGTCTCCTTCCTTGGAGGTTTTTAAGCAAAGGCTGGATGGCCATCTGTCGGAAATATTGTGATGGGGTTCCTGTATGGCAGGGGGTTGGACTAGATGGCCCTTGAGGTCTCTTCCAACTCTATAATTCTATGATTCTATGAGATCAGAAGCACTGGGGCAGTTCCTTGCTTCTTCTTTTTCAACCATCAGCCACTCTTATATCTTTGTTTGCTGTGTGCTTTGCTTTTCAAAGAGCAAGAGGACTACTTTTGGGTGGAGACAATTTGCACAAATTATGGAGACACAAGCCATTTAAAATAGTGCTTCTTGTCCCACTCTCATCAGGTGGTAAGGAGTCTTTCCGGAGTCAAGAATGCATCATCTTAGGTGCCTCCTTAGCTCAAGACAGCCTAAACAGATGAGCATGAAGAACTCAGTCAGTAGATATCCATATATAGTTCTGTGGAACTTTTCTTAATCAGAGTAAGACAACAGGAGGCCACAGACTCGCTCACCCTCAAGCCCAAGAGCTATAAATAAAGGGGAAGCTCACAGATAGAGGGAGAGGCTTTACTTTTGCAACACTTGGTTTCTGTGCCTTCGCAGTCCATTCATCACCTTCTCCGGTTAGAAGTGTAGCAACAGTAAGACTATAACTTCAGGAGAGCTTAATGAAAAATAATACTGGTTTCCTTTTCAAATAGATAGATGTGCCTTCAGCCATACCTCAGAGTCAGGCTGGAATTCATTTCTAAGCTCCAAACACTAACAATACGTCTTATTATTAAATGTGGAGCACAAGGATTCTTCTAGTGCCAAAATAAATCCCCCAACAGCAGTAAGACCTCTGAGATTTTTATCTTTTATTCCATTTCAAAGTCTTTTTTGCTTCAGGGACGCACCACCCTAGGCTTTATCCCTACACTTAATATGCTTCTTTCTATAACATTGGATTTCACCCCTCAGCTGATTTTTTCCTCCCCACCAACTTATTGTATAGAAACCATTTTTGTCACGAAAACTGGCATTTCAGGGCACAAGTTCTATTCGTTGGCACAGATTTATTGTTTCACTTGAAACCAGGGAAACACTTTTTCTTCCTACTCTTCAGCGTTCCCCACCAAACATTTTCCTTTCCTTTCTATTTAAACGCTGATAAATATCCCAAAGGGGGAGGATTTCAATAGACCTTGATCTTGTTGCTTAATCTTTTCAAAGTGTAACCGAATGAAACTATCAGAAGGACTGCCTTCTCCATGGGCTCCCAATTAGAGCTATTTGAGATAAGGTTGGGGTTTTTATCTTTTCCAGAGGGTTCCAATGTTATGTTGAATGGGTTGGATCCAACTTGGTATAAATGGAAGAAATGTACAACTTGTTGTGTTTTTTATAAATGAGTGCATAAAGGTTCTGGAGCAGAAGTTAGGAGGTACTAAAGCCATTTGTGAACTAGTTTACTATAAGACCTCATGTAAATATGGGAAGTTAGCACACATTTGTGCGTGTTTCACCTTTATGGTTCACTGTGAAATTGTGCATCCAGAGTCCTATTGCTGATTTCTGCTTCCGTAGGGGGAATCATGTAGGTTTTGAGAGCAAATTGCCATTCATTAGTGAGATACTGGCCATATCCCCATATGTGCACAAAACTAGACATGTCAAAAAAGCAAAAAGCAAAGTGTTCTGCTTGTATACCACCCCATACCACTTCAAGTAGTCTCTGGGCAGTTTACAGTTTAATTACAGTATGCAGGCTACACATTGCCCCCCCCCCCAAAAAAAAGCTGGGTACTCATTTTACTGACCTCGGAAGGATGGAAGGCTGAGTCAACCATGAGCCTGCTACCTGGGATTGAACCCAGGGTCATCATGAGCACAGTTTTACCTGCAGTACAGGCATTTAACCACTGCACCACAAGGTAGAGAACTGTGAGGGAGAAGCAGTGATGGTTGGCTAGTAGGCTTGTTTTCTCTTTAAATAATATTTTCATTTGAAAAGGATTCATTTTCAGAGTTCAGAGAAAGTGTATACTGGGAACAAAACGTTTGAAACTCTTCTGGACAGAGACATCATTATATTACTTGATTCTCACTTTGGTTTTCTTTTTCTTTTCACTTGTTCTAGATTTGACGTAACATAATTTTCCTTGCACAGGTGTTTAGAGCAATGGTTCCCAACCTTGGGTCACAGGTGTTCTTGGAGTAACATACTCCCCCGAATTCTTCACCACTAACTGTGCTACCCAGGATTTCTGGGACTTGTAGTCCAAGAACATTTGGAGATCCAGGTTGGGAACCACTGGTGTACAGTAGACATGGGCACGACTTGGCGAAATTCTCGTTTCCGTTTCCGTTACTCGTTTCTGTTATGCAACGGAAACGGTAATGACAATTAAGCAGTCAGAACTCGAACTCGAACCGAAAAAAGAAAAATTGGGTCTGAATTGTCATTGTCGTTCATGGCATTGCGCGCGGCGATCGCGCGATGCCAAGCGGCACAGAAAAAAAGTTTTAAAAAAAACCAATTCCCAGCCAAAAAAGCAGGCGAAAATATGCCTGCCTGAGTGAGGGCACCTACCAGAGGGGTGGTTTCTGGGGGGGGGGGGTCCCCGGCCTTTCCCCCTCTCCTGTTCTGGGCTGCTCTGGTTGGGGGCATCCTTGTCGTCTCGCCATGCCATGCGGTGCGGGGGGATCCAAAATGGCGACCGCAATATTTTTTTTTGAAATCATGGTCCAAAAAAACCACCAAAGCACCACACAGAAACATGCAAAAATTAGGTATTTTAACTGCCTGAATTTTTACAGTAGCAGCAGTGGGATTTTCTTGCAATAAACGTCTGTCTCCAATCCCATTGATTTTATTTTATTTTATTTTATTTTTATTTTTTTACACCCGCACAATGATGGGCTGGCCATGGGATGGGACCATGCAAATTTTTGGAGCCATTCCACCAATCGCATGGCCACTTGGCCAGGTTTTGACTGAGACTTCTGCGATGTGCCAGTCAGGCATAAAAAGCCCACTATAACCCTAGCCCTAGCCCCAACCCTAACCATAACCCATACGCCAGTACACTGTCCTTCTTAGTGGGTCAGAGGCACCCAGAGGTGCAGCCCACTAACTCACCCTAACCTTACCCGTAACAACCCTAAGCCTAACCCTTGCCCTAGCCCCAACCCTAAGCCAGATCTGTACTCGCATTGCACTACACGCAAGTACACTGTCCTTCTTAGTGAGTCAGAGGGCGCCCAGCAGAGGCATTCTTCTCTCACCTCGCTCACAGTCCAAAGTTCCAGAAAACTCCAAACCTGTACACCAGTATGCTGTCCTTCTTAGTGAGCTAGAGGCACCCAAAAGAGAGGTGCCTCTGCCAGTGCCACTTGGTACGCAATGGCTACACGGTCATGTACCCTTCCTTTTCCCTTTGTAGGGGGCCAGAGGAGGCATCCACCCCAGAGAGGTGCCTCCAGGAGCCCGCTACCCTACCTCCCTAAACCAGTAGTAATGACAAACGACAAACGAAATGACAAATTTTTGAAAAATTTCGCGACAAACGGAAATGAGCCCAAACGGGCCGGCTCCGACACACGACAACTCGAAACGGTCATTTTTCCTGGTCGTGCCCATCTCTAGTGTACAGCATTATATTAGGATATTTTAGAAGTGAGCCCTTAGGGAAGATGGGTCATGGACTGAGCAACAGAAAGTACCTTCACCCCAAATTTAATGGGTGATGGCACTGACCCATATGCCCCTTTGTCCCTTGGAAATGGTCAGCTTGCTTCAGAACACACCCCTATTAATAGCAACTCCCTTCTCCTACTTATTTTTCTTTGCTCTATAATGGTGGGGAGGGGGATGAAAACAGAAGCTTCTGTTGTGAACATCAACTGGACAACGCACGGCGATTTCTCCCAGCTGGATATTTCTAGTTACATCTGCTGGGATTTAGAATGTCTTAGCAACACGAGAAAGGATGTCTTACAGGCTGCATGCTCACTTCTCACAAATACATATGTATACTCAACATCTGCTACATCTTAAGGAGTTGAAATCAAGATTTCTATGGTAGAATAAAAGCTTTATCCTAGATGGCAGAGAGTTGCTCTCAATATGATCCTGTTTATGCTTACATAGAAGTAACTCCTGTGGAGTTCAGGTGTTCTTCTTTCTAGGGAATTCTGCAGCATTAGATTGCTATTTAACATTCATATGATCTACAATGCCAAAGCCAGTCAAAACTTGGCACATACAAATCCAAATTCACTGGATGGATCCAGGATGTGTCATCCAAGACAGAAGAGTTCTGCCTGTATAACTATTTTATTTTATTTATATACTGTCCAGTAAATGAATTCACAGTACTCTCATGGTATACAAACAAACAAAGCTCCACAAACTTGACCTAATTCATTCTCATAAAAAACTTACTCCACCAGTTAGAGCTAACTCTGTCCAACAAGGTCACAGTGCCTTGTGCTCTGTGTAGCATTTTCAATGGAGTGCAAGAGCCGTTTAGGAAAGAAGGGAGCATAGGATCCCGTTTATTCCCACCATTTGGGTTGGATCTAGATTCAATTTACACATGGGCTTGAATCTAGATCCAATCCAATACTTCTATATCTTTCATTTCTGAAAGAAGAAGAAGAAGAAGAAGAAGAAGAAGAAGAAGAAGAAGAAGAAGAAGAAGAAGAAGAAGAAGAAGAAGAAGAAGAAGAAGAAGAAGAAGAAGAAGAAGAAGAAGTTGTAGTCGTAGTATCTGATAGACTCAGGCACTTCGTGCTTTGTACAAATTCACATGAAGCATGATCACAGCACCAGTCCACTTACCAGGCTCCACATGTCACTTGGGTCCTTCTTCAGGGCTGGCATACCAATCCAGTTAAGAGCTCAACGGGCCCTTCCTCACCTTCTCAGGAAGTAGGACAGAAAGTCTCCCCATTCAACCAATGATTGGTCAGCTGCCAGGGGAGGCGGGGAAGGGCTGACTGGATACCAGCCTGGGGTGTACTGGACCTGGATAAGGACCTTGGTAATGCACAGAGCCAGTAAGTGACCCAGCTGGCCCAGGGAGGTCGGGGATGGGCCTCCATGGCAATTGTGGTGCCATGGTCAGGCTTTGTACTAATTTGTTTGACCATATTGAATACCTCTTGATGTACAGTGGTTCCCCGCCCTTTTGCGGTTCATATACTGTGGTTCCGCTATATCGTGGGACCATAGTACACACAGAAATGGCTTGAGGGAGGGACAATAAGCCCAACTCGCCACTTCTTCTTCTTCTTCTTCTTCTTCTTCTTCTTCTTTTGCAGTTTTTTTTATTTTAGGAAAAACAGAATACAGTTCATTTTCCAACATATCAATCCTTATACAATTTCCAAGGTTGTTCGTGCTTTTTCTTTTTCCCTCCCCCTCCCACCCCGAGCAAGCTACTAACTGCAATGTCCTCTCATATTATACATTGTCAAAGCCTGATGGAAAAGTCTAGCCCATTTCTCATTCCCAGGTTTTCCTTCCAACCATTCTATAAACTTCTGCCACTCTTTCAAAATTCTATTTTTCCCTACAGTTTTTCCTTCTTGCATTATTTGTATCCATTCATTTTGACAAAAATGATGTAGATAATCTTTCCACTTGTATTTATATTTTCCTTCATCCTTCCATCCAATTATTAGCACCATTATAGCAGCTGCTATTCCATAATACATAATCTGTTTTATTTTTCTCCAGTTGCTTTCTCTCTCCACTAATCCTAAAAATATGTGGTCTATTTTTAACTGAATCCTTTTATTTGTTATTAACAAATTTTCTACTTTATTCCAAAAACTCCTTACTTTCTCACACTTCCAGATCATATGCTCAAAAGTACCCTTTACTTTCTTACAATGCCAACATTGGGAAGAAATTTTTTATCTACTCTACTTACTTTCTCTGGAGTATAATACCATTTATACAATACTTTCAATTGCATTTCCTTAATTTTTTCCATTTTAAACTCTCTTACCCCCTTTATCATGGATTCAATTTTTTCTTTATATAATCCAACTCCTCTTCCCAAATATTTTAATTATATTTCTGACTGATTTCCCAGAGTAACCAAGCCACTTCTACAGACCCCCCCGGGGTGCGGGGGAGCAGCGGGGGAGCTTTAAAATGTCTTTACGCAATGGAGCCAAGCATTTGTCTCCGTTGCTTAAATATATTTTAAACCTGGTGGGCTGCTTCCGCATGCCTGGGGGGGGGGGGGTTAGTAGAAGCAGTGCACAAGGTTTCAAATGGGTTTAAGCAATGAAGCCACCTGCTCCGTTGCTTAACAGTGTGCTACTTCTACCGACCCCCCACACCGGGTGTGGGGGAGTGGCATACGAGCTTTAAAATGTCTTTAAACAATAGACCCAAGCACTTGGCTCTGTTGCTTAAACACATATTAAGCCTCACATGCCACTTCGCCGGACCCCCAGGGTACAGGGGAGCAGCCTGCCAGGTTTAAAATGTCTTTAAACAACAGAGCCAGGTTGGCTCCATTGCTTAAAGACATTTTAAACCTGTCGGGCTGCCTCCTGCATCCTCATATCACAGATTTTCAATGGTTGCAGGTCAGGTCGATTCCGAACTGCACGATAGATGGGGGTTACTGTAGATGAGGCTGCATGGAAGTCCATTTTATGCCATACTAGTTTGCAATTACCATCTGATTTGATGTGTGTATAAATACTTGCCATACAAATTAAGATGGCTCACCCTGAGAATGGTTTGTATGTGGCGCAATCCGAATTGCTGTCATTTTCAGTTGTTTCTAGGTATTTACATTGTGGCGCATTGTGGAGTCCTGCGGTGCAGTGGTTAAATGCCTGTACTGCAGCTAAAACTGTGCTCACAGTGTGGGGTTCAACCCCAGGTAGCAGATTCATGGTTCACTCAGCCTTCCATCCTTCTGAGGTCGGTAAAAATGATTACCCAGCTTGCATACTGTAATTAAACTGTAAACCACCCAGAGACTACTTGAAGTGGTATTGGATAGTGTATAAGCAGAACACATTGCTTTGCTTTGCTTTCCAAACCGGGATGGTAGTGAAAATGGGGGAGACGAACAATCAGGACAGTTCTTGCACCAAAGCATTAAGGAGCAGCATTTGTTTGACCACTTTTTCATTTCTGTGACAGTTTTCCTTCAATGATGAATGTTTGTCAGGAAATATCTGCTTTCCCTTGGCTGCATGAAATCAAATAGTGTGGGGGAATTCATTTCTTCCTGTAAGATAAAAGGACACTTTCCTTCATTCTCTCTTTTGCAAATACACAGAGATGCATTTAACTGACAGCTCTGAAAATATTATTTGTTTGCATATCACAGAGATTGGGTGGATGAAGTTCATCAGGTCGAGCCAGACTATTAAGACAGGGACATTGATAGTGAGGAAGATTTGTGGGTACCATTCAAATACAAATGCAAATACAAAATACAAAATAATCTTACTTTTCCCCTTTATGAGGCACAAGGTCATTTTGATCTATATAGAAGTTTATATTTTAAAATATAGTTCAAGACATGTTCAAATGGTTTAGAACCCTATTAGGTGGCATTATGAGAGCAGCACAACATGGAAGAAAGCTAAACACCTTTTAAATAAATGGATTTAAGGGATATTCTTAAATAGACTGCTGGTTCAGGATACAAAACCTGGGCGTTTATAATCCTTAAGAATGTTACACATATTGTCCTTGGATGAATTGGTAAAAGTGAACTGAATCAAGAGCAATTGTGCACTTCAAGGGCAACCACAGGGTGGAGCAAAAGCATTAATGGAATGGAGCAGGAGACTCGCTGATGTTGAATCCAATGTTCACAAATCATGATTAGAAGCTGGAAAAAAGAAAGACTCAGCAAGATGCTGAGTTGGTGGCGAAGGAGAAGGAGAGCATGCTGATTCCCTTAGAAATGAACCTCAGAATCACTGAGTCACAGAACAATGGATGTGGAAGGGCACTGTTATGAGGCCATTGGGTCCAACCCCCTGCTCAATCCAGAGATCCAAGACAAAGTACATCCAACATATAGCTTTCTAACTTTCTCTTGAATGCCTCCAGTGTTGGAGTGCTTACCACCTCCTGAGGTAATTGATTCCACAGTATACTGTTTTAACATGGGGGAGATAAGGGTGACACTGCAGTTGTCACAGATACCCCAAACTACATACAGGAAGCTGAGAGACAATTATCCACCTCTAAAGCTTACCAGCACCTAACTAGAGGCCTAACTGCTCAATATCAAAGTGAATCACAAAACCTTATGAAACATTTCCTCTTGAATGAAATAAAAAGCAGGGAGCCATGGGACTGATACAAAACACAAATGCAAGATCAGGCGATAGGCAATATATCATATTTATAGATGACTCATACATACATACATACATACATACATACATACATACATACATACATACATACATACATACATACATACATCTTATAATATGCAAGCTTTCATGGATAAATCCAATTTCTTCAAGGCAAAGTACCAAAAGTCAAAATGTTTTTGGCAAATGGCTTTTGCCAGAAAAGGTACTGTTAGACACAAAGTCCATATTGCCATTAATTTTAGAAAATACCCACAAAGATTAAAATGAATCTCTTTGTCTCTGGTATGTTGATGTGTTTTAAAACATTCATTTTCCAGGTTGCAAAGAATATAAGAAAGAATAAGCTTCTAATTGCATTATTTTTTTTAAAATTTTATTTTGGTCTATAGTCCATTGTTCCAGATCAAAGACTACTCACTATTGATTTTGTTGCAAGGGAGGAATATAACTGTTCTCTTCGGCCTTATAATGTTATATAAAGCATATTCAAAATATTAGACTTTGAAGACAAAAAGGCCATGACTCTAGATGCACTGTTCTAGAAATAAGGTCCCCTTGAAATCAGTGTGACAGATTCTAAGCAGATACTATGTGATTAATTTACTTATTTGTAATTAATATATTAATTAGCTGCGGAATTTAAATCCATAATTAATTTACTTATTTGTGTTCTCTCTACTTTTTCATTCATATCTGAAATTAATGTGTGTTTGAAATTAAGATATTACTTTAAGTAGTCTCATAATTTTTAAAAGTCAGCCTTCTACATTTGTTCTTGGCAAGTCTCTTAGCCCTAAAACGTGCCAACATGATTAATTCTGTCATGCCATGCAAACATGAGAGGAATGCTTTACACATTCATGTCCAGAGATCAAAAAAGCAGTCTGAAGATTAAATAAGCCAGGAATAACATGTTGAAAAATAGACCCCAAACATCAGAGTAAAACATTGAACCTTTGGTTTAAAAAACATGTCTTAAACAAAATTTGACTCAGAGAAAAAGCTCATAATACCTAGAGTTGTCTTGAAGCTGTAATGTAAATTATAATGTATAAAAAGCCATTTCATTTGGGCAGGGTTTTGATAATGCCTCTTATTTTTAAACATCCATGCAATAAAACAGCAGTTATCATAATTTTGCCCAATTTGTTGTTGTTGTGCAGTAGTTCAGTCATGTCCAACTCTTCGTGACCCCATGGACCAGAGCTCACCAGGCCTTCCTATCTTCCACTGCCTCCCGGAGTTTGGTCAAATCTGTATTGGTTGCATCGATGACACCGTCCAACCATCTCATTCTCTGGCATCCTCTTTTCCTTTTGCCTTCAATCTTCCCCAACATCAGGGACTTTTCCAAGGAGTCCTCTCTCCTCATGAGGTGGCCAAAGTACTGGAGTCTCAGCTTCAAAATCTGTCCTTCCAATGAACATTCGGGGTTGATTTCTTTCAGGATGGATAGGTTTGATCTTGCAGTCCAGGGTACTCTCAAGAGTCTCCTCCAGCACCACAGCTCAAAAGCATCAATTCTGCGGTGATCAGCCTTCTTTATAGTCCAGCTTTCACTTCCATACATCACTACTGAAAAACCATAGCTTTGACTATCCTGACCTTAGTTGGCAAAGTGATGTCTTTGCTCTTTAGGATGCTATCTAGGGTTGCCATTGCTTTCCTCCCAAGAAGCAGGCGTCTTTTTATTTCGTTGCTGCAGTCGCCAGCTGCAGTGATCAAGGAGCCCAAGAAAATAAACTCTGTCATTGCCTCCATTTCTTCCCCTTTTGCCCAATTACAAAATACAAAAATGCATGCAAAATTATTTTACCTATAAGTGAGACCCTAAAGATAATAGGAGAAAACAGCTCAACATCATGAGGTGAGGTGAAAACTGTGAGGGTGTTTCCTTTTGGCTTGGGAGAACAAGACAAGCTACAATTTTCCTTCTCTCACTATGATAGCATCCAAGGCAGTTTGTTACATTCACTGAAAGAATTTAGATAGTTATTTTGTAGTAGAGTGATATTATTGGAAACTCACTGGGCCATAAATGTCACTCTCAGTGCATGTTTGAGCTTCCTTCTCCCTTTGACCTTTTGATCTGGTTTCTTCCCTTCTACTTCACTTGACAGCTCTTCTGTTCCTGAGGAGAGCCAGTGTGGAGGAATGGTTACATTGGTGGATTTGGTCTTTGGATATCAGCTTCATATCCCCAGCTAACCAAAGGATTCACCAGGTGACCCTGGCCTGAGATATTTCACAGAATTCTTGTAAGGATGAAGTAAAGAAGAGGAAAGCTGTGTGCCCTTGAACTCATTATAAGAAATGAGAGTTGAGAGTGCATTTTGTGGTACAAAAAATAAAATGTCACTCTCACTATAATTGCACCAATACAGGTAAAGCAAGCTTTCCTTTTCAAATTAAAATATGTGATATGCAAATTCTGATAAATCCTACAGGAATGAATTGAAAAGAAATTGAAATGAAGTCTACTTATCAATATCAGTAGGCATATTTATTTATTTAAAATATATTTACCCTGCCCAAATAAAAAGACCCAAGGCAGCTTACATCATTAAAACACATTGAAAGCTAAAAAAGGAAATTTCCCTACATGTTAAATAATAATTTTTAACATATTAAAAAGGCAATGTAAAAACACATTACTAACAACGGATTCAGAAGCATCAAAATATAAACCATCTTATTTCTTCTCTCTTAGTGTCAATCACTGATGAAAAGCTAGTCTGAAGATAAAGTGTTGATTGAAGGACAACAAATATGAGGCCAATCTGGCTTCCTATAGGAGGGAGTTTCAGAGCAGAAACAAGAGAAGGTATAGTTATTGCCAGCATTAAGGAGACCATATTGCATCTGCTTGCCATATATGTGCTAAAGATAATGAGCTAGCCCCCAAGAATAAAAGGAGATTACAAACCTAATTCAGTGATTTGAACACTCAGCATTCATTATAGAAAAAAATGAATGCCCAAGGAATTTCCCCCTGTCTAGTTTTGCAGCATTCAGATGTGTGCCCCCCATCCCCCACTCGGTAGCTAAAAAGCAGCTATTTTGCTTACAAATGTGAAAGTAAAGGGTTATTCTAAAAACAGTCACTATGGTCATGACATGCTTGGAACTAAAACTGCAAATAATTTTAACGACTTTCCATGCTCTGAGAAAAACAACCGATGTGTCCCATTTTCTAACAACTGAGCAAAACCTGACTAAATCAGGGATACTTGTGAAATTTGGACAAGCACAGGGTGGAGAAAAGAGCCACTTATATATAAACCCCTCAGCTGAACTGCTCAATAAAGCCTGAGATCCTTCTTGAACTCTCTGATTGTTGAGGATTTGGGGAGGGCTCAGGTTGAAATCACCATGTGCTATACTCTGTGATATGGCCAATTTTTCACCCATTTATTATAGGTGGTAGGATGCAGAAGTTTTGTGCCATCATTGCTATCTAAGATTTCCATTCTATAATGCAGTACGACCCTTGTATCCACAGTATCAATATCTGCTGATTCACTTATTCAAGGTCTAGGCCTATTAAAAATATTAAAAGAAGTTTCCTAGAAATATATATTTCTAAAGATGAAGTTACCAGAACTGGCCACTAGAGAGAGCCAAAGGTCTGTATTGTGTTTGTTAGATAGATATATTTCCACAATGTCATGTCCAATAGAGGGAATCAGAGATCATACTATGTTGAAGCCTATCCAATTAAAATAATGTATGCTTTCCAGCAACTGGGAGGGCTCAAGGAAGCCAACACCTTTATATTGCAGGACCTGAACCAGTCTGCTCATGACATTAACTTTTTAGAGGTTGTTAATTCATAAGGTCACTGTTCTGTCTGAAGTGACTTGATCATGCTTAAGAGGAACAAAATTCCGCTTCCATTGAAGTGATGCATTCCTATGGGAACTGCTTTAAAAACCTCACACCATTCCCCCAACACGCCTGATTGGGTGGGGTTATGGTGCTAGGTTTTTTAAACTTTTTCTTGCCACCGAAGTCCTGCATGCCAGTTGATCAAAAAAAGGTTTAAAAGCCTGTGCCATTCCCCCAAACGGACTGGTTGGGTGGGGGAAAGCGTGGGCTTTTAAAACTGTTTTTTAGTCCCTGAAGCAAGCGCTGATCAGCTGGCATGCAGGGCTTGCTTAGGGGACTAAAAAAGTTTTAAAGTGCACAGGGCTTGGTTAGGGGACCATTTTTTTAAAAAAGCCCCCAATCCCCCCCCATGCATCTGATTGGGTGGGAGAAAGCATGGCTTTTAAAACTTTTTTTTAGTCTCCGAAACAAGCGTTGATCAGCTGGTGTGGGGGTTTCATTAGGGGACTAAAAATGTTTAAATAGTGCCTGCTTCCCCCACCCCACACGTACCTGATCAGGTGGGGGAAAGCATGGGCTTTTAAAACTTTTTTTTTTAGTCCCCGAAGCATGCCCCGTGCACCAGCTGATTGGCACTTGCTTTGAGGACTAATAAAATGTTTTAAAAGCCTGTGCTTCCCCCAATCCCCCAAACACATAAAACAAAGGTAAAAAACATAAAAAAGCACATAAACACAGTAGTAGACACACACACACAGTAGTTACATAAAACACGCACATAAAACAATAAAACACATAAAAAACAAAAAATGAAACAAAATGCAAAATGAAATGATGTTTTTTAAAAAATTCATTTCAAATGAAATGAAACAAAGATAAACAAATCAAAAAATGAAACGAAATGCCATTTTGGCATTTCGTGCCCATCTCTATTCAAATCCTTGTTTGGCCTTGAAAACTCATTTGGGGGGGGGTGACAATTGTAAACTACTCCTTGAACATTCCATGCATGAAAACTCTAGCAGAACTGACTTAAGTCCAAAGAGACCTGATGGCACATAACAACAGCAGTCTTTGTTCTTTTCCGCTGTCAATCATGGGCCGTCATTATGATAAGCCATAGTGGGTCTCAGGCTTCTGTGCTCCCCTCTTTCCTTCTCTGTTAGCATTTCTCTGAGAAACCATGCTTCAGGTTTACAGTGCATCTGTTTATCATGGCATCCTTAAAAGATGAACTGGTGTAACTGTTAGTAGGTTTTGTTGAAAGCAGCCAGTTTTTTATATCAAGGCTTAAAAAGATGATAAGTTTCAAAAAATGCATAAAACAGACAAGGGACTATGAAGTGATAGTATTCTTTAAAATGGTCCCTGCTTTTGGCTCTTTCCATAATTTCAGGCTTTCTTCATGGGGTCAAAGGACACAGCCTGCAGAAATTTTTCGTGGAAGAGGCAGAAGAGAGTTCATAACCTTACAGTGGTTGGCAATAAGTTGCATTTGAGAGTTCTTCAACAACAACAAAATTCTGAGGGCTATTTCCTCTGCTTTTCCAGATTTAAAAACAGGCCCAAACACAGCAGACATTTAAATAAATACACATCAGTTCAAAGCATCTTGAGAGAAGTCTCTTCCTTGAATGGATTCTGGTTAGTTCTTCCATGGTTTTTGCATCCAGTGTTTCAGAAAGCCAGAGTTAAGACTTTCCTAATCCCAATTTAGTGTTCACACATGCTCCTGAACAGAGACTACAAGTGGTACCTTGTATAAAGGAACTAATTTGTTCCAAATGAAATTATGTTAAGCAAATTTTCCTTTATACAAATTTATCATAGAAATGAAATGCATTGAAAACAGAGTAGCCCCTAATTGTGACCATTTTATGTTGTACAGATTTGCCCCACTGGAGATTCTGTTAAGCAAATTTCGCCTATCTCCAGAATTTTTTTATCTTGTACAGATTTGATGTTATACAAATAATTTGTTATACAAAGCCCACTGTAATCTTACACAATGGTTCCTAAACTTGAGCCTCTAAATATTGTTGAGGAACCCCTAGCCAGCATGGCCAATGGTCAGGATATCTGAGAGATCTGGTCCAACACCACCTGTGGATGTGGGAACCTCTTATTTACATCATGTAGTCATGTCAGAGGAGAAGAGAATTGATGTAAGCCCAAAGTTCACAGTAGCTTACTTTCCTAATGCATAACTATGGATAAGAATTTGTTTCAGTTTTGAATTACAGTAAAATTCCTATTCCAAACTATTTCATGCATTTTTTATTATGCAATAAAATTTTGAATCACATTTACTGTGCCTTTTTCAGTGACCATTTAAAATCAAAGATCTATCACACCATTGTTCGATCTGTTGCTCTATGGTGCAGAGTGCTGGCCAGCAATTAAAGAAGCTGTAGTTGCCTTGGTATCATGGAGATAAAGATCCTGTGATGGATCTCTAGCCTCACATGAAAGGATCATGTGCACAATGATGAGATCAGAGCAAAATAGGGCATTGCACCTATCACCGACAAGATGTACAAAGCCCAAATGCATTGGTTTGGATATGTCCTGCATATGAGGAAACTCTGGCCAAAAAGGGTCTCACTCTGTAGGTCCCCAAATCTCAACCGAGAGGATAACCAAAACAGCTCTGGATGAACACCCTTGAGAATGACATGAAATTGTCCCTGGTTCACCTGGACCTAGCTCATGACTGCACCAAGTGGAAGGTCAAAACAAGAATAGCGGACCCCACCACCAAGTGGGACAAACGCTAAGAAAAAGATTTGTGTTGACCTTTAAAAATCTTTTTGTTGACCTTTAAATATCTAAGAGGGTTTTTTTTTTACTACCCATTTTGTTTCATTCTGGACAGGTGCAATGCTCAATGCACCCCAGACACATCATGAAACAGCCCAATTTGTGCACAGAGGGGGTTTGCTCCATGTTAGTTTTCCTTGCCTATCTCTGTCAAAGAATATAGAATTCATAAAGAAGAGTTATACATTGACATCACAACTGTCAAATTAACACTTTTAATTACTCCTGGAACAAAATGTTTTGGGCCTTTGCCAGAAACATAACATCTTTGGCATTGTATTCCATGAGCATTAATGCCTTCCTCCTTGTCCACCAGCCTGGCTTGGTTACGAGATAATCAATACATATTTGGGGTGGTGGTGTTAATGAGTTAAGATGGAATGACAAATTCATCATCCATATTCGTTACACAATTGTCTTGATTAAAATAGAATGGAGTACTGTTACAAAAGTGTGTGTGTGTGTGTGTGTGTGTGTGTGTGTGTGTGTGTGTGTGTGTGTGTGTGTGTGTGTGTGTATACCAGGATTCTATTATTGCCGAAGATAAGATATGCTTTCATCTAAATAACATGTTCCTACCACTCACATGGGAAAATGACGTTAACATACTTTTTGTATGCCAACATATGCTTTCATTTATTTATTTATTTATCATTGTTAAATAAAATAAATGGCATAGCATTTATAAATAAATACTGTATATATTCGAGTATAAGCCTAGTTTTTCAGCCCTAATTTTGGGCTGAAAAAAGGGGTCCTCGGCTTATATGCGGGTCAATACTTTTAGCCACTGAGGCAAGTTTGGGTCAGTGGCTAAAAGTCATTTTAAACATTGTGTGCCACTTCTCCTGACCCCCCCATGTTTAAAATGACTTTTTAAAAGGTCATTTTAAAACAATGTTTAAAATGACTTTTAGCCACCAACTCAAGCACTTGCCTCGGTGGCTAAAAGTCATTTTAAACATCACACACACACCCAGCTCACAAAGGAGGAGTTGCCAGGCCCTGCTGCATTTCCCACCCTAGGCTTATACTTGAGTCAATAAATTTTCCCAGTTTGGGGGGTTTAAATTAGGGGCCCCGGCTTATACTCGGGTCGATTTATACTCAAGTATATACGGTAAATGAACAATGAATCTATCTACCATTGTACACATAATTCCAAATGTATTTTATTGATTGATTTATTATTCCAGGCATTTTCTCTGGAAGTTGAGTCATGGCTACTGCTTTTTTTTTTTTTTAGATGGCCTAAGGTGCTGAAACCTATCAAGAATGGCTATTAAGGCTATGGATACTATTGTCTCCCTAATGAGCCTATTCAGGCCATACTGGAAGTGGAGTCATAGCTACTGGACTTCTTTTTTTGAGAGAGATAGAAACGTTTCACTGTTCATCCAAACAGCTTCATCAGGCCATTGTTCATCTTATGAGCCTAATTCAGACCAGGGTGATAAGAGGTTAAAGCTGACTGACTATAAGATGGAGGACTCGCACTAGCTGTATTCATACTGATGAAGGTGTTTGGATGAGCAGCGAAATGTTTCTATCTCTCAAAAAAAGAAGTCCAGTAGCTATGACAGAACTTCCAGATAAACTCTCCTGGATGACTGAGAATCTTCACAGACATATTCCAGGCATTTGCGTAATGCATGCTTTTTTAACATGCACTACTCTGGATGGTTAACATCCTATCCCCACCATCACAAATACCTAGATCTCCCTTTGGGAATGTTGCTGTGGTTAATAAGTGTGGCAGATAAATAAATAAATAAATAAATCTATTTTATTTAGGATATTGTATGTCTATTTGAATGTACCCATCCTGTTGTGTTTGACAGAGTCTGAAGCTGCTTAAGACAGAAAGCTTTTTGCTATCTAGACAGTGCCATGATATTTTACCCTGAGTTGTGCTTATTGGTTTAATCTAACTACCAATCATATTAAAACCATCAATAGCATCTTAACATTTAATGCAAGAAGACGACGATAAAAACCATGGCATCATGACATTTTGTCTTTTTCCTAGCTAATATGGATTCCAAAGGAAAGCTGTGTTTTGACTCTTCAGGCCACTTCAGAGTGAAAATAAAACAAAGGGTAGCCTGTGATGTACAAAGACCAGAGACTAGTGTATGCAAGATAAACACTTGAAAATGTCACCCAAGACTCCAGAATCTCATACAATGTAAGGCTAATGGCAGCATTCACAGGCACAAGAAGCATGGCATTTGGTAAGATATGAGGATATTTTTAAAAATATTCATCAAGTTTCTGATTTAGTCACATTATATCATAGTGGCACAGCATAAGCAAAAACTAAATAAACAATGCATAAATGCCCAAGGTATGATTTTTGTGGGAAGTGAAGCTTTTTTTCACAAAGGCCAAAATCCTGTTGGTTACATCTGTTGGTATAACAACATCCATTTAATGTTAAAGGTGTACTCTTGCAATTTAATTTGCAAAGTCAGCAAAGACATTTCTGATTGCAGCCCAAGTTATGTGAAAGTGGTGAAACAGGAAGTGCCTACGTCGAATTTGTGCCAACTCAATGCTGAAAGTTATGGCGAGCTGGAGTGAAAAGCAGGATTTTGGTCAATAAGAATGGCAATTTCTTTTTAAAGAGATAAACTCAGTTAATGATCTATGATAAACAAATGCTGATCTTACAGTAGTAATGTCTCTGTTTGCCACATTGGCCAATTCATTATCCCGAGCTGAATCAGCCTGATCAAACTGATTTGTATAAGGCCCTGATCAAAACCAAAGGTGTAGATTCAATTCTGTGGTGAAGCAAACTGTAGGAAAATGAGTCTACATACACGCATATTGGGTTTTAATGATGCCAGGCCTCCAGGCTCCTGCAATCACTCTCTGCAACCAGGAGGCCTGACACTTTTATTAGCTATAAAAGGCAGGGTTTCAGATATGGCGTGATATCCTACATGTCAGCCTGCCATAGGCTGATGAACTCCTGGGAGGGGCTTACGTGACGTGGCCGTGTCACCGGGCGAGGGACTGGATGATGGATAACCAAGCAGCTTGTTATTTCCTTACATCCCATTCCATGATGTGAGCAGTGCACGTGGGAAGGGTCTTGTTTTTTCCTATGGCCATGCCATGGCCTGGTGGGAGGAAGAGATAGCAGTAACCTGCTTCCTGAATGTTAGATCCAATGGGCTCCATTGTCCTCTCCAGGGGCATCCCCATGCAGGGTGGTCAATATTTCCGACGGGACCCTTGTGCAGGAGGCTTGCTGGGTGTGCTTATTAATATCTCCCAAGGGGACATTCCTATAGCAAACACTGAATGAACTGATTCAGTTGACAGAGGGGGAAGCCAGTCAATTGAGTAGGACAATGTGAATGAATAATCTGAAGGGAAGGCTGATCTCCAGCATCAGTGATATCTGAGTCCAGAATATTCATCATGTCTGGGGCAAAATTTAGAGATCTTCCTTCCTTCCTTCCTTCCTTCCTTCCTTCCTTCCTTCCTTCCTTCCTTCCTTCCTTCCTTCCTTTTTGTATCAGAAGATTGCACAATTTTAAATAATGGATATATATAAAACATAGTCAAAATTAAAAACAAATTAAAATATTAAGATACTTGGTCTATTTTTGACCAGAAATAAGCTACTTTGATAGTGTTACCTCAGCCATTTGCTTGATCTTCTTTTATATATGTGTTGGAGCATAAGTTACCCACATAATGAATATCTGAGACACACATATCTGTAAGCCTATTAATTACCCATAATTCTGATTTCTTCCTTCCATCCCGTTTAACAGGTTTCAGTCAAGCATTGTTCAAATCCTCCATATTTCAGATAATACCCTTTTAAAAAGGTTTATTGTACAACTATATAATCCTTAAAATTCCATTAATATTTTGAATACCTAATAAAGTACAGAAAATGTTTAATATTCATGTCACATTCCTGCATCTTCGACACAAAGTGTTCCCTTCCCTCCAAACATAAATGTCAACACAAAACCCCAAATGGACAAAAAAAATTTTGATCAGCCCTATTATCGCAGGGTACACTGGTGTTCTTGCTCCTTTCATGTACTCCCTGCCAGAGAGTGAAGTTCAGTGACTGTTGCCTAGCAACTCTTAGCAGGGAAAACTTTATTTAAAACTCCTACAGTAGTATCTGTTTCTGAGAGCTAACCTTTTTCTGAGAGTAACCCAGGGCTACTGTTTGTGAGAACAATGGAGAGCAGCTTCTTTTTGTGAAAGCACTGTCTCTACCACGGCATCTGAGGTACTTTGCCCAAAAGGAACAGAGAAATGGTAACAGCCTGGTGCAGAATGAATACTTCGAGCTCCAGCACTGGTCCTCTGATGTCTGGAGAAGGGTTGAAAGTTTGCTCACCTCAATTCTGTTTTTTTTTTAACCTTTCAATACAGAACTTCTGAGCTCTTAATGAATGGGAAGGCAACTTAAAAAAAAAACCTCTCAGGACTAACAGAGACATAATGCAACAGGCAGGCGTGAGCCGCTGTGGAGAATAAAGTCCCCCTGCTTCAGGAGGAATCAGCCAAACACTGATAAATGAGTGTTATGCTTATATGCGACATGCAGACTGCCTAGATGTTTAAATTTTACAAAGGCAGGTAACCAGCCCACCTCCTGGGCTTATCCTAGAAAACATACATTGGTGGCTTCAGCATATTGCCACTATGATTCATTAATCAACTCAGAGTTCCAAGCCCTGTTTGTCAACCTACTTTGCTTATGCTCTTTGGAAAAACTTCTGTGTTTGAAGAATGTTTTTTTTTTTCATATTGCAGTACCTAATATTGGGCAAGTAGATTAAAGTCCAACATTAGAGGGCCATATGTGGTCTCACAATTCATGTGGAGTGTTCTGGAGTGGTGTAGATAGAGTTTTTAACTGCGACTCAGGAGGTTTTGGGTTCAAATCTCTGTTTGGATATGGAAATTCCCTGGGGAAGTGGCAATGGTACACCACATTGGAAAAAAACAATTTTTTTCATTTGGTTTTTTATTTTTCATTTTGTTGCCTTAAAAATGAAAAACAAACTGCCCCTTCAAAGAAAAACAAAATGAAACAAAACAAAAAATTTTGGTTCGTTCCGTCCCATTTTTTATTTTCCCAAAGGAATGCATTGAAGCAATGCATTCCTATGGGAAACCATTTTAAAAACCCTGCGCCATTCCCCCCACGTGCCCAACCAGGTGGGGAATGGCGCAGGGTTTTAAAACTTTTTTTTGCTGCCGAAACCCCGTGCCTCAGTTGATTGGTGCTTGCTTCTGCAGCACAAAAAAAAGTTTTAAAACCCCGCGCTTCTCTCCAATGTGCCTGATCAGGTGGGGGAAAGTGCAGGCTTTTTTTAAAAAAATTGGCCAGCCATTGAAGCCCCAGCACCAGCTGATTGGTGCTCGGGGATGGCAGCCGTGCTGGCTTCTGACCATTTTCAGAGGGCTCCTGCTGAGCTGTCATCAGCTGGACCCCTTTAAAAATGGCCCGGTCAGCACCTGAGGGGATTCCCCTGATGGTGACTGGGTATTTTTTAAGGGGTCCAGCTGATGACTGCTCAGCAGGAACCCTCTGAAAATGGTCAAGAAGCCAGTTTGGGGCTCTCACACTGGTGTCCTGACCATTTTTAGAGGGCTCCTGTCAAGCTGTCATTACTGGACCACTTTAAAAATGGCCCAGTTGGCACTGCAAGAATTCCTCTGGTGGTGATTGGGCCATTTTAAAGGGGTCCAGCTGGTGATAGCTTGGCAGGAGCCCTCTGAAAATGGTCAGGAAGCCAATTATGGGCTGTCGCACTGGCGTCCTAACCACCACTTGCTTCAGCAGCAGAAAGAAAAGTTTTTTTAAAACCTGCTCCTCCCCCCCGCCCTTGGGTGTGTTGGGGGTGAATGGCACAGGGTTTTACAATAAAACAAAAAAATGAAAATAAATTGAAAATGAAACAATTTTTTTAAAAAAAGAATCATTTCAAACAAACTGAAATGGGGAAACAAAACAAAACGAAACAAAAAGCCATTTTTGCATTTCATGCCCATCTCTACACTGGTTCTATGAGAACAGTTTAGTTTACTAAAAGAGCAGTGTGGGGTTAGGCCTGCTGTTTCCTCGCTCATAAATGTGTGCTCTCTCAGCACTCACTCTCAACAACCCTCAACTAACTAACTCTCACAGACCAGGCTCCACCCTTTTTATACCATACCATCCCCCGCCCTCCTTCTGGGATTGGTTGATAATTTACATATGTATTTCTCCTGAATCCAGGGTGTTGTCACAATTGCCCTGCTATGCAAGCAAGGTTTCACTTAGGGCATCAGATTACTAACGGTGGGTACTAAACAGAAATGTGCATTGAATTTAAGTTGAATTGGGCTGACTTGAAATAGATTTGAATCAAAACAGAATTAATAATTTCAAATCTGAGATGAAGCGAAATCACTTTACAAAACCACTTTGGATCCAAGGCACAAAAATACAGCACAAATCACTTCAATCTACCAGGCACCTTTAAGAAAGCTTAAAGGGAAGACTTGGAGTGGCACAGGGCTTGTACTTTAATTTTTTTTAAAAAAAATGAATGCAATGGGTAAATATTCATTGCTTTATATTTGGTGGAGTCTTCAGACCCAATGAATATGAATGGGCCACCACTATTTCTCTCATCTTCTTATTATAGGATATATCAAGGAGGAAGAAGAGCACTGTGACCTTAGTGGCATTATTAGTCATAGTGTTTCATGACTGTATCCTGTTACACTGAAGCAAATATATTGCAGTTTTGCGAAATCTTCATTCCACAGAAGCGTATCTCCTTCCACAAGCAGGAATTTCAAAAGGCACACATTCTTTGCACTGCGGCATGACTATCTGACAGAGGCCAGAGTCTGGGAAAGTTTGCTTTATACCTAGTGGACATCTTGTAAGAGGCTTCTGGGTGTTGTAGTCCAAAAAGTACTTGTTCTAACCTCTGCTGCAGAAAGAATAAATTGAAGCAAGAAAACAGTACAGATCCCTCCAGTTAACCTATACATTCTCCATCATTTCAGGTCAGGTAGATATTCTCAAGTCATCTCATCACTAGGCTGATCAACATGTCTCTGGAGCTTAATGGTGCATCCCCCCAGTTTAAGAATAGAAAGTAGCTGCACACACTGAGATATGGGAAGCGAGAGTGGGGGAGGGAGAGAGAGAGAGAGAGAGAGAGAGAGAGAGAGAGAGAGAGAGAGAGAGAGAGAGAGAGAGAGAGAGAGAGAAAAACTTGACTGGATGGTTTAAACAGAACTTAAGGTAAAGAGCAGATATATTGCATAAAACAGGAGCTCTAAGAAGCCGCTTCTCTTTAAATTCCATGCAGTAACACATACCATATTCTGATGTGATTTGATTGAGATAACTTATTCATTCATGCCCTTAGTAAATTTTTGTGCTATACTCCTGAAAGTAATCAACAGACCTCCTGTGGATTACTGGGCTGGATTACACATAATAACAAGTCGCTTGAGGCAGGGAGGAAAAGAAAGAAGAAGAGATGTGGAAAGAGACATCCTTCTTATCTTAATCTTATAATCTTAGGACTGCAAAGTAGAGATGGGCACGAATCAAAAAAATGCTGTTTCGTTTGTCGTTTGTCATTTAGGGGGTCCATTTTCGTTTCGTTTCCGTTTTTCGTAAATTTTTGCAAAAAAATCGTTTTCATTTTCGTTCATGTTGTTACCGTTTTGTTACCATTTATTTCAATTTTTGTGATTTTTTTTAAGCATTTAAAGCATTTCAATGTATTGCCGTAACGAAAACGAAACGGACGACAAAATTTCTGGTGTTTTTGTTCGTTTCGTTTCATTTTGGAGACAAAATTCATTTGTCGTTTCGTTACGTAACAAAACGAAAAAACAAAAACATAAATGAAAAATTGTTCGTTTCGTGCCCATCTCTACTGCAAAGATGGAAGGGACTCCATGGGTCATCAAGCCCAGCCCATGTCAGGGAGATACAGTGCAGAACTGAACTCCGAAGCTCTGGCTCCACAACCAGGCGTCTAAACCACTGAGCTGTCCAGCACCTGCTATTGTAGAAGGTATGTGATTGCAAACCACCCAAGCAAATGCACCTGGAAATGCAGAATTGGAAGAAGATGTCATGGCACATCTTTGCCCATCTCTTCCAGAGAGAGACAGATTTGGGTCTAACTCTGAACCAAGACTGGAAAAATACTGTTGTTTTAAATGCATGGTGCTTGGTGATCAAGGCAAAGGAGAAGCAAGACAGATGGCTAGAAAGTGTACTCCACCAGCCATGTTGATTGGTGGACAGGGTTCAGATCCACAGCACACAAAGAGCAACCCGAGGAGCAAAAGCACAGCCTAAAACAATGAAGCCAACACTGAGCAGACATCTTACTTCAGCACAGAAATCCCAAGTGCCACAAAGATGGAGCAACCCTCTGATAAGTCTCTTGTAGTCAATGACCAAGAAGAGACTATCCAGGGCAGTCAAATACCTGGCTCTGAAACCTGAATGCTTGCTATGTTTTCCTGCAGTATCTAGAGCAGGCATGTCCAAAGTCAGGCACAGGGGCCAAATGCAGCCCGTTTTCAAATTCTGAGCAGCCCGTAGCCTCTTCACCCCACCGGTTCAGCCTGTCACGCACCCCCACCAGCTGGCCGCTCCCCATACCGGATGGAGATGTCAGCTTACAGTTTTACGGCTTGCCTTCCCTCCCTGCCTTTGTCCGTCCCCCCAGCCACCTGCCCAGCCTATCTGCCCCTGGCTCTGTTGCTGCAGCATCCTCCCCACCTCCTTGCATGTCCTAGAGGCTTGTCCAAAGTCCAGCTTGGGGGCCAAATCAGCTGAATGGTTGGCTCCCACACATTTTCACCTCACCAAATCTGGCCCTTCTTGCAAAAAGTTTGGACACACCTGATATAGAGCAAAAAAAGCCATTTTATAGCTGCCAGTAGAGATGGGCACGAATAGAAAAAAATGGAGTTTCGTTTGTCATTTGTCATTTAGAGGTCCGTTTCATTTCGTTTCCATTGTTCGTGAATTTTTTGCAAAAAATCATTTCCGTTTTGTTACCATTTCATTACCATTTCGTTACCATTTATTCCAATTTTTCATGATTTTTTTCGCATTTAAAGCCACTCACTTCATTGCTGTAACGGAAACGAAACACATGACAAAAATTCCTGCGTTTCTGTTCGTTTCGTTTCATTTTAGAGACAAATTTCATTTATCGTTTCATTGTGTAACGAAACGAAATCTGAAAAACAAAAACGAAAACTTGTTCGTTCCGTGCCCATCTCTAGCTGCCAGAGAAGTTTTGGGCAGCTTTGCCTGCACATGATCTTCATTGCATAGGTATTAGAAGAAGCCATGTGAAGGAATCAGGTGAGGTCTGTGAGAGAGGGCTGTTAATGTTGATTTCTCTGTTTTGGTTAAGGGGGGGTTAAGTTTTCCATTGATTTGGATTTGTTTAATGCATGTCCATGATACTACTGGAAAATTGAATCAGGTCTCCATAGGTAGATCCTGCATTGATGAAAACGTACCAATTTAGTGTGAATCAGTAATCACAGACCAGGCATCATGAAAAAACTTCTGCTATGGCATCATATGCAATGCTTTCCAGTGGCAAGAAATTCAGCTACAAGTTCAGGTATGATCAATAGATCATTCCCGAGTGCAGGACACACAACAAAGGGCTGCAGGGCCATTTAATAGGAGTTAAGCTGGTGGTTAAATTAACTCCTAAATTACTGGCACACGTGCCACAGACTCTCTCAATTAACTTCTGGACCCCATATAGAGCTTCATTACTCAGTCCCCTAACCGCCAAACCTTTCCAAATTTCAGGGGCTTAGAGGGAAGAGCTTGAGGACCCCCCCCCCTGCCGCCATAATAAAATAATGAAATAATTCATTCTAGAGGGGAAATGATGTTTGATTTTGTTTTGTAACGAAATGCTGCTTGCTGTTTTGTATTGTCTTAAAACATTTTGTAACCTTACCGTATGACGAAACAGCACGTTGTTTTTTGTTTTGTGCCCATCTCTAATACTTGCATCCACATCCTAGGATGGAGTGGGTCAGCGGACTGAACATTACAAATTCCAAAAATTAATGTGGAATCATAAGGGAATCTGCTAGGGGGAAAATGTGCTTCAAACACTGCCTCTCCTCTTTCACATTTCAAGGAACATAGAGACAAACTGTGAGGTCAGTAACATAAACATAAATATAAACATTTTGCATCATCTTCAATGTCAAATGAAAATATAAACTTGGGAATATAAACAGATTGCTAGTTTTATAGTCATACTCGTACTGCTACACAATTAATGCTATGTAATTATTGTTGGCCTCATTTCCAGAAACTCAGGTTTCAAGACAGTCTTGCTATGTGTACCCACTTAAGGTTATAATAAATACAATCTGTTTTATAACTATGTCTGTGCGATATCCTATCTAAAGTACATATTGTAGTAAGGACTTCTGTATCTTAAAGATCAAATTTTGAGTATGGTTCATTTTAATAGATTTTGTAGTGTCGCTTTAGTACAGTATGTCCTTGACAAAGCTTTTTTATAACAATATATCTGGAATGATTAACAGAATACTATGGGAGATGTATTAAAAGTGCTGGTGTGTATATGACTCTTGGTTCTTCATACTCTCTAATTCAAGAAGAAAAATGTCAAAAACAAAATAATGCTCCAAACTTCCTGTTCTTGTATTATGAGCTTCCATAATATAGCATTTAATATGTTCAAAATCAATATAGACTGGGGCCTACAGCAGAATCAGAGGCATGGAAGGTACTTTTTTTACTCCACCACTAAAATACTCAAGCTGCATGGTCACCACTCTCTGATCAGAAGTAACCCCTTACCCATTCAACACAGACCTAGTTTGTGCACAATAGCAGCAGTTGTTAGTGAATAAGAAGTTGGCCACTATTTTCGCTGGGCTCTGAATAGTTCTGGAAACCTGTAAGCCCTTGCAGCCACCCCAAGAGGTCACAATCTCATCAGTCAACCACAAAATTTCTGCTCCTTCAGAGAGAGGGATCTTGCACCGTGGATCAGGAAAACACTGTCTAGGCCAGGAATGTCCCAACTTCAGCCCTCCTGATGTTTTGGACCACAGCTCTCAGAATTCCAAGCCTGTTATTTCCAATTAGAGATGGGCACGAAATGAGCAATTTTTGTTTTTGTTTTCATTTTTTGTTTCGTTACGTAACGAAACGAAAAATGAATTTTGTCTCCAAAATGAAATAAACCGAACCGAAACAACAGAAATTTTGTCGTGCGTTTCGTTTTTGTTGCGGCAAATACATTGAACTGTAATGAATGCTAACGAAACAGCAATTTTTTGTTTTCATTTTTGTTTTTTCATTTCATTATGTAACGAAACGAAAACGAATTTTTTTTTCAAAAAATTCACAAAAAATGAAAACGAACCAAAACGGACCCCCTAAACGACAAACAACAAACGAAACACCATTTTTTTGAGTCGTGCCCATCTCTATTTCCAATGGCAAAGGACTGTGGGAGTTGTGGTCCAAAACATCTGGAGGGATGAAGTTTGGGCATGTGTGGTCTAGGTTTTTCTAAAGTTCTGAAGTGTGTTCTACCCATATATAATTTTTTTTGTGGGATTCTAGCTCCAGGGTTGCTGTGGGAGCCAAGATGCTGGGCCAGATAGTCTGGTGAACTGATCCATCAGAACCATTCTTAACACCACAAAAGCTATCTACGCAGAACATGTATAACATGTACATAATGCTCAGTTCATAACATAACAAGCCAGCAAGGTGAGTTTAAAGGTTTGCAAACACCTTTCAGTTGTGGAATAATTGTGATCAGTTGTGTCTTTCCATAAAACAGTTTGTGATGCACGAGGAGAAGTGTCTTCTTCAGTGGGGTTTATAAAGTGTGAAAATGGGTACCAAGATTTGTAAAAGTCAGGATCAGGGCCATAAGACTCTGCCTCTTTCAGGATCAGGCCCCACTCAGGCCAAGGCAGATGGTAAGCTTGCTACTGGCATAGAGCGAGCATAACATTGGAATAAACCTGTTCCTTGCCGCAGCAACCAGAGACCTTGGACTCCTGTTATTTTGATCCTTCCAGTAACTCTGCTACTCTGTAAGTCTTCCTGCTTGGCATCCTTCTCCCTCTCAGACTATGTTTGCATGAATCTTGAACTTGGACTGGTTGACCATGTTCTTGGCTTCTGGGAACACTTTGGTCCTGGCCCCCTTGCAGATATCCTAGTTGCCACCCATGTCCCGGCAATTACAGCAAAACTGTGTGCTGTCACCACTTCCTCATCAAGCCCACACTTGAGCAATTAGCTTTACCAGATTTTGCCATACCAATGGGAATTGTTGAGATATGTAATGCACCATAAAACCAGCATTTACAAAGGACCCATAAGAGGCTTGCCATTTCCTTCTTCTGGGGATGGCCTGGGACTGTGCAGCTTGCACAGGGTTCAACACTCTGGCTCCCCCCCCCCCGGGAAGTCCAGTGGAGAATCAAACCCCAGCCCCTGGCTCTGCAGCCTGATAGCTAGCTCTCTGACTTGCCAGCCAGCCTAGAAAGAGGAACCACCATTCTATGGTTCTAGTAAATGAACATCTTCATCTGACTCTAGAAAAGACAGTGAAACAGTTCCAGCATTGTGGATGTGATCAGATATTAGAGAACTTGGAAACAAACAAGGTATATGGCACACCTCAGTCTGCTGCTCTACATCTGAAGAAGTGGACGTGTAGTCCACAAAATGTTACACTAAAATATGGAAGTTAGTCTTTAAGGTGCCACATGTTTTTGTTTTGTTTTGTTTTGTTTTTCTTTGATGGTTACTTCACATCCATTCTCATCCCAGGAGGAAGTTTGTTGCGTGTTGATGTCAGTCATGGTCACGTGGTCTTCTTCCGGTTCTGTCCCTGTTCCCGCATATGCACGGGCATAATGGATGATACCGGCATGACTGTTACTGCACGTCCTCGTTCCATGATGAGATGTGAAATTCCATGCCTTTGTTCTCCAGGGTTTTTTTTGGGGGGGGGGGGGCTGACCTTCCGTTTTTCGATGTTTCGATTCTCTGAAGCCTTGCCTTTAATGCATTACAGAGCTAAGTTTGAGGCATTTGTCTTTTAATCTCTCTGCACTGTGTTGCTGACTCCATAGGGAATGTACTGGTGAATAGCACTTCATACCCCTGCCACTAGATGGAGAATGGCACATTGCATGACGAGCCTTACCTCACGGGCACTCGTCTCGGAATGAGAAGCATGATGAGCAGATTCCTGAGGCCAGGGAGGGGAATCTCTCATCCCGCTTAAATCGCAGTTCAGGGTGTGTGGCCGGGATGAACTCCCCTCGTCCCGCAATGGACGTGCGGTTAGATTACTTTGTACTGGTCCCAAGTGGGACCGCGAACAGCGATGAGATGGACATGAAGTATCAGCCTTTGATTTTTGCCTGAAACAAGGTATGGAGGATTAAAAAGGTTTAAATGAACTGCACAACCTCCATCACTGAACTGCAGTGCTGTGAGGGATGCAAATATTACCACCACCACCACCATCATCATCTCAGAAGAGCATCACTATGGATTACAGAGTCCAACTTCTGTCAAGGAAGCACAGTGAGGCACTGAACTCCCAGACTCTGCCTCCACAGTCAGAGGTCTAAGTTTCTTAAACACTTAACAAGGATGAGAGGTTAGGATGCTGGTTTTAGCTGCGTCCTCATTTCTTCTAGTATGGCATTCAAACAAATGGACAGGCGTGTTATCAGATGGACTGCAACCGGCAAGACCCAAAGAACGTGTGAAATTTTACCTTTCATGGATTACAGCCTTATATTAAAAAGGATCATCATTTAATATCCTCTTAATGCCTTCACTTAATTTATCACTCCAGCATAAGCAAAAAGATTTAGAAGTATTGTTGTCTTTTTCTTTAAATCCTTTCCAACATGAATTAAAGGTGAGAATAATTGGTATTGACAATACATGGAGATGAAATGTCAAAGCTGCCTTGATCTCATTCTTCCATATGCAAAAATCCCCCGAGCACATTGCCAGATCGTAATAGCCATAATGATCTTGAATGGACCTCTATTGAAAGCTTGGTGTGGCTTAAGTCTCTGTGGCCTTTTTGTGGGTTTTTTTTTAAATTCCCCAAGTCTGTTTTTATCTCTAATGACTACACTTTTGAACAGAGAGATGAATAAACTGAAGGACTAGATAAAGGGAGAACAAAGGAGGCCTTTTAATCCCGGCACCTAGCTGTCCTGTCGCACACCTCATTTGTCTGCATTGGTTGCTGGAAATGCTAGCAGTGATCATCCTGTTTTACCATGGCGCTGGTAGAGGCAGAGCTGCAATGTGAGAGGAACCATAAAATCAACAATTGTAACTAGTTGGAAGGTCCTACAAGGATCATTGAGTCCAACTCTAAAACATAGAGGAGGGGAGCTCAATGCCTCCATCCCCTCTGCTGCCAGCCCACCACTTTCTTGCTGCCCACATCACCTCCCTGCCTGGTTGTGATGCCTTCTCCACCAGCCCTTCCTCTTCCTCCTCTGCTGCCACCATCTTCAGAGACATCAGCCCAGCTCCTAGAAGGGAGGTTGGGCTGCCGTCATCTGAAGATGGTGGCACCAGAGGACCAAGGGGAGGAAGAGGAAGAGGAAGAGACATCAGCAGAACCAGCAGGACCTCGTCACCTGATAAGGACTACAGGTAGGGGGTCATTCATTTTTCCAAAGCAAAACAAAGCACCAAGTGGTGGTGGTGGTGGTAGTGGTGGGGAGTTCAGTGCCTTGCTTCATTTTGGCAAAACTGCTTACACAAACCAAACCACAAACCAACCCAGTTCATAGTTGGGTTTTTGTTTTGTTTTGTTTTGTTTTGTTTTTGTATCTTGGCTCATGCCCATCTCAAATCCTGAAGACATATCTTATTTTTACCAGAACTTTTACCTTTGGTCGTATGGATTCAGTATAGTATTCTTGCTTTACTCCTAAAGCTCCTGGGGAAGAAAAAAGTGACAGGAATTGATTTCAGTCCTTTAGCCCCACTGGGTTCTTTCCCATTGTCACTTCTTGGAAGCAGCAACTTTGACTTCTTTATCAAGAGCAGGAAAAAACCATAAAGCTGTGTATCTTGTTGTAGGAAGTTTTAATTATTTACTGTTGTGGACATGGTAATGAGGATAAACTGCTATAGTAATTAACTATGCAGCTACTTGGCTTCTGCCCAATTGGTGAAGATTGCAGGTGTCAGCAAGCATTCAGTAATTACCTCTGATTGAACACTGTAAGAGTTTTTAAACCTTTGCTTCGAAGGAGTCATATTGAAGGGGTAGCCTTATTTCAGAGAACAAAGAGACATTGAAACCTATATTTTGGCATGAACTTCAAGGGAATAATTTCTCTTTGGGTACTTCAGATAACGCAAGCATATACTTGATGGAAGTTAGAAAGACCAATGTTCACTAAGTTGATGCTCTTCAACTTTTGAGATCACACTTTTAAACTAGCACAGACCTCGAGACATAGGCTCACACAATCTGAAAATATCACTCCTTATATACATCTCTAAGCATTAGTCATTTATTTGCAACTCCAGTAAATCTGTGAATATTTTTAGTCATCCAGGTGAGTTTATCTGGAAGCTGATTCGTGGCAACTGGACTTACCAATTTTCTGAGAGATTGAAACATTTCGCTGCTCATCCAAACAGCTTCATCAGTCTGAGGTACGCTGGTTGCGAGTACTCCATTTTATAATATATTCTTTCATATCAAGATGTGTATCTATAAACAAAAAAGGGGACACATTGGAAAATGAATCATGTTTTCTGACAAACGAGGCTGATTTTTTTTAAAAAATGTCAGTTTGTATCCATCAGAAATGAAGTCCCCATGAAATTCAAATTGATGAATTTTTAGCAATTTGTGGTTCACTAATTCATTGGGCTATAAAATGCCATCCAAGACATCTAGAGACACCAGAATTGGAGGGAGCATCCCCTGACTCTCTTTGACAATTTTGGTGAATATTAAGTTTTCGATGTCTGAATTATGTACCCCCAAATAAATAAGCCCCCCTCAGGAAAGTTCCCCCAGGCACCAAGAGAGTCTACACTTGCGGAGAAGCTTCTTCTGCCTCTTCGGTTTGGTAAAGATTGTGTTTCTGCAAACACTTGCTAAAGAGCACTTTCCTAGCCCCCCCCCCCACTTTGTTAGTGCATAGCTCAGATGTCTGAAACCCAATATTTAATAGATTTGCAAGGCTTGTAAGGGAGAGGCTGAAGAAGAAACCTTGGGGCTTGAGAGGGGGTGTCTTTTGTAGCATTTTAAAGGGGAGATGAATTGATTAATTGACTTATTAATTTGCTGCTGGAAATTTCTTGATTTGTTCATTCCTCTAATTGGTCAGCCCCAATGAATTGTGAATCATTCATGACAAATCACCATTTAAAAAAAAATCCGCATCTCTAGCACGACTGACACTTTAGCATCAATCGTGCTGTCGGAGCATCTTTTCTCAGTGTCATCTTCCCATGCCACCACATCATCTCAGGCTAAGGCCAAGACATTGTCAAGAAAACCTGAGCCTTTTAGGTGGTAGCACCATCTCTGTGGAATTGCCTCCCAATGGAGCTATGCCTGAATCTCTCCATTCCTAGTTTTTAAAGGCTGCTCTTTCAGGAGGGTTTTGCCAGCAGCCTCTTCTGAGCTCTTCCACCCTTGTTCCACCCCTCTAACTCTTAGCACTACCTGGTGAGGAATTACCTTGTGTTCTTGATAGGATTCTCACTATGGTGAGAATGAATATATTGACAAAGTTTGTGCAAAATTGTGCAATTTGCTACCATGTCCAAAGTGTCTAAAATAATGATGCCTGTTCTTTTAAAAATTTATGGAACGGAACAGCTCTCATCTCAGCTACAGACTTGAAGACTGCTTAGGCAAGAAATAAGATAAGAAGAATGGACCATATTACTGAAGTGTATGTGGGTGAGTGTGATGCCATGTTTGAATGTTGCCCTTTGTTAATAATGCCTGCAATTAAAAGTGAAGAGGATGTATCTCTGTTCCTATGAAAATTGCAGAGGATTTCTGCAGGAGAGGAATCAGAAATGATCTTGTTGATCTGCTTCGAAGAGGGGAGAGGTTTGTTTTCTAAGGCTTCAGAGAATAGGATGTGGGGCAAGCTTTCAAACTACAGGAAAAGAGATTGAATTTAAACATTAGGAAGAACTTCGTGACAGTTAGAGCTGTCATACGCTGCCACGGAGGGTGGTGGAATCTCCTTCTTGGAGGTTTTTAAGCAGAGGGTGGATGGCCATCTGTCAGGAGTACTTTGATGGGGGTACCTTCATTGCAGGGGTTTGGACTGGATGGCCCTTGAGGTCTCTTCCAACTCTATGATTCTATGATTCTAAGTCTCATATGGCTTTAAAATTATTCCATGAAGTGTCTTGTTATGTTAAGATAGTTTAACCAGTGCAACTTTGGGTCCCCAGTTGTCCTTGGATGAAAACAAAGAACCCCCAGACATCTTCACCATTAACTATGCTGGCCAGGATTTCTGGGAGTTGTACCCCAAGAACATCTGGAAACCCTATACTGGGAACTCATGGTCTACATGGATGAGACAGTGGTGGTGCTATCTAGATAAGTAACCAGCTGATTAAAACTCACTGAAATACATAAAAGAAGGCTGGACACATTTTGAAAAGAGAGATAAGTGCTAAGGATCACTGTGGTTTGTTTCTAATTTGAACTGCTTTTCATCCTCTTATTGAATAATAAAATCACTGGTAGGGTTCAAATCTAGATGCAGATTATTGAAACAATCTGAAAATACATGTTTCTCATACCCTGCTTTTTCATTTTAAAAAAGATACTTTCAATAGACTTGTTTCCCCTCCCCCACATTTTGATTCCTAACCCTTTGAAAGTGTAATATACACTTGGTAGGTGGGTGGGGAAAGCACAACCTGAAGCGCATTCTATGCTCAATACAGTTAAGTGATCAATTAATGTTTCCTGGTTTTTATTAAAAGTTAGCTAAAAGAGAGTGATAAAAGCATTCTGTAAAGAGACCTCTTTGCCCCTCTAATGAGTGCTTATAGCTCCTCCTTAGCAATTAATGGGCCAGGCAATGAGTAGGAAAATGCATGACCTGGGATCCAAATGTCCTGTCATCATAAATATTTCAAACTGCTGATTTTAACAACTCAGAGTAGTTTTGTGAAAAAAGTTTCTGTTAAATACCCAACACTCCATCAGCTGTTCCTTCCAGTGGAATGCTTCACAGTTCAAGGATTGCAGCGTTTGCTCTTGGGAGACCAGTAAACAAAAGCTTTATTTTCCTGCTTGTGGCAACTTGCATACATTTCAAGCTTCCCTGCTAAAATCTTCTATGAATTACAACTCTTTGAAGTCAAACACCATATCATGGAATATTTTCTCCCTGTTGGACTTCTTTGGCTCTTGCCCACAGTGAATTAAACAACACTAGCTATTTTGAAACTCCAGCCTCTGACTCTAGAGTAGCTCATGTGTTAATGTTAAGGGTGAATTTTAAACATATTTCACTTAAGTCTGTAAAACAGGCACTTTTTAAAAAAAAGATTGTGTAAAGACTAACCTTTCAGGGGGCATGGTGGCTCAGTGAGCTACAGTGCTGAAACTGTCAGCTGCAAAATCGGCAGCTGAGTGCCATGCAGTGGAGCAAGCTCCCACTATTAAACCCAGTTCGTGCTAACCTAGCAGTTTGAAAGCATGTAAATGCAAGTAGATAAATAGGTACCACAGTAAAAAGTGGGAAGGTAAACAGTGTTCCATGCGCAAAAATGCTTTCAGACATGCTGGCCACATGTTGCACATTCAACACTGGCTCTTTAGCTTGAAAACAGAGATGAGCACCGCCCCTAGAGTCGGACACAACTAGCATGCATGTGCGGGAAAAACCTTTACCTTTTAAAGACCAACCTTAAAGATAGGAGAAAAATCAGGCAACTAAATAGATAACATAAAATCCTCACCACTAGGTAAAAAATCCCAAAAGCTCTTCAGTGAGTAATTATTCCTAGAAATTTATTTCTATTTGCTGGAGCAGAAGAATGATGCTGGCATTGAGATGCCTCTAATATTACTTAGATATCCCCATTCATGAAAATGCTGCTCAAGACTTGCCAGAGTCAAACAATCAAAGTCTCTAACTCTTAATGCTGATCATGTGCTCAGCCCTTCCTTAGCACTTCAGTATGAGGGCCATACTGCACCATGTTTAGGTGGAACACTGCCCGTGAACCTACCATGAGGGATGACCAACCAGTAAAAAAAAGGCTGATGAAGAAGTATGAAAACTCCTGAACTTCAAGTCAGTACTCATTGCACCTCTCATATTCCCTTACCATTGGCTATGGCTTGTTGTGATGTGACACTAGTCACCTTTGACTAATATCAACCTTATGAATGAGTGTCCTCCACAATGTCCTGTCCTCAAATGCCTTTGTAGCTCTCATAAATTCAAGCCTGTGGCCTTCACTGGCTGCAGTAGTTAGCACTTTGTTTCTTTTTAGCAAATAAAAGAATGGGTCACAAGTAGGCATCCTACATCGTACAGAATTACAGTGGTACCTCGGTTTAAGCGTACCATGAATTGTGAGTATTTAGCAAATTTTTAGTAAAATTTTGCCTCAGTTTGTGAGCCTTGCTCTGTTTTGTGAGCAAGGCTCACCTCAGCGCAGACCCTATGGTGCCTGGAACAGGCCTCCGGAGCTCATTCCAGGCCACATGATGGGCCTGTGCAGGGCCTCTGGAGCTCACCCAGGCCTGGCACTGCCCAGAAAGAGCCTCTTGGCCATGCAGTGGGCCTGTGCCAGTCTTCCTGGGATTTGGCATGGACTGCAAGTGACTTCCAGCAGACTGGAAGTGGCCTCTGGGGCTTTCCATGGGCCTGGCGATGCCTGGAATGGGCCTCCAGTGGGCCTCCGCTGGGCCCAGCACTGATCAGAAGTCATTAGAACTTAAGAACATAAGAACAGCCTTGCCAGAACAGGCGACAGCCCATCCAGTCCAGCATTCTGTCTCACATAGTGGCTCACCATTTGCTTCAGGGTATTCCTGAGCAGATGTCTTCACCTCTTTGCGATTTCTGGCAAATGGTATTGAGATATGTCCTGCCTATCTCTCCACCCGGAAGTTGTCCTTAGGCATCCATAATGATAGCCATTGATACCCTTGTTCTCCATGAACTTGTCTAATCCCTTCTTAAAGCTGTCAAGGCTGACAGCTGTCACCACTTCTGTCAGGGAGTTCCATAGACCAGTGAGCCTCTGGGTGAAAAAGGACTTTTGAAACCTCCACTTTTCTCGATGTTTCTGCTCTCAAGCTGCCATACAAAAATTAATTATGTATTGTTTTTGGAACAATAAAGAGGTAGCAAGGAAGTGTATGCTTCTGAAAAAATCCAAACAAGACAACCAGGAGGGAAATTGTAACAGAATTTGGCACAAAAGCTTGCCTAAACCCAAAATGTTTCTGCCCCCCCTTCCCCCTCACTGTGCTTTCAAAAAATTTGCCACTTTAGAAAGACGTGGTTGTTGATTAACCTTATTGGATCTCATTGGCTTCCATCCATGACTGGTAAAACTATAAAATGGCCTCATAATTGTTTTATGATGTGCCCAACACCCATGACATTTCATGGGAATTGCTAGTAGAAGGCTCTTCAATTTTCCCCTCAAACAAACATGGTGTTGACCCCATGACTGAAACCACTTCACTTTGTGTGCGCGTGAAAAGATAAACACTATGTATTACTTAGCACAGAACTATTGCCAGTATGTATGGGGAGATATCTGCCTACTTATTATATGACATAAACCAGCCATGTCTGAAAATATCCATTTGGTTCATTGGTTTTTTCTTCTTCTTCAGGAACAAGACACACACAGCCTTGGACTCTGACCTTTTAAGCTGTTTTCAAAATAATTTTGCATTGAAATATCTTACTCAAATGCAAATCTGTAGAAATTCCATTACAATTTCCCTCCTGGTTGTCTCATTTGGATTTTATCAGAGGCATACACTTCCTTGCTACCTCTCCCCCCCCCCAATTCAAAGTACTCAGCATGAGGTGTTCAGTCTCAGGTCTTACTTCTTTGTGTTCCAATGATACAAAACAGCTGTTTGAGCTAAATAGTGCTAAAGTCCATACTTGTCGAGCTGCATTACTGATTATGCTCCCTGTAGGCAGAAGCCAGTGGAGGAGAACATGAGTTCACACACTTGAGTAGGTCTGGCATTCTATGTGGCAGCTCTCTCTGTGTATGCAAATATATCAGAAAACGAACTTCAAACCCAAACTGACGCCTAGTGCAGCATTAAGTGTGATCTGCAAACCAGTCAGGCTTGAGTACTTGGCTTAAAGCTTAATTCTGTCTGCTTCAAGTGACCATCCTACCTGTCATATAACAGCATGCCAATATGAGTAAACGGGCAGGGATAGGTGTGATCCTTGATGTTCACACGATGCAAGGTGTCACTCCCACATTTCCAATGCTGGAAAATTTCAAGTTAAGTTCTCCAGCTGTAAGTCATCAGAAAATCATCCCCATTAATATCTGTAAGTCTTCTCTCTGTGTAAAAACCTACTATTTTATTTCTAAGAGGCCAACTATATTTTTATATTTTTATTTTATATTTTTTATATTTTATATCTTTATAAAATATAAAAATATAAAATAATATATATATTTATATATATTAATGTATATTTAGAATCAGTGCTCCTTCAAGAGCTGAAAGTTGTCTCTTTGTCATGTAATTTTTCTCACTTCTTTACCTGTATTTTGCTTTGGAAAGGGCCATTGGAAGGTAAACACAAGCTTACTTTGTAAGTCTGGTCACTGAAAGATGTATCTTCTAGGAAACTCCACTGCTGGCAGAGAACCATGCTTATTATTTCAAAGAATGCACATTCCATTACTGTCTAGTCTGACCTTTGGTGGCAGCCAAGAAAATTCAGATGGAGAATTAGATCTGTTTCCCCCCATTCTTTTGCATACAAGTATAATGTCTAATGACAGGTGACCCCCAAGGCATGTCACTGCAGGAGCCTTAAACAAAATTCCATTTCACATTAGTCCCAAGACTTTAGAAGAATCATAGAACATTGAGCTTGAAGGGCTTACAAGGCTAGAAAGTCCAGCTTTTTGCAGGAATCCAAGTCAAAAGAGATCTGACAGAGTGTTGTTCAATTTTCTCTTGAACGTCTGTAGTAGAGATGGGCACGACAAAAAAAAAAACGGTGTTTTGTTTGTTGTTTGGTCATTTAGGGGTCCGTTTCGGTTCGTTTTCGTTTTCGTGACTTTTTTTGCAAAAAAATCATTTTTGTTTCGTTAGGTAATGAAACGAAAAAACAAAAACGAAAATGAAAAATTGCTGTTTCATTAGCATTCTTTTTAGTTCAATGCATCTGCTGCAACGAAAACGAAAAACACGGCAAATTTGGTCGTTTCGTTTTCGTTTTCATTTTGTTTTTTTAAAAAAATTCATTTCGTTTTCATTGCGTAACGAAACGAAAAAACAAAAACAAAAACGAAAAATCGCTCGTTTCGTGCCCATCTCTAGTCTGTAGCATTGGAGTGCTCACCACTCTCGAGGTAATTGGTTACATTGCCCTACTTCTCTAATGGTTAAGAAGTTTTTTTTAAGGGAAGGGAAATGTGTATGTTAATTCATTCATTCATTTCTCTAATTTACAGCCTGGCTTTCTCCCATTAAGAGGGAGTTTGTTAAGGGGTGGTAGGCTTGTAGGAATGATTGGAGGAGATGGCAAAGGCAGAGCCTGGAATAATTCACTCATTCAAATCTTAGCTGTGGAGAGTTTCAAGACTTCTACTCCTCTCAAAGCTGCTTTTTATTTGAGACAGACTCTCAAGCTTCATTTCTGAACTCAAGCATCATGGATTTCACGAAGATTATTTATTTATTTATTTATTGCATTTCTAGACCACCCAATTTCACAGAAATAGGATCTCTAATAGCAAATGATGAGTGCTTATTATGTCAAGGTGAGATGTGTCACTGAAGGTTCTGACAATGATTAGCTGATTATCATGAACTTTGTGAGTGCTCAGGGAAAATGGTTGAACACAGTATTCACTGTCAAGTTCCTGTGAAGGTTAAGGAAGATGTCACTGGGGCTAGGACTGAAACCTCACAAGGAAGCTAACAAGAGAACTTTGTGGGGCAGACGAAGGGTGTCGGAAAGAGTCGCTGAGAGATGGGTAGGCTAAAGGGCAGGGAACCCAGAGACTAATTGGATGAAGAAAATTGCAGAGTAAGGGGCAAGACTAGGAAACAGAAAGCCAAGTGAAAAGTAGACAAAGAAGGGGGGTAATATCTTAGCTATATAAACCACTAATGAGAGAGGTGAGATGGATTAATGCAGTGATTTGAATTAAACATATAACTACATTTTTCTTTTGTTTTTTGTTTTTCCATTTCTGTTCCGTCACCAAAGTTATCTAAGATGCTAAGGACAGATAAGGCATAGAGAAGAATCAATCATCACCATTTTCCTCTTTCCCATCACCTCCCTCGTATTCTGGAGTAGAGATGGGAGACCAATAAAAAATGGTAATTCATTGTGATTTGTGATTCATCAGGGAAGACAAATCAATGAATTGGCCAAGTGATGAATTTATATATGAATAGATTCATCTTTCCTTTAAAATGCTATAAAAAGCCCACTGACATGTAAAGGCCCATTAAATAGGATAGCCTTACCTTGATTCCTGTCAGCCACTGTCCCAGACTCACCTGCGCTCGCCCCGCCCGGTTGGGCAGGCAAGATCAGTTCCGCACTGCATTTTGGCATGAAAGGAGCATAATTTTGTTTCATTTCATTGTGTTAGTAATGAGTTTTTTAAAATAATATTCATCACAAAATGAATATGTGCATGGCTATAAGTAGAGCATAGTGGAATAATTCTTCAGAAAAGTTGATAACAAAGCAGAGTGAGAGAACTAAGAAAAGGAAAAACCATTCTAGGAGACAAGAAGATCTAAACAGCAATATAAATCTTAGTCTTCAGCCTACAGCTCGTCACAAAATGAAATGAAACGAAATGAAACACTATATTTCTATTTCGTGCCCAACTCTATTGTACATATATCTCTTATCACTGTGACACCAGCTGTTTCATGGAGCTGTAGGCTGAAGACGAAGATTTATATTGCTGTTTAGATCTTTTTGCCTTCTATAATGTTTTTTCCCCTTTTCTTAGCTCTCTCACTCAGTGTTGTTATCAACTTTCTTGAAGAATTATTCCACTATGCTCTACTTATAGCCATGTACATTTTCCCCAATCTTAAGCGCGCACACACACACACACAAACACACACACACACACACACACACACACACACACACACACACACACACACACACACACAAGATAGTGTCACAAACCTGGGGGACTGAATGAATAAGACCATCTCCTAAAGGAGCCCCAATCTGTTGGCTTTTTTCTTTGGCACAGAGCATCTTGGAGAGCTTTCCCCAAACCCTTAAATAGTAGAGATGGGCACGACTTAGCGGTATTCCCGTTTCCGTTTCCGTTACTCGGTTCCGTTACTCTACGGAAACGGTAACGGGAATTACTCCGCCAGACTTTGAGCTCGAACCGACGACTGAACAATTTTGGTCTGATTTCTCGTGCTCTTTCTTTGCATCGCGCGATCGCGCAATGCCACGCAGCACAGAAAAAAAGTTTTTTAAAGTTAAAAAAACCCGGTTCCCAGCCGAAAAGCAGGCGGAAAAATGCCTGCCGTGCCTCAGGGCACCTACCAGAGGGGTTGTTTCTGGAGGTCCCCGGCCTCCCCCCCATCCCCCGTCCTGGGCTGCTCTGGTGGGACTCGCCGCAGGCTCACAGCCAGCAAAAAGCCCAGTCTCGCCGCCGCCCGCCGCAATTAAAGCGCAAGCAAGCGGCACGGACGGCACAGGAAAAAACTTTAAAACTCTCCCCCCACCCATTCCCGGGCCAAAAAAGCAGGCGGAAAAACCCCTTCTTGACTAAGGGCGCAGGGCACATACCGGAGGGGTGGTTTCTGGAGGGGGGGGTCCCGCCTCCCCCCCCGTCCTGGGCAGCCGGACTCGCCATGCCATGCGGTGCGGGCGGGGGATCCAAAATGGGGCGGCGAACGCAATATTGTTTTTGAAATCGTGGTCCAAAAATACACAAGCACAACAGAAACACGCGAAAATTTATAAACTGCCAGATTTTTCACAGTAGCAGTGGGTTTTTTCTTGCAACAAAATGTCTCTCCTCTCCTCCTCTGTCCTCCATTGATTTGATTTGATTTGATTTTTTTACACCTGCGCAATGATGGGCTGGCCGAGTGGCCAGCTATGTGGGAGTGGACGACCATGCAAATTTTTGGAGCCATCCCACCAATCGCATGGCCACTTGGCCATGGAGACTTCTGGGATGCGCCAAAAAGCCCCCTAAAACATGCCCTAGCCCCCTAACCCTAACCCTAATCCTTGACTCCAATCCTTACCCATACGTCACAGACTGTCTTCTTAGTGGGTCAGAGAGGCACCCAGAGGTGCAACCCACTAGCCCACCGTAACCTTACCCGTCTCTAGCCTAACCCTAGCCCTTGCACTAACCCACTTAACCCTAAGCCAGATCTACTTGCATTGCACTACACGCAAGTACAATTCCCTTCTGTGTGAGACATGGTGGTGCGAGAGCCTTAGTTAGGCATCTCACTATGGCTCTGGGTTCACTGCCATCACTAGTCTCACTGTCTGTAACTGGTATGCATATCTGTATGGCTATTGCATACCATTTTTCAGCAGCAGCATGTGAGGAGGGGAGACCCCCATGTTGAGGGGTCTCTTGGAGCCTGCTTCCCCTTCCTAGTGGGTGAGGATAGGAGGCACCCACGGGTGTCTCCAGGAGCCCGCTTTCCCTTTATAGCGGGCCAGAGGAGGCACCCACCCCAGAGAGGTGCCTCCAGGAGCCCGCTACCCCCCCAAAACCAGGACTAATGAAAATGAAAAAAACAAAAAAACGAACCAACTAATTTTTGCGAATTTTCACGAAAAATGGAAACGACCCGAAACGGAACCGGCCCGACTAACGACAACTCGAAAAATTTTTTTTTTTCAAGTCATGCCCATCTCTATTAAATAGGGTCAATTTCATAATCATCACTCCCAAATTGTCTAACACTGTATCTGCAGATCCTAATTTACCTTCTCCCCAACTTTGTTGCAGTATGCAAATGTCTCCTTTTTCACTTCGGCAAACCCTTTGTGCACTGGGTGACATTTAATTCCTTCCAAGCAGTGAAAGTTGTGAGAATTTTTGTTTGGATTTTAGAACAGCCCCAGCAGCTGAGCTGAAAATTGATCTCACGGTATTCAGCTGATTTTGATTGTTTGGATTTGCATTTCTGGTGGTATGTTAAATGGAGGAATTCTGCTTGTGATTTTTCATTGAATCCTATGCTGATTGAGTAGATTAACCTCTGCCACTGCTGTGTAACAGTCTTTGGAGGAGCTGTAGTAACTTAAGCAGACACAGAATCAGAGCAATATTTCTGGAAAAAATGAATTAATAGGTAGCACACATAAAAAACTTAGATGTCAGTTTACTTACCCTTTCCCCCCATGGCTAGTCATCATGAAATATCATTAAAGCTGTCACAGTAAAGGGCAAGCTGTAACAAATAGATTGATGAGGCATGAAAAATAAAACATGATTTATTTTACATTGCTAAATCAAGTGTTGGTAGTCATCCATTTGCAGACAAAGAACTTTCTGGTCTGACTCTTTCTGTTTTAGCAAATCAAAAATTCATCTGAATAATGGAATCACAGAATCTTAGAGTTGGAAGAGACTTCAACTGTCATCTAGTCCAACCCCCTGCAATGAAGGAACACCCATCACATTGCTCCACATATGGCCATCCAGCCTCTGCTTAAAAACCTCCAAAGAAGGAGACTCCACCACCCTCCATGGCAGCTTATTTAACTGCCAAACAGCTCTAACTGTCATGAAGTTCTTCCTAATGTTCAAATGGAATCTCTTTTCTTGCAGTTTGAAATCATTGCCCCGAGTCCTAGTCTCTGAAGCCATGGAAAACAAACTGGTTCCCTCTTCAATATGACATCTTTTCAAATAATTTACCTTCTCCCCACCTTTGTTACACTAGGCCTTTTTTTTCCACGTGAACCACATTTAGGTGTCTGTAAATGTGAGTCTGTCCAGTGCAACTTCCAAAATAGACATGGATGGATGGATAGATGGATGGAAAACATCTGGTCAGTAGAGTCAGTGGTGAGGAGCTGTAATTCAGCAATTGCTGGACAGCCATACATTCTCTATCCCTGCCTTAAAGCACACCATTCCACCTTTGTGCCATCACTATCTGTCATGATCCAGCCTTCCCCTTGGGCAGTACACCAAATTTCAGAATGTATATTTGGAAAAGAAATGATATGTTTGTTGCCTACAAGAGCAAAGGAAACAGCCAATGAGATGTAGTAGTTGAAATGGGAAGATCTACATGAGATCTCATCTCTGCTATGGAACTTTCAGGAATGGGTGTTTTGGGTTTTTCTGGACTACAGATACCATAATTGTCCATTCTGGGAGCTCCACCTACCTTACAGGCATCTTAGAAACACCTAAGTGTGATGCCCCTTGTAGAAAGCCTTCCATTGCGAGTTGAAGCTTTCTTCTTGAGCAGGTAACTTGGGTAAACCTAGGCCTAGGTAAGCCTTAAAGCTAGTGATGGGCACAAACCAAAAAACGGCATGCAGTTTCATCATTTTGTAAGGTTATAAAATGTTACAAAATGAAACAAAACACAAGCAAGCATCCCATCAAGTAATGAAACGAAACACCATTTTCTGTTTTGGAAATGAAACGTCTTCCCTTGTCAGAACATACCAATACCATCCTAGGGAGTCAGGACAGCCGGCTGGAAATTGCAATCTGTGTGCAGAGAGGTGGGACCTAAGAATAGATGGTGTACCAGTAAGATATAGTGGTCCATCTAGGAAGAGATGGGCTGACAAATATATCAGTGTGGTGCATGATTTTATGGTGATTGAGAAAGATCCCATGCAAAAATCATATGAAATCAAGAGGGTACAGTAAGATCCGGCTTCTTCTACCCATAAACCTCTTTTATTTAAATTTAAAGAGAAAGGATTGGGTGGTGGCTACACACCCGATGGTGCACCCCACCTTTTATTTTATTTTATTTTTTATTAAAAAAAATAAAAAATAGCACCAAACAGGTTTATATTTTTATTATTTATTTATTTATTATCCCACCTTTCTCTTTGAGAAAGGACCCAAGGAGGCTTGCAATAGTGAGGTACAATATACAGCCTAGAACAGACATATCCAAGCTTAAGAACAGGGAAATAGAAAAGGCATCTTACAGCATTAAAGGGAGCCCTGTGGTGCATTGGTTAAATGCCTGTACTACAAATAAAATTGTGCTCACGACCTGGGGTTCAATCCCAGGTAGCAGGCTCATAGTTGATTCAGACCTCCATCCTTCTGAGGTCAGTAAAATGAGTACCCAGCTTGCGGGGGGGGGGGGAATGTCTAGCCTGTACAACTGTAATTAATCTGTAAACTGCCCAGAGACTCCTTGAAGTGGCATGGGGTGGTATATAAGCAGACCACTTTGCTTTTGCTTTTAAAAGGCAACATTAAAGCTAAAAAGAGCACATGAACAGTTAGGGGGGGGACTTCCACATTGAGGGATGGAAACTAAAATGAAAAACACAGGTGTACTTATGAAGTTGGTAATCCATCTAAAAAGTCACATAATAGGTAGCTGCTCATTCAGGGAAAGCTTGCTTGAAGAGGAAGGTGCTTCCGGAAAGACAACAGAGATGAGGCCATCCTAGCCACCAGTGGGAGGAAGCTCCTTGCCCCCCAAACCCGGATATAAAGAGGCAAGACAACTTCAGCTTTTGGGTAGATACGGGCCACAACTTTATTTATAACTCATCAACTTATTAACTGGGTTAGTCAGGACCTGTGAAGGGGACCTGAGCCGTAGTGCAAACTGGTAACGAGATGGGATGCAATCCCTCAGCCAACAAGCTCAGTATTCAGGGAGATTCGCCCAGGTGAGCTACCGCCCACCTGTTGAGCATCGCCATAGGATGGGCAAATCTGTAAGCCCGGCACAGCCCTCGAGATGCCTCAAGTCACATTCTAACTATCTTTGTCAACTGACTTAGCCAATGTTGATCGACTGAGTTCGAGGGCTGTCCAGCGCCGTAAGGGCGACTTATTAGAGCTTTACCTGGATTCGGTTACCAGTTGCACTACCTGCCAAGTTAGTGACCAACGAAGAGAAGCCCATCCCCGGGGCAAGGAGAATGGGATGGGCGAAAACGTGTGGCTACTCCCGGCCAATCTGAGCAGCCACCAAAAATTCCCATCCGGCCCCAGATGGTGACCAGCTAATGTAATTCTCCGACCATGGGGGGGAGGGTGGGGCCGATGATCTCGCTGAACACCCAGGTTTTTTTTTGGGGGGGGAGCCTTCTTATAGGCTCCCGTCTCCGGGCGAAAAGTCCCGGATGGGCGCGAAGATCTCGCGCCACCTATCTGGGACTGGGGCGGCAAACGCGCCCTTCCCCCGACAAGCCGGGGATCAGAGCGTCCCATAGTCTAGGAGCAGCAACAGAGAAGGGAAAATCAGCATGGCTTCTGTAAGGGTAAGTCTTGCCCGATAACCCTTTTAGAATTCTTTGAAAAGGTCAACAGGCATGTGGATTTGGGTGAACTGGCGGATATTGTCTATTTTGATTTTTAGAAAACATTAGACACAGTCCCTCACCAAAGGCTGCTGAGAAAATTGCACAGTCAGGTCCTCTTATGGACTGAGAACTAGTTGAGATCCAGGAAGCAAAGAGTAAGTGTCAATCGGCAATATTCACAATGGAGAGAGGTGAAAAACGGTGTGCCCCAGGGATCTGTCCTGGGACCAGTGCTTTTCAATCTGTTCATAAATGACATTGAATCAGGGATAAGCAGTGAGGTGGCCAAGTTTGTGGCTTTACCGTGTGGTAAAAAACAGAGAAGATTGTGAAGAGCTCCAGAAGGAGCTCTTCAAACAGGGAGAATGGACTGCAAAATGGCAAATGCATTTCAATGTAGGAAAATGTAAAGTAATTCATATTGGGGCAAAAACTTTATCTATTAACTCATGAGCTCTGAGCTATCTGTGATGGATCAGGAAAGAGATCTTGGTGTGCTGGTGGACAGCTCCATGAAAGTGTATACCGAGTGTGTGGCAGCAGTGAAGAAGGCCAATTCCATCCTAGTAGGGATGATCAAAAAGGGGGTTGAAAATAAAACAGCCAACGATATAATGCCATTGTACAAAATTATAGTAAGGCCACACCTGGAGTACTGTATACAATTCTGGTCACTGCATCTCAAAAAAAGACATACTGGAACTGGAAAAGGTGCAGAAGAGAGTGACTAAAATGATTAGTGGGCTGGGGGAACTCCCTTATGAGGAAAGGCTACAGCATTTGGGGCTCTTGAGTCTGGAAAAAATGTGCCTGAAGGGGGGATATGATTGAGACATATAAAATAATGCAGGGCATGAGTAAAATGGATAGAGGGATGCTCTTCTCCCTCTCGCAAAATACCAGAACTAGGGTACAGCCACTCTAATTGAGGGGTAGGAGAGTGAGAACAAAAAAAAGAATTTTTTTTACCCAGCATGTTGATGGTCTGTGGAACTCCCTGCCATAGGATGGGCTGATGGCATCTGTTCTAAATGTCTTCAAAGGGGGATTTGACAGATTCCTGGAGCAAAAGTCCATCACAGGTTACAAGCCATGATGGAGATGTATACTTTCCAGGCTTAAAACCAGGGTACTCCAAGGGGAGTAGTATCTAGTCTTGTGTGCTCCCAGACGCATTTGGCAGGGCCACTGTGAGATATAGGAAACTGGACTAGATGGGCCTTTGGCCTGATCCAGCATGTTCTTATGTTTGTATGTTCTCTTTCATGTGTTCTTATGAGATGCACCTGCAAAGGTGATGGGATGGAGAGAAAGGCCTCTCTTGATGACCTTAGCACCCTAACAGGTTCATACTGCAAGATTCGATCTTTGAGGTAGCTTGGACCCAGGGCATTTAGTGCTTTGTAGGTGAAAACCAGCACTTTGAATTTAGAGTTTGATCTTTTTTCCAGATGCACCATATTTATGAGCTTGCAATGTGGGTAGAACATCGGGAATGAAGAGCTGTAGCATTTACAGACGATAAAAATTGAAAAATCCGATTTGTCAGACACTTTGATAGGAAAAAGACCAGATTATTCTGAAAATAATGCTTTTCATTTAAGCTCAATGTACCATGCATCTTCCCTTTAGTGTTCATATTTCTCGGAGGGAATTCTCTACAGTCTCTACTACAGAAAGGCATATAGCAAGGAAAAGGCTACATCAGGAGAAAATGTGTACATTGCTCAAAGTGACACAAAAATGATCATATCTTATGATGCTGTATCTGATCCTTCAAGTAGAAATAAAATACAATTTATTTTAATAGGGAAGCCAGTGAGTAAGTAGTTTGCATTTCTGCCTCAGTACCTCATCTCACTGTCAACAACCCCCAACTTTTGTACCGGGTACTCCTTAAAAATACTTGACACAATTTTAGGTGTACATATATGTATAGATTACTGTGCAGTGTGCCAGGGGAACAAGATTTTCCTGTTCCTCTGCCAGATTCCCATTTAACAGATGTGGAATCAATTCTTTGGAATATCATATAATTGATTACACATATGTAGAGATGGGCACGACTTGAAAAAAAAATTTTCGAGTTGTCGTTAGTCGGGCCGGTCCCGTTTCGGCTCGTTTCTGGTTTTTGCGAAAATTCGCAAAAATTAGTCGGTTCGTTTTTTCATTTTTTCGTTGTCGTTAGTACTGGTTTTTGGGGGGAGCGGGCTCCTGGAGGCACCTCTGTGGGGTGGGTGCCTCCTCTGGCCCGCTATAAAGGGAAAGTGGGCTCCTGGAGGCACCCGTGGGTGCCTCCTATCCTCACCCACTAGGAAGGGGAAGCAGGCTCCAAGAGACCCCTCTACATGGGGGTCTCCCCTCCTCACCTGCTGCTGCTGCAAAATGCTATGCAATAGCCATATGGATATTGCATAACAGAATGTGCAGACAGTGAGACCAGTGAGAGTGATAGCATCATGCCTTCCCTGCACAAGGCTCTCGCACCACCATGTCTCACACAGAAGGGAATTGTACTTGCTGCGTGTAGTGCAATGCAAGCAAGTAGATCTGGCTTTAAGGTGGCTTAGTGCAAGGGCTAGGGTTAGGCTAGTGACGGGTAAGGTTACGGTGGGCTAGTGGGTTGCACCTCTGGGTGCCTCTCTGACCCACTAAGAAGACAGTCTGTGACGTAGGGGTACGGAGTCAAGGGTTAGGGTTAGGGTTAGGGGGGTTAGGGCAGGTTTTAGGGGGCTTTTTGGCACATCCCAGAAGTCTCCATGGCCAAGTGGCCATGTGACTGGCGGGATGGCTCCAAAAATTTGCATGGTCGTCCACTCCCACATGGCTGGCCACTCGGCCAGCCCATCATTGCGCAGGTGTAAAAAATAATAATAAAATAAAATCAATGGAGGACCGACGAACGAACAATTTGGTCTGATTTGTCGTGCTCGTTACTTGCATCGTGCAATGCCAATCGGCACAGAAAAAAGTTTTTAAAAGTTAAAAAAAACCTGGATGGCCATCTGTCAGAAATACTGTGATGGTGGTTCCTGCATGGCAGGGGGTTGGACTGGATGGCCCTTGAGGTGTCTTCCAACTCTGTCATTCTATGATTCTCTACATGATAAAAAAATTACATTTCTGGGCTTCTGATTACTTGGAGAACCCACACAGGTACAAACAGTTCTCTTCAGATTTATCACATGAAAGCTAAGACAAGTGGAGAATCTTGCTTGCTCCCTTCTTCTGCTCACAGGTTTTGGTTTTATATGGAATACCCATGTAGAGTTAATGTCTCACTATTAGAGATGGGCACGACTTAGCGGTATTCCCGTTTCCATTTTCGTTACTCGTATCCGTTACTCTACGGAAACGGAAACGGGAATTACTCCACCAGAATTCGAGCTCGAACCGACGAACGAACAATTTGGTCTGATTTGTCGTGCTCGTTACTTGCATCGCGCAATGCCAATCGGCACAGAAAAAAAGTTTTTAAAAGCTTAAAAAAAAACCGATTCCCGGCCCTAAAAGTAGGCGAAAACTGTCTGAGGGCACCTACCAGGCCAGAAGGGTATTTTATTTGGGGGGGGTTTCCCCGCCCCCCTCTCCTTGGCTATTGCTACTGCTGCGCTGCTGGTACCAGGCTGGGAGGGCGCATCCATTTGCTATGCAGTGCGGGAGATCCAAAATGGCGACCGCAATTTTTTTTTTGAAATCGTTGCCCAAAACTCCACCAAAGCACCACAGAAACATGCGAAAATTAGCTATTTTAAATGCTTGAATTTTTACAGTAGCAGCAGTGGGTTTTTCTTGCAAAAAACGTCTCTGTTGATTTTATTTTATTTTATTTTATTTTATTTTTTTACACCTGCGCATTCGCAATGATGGGCTCGCCCATGGGAGTGGACCATGCAAAGTTTTGGAGCCATTCCACCAATCGCATGGCCAGGTTTTGCTGACTGTACCAGGCTGGGAGGGCGCATCCATTTGCCATGCAGTGGGGGGGATCCAAAATGGCGACCACAATATTTTTTTGAAATCGTTGCCCAAATCCCCACCAAAGCACCACAGAAACATGCGAAAATTAGCTATTTTAAATGCTTGAATTTTTACAGTAGCAGCAGTGGGTTTTTCTTGCAAAAAAAGTCTCCGTTGATTTTATTTTATTTTATTTTATTTTATTTTTTTACACCTGCGCATTCGCAATGATGGGCTCGCCCATGGGAGTGGACCATGCAAAGTTTTGGAGCCATTCCACCAATCGCATGGCCAGGTTTTGCTGACTGTACCAGGCTGGGATGGCGCATCCATTTGCCATGCGGTGGGGGGGGATCCAAAATGGCGACCCAAATATTTTTTTTGAAATCGTTGCCCAAAACCCCACCAAAGCACCACAGAAACATGCGAAAATTAGCTATTTTAAATGCTTGAATTTTTACAGTAGCAGCAGTGGGTTTTTTTTTGCAAAAAAAAAGTCTCCGTTGATTTTATTTTATTTTATTTTTTTACTCCTGCACATTTGCAATGATGGGCTCGTCCATGGGAGTAGACCATGCAAATTTTCCACCAATCGCATGGCCACTTGGCCAGGTTGACCACAGAGAGTTCTGGGATGTGCCAATCGGGCATAAACAGCCCACTAATCGTAGCCCAAACCCGAACCGTAAGCCTAACCCATACGCCAGTACACTGTCCTTCTAAGTGGGTCAGAGAGGCACCCAGAGGTGCACCCCAATACTCACCCTAACCTCACCCGTAACTAGCCTAACCCTAGCCGTTGTGCTAACCCATCTTAACCCTAAGCCAGATCTACTTGCATTGCACTACATGCAATTACGTGAGACACAGCGGGTGCAGAGTCTGCCAGTCCGTCACTTGTGGCTCTGGCTGACTCCTGCAGCTCCCTCCAGGAGCCCGCTACCCCCTCCCCAAACCAGTACTAACGACAATAAAAAAAAAACGAACCGACTAATTTTTGCAAATTTTCACGAAAAACGGAAACGAGCCGAAACGGAACCGTCCCGACTAACGACAACTCGAAATTTTTTTTTTCAAGTCGTGCCCATCTCTACTACACATATGTGAATGTACCTGCTACTTTTTAAAAAAATAAAATCAGCTATCTGATACCATACAATACCAGAGAGCAGGAATTTAAAAAATAGGTGGAGGTTCCCTTGAGGCTGATCTGGAGATTACAGTGGGTTCAGAATGCATCAGCCAAAATGGTGGTTGGTGTGGGGAAGTTTGAGCATATCCCCCCCCCATCCTGGCTTCACTCCAACCTGTTGTGTCCCAGATTAAGTTCAGGGTCTTGACACTCACATACAAAACTCTGCATGGTTTGGACCCACTTGTTGGTGTATCTTTCCCCCTTTATTATCTGCCCAACCCATGAGTCTTTAACAGCTGAGGCTCATTCAGATGGCTACCTAGAAGCCTGTAAAGTCATCTATGAGAAGTAGGGCATCACTCTTAGAGAACCAGCTTTCAGAGGGGTTTTGCCTGACCACCCCTGTGGGTATTCAGAAGGCAACTGAAGATGTAGCTTTTCTGGAGGTTTTCCATACCAAACCTAGCTGACTGAGTTTTGTTTGTGTTTTGTTCTTCTATGTCATCACCTGGTTTTATTGGTTAGTTGTTATTGTTATTTTGATGTTAAGTAGTTTTATTTTTATTTTGGGTTTGTTTGTTTTTTGTTATTGTAAACCACTCAGAGTAGTGCATTGGAAGTAATAAGAATATGATAATAATTGAATAAATAATCAAATATTCAAATAATTGCATACATACATACATACATACATACATACATACATACATACATACATACATACATACATACATACATACATACATACATACATACATAAAGGACCACTCTCACCTGGTTAGCTGCTTACCAACCCCTCATTCACTTGTCCCCCATGCCCCCACCCTCACCCCATGCCCTCTCTTTCTCTTTCTACTATTTTCCCTCTCCTACTCATCCTCTAACCCCCATTCTCCCTGATTTCCCACCACCTGTGACTAATCTTACTTTAGCAGGTGGTAGTTGTGGCACAAGGGGGTCTCCTTCCAACTAGGGAATTCCCTGCCACCACTTCTTCCAAGCAGTCTCCAGAAGCTGCAAAACCAGCCACCAGATGTTCAACTCTTTCCAGGAATCCATGAAAAGTTGCAGAGCCAAATCCCTTAGTGAGGACTGCTGGGATTGGGGGGGGGGTCCTTCTTGCATCTTGCCAAGCATTACCAAGCAGGTAATGGTCAGCCCCGCCAGTGGGAATTCGTACAGAAATTCAAAACCATGTGAACATCATATGGTTTTAATCATTCTCATTTGCATCACTGTCTTCAGTGGTGCAAACAATCAATGTAGATTTGCCCTCAGTCTGCTGCCTAGGTGCTTGTTAGCTCTTTGGGGGTTAGTTAACTCTTAATGTGAAACATCAAGGTCACTGTTCTTAGATTTTGTGCTTATTTCTCTTTAAAATAAACTTTAGCAAGAAAAGCTAGCCATTCAAGTAACAGGATTCTCTCCAGTAAGACCTCTGGCCTAGTTATTTGTAGGTCTACACTGAGGGAAGGATTGATAGAGATACAGACACACACACAGAGAGAGAGACCTGTATGGCCTTAATCAAAAGAAACCAACAAATATAACACAATTTTTCTAAAATAAGTTTTAAAACCCAAGCAACATCTTTTACTGAATGTTCTGTTGCATTTCACGACAAAAGAAAGAAATAATCATTGTCGAGACCTTGAAATCCAGGGAAGCAAACATTATCTCTTTCTAAAATCAGTAACGACGATGAAATTATTCTTGGGTGAAAATGGTATAGGGTATCCAAGACAGAGCATAACAAGAGGAAAAACATTCTAGACAGTGCTTAGTCTTTCTTATATGCTGTGCCAAAATGTTCATAAACCCTCGGTTTATTATTTTGAAGGTCGTCAATACAAAGAGAGAAACGGGGGAGGTGTTCTAACCCCAGGAAAACTGCACTATGCTTAATGGAGGCATTAATTGCTCTTGCCTCTTTTGTTATACCATTTTCCCATCTGTCAACAATATGTTGTCTGTTAACAGTGGTATGCCTTTTTTAAAAAGTTGTGGGAAGAGAACCGATGAAAGGCAGACAAAGATGTTAGAATACGATAGTCCTTGATAATCAGAGGAAGAAAAACTAAACAAAACTAATGTTTATTTTCTTCTTCAGGGATGTAGGGTGGAATCAGATGGTGCAGAGACACAATAGCTTGAAGTAGTTGCAGCTGCTGGCTTTTAAGCAGAGGCATTTCGACAGCTTACAGATACATTAAAGCTGCTCAACACCTGTAAAACCAAGAAGCGAGGTAAATTAGCAGCAGCTTCACTTGCTCACGTGCTCAAGTTGGGAGTTACATAAGAACATAAGAACATAAGAAGAGCCATGCTGGATCAGGCCAAAGGACCATCTAGTCCAGCTTCCTGTATCTCACAGCGGCCCCACCAGATGTGTTTGGGAGTGCATGAGACTAGATATCTGTCTCCTGATACCACTCTCCTGCATCTGGCCCTTGAAGTACCCTGGTTTAAACCCTGGAGGTTACACATCTCCATCATGGTTTGTAACCTGTGATGGACTTTTCCTCCAGGAATCTGTCCAATCCCCTTTTGAAGGCATCCAGGTCAGATGCCATCACCACATTGTGTGGCAGGGAGTTCCATAGACTTACAACGCGCTGGGTGAAAAAATATTTTCTTTTGTCAGTTCTTACTCTCCCAGCCCTCAATTTGAGTGTATGTCCCCTAGTTCTGGTATTTTGGGAGAGGGAGAAGAGCTTCCCTCTATCCACTTTACTCATACCCTGCATTATTTTGTATGTCTCAATCATATCCCCCCTCAATCGCCTTTTTTCCAGACTAAAGAGGCCCAAATGTTTTAGCCTTTCTTCATAAGGGAGGTGCCCCAGCCCAGTAATCATTTTAGTCGCTCTCTTCTGCACCTTTTCCAGTTCCACTATGTCTTTCTTGAGATGCGGTGACCAGAATTGTACACAATACTCCAGGTGGGGCATTAATATTGTTTTGTATAATGGCATTATAATGTTGGCTGTTTTATTTTCAATCCCCTTTTTGATAATCCCTAGCATGGAATTGGCCTTCTTCACCGCTGCCATACATTGGGGAGACACCTTCATGGAGCTGTCCACCAACACACCAAGATCTCTTTCCTGATCCGTCACGGATAACTCAGAGCCCATGAGTTGATAGATGAAGTTTGGATTTTTTGCCCCAATATGCATTACTTTACATTTGGTTACATTAAAACGCATTTGCCATTTCTCAGCCCATTCCCCCAGTTTGGAGAGATCCTTCTGGAGCTCTTCACTATCTTCTCTGGTTTTTACCACACGGAAAAGTTTTGTGTCATCGGCAAACTTGGCCACCTCACTGTTTATCCCTGTCTCCAGGTCATTTATGAACAGATTGAAAAGCACCGGTCCCAGGACAGAGCCCTGGGGCACACCGCTTTTCACTTCTCTCCATTGTGAAAATTTCCCATTGACACCTACTCTTTGTTTCCGGGATCTCAACCAGTTCTCAATCCATAAGAGGACCTGCCCTCTTATCCCCTGACTGTGCAATTTTCTCAGCAGCCTTTGGTGAGGGACTGTGTCAAAAGCCTTTTGAAAATCCAGATAGACTATATCAACCGGTTCACCCAAATCCACGTGCCTGTTGATCTTTTCAAAAAATTCTAAGAGGTTTGTCAGACAAGATTTACCCTTACAGAAGCCATGCTGATTTTCTCTCAGCAAGGTTTGTTCTTTTATGTGTTTTAAGATTTTCTCTTGGATGAGGCTTTCCACCATCTTCCCTGGGACAGATGTAAGGCTAACCGGCCTGTAGTTTCCTGGGTCCCCCCTCCTTCCTTTTTTAAAAATTGGTGTGACATCTGCTATCCTCCAGTCCTCCAGCACTGTGGCCGTTTTAAGACACAAGTTGCATATAACCGTTAAGAGATCTGCAATTTCATTTCTCAGTTCCCTAATAACCCTTGGGTGGATGCCATCTGGGCCAGGTGACTTGTTAATCCTCAATTTATCAATTAGTCCTAAAACCTCCTCTCTTTTAACCTGTATTTGATTTAATTCTTTAGTCAAGAGGGGCGGCTCAGGCAGCGGAATCCGCTCAAGGTCCTCTGTCGTGAAGACAGACGCAAAGAACTCATTCAATTTCTCTGCAATGTCCAAGTCTTCCTTAACCTCCCCTTTTCCTCCCTCACCATCCAGAGGGCCAACTGGTTCTCTGGCAGGTTTTCTACTTCTAACATATTTAAAGAAGCTTTTATTATTACCCTTTATATTGCTAGCCATTCGTTCCTCAAAGTCTTTCTTTGCCTCCCTTATCATCTTCTTACATTTCTTTTGCCAGAGTTTGTGATCCTTTTTATTTTCCTCATTTGGGGAGGATTTCCATTTACAGAAGGACCTCTCCTTGCGCTTTAGAGCCTCTCTAACTCTACTCGTTAACCATGCCGGTGTCCTCTTGGACTTAAATGAGCTCTTCTTTCTTTGTGGTATGCACTTGTGCTGGGCCTCTATTATTTGTTGTTTTAAACAGGCTCCATGCACTCTGAAGAGATTGGATTCTTCTAACCTTCCCCTTCAGTTTTCTCTCTAACTAGTTTCCTCATCTGAGGGAAGTTTGCCCTTCGAAAATCAAGGGTTTTTATGTCTGATTTGGTTGACACTCTTCCTCCGACATGCATGGCAAAGGTAATAGCAGCATGGTCACTGTTCCCCAGAGGCTCAGTGACATTCACACCTCTGACCAGGTCCTGAGTATCACACAATATTAGATCCAGAGTTGCCTGTTCTCGGGTGGGCTCCGTGACAAGTTGCTCTAAGGCACAGTCATTCAGCAAGTCGAGAAACCCAGTTTCTCTTTCTTGCCCGGAGCTCGCATTGGCCCAGTCAATGTGGGGATAATTGAAGTCCCCCATGATTACTATCCTATCCCTTTTAGCCACTTCCATGATTTCTCTCCTCATTTCAAGGTCCCCCTCAAGTTTCTGATCTGGTGGACGATAGAATACTCCAACGATCACATCACTCCTTGGACCTGGTAGTTTAACCCACAGTGATTCTATGGTGGAGTCAGACCCTCTGTCAATCTCCATTCTGCTGGATTTTACCCCTTCTTTGACATAGATGGCCACTCCTCCTCCAACCCGCCCCCCTCTATCTCTTCTATAGAGTTTATAGCCTGGGATTGCTGTATCCCACTGGTTCTCCGCATTCCACCAGGTTTCTGTTATGGCTATTATATCAATGTTATCCCTAGCTGCCAAATGTTCAAGTTCTCCCATCTTTGCTCGGAGGCTTCGAGCATTGGCGTAGAAGCACCTGTACAGTGGGTCCCGCAACAACAGCTGCTGCCTTGTTCTATTCGCCCCACAGCTTTTATTTTCAGTAGATGAACTGTCACATTCCGTTATTCTCCCGGTGCTAATACCTATACCTGCTATGTCTTCTCTATGTGATTCTCTACCCTCTCCAACCTCATTCCCCGAGGATGAGGTGTTCCGAACCGGATGCCACTCAGCTCCTGTCGGCTTTCCCCCAGTAATCAGTTTAAAAGCTGCTCTGCTGCCTTTTTGAGGTTGAGTGCCAGCAATCTGGTCCCATCATGATTCAAGTGCAACCCATCCCTCCTGAACAGGTTTGGCTTGTCCCAAAATGTTCTCCAGTTCCTGACAAATCTAAAGCCCTCCTCTCGACACCATCGCCTCATCCACGCATTGAGGCTTCTGAGTTCTGCCTGTCTGGCGGGTCCTGCACGAGGAACAGGTAGCACTTCTGAAAATGCTACCTTGGAAGCCCGGGTCTTCAATCTTCTACCTAGCAACCTGAATTTGGCTTCCAAGACTGACCGCTTGGCCTTCCCGACATCGTTGGTACCGACGTGTACCATGACCACTGGCTCCTTCCCAGTTCTATCTAACAAGCTATCTATATTTCTGGTGATGTCTGCAACCTTTGCACCCGCCAGGCAAGTGACCATACAGTTATCATGCTCCTCACAAATCCATCCCTCCGTATTTCTAATTATAGAATCCCCTAGTACAATGAGCTTCTCTCCTGCAGCCTGGTCATCAACATGTACCTGATCTTGTATCTCATCAATAGTGATGAGGGAGAGATCCTCCGGTGGAACCAATTCTTCCTCTATGTGTGCCTCGCAAGGAAGTGCTTACCAAGATGAAACACTCACCAGACTGCCAGAGTTTTTTTTCCCCTTCACATCCTCATCATCCACTTGCTGATCAGTCAATTCTGATTTATGGTGACCCTTTAGAAGGATTTCCAGATAGAAATGACGGAGAAGTGTTTTACCATTCCCTTCTTTTGGGGTTGCCCAGAGACTGTGCTACTTGTTCAGGGTCACACAGGTTGGCTCTTCTCCCTGGAGGAACACTGGGGAATCAAACTCTCAGCCTCTGGCTCTGCACCCAGGTACCTAACTCATTGAGCTATCCACGCAGCTTAGTACATATTAATACAGTAATACTTCAGATAAAGAATGCCTCTAAGAATTTTTTTGGATAACAAACGGAAATTTCCGGGTATAGGGCTGCCTTGGATAGCAAATGTTCCCTATGGACTGCCTCAGATAACAAATGTCTCATAATGCCTTGCTAAAAAAAGTGTACCAAGGATGCATTGCTCCTCCTGTTGATAGAAGTGATTTTTAATACAGTCTATAGTCTATAAGCTGTCATTGTAGATAAAATGGCAGTACTTTGGTTCTATCTTTAATTTGGCTCTGTGTCCCTTAATTCACCTCTCTCCCTTCACTGAACTGTGACTCAAAGCACTACACTCTCCCCCAAGCCTGTGTCATGAGATACCAGGCCATAAAAGTACCGGACAAACACTTATCTTTCTGGGAAGGCCACTGGTAGAGAAGTCCGCCCAAGAGATAAGCCAGACATCCGTCGAAATATCAATATATCGCAAGAGCTGTCAAACACTTCTGGCTGCGAAGCTCAGAGTTCCGAGAACTGCATGACAGGTGGCGCTATAGGGCAAGATTAATAGTATTCTGTGTGTGTTTCCCTTGATAATTGATTTGTAACGATGTGATAACTATGTGTCCTTTGAAGTTTCTTTGTTGTTTCACGGGTGATTTATGGCGCCCAGATGCATCCTTGTTTATTCTGATAAGGGGAGGGGTGCTAGGAGAATGTTTTTCTATAAAGACTGTTGAGTTTCTTTGTTCATGGCCCCAGTTTTCCGACTGAATTCGGCTGGGCGCCTCACTGCAGTGAATTAAAAGCCTTTTCTCCGTACCTTTGAACCTTGGCGTGTTCTTTCAACTCTCGGCTCCCATAATAGCGGCAAAGGTAACCTGGGTGAAGCTTTCACTGTAGCTTTTATTAATCTCTGTACTGCTTTTTTTGCATTTTTGGCGGGAAGAGGCTGGGGTAGTCTTGCTGGTTTCATTTCTCCATGTTTGCAGTCTTTTTTCATTGCTCTGCAGGCAAAAACAGGCTGAATGTTTCTTCCTGCTTATGTTTGTCTGTCTGCATTTTTCCCCATTGCACTTTTGGTGGGAAAAGGCTGGAGGAGTCCTGCTGGTTTCTCTTGTCCATGTTTGCATTGCAGTGCAGTGGGTGTTCTGGGTGTGTGTGTGTTCCAGCACTGCAAGCCTTTAAAGTGCACTCTATAAAGAGGTCTGGGGAAAAACCCCAGCTGTTTTGCCTTTTTTCAGACCTCTGTAATGGATTAATTGGTTTCTCATTCATTTCAATGGGAAACTACATTTTGGATAACTAATTCTTCAGATAACAAATTGCCTCTGAGAAGAAATTAAATTTGTTATCAGAGGTACCACTGTACATATTATTGTAGGCTCCCATAAATTTGAAATGTGTACCAACTTTTCAATAGCTGTGGTCTGGTGTTTCAGTGATAAAAGAGAAAATAAAAAGGGAATATTTGTTCTTGATTTAGAATAATGTTCTCTGTGTGCTCAGACACATAGGAGATGTGAATCTAAGTTCATCTAGTTTTCATTCTTGTACATGAGAACAAGAAATGCCATTCACTTTTCTCTTTGCCTGCCAGATGATGAGATGTGCTCTGCTGACATCATGGAGATGTTTGCATTCACAAAGCATCAGATGGGTTCTTTGCATCTTTTGGATAACTTAGCCATTCCTCCTAATAACCTTGCTTTGTGTTCTTGGTGGCATGAAAGGAAACCATACTAATTTTGTGACTACACATTCAATTAACTTTGGGGGTGGGGTGGAGAGGAGGAGAGCTTCTTATTTTCATTGTTGCTTTGTCATTATCAACAAATTCTTGACATGGTGTCTTAGTGAATCATGATAGCTTGCCTGTTACTAAAGAGGAATCATCATCATCATCACCACCATCATTATCATCCTCTAGAACTGCAGAGCTGTAAGGAATCCTAGGGATCATTATGTCCAGCTCCTGTCAAGAGGTGGAGTGGTGAATCAAACCTGCAATCCAGATTGAACCATTGAACTGCAATCCAACCATTGAACTATCCTGTTGCGTTACGGATCACACGGACACAGAGTTTTGGGGTGCAATCTGGTGCTCAGGCAGCATTCCTGTGTGATGATGATTCGTGTGATGATTCTTATTCTCCTCCTGCCTGAGCGACCAGTGTTTTATTAGTAAGAGAGAACAATAGATACAGCAGGACGTCTCTCGGTGGGAGGGGAATGCACGCCTTATCTGTGAGACCATACACAGTAACCACGTACACAATGGCAGAGGAAAGACATTCCATAGGTGGGAGGGAAAATGCTCCCTAGCTAGTGAGGGATTATTGATAAGGACAGGAAGAGCTTTTCTGGGCCTGAGCAGCTGTATCCTGATATCCTGTTTTTCTGGCCTCCTGACCTGTGCTTAGATCAGCATCATCTTAGCTGCACACTGGGTGCCTGCTCGGGGATTTCTGGGAAATCCAGGTCTTCAGCTTCCTCTAGGTGCGTTTTGTGCTTTGCCCATTTCTTGGGGTTCACAGCTATCGGGGTATGAAATCCCCACACTATCCAGCAGTTACTGAAATCTCTCAGAATTCTCCAGTACATCCATAATATATACTCTGCCATCTCTTTCATTTGTCTTATTCATTCAGTATTAAAACTAAAGCCATGTTCTGTAACTATGTTGTGTGCTATATTTTATAGTGCAATGGTCTGCAAATTCAGAAATAAGTACTGTATGTGAAGCAGAAATGGTGAATATGTTGCTCTTCAGTTATTGGAATGCAATTCCCATCATCCCCTGTCATTGGCTAGGTTGGAGTAGCATGCCCACAACATTGGCTCCCTCCCTCCCTCCTCCCCCCCCATCTCTCTCTCTGTCTTGGACATAGGATTGTAGGGTTGTTCACCAAATTACATCCCAGAACAAGTCAAACTTACAATATTTGTTTTATTTATCCTAAATCAGTGTACAATGCTGCATGTGTGCATAGTCATGATTAGAGATGGGCACGACTTGAAAAAAATTTTTTTCGAGTTGTCGTTAGTCGGGCCAGTCCCATTTCGGGTCGTTTCCGGTTTTCGCGAAAATTCGCAAAAATTAGTCGGTTTCTTTTTTCGTTTTTTCGTTGTCGTTAGTACTGGTTTTTTTGGGGGGGGGGAGCGGGCTCCTGGAGGCACCTCTGTGGGGTGGGTGCCTCCTCTGGCCCGCTATAAAGGGAAAGTGGGCTCCTGGAGGCACCCGTGGGTGCCTCCTGCCACTAGGAAGGGGAAGCAGGCTCCAAGAGACCCCTCTACATGGGGGTCTCCCTTCGTCACCTGCTGCTGCTGCAAAATGCTATGCAATAGCCATATGGATATTGCATAACATAATGTGCAGATGTGAGACCAGTGTGAGAATGATAGGGTCATGCCCGCCCTTCACAAGGCTCTGGCACCACCATGTCTCACACAGAAGGGAATTGTACTTGCTGCATGTAGTGCAATGCAAGCAAGTAGATCTGGCTTTAAGGTGGCTTAGTGCAAGAGCTAGGGTTAGGCTAATGACGGGTAAGGTTACGGTGGGCTAGTGGGTTGCACCTCTGGGTGCCTCTCTGACCCACTAAGAAGACAGTCTGTGACGTATGGGTCAAGGACTAGGGTAAGGGTTAGGGGGCTAGGGCAGGTTTTAGGGGGCTTTTTGGCACATCCCAGAAGTCTCCATGGCCAAGTGGCCATGCGACTGGTGGGATGGCTCCAAAAATTTGCATGGTTGTCCACTCCCACATGGCTGGCCACTCGGCCAGCCAATCATTGAGCAGGTGTAAAAAAAAATGAAATAAAATAAATGGAGGACAGAGGAGGAGAGGAGAGTCATTTTGTTGCAAGAAAAAACCCACTGCTACTGTGAAAAATCTGGCAGTTTATAAATTTTCGCGTGTTTCTGTTGTGCTTGTGTGTTTTTGGACCACGATTTCAAAAACAATATTGCGTTTGCCGCCCCATTTTGGATCCCCCGCCCGCACCGCATGGCATGGCGATGGCGACTCGCGAGTCCGGCTGCCCAGGACGGGGGGGGGAGGCGGGACCCCCCCCTCCAGAAACCACCCCTCCGGTAGGTGCCCTGCGCCCTTAGTCAAGCAGGCATTTTTCCGCCTGCTTTTTTGGCCCGGGAACGGGGGGGAGAGTTTAAAAGTTTTTTCCTGTGCCGTCCGTGCCGCTTGCTTGCGCTTTAATTGCGGCGGCCGGCGGCGAGACTGGGCTTTTTGCTGGCTGCGAGCCTGCGGCGAGTCCCACCAGAGCAGCCGAGGACGGGGGATGAGGGGGGAGGCCGGGGACCTCCAGAAACAACCCCTCTGGTAGGTGCCCTGAGGCACGGCAGGCATTTTCCCGCCTGCTTTTTGGCCGGGAACCGGGTTTTTTTAACTTTTAAAAACTTTTTTTCTGTGCCGCGTGTGGCATTGCGCGATTGCCGCGATGCAAGTAACGAGCACGACAAATCAGACCAAATTGTTCGTTCGTCGGTTCGAGCTCGAAGTCTGGGGGAGTAATTCCCGTTACCGTTTCCGTAGAGTAACGGAACCGAGTAACGGAAACGGAAACGGAAATACCGCTAAGTCGTGCCCATTTCTAGTCATGATGTCATTTTTGGAGCTTCAACCCATGCTGTAGAATAGATACTTTGTACCAGTACCTAGCCTTCAAATGGAGGATCCTTTTCAGGTTTTCAGTGAAATAACCAGCATCCAGGAATGTGGAGAAGTTCCACTGAGGTCTCATTTATGACTAAAATAAACTGTCTTTTCGGAGCAAACCAGCCTGTTAAGGATTCCCACACAGGAGTTCTTGCCTTTGGCACAAGACTAATCCACCAGTTGCTTCTCAGTCCCTCCCTATTGCACTTACCACAATCTGAACAAAACATCTCTTTTTCCTCGTCTGAGTCTCTCCTCGTTCCCTCTTTCACACACACACACACACACACACACACACACACACAGAGAGAGAGAGAGAGAGAGAGAGAGAGAGAGAGAGAGAGAGAGAGAGCGCGCGCACACACACACACACACACATCCATGCACACACGTGAATGGCAAGCAAAAAAAAAAGAATATCTGCAAAGATGCAAACAATTCATCTAAAGTTTCCACTTTTTAAAATTGCACGTAACAACCACTCCTGTGGTTGCTGCTCTACATTTTAGCCAACTGTGCAGAAATCTATCTTGGAATTGCACAAGTGGCCTTTGAGGCTGACCAAACAAAACCTTGGCCTCTACGATGAGATAAGAGAGGACTGACATTGCTAATCCCTACTAACATAAATCTAGTTCAATCCTTTGTGAAAAAGTCAAATGGGCACAGACCAAATTCCAAGCTACCAACTGAAGCTCTATCATCCTAGGCATGTCTGGTACCTATTTGGGGCTCAAAATGAATTTGCTAAAGATGAGAATTGAGCCTCTCTCTGCCTGAGCAAACAGTGAAGGAAACAGTGAAGGAAACTTCAATGTGCTACCATGCCCATCTCCTCAGTCCTGCTGCTCTTCTCCCTTCCTATCTGCCTCCAAGCCTATTTCCCCTGATTTTTCTCTTTTAACACAAGACATCATCAAGAAGACATCAAAATAGCTGCCTCCCATGCCCTTTTCATTCGAACCTAATAATCTCTCTCTCTCTCCATTTTCTTCCTGCCTTCTTTTCTCCACACATTCCCTCTCAATGTCCCTAGAGATGGAGCTGGAGAGGGGGGGAGGAAATATCTTAGTATCCACTCTCCAATCTCCCAACATAATGAGGGCTGTGTGCTTCTCTTTCTCATAAGGCCCTCTGTGTCAAATAAAAGATTTCTGCATCCTATAAAGCAGAAGACAGCTTGATCTGTAAAAGCAGTCAAGGCACACGGGGAAAATCAATTCAGTCACACTTGCTGGAGAAACAGAGACCTCTGTCTTCCTCACATCTGAAGAACTTCAGTTTCCTCACATTAAACAGTCTGACTGGATTTGTATGACTGTCAGATATCAGAGAAGGTATAAAAGCAAAGGAAAAAGGAGAAAGGGAGGGGGGACAACCCAGATAACAGCATCTCAGAAACATGGAACTGGAAGGGACTCCAAGAATCGCTGGATTCAACACCCTGGAAAAACATCCTACACATTTTACTCAGAAGTGATTAGGAATTAGTAATCCCCCATTTATTGCAGGGGTTAGTGGACCTGACCTGACCCGCAATAAAGGAAAATCCACAATATGTGGATGCTGGGTGGGGTCGGGACTGGGGGGCCTGACTGGGGCCTCCTGCACTTACCCCAGGCCTGGTGCTGCCCCGAACAGGCCTCTGATGAGCTTCCTGAGCCTGTCAGAGGCCCCAGATGTGGTTTTGGGCGACCCTGAAGGCACTTCCAGTTTTTTGGAAGTCACTTCTGGTTTGCCAGAAACCATTTCTGGGGCCTCTTACAGGCCTGGGAAGCCTTGTCAGAGGCTGCAGAAGTGGTTTCAGGCGATCCAGAAGGCACTTCCGGTTTTCCAGAAGTCACTTCCACTTCACCGGAAACCACTTCTGGGGCCTCCAATAGGCCTTGGAAGTTCGTCATAGGTTAGCTCAGGGCAGCACCAGGCCTGTGGTAAGTGCAGGAGGCCTCAAACGGGCCCACACAGCTTGCCCCTGGGGCCCTTGCCTTCATTTAGCATGGTCCCACAATATATCAAGACCACAGTATATGAACTGCGAAATGGTAGGGGATGATGGTACCGTAATGGTGTCTGAATCATCCCAACCAATGAGATGCATGCTATTTCCCTCATTTCCTGCTTGTGAGCTTCCAGTTGGCTATTGGTGTGTTCCTTGCCTATTCTTTCATAGTTTTTGGACCTCAGTTCAAATATCTTTTTCATTTACCACATCTATAGGCCAAAATACTGATCCATAAATGCATGAAATAAACAAATCGGGAAGTGGATCTTTAAAATGCCATTAGGGCAACTTTGTGATGTATGATAGCCTGTTTAGACAGATATATTTTTACAGCCCTTAGACTAATTTAAAACCAAAAAGACAGCTACATTTTCAACCTTTTCAGCACAGAAATGAAGAGAAATACTACTTAATTTAGTCTAATTCAATTTGAATCTATGATTTGACATCCATTTTAGATCTGGAGTTTTAAAATTCAACCTTTTTGCATCTGCTCCCTCTGAAGACTTCACAATGTGCCTTCTCTTTTCATATGTCAAATGAAATCCAGCAGCTGTGCTTATAATACTTAGCTTGCTTTCAGTTCGACTTCTAGAGGTAGATTGTTCTAGACAAGCTTCCTGGCTGAGTAAAGACCCTAAAGAGACAAAACAACAACAACACAGCTCCTAGTCAGAACAGCCAATTGGAAGTTGACAGGTGCTTGACCATGAGGAATGACTCGCATAGTGATCATTTGCAGTCACTAGGGTGTCCATATTGTTACTCTGAGTATATTTGTGCTTGTTTTAACATATAAAGCCCTTAACAGTGTAGGCCATAGATACCTGAAGACCACCTCCTTCCATATGCGTCTACCTAGCATTTAAGATCTAGCCAGGGAGCCCTCCTGAAAGAGCCATCCCTCAAGGAAGTGAAAGTTATGGCTTGTAGGTAAGGGGAACTTTTCAGCAGCTGCACCCAGACTATGGGACCCTCCCAAGTGAGATCCACCTGGCACCAACGTTGATGATGTTTCGGTGCCAGGTAAAAAAAACCCTGTTTCAGAAGTTTTTTAACTGATATAACATAGATTGTAGGTGTGATGGCAATTTTAATGTATTGCATTTAAGGGTTTTAACTGCTTTTAATGGTTCATTGGTGTTTTAATGATTTTGATTGTTTTGATTGTTTATTTTTTATTTTTTATTGTAAGCCCCCCTGGGACCTTTGGGTAGTGGGTGGCATATAAGTTGTATAAATAAATAAATAAATAAATTTGGGGGTATAAATTCCATATTCTGAGGGAACTAAGCTCTCCGGGGCTGATTTCCTCTTTGAAATCAGGCTATGGAATTATAAAATGTAAGGCAATGGAGATCAACCAATCATAGAATCCGATTAAAGTCAATAAATTAACTATTTTCCTTTCCCCCTCCTCTTCTCATGATAATGCCACTGGGCTATGCACATAGCCCAGGTGATGGTTGGGAACGTGAATAAGCAAGACTAAAAATTAAACTGAGCGCACATGCATTCTAAGAAGTGTGTTTTGTTGAAAATTTTGCACTATGCGTGAAACTTGAAAGACAAACTCCGTTCTTTACACCTGATTGTGTCTCCCAATGCCATTTACATCATTGTGGGGGAAATGTAAATAAGTTATAGTACTTTTGGTTTTCTAATGCAATAAACTTAGACTCATCGCCCAGAGTCACCCGTACCTTGATGAGAGCTCCCTGAGGACAGTGGTACAGGCGCTGGATTATTGCAACGCTCTCTACATGGGGCTCCCCTTGAACCTTGTTCGGCAACTGCAGCGGGTCCAGAATGCAGTGGCCAGGTTGGTGGTTGGTGCGTGTCGTTATGACCGCGCCACCCCCATCCTGGCCTGCCTACACTGGTTGCCTGTTGCCTCCCAAATAAGGTTCAAGGTGCTGGTTTTGGTTTACAAAACCCTCCATGGCTTGGCCCCTGCTTATCTGGCAGAGCGTCTCCCCCGACAATTAGATCTGGTCCGACCCACCCGATCTTCCTTGGCCCTCTCGCTCCGGACCGTCACCCCGAGGGAGGCCCGTAAATCGAGTACACGTGGGCGGGCCTTCTCGGTGGCGAGACCAACCATCTGGAATAAGCTGCCGAGCGAGCTATGGCAGGCCCCATCGCTGGCGTCGTTTAAGAAACATCTAAAGACCTTACTCTTCCGGAACTCCTTCGGCGCTGATTAGGGACACAGCTCTTTTTCCCCCCCCTTCCCTTCCCTCCCCTTGCCTGGCCTGCTTGATCGCCTGCCATTCTGTGTTTGCTTTTTGGATGTTTTAGCTGTTATATCTTACTTCTGTGTAAACCGCGCTGAGTCCCCTTGAGGGAAATAGGTGCGGTATATAAATGTGAAAATAAATAAATAAATAAATAAAATAAACTGATGGTATGAATTTGCCACACATTGATTGTGTTTCAGGGCACCAATTGAATTGGAGGGTTTTTAGATCACTTTAAATCCACCTTGAAGTACAGAATCAGCCTCCCAACTGAATATGGAGCCCTGTGCAGATTCCCAATTAATTGGCAGCTCAATGAGGTAGAGACAAATTGTGGATGGACTGATAGGCAGAACAACATCTTGCTTCTGATCATATGTATGGTTTGGTTTTCTTATTTTAAGCATATCTGTAATCCTTTCACGCAGCCATTTCACCAGATAGGCATCTGCTGTCTGAGAGGCTAGAGTCTACCATGCTAAACGGCAATATGTTACTGCAGAAGGAATACAATGCAAAGCCAAATGCTCAGGAATAAATTGCAAGCAGCCATGTCTGCTGCTCAATAAAGCAATGGCTTATTTGGAAGCAATAATAAGCATTTGATGCAGCAATTAGAGGGCATCAGAACAATTCAGTAGCATGTTATATAAGAGATAACCGTTCCACTGTGCCTGCTGAACTTGATGATCTTTACCATCCTTTACAGCTCTATGGGTCTAAGATGATGATGATGATGATGATGATGATGATGATGATGATGATGATGATGATGATGATGATGATGATTACTTACTTACTTACTTACTTACTTACTTACTTACTTACTTACTTACTTACTTACTTACTTACAGTGGTACCTGCATGGAATTTCTGGGAATAGGGTTGCACCACAAGGCATTGCCCCCCCACTCGGAATGACCAGGCGAGACAGGTGTTGGGGGTAACTGGGCCACACTTTATTAACCAATAACAATATCATAACAACAGGAGGGGCCAGGCATCCATTCCTTGGTTGGAACCCCGGGGTCTCCCGGGACCCCTCCAACCGGGCAGCCTCAGGCAAGCCGTCAACCCCCAGGTGGTGCAGTCGTCCGACAGCACCCACCAGGCCAGTCCATTTGGTTATCTCCTCCCTGCCCTTGTTATTCTCCAACCTGGGTAATTCCCAGCGCAGGGAGGCGTCTGCCCTCCCCCACCCCAGCCCCGAGACCTCCTGGCCCGCGGTGCTGTGGTGAGGGGCATTTGGGTTTAGCTGTCAATCATGGCTGCCTGCTGCCCTCCCTCAGCTTTTCGCTGCCATAGTGTGACCAAAAACAATCCGCAACTTTAACCTCGAGGAACCAGTGTGGGATAGGCGAAAAATCCCCGCTCTCACAGGCCCAATCTAGAGTGCGGGTCAAAAATTCCTATCCGGCCCCAAAACAAGGCGACCAGGTAAACTCACACTGGCCCTAACGCGGTGGGTGGGTGGGGAACGCCGGTCTAAACTGCCTGGAGTTGGGGGGGAGGAGCCGCCCTTTATTGCGCGCTCCTCCCCCCGCCCTGCCAGGGCACGTCCTCCCTGCCTCGCCCCTCCGTCCTCCTCGGGAGGGGCAAATCGGCTCCGCGGGGGGACTAGCCGCCCGCGGAGCTAGCATTGCCCCCCCACTCGGAATGACCAGGCGAGACAGGTGTTGGGGGTAACTGGGCCACACTTTATTAACCAATAACAATATCATAACAACAGGAGGGGCCAGGCATCCATTCCTTGGTTGGAACCCCGGGGTCTCCCGGGACCCCTCCAACCGGGCAGCCTCAGGCAAGCCGTCAACCCCCAGGTGGTGCAGTCGTCCGACAGCACCCACCAGGCCAGTCCATTTGGTTATCTCCTCCCTGCCCTTGTTATTCTCCAACCTGGGTAATTCCCAGCGCAGGGAGGCGTCTGCCCTCCCCCACCCCAGCCCCGAGACCTCCTGGCCCGCGGTGCTGTGGTGAGGGGGCATTTGGGTTTAGCTGTCAATCATGGCTGCCTGCTGCCCTCCCTCAGCTTTTCGCTGCCACTGCCGCGGGCCTAGCCTTGCTATGGCCCGGGCCACCCACAAGCCTCCAATTCAGCAGCCAGGCCCCTCCGCAAATCCCGCAAGAACAATTCAGTGCCCACGTCGGTTAGGTGCACTCCATCCGGTCTGTAGAGCTCTGTCCGGCGAACGCTGAACTCTGGGTGGCCCAGGACTGCCCCAAACCCCCGGCAAACCGCCCTACAAACCTCCTGATTCACGCCCTTCCTGGAGCGGTTCAACTTTTGTGGGTCACAGTCTGCCCGCCATGTCTGTCTTGGTATTAAAGTTGACCACAAAACCCTGCAGTCCGGGAACTGCGCTTTCCATGTAGCCAGGTCCCGCAAAATTTCCAAAATTAGTGATTTACCCGTCTGCTTCGTCAAATCATTTCCCCCCAGATGGATCATGAGGAAATCCGGTGGCACGCTCCTGGCCGCAGCCCTTGCCACGCCCAGGAATTCCCGCCACCTCATTCCCCTTTTGCCCCACCATTCAATCGTTGCCCGGCTACCCAGCCCCAAATTTGGCCCCCATCCCGATCTGCAGGCGTATTTCTCGGCCCAATATACATAACTGTGGCCCACAAAAACAATTCTCGCCCTGCCGGCGCGGCCTCCTGGTCCTGAGGAAACAGAAACAACACGTTAAATGTCCGGCAACGGCCGCACGTATCTTTTATAACATTGGGATGCCCACCACCTCCCCAGTCGGCGTATTGAGCCCTCGTCGTATCCCACTGCCGCGGCCGTTGACGCCGCCCCAATCCTAAACGAGTGCGTCCCGAATTTGAGCATGCCCAGCCCCAGGGCCCCCAGCACCCTGCCGGTCACGGTGGCAAACTGGAACTTGGTCAAGGGGCGCCCGTTCTGATGTATAAAGACGTAGCCCGCCCCAGCGCCTCGCCGAGCTATGTATTCCCCCATGGCTGCCACCGGGCAAATGGTCCTCACCGAACATGGGCCTAGCCCTATTTCGGCACCTTTACCCCGCTGGTCTGTCTTGGACCTCCTAATCTTCACTGTCACTTTCCCCCCCGCCAGAGATATGTCTGTCATGCAGAGCGCCGTCCAGGACCTGTCCTGCCCGCTCGCCGCCACCAGTTCACTGACGCGCAGGGCGCCAAAGAAGGCCAACAAAGAGGCCGCCTTGAACAAGGCGGCCTCATAACTATCCGCACAAACCTCCGGCCACTTGGCGCACATGCGCTCCAGGAGCCGCGGCGAGAGCGGGAAGCGGGCGTCTGGGGCCCTCCCCCGCATTCTGGACCAGCCCGCCACCATGCCCCGCACCCGGAAATCCTTCGTGGTGTCAGTGTGGCCCCCCAGGCGGGAAAAGAATGCCAAGGCCGCTAGCTTCCCTTGTAGGGAAGCGGGCGCCAACCCCTTGCGGTGCATGTATACCAGGAACCTCTGCAGGTGCTCCACGGGAAGGGGCCATCGTTGGTCCAGGCCCTGCGCCTCCCGGAAAGATGTAAATTCACCCATCACTGCTGCATAGCCCCGCTGCGTCCTAGGGGCGACGGAGCAGCGAAGAGCTCCATCGGCCTCGGCGCGCCAACCTGCCATACCTCCGGCGGGATCTCCATGGGCAGAGTGGCCGCTTCTGGGGCAAGGGCCCGGAAACGCTCGGCCTGTCGGCGGGACAAAGCGTCAGCGATCTCATTTTCGATTCCCGGCACATGGCGGGCGTGCACCACAATGTTAAACTGCAACGCCCGTAGCACCAGGGCCCGGACCAGCCCCATGACCCGGGGGGAGCGGGACGTAAGGCCATTGATAACGTGAACAACCGCCATATTATCGCACCAAAAGTGCACCACCGAGTTGGCCCACGCCTTTGACCAGATGTAAAGTGCGGCCCATATGGGGAACAACTCGAGGAAGGTGAGGTCCCGGGTGACCCCCTCCGCCTGCCACTCACTCGGCCAGGGCCCGCTACACCACTCCCCCTTCCAGTAGATGCCAAACCCCAGGCCCCCGGCTGCGTCAGTGTGGACCTGGAATTGTGCACCCAACCGGAGCTCATCCCTCCAGAATGATACCCCGTTAAACCCCTGCAAAAAGCAGTCCCACACTGTCAGGTCTTCCCGCATGTCCGCTGTCACCCTGGTCCTATGCGTTGGCTTTCGCAGCCCACTCATAGCTGCGCATAGCCGGCGCAGGAATGCCCGCCCTGGGGCCACCACTTTGCAGGCAAAAAGTTAAGGTGCCCCACGAGCTCCTGCAGTTCCCGGAGGGAGATCTTGCGGCGGTGGCGTGCCTGGTACACCCTGTCCCGCAGGTCCAGCAGCTTGTCCCGGGGCAATTTGCAAGCCTGTTCTCTGGTATCGATCTCTATCCCCAAGAAGGTGAGTACCTGGCTGGGCCCCTCAGTTTTTTCCTCCGCCAGTGGCATGCCTAGTTCCTCCGCCAAGGCACGGAACTTGGTGAGCAGTTGCCCACACCTGCCTGTGCCTGCTGGGCCGCAGAAGAGGTAGTCATCTAAATAATGTGCTGTGCTCCTCCACCCCGTGACGTGTCGCAGGCGCCACTCTATGAAGGAGCTGAACGCCTCAAAAATGGCGCACGAAACGGAGCACCCGAACGGCAGTGCCCTATCCATATAGAATTGACCCCTGAATCTGAACCCCAGGAGCTCAAAGTCCTGTGGATGTACGGGGAGCAGGCGAAAGGCCGACTTAATATCGCATTTCGCCATCTCCGCCGCCACGCCGCAGGCGCGCACCATGCGCACTGCGGCGTCGAAGGATGTATACCTCACTGAACAGAGTTCGGGGGGTATGCCGTCATTGACGGAAGCCCCCGCGGGGTGGGATAGGTGGTGTATCAGGCGGAATTCCCCAGGGGCTTTTTTGGGCACCAAACCAATCGGGGACACTCTCAGGTTAGGCACAGGCGGGTCCTGGAACGGGCCGAGGACCCGGCCCTCCGCGACCTCCTTGCGTATCTTCTCTTCGGCTACCCCCTCTGCCAGCTCCAGGGATCTCAGATTCTCGGCTAACCGGGGGGCGCGGGCTCCACAGAAAGGAATACGAAACCCTAACTCAAAACCAGTAACTAAGAAACATGCGGCCTCTACATCGGGATACTCTGCCGCCCACCGCCGCAACACGTCCAGCCTAATTGGGCTGGGCCCCTTTCGCAGGGGGCCCCTCAGGTCCCCCGGGCTTCTTAGGCCCTCCCCCGTCCCGGGATCTACCCTGCTGCGGACGCGCCCTGCTACAGCTAGTGGCCGGGTGTTGGGCCCCGCAGACAGAGCACTCGTGCTTGAAACGGCAGGGCTTCCTGTTACAAACGCCCTGTCCGTTATAGTCCCAACAGACGAGCCGGACTTGAACCGACTGGCCCGCCGAGCGGGCAGGTGTGAGGGCCGGTCCTCTTCTAATCGTGTGACCACTGTCATATCTCTCCCCCAAGATAGGCCTATTTGGGGTCATAAATTGCAACCACAGGGGGGGCAACGGCTCATCCCAACGCACATATGGGTCCAGGGCTGCTCTACGGCGGGAACTCCTCATCGTACAAAAGCCAGCAGTGTCCCGGGTAATCCACAAACGCCCTGTATATGATGTCTAAGTATTTCAGCATGGCCTGAGCCCTCCAAGGGTGGGCCTGCAGCGTCAGGGACATGAAAATTAGGTATGCCGGCAGCCAGGCGGCCCAGGAGCGCTCCGGCTTCTTCTTGAGCCGGCGTTCCTTATCCAGGGGGTCCTCTTTGTCCAATTCTTTCCCATCCAGCTCTCTATTGAGCAAACTAAAGATATCCACATACTCCCCACGCCAAATCTTTTCCCTGGTTGCCTGGGCCAGGTGGTGCCCGAATGGGGATGCATAGTCCCCAAATGGGATCGCTGCTGCTGCCACCCCCGGATACCCTGGGGCGGCCGCCATGCCCAGCCAGGGCAGCCCTCCCGCCGCCATGTGTCCCGCCCCCGTCCAGCCCGCCGGTTGGCCGGGCGGCCACTGTCCTGGGCCACCCGGGCAACCCGGCAGGAATTGCCCCACCCCCCCCACAGCGGGTGTAGTTTGACCCGGTTTCGGCCCCGCCATTGGTGGCGCGGCTCCAGGCGTCCAGGGTGGGATCGGTCCCCATGCCGGGAGCGCTGTGGTCGGGAAGTGTGCCGGAGGTGTCTGGGTTACTGCTGGTACCGGGGCGGCCACCCCGGCCGGGGCAGAGCCCGCTGGCCAAGGCCATGTCACAGTGGGCGCAGGTTCAGGCGCGCATGCCAACTCACTGGGTGTTGCGGTTTCCGTCGCAGGCGGTGTTGACTGCGTCTCCTGCGCCAGGACTGGTTCCATGCCCGCGTCGTCCTCCGACTCTGACTGCTCCGGTCTTGGCCTCTTAGCTGCAGCCAGTGCTGCGGTGGCTCCCGCCGATGTGCCGGGAGCCGCCTCCATCTGTTCCAGGGCGGCAAAGCGAGCAGACATGTTAGCGGCCCTCTCCCTCAACTGAGCCCGTTTACGCGACTTGGCGGGCCGTACGCCAGTCCTAGGGGTCGGCTGCGGCTGAAGGTTTGGCTTATTCACCCCCTTGGCCGCTTCCAAGGCCTTCAGCCTTTCCTCCAGCTGTAGCCATATGGGCCACCGCTCTTCATCTGATCCTTCTGCAGGACTGAGCGCCTGCTGCTGTGGCTGGCGCGCTGCTGGCTGCTTGCCCTTGCCAGCCCTCTTACCCTTGCCCGGGGCCATAATACCTCGCTCTGCTTCCACTAGGCCGGGTTCCCCCAGCCAAGTGCCAAGCAGGCCAAGGTCGTCTGACCCCTGTGCACCTGGGCACCAAGCAATGTGGGGGTGGAGGTGGGGGGGGGGGGGTAGTGCTAGCGCGTCTGGACCCCAAAGGCGCCTGGCTGTAGGCCGGCTTCTCCACCCACAGGCGCGACAGGGACGGTTAGGCCTCCTCCCTAATGCTAGGCCTCGGCCGAAGCCTAGCACCCCGCCTTCGCTGGCGTAGCTTATGGCCCCCCAGCCCGGCCGGGGCCCCTTCTTCCTTCCGTCCACCCCCTCTGGGCCCTCCCCAGACCCAAGGACGGCTCTCCGGTCCTGGTGCAAGGGGGGGGTAAGGTGCCGCCCGCCCACGCGGCCTGTGGTCAGGTCCCCCCCCGCTAGCCCGTCCCCGGCCTCCCGCCCTCCCGGAGGCCCTTCTGCCGCCTCGCCCGCGTGGCCTCGGCGGCCGACTCCCGCCGCCCCGTGTCGACCCGCTCACTGTGGTGGGGGAGGGCCGCTGCCTCTCCCCCGCTCCGCCGTCCTGCTTAGCCCGGCCCCGGGCACGGCCCCAGGAGCCGCCGGCCGCCGCAGGAGCCGCCGCCGCTGACGCAGCCCCCGCGGCCGCCGACTCCACCGCCGAATCTGCCGCCGCGGCCACCGAATCGCCGCCGCGGCCGCCGAATCCGCTGCGCGCGGCCGCCGAAGCCGCCGCCGCGGCCGCCGAAGCCGCGGCCGACTCTGCCGCCGCCGCGGCCGACTCCGCCGCCGCCGCCGCGGCCGCCGAAGCCGCGGCCGACTCCGCCGCCGCCGCGGCCACCGAAGCCGCCGCCGACCCCGCCGCGGCCGCCGAAGCCGCGGCCGACTCCGCCGCCGCCGCGGCCGACTCCGCCGCGGCCGCCGAAGCCGCCGCCGACCCCGCCGCCGCCGCGGCCGCCGAAGCCGCCGCCGCCTCCGCCGCCGCGGCCGCCGAAGCTGCCGCCGCCTCCGCCGCCGCCGCGGCCGCCGAAGCTGCCACCGAAGCCGCCGCCGCCGAGCGCCCCGCGCCGCTCCTCAGCCGCTGGGCTCCCGGCTCCGGCTCCGGCGTTCTCCGGCGCGTAGGCCGCAAAACGGCCCCGCAAGATGGCGCCCGCCACGTGGCCCCCGCCACAAAATGGCGGCGCCCAGCCGGCGTTCGAAAGGTGCTGCTCCCTCGAACGCCGGTCTAAACTGCCTGGAGTTGGGGGGGAGGAGCCGCCCTTTATTGCGCGCTCCTCCCCCCGCCCTGCCAGGGCACGTCCTCCCTGCCTCGCCCCTCCGTCCTCCTCGGGAGGGGCAAATCGGCTCCGCGGGGGGACTAGCCGCCCGCGGAGCTAGCAAAAGTTCCCTATGAGATGCTTCACAAGAAGAAAATCCATTCTGCATTTTGAAACAAGTTATCCAGGATGCATTGTGCCCCTGTAGTTTGTGGATGGGGTGGGATATTTGCATCTGTTTTTGGACTTTTAGAACTTTGAAAAGTAGGGAGCTGAGGTTTAATAGCTTTGTTTTTGCATTGTTTTTCATTGCACTTTTGGTGGGAACAACCTGGAGTTTTTCTTTGAGTTTATTTTTTTGTCCATGTTTGCATTGCACTGTGTGTGGTGGTGGGGAGGTGTTCTGTGGGGTGGTGCTGGCTCTGCATGGCTTTAAAGTGCACTTTATAAAGAGGTCTTGGGGGGAGCGGTCTTTTTTGGCTTTTTTTCTGACTTCCAGAATGGATTAATCAGTCTCCCATTAATTCCTATGGGAAACCACATTTCATAAGATGAGGGTTTTTTTTTTTTGAAAAATGAATTGACCCATAGAATGAATTAAATTCAGCTTACAAGGCACCACTGTATTTATTTAACAATCTCTGAACACATGAAAATACCCAGTAGTAACAAAATAATGTACTAAAAGCATACAGCAAAGAAGACAAAAGGTGCCATAGCAAAAACAAAACAAAACAAAACAAACCATGGAAATAAGGATAACGACAACTAGACAAAGATGTAAGATCAACCTTGGCTCAACTAGGGCAGGAGTGGAAAGTATCCCTGAAAAGTCATGGGGCACAGTGCAAATGAATGAGCATAATCACTTAGTTTTCTTTTCCCATTAGCCTTGGTGCAAAAGTGGCTTTAATTTCATTTCTTAAGAAATCACTCCAGGAAGTTATGTTTGAAAAACTTACATGTTTTTATCTTTAATATTTTGTTTTTAATTATTTAGGTCACCTTGGATCCCTTTTTAGGGGCATGGAAGCACAGAAATATTTTAAATAAAATAAATAACATACAGTATGTCCTGCATCCTCTTAACTAGCCTACTGCCTACATGTTCAATGGAACATTGTTGTTCATTCACTGCAATTTACAATAAAATGCAACTTTAAGTCTGCTTCTGTTTAGAGATGGTCACGAAATGAACTTTTAGTTCATTTTGTTATTTGTTATTCATTTCCAATAACGAACCTCAGAGTGGATTTAGAATGAAATGAACCAAACCAAACTGGAAAAAAAATTGGTTCGTTTCATTTTGTTTTGTTAATGGTGGCACCGGAGATGTCTCCTACCTGGTGTTGGTTCTTCCTGGAGGTCCTTGTCTTCCTGCTGCAGGGAGGGGCAACCAGATAAAAAAGCTGACCGGCCCACGCTACAGCGGTAGCACGGGCCATGTGGTTGGCAGTAAAAAAAAAATACAATAAAAATAAAATAAAAATAAATCCAAAAAAGAAGAAGAAGAAGCACCGACCCAGCCCCAGGTGTGTCCAGGTTGGCACCCTAAAATAAAGGAAAAATATAAAAAAATAAAACCAGTGCCGACCCGGCCCCAGGGGCCGTGGTTGGTGCTTGGGGGGGGGAGCAAGCACCTCAAAAAGCCCCTGCCACAGGGGCCAGGATCGCCCCACCACCACTGCCACTGCCACCACCACCCAGTAAGGATGATGTGTTGATGACTGAAGATGAGGATGAGGATGAGGATGCTGCCAGTCCAGTTTGTGCAGTTGTTGTGTTTTTAGGTCTTTTCCCGCCTGCTTTCTGTCAAATGGATTAAATTGGGTAAACTGGGGAATAGACATGGGCACGACTAGGCGAAATTGTCATTTCCGTTTTTGGTTCTCGTTATCGTTACGTAACGGGTAACGGTAACGAGAATTACTCCGCTCCAGCTCGAACCCGAACCAAAAAAGAAAAATTGGGTCTGATTTTTAGTTGTCGTTCATGGCATTGCGGCGATCGCGCGATGCCAAGCAGCACAGAAAAAATGTTTTTAAAAAACCCAATTCCCGGCCATAAAAGCAGGCGAAAATATGCCTGCCTCAGTGAGAGCACCTACCGAGGGGTGGTTTCTGGGGGGGGTCCCCGGCCTTCCCCCCCTCTCCTGTCCTGGGCTGCTTGCACCAGGCTGGGGGGGGGGTCATCCTCATCATCTCCATTTGCCATGCGGTGGGGGGGATCCAAAATGGTGACCACAATTTTTCTTTTGAAATCGTGGTCCAAAAACCCACCAAAGCACCACAGAAACATGTGAAAATTAGGTATTTTAAATGCCTGAATTTTTATAGTAGCAGCAGTGGGAGGTTTTATGGCAATAAAACCTCGTATTGATTTTATTTTATTTTATTTTATTTTATTTTATTTTATTTTTATTTTTTTACACCTGCGCACGCTCAATGATGGCTGGCCATGGGATGGTACCATGCAAATTTTTGGAGCCATTCCACCAATCACATGGCCAGGTTTTGCTGAGACTTCTGGATGTGCCAGAGAGGGCATAAAAAGCCCACCAACCCTAACCCTAACCCTAACCCTAACCCTAACCCTAACCCTAACCCTAACCCAAACACCAGTACATTGTCCTTCTTAGTGGGTCAGAGGCACCCAGAGGTGCAGCCCACTAACCCACCCTAACCTTAACCATAACCCTAAGCCTAGCCCTTACCCTAACCCCAACCCTAACCCAGATTCACACGCAAGTACACTTCCCTTCTTAGTGGGTCAGAGTGATGCACCCAGAGAGGTGCCTTCAACTCAGAGACCCACTCCCTCCCTCCCTAACCGTAACCTGTACGGCAGTACGCCAGTATGCTTTCCTTCTTAGTGAGTCAGAGAAGCGCCAATGAGGTTCCTCTGACACACTAACCCCCAAATGTTTTTAGTGAGACAGAGAAGTGCCGACAAGGTTTCCTGTCACATTAACAACAACCCCAACATAATTATAATGGCGGCTACACGTTACACTCCCTAAACCACTGTACAAATGACAGACGACAAACGGAAACAACAAATTTTTGAAAAATTTCGCGACAAACGGAAACAAGCTGAAACGGTCCCGTCCCGACAAACGACAACTCGAAACATAATTTTTTCTGGTCGTGCCCATCTCTAGTGGGGAAAATAAATAATGAATCAATGAACCAAAAAACCACAATTTTTTCAAAAATAATTTGTTAAAAACAAAATGAGCCAAACCAAACCCTAAAATGAACTGAACCAAAACAAATCACCCTTTTTTTCGGTTCATGCCCATCTCTACTTCTGATGGTAAAAGTTTGTACTGACTCTGTAGTTCTGATCACCACTCAACCCAAATACTCCTCCTGGGGGTGGGGGGAATATAGTGATATATCCCCTTTCCATTTCTTTTCTCACATACTGGAAGAAGAATTGTCAGAATTTTTTTGTGCATGGCTCTAAATTGAAGCATTTCTTTGCTGTGCACAGAATGCATTGTCTCCCTCAGAGAAGAGAACGGTCAGCGTTGGTCTCTGGCCCAACATATTACCAGTGCAATATGAATGAATGAATGAATCTTTATTTACAGTTTTTAACCAAATCAAGAAATATCAAAATATCAATTTACCAGAATAAAACAATTTGCCATGATAAAACATTTTAAAAACATTGTAAAACTTTTGATAAAAGCTGCAAAGTACAAACAGGACTGTTATATAAATAGTCAATATTAAGAAGATAGATAAAATAATATATTGAGAGTCAAGTCAACATCAAACCCTTAAGTGGAATCCACACTCTATATGATCATCAGGAGCTAGGGTTACTGGCAATCATGAGCCTACGTACAACTACTGCAGCAGTAAAAAATCTGGCAACACAATTTGAGATCTGCTGGGACCTGTCAGAAAGAAGTAACTTCACATAGAATTTGGCAGGTCTCCCAGGAAATTTATTAATAACAGGTTGAATAAGTTCCTTGCGTAGGTCACGATAAAAAGAACAATAGAGAAGTACATGAGTGACCGTTTCTACCTGGTTCATTCCACATGGGCACAAGCAATTTAGGAGGGGAATATTCTGAAATTTCCCATCCAAAAGCTTGGAAGGGAGCACATTCAATCTGGCTAAAGTGAAAGCTCTTATAATCTTTGGGGGCATTGAACCAGTCAGGTATTGGGGTATAGTAAATTCATTATAAGTAACTCCACTGTGATTACCCAAAAGGCTCACATGTTCTTGGAGTTCTATATCCCAGATCCTACGTTTAACTGCAGCTTTGGCATTAATGTAGCCCATTTCTTTTAGGATACTATTGGAGAAGCCAATTTGCTGTATTTCTTTTACTACAAGCTGTTTCCATTCTGAGTGCAATATGCAGACCTGCCTCCCCATCAGTTCCACCATTTCAGCCACACCAAAAGTGAACCTAATGATCCTTTGCACATACATGTTATCTGTTGCATCGGCTCGGTATGCATTGGTCTGATTTTTCAACAAAACTCCCTTAGCTCTGAGGGAGCTAATCTGTTAAAGATTAAGTATGTCCATTCACTGTGCCATAAGACATGGCAGGAACTGAAATGCGCACAATTCATTCTCTAGCCCCAATACCCTAATTTGTCCCTTAAAGTTGGGAGAGGGAATGCTAAAGGCAGGCATGCCATGGAATTAAATGCAGTCTTGTTGCATAACAGTTTGGGACCTCAGTATCTGACAGAATGGCTCCTCCCAAAAAGAACTGCCAGAATCACTCGTTCAAGCCAGGCGGGCTATCTGCAGGTACCGACCCCAAGGGATGCCCGGAAAGCACCAACAAGGAAATGAGCCTTCTCGGTGGTCACACCTCACCTGTGGAAGCAGATTCCTCAAGAGATTCGCCTGGCGCCCTCACTACAAGCCTTCAAGAAACAACTGAAAACCTGGCTTTCTAGGTTGGCCTTCCATGATTATTCTGTTTCAACCAAGTTATATAAATTGGACACTGTCATTTTATCCTGCCTTATGATAATTTTCTACTAGTTATTTTTTCCCATTTCTTATTTTGAATTGTTAATCCATTTTGTGCTTATTTGTTTATTTGTTCTTTTTATTATTGTGATTTTATTGTTTGATTGATTAGTTTTTATTTACCATCTTAAGTTCTTTAATCTGTTTTAATATTTTGCATATGTTTGTAAACCGCCCAGAGTAGCTTTTTTGCTAGACAGTTGCAATATATAAATCAAATAAATAAATACATAAAATAAAAACTAACCCTGCTATCCATGGAGAAGCTGAATGATTAACCAAAGCTGACCATTCATGCATGTTGGGGTCCTGGACCAGATTCTCAGTCCAGAGACTGCACCAACAGCGAGACTCCATTTCAGCAGCACACATGAAGAACCAGACTCAGACTTGGATATCTCTGTGCAGCCCTATTTACAATATATGCACAGGAGTTCATACCCACATAGCTTCCCGCCTTGTTGCAATATAATATCAGGAGAGACATTAAAATTTGGGATGTAGGAAGATGCGGAGAAAGAGTGACTACAGAAACTGTAGGTCTTATATATTACCACCCACCAATCACCTTGCTACATACAAGTGATAGCTTGATTGCTCCCCCTCATAGTATTCAGGTGAGTCCTTCTCTGTATGTTCTTGCCACACAAATTTAACTCTTGCAGATACTAACAATGCATATATACATTTTATAAGTTAGCTGAACTTTTGGAGGTGAATTGTCATATGGTCGGATATCTATAGACATCAGTTCCATGCCAGGTCACACAACTGTTGCATAGACAGATAATTATGAAGATTTTTTTTTAATTTATGGGAATCCACCTCTGAAGGGAATCCACTTTTTGCATAGCTGAGTAACAGGATTTAAGCTATTATATTATAGTTTGCAGGTGTCAAGAAATTCCAGATGTTTCAATGTTTTTTTCTGTAAATGATTCTGTAACAAATTTTATTGTACATTTTGCATGTACAATAAATATGCTTCCAAGTAGAAGGTCCCTTACAGTTCAGGCCAATTCACTTCAAAACATCCTTAGAATGTGGGGTGTTGATCCGATTAATAAGGCTGAACTGATGAGTGTTTTTGTGTTGGGTCGAATTAGTCTAGTCCTGATACGGATATGAAGAAGAAACCAAAACAAAAATGGATTAGGGGATTAAATATTCAAGATAAGAGTCTGGCTTATGTGTTGTTTGTGGAAACTTTAAATGAGAGATTTAAGATATGTATGGAAAATGAAGCTGAAAACATATCCATGAGACTGTAGGATTAGTGATAACAAAATTCTCACAAAGATACAAAACAGAGTACAATGTGTTGTCTTTATGGGGCTCTTTAAGCAATGTCATATTGCTTTTCTTTCAGTAGACTGTAATATCAAAGCATTGGGTTTGTTCTCACTTTTATTTATTTATTTATTTATTTATTTATTTATTTATTTATTTATTTATGACTTATTATAACACCCGATTTCCCGCGGGAACTCTGGGCGGTATACAACATGTTACACATAACAGCAACTGCCCATAGCTACACACCCAGAACAGCCCCCCCACCCAATATAAATGCAGAAGAAAACAAAACACAAAATAAAATAAAATAAAATAGGATTAATACCAAAACCGTAATAATACCAATATAAAGGTACTAAAAATAATTAAAATAGAATGGGCAAATAGCACCGAAAACAACCATGGCAGATCAAACTCCGGCAAGAAAGACTGGTGCTAGCAGTAAAAACATCAAACCAAGACACAAACGTAATATAGCAGGCAGCTCATTTGCTGTGCATTTTCAATTCCCTTGTTGCAGAGGAAGCAATAATTATGTGGTGTCAGGTCCGTTCCAACTTATGGCGAGCCTCTGAAGGCTTTTTCTTGGTATAGAGTACTCGAAAGCGGTTTTCAGTAGGACCCCTGTATCCACTGATTCATTATCCACTGATTCAGTTATCCACGGTTGGCAGAGGAAAAATAAATAAATAATTCAGAGCCACAAAGCAAGGTACTGTCACAAAGAGCAGCTGTAAAGCAATCTACTGTCATAAAACAGCAGCTGTAAAGTAAGCTACCATCACAAACAACAGCTGTAAAGCAAGTTACTATCACAAAACAGCAGTTTTGGGGAACATTTTGGTGTTCTCTTTTATCCACGGTTTCCATTATCCATGGGAAGGCTTGGAACCAATCCCCAGAAGATACTGGGGTCCTACTGTACTATTCTTTTTTTCTTGGGTGAGGGGGGGGGACAAGAGCTTCAGGACTGTGCAGCTTTCCAGTTCTGGTTGTTCTCCCAAAAGGCACAGTGTCAGATCAAGCTCCCAACCTCTGTCTTCACAGTAAGACACTGAGATACTTTTCCATTATAGTTCCACTGCATTTCTCCACATCCTGCCAGTGTATTCTCTCTATATTGGATTGCAAGACCTTTTCCTGCATGAAAACATATCCATGTGTTGTAATGAATCTTTCATAAAATCCATACCCAACACATGTTAACGCAAGTTCGTGTGGGTTTTTAAAAGATGCATGCTTCAAATTGTGCAAATTTTCTTAGGCATAGATCAAAAAAATAAAAAAAGCAGATGCAGCCTTCTCCTAATGATACAAAATCAAAAGATATGCGTGTGTTTTTCTTGAAACTCTTGCAGACTGTTCACTGGATAAATTTTTAGAAAAATCTGATTAGTGCAAATTTCTGTTTCTGCCTTAAATCAGAAGATGAGTAATTATAGTCATATTCTTTATAAGAACTGGAGGTGAGGTGTGTGTGGCCAAACATGAAATAGAAATCTAAATAAGTATTAGGAAGTGTGTTGCTCATATAGATCTATCTCACGTAAGCAGTTTAAGTCAAATATCTAATTATGTTATCACTGTTTTCATTTCTCCCCTGCACTTTTTAAAAGCACAAGGGGAAAGGAAGCATGGTGTCATGGCAACAGCACTTGAGGAACAGCCTTGAACCTATTGACAAGTCCATTTTGGTAGACTCAGTAGCACTAAATGTCATGCCTCAGTAGTACCTAAACCATGAGGACATGTCTTTGTCATTGAGGATCAGACTGCTGACTCTCTGGAGCAACAACAAAGTCCTGTTGATTGTCCACTGTCTGACTTGCCACAGAGTCCAAACCCACCCCTAGTTAGAAGGAGCAAAAAGTGTTATAGGAGGACCTTTTTTAAAAGAAGGATCTTTTATCTGCTCAAGATTTAGCACAGTGGTGGTCAAAGTTTGGCCCTCCAGATGTTTTGGACCACAACTCCCACAGTCCTTTGTCATTGGCAATACAGGCTTGGAATTCTGGGAGTTGTGATCCAAAACATCTGGAGGGCCAAAGTTTGGCCACCACTGATTTAGCGGTTGTAACAAGCCAGCATAAAGACCATCCGTTCATATTCCTGAAACTCTTAGTTTTCCCTCAACTCAAACTATCAGAGCTTTCCAGTAACCTGATCTCATTCTTGAGCAAAGCCATTCTATTCAGTGTCATCCTCCATGAGGCTGTGACCTTCTTGCTATGATCAGTATAGCTATGGATCGGGACATGCAGGAAAACTAAATTTCAAATGATGAGCCCTGTGATCTTGACTTCTTCATTCTGCTCCTGACCAGAACCCCACTGACAATATGGGCTTACATATGGGAAATTGTGCAGGTCGGCAAATCTTTGCTGCCAGTTCCCGAGTCCCAAGTCCCAACTCTGAGTCCCTATTAAAACCACGTGCCCCCCCCCCCGGAAAAAAAAGAGATGAGTTGGTTCCAGGTTGCAAGTTGAGTCTCAGTCACTGAGAAAAGAACCAAAGTCACATCTGAGAAGAGTCACCAGTTCAACTTTAATATGACTTAGCAGTGAGTTCGGCAACTCAAGTCACCATCCCTGCAAGTCAGGGTAGCAATATGCTACTTGTTAGTAGTTTGCTACTCAGAAAAAATAGGCTTAAAATAAAACAAATAAGGTCTTGGTTGTGTTCCTGGTTGGATACCCAGTTGTGGAATCACACACATATCCAGCAAAGTAAACAGTACCACGTTAATGACTGTCAATTTTCCACCACAAGTTTCTCTTACATGAATGCAAATTGCCAACAGTTTTCTGGTTTTTGGAGTGTGTTATTGTTTGGTTTTTCATTCATTTTATCTCTTTATAAAGAAGAAAGTTGCATTTCTATCTTATTTTTAGTAAGATATTAGCAATTATTACTTACTATTTACTTAGGGAAGGAATGGGGATCCCGTTATATCTGAATTGAAACATTTCAGATAACAATTTTTTGGTGGGGCAGATGCTGTGAGATAGTTTTCTCTCTCACACACACACACTCCCTCTGAAAAAAAAGAATCCTTTCTCACCTTTTAAGAGTTTCTGGAAAGGCCCCACTCCTACCACTTTCCTAAGTTCATTTGGTGAGGACACAAAAGAGGGCCTTCTATGTCTCTGCTCCCAGGTTTCGGAATGCACTGTCCAGAGAAGCGAAGTTGCTCCCCTCCCTCTTCCATTGGCGGGCAAAGACCTTATTCTTCAGGCAGGCTTTTAAGCAATATGTTATCTCAGAAATGCTGGTTTTTAACTTACCGTATATACTCGAGTATAAGTTGATCCTAGCATAAGTCGAGGCCCCTAATTTAACCCCCCAAAACTGGGGAAATGTATTGACTCGAGTATAAGTCTAGGGTGGGAAATGCAGCAGGGCCTGGCAGCTCTTCCTTTGTGAGCTGGGGGAGTGGTGTGTGATGTTTAAAATGACTTTTAGCCACTGATGCAAGTGCTTGGGTCAGTGGCTAAAAGTCATTTTAAACATTGCGGGCCACTCCCCTGTGATGCAGAGGGGGGTCATGAGAAGTGGCACACAATGTTTAATACCGACCCAAGCACTTGCCTCAGTGGCTAAAAGTGTTGACCTGAATATAAGTCTAGGGCCCCTTTTTTCAGCCCAAAATTAGGGCTGAAAAACTAGGCTTATATTCAAGTATATACAGTACATCTTTTTAATTTATTTTTAAACTTTATTTTTAATCTTAATATATGTTTAACTGTTCTAAATATAGATATTTATATCATTTTTTTAAAATCCATTGGTTTATTAGTCGTAAGCTATTTTAGGTAGCATATAAACAAACAAACAAACAAATATTGAAGTTAGCTGTTGTGAGATTTTTGTGCTGTTTGGCCACATTGTAGAAGTTTTTCTTCTTGATGTTTTGCCACTCTCTGTGACCAGCATCTTCAGAGGACAAGGAGGGCATATTGATGTGTTCTTCTGGGTCTCTCTCTCTCTCTGTGTGTGTACATATATATACCTCTCACAATGACTAGCAATAATAGCAAGTTCAGAGCATTGTGTACAATGAAAAAAATGAAGCCAGGCTGACAATACAGTTGTTGTTGGAACAGCAATGGCAAGAGATTATTTTACGGGGACAGAAGTGATAGGATGTGCATGGGGCCCCACACCTAAGCATGGGGCTCCACACCTGAACAGCTATTGGGAAATGCATTCTCCTTTGGAACAACATCCCCCCCCCAATCCCTTCACTTGCAAATAGAGCATAAAATTCCAAGGGCCGTTTCTGTGCAGCTCCAAGTGGTGAGTCCTGTACTCAGAACAGAACAGCAGGATTTCTGTTCAGTTATTCCACCTATTGTCATTGCCAGTCAAACTTTGCCAAAGGGTTAGGCTGCCCACGATACAAGAGAATATATTTTGCAGAGCAAAACTTACGCTCATGCCATTTGTTTGGCAGAGAAATGCCTCACGGATCTCAAAAGCCCTAAATGCATTTATTCAGAACCAGCACAGAGAATCATTTTCATCCTGAGATTAGTGGAAATTGATAACTGACATGTTTGTGAAATAAATTAAAGCAATCACTTAAGAGAACTGTCTCCCATTAAAGCCAGGAGGCAAATGATAATTCTAAGTTTACAAAGAAATATATATGGCACCATTTGCCCCTGACGCCCTAAGCTGCTCACAGCAAAACACCAGTGTGAATCACTAGGCTTAATGTGAGCTTAATGACACAGGACTTTTATAAAGACAGGAATGAAGCTCTCTGAGTGTTTCGGGGAAAGAGAGAAAGTCACAGTAGCCTTAGATACGGGAAAGCTTACTTTTTGGACTACGACACACTGAATTCCTGAATTTTTGTGAATGCTGGCTAAGAAATTCCGGTAGCCCCAGAAGTTAAGTCTTCCCATATCTGGTTATTCCTGCTGAGTGGAAACAAAATCAGGAAGAGGCTTTCTTCAGTGTTACCAAGAAGAATCTTTGAAGATTCTTCATGGTAACACTGGGGCATGGAGGATGCCAGGAATAGAGATGGGCACGACTCAAAAAAATGGTGTTTCGTTTGTCGTTTGGTCGTTTAGGGGTCTGTTTCGGTTCGTTTTCATTTCCGTGATGTTTTTTGCAAAAAAAATCGTTTTCGTTTCGTTAGGTAATGAAACAAAAAAACCAAAACAAAAATGAAAAATTGCTGTTTCATTAGCATTCTTTTAAGTTCAATGCATCTGCTGCAACGAAAACAAAAAACACGACAAATTTGGTCGTTTTGTTTTTGTTTTTGTTTTGTTTTTTAAAAAATTTCATTTCGTTTTCGTTGCGTAACGAAATGAAAAAATGAAAACAAAAACGAAAAATCGCTCATTTCGTGCCCATCTCTAGCCAGGAATATAAATGGGTCACCAGGGACAGACCAAGTCTTTGTGATGTGTGAGGCAAAGGACAACATAGCAAATGTCACCTCACCTCCAAAAATTCTCAACGTAAACTGGATTAGGTGTTGAAATGTAGGACACAGTTGGACAAGGAAACTGAATCACATTTGAAAAGGCTGGGTAGTGTATAACTCATGGTTGGACCAGTCCTGTCATATTTAGGGAGTGGATCTTAGGCAGGCTCACAGCACTGGTGGATTCTTACTGGAACAAGGAAGGTGCCCTCTCCAGCATGTCCTTCTATTTTCTTTTATTCTTCACCCATTGTTCTTCTCAGGAAACTGCCAAATTTTGAACAGTTGAATGGTCTTTAATCACAGAGAATTCTGTGGCTGCAATAATTTTGCACAGTCCACTGTTTCTTTCATTTCAAAAGTACTACAAAACTGGGTAATTCTCTGAGAGTTCTCAGATTTTTTGCAGGGGCTTAGATTGCACAGTAAAGTCCCATTACAAGGAGAAAAAGCTGATGTTTTGTCCCAATATACCACCAGCACCAGTACTACTACTACTACTACTACTACTACTACTACTACTACTACTACTACTACTACTACTACTGATGATGATGATGATGATGATGATGATGATGATGATGATGATGATGATGATGATGATGATGCAACCTTAAATCAGTTCTGAATTATATTGACCTTTTCAGGGATTTTCAGATAGAGAATACTCAGAAGTGGTTTGCCATTCTCTTATTCTAGTGATGCATTGGGACTTTGCAGCTTGCCCAAGGCTACACAGGCTGGCTATACACACAGGTGGTGCAGGTGGGAACTGGCTCCACCTACATCACTGAGCTGTCCAGCCAGCTTCTAGGATACTAGCCCTAAATGAATGTAAATGCATAAATTTCATGTGATTATTATATATCAATGCATCAGCAGCACTGATGCTCTCTAAGCCTTGAGTCTAATCCCTGTAACACTCTTTGAGTTTAGAGCTGCATTGGTGATTTCCTGATATCTTTCCTAACATCTTACTTTCATTAGTGTACATGTGAACCTCCCATTTTCCCCTAAAACCCCTGCATGGATGGCCCTCCCTTGATTCATTTTCATCTCTTAGGGCTGTATCTCATGACTGAAAGATACAGTTATTGAGAAACTCTGGATTTTGTTCTGCATTGATCATATGATGGCAAGATGTGGTTTCAGAGATCCCATGTACGTTCTATTGTTTTCCGCATCTGAAATGTTCTCATGGCCATATCTCGCTTCCAACCCTCTCCTTCTCCAGTACACAAGACCCCAGCATTTAAAGAGACAGCCTTGGAAATGGGAAAGGCTGGGGCTCCATTTGTTTCATTAGGAAGGCTTCTGGTATGTTGAGAGCTCAACGATCAGCAGCACAGTGACAAAAGAGGGGGGAAACCGGGGTTATATGATCCCCCACAGACTTCTGCCACAGGTAAAAAAGTGCATTTCTAGCTGGATCAAAAAATACCTACCATCACCCTTGGGTTTCCGAAACCTCGCTAGAACCCGGTTAAGTGGGCATTACCATGGGCATGATTTTTAGAGATGCATTTTGGTAAGTAAGAACTAGATCATGAGATTGTGCCCTTAGTGACAGTTTAAGGAGCTGTGCCATTGTGAAAATGTGTCCTCATAGTTTTTGGATATCCAGTGTGGCATATTGGATAGAGTGATGGACTAGGGCTCAAGAAACCTAGGTTCAAATCCTCAGTCGGCTTTGGAAATTTACAGAGGGAGTAGAACTGGTAAACCTGTTTCTTGAGTATCTCACTTATACTGAAAGCATTACTGCAGTTTATATAAGTCTGTTCTGACAATGGCAAACAACACTATCGTTTTCAATAATTTTAGGTTTATTGGGGATTTTGGTCATGTCATTGTAATAATGGATGGAATAATGGCTTGTTGTAGGAACTGTCCAAGTTATGTTATCATCTGTGCTCTAATTGCTAATTAATGACAGTGTTTACATGAAGCACAACAGACTGAGAATGTTTTACAAAGCTGCTTCCACTACAAACATAAATAACTAGGATTTGGCATTAACTGCTCATCTGTTTAGAGACCTGCTTTGACTATTCTGAATGTATGCTGTATATTACATTAAGAAGTGTGTGACCAATAAGTCCATCAAGTCCAACCCCCTGCTCAGTGCAGGAATGCAAATCAAAGTACCTCTGCTTACAAATTTAGTCCATTCCGAATGCATTCTCTTAAGTCAAACAACTCTTAAGTAGAGGAGCCCTATCTAATAAATAAATAAAAAATTAGAAAATATTGTAAGTAAAGCAGACCACATCTAAAATTTGTAAGGCAGCAGTTAAAACGCCTACTGTTTTCTGCTCTTAAGTTAAATTGCTCTTAAATCGAGCCACTCTTAAGTAGAGGTACCACTGTATAGCTGATAGATGGTTGTTCAGTTTTATCTTGAATGCCTCCAGCATTGGAGTATGCATGTTCCTGCAAGGGGGCAATGACAATAAAGATTCCTATATAATCCTATAATGGCTTCCACTGTCATAACAATTTGTTAGGAGGTTTTTGCTTATATTCAATTGAAATCTGGGTTCCTGTAATTTGAGCCCATTATTATGTGTCTTATACTCAGGACAATGGTGGCAAACCTTTGGCATTCCAGATGTTTTGGACTGCAACCCCCAGAATTCCAAACCCCTATTGCCATTGACAAAGGACTGTGGAAGTTGAGGTCCGAAACATCTGGAAAGCTGAAGGTTTGCCACCACTGCTCTTGGAGGATTTATAATAGATTGTGCCCATCCTCTATATGTCTCTTTTTCAAGTACAATCAAACCCCCTATATGCTGAATCAGAAAAAAATTCGCACACATCTTCTCCTTGACAGGGTGGTACCATGCTTCCTTTGCTCTTTACATCAGTTATATAGATTTCAGATTTTCAGATGTAGAAAGTCATAAACTTGGCCAGCTAGACAAAGCAAAATTATGAAGTCTGTGGAAATCCAGTTAGTACGCATGCTAATTAACTTTCTCAAAGACGGCATTCCAAGAAGTGACAATGGAAGAAGGTCTGTTTAGTCTTTTCAACATGTCTTACAGATTTTGGCTGAACATGCATGTTTTATCTTGTGAATAATTGTCCAATATCTTAATTTCCTGCCTGGTTTGGGCATAATAAATCGTAGTGATTCCCACGTGCAGATTAAAGCTGGAAAAAAGAACAGTCTAACCCCCACCCCACCCCAATGATTCAAAACACATTTTTTTACCTTTTCCAAAGGAAAAAATGGGCCAATGAGCTTTGCAAATTCATCATATTAGTCACCTCACTATTGCAATCCAACCATTGGAATAATGGCCTCAGACATACCGGATCTGGTTGACTCAGACTTCATCTTAAATGAATGCATTATGTTTCTGATAATACACAGGCCTAATGCACAAGATTTTGACCTCATTTCTGGTGTGGTTTTTTTTCCTATTCATGCTCAATTGTGTGGATAAGCATGGTTCCCAGGTGGCATCACAAATAGATATCTGCAGGCATAAAATAATTGGTCTCCTAAACTAGCTTTGGGATGAAAATCAGACACAATTGTTTGAGAAATTAGGTCTCCTAGAATAACAGAATAGGCGAAATATTAGCCAGCATGAGATCAGTTCAATTTATTAGCATTTGCGGGGTGGGGGTGGGGAGCAGAAGTATGAAAGGGAAAAAAACAATATGTAAGGAGAGCCTTTAGTCTGATCCAGAGGTCTCCCGTCTTTTCTCATATTTTTAATTCTGACATTATTTTTGAAGGTGATAAAAAGAACACCAAACAGTTATCCTCCTCATTATGTGTGTTTGACATGTACTCTAATTGCTATTTCCTTTCCTTATCCTGCTTGTCAGGCACTCAGTCATGACTACAGATCTGTACCTTTTATTCCCAGTGCTGGTATTCAAGGCTTTGAATGTATGCCTTGCATTACTGATCTTCCTTGTACTGCTAGAGCACAGTTATGAATAATTTGCTAGCTGGGTGAGTTATACCTGTGAAGTGTTGAGAATTTCCACCTATAGTTTGCCTCTTTTACTGTATCTACAACAGATCCCCATGAGGGATTTTCCTGTAGAAGATTCCCACTAGATCTTCTACTCTGCTGTTCCTGTAACATCAGACATTTCAAGCTGTGGTTATCAAATATTCTGCCTTCCGGAAAACTCTTCAACATCACCTCATCTAATGATGAAGCCGTATACATCTGCCATTGCACCCTGGACATTTCAGACACTCTTGATCTCCATCAGCTTTGAGATATTACTCAGTTTTACAATTGTTACTGCTAGTGCTGCTGAACTTTGTGTATCTTCACGTTAATGTTTTAATGTTTTCTTCTCTATTGGATAAACTCTTTAATATGAAGAAGGGTTGGAGCTAGAGATGGGGATGAACCAGAAAACCCATGGTTCGGGTTCGTCTGGTTCGGACCCACCTTCGATTCGGTTTGGGTTTGGGTCCATAGGAATTTTTTTTTAAAATTCATAGGAACCTGAACCGGTTCGGGTTCTTACTTGGCGGTGGTGGCTCTGCTCCAGCAGCACCTTCTGGGTTCCTGGCCCGTGCTACAGCTGTAGCGCGGGCCAGGTTTCCCCCCCCTTTCCTCCCTCCCTCCCTGGTTCACCATCCTTTACCTTCCTCCTTCTCCTTTCGGCAGTGCCTTCTGGGTTCCTGGCCCGCACTACAGCTTTTTTTAAAATTTATTTTTAAAGCGCCAACCACATGGCCCCTGGGGCCCGGTCGGCACTTTTTTATTATTTTTTATTGGCAGCCAGGAAGACCAAGACTCCAGCAGCACCAGGTAGGAGACCGCCTCCATTAACAAAATGAACGAAACCGAACGAATTTTGTTTGGTTTGTTCGTTTCGTTCTAAAATCACTCTGGGGATCATTATTCCGTTCGTTACATAACGAACTGAATAATGAATAATGGAACGAACTAAAAGTTCGCTTCATGCCCATCTCTAGTTGGAGCCCATCAAAAAAGCTGAGAGTGCCAACTTCATGAGGCTGAACTTGGCTCTGAGTCTGGATTACAAGGAAGGTCATTAGAGACATGAAGGTCAAAGATGAGACACCAGAGTAAGATGCATCCATCATATTTAGGGATGAGTGGCTGTATCTACAACCTGAACCAGGACAAAGATGAGATTGAAATCTATTTAATAAATAGGGTAGCTACGAAGTAGCAGCCATAAAGTAACTTTGGTTGATAATGTACAGAAGGCAAAAGTAAAAATATTTAATATCCCATGTCTCAAAAACCTTGTAAAGCTTTTCATGCAATCTGAAAGAAAGGAAGCTTGTACAGATATATCTGCACCTTCTCCAGATTCTGGACAAGAAGAAATCGAAAGCTTTTATAGAGATATGCAGGAGGAAATGGATTACATTCTAAAATAGGATGTGCTGATGATTATAGGTGAATTGAATTCAAAAGGAGAAAATAAAATAGAATAAAACATGATTGGGTGATTCAGCCTAGGAGTTAAAATGCAGCAGGAAAGTAACTCATAACATTCTAGGAAACCAAATTTTGGTTTATTGTAAATGCAAGCTTCAGGCAATAGAACAGAGGATTGTATACATGGACATCACCAGGTGGCCATCAGAACAAAATGGAAAGAAACAGAAGATGTTAACAAAGGAAAGCCAAAAAAAAAAATCTCTTTTGGAAGACCAAAAAAAGTAAAAGGCAAACTGAAGCCAAGATATAGAGATGCCCAAAGACTGTCAGGGGGTATATTACATGGTCTGAATAAAATGAAGGAAGAAGGACCCAAAGGAGAAACAAAAAAGACAGATCGCTTTAAATAAGAATGTATTAATGAAACCTAGTTCCATGTGGAGTTTCTTTTCCCATCCCATCATATATGGAGTGAAAGCGCACCTCTGATGAGGCCGGCTATGTAGTGGTTGGGGCAGCCTTTATAAGGTCTGCCACTGCAGAGACTGGCCTCTTTCACTCCAGAGGCTTTATTTGATAAAGTGAAATGAGGAACACAGAGTTCCGCTTTCCCACCATGAGGCACTTGGAGCACAAGCCACAATTGAATGGATGGGATGGAGAGGCACGCGCTGGGATGGTTTTAGTGAATTCACATCCCAGAGTTCTCTGGATGGGCCCTTTGCCATTATTTGTGCAGCACCTGGGTAGCAATGATCTGACCTGAATGGCGGGCAGGCCTTTAGTTCTCAGAGTCACTGCTGGCTCGAGAAGTGCAAATATATGTTTTGAGAGACCAGATTAATATGATCTGCGTTGACTACACATCTCGTGTGGAGGACGAGACACGCAAAGGCATGGATAGAGAGGTGATTAGGGCTGTTAGGGCAGGACAGGGGTCTGTAATAAAACACCCCGGAACTGTGGCCAGTCACCCTGAGTTACAGAGAGGTAGGTGCCCACCTGACTGATGTAGGGCTGGATACTTTCCTAAATGACCTGTAAGGGTGCCTTAGGGCTGAGCTGCTCAATCTGGTGGCAGTAAAGGAGCATACCTGGTAGCTCCTTTCATGTAGCAGGCAGTGTAAGAGTTAAGGTAATTCTAGTGTACCCCAGAGGAAGACACCCTTAAGGTGCCAGGTAGCCCTCTTGTAAAAGTGAAGGTAGGATTAGGAATTAGAAACAATAAGATAAGAAGTGAGATGACACATTGAGAGATATGGGAAAGAGGGGTGCTTGGGGCTTAATCGAGACCGAGATTTTGGGAGGGTGCTGAACAGGTAAGCAGCACCTTCCTGAAGTAGGAAACCACTTAATTTAGTCACTAAGATTGCAGCCACTAAAACACCTGCACTACATGCAAGCCCCTTTGCCTCAGGAAGAATTAAAAGTGTAGAGTTTATAAATTGTCATTAATAAAACTGTGGCCCATTTTAAACCCAACATCTTTGACTCGCCTTATTTTTATGATCTGGGTGGGCAAAGTGGAGTGAAGTGAAGTGGAAGACATTCTTAAAGCAACTGGAAGAAATAAATCACCAGGAATTGTTGGGATTATTTTAGGTTAGACCAGCAGAAGATATACCAGCAAGTTCCAATTTCACAGGACCTATTTCAAGTTACACAGACAAGTTATTGTGGACGCTAAAAGTAGATGAAAAAGAAATCAATGTCAACATTTGATGTATAATCCAGTCTGAGAAAGACTAGACAGTACTATTGCTGTTTAGATCATATAATTCTTTTCTATGTGTAAGCAAAGTTTCAATTTCCAATTAGATTCCAATTAGATTTCCAATTAGAAATACTACATGTTCAGGTGAAATCCAGCTCTCTTAATCTGTTTGTTCAACCACCTTAATATAATGAAAAGCAAGAGCTCTTGAAAACAGTTTTTGAAAGGAACTTCAAAATAGGCATGGAAAGCTGCATCTTTTATTTGCCTTGTACAGTGGTTCCCCCCTTTCACGATTCATATACTGCGGTCCCGCTATATTGCGGGACCGCAGTATATGAAAAAAGGGCCCCTGGGGTAAGGGGCAACGGCCTATTTCAGGCCTCCCATACTTACCCCAGGACTGGGGCTGCTCTGAATTGGCCTGCGAGGGCCTTCCCAGGCTTTCTGCAGGCCCCAAAAGGGCCTCTCTGCAAACCGGAAGTCATTTCCAAGTCACAGAAAATAATTTCTGAGGCCTCTAAGGGCTGGGGGTAAGTACAAGAGTCCCCAGTTAGCCCCCCCCCCAGGTCCAACCTGACCTACATCCGCATATCACAGATTTTCAATTATCGCGGGTTGGTTTGGGTCCCTAACCCCCGCAATAGGTGTGTGTGGGGTTACTGTAGTTTGTACGTTTGGCCCTGAATGGATCCACTGTTCCAAATGGACAGTTTAAAAGATTGAGTAGGAGAAATAAAATGTTACAATCTGCCTTGATTTGCCACATTTTTCCAGGCTAGATACAACTGGCTGTCAGAAATAATATTTTTGCCTTGGTTAGAAATTACCAGTATGATTATTTTTTCCCCTCCTTACCAAGTTTTGCTTTGGAGGAAGGGAGAAATGAAATGTAAATCCCAGCTGTTCTCTTTAATTCTTCTGCCTTCTTTCCTGGTTTTTCTCTTTCTAGCTTACTCAACTGTCTTCTTCTCTTTAGCCAGCAATATGGATGGGAGAGAAATCTAAATAATGTGCCAGAAAGATTGTGCTGATACATTTGATTTTCATCCAACTTATATAGAGCTCAGCCAACTTTCATTGATTCAAATTTCATATGGAATAATTCACCAAAGAATGAAGGTTAAGATGGAAAAAGGAGCCACCCTTAATGTCACGTGACTGTGAGGCACAAGGGAAAGCAGCAATGGCTTCGGGGAAAAGAAGGATGCAACAAAGCATCTTCATCTGATATTTCTAGGAGCTTCTGGAAGGGGGCAATGTGAAGTATGCTCTCAGCCACCTCTCGCAGACCTGAACAATACTCTCCCTGCCAACACATTCAGGGCAACCATGCAGTGGATTAGTTCATGTTATGTGCCATCCAATTGTTTCCAACACATGGCAACTCTTTGATTTAATTTATCAAATCATTGTTGCCATTTGGTATCATCTAACAACCAATTTTGCCTGATCTCGGAAGCTAAGCAGGGTACTTGGATGGGTGGCCACCAAAGAACACTAGGTGCTGTAGGCGCCTGGAGTAGGAATGGGCAAACCACTCCAGTATTCTTGTGAAGAAAAACTCCATGGACATGGGGTCACAAAGAGTTGGTCACGACTGTAACGACACAACATCATAAATTCCAGATGTTTCTTCAAGCAGTTTATTCACCTGAACCAAATTCCATTTTCCATCTACATAGAAACTGATCAGAGAAGGAGAAGGAGGAAAATAATCATCCTGCCATTAGTAAATACTTTGAATTCATCCATTTTATAAGTGAGGCAAATGTTGTGGTATTTGACCATGTAGTCACACTCTTAGTCTATAATTTTAATGAATAGAAAGGCCAATGGATGATGATCTCAAAACCCACAAACTAGGGTTGGTAACATACTACTAGGCAGCTGCTCCCTGGAAATTTTCAAATGAGAAATAGATGGAAAATTATGTATGTCTACATGCCCTAAGGCGACTTTGAGCTGGATTTGAAAGATCTGTCTCTCATTTCCCAGTGTTGCTCAAGATCAAGATCCTGTCTGGTTTATGAGCCCCCTTCACCTCCCACCCAACTCTTGAAATGATTGGCATGCGGACGTAAATGGCAACTTGTAGCAGATTAGTGAGTTACCCTCCCTGTGCATTACCACAAAGCTTCAGCAGTTTTACTTAGTAGAAATCATCATTCTTGGATACTACAAATAAATCCTAATGTCCATGTCTGGCAGGACCAGATAGCATTTAAAAACACAGTGTCCTCATTGAGCAGCTGGATCTTTGTGTCAAACGTATGGCTCCGCAGCGCGGCTGCGCTGAGCGGAGCGCCTTTGCCCCCCCCATCCGGAAGCCTCGCGAGACTTACTGGATCTCGCTGGAGGCCGGGGAATCCGAGCCCTTATAAGGGCTGGTTACGTGGTCCCCGGCCTCTTTCCGAGAACGGCTTTCGGCGAGAGGGACGTCCGGAGCGCTGAGTCCGGCGGTCGCCATCTTGCCACGTGGCGGCGCGGGCGGCGCCCCGGGGATCCGGAGCGGAGGAGGAAGTGTGGGCCCGCAGCGTCGGGCCGAGCAGCGGCGGCCAGAGCGGAGGACGGATCGGCGAAGGGAAGGCGCAGCAGCGCCTTCCCGCAGGTTCGGGGCCCGACGGGCTGCGGCGTGGGCGGCGAGGAGCGGCATCCAGCGGCCTACCGCGGCCCGCCGGTCCCAGGGGGGAGGGGGCCCTGCAGCCGAGCCCCGGGTGGCGGAATCCCAGGGGGGAGGGCGTCCGGGGGGCAGGGCCCTGAGCGCGCGCGAGGAGCGAGGAGGATCGGCGGAGCAGCTTCGGCCTTCCCTGGGGGGATCCCTGCGGGTGGGCGAGTGAGCCTGATTTGAGCCGTGGCTGGCAGAGGGCGGGGGGCCGGAGCGGGTTGCGGCCTACTGGGGCCTGGCCTCGGTGCTGGTGGGCCCTGCAGCTAGCCCCAGGTACCCGAGGTCAGCTACCGGGGAGTGAGGCGGCGGGCCTGGCCCGGGCCCCCAGCAGGCGGAGGCCCCATATTCAAGGGGAGGTGTGGACCGGGCTCGGCCCAGAGCCTGGCGCCTGCGGACATTCAGCCGGCCAGGGTGGAGAGTAGCAGGCCCGCGCTTGGGCCCGGCGCCTGTGCCCCAAGCGGGCTGGGGGAGTAGCGGCCTGCCCCCAGGCCTGCCAGCAGCAGGGATCTGATTCGGTGGGGGGAAGCAGGCAGGGCCCAGTACCAGCAAAGGGGGGAGTTGGCGGGCGCAGCCCCGGGTTTCTTGGACGGCCGGGGGCTGGGGGGCAGCCAACAAAGAGGGACACCAGTGGCCTGGCAGCCTGCACACCCGGTGCTGCAGAGACGGGCGGGGCTAGGCTAGGCCATGGCCCCCAGAAGAGCCAAAAGTGTGAAAGGGAAGCACCCAGCCAAAAGGCCCGCCCCGGAGACCTCAGAATCTGAGTCATCCTCACCCGAGGAGGAGTGGGCAGAGTGGGCCGCACTAGAGGCCCGCATGGAAGCCATGGAAGGGGGGCCCAGTGGCACCCAGCACCTGGGGGAAGGGTCCTCGGCGGGTCGGGCCATGGCCCGCCCCTCCAAGGCCCGCAGGAGGGCCAGGAGGAGGAACCTCGTGCGGCGACTTACCACCCGTTTTGATCTCCTGGAACAGCGACCGGGGCCTGTGGAACGCATGGCGGGGGCCCGGATGGTCGAAACATCAGCAGCAGCGGAGGAGGCCCGGGCGCCTGAGGTGGTCCGACCTGCTGTGGAGGAGGCAGCCCCAGTTGGAGCCCAGGGTGGGGCCGTGGCAGCCGGGCCCGGAGCAGCAGAATGCGGGGTGCCAGGAGGACCCGCCTTCCCGTCCAGGATCGAAGTCATGGCGCAGCCACCCATTAACAGTGAGTTGGCGAGCGCACCGGACACCACCACACAGGAGACATGGCCTTGGGGGCCGCTGGGGGCGGGACAGCAGGAGCAAGGGGCGGGACTCGCGGGCCAGGCGGCAGTGCAACAGAGGCTGGCAGGTGCGGGCTGGGCAGGAGGTCACGGCCCGGGAGCAGCACTGCCTTGCACACCTGTCGTGGGGCCAGGAGCCAGTGCCCACCAGGTGAGTCCAGGGCCCAGCCCAGCGACAGGGGGCCTATGCCTGCCCCCCCAGCCGGGGGCGGGCCCAGCGTGGCAGTGGCCGCCGGGCCAGCAGGCTATGGTAGGTATGGGGACGGGGGGACCTTGGCAAATGCCACAGCAACACCTGAGCCACCTGAGCACCGGCTGCGCCCAGGGGTACCCCGGCGTGGGGGCAGTCGGCCCCGTTTACGCGGGTGTCCCCTACACGGCCCTGCCGTACGCGGATTACGCGTCCCCGCTGGGGGACCACTTGGCGCAGGCAACGAAGGAGCGAATATGGCGGGGGGATTACATCGACCTCTTTAGTTTACTTAACAGGGAATTGGATTCCAAAGAGTTGGAGAAAGAGGACGCCAAGGATAGGGAGCGCCGGCTGCGACGCAAGCCGGAACGCTCCTGGGCTAATTGGTTGCCAGCGTATAGCATATATATGTCTATGGTACTCCACGCTCACCCGTGGAGAGCACAGTCGCTCATCAAGTACCAAGACATGATCTACCGGGCCTTTGTGGACTTCCCGGGGCACGCATGGCTTACGTATGATGAGCGCTTTCGTATGAAAGCGGCGACGCAGCCACATTTGAGGTGGGACGAGCCCTACCCCCCGCTTTGGCTCCAGTACATGACACCGGTACGCCCGGCCCTGGGGGACCGATTCGACAGCGGGCACATCATTAGACGCCCAACACCGGCTGCAGGGACCCGCCCGGGGGCGGGCCAGCAGGTTCAACCCCGGCTGGTCTGTTGGGATTTCAACGGCCAGGGCACCTGCAGTCGGACTCAATGCCGCTTCAGGCACGAATGCTCGGTCTGCGGCGCACAGCACGCGGCTGTCAACTGTGCTCGAGCCAAGGGGTCCTTCGGCAGGCCAGGAAATGGGGGACAACAGAAGAGGCCACCTCCGGGGGGAGGACCTTATCAGGCAAAAGGGCCCCAGCCCAATCAACCGTGAGGTTTTGGAGAAATGGTTGGGCATATACCCCGATAGGGAGAGTGCACAGTTTTTGGCCGAAGGTTTTGGAGTTGGGTTCCGAATTCAGTTTGAAGGAGTTAGGAGGCCCTTTTGGGCTCCCAATTTGCAATCATTGCGGGGCATGGAGCAGGTTGTGGGGGACAAAATCCGCAAGGAAGTTGAGAAGGGCAGGGTCCTAGGGCCATTCGAAGACCCCCCGCTGCCTAATTTTAGGGTGTCCCCCTTGGGGCTGGTGCCAAAGAAGGCGCCAGGTGAATACCGGCTCATACACCACTTATCACACCCGGCGGGGGAGTCGGTCAACGACGGGATCCCGCATGAGCTGTGCTCAGTCAAATACACATCTTTTGATGCAGCGGTGGCCATGATCCGGGCCTGCGGGGTGGGAGCCGAGATGGCAAAATGCGACATTCAGTCCGCATTTCGGCTCCTGCCCGTCCACCCGGCGGATTTTGACCTACTGGGCTTCCAGTTTCTGGGGAAGTTTTATTTAGACCGGGCGCTACCCTTTGGCTGCTCCATCTCCTGCGCAGTTTTTGAAAAGTTTAGTTCTTTTGTTGAATGGTTGTTGAGATACATCACTGGCGCGAGCACTGTGGCCTATTACTTGGACGATTTCTTATTCTGTGGGAGGAAAAACACGGGGGCCTGCGGTTTCCTGCTCAGGACCTTCCAGGAGATGGCGGGCGATTTGGGCCTTCCCTTGGCAGAGGACAAAACCGAGGGTCCCGCCACCTGTCTTACTTTCCTGGGGGTGGAGTTAGACACTTGGAACCAGTCGTGCCGCCTGCCAGGTGACAAGTTGGAGGACCTCCGGGCCAGGTTGGCAGCCCTCCTGCGGCGCAAGAGCATCACCCTCAGAGAGCTGCAGGAGTTGGTTGGCCACCTTAATTTCGCCTGCCGGGTGGTGGCGCCCGGAAGACCATTTATCCGGCGCTTCTGCGACGCAATGCGGGGCCTTAGAAAGCCGGCCCACAGGACGAAGATATCGGGGGGAATGAGGGAAGATCTACAGATGTGGCTCCAGTTCCTGCAGGGCTTTAACGGGGTGTCCTTCTGGAGGGAGGAGATCAGGCTGGGCGCGGACTTCCAGGTGCAGACGGATGCCTCCGGGGCCCAGGGCTACGGCATCTATTGGAAGGGTAGGTGGTGCTACGGCACCTGGCCACCAGAGTGGGCAGAGGCGGGGGTAACAAGGGACTTAACATTCTTGGAATTGTTCCCTATAGTGGGGGCCCTGTGGCTCTGGGCGCAGGACTGGGCCAACTCCATAGTTCGCTTCTGGTGCGACAATATGGCTGTTGTCTATACCATCAATGAGTTAACATCTAGATCAGAGCGGGTGATGCGATTGGTTCGGGCCCTGACGCTGCGCGCGCTCCAATACAATATTGTGGTGCGCGCTCGCCATGTGCCGGGGCTGGATAATTCCATTGCCGATGCTCTCTCCCGCCAGCAAATCGACCGATTCAGGGCCTTGGCACCGGCAGCGGCCAATCTTCCCGAGCAGCTGCCGGAGGAGGTATGGCAGGTTGGCGGGAGGAGGCGGACAGGGCACTTGAGCTGGCGCTTGCGCCACGGACCAGGCGCGGATACGAGGCGGCCCTCAGGGACTTCGGCGCCTTCCGAGAATTGATGGACCTACATCCCGTATGGCCCGCCCGGGTGGATCACGTTCGGCAATACCTGGTATACCTCCACAGGAAGGGTATTACACCTGGGACCATGCAGGGCCGGTTAGCGGCCCTGGCATTCCACGCCAAGGCGCTGGGTTGCGAGGATACGACCCGGGACTTCCGGGTGCGTAAAATGGTAGAGGGGTGGAGCAGGGCCAGGGGTAGGGTGGAAGATCCCCGCTTCCCTCTGACGCCCGAAGTCTTAGCCCGGATGGGCAAGATGTGGGCCCAACTATGTAGGGACGATTACGAGGCCACATTGATGAGGGTGGCGTCTCTGGTGGCCTTCTTCGGGGCATTTCGGGTTAGCGAGCTGGTGGCAGCCAGCAAGCGTGACGAGTCCCTGACGGCGCTGCAGCGGGCTGATTGCCATCTTCAGCAAGGTAAGGTGATTTTCATGGTGCGCCGGTCCAAGACGGACCAGCGAGCGAAAGGGCAGAGGGTGGTCCTGGGACAGTGTTCGATGGAGGCGGTCTGCCCAGTCCGAGCCATGCGAGCCTACCTCACTCTCCGCGGGGACGGGGGGGGTTACCTCTTCAAGCACGCAGGAGGGGACCCACTAACTAGATTCCAGTTCTGGAAATTGATGCAGAGGGCGCTGGCAGAATTGGGCATGGATGGGATGCGATTTGGAACCCATTCTTTCAGAATCGGAGCCGCATCCACAGCGGCGGCCCTGGGGTATGGGCCGCAGGATATCAAGGCGCTGGGACGATGGGCGTCGGCACGCTATAAGACCTACGTGCGCCCCATCCCACAATACTAACTTTCTGGTTTTGTTCCCTTCCAGGACCGGGGCTGGGCCGCCCGAGGTGCCGCGTCCTCATCCTGGGCCATAGTTACGTTTACTGGGCAGGGAAGTATGCGGCCAGGACGGCCTGGGGAGTGAACCTGGGCCTGGGAGGACGGGCGGTCATAGAGTGGAAGGGCCTCAGGGGCATGAGATGGTGCCAGTTCGAGCGCGCTGCACGGAGGGAGGCCATGGGCCGGCCACCTGATATTATGTTGGTGCATTTCGGGGGTAACGACTTGGGATCGCAGTCAGGTAAATCATTAGCGCAAGACATCGTCCGTGACCTCACAGCCTGGAAGGAGGAGTTTCCACACTCGAAGTTGGTGTGGTCAAATATTGTGCCACGGCGCCAGTGGAGGGCCCAATGTCACCCGCAGGTGATGAATACGGCCAGGAGGGGGGTCAACAGGGATGTATGTCGGGCGATGGTACGATATTTGGGTACGGTGGTGGGCCACCCCAGGATTGTAGCGGCTGTCCCAGAGCTGTACCGGGGGGACGGGGTGCATCTTTCGGAACAAGGTATGGAAATTTTTCTGAGTGACCTTAAGCGGGGCCTGCTGGAGGTGATGTCTGGCTGGTGGGGTGGGTAGGGACCGTAGCAAGGCTAGGTCCCTACCGTGGCGGTAGTGCGGGGTACGGAGGGGCAGTAGGGAGTCAGGCCTCAAATTCCCTGTGGGAACGTCTACTCTCACGCCGTTGCGGGTCTGAGATCACAACGGCGGGGGGGATGGATGTACCTGGAGGGCCCACCGGGCTGGCAGGCACAAATAGCGCGCCTGGACGGCCCGGCTGGGGAAATGGGACCTTGCTGGCCGGGGCTGTCCTGTTCAGGGACAGGACGGCCTCGGGGCTATTGACTCACCCAGAGATGCTGCCAGAGATTGGGGTCTGGGTGACCCAAAGGAACAACCAGTAACCCGCACTGCAGCAGGCCCCTCGTTTGGAGTTGTGTTTGTTGAACTGGTTAATAAAGTGGCCCAGAGTTTATACCCAAGAACCTGTCTCGCGTGGTTATTCCGGCGTGGGGGGGCAACGTATGGCTCCGCAGCGCGGCTGCGCTGAGCGGAGCGCCTTTGCCCCCCCATCCGGAAGCCTCGCGAGACTTACTGGATCTCGCTGGAGGCCGGGGAATCCGAGCCCTTATAAGGGCTGGTTACGTGGTCCCCGGCCTCTTTCCGAGAACGGCTTTCCCCGCCCACCCGCCATGTTCAAGCAGCAGTATGAGTTTATCTGGTCGCTTCGGGGCCGGATAGGAATTTTTGACCCGGATGCAGGATTGGCTGAGAGCATCTGGGGATTTTTCGCCTATCCCATACTGCTGCGGCGCGGAGGGCATTCCCGGTAGGAGGTTGTTGGCCACTGGGGGCGGTAGTGCGGGGTACGGAGGGGCAGTAGGGAGTCAGGCCTCAAATTCCCTGTGGGAACGTCTACTCTCACGCCGTTGCGGGTCTGAGATCACAACGGCGGGGGGGATGGATGTACCTGGAGGGCCCACCGGGCTGGCAGGCACAAATAGCGCGCCTGGACGGCCCGGCTGGGGAAATGGGACCTTGCTGGCCGGGGCCGTCCTGTTCAGGGACAGGACGGCCTCGGGGCTATTGACTCACCCAGAGATGCTGCCAGAGATTGGGGTCTGGGTGACCCAAAGGAACAACCGGTAACCCGCACTGCAGCAGGCCCCTCGTTTGGAGTTGTGTTTGTTGAACTGGTTAATAAAGTGGCCCAGAGTTTATACCCAAGAACCTGTCTCGCGTGGTTATTCCGGCGTGGGGGGGGCAAAGAGTCTGGGCAGAAAATGAGGAGAGAGGCTCTGATAAAGTGAAGCTTGCATGCATTCCCAAATGAAAACTATACCTTTTCTTGTCGAGCTAATGTGGAAACTATTTGTACCTGTAATTTGTTCTCTTTCTCCACATGCACACTTTCACTGAACTGAAGATTGATGGCTGGCAACCCAGGTTAAATAATGAAAGCTGTTCTGACAGTTTTGCAATTCAGAAAGTTAATTTTCCTTTTGCCATACACATCGGGAGAGTGTTCTGAATGTTTCTGCCCAACCATCCTGCTCTCATCACTTTGGCTCAGATGTCTTTTTTGGAGAAAAAAAAACAGCTTTCAACCCTCTCTCTATATTTGCCAAGTCCTTCATTAAAATCTTTTACCTTTTACTTGCCAGTATGTGGAGAGCCTGGTTTTCCACACCTGCTGTTTTCTGGTTTCTGTTTCTGGATTCTGAAAAAGAATTTTGATTAAGAAGCACCAAAATCAACAGATTTTACTTAGAAGGTATTTGAACATTGACTTCCTCCTTCATTTCTATATAGGCTAGAGCTGAGTCATATTCTCACTGCGTCGTTTACCTCATGGGTTTGTTGGAGGATAAAATGGCCAGCCATGTAACATGTCAAGGAAAAGATGAATATATTAGGGATGGGCGTGAGCCCAGGTGGTGTTCGGAAGCCTCCAACACACAAGCAGCCAAACACTTACCTTGTTCTGAGCAGAGCTCCAACAAGGAAGCAGGCTCCAATGTCATCTTTGATTATCTGTGGTGCTGGCCAATCAGACAGGGAGGTGGGATGATACCTGTCCCTGCACAGCTCCTAATTGGTCAGCACCACAGAGAAGCAAAGATTGTCGGAGCCTGCTTCCTTGTTGGAGCTCAGCTCAGTTCAGGGTTAGAACAAGGTAATCGATTGGCTGCTTCTGTGTAGAGGCTTCCGAACACCATTCCGAACACCACCTGGGCTTACAGGAATTGCCTGTCCCTAGAATGTATAAATATAGCAAATAAATATATAAATATAACAAATAAATATAATTATGTCCATAAATGGTCATAATTACTTTTAAAGAAGGTTGCCAGTGAAAAGCACACAATTGGTTTCTTCAGCTCACTATAATATCTAGAATACTTTGCCCTCCTATGTCAGAATTAAACTATATACTGTATTACAGACCAAATAGTATTAAAGAAGGAATTCTTTAAATGTTGAATTGTGTCTGATTATTACAGTGCAAGCTTCTGACTTCTTGTACTTTGCAGATCATCTTGCTTTATTTTGTGAATTCCCACTAGGAGGCCGTAGCTACATCATATTTGGACTACAGTAACACATTGCTTTTGGAAAGTGTTCAGAAAAACCCATGGATCTAAAATGCTACAGCCAAACTGTTAAGTTGCATTGTTTACAAGGATCCCATAACTCCCTTCATTACCACTCCACTGGTTTCCAGCTTAGCAGACTAATTAAAAAGACTGGTTTTGACTTGCCAGACTCAAAACAACTTGGGTGTCAGCTGTCTCAAAGACTGCATTTCCCTTTATGAGCTTTACAAGGTTATAAATGCCTTTCCCTCAGTCCCACCTTCCTCACAGATGTGCTTGGTGGGGGCACTGGAGAGGATCTTCTCTGTCACTGCTCCCAGGCTCTTGGATTCCCTCCCATGGGAGGCTAAGCTAGCACTAGAGATGGGCACGAATTTAAAAAATGGCATTTCGTTTGTCGTTTGTCGTTTGGAGGGTCCGTTTCGGTTCATTTCTGTTTTTCGTGAATTTTTTGCAAAAAAATCATTTTTGTTTTCATTCATTTCGTTACCATTTCGTTACCATTCATTTCAATTTTTTTGATTATTTTTAGGATTTTAAGCAATTCACTCATATTGCAGTAACGGAAATGAAATGCACGACAAAATTTTCGGTGTTTCTGTTCGTTTCGTTTCATTTTAGAGACAAAATTCGTTTGTCGTTTCATTACATACCAAAACAAAAAAACAAAAACGGAAACAAAAAATTGTTCGTTTTGTGCCCATCTCTACTCCCTACTTTTATTATTGTCAGCTCTTGATTCCTCTTGAGGGGAAGAAACAGGGTATAAAAATTTGAGACAAATAATAATTAATAAACAGGGGCTCCATTTGCACGTTTGATTGCTCAGCCAAATAAAAATCTGCCTACATCATATCTATATCATAGAGTGACATTTGGTCAGATGAGCGGTATATAAATCATATCAAATAAATAAATAAATAAATAAATAAATAAATAAATAAATAAATAAATAAATAAACAAATAAATAAATAAATTCTGCTGTGGTTTCACCCCTTACAATAGGCTACCCTTTACAATGGGCTAACTTAACTTCACAATTTGACACCTAGAGTAAAATATCTTGCTATTCTGAATTAGAATTTGGCAAAAATATTTGTGGATGACAACTTCTAGACGCCATCTGAGCAAGGGGTTCTCAGAATTGTGGAACATTTCTTCAAGCCCAGCTTAAAACATTTAGGATATTACATTCACACATGTGTTTTGAACTGCTTTCCTCACCCATTGTGGATGCCCCTAAAGAGAGGCTGAAGAAATGTATCCCTGAGTCTCACACTATTAATCTGACTTAACTGACATGAGTAGTATGCTCCTTTGATTGTTGATCAGCAAAAGGAAAAAAAAAAAAAGAGAGAGAGAGAGAGAGAGAGAGAGAGAGAGAGAGAGAGAGAGAGAGAGAGAGAGAGAGAGAGAGAGAGAGAGAGAGAGAGAGAGAGAGAGCATACATAGCTATGTGGATCTCCCAGGAGCTTTTCAGCAGTTCATTTGCCTGCCAGCTCTAAGAAGTCCTTTGGAGGAAACCTTTCACATTCTTTCCAAAAAGAGACCATTAATCCTCACTTGTCAACCTCAGCCTGAATTTTAATAAATAATAATACTAACAAAAAGCAAAGTCAAAGAACATAGGGTGGCCAAATCTGGGAAGGTTTCCAGAGCAACTGTGAAGAAAATTGAAAACAGCTAAAATATAAAGATGAGTTAATTAAATGCTACCCACACTCAACAGCCCTCTTTTGGCTGTAGTTTCTTGTATAAGCAATACATCCCTTCACTTGATAATAGAAGGTGAAACAGCAGCAGCTTATGGGGGAGTTTGTTGACTCACAAAAATGTTCCCTGATGAGTAGTGATAAGTAGGGATGGGGACGGGATGCCTTCATCTGAAAGTAGTGTAAAATGTTAGGAAAAGCAAAATGCTTGCATGCTGCTTGGAGCATGGGCATGCAGGAATATGTGAGAAGACGGCCTTATCAACTTTTTTTCCCAGTGAACTCTTCATGACAGGACACAAAGCTAATCCAGTTATTAGTTCCATGGACAGGAGACAATTCTTCAAGTGCCATGTCCTCATAGAATTTGGCGATCAGTAGCAAGATCTGTTCTTTTCTTAATCTAAAGCTATTCTAAGTAGAGAAGCTAAACCCACTATCTGTATTGTATTATATTGTAGTGTATTGAATTATTGTTGTAAACCGCCTTTGGCCCCTTTTGGGAGGAAGGCGGCATAGAAAATTATTATTATTATTATTATTATTATTATTATTATTATTATTATTTATTATTATTATTATTATTATTATTATTATTATTATTATCGTCATCGTCATCATCACACAGCTAACTACGCTGGATTTTTGTATTACAAATTTGTTCCCTTTCTGTTCTACTGGCATGATGTTGTTTGCTTCCAATGTTCGAATTATGCGAGCAGATCCCAGTAAGGTGGCTTTCTGCAGCTGACTGATGTTCATTTGCAATCACTTTTTCAGGCTTATGATACCACCAGTTCTTTGCAATTGGCAGATGATTGTTCTGACACAAATTCCAGTGGACCATTTGAGCAATTACATTATGACACTGTTTGTAGTCAGTCTGAGCAGATTTTTTTGCAACAACTCAATATATGGTTGATAGTTTCCTCTGCCTCTTTCAAGAGTCTACATGTGGGGTACTCAGCTGATTTTTCTATTCTAGCTTGTTCTTGAGCTGCAAAAATCAGGGCTTCTGTCTCTTTTTTCAATGTTCCATTTGTGAGCCATAACCAGGTCTTTTCCTCATCTACTTTTCCTTTGATTTTTTTTACGAGGAACTGCTCATGCAGTCCTTCATTATGCCAGCAATCAGATTGTATTTGCATTGTTGTTTTCCTGTACTGATGCTTTGTTTGCTTTACTTTAAACACCTCCCTGTTCTTAACCTCCAATAATGCTGGCTCTGTCCTATTTTTTACATAATCTGCCAACGCATGCTTCTCTTCAACTGTCTGCTTCACTTGTAAAAGACCACCTAATTTTCTAGGTAAATACAGCCTGTCAACATCACTGCATGGATGTAATGCATAGTGAATGGTCATATGTTTTCTTGTTTTCCTATCCAGACTATCTAGCTCCATCTGAGTCCAGTTTATAATGCCAGTGGGATACTTGATGACCGGTATGGCCCAGCTATTAATGGCCTTGATGGTGTAACCACCATTCAGCTTACTTTTTAATACTTTTCTAGCCCTTTGGATATATTATTTACTGACCACATTTTTTCACTTGAGCATGCTTGATATTATCTGATTGCAGTATGCCCAGATATTTATAGGCTTCAGACTGATGATACTTAATAGCTTGTCGATTTGTCATTTCAATTCCTTCACTCTCAGTGATTTTCCTTTTCTCAGTGCCATTGTGGCACATTTGTTTAGTCCAAACTCAATATTAACATCGGTACTGAAAATTTGGGCTATGTTAGTCAGTGAGTGTATTTCAGTTTCTGATTTTCCATACAACTGTAAGTCATCCATATGCAATAGATGAGAAATTTTCCCTGAATTTGTAGCAGTTTGGTATCCTAAATTTTTCCTCTGCAAAATTATTGAGAGGGGAATCAGTGCAATAGTAAATAGCAAAGGTGACAAAGAGTCATCTTGAAAAATCCCCCGTTTAATGCTAACCAATCCATAGCTTTCGTCCCTGACAAACAATTCTGTTTTCCAGTTCTTCATTGCATTTTCAATTAGAGCACTAATACTTTTACATATTCCTATGGCATCCAGGCACTTAATAATGCAACTATGCGGTACTGAGTCAAAGGCTTTTTTGTAGTCAATCCAAGTTATATATAAATTTGTTTTCCAGGCTTTACAATTGTCTAGGATCATTTTATCAAAGAGAAACTGATCCTTTGTGCCTCTACTTCCCTGTTTGTTCCCTTTCTGCTCCACTGGCATAATGTTATTAGCTTCCAATATTCAAATTATGCAAGCAGATCCCAGTAAGGTGGCTTTCTGCAGCTGACTGATGGTGACTTTGTCAACTCCAATTTCATCTAAATACTTGCTAAGCTCCTTAGGCACCACACCCAGCATGCCGATTACCACTGGGTCCACATGTACCAGTTTCTGCCAGAGTCTCTGAAGTTCAATTTTCATATCCTGATATCGGTTAATTTTTTCAAGTTGTTTCTCTGTGACTCTACTATCACCTGGTATAGCAACATCAATGAGCCACACTTTTTTATTCTCCACAATCACAATATCCAGGGTATTATGCTCTAAAACCCTGTCTGTCCTGCATTCAGAAGTCCCAAAGTAATTTTGCATGTTCATTTTATTATTATTTATTATTATTATTATTATTATTATTATTATTATTATTATTAACCACACAGCCATCTACGCTGGATTTTGTATTACCAATCACTAGTCGAACGCTTCCCAAGCATTTAGGACTCAGTGATGTATTGGCGAATTATGCGAGCAGATCCCAGTAAGGTGGCTTTCTTCAGCTGACTGATGGTGACTTTGCCAACTCCAATTATTATTATTATTATTATTATTATTATTATTATTATTATTATTATTATTATTATTATTATTATTAATAATAATAATAATAATAATAATTAATTAATTAATTAATTAATTAATTAATTAATTAATTAATTAATTAATTAATTAATTAACCTTTGGCTTAAATACTTAAACATACTACATCCTTAGACCCACCACATTCTTATTGCTCTTAAGTGCTTGTACATCTGTAAAGAAACACAGTTACCATTTAAATTAGGCTCACGGACATTGTATTTAAAGCATACCGAGATACATTATAGATGCCTTTCTCTTAGAATTTTTGAACTACTACATCAAGGAGATATGCAAATGCATTATGGATTTTGTCTTTGAGAGGCTTCTTAAAATATTTGCTCTATTTCACATTTAAAATGTGTGATGAGTTTATTATATATGAATGAATTACTGAAGACCTCATTATTCATGACACTCATTCTTTAAACATAACCAAGGTACATGTATTTTGTTATGCAAATAGCAGCCTAAGAAGACTCTGAACAGCCAAAGGACTGTAAAGGGGACATTAATCTTTTCTCTCCCTGCCATAGTAACTTGAATTTGAAATTTAAGTGAAGCTTTCTGAATTTCAGTAGAACAAATGAGAGATATTTCCCCCATCCCTCATTTTTAACTATCCTTCTGGGAACCTTGTTTGCATTCTCAGACACATCTTTTATTTATAAACACTTTTTTTTACAAATTTGGGTGTTTTTGTTTCATTTTTAAAACTCTGAATTTTAATTCAAAGTAGATAAACATGCTGCCTGAGTCATGTGTATGCTCTTTTTTCAGATAAGCACATTACAACTCATCTGGAACTTGAGTCATGGCAACTGTACTTCTTTTCTTGTGAGATCGAAACATTTGACTAATCATCCAAGAAGCTTGTCATTCTGACCCAGACTGACAAATCTGCTTGGATGAGTAGTGAAACATTTCAATCTCGCAAGAAAAGAAGTCCAGTGGCCATGACTCATCTTCAAATAACCTCACCTGAATGACTGAGAATCTTCACAGACATGACACATCATGCACAATTTTCAGATCTGTTCTTTGCCACTACACACTGTGGACCTCAAAAATCTATGGCCATCCAGGACAAGATGTGCTTTGAGGGGTGCAATATGAATACTTCCCAAAGCCAAGCAAAATTCCTTTCCATCTGGTGGCTTTTCTTAAAAATAGGTTACATGCTGGTAGTCTGGGGTGAAAATCAGGTTCAGTGAGCTTTCAGTTGGCACTGGGTATACTATTGCATCCAGCATCATGGCAATTTGGATATGGAGTTTCAGTTGCTATGATTAAGGGTACCTTTTCGCCAGATCTGACCATTGGCAACCCTGATTCAAGAGGATTAGATAGTTAACCACTGGGGAAGGTGTACAGAAATAAGCATGATGGGACACAGTGTGAAATGTTAAGCTGAATATTAACTGTACATTTTGGTTGTATCATGGAATGTAGAGGAATAAACATAACAAACTAGCAGCACATAAAATGGTTAGCTACCATTGGTCAATTATGTCATGTGACATCTGGAAGCTGTGAGAAGACGAGAAGACAGAGATGAGCCATTATTATGCTGATTATTATGCTGCTGATGAACTGAGCTCACTGCAGTTAGGTAGAATAAGAAAAGTTAGCTTATAAGAAATCTTGAATGTAATCAGTTAGTCGGATGATTTAGATTTTATTATTTTTAGGGAAATAAAACTATATGAGATTTGTTAAGGTTTTTTTTATACTTTTTGATTTCTTATTTTTACACCTTAAGACTAGAAAATAAAATACTATTTGTGAAAAATATTGTGGCCTCTTGTTTTGAAAAGAACCCAGAGTAAATCAGAAGGTGGAGATGTTTTGGAATGTTTTGCTTCAGAGAAAAGGAATCCTCTTTAATTTGAACTTGGCCAGTGCAACCCCCTTTTGATTAAGTGTGCAGAAGGACTCTCTCTTATTGTTAGCTGGGTACCAGCTATCTGTGGACTACTCAGACCTGGATCTTGGGACTTGCCCCTTAGGGGTCAGAGAAGTGATTAAGAGGTACCCGTTGGAGCCAAACCCAGGATTCCACACTATGATCAGGCCCCTATGAAGATTTGTGTGTGTGTGTGAAAGTTATTAATGTAATAAAATGGACGTAGTTACACTCAACACCTGTGTATGTCTCTTTATTTCAGGAGTGGGGGGGAGACATTCAGACCAGTAACAATTTCTGGTCAATATGATACTTCTTTTAAAAACATAAAATAAGAATAGTTATTCAGATTATTAACAGCGGAGCTCCCATTTTTTTTATATAGCGTAGCTCTTCTAACGTGGATTCGTAAGCTGTTGTTAATTGGTTTGATTCTTTCAATGGTGCATTTTTGCTCTTGCTTAGTTTTGTTTCAAACAATAAACAAAATGAAGGCTGAAATCCTCTTGTACGAGGAAGGCCAGTGGTATAGCGCTCCATCATTTCTAGGTTTCAACAAACAAGTTGAACAAATATGCAGTTAATGGTATTCATGCAATAAACACTACACACCATTCTGTCGTTAATGGGGAAAGCATCTCTGAGACCAAGGCCTCTTGTATATAGAACATGGCACTCTGTTTGTCAAGAGAGATCACCATCTGTCTGTGTAGAGTGCCAGATGAATACTCAGCACCATAGGAACTGGCAACCAGAGGTGGGCACGACCAGAAAAAAAAATTTTTGAGTTGTTATTTTTCGGGACGGGTCTGTTTCGGGTCATTTCCGTTTTTCACGAAATTTTTTTATAAATTGTCATTTTGTCGTGTCGTTTGTCATTTGTCGTTACCGCCGCCGCGATTTCGCACGAAGCTCCCACATGGCGCCCTCTTTGTGCCCTAGGGCAGCAGGCGGTTTGGCAGGGGGGAGGGGCGGGCGCGCGGGCGCGCGGGGGGCGGGCGCGGGTCCCGCAATGACCCAGAACAGGCAGAAAACAACTGACTTGCTGCACAAGACTGTATCGAATAAAGCCAATTTTTGCAAACAAAGTGGGCAGTGCACCCACAGCAGAGTTGCAGGCAGGGTATGAAAGGACCTTGGCTTGCCACCAAGCAAATGAAATTTTTAAAATAAATCCACACCTCCCATCCCACTCAAACCTCCCCCCCCCCCCCTTTGAAGCACTATCAGAAAAGAAATCCTAACAAACTGCAGGAGAATAAAAAAGAATAAAACTGCATTGCTATTCCCCACAGCAGACAGAGAATGAAAGGAAATTACCATATTTCCTAAAATTCAATTGAATCAATTCCCTCCCTGCCTGCCTAACTGAAATCTAAAGGCTCCACGAAATCGAAACTAGTCTAGCACAGCAGCCAGCTACACACAGCCCTCTATCCAAGCCTGGACTGCGACTCATCTGGGAGTGCTCGGCTTTTTATGCCCTCTTGCACATCCAGAAGTGTCAGTCAAAACCTGGCCATGCGATTGGTAGAATGGTCCAAAAATTGCATGTCCCATCCCATGGCCAGCCCATCATTGCGCATTTTGTAAAAATAAAAAAAAAATAAAATAAAATCAGTGTGACCTTTTACTGCTATAAAAAACCCACTGCTGCTACTGTAAAAATTCAAGCATTTAAAATAGCTAATTTTCGCATGTTTCTGTGGTGCTTTGGTGGTTTTTTGGACCACGATTTAAAAAAAAATATTGTGGACGCCATTTTGGATCCCTCCGCACCGCATGGCAAATGGAGATGCCGAGGATGCCCCCTCCCAGCCCGGTACCAGCAGCCCAGGACAGAAGGGGGGGAAGGCTGGGGGACCCCCCCCCCCCCCCCCCAGAAACCACCCATCTGGTAGGTGCCCTCAGGCAGGCATATTTTTGCCTGCTTTTTTGGCCGGGAATCGGGTTTTTTTTATTTTTAAAACTTTTTTTCTCTGCCGCTTGGCATCGCATGATCGCCGCGCGATGCCAGGAACGACAACGACAAATCAGACCCAATTTTTCTTTTTTCGGTTCGAGTTTGAATTCTGACAGCTTAGTTGTCGTTACCGTTTCCGTTACGTAACGGAAATGATATCCGAAAACGGAAACGACAATTTCGTCAAGTTGTGCCCATGTCTACTGGCAACCTTTTAAAGAGTGACTTATTTCCAAGTGTACTGGGTATGCCATAGTAATTTTTTAAAAAAAAATCAGATATGTTTCAAAAGCTACAAGTAACACATCCTTCCTTCCTCTCTCTGACCTAAATACATACATAATAATAGGTTTTGCTGCCGAAAATCTCAAGGGACTAGAAAGATTTTGTTCATTATGTCGAAACTTAATGAAGATAAACATTGCTTACGGTCAAGTTTCAGAAAGTTAAATTGCTAGTTTCTTTCTCCCTCACTCCCTTTCCTCCCTCATTCTGTTTGTTATTCTCCATTTCAGGTGTTCAAAGCTGGAATGATAAAATGAAATGAATACCATATTATGAAGAATGAGGAAGATTTATTGCTTCTACAGAACATCAGGACTATAATTATTCTAAAGGCTATAGTTATCCCAAAGAAAGGTGGCGTTTTTGTTTTCCTCTGCTTTTGCTGGTTTCCCCACATGCTAAACATGGTAAAATTGAAACCAAAGCACTGATTGTGCGAACAATTGTCTCCAGTTCACTTCAGTTAGAATCTTCTCCACATAGCACCTCCACACCCCAGCTGAAAGGATGTCACATCGAAGAGGGGACAGGTTTGTTTTCCATGGTTTCAGAGACTACGACTTGGAGCAATGTTTTCAAACTACAGTTAGAGATTTCACTTGAACATTAGAAAGAACTTCCTGGTGATTAAAGCTGTTCAGCAGTGGACTATGCTGCCATGGAGGGTGGTGGAGTCTCCTCCTTTGGAGGCTTTTAAGCAGAGGCCTCAATGGCCATCAGTAAGGAGTATAGTGGTACCTCGAATAGCGAATTTGATTCATTCTCCGAGGTAATTTGATATCTGAAAAAATTCATTATCCAAAACACAGTTTCCCATAGGAATCAATGGGAAACCAATTAATCCATTCTAGAGCCTAGGAAAATGACACAGACACCTGATTTTTTTTGTTCAAAACTCTTTATAAAGTGCACTTTAATGGTACAGATGCAATGCCACCTGGGATAACTCATTTTTACCAATGCATGCTGAAAATTCATTATCCGAGGCAGTCCATAGGGAAAATTCGTTATCCGAGGCATCCTATAGAGAAAATTCGTTATCCGAGGCAGACCTATACCTAGAAATTGTGATTCATTATCTGAGGCAGCCCATAGGGAAAATTCGTTATCCGAGGCAGCCCTATACATGGAAATTGTGATTCATTATCCAAAAAAATTCATTATCAAGGGTATTCATTAGCCGAGGTATTACTGTACTTTGATGGGGGTTCCTGCATGGCAAGGGGTTGGACTGGAATGGCACTTGAGGTCTCTTCCAACTCTATGATTCTATGGTTCGATTTTTCCACCCAGTCATTTTGAGCACTGGTTGTTCAAGGCCTTACAGATAACCTCTCATTAGAGTATTGGATCTTTTTGTGTTTGAAAGATGTGATTTGGTCAGACTTTTGTGACTCCTGCTGTCCAGCTATAAAACACAACAAGGTCATCTGGACACTTTGGGAGGCATCAAAAGCTCCTATTGTAGCAGACACTTTCGGCACCCAAATAGCCTTTTCTAATAATGGCCTACTTGTAGGTTATGGTTTAGCCCTTAGTCTTGCTTTTGATAAACAAGAGCCCTGTTGAGGTATGCAGCCTGCTGCTCCATCCCTCATCCTTTCTCTGTAAAACAAGAGAGTCTAAAGGGTTTTTCTGCTTGTATTCCTTTGAACATCAGCAGAAGTCAGTATGTGCCTCAAAACCTTTATAAAGCAGATTTTGTAAGGGTTGCCGTACATTTAAGGGAACATGACTAGGAGGAGCACATTCAGTCCTTCCTGCTCAATGTGGAAAGGGCAGTCACAAAGGAAATGAAGATGGTAAAAGCATTATTTTGACTTTAATTTGTCACAATTGGCTATTTCTACCTGGTGGATAAACCAAATTATAACCCCTAATTTGTGACAGAGGCAGCTATGTCTTTGTGTTGTTTTGCCTACCCCAGCAGACAGAAAGACATGATAGTTTCAAAACAGGCAACGAGTGTGCATGTCGGTGAGGGGGGAGGGGCATTCACAGAATCATTGGCAATCTTTTGGTCCTAAGTGGGGAGGTAAACATTCCAAATCATGCTGCAAGGAGGCTTAAGGCAGCACACTCAAGAGAACTGCTACAAACTCTCATAGATATATACCATCAATCGTTGGACTCCGAATTACATTTTTTTCTGCACTATCCATGAGGGGAGCTGAGCTAAGCCTGAAGAAGTGGAATGATCTTTGTAAAAGTTGGCAATTTATATGGTTGTTGTTGTTGTTGCTGCTGCTGCTGCTGCTGTACTATCAAGTTCCAACTACTTAAAGCAACCACAATAGGGTTTTGCGAGTCATTTTTACCAGTTCCACTCCAACAGTGCAACTTCTATGGCCAAGTAGATTTTTGTAACCTGTTCCCCAGAATTCTAGTCCATAACTCTATCCATTACACCAAACTGCAAATATCCTTTCACCTTTTAGTGGTCCAGTAAAAGGTCTCAAATCCACTCTTACATTTGTGTCATCTTGAAGACCACAATCTCTGTTCTTTTCAGAGACTTGAATGTTTCAAGTGAGACTATTGTGAGTGGCTCTGTATAGACATATGTGATTATGGCAGTTGTTACTAAGATGTCACGCTTAAACCAAATTGCATCCAAATAATAATAATAATAATAATAATAATAATAATAAGAATAATAACTTGAATAAAAAAAATTTTAATAATAATGTCGTTAGTCGGGCACGACTTAGCGGTATTTCCGTTTTCCGTTTCGCAAAAATTAGTCGGTTCGTTTTTGTTACTCTACGGTTGTCGTGGGAATTACTCCGCCAGACTTCGAGCTCGGGGGGGGAACGGGCTCCTGGAGGCACCTTTGTGGGGTGCGCGATGCCACGCTGGCCCACAGAAAAAGGGAAAGTTTCCTGGAGTTAAAAAAACCCGTGGGTGCCTCCTGCCAACTAGGAAGGGGAAGCATGCTGCCAAGTGCCTCAGGGCACCTACCAGAGGGGTCTCCCTTTCACCTGGAGGTCCCCTGCAAAATGCCCCATGCAATAGTCCATATGGATGCTCTGCATAACATAATGCCGCAGGCTCGCAGAGCCAGTGTGAAAAAGCCCAGGGTCATGCCGCCGCCCTTCACAAGGCTCCCGCAAGCACCATGAGGCACACACGGACAGGGAATTTTAAAAACTCTGCCCCCACCCATTGCTGGGCAAAAAGATCAGGCGGAAAAATGCCTGCAAGAGCTAGGGTTAGGCACCTAGTGGAGGGTAAGGTTTACTGGAGGGGGGCTAGTGGGCCTCCCCCCCTCTGGGCAGCTGGACTCGACCCGCTATTTCGCCATGCCATGCGGTGCGGGCGGGGGATCCAAAATGGGGCGGCGAACGCAATATTGTTTTTGAAATCGTGGTGGCAAATCACACAAGTCACAACATGAAACACGCGAAAATTTATAAACTGCCAGATTTTTCACAGTAGCAGTGGGTTTTTTCTTGCTCCCACATGGCTGGTCCTCCTCTCCTCCTCTGTCCTCCATTGATTTTATTTTATTTTATTTTATTTACACCTGCGCAATGATGGGCTGGCCGAGTGGCCAGCCATTGTGGGAGTGGACGACCATGCTGTGAAAAATTTTTGGAGCCATCCCACCAGTCGCATGGCCAATTGGCCATGGAGACTTCTGGGATGTGCCAAAAAGCCCCCTAAAACCTGCCGCCCTAGCCCCCCTAACCCTAACCCTAACCCTTGACTCCGTACCCATACGTCACAGACTGTCTTCTTAGTGGGTCAGAGAGGCACCCAAAGGTGCAACCCACCCCCACCGTAACCTTACCCGTCACTAGCCTAACCCTAGCCCTTGCACTAAGCCACATTTTTAAAGTCAGATCTACTTGCTTGCATTGCACTACATGCAGCAAGTACAATTCCCTTCTGTGTGAGACATGGTGGTGCGAGAGCCTTGTGCAGGGAAGGCATGACGCTATCACTCTCACTGGTCTCACTGTCTGCATATTCTGTTATGCAATATCCATATGGCTATTGCATAGCATTTTGCAGCAGCAGCAGGAGAGGAGGGGAGACCCCCATGTAGAGGGGTCTCTTGGAGCCTGCTTCGCCTTCCTAGTGGGTGAGGATAGGAGGCACCCACGGGTGCCTCCAGGAGCCCACTTTCCCTTTATAGCGAGCCAGAGGAGGCACCCACCCCACAGAGGTGCCTCCAGGAGCCCGCTCCCCCCCAAAAAAAACCAGTACTAACGACAACGAAAAACAAAAAACGAACCGACTAATTTTTGCAAATTTTCGCAAAAACCGGAAACGAGCTGAAACGGGACCGGCCCGACTAACGACAACTCGACAATAACGAAAAAAAATTTTTTTCAAGTCGTGCCCATCTCTAATAATAATAATAAATACATTTATTGTCAATGTACAACATGTGCACAGTGAAATTGGCGGAGTCTCCCTTTCCAACCCCCACCACCATCCCACCACCATCCCACTAGCAACCACTCAGTCTTATTGCACCCTGTGTACTTGACACAGAATGTGCCAACCCACAGGTCAGTCATTCTATACTTGTCATGGAATTATTTCCCATTCAGCATTCTGACAGCCCATGTCTAAAAACTGTTCTTTAGTCTGTTGGTGTGGCAGGCTATACAACAAGTCTTTTGGTTTATTCTATTTCAAATTCAGCCCAAGTTGTGGTTTTTGGTTTAAGCCCACAAAGCTTCGCTCATGAATTCAGCACCCACAGTCTTCAGGGTCTGCTCTGGTCACACGAGAGAATGTAAATATTTAGTGATATTTTACTCTTAACTATTCTAAATTGTTTTATTCCTTGGATTGTAAGCCGCCCAGAGACCTTTGGGTAGTGGGCGGCATATAAGTTAAATAAATAAATAAATAAATAAATAAATAAATAAATAAATAAAATATAGCCAAACACCTGTACATCTGAAGAATGAATCAATATGAAACACTGAACCAGGAGTTCATATCCATCTGTAACTTTGTTTAATTCCTTTCCTACAAGGCAAGCTAAATACAAAGCTTCGAAGAAGAGGTGGGCTTCAAGGAGATGAAAGAACTACATGAATGCTAGAATGACAATCCAAGTAGCAATAAAGTAGAATATTAGTAGGAAAACAGGAATGTTTCAGGTTTCAAAGGAGCAGGAGTGGAATAACAATAGTTTAGAAATAAAACAATAATTAAAATCAAATATTCTGGTTCTTTACTTAGGTTTATTGACTGAACCTTTACATAAAAGAAAAGCCATTAATGCATCCTTCTTCACCTTTCCAGATCAAAATAATCTCAATTTAAAGAACAAGGCTATAAGTTGTAGTTAGAAGAGATGTGACTTTTCAGGGTCTTCATTTTCTAATACCCAAAACAGACCCCAACCCCTTTGAAAGCTCTGGCACAGTTCCTGCTCACACTGGTTGTAAAAATGTCCTTTGATTGGAAGAAATTAGCTCTTGACCCCACCTAGGTTGTATTGATGGAAAAGCTTTTGTGCGATAGTCATAAAAACCATCCATTATGAATTTAGCTAAACTCATCAGCATTACAACAATATGCTTGATGACTCATTCTAGCATAATTTTAAAGGAAGCTAATTTTCCTCCATGAATACTCTTAAAGAATAAAGACTATGAGTCACAACTAGGAATATGATCCAAATAATGTCTGAAATTGAACGGAAGTTGAATCTTGAAATTTCATTAAGGCTGACATTTTACTGACAAGCTATGGTCATAAATAGAGATGGGCACAAAACACCAAACTGGTTCGTTTATCAGCTGAACAAGTGTTTGGTGCTTCCCACACAGAGGAAGCTCCCAGAGGATGTGGGGCAGGGAAGGCAATGGTGAGTAGCATCAAAACTGTTCAGCCACATCATCATTTTGTGTCTGTCCCTGCTCATAATAATTCACAGGAACATAAGGAGCTGTCTTCTCTGATGAGACTGAAGTAGGATTGCTACAGGTAATGCTGCAAAGGGTCATTTTTGCTGGGAGTGATCTCCTTTAAAGTGACCCTTCCATGCATACAGGGATTGATTCAGTTCTGTTCAAAAAAAGAGTAACTCATAATTGGAACAAAAAGTTATGGGTTGGGCACAGAGCAGGGTCAAACTAGCCTATTTTCATCTCTGAAAATGATGGGAGAACTATTATTAGTATTACTACAAAGTGTTACCTGCCTAGATGCCCTAAGCACATCCGATCTTGCCTGATTTCAGAAACTAAACAGAGTCAGCCCTGGTTAGTACTTGGATGGGAGACCACCAGGGAATACCAGCTGCCATAAAACATTTTGCTATTCATCCAAGCAGCTTCGTCAGTCTGAGAAAAGTTAGTGGCAACGCCTCCAATTTATAATTCACCTTGATTTCACATCCGCCTGGTCTAAATAGGCTGATAAATTGGACAATGGCCTAAATAGACTCGTTAAGGGGGAAATCGCCTGAATATTAGCCTCATTAGATGTACAATGAAAGTTCCACCTATGTAACTCTTCCCAATACCTATTAAGTATGGGTCTTTAGCTGTGGCCTTCCTGGTGGATTTCTACCCTTTGTAGAAACAAACAAACAAACAAAAACAAGTTATTTCAGATTGTTTCTTCAAGTTGCCACAATAATTATTTATACAGTAATATATTGTATTGGTTAAAATGTACAAGACGTAGCACTGTATCTTATGATCTGGGAGGTAATTTTTTCTTATAATTTGTTTTGAAGATTATGGACTGCAAAAAATCTGTGGAGTTATGATTTTTAAAAAAAATAAAATTCTGAAGGCATCATGTGAATTCATTCCTGAGTATACCACAAAACACAGCGTTAGAAAACAGTCTAATATCATATTCACAGCTGCACCTGCTTTTTAAAAAACGGAACATGCAAGAACACATGAAAAAACACACAGGTGGTTGAAACAATTAAGAAATAAGGAAAGCTTTCAGAATGCATATGGCATGAAAAAATATTCAAATTCATGAGACAGAAATACCCTGGGGGAAAAAATAAAGCTGATACATTTCTAACGAAGAAGTTACTTGAAGCATGAAAGTCACAACCACTCCTTCTTGTTGAAGCCATAACTGATTTGTGAACTCTAATTTAGAAGTATTGGAAAACTTTTCTCTCTTTTATTGCTCTTTATACAGGTAGACAAATCCTCAGAAAACTAAAATGGATGACTTCAGAAGAAGTAATTTTTAAAAATTCATAATTAACTTGCAATAATCAAGCGTCAACATTCTCATCATCTCTAGAAGGGACTTGAAAAGGTAAGTCCTTCACGTACAGTCTAAAAAGCTTCACAGCTTAGATGGATAGAATGCTTTGCTTTATGAGCCATTAGAAAGGTGCTGCTCAGTAGGTGTTAAGCCCGTGGTGTCCAAACTTTGGCCCTCCAGATGTTTTAGACCACAACTCCCACAGTCCTCTGTCATTGGCAGTACAGGCTTGAAATTCTGGGAGTTGTGGTCCAAGACATCTGGAGGGCCAAAGTTTGGACACCCCTGTTTAAGCCATTTCAAGTCCCACCAGCAGGCCTGTTGTAAGTTCCAATGCTTCTCAGCAGATTCATAAGTAAACTTGCCATTTGCCCTAATTTTCCAAGGCCTGTTCTTTGTTTGAAGGCTGTTCGGTCCATGTAGGGCAGGGGTGCCCAATTTTTTTGTAAGGAGGGCCAGATTTAGAGGCTGAGAATGTGTCAGGGGCCGGTTGCTCCCCGACCCTGCCACCCCACTGCAAGGCCCACCCACTGACCCATAAGGCCCACCCACTGACCCCTTGCAACCCCACCCGCAGGAAGGAAGGCAGGGAACAAGGGAGGGAGGGAGGGAGGTGGAAACCAAGAGAGGAAAGAAGGAAGGTGGGGAACAAGGAAGGGAGGCAGGGAGGGAGGTAGGGACCAAGGGAGGGCGGAAAGAAGGAAGGTCGGGATCAAAGGAAGCACAGGAAGCCGTGGCAACAGGTCGCCCCTTGGAAGAGGCGATCTGTGTGACCTTTCACCCTCCCAAGCTCCACAGCGGTGGCGATGGCTTGCCCTCCAGCCCACCCCAAAGCTCCTTGGTGGTGGCAGAGGCCCACTGGCCTTCCCACCCCCACACTTTCCCCTGTGGTGCCGGTAGCGGCAGACCGCCCGTCCACCCAGCTGCCCAAGCTTCCCAGCAGTCTCAGTGTTGGCAGATTTAAAAAAAAAGCATGGGGTGAAGGAGGGGGAGGGAGGGGCAGGCCAGCCAGCCACAGGCCACCCAGAAAGGCCTGATGGGCCAGATTTGGCCCCTGGGCCGGACTTTGGGCAGGCCTGATGTAGGGTTTAAGATAAGCAGGAAGGGCCTTCAGGTTTCCATCAATTGTTTGCACTTGGGTAGTTGGCATAGCAAGTGTCAAGCCCCCCACACAGAACACACAGCAAGCCAAGTTCAGTTCTTTGCCAGGAACTTTAGTTGTAATCCAGATAAAGTACAAAGTACAGTCCGAGTCAATCCAGAATAATTTACAGAGCCAAATGCCAAGTTCAAGGGAAACAGAGAAACGTCGTAGTCAGGAAGCCGGTCCAAGGTCAGGAAACAGAGAACGCCGTAGTCAGAAAGCCGGTCCAAGGTCAGGAAACAAAGTCAGGATAACACACAGGAACGTGGTGGCAAGGTAAGCGACGCATTGCTCCCACAGAGGGTTCAGGGTAAACTTGCTAGCTTTATCCTAAAACAGGGAGCACACCCATATCTCTGGCAAGGCTCCTGCTAGAACTCAGGGCTTTCAGATCTAATTTTACGCCTATCATTAAAGATCCTTTCCCTAGCTCTCCTGTTAGTTCTCCTTTGCAGGATCCTGCTCCTAGCCCTTATAGGAGGAGGAGATGTGCCCTCAGCTGCGTCCTCAGACTCAGCTGCCTGCTGAGTTGAACTACAAGGCTCCTCCTGCTGCTCTCCAGCATTTAACCCTTCACATTCGGGTTCCATGACAGGCAGGGTCCTGGCACTATCCCCCTCCCCATGGTCCCCCTCTTCCGATGGGCCAGGTTTATCTTGATAATTATCATGAAATTGCTGAATCAACTCCGGCGCATGTAAGTTAGACACCGGATCCCAAGATCGATCTTCTGGTCCATACCCTTCCCAGTCCACTAAGTATTGCAACCCCCCCCCCAATGTATCCGGGAATCCAAAATTTGGCGGACCTCATACTCCTCCTTCTACTAAGATCGGTGGAGGAGGTTCAGGATTTGGTGGTCGGTTGGGGTCAGGATCTTTGGCTGGGACCAAGAGGGAACGATGGAACACGGGATGAATATGGAGGGGTGCAGGTAATTGTAGACGGAACGAAGTGGGCCATTTTGGTGAATAAATCTACGAAGACCAGGATGCAGGTAAACCCTTTTGAGCGGGGAAGATCCGTGAAAAAATCTAGGGAGACAGCATTCCAGGGACCAGAGGGTGTTGGCAAAGGATGCAACAGACCTGAGGGTTTAGCCACCACATCCTTTGCTCACCGACAAACTTCACAGGAACCCACATATCGGGCAACATCAGCACGGACCCGTGGCCACCAGAACTCTCTTGTGAGCAGATGCAGGGTTTTGTAAAGTCCAAAGTGTCCAGCAGGTAAAGAATCATGAGAGAGATGCAATACCTGGTTACGAAGGGGACCAGCAGGAACATATAACCTCCCTCGATGTAGTAATAACCCTTGTTGTGCAGAAAACTCTCCATGCTCCCCATTCTGAAGTTCTTGAAGACGTTGCTGAGTCCATGGATCTCGAGCTTGGGATTCCCGGATTTCTTCTGCCAAGCTGGGCCACAGATTCGTGGCTGCGAACACAGAAGGAGGCAAGATGGGTGCCACTAAGGTCTCTTTCACTGGTGCCGCATATTCAGGTTTTCTAGATAATGCATCAGCTTTCTTATTCTGAGCCTCAGGAATATACTTGATACGAAAATCGAACCGGGAAAAGAATAAAGGCCACTGGATTTGTCGCTGAGACAATCGCCGAGCTGTTTGTAAATGTTCCAGGTTTCTGTGATCAGTTAACACTTGCACAGGGTGTCATGCTCCCTCCAGGTAATGCCTCCATACATCAAAAGTTGTTTTGATGGCCAACAGTTCACACTCCCAGATCGTATAATTCTTCTCTGCAGGTTTTAATTGCCGAGAATAGTAGGCACAGGGACGCGGGGTTTGGGAGGGATCCTCTTGTTGAGATAATACTGCTCCCAGGGCAACACTAGATGCGTCAGCCTCCACTATGAACGGCAGTTGTGGATCAGGGTAGCGAAGTAAAGGCTCTGAGGTAAAGTGCGGGTTTTCAAGGTAGAGAAAGCCTTCTCTGCTTCTGGAGTCCACCGGAAAGGCTCTTTGGGATGAAGGAGACGGTTTAAAGGTGCAGCAATATCGGCGTAAGCAGGAATAAACTGACGGTAGTAGTTAGCGAAGCCAAGGAACTGTTGCAAGTCCTTACGATTTTGTGGTTGCTGCCATGACAACACAGCCTCTACTTTCTTGGGGTCCATGCGGATTCCCTGGGGAGAAATGCTATGCCCCAGGAATTCACCTTCTTCAATGTTAAACTCACATTTTTTCAGCTTAGCATAAAGTCCGTTCTCCCGAAGACGCTGTAAGACCTGACGAACATCTTGAACATGTTGAGCTGGATCAGCGGAGTAAATCAGAATGTCATCTAAATACACAATCACACAACAATCTAGGATATCCTGGAAAATGTCACTCATCATCCTCTGAAACACACTGGGTGCATTGGTCAGACCAAAAGGCATTACTAAATGTTCATATTGACCATACCGGGTCTGGAATGCAGTTTTCCACTCGTCTCCCTTACGGATACGTACCAAATTATACATCCCCCGAAGGTCCAGCTTAGTGTAACACTTAGCCCCTTTCAGCCGGTCCAAAAGTTCAGAGATTAAGGGTAAAGGGTACCGATCCCTAATAGTGATCTTGTTTAGTGCTCTATAATCATTACAAGGACGAAACTCCCCTCCCTTCTTCTTGACAAATATCACTGGTGCAGACAATGGTGATTTGGAAGGCCGTATGAACCCACGTCGAAGATTTTTATCTAGAAAAGCCCTCAACTCTTCTAATTCTGGTTCGGACATGGGATAAACTCACGCCACAGGAAGAGGTGCCCCAGGAATCAAATCAATGGCACAGTCATAGGGTCGATGTGGAGGTAGCTTGTCAGCCCCCTTTCCCTCAAATACATCTGCAAAGTCTTGGTATGCCTGAGGCAAGACAGGGTCAGATGTATCATGGGCAGATGCCAGTACAGTAGAGGAATGTTGCTTTGAACAAGGAACCTTGAAATATAATTCCCCTTGCACCCAATCCACCAGTGGATTATGAGCTCGCAACCAGGAAAGTCCCAAAACAAGAGGAAACCGGGGCATTCGGGTTACATTAAAGCTAATCTGCTCATTATGATCCATTACCTGAAGAGTAAGGGGACAGGTTTCCTGAGCTACCAGCCCAGAAGGAAGTAACCGACCCTCAATGGATTCTACTAACAAAGGAGTGTCCTTATTTTGTACTGGAATCCGATGGTACCGCACAAACCCAGCATCCACAAAACAGTGAGCCGCCCCAGAGTCTACCATAGCATACACCAGAATCTCCCAACCATCAGGGAGCCCTAGAGTCACAGGTATCAGAAAAGGTCCTTGAGGTGTGATAGTATTGCCTGGGAACCCTTCAAGGGGTTCCTTCAAGGATGGAGCTGCCCTTTTACTGCTGGAGAGATAGCAGCACTTACTGAGGAATGCTTCAAAGGGCAATTAGAAGCAAAATGTCCTCCTCCCCCACAGTACAGGCAGAGATGATGAAAGCGTTGTCTTGCCTTTTCCTCTGGGGTGAGGCGTGGTCGAGCAGCTCCCAGTTGCATAGGCTCTGGATCCACTTCACGGGCCTCCCGGGATTGCAGATGAGACACAGCTGGCAGAGGTTGCTGTTTGCAGTTCTGGCTTCGAGAGAGACGACGGCTTTCCAGGCGTCCATCTATTCTCAGACACAGGGTAATGAGTTCCTGCAATGTGTTTGGTTGTTCTACCCTGCAGAGTTCATCCAGCACTTCATCTGCCAAACCTTCCATATACTGAGAAATCAGTGCCGGCTCGTTCCACTGCAAATCCTGAGCTATCAAACGAAATGCAGTGGTATAATCAAACACTGAGTCTTTGCCCTGTTTCAAAGCTCTGAGTCTCCTGTTGGCGGTAGCAGCCTGCACGGGATTCTGAAAGGCTGAAGAAATATGGTTCAGGAAAGCCTGATAATTATCCAGCAAAGGTGAAGCACTGAGGAGTAAAGGAGTCGCCCATTTACCTGCCTGTCCCTTCAATAAACTGATGATAAAACAGACCTTAGATCTCTCAGTAGGAAATTCTTGAGCCCGTACCTCAATGAACAGCTTGCATTGAGCCAAGAATGCAGGGAATTCCACTAATTTGCCTTCAAACCGGTCAGGAGGCAGCAAAGGGCAATGAGGCTGTAATGATGCTGGAGCTTGCTGCAATTGAACAATTGCCTGTGACAAAAACAGTACTTGGTTTTGCAAAGCTTCCAGTGGAGTCATTCCAACAGCCCCCTCCTTCTCCATTCTGCTTGAATAAGTTTGGTGGGTGGGAGCAAACTGTCAAGCCCCGCACACAGAACACACAGCAAGCCAAGTTCAGTTCTTTGCCAGGAACTTTAGTTGTAATCCAGATAAAGTACAAAGTACAGTCCGAGTCAATCCAGAATAACTTACAGAGCCAAATGCCAAGTTCAAGGGAAACAGAGAAACGTCGTCAGGAAGCCGGTCCAAGGTCAAGAAACAGAGAACGCCGTAGTCAGAAAGCCGTAGTCAGGAAACAAAGTCAGGATAACACACAGGAACGTGGTGGCAAGGTAAGTGACGCGTTGCTCCCACAGAGGGTTCAGGGTAAACTTGCTAGCTTTATCCTAAAACAGGGAGCACACCCATATCTCTGGCAAGGCTCCTGCTAGAACTCAGGGCTTTCAGATCTAATTTTACGCCTATCATTAAAGATCCTTTCCCTAGCTGTCCTGTTAGTTCTCCTTTGCAGGATCCTGCTCCTAGCCCTTATAGGAGGAGGAGATGTGCCCTCAGCTGCGTCCTCAGACTCAGCTGCCTGCTGAGTTGAACTACATGGCTCCTCCTGCTGCTCTCCAGCATTTAACCCTTCACATTCGGGTTCCATGACAGGCAGGGTCCTGGCAGCAAGAATATCAGGCACCCAGTCAGAACTTGTTTCTCTCCATACAATGATACATGCTGCATTTCTATTCAGATTAGAATAATGAATCCTCAATCTGCATCTTCACCTATCAGTTAGCACATCAGTGTCTTCTAGAGATGGGCAGGAAACAAAACACAAATGCTATTTCATCATTTTCTGCTGAGTTCCGCTTCAGAAGATGGGCGGTATATAAGTGTAATAAATAGATAAATAATAAATAATTTTGCTATGTAACAAAACGGTAGGACGTGTTTCATTATGAAATGAAATGCCATTTTTAAATCTAGGAACAAAACGATTAATCTCAGAGGAACCAAAATTGTACGGTAGCTTCTTAGGACTTTTCGCTGTAAGCCCCCCCCCCCAAATTTGGAGAGGTTTGAGGTTCAGGGGGCTGAGTTATTGAACTCCAAAAGGGGTCCCCCAGGAGAAAATCATTTGTAATGAAGGAAACCACTTCAGGAAACTCCCCCTTTAGGGGGTGAGCTATTAGAGGCTTCCTGACTTAGAAATGTTTTTCTCCGGGGGGGTGTGGAGTTAATAACTCAGCCCCCTGAACTCCAAAATTCTTCAAATTTTTTGGGCTTACATCGAATGGTCAAAAGAAACTACAGTGAGATTTTGGTGCCTCTAGAATCCAGAGGAGCCATTAACAAATCATTTTGTTTTATTTCAGTCCCAAAATTCTTTAAAAATGTTACTAATGAAATGAAATGAAACTACTAAAGAAAAGGAATGAAATGAAATGAAACACTATATTTTCACTTTGTGCCCATCTCTAGTGTCTTCTTTTTTCAGTTGATACATTCCATCATTGTTGATGCCTTAGCAATATATTTTCCCACTGTAGCTGAGATTATAACATCTGCTCAGCCTTCCTATCTCCCATGCCATCTGAATCTAAATTCAGCTTGATTTTTAAATTGTGATGTTGTTGCTGTATTTTAATGTTATTGTTAATTTTTTCATTTCTTGGTTTTTGACTCCGTTGCGTGTTGTGATTATTATGTTTCTTTTTCTTTTTTTCTTTTCTTGGGAGGGCTTTGCAAAATCCAGACACTGCTCTTCTATTCATCCGTCTGACCTCTAGGAAAGTTATGTGCCTCCTCTTACACAACTATTAAAAGGAGCAGAAACTTATCCTCCATTCGTCCAATCTTCCTGCATTGGGTATGGTCACACAGGAAGCTAGATCACCTTTTGGAGAACTTGGCAGTCATGTGACATGCAGGTGATTGTGCTCCAACCCTGCTTCTTTCTGTGACAGTTGGAGGGTTTCCATTCAGTCATGGGGCTACTGCCCCGGAGGCTGGACTGGAGCAATTCCCTGGCAGATGGAAGGGTTGCTTTCAGAAAGATGGCTGCCTACAAAGCAACTCTTTCTGATGTGATCACAGCCACGTGCCTTTGCAGCTGTCTGATCTCACCCTGAGCTTATTAGGTTTTGGAATAGCAATTTCCTATGTTGACTGTAACCAAATTTTGCTTCTTAAAATGCTTTTTGTTGGTCTTTCCTGTTTCAAAACATTAATGAATAACTACATTTTGTTATTCCTCCGTGACACATAGCCACCTGCATTTCCAAGGCGGGGCCCTCTTCTTTCCTCTTACGTCTTTCCCAGCTTCAAAGCAGTTTAGACAGTTTGTAACTCACCATCTGTTAGACATTTGAAGATACGGGACCCAGTGCTTGGAAACGGCAGGAAACTGCAACCAACAGACGGAATGTTGTCATTTTTAGCCGGAAAACAGCTGTCCTTGCCATCCTCCCTGCCAACCATTTTTTCTCTAAAGAGAAGTCAAGGAAACATGTTACAGTGACAGCGCTCCCCTTTTCAAAATTATCTGCACGGTTAATGCTCAGAAAAGAGAGAAAGGAGGCCTGCTTGCAATGGGGGTGCTGGCATCGTACAAAAGCATGGAGAAGAAACTGAGATTTTATTAATATTTTTAAAAGCATAACTGCATGGAAAGGCTCTGCAAGTATCAGTAGATAAGCAGCCATGTTGATCCCATTGGGGAGCATTGCTACTTTGGTAATTTGGCAATCCACAGCTGTTTTTAATCCAAATGACTTGTTCAGTGTGAATGAATATTGCAAACATTTTTGGCCACTATATTCTACTGCTATGAAAAATCCAGTTTCCACAAAATTCTAGAATTCTAGGACTCCAAGGGCCACTGAGTTCCTCCTCCTATCAAAGCTAACACTAAAGCATATCTGGAGAGTCCCACCTTCCAAGATAGACCATTCCTTTTCAAACATGTCTTACTGTCAGGAACTTTTTCCTAATGTTTACTGGAATCTCCTTTCTTGCCTGTGAAATGCATTGGTTCAGTCCCTGTGTCCTAGAGCTACAAAAAGCAAGCTTACTCCATCTTCTGTGAGTCAGCCCTTCAAATAGTTGAATGCAATTGAATACCACCTCTCTTCTCCAAGTTGAACATACCCAAGTTCCTCAGTCATTCCTCGGGAGACTTCATTTCCAGATCTTCTACCAGCTTGGATACCCTCCCCTGGATGCCTGGAAGTCTTAGAATTTTACTAGAATGCTCATCCCATCTATGTCCTCCATTGAGATGCAATAATATGTCTTCTTTCTGCTTTCTCCATAGAAATGTGTGTACACATTGGTACCTGTGTTCAGAAGGGTGGACTTTGGCTACATTTAGTATCTAAAGTACAAATGTGTTATGTATTTTGTTTATCCACTTCTTTTGTGTGTATCTCCCCTTGATGAATGTTTATTTACAGTTTTCCAATATCTTTATTTCCAGTTTGTATTTGGTATATCTTCCTAATTACAGGAAATGGAAATCTATGTGCACTCTTTCACAGATAGGCCACAAACTAGAATTTATTTTAAAAACCAATTAATGGTTTTCTTGTTCACCCTTCCTTTTATAAAATTCTTCTTCACAACCTTGCGGAACACATACTTATCCTCCATGACAGAAGAAGGACTGCATCATCTCTTTTTATTTTTTTTCTTGCAAGGAGAGACTAAACAAGAATGTGCAGCACCTTGATTATAAAAGGCATAACTATATTATTGAAGTTGCAATGAAGAATCAGCACAAGTAACTTCAACACACATGATGCCACCAGCATATCCAGTTATTAGGATGCATTCATCTTACATGTTAGTCCTTAAGAAATAAAAAAGTTCCCTTTCCAGTTTTCCTACATCATCTTGTGGTAACATAAATCTGAATATTAATATCAGCCAAACTGTAGATGGAATTCTCTTCTCCTCATCAAGTATTCAAGTATGGGGAATAAATATCCTCCATTTATAGAAAGGGTAGGAGGTTTTGAAGGATCCAAAAAATTAATGGTGTTTTGGCTTTAAAATAAATTAATGGTGTTTTGGCTTTGTATAACAAAGACGAGTTTTGCACAGAAAACAAATTACACGAATTAAGGAGATCTTAATAGGTAATATTTTTACTGTTCTTATGGGAATTCCCCAACGATTTTCGGCAATGGTAATCACCTATTTTTTGGAGGTATAATCCCAAACAGCATTTATGTAAACTCTAGAATAGATATAGCCTCTCTTTTCTGAAGGAACAGCCTAATCATGGAAGAGCACAGGCTTCATCACTAGAAACTCTCTGGTCACTGTTGAGCATTTCTGTTGAGAAGGCCAGCAGCTTCATATCAGTGGAGAAGATTAAAGAGGAAGAAACTGTTAAGCAGCCAAACGTAGGACAGCCTCAGTTTCAACATTTTTCCTCTAGAAATCATTCAGGCCTACTTACTTACTTACTTACTTACTTACTTACTTACTTACTTACTTACTTACTTACTTACTGGACTTTTATACCACACATCTGGCAACAAGGCCACTAATACTACTAATGTTGGTTGTTGTTGTTCCGTCGTTCAGTCATGTCCGACTCTTCGTGACCCCATGGACCAAAGCTCGCCAGGCCTTCCTATCTTCCACTGCCTCCTGGAGTTTGGTCAAATCCATATTCGTTGCATCGATGACACCGTCCAACCATCTCATTCTCTACCGTCCTCTTTTCCTTTTGCCTTCAATCTTTCCCAACATCAGGGACTTCTCCAAGGACTCCTCTCTCCTCATGAGGTGGCCAAAGTACTGGAGCCTCAGCTTCAAAATCTGTCCTTCCAGTGAACATTCGGGGTTGATATCCCAAGAAAATTCCATGGAGAGAAACTAATATTGGTAGCATTCAACATATTGCTGAAGTAGGGATGGAAAGATTGTTTTTTTACTATATCCTTCATTCTTGTCAATTTAGGCTGTCTCAACTGTATACAACTTCTTGATGAGGAATTTCCAAACACTTTTTAACCCAACATGTGAAAATGAAAGAATGAACACTATTGTTTCCTTATTAAGATCTCCTTAATTTGTGTAAATTTTTTTCTGTGCAAAATTCATTTTTGTTATAGAAAAAAAAGCACTCACAGAAGAAGCATGGAACTGGCTTCTATTTGCATAGATAAGGGCAAAAATGTTTAATACTTGTAATCTTTAAAATCCCCATTTGAATTAAGTTACTACCATTCTGTACAAATTGTGGTATTTGTGTTAAAATGTTATTTGCACAATTGTGCCAAATAGGAGTAAAACAGTTTTTCTCAGGCTCTGTTTTTGTTTTTTTGTCAAGAACACCCTGAAAATGCCCCAGCCTCTAGTGGACAAGCAAAGCAAAGTTTTAAACCACTATGCTTTCTGCATCAAAACTTTTCATGGTATGACCAAAATCCAGCTGTAAATTACAACTAGAATAGATCCGCTGAATCAATGGAAGCTACATAGGTCTTTGTTTATTCAATGAATCCTCTCTGATTCCATGGGAATACTCTTGCTACAACTAGATGCCAGATTTCAGTTTATCTGTATTTTATTACATGCCACACAGGAACACTTCTTTAATTAGGTACACTTCTTTAATTAGGGTACCTATATGGGCATTTGCCCCTCTGTTTGGTCTGTTTGGGAGGGGTTGCTAATTCCCTAGAGGACAGAATGAAAATCCAAAATGACCTTGACAGATTAGAGTGCTGGCCCAAAGCTAATGGAATGGGTTTCAACAGAGGGAAATGTAGGGTGCAACATTTAGGTAAAAAGAATGAATTGCACAGATATAGGATGGAAGACACCTGGCTGGTGATAAGAATAAGATTAGTCTAAAAAATAGTTATTGATTGTTTTTCTTTGTAAGTTGCCAATGCACCATTATAAATTGTAAATGCATCATTGGTGGTTCATCAAAATTGCCACGCTGAGTTAGTTATATAGCAAAGGTTTATTAAAGACAGATAGAAATATATCATAGACAGTACAGAACATAGGCAGTACAAAGAATGGGTTAGCTTAGGATCCGAGCACAGCATGGCCTGACGGCCTTGCTGCTCTCTGGACTCTTACAGTAGGTTAGTCTAAGGGATCCTAGGAGCAGCACGGCCAGAGGCCTTGCTGTCCAGGACTCTTACAGTACAGAAAGTAAGTTAGTTTAAGAGATCCTAGGAGCAGCATGGCCAGAGGCCTTGCTGTCCTGGACTCTTACAGTAGGTTAGTCTAAGGGATCCTAGGAGCAGCATGGCCAGAGGCCTTGCTGTCCTGGACTCCGAGTGATGGTTTTCCGTGGTCTTTTATACTCTTTTGCATGATGTGGTGACGTATTTTAGTACGCATACAAGTGTTTGTTTATGTTGGCCTATGCCCATCTGGATGCCCACCAAAATGACTTTATCCTATTTCAGGTTGGTTCCTTATAACTGGCCAACTGCCATATTGCCGGCCAGCCAACTTTCTGGTGCCATGGATAATGTCAACATTTCTATGTGGTTTTGCTATCTTGTCTCCTGCCTGAGATCTTCGCCCACGGTTGCCAAGTTCCCAGCTATGACGCCAAGCCCGCTGGTTCAATTTGACCTTATGCCCTGTGAGCTCATTTGGGTCTATTTTTGATTTTGAGGAATGTTAACCCGTTCCTATCACTGGAAAGATAGTACCTGTGAAAGGGATCTGGGACTCTTGGTGGACCACAAATTGAACATGAGTCAGCAGTGTGATGCGGTGGCCAAGAAAGCCAACACGATTCTTGGTTGCTTCAACAGAAGCATCGTGTCTAGCTCAAGGGAAGTGATAGTACCACTCTGTTCTGCTCTGGTCAGGCCCCACCTGGAGTACTGTGTCCAGTTCTGTGCACCTCAATTTAAAAAGGATGTTGACAACCTCGAGCGGGTGCAAAGGAGGCTGACCAGGATAGTTGAAGGTCTTGAAGCTATGTTTAAATATTTGAAAGGATGTCATATTGAAAAGGGAACCAGTTTGTTTTCCATGATTTCACAGACTAGGACTCAGGGCAATGGTTTCAAACTGCAGGAAAAGAGATTGTATTTGAACATTAGGAAGAACTTCATGATGGTTAGAGCTGTTTGGCAGTGGAATATGCTTCCATGAAGGGTGGTGGAGTCTCCTTCTTTTGAGGTTTTTAAGCAGAGGCTGGATGGCCATCTGTTGGAAATATTGTGATGGGGGTTCCTGAATGGCAGGGGGTTGGACTGGATGGCCCTTGAGGTCTCTTCCAACTCTATGATTCTATGATTCTTTCTTCAGCTCTTCGGCTGACTCTTGGGCTTGAATACAGAGATGTGCACCACCCCTAGAGTTTGGACACGACTAGCACCACCCCTAGAGTCAGACACGACTAGCACGCATATGCGGGGGGGGGGACCTTTACCTTTAACTCTTTTTTTGTCCTGTCAGTGGACAGGCTGATTCATATGCTGATTACTTTTTCAGAGTTATAAAATACCATTCCTGTCTACTTCTTCCTTGGTACAAAATTGTTTTCCTTAATGTTGGGCTCTCAAGAATCATTCCTATCTTCAGAGAGGGCTTGTCAAACTACAGGAAAAGAGATTCCATTTTAACATTAGGAATAACTTTATGATGGTTAGAGCTGTTTGGCAGTGGAATATGCTGCCACGGCAGGTGGGGGAGTCTCCTTCTTTGGAGGTTTTTAAGCAGAGGTTGGCTGGCCATCTGTCAGTAGTAGTCCTGTGATGGGAATTCATGCACGGCAGGGGGTTGGACTAGATGGCCCTTGAGGTTTCTTCCAACTCTATGATTCTATGATTGTCAACAAATTACACTTCTGCTCTAGATCCAGGGTATGTTCCAAATGTATAATTTAAGGCTTGACTAAACAGCTCAATTTGATAGGATGGGATTGGACTAACCTAAGGTCACATAGGCTGATACTTCACGTCCCTCTCGCTGCAGTTCGCGGCCCTGCTGGAGACCGGTTCGAAGGAACGGAACCTCATGTCCTTGTGTGGTCAATCTGAGTTTGAAGGAACAGAACCTCACATCCTTGTGGGGTCAATCTGAGTTAGAAGGAACAGAACCTCACGTCCTTGTGGGGTCAATCCGAATTCACCCCGACCACGCCCCCTGAACTGCGCTCCAAGTGGGGTGAGAGATTCCCGTCCTGGAGCTTGGGAATCTTTTCAATCCGCTTCTCAATCCATGTTGAAAACCAATTTCAACACGGAGGCAAGTTCTCCTCGGCTCGAGGAAGGACATGAAGTAACTATCATAGAGGTCCAGTATGTCATGTAGTGCAATCCTTGCATCCACATGGCATGCACACCTTAAATGACCCCCATTTGGTCCCACTCTCTTTAAAGAAAACAAACATACAAAAAGCCTCTTTGTTCCTACTTGTCTCCTTCCTCTCTCTGGGTGGAAGCTTTTCATTTTCATTTTCATTTTTGTTATTTTCTAAAAGGTACAGCACAGCATCACTTCCTAATAGGCTCTTTAAAACAAACAATAATGCCATTGTGACCAACCTTCCGCCTCCTCCTTCTAAATATAAATTCTAGACATTGAATGTTTCCACTTGTAAAGCCTGTACTCTGCCCTCAAACTGTGAGATGCCTCAATGTAGGAGCAGAAGTATTTAATTTTCCAGTACCATTAACGAAGCTGTCTGTTCAAGCCACATAATCATATTGAGAATACAGCAAACACCACTTTTATTTAGTCTCAGTAGTCTGAGATTTAATATGTGCTTAGTGTGCTGAAAAACCAAAAATGGAATAGTCCTAACTACACCTTTTTAAAAAAGAGGGACGTGGTGGCTTAGTAGGCTAGAGCGCTGAAAGCTGTCGGCTACAAAATTGGCAGTTCAGTGGTTCAAACCCCAGGTGCCACGCAGTGGAGTGAGCTCCCGCTGTTAATCCCAGCTCCTGCCAAACTAACAGTTCGAAAGCATGTAAATGCAAGTAGATAAATAGGTACCATCATAAAAAGTGGGAAGGTAAAACCGTTTTTCCTTGCAGCCATGCCTGCCACATGGCCACAGACTTTTCACAACACTGGCCCTTTGGCTTGAATACAGAGATGAGCACCACCTCTAGAGTTGGACACAACTAGCACACATGTGCAGGGGGGGGGAACCTTTACCTTTACCTTTTTTACACCTTAAAAATGAGTAGTCTGACAGGGAGCCACAAAGGTGCAGCTTGGATTGGCACTTATGTCATGTGGTTACTGGTACAAGGAGTGAATCAGCCTGTCCATTGAGAGGACCAACAAAAGGTAAAGGTAAAGGTTCCCCACACACATGCATGCTAGTCATGTCTAAATCTAGGTGCAGTGCTCATCTCCGTATTTGAGCCGAAGAGTCAGCCGAAGAGCTGAAGAGAGAATCATAGAATCATAGAGTTGGAAGAGACCTCAAGGGCCATCCAGTCCAACCCTCTGCCATTCAGGAAACCCCATCACAATATTTCCAACAGATGGCCATCCAGCCTCTGCTTTAAACCCCCCCCCACAGAAGGAGACTCCACCACCCTTCATGGCAGCATATTCCACTGTCGAACAGCTCTAACCGTCATGAAGTAATTCCTAATGTTCAAATGGAATCTCTTTTTCTGTAGTTTGACAAGCCCTCTCTGAATGATTCTTGACAGCCCAACACTAAGGAAAACAATTTGTACCAAGGAAGAAGTAGACAGGAGTGGTGTTTTATAACTCTGAAAAAGTAAACAAGGAACTCATTTTTAAAAAAGAGAAAGTCTTTCTTTATAGAACATTTGAACAAATGAATGCACTAATCAGAAGCACAGTGGCTTTGTAGAAGCCATATTTGAAAACAAGTATTTTTATTATAGTCCTCAATTTCACCCTATCATACTAACACAGAGCTTTCCACTTTAGATAACCAGCTGGAAAATTATTTCACCTTGAATTCCTGGTCTTTGGTTATAAATGTGCCAAGCTTTATATGCTGGGTGTAAATTTTTTATATCTCTCTTTCAGGCTGTCTTAACCAAGCCATTGTGCTATTTATAAGCCAGGAGAAGTAGATTATTATTGTGCATCATCCTTTCATTACACCTCTTCCTACCTACAGAAGAGATTTTTAGAATGGATGCCTAACTCGAAGTTCTGATTGCTTTATTTTTGCATTCAAAAACAAAGAGCATGAAACAAATAGGTTCCAGTCTGTTGAACCTAAAACAATTTCCCAGATTGAACAATGATTCCTGCTTTGATTTGGAATTCTGCATCAAGTGGAGGACTGGATTGGATGGCCTTATAGGCCCATTCAAAATCAATTTTTCTATAATTCATTCATTCTGTGATTTGAAAGAGATGTGAGGTGAATGCAATCTTATGTTCATTCTTTGTCCACAGCTGTCATAATCTGTCACCATTGATTTTGCTGTCTAGAACTGTGGGGCATTTCGGTTCAATATCACCAGGAAGGGCAGAATTTGGGCAATTCTAAGGTACATTCATCAAAATGTTTATAATTTTTCTGTGCTCTGTTATCCATATACTGTTTGATGCTTCCATTTTCTAAAAAATAAATTGGAAAAATTCTTGTTCAGATATCATGTCATGTGGTTCAAAACACTTCAAGGTCCTCCTGATTGATCAGATGCTGGAGAGCCACACTGAATGAAATTTAACAGGGATACGTCCCAAGAAAACAGACAGTTACAAGATGCGGGATACCTGGCTCACCAGTACTACAAGGGAGAAGGATCTTGAAATTCTTGTAGTTCATAAACTGAAGATAAGCCAACACTGGGATGTAGCTACAAAAGAGGCAAGTGCAACTTTAGACTACACTGACAGAAGTAGCATTTCCAAATCCCCTGAGGTGAGAAATCTGGACAACCACCTGGCAGATATCTTTGACGCATTAGAGATGGGCACGAATTGAAACGGGGGGGAATTTTGTGCCCATCTCTAATTTGCATTCCTGCATGAAGCAGAGGGTTGTTTCGTTTCATTCTGTGATTCTTTTTGTTTTGTTTTAAGGAGTTTGGTGGACCTTGTTTTGTTTTACTATTACATTTGTTTTTGAATGAATTTTTGATTGGGATTGAAAATCATTTTGATTGATTTGATTTTGTTATTGTGATTTATTTGTTTTTTAAAATAATTTAAAAATAAAATATTTTTATCCCACCTTTCTCCTTCAAAAGAACCCCAGATGTTTTACATCATTAAAATGTAGGTGGACATAATCTCATATTTTTTTTCAGTCTGGGTTAGATTTGTAACAGATTCCCCAGCCTTATCTGTTATCATTGCCCTCTGGTTGATTTTCTTGACAAGAAAAAACACTGCCACACAGCCAGATTCAGCCCAGATGGTGCTGTGTGCTGCATAGGTCAGAAAAATAGACATGTGGGCATACACACCATTGCCCACACTGCTTGGATTACTCTCAGCATTATTTTCCACATAGCAGAAAAAGTTTTGAGATGGCATGAAGTTCTAGAAATAGAGGTATATGTGAAATGTTCCATAGGATCCCAATGTTTCTTGCAGGGGCTTGAATGAAAGCAGGACTCTTTGCACAAACGGCATGAAATTGCACCCCACATGATGGGGCTTAATTGCCTGGACTCAGCTCCCTTTAAAGGCAGTGAGCCAAGTCTTTGCCTTCCTCTTGGTTCGAGCTGATGAACATCCCACCCACCAGCCCTAGAGGTAATGAGAATGAGCCTTGCTGGTTGCTTCGGGTCCGGATGAGATTTTTTGACTATTCACCTGATTGGCCTGTGGTGGATAGTGTGTTTTCGCCCCTCCCTTTCTCTTACCTGCGTAAGTAAGGCTGTTCATGCTACTATGGCCACAATGGCAGGTAGTGCGAGATTCCTAGTAGTTGGTGAGTTCATGGTAATGGTTCCAACAACAAAATGGGGCAGCCTGTTAAGTTCAGGTTAACAGTTCAAGTGAAGCATTAGATGAGTTGTAACAAGATATCAGCTGGTTATAAATTTAATTTTGGCTGCCCCGTGGGGAATTTGTCCCTGTCAACAAAAATTGATGCTGTAAGTAAAACATCTGGGATAAATATATACAGTAATACCTCAGATAATGAATGCCCCTGATAATGAGTTTTTTGGATAATGAATCGCAATTTCCAGGTATAGGGCTGCCTCGGATAATGAATTTTCCCTATGGGCTGCTTCGGATAACAAATCACAATTTCTGGGTATAGGTCTGCCTCGGATAATGAATTTTCCTATGGGCTGCCTCGGATAACGAATTTTCCTATGGACTGCCTCGGATAATAAATTTTCCTTATGGGCTGCCTCAGATAACAAATTTCCAGCATGCATCAGTAAAAAATAGTTATCCTTGACTGCATCATACCTGTACCTTTAATGTGCCCTTTATAAAGAGTTTTGAGCAAAAAACAGGTGTCTGTGTCATTTTCCTAGGCTCTGGAATGAATTAATTTGTTTCCCATTCATTCCTATGGGAAACCACATTTCAGATAATGAATTTTTTCCGATAATGCATTGCCTTGGAGAACAAATTAAATTCGGTATCCGAGGTACCACTGTACTCACCATTAATTGCTGTGAATTATGACTAACTGGGTTTTATCACAGGTTCACTTGCACTACGGGTGCCGCCCCCCATATTAGTTAATATTTTTAAAAGGCTTTAATAAAATTGTGGCCCGATTTATACTCCAACAACTTTGTGCCATCTCTTTATTGTGGGGCTGGGATTGCAAAGCTATTCCTGCATGCTCGTGATTGATCCTCTCTGCCTTCACAGGAACGAATGTGAAGGAAGACAGAACAAATGACACACAAAACTCCAGAGATGATTCTGCAAGAGCCCATGGAAATAACTAGCCCCTCTGATTTATAGTGCCAAAAAGCTGGCTGGCTGTTATGTTGCACCTCCTAGAGTTATAGATGAGCATAACATTATCTGCAATAATTTCAGTTTAGTATAAGTTTCAGACACTTCTATTGATAGCGCTGCATCCTTAAAATGTAGTTGTAATAGAAAGTAGTCTAGGAATCACATCCTGGTTGACAGGCTTATTGTTTGAAAATGGTCTTTGAGATTCCAACCTCCCTCAACAAGGAAGTTTTGTGACTCATTGCAAAGGAAGCTTCAGAACAGACTGAGCAGTTCCACTTCAACTAGCCCACCAGGCTTTAATGACTGGCTTTTTAAACAGTCTCAGGAATCTTTCAAGACATCTTTCCACCCTCACCCCCACTTCTCCCAAGTTATTTGAATTTCTATAGAAACATACATTTTTCTTAACCGTGGTGACTGATTGTGTTTACTGAGATTATTCAGATGCTGAATGGGGTGCAAAGTGTTATAATTTTTAGCACACCATTTCAAGGTTGCTTATAAATTAGCTACCTCTTGGTTTCCTTAACTGATAGTCACTGAATTCTGTAATCTTGCAATTAGACATGGGCACGACCAGAAAAAATGACGTTTCGAGTTTTTGTTTGTCAGAACGGGTCCGTTTTGGGTCATTTCCGTTTGTCGCGAAATTTTTCAAAAATTTGTCGTTTCCGTTTGTCGTTTGTCGTTTCCACCGCGATTTAGCGCGATTTGACTTCCCAGAGCATAGGGGTGTCCCGCAATCAGGGGCGGCACTAGGTGTTTTTGCGCCCTAGGCGGCGGGCGAGGCGGGGGGCAGGCGAGTGGGTGTGCGGCGGCCACAGGCGGGCGAGTGGCCGGGCGGCAGCACGGGCCGCAGGCGGGTGGCGGCACAGGCGGACGGGCGAGTGGGCAGTTAGGATATTACTTAGGATAGAGATTCTGTTCTTGGCTTGCACCCCAAATTTAAACAAATAAAGTACAACAATGGCTGAAATTTAGTACAGTGGTACCTCGTACAACAGCTGCCTAGATGCCCTAAGCACATCTGATCTTGACTGATTTTGAAAGCTAAGCAGGGTTGGCCCTAGTTAGTACTTGGATGGGAGACCACCAGGGAATACCAGGTGCTGTAGGTGCCTGGAGGAGGAACTAGCAAACCACTCCAATATTCCTGCCAAGAAAACTCCATGGACATGGGGTCACAAAGAGTCAGTCACGACTGTAACAACACAACACAGGGAGGACACCCAAGAGTACAGGCTGGCCTTCCTAGATTCTTTAGGGAAAGGGTTGCCTGACAGTGGCCTGGGAATAGAGATTTATATGAAACTCACCCCACAGATCAGTGCTTACTATTAAACTCCCACCATCCATTACAACACAAATTAGGCGTCATCAGGACTCTAGATCACAGATCGAAGATCATTCCCACCTGCACAGAAGCCAAGAAGAAGAAAGAGAGACAGCACTTAAGGCCTGTGGATATCCAAAGTGGGCCTTCACTGTCCCTACTCAGAAACACAATGGATCAGCCTCAGACGCAGTGCCAACGGAAGAACCTGGTCATTCCTTACATGGCTGAAGTGTCTGAAAAGCTGAAAAGGATTTTTGGTAAATCTATATCCCTGTTTACTTCAAACTCACAAACACACTAAGGCAGAGACTAGTCCACCAAAAGGACACAACACCAAAAACACTAGGAACAATATAGTATATGTGGTCCAATGCAGTGAGAAGTATGCAGACCTCTACACTGGAGAAACTAAATGGCCATTAAATAGGAGGATGGCCCAATGTAGGAAGGGCAACAGCTCAGGACCAGAAACAGCAATGTACTTCCATTTGAAGGACAAAGAGCGTTCATTCAAAGATGAGGATGTACAAATAGCAAATACTAGACAGAGAAGATAGGTGGTTTGAGAGAGGGGTCAGGGAAGCCATTCATGTGTGTATTGAAAACCCCTCTCTCAACAGACTCAGACACAATCTGTTTGTCACTTATGAAGCTGTCCTTCATCAATCCCCAGACAATTCAGAAGCAGCTCACACCTCCACCATCAAGGTCATAGCTAGCATCCCATACTTAACGGGTTTTGGGAGAGGTTGCATAGGTGGGACTTTCATGCACCCTAGGTCATTGTCTACCTAATGGGCCTATTCAGGACATTGTCCAATTTATGAGGCTATTCAAACCAGGGTGATGTGAAATCAAGGTGAACTATAAATTGGAGTCCTCACTACTAACTTTCCTCAGACTGATGAAGTTGCTTGGATGAGCAGTGAAATGTTTCGATCTCTCAAGAAAAGAGGTCAGCTTCCAGATAAACTGTCCTGGATGACTGAGAATCTTCACATGCCTATTTTTAGTAGTGATTTACTTTAGCATAGTAAGTTAAAGCAGGAAAGTTAAAAGCAACAGGAAATTGCTCACCATCCTAATTGGCAAGAGCACAAATGGAGACTCTTGTTGGATTTGAATGAAGCCCGATTAGAATTTGCATCCCTCATACATCTGTGCCTATGAAAAGCACAGATATCTGTTTTTTGTAGTACATCTAGATACCTTTCGAAACAGAAATGATTCTAGATGTACTACAACTTCCATAATCCCTTGTCTGCCATGGTGAATGGCTAAAGTATACAGAAGGTTGTAACCCAACAACTGTCATTTCCAAACTCTAATGTAAATGATGTGATAGAGAAAACACAGTGGGGCTTTTGTTTGGAAGCTAATAATATTTTGCTGATACAAGTCCCTTAGGTCTGAACTATGATAACCTAACTCATGAAAATGCCTTGAAACAGAGCTCTGATGTATTTTCAGAAAGGAATGACCACTATTTTCCATCAAGATGAGGATAGCATTTACTACAGTTCCATAACCTCCAGCATGTCCACAATTCAGTTTTGAGAAAAAATCCATGAAATTGTTAAATCTGTATCTTTATCTCTGTTTATTCAATGTGAAATCAATATCAGCCTTTCCTTGTGTTAAGACTTTGGGATTTGACCCATAGTGAAGTATGTTATTGCATCTTGATACAGAGGCTCAAAAAACTCAAACTAATAAACACACATACAAAATCTAATCAAGAAATTCCTATTTTAGGCTTGTGCAGGCACATTCCTATTTTAGGCTTGTGATGACATTCTCTGGGTTTTTTTATTCTCTCTCAACAAAACACAATATTTGATCAAAGGCAGACACACTTGAAGCTGACAACTTGACTCTACCTTTAGCTCTGTTTTGTTTTGTTCGTGTGTTTTGAAAATGACTATAGCAGTTACAAACAATGCATTGTGTATACAAGATAGTTACACAGTACAGGTTCTGATAAACTGAGCATGTATGTACTGTGGTTTTTACCTCTAGAGCAGAAAAAATAACCCTCTGCACATTGTTGATCATCAGCTTCACAGGTGGAGGCAATTTTCTAAACTCAGTAGCCTAAGCGGTACAACTCTGTACATGCACACACAAACATAAATTCCAATTGTGCAAAACCGGTGTGCTTCCAAGTTCCATGTAAATGAGCATAAGATTGCAGATTCGTGTCTTTTAACTCTTTATATAATTTGTTTATCTCTAATAATTTGGGTTGTCACTGTAAGAGTAACATGAGTTAAAGTGCTAGAGAGCTCTCTGTTTGAGGTATTTGGTTTGCAGAGCTGGAGGCTGGAAGTTTGGTTCCCTCATTCTGCTTCCTTGTCTGTTCTAGAAGACTCTGCCTTTGCATCCATTTTGCATATTTAGTAGCTGAAGCTATAACTTAAGACATGAGCATTAATGACATGTTTCCCATCTGTTTCACTGGGAAATTCTAACTTCTTCCCATGATAGCTGTAATGGCTGCAAATTGAGGGTCAAAATGAAAGAATATTTATGCTATACTGTGATACTGGATTGCTTCCTTTTGGTTCTTTCTTTCTTTCTTTCTTTCTTTCTTTCTTTCTTTCTTTCTTTCTTTCTTTCTTTCTTTCTTTCTTTCCTTCCAGATAACTTGGGCTTTTTGCATTTAAAAGAGAATTATTCGTAAGGAGGGAAAGATAATTAATTCTTCAGACCTGGTATTAACATTTCCCAAACTGCTATATTATACAGCTCAAAATTTGCTTATATCTTTTCTTTTCTTTTCTTTTCATGGGGAAGCAGGAGTCTTGAGACAAGCACTTCCCTGTTCTTTGCCTACCCAAGCATATATGTTATTTTTTTCTTGGCCACACATATTCTGCTTCTCTTATTTAAATTCTCCTGTCTTTCTTTAACTAGGTGCACACAATTGACTCATTGACAATTCCAAGCACACCTGAGCACTTCTTTCTTAGCACACATCCATAGAGACTCAGCAAGCATGTGTGTGTTTTAGGGTTCTTTGGCAAACAGTGCCAGGGGGGAGATACACAGAACAGTTGTAATCTAAGTTAATATCCTCTTCCCCTTCATACACACACACACACACACACACACACACACAGAGAGAGAGAGAGAGAGAGAGAGAGAGAGAGAGAGAGAGAGAGAGAGAGAGAGAGAGAGAGAGAGAGAGAGAGAGAGAGAGAGAGAGGGAGGGAGAGGGAGAGGGAGAGGGAGAGAGAGAGAGAGAGAGAGAGAGAGAGAGAATAATTTGGTTTTGTAAAATCAACTTTAACTTGAAGGATTGCTGTGGGAATTAGCTAAGTTTCAACTCAGTTCCTTACATTAAAAAAAACCTCATTCAGAGCCAAACCTCATTTGCCCCCATGTCTTGAGGGCATTCAATCACGCCCGGCAAAAGATCCCCAGTTAACACTGATACGGCCATTTTTAGATCATTTAGTAACTTTCCAAGCACACAATACATAGCCAGGATCAAGTGATTTTCCCAGCCAGCATTTTACAGTATTTCCAAACAATTCCCCTTTCACTGGTAAGGTTGCTTTATTTTGTACTGAAAATAAATAACTTCATTTCTTATCATTTCAACCTGAGTGAACATTGCTGTGGATTTATTTTCTTTGCAGAGGGGTTGGGTTTGGGGGCATTGTGCCCACTTCATGACCACTGCACTTGCACTTTTTAAAATAATAATTTTTATTTTAAGTATATACAGTGGAGCCTCTTTGTTTGTATACGGTTTGTATAACATAAAATCTGTACAACATAAAAAAATTTCGTTAAAAATTTGTTTAACAGAATCACCTATGGGGCAAATCCGTACAACATAAAAATGGTGTCGATTAGGGATTACTCCATTTTCAATGCATTCCTATAGGAAATTTGTATATAGGAAAATTTGCTTAACAGAATTTCATTTGGAACAAATTAATTCCTTTATACAAGGTACCACTGTATTAACAAATCAGCAGTACCAACATGGATACATTGCTCAGAAGGAGACAGCTCAAAAGAGACAAGCTCCTCCTTCCCATGCAGGTAAAAGAGAGCTTGAGGAGAGGTGTTTGTTGCTTTGAATTTTAAATAAAAGAGGATTGCATCTCCTTTCTTTCTTTTTAATCCTGCTCTTCACAACACTTGGTATGTATTTCAAAACCTACTTCCTTCTCCCAATGCTGTGGAAAAGGCTTGTAAAGTATTGTGCTGTTGATTTTCTTCCTCTGGAAAGGAGTTGGGTAAAGGAGGGGATGGAAAGAAGAAGGAGGAGAGAAGGTTCATACCTCTCTATTGCACCACTGATGTATAACGGATGAGCCTTTTTGCCACAAGAAACAATAGAGAAAATGAATGGATACAAAATTAAGAGTAGTGTAGTCTGCTATAATGGTTCAGATAGAGAGAACATAAGAATATAACATAAGAACATAAGAAGAGTCATGCTGGATCAGGCCAAAGGCCCATCTAGTCCAGCTTCCTGTATCTCACAGTGGCCCCACCAAATGTGTCTGTGAGTGTACAAGACTAGATATCTGTCTCCTGATACAACTCCCCTGCATCTGGCCTTTGAAGCACCCAGTTTTAAGCCTGGAGATTACACACCTCCATCATGGTTTGTAACCTGTGATGGCCTTTTCCTCCAGGGATCTGTCCAATCTCCTTTTGAAGGCATCCAGGCCAGATGCCATCACCACATCCTGTGGCAGAGAGTTCAACAGACTAACAACAGTCTGTTGTACATATATAGTTTGTTCTCATGCTCCTGGCCCTCAATTTGACACACAGTCATACACTCAGCAATTTCCAAAACATTCCATATATATATTCTGGTTCTTTTCTCACATGTAACTGGGCCTTTAGACTGCTCTCTGCTGATCATTCTAATGATCTAGGATTATTCAAAGGACTGAAGACAGAAAGATTGCCCTCACTCAGTATTGGCTTTGTTTATCTTCAGATACATCATTATCCATACAGCCAGACTTCATTAGTTACACAGCATGGTGATGCCACCTTGTCCTTTATTTGTTGAGTCTGGCCATATGAGTAAATGAAGAAGAAAACACAAGAATATTTGGTGCTGAGGAAGCCATTCAGATGCAAAACAATGGCAGAAACTTGGATTGGATGGTGACATAGTGAACGTTCTCAAAATACAATGGTGACTTGGGAAACAGAGCAATTGTTATCAACCTAAAAACTGCAATTAGAGAACACTCAGCATAGCCATAATGGATGCATAAAGGAATATGGGGATACAAGTATCTCATGAACTTGCAGAATATAATGCAAAATGACAGAAAGGCTACAATGGAAACATTTAACGTGAGCACTCAAAGGCAGCATGAAAGTTAAATGTAAAACATAACATTTCCATTAGTAATACAAAATGTACTCAGCCCATAAGGACCTGCTTTCCCATAGGTTAAACACCGCATCTTGTTTCATAACAAGAATGGCAAGAATAAAGAGAAATGTTTTAATAACTGAAAATAAGTTTGAGGTGTCCCTCCCTGCAAAAAAGAATGATAACAATTGTGAAATTGAAGTTCTGAGGAAGCATAATAAATGTCTGCATCCCCGTACGAAATACCATTGAAATACCTTTATTGCTTACACATAAATGGATGGTTGGCATTCTAAATAATGACTATTCAGTTTCCACATCACAATGAACTTGTGTCTCTGTCCACACCCATCCACAGAGGCTTACATCATAGTCATAACAGTTCACATTTTGTGTAGAACATTATTTATTTCATTTTATATTCATTTACATACTGTATATCATCTTCTATGACATTTACATCCCACCTTTTCTCAGGAGGCTCAAGGCAACCATTATATTGCTTAACTTCTCCCCGCTTTATCATTAAAACAAGCCAGGCTCAGAGAGCGTGACTCGTCCAAGAACACACAACGAGAGGGGATGTGACCCCGGATCAAATCAGGGCAGAATTGAAACAAAGCAGCATGGGGGGGGAGATAAAACCACTTGAACCATTTTGCTCAGTTAGTTATACACTGGAGTTACATTTATGAGTGCAACAAACAAAGATGCATTTTGCAGACTTCAGTAAAGTCAGTAAATAAATATGGTTAAATTTACATTGATTTCAATTACGCTTCTGGAAAAAAAATGTGTCAGAAAAATTTCCCCTGGAAATTTTCTTTCTATGAAAAATAAAATATTATTATAGCAAAATATTATTAAATATCTGCATTTGCAAGCAATCGAGTTCAAGAAAAACAGAAAAGAAATCCTTAGCATGATAGACGCAGAGTCTTCCTTAATCAAAAAGAGACTGTACAAATTCAAGAACTGGGCAAGAAGGAGGGAAACAAAAGCATATTCTGAAGGGAAAAAAATCCAGAAACTAAATTTCTACAAACTGACGAAGTTGTTCGGATGAGCAGCAAAACGTTTCAATTTCTCAAGAAAAGAAGGCCGATTGCCATGACTCAACTTCCAGATAAACTCATCTGGATGACTGCGAATATTCACAGATAACAAACAAGAGGTCACTAGCAGGCTCTGTAGAGGGCAGCTGGATAAGCTCAGCACCCAACTCTAGCCCCGGCTAACACTGGCTGCTGTTCATGGGCATATGTGTGCATGGAAGACACCTGAGGAATGGAGTCTGTTATTTAAGGGAAGTGGGTGTGCCCTGTCATAATCAGACTATCTCAGGCCTCCTTCTCCTCAGTTTTAGCCAGTTCACATGGTGACGTGGCTTGTCAGTTTCCTTCTTAGTGAGTGTCTTACTTTTTGTGTTTCTGCAATTCAGCAGTCAAAGCCCTCTCTACAAACATTCAGAGATGAGTTAAATAAATAAATAAATAAATAAATAAATAAATAAATAAATAAATAAATAAATAAATCTTCTTACACAAATTTGAATAATATTTCCTGAGTCAGAATCCAATACTATGTTACACAGCACAGTCTCAGAGGCACATAACAGAGGCACGTAACACTGCATAAATATCCTCAAGCGCTAAAGTCTAACAAAGGCAGTTACTTCATGTCCATTTTGTCTCTGTTACAAAAAATGTTACTTCATGTCCATCACACAACTACTGAAATTTATCTCAACCACACCCCCTTAACAGGTGCTAAACGCAACGAAACTGTACCTGGTGCTGGGGTAGGGTTTTCTCTTGTCACTCTTTGTTCCCGCTTTCTGTTCCAAGATAAGACGCCGTGTAGTAACAACTGTCACGCAAAAAAAACCCAAAAACATCCATTTCTCTCAGAAAACTGTGTCCAGGGTTTTTTTTATTTTGACTTTTAATAATTTTATTAATAATAATAATAACTTTATTTTTATGCCACCTTTCTCCCCAGAGGGACCCTTTTCAGAAGCAAAATATCAAAAAAGAATTTTAAGCCTCCCCCAAAAAGAAAAAGGAGGCTAGACAAATTGAGTGTTTGTCACGGTACAAGACTGTGAGGTAGCACTTGTCACACGACCATGGAAACACTGAAACAGGAACAAAACCATGTGATCATGACCAACGCTGTCATGGTACAAAACTAGTTGTGGAACAAAGAAGGATGTGAAGTAACCGACATATCGTTACTGTATGCCCATTATATCTTACAGATCTCTCTCTCTCTTTGACGGTTATTTCACGTCCATCCTCGTGCTGAGTTGAAGTAGCTTCCGGGTTGCAATCAGTTGTCATGTGATCTAATTCCGGTTCTGCCCCTGTTTGTTTGTACTCACGGGCATGATGAATGGAACCGGCAGGACTGTAACCTCACGTCCTCGATGCATGTTGTACTGCCGCTGCATCCCCGTCCTCCGGGGAGGCGCGCAGGATGGCAGAATGCATGTCCTCTTCCCCTCCTGAGGTGCTTTAGCTTTGCAGTGCCTCCTCGGGAAAAGATGCCGCCCGCCCACCCACCCGCCTGCCCGCGCCCTCTCCCACTTGCTCTCTCCACGGCCCCTGGGCAAGCCCTGCGGTCCTTGCCTTGGCTCCCGGAGGAGGAGGAAGAGGAGAGCACGGGGGGCAGCCAGCCATGTCATGCCTGCAAGCCCTCTCAGGTATTCGGAGGGGTGTCTGCCATGAGGCGAGGGGGGCAGACTAGTACATTTCTTCCCTAAGGCAGCAGTACATTATGGAGGAACCATCAGCATTCCAGCTCCTGTCCCAAGATTCCTAAGCGAAAAGGGGGGGGGAAGGGTACCAGAAACGGAGTAATAAGTCCAACCATTCGATACATCCATAGTTCACTGTCAAAACCTCAAAAAAATTAACGACGTAATAACATATTATCTTCCTGCGGATTAAGAGAAACTGCATGTCCCCTCCTTGCAGAAAGAGAAGCGAATCAAGGAGATTCCTGAGCTCAAGGAGGGGAATCTCTTGCCCCGCTTGGGGCGCAGTTCTGGGGGAGTGGTTGGGACGAACTTGCTTCATGACAATGGATGTGAGGTTCCATTCCTATATACCGGTCCACTGCGGGAGTGCGAACAGCAACGAGAAGGACGTGAAGTATCGGCGTGAATTAGTGTTTAACACCACATTGTTGCAAATAATGGCCTATGAGTATCCTCTCTCTCTCTCTCTCTCTGTCTCTCTCTCTCTCTGTCTCTCTGTCTCTCTGTCTCTCTCTCTCTCTCTCTCTCTCTCTGAGTGTATGTATGTTTGTGGTTGTCTGTGCAGTATATATTTCTGTTTCTTTTATTCAGTCCTCCAATTTCATTTTCACTCCCTCTTTTGTTCATTTGTTCACACACCTGTGCTTATCTTTGTCTTCTCTTTTGTCAGCTCCATATAATATTTTTGGATCAATTTACAATATTTCAATGTCAACAACACAGTTAAAGTTCCCATTTGAAAAAGTTGTTTTTGTTCAGTTACATACTTAGCCTCTGAAATTCTTTGCCTTTTGAAGGAAATAGTTCAAATTAAAAAAATAGCTCTTGTTCACACTGATCAATGTAGGAATTTTGGTATTATCGTTTCACAATATTTTGTTTAAACAATAATACACAAGTTGTTTGATCTGTTGTTTCATTGTTTATCTCAAAATTTGCCATCTGTCTCTAACTAATATCCATTGCCCCCCTCTGAGCTCTTAAAAGGCCTTTCCAGTGCCAAAAATGATAGGTTGTCAAAAAATTAGTTGTCCAAATTGCTATGTGGCAGGTTTTTTTATATGCAGTACTTTCTAACCATGCTGTCAAGAGAGATGATTGGTATTCAAAAAACCTCACAATATAGCAGGCTTTCATAAATTTTCTGTAACTAGTTTACTGCTTTTTTGGCTAGCGGTACCATTTCTATGGGCTATGCAAAATAATCATAGCATCCCCATGTAAGTATCAGAGTTTTATTTAAAAAAATCCAGCTCACAAATCCCAGAAGATGAGCAGTATCCATGCTGACTAGGAGGTCTAGAATCTTAAGCCAAAAATTCTTATATTTCCAAAATCTTCTTCAGCTCTCCACCCTATATATACCTCTCTGTTCCAGCAGAAGGTGCATGATGGCTAAATCTCACTTTACACAGCTGAATTATTTAAAGCAACCTTTGCCGTAGTAAATTTTGGGTGTTGGTTTGCCTGTTGATTTACAGCCATTACATGAACAGTCCCACAATCAACACAATTCACAATTATTTTAATTTACAGCAATTCTAACACTAATAATCATGTGCCATCAGGTCAACTTATGATTACCTTTTCCAGGTATTTCTAGGTGCAGAATACTCAAAAGCAGTTTACCATTCCCATATTCTGGGAATTATCTTGGGCTGTGAAGCTTGGCAAAGGCCATATAAGTTGTCTCTTCTGACTCTAATTGAACTCCTTGCCATTAGCTCCACAGCCATGTAATCTATTCAGCACATCATAATCAGTTTAACAGAATAAATGGACAGGCATATTCTCCATTATGCACTAGATAACTCAACAGATGCAGCCCTGCTGTGCCAACATGACCTTTATGGAATGGAGGGATGTCAAGCCAAGTACATACAGATGTACAACTTGTTTAACAGAACATTTGCTTTTCTATTCTTGATTGTTCTTTTCTTTCAGTCATGTCAATAAACTCAAAAGTTATTGAATTCCATTCTCCATCCTTCCAGAACCAGGATGCCCATTTTATAAGCCTGATTATGATCTGCTTGAGTCTCGCAGCTGCCTTTCACTTATAGTTAAAATGACTGCAAATGGTGATAGGCAGAAATCCATACATATATCTGTTCTTTGGACAAGTAAATCACTGCAAACCTTTACTTTTGATATCAAGGTTTTCTTCTAGTTTACTCCTCATGACGTTCAGCTGTTTCAAAGTGTCTATAGTTAACCAGCTTTTCCTCATAAATATGCCTCATCACCTTTGCTCTGAGCTATCTGTGACAGATCAGGAAAGAGATCTTGGTGTGCTGGTGGACAGCTCCATGAAGGTGACTACCCAATGTGTGGCAGTTCCATGCTAGTGTAGGGATTATTAAAAAAGTGGATTAAAAATAAAACAACCAACATTATAATGCCGTTGTACAAAATGATAGTAAGGACACAGCTGGAGGATTGTGTACAATTCTGGTCACGGCATTGCCAAAAAAAAAAAAAAAGGCAGTGAAACTGGAAAAGGTGCAGAAGAGAGTGACTAAAATGATTACTGGGCTGGGGGACCTCCCTTATGAGGAAAGGCTAAAACATTTGGAGCTCTTTAGTCTTGTAAAAAGGTGAATGGGGGGTATGATTGAGACGTACAAAATAATGAAGAGCATGAGTAAAGTGGATAGAGGGACACTCTTCTCCCTCTTTCAAAATACCAGAACTAGGGGACATCCACTCAAATTGAGGGCTGGGAGAGTGAGAAGAGAGAAAAGGAAATATTTTTGGTGGAACTCCCTGCTGATGTGGTGATGGCATCTGGCCTGGATGCCTTCAAAAGGGGATTGCACAGATTCCTGGAGGAAAAGTCCATCACAGGTTACAAACCATGAGGGAGATGTGTAATCTCCAGGCTTAAAACCAGGGTACTTCAAGGACCAAATGAGAGTGGTATCAGGAGACAGATATCTAGTCTTGTGCACTCCCAGATGCATTTGGTGGGGCCACTGTGACTCTTCTTAGGTTTTCTCCTACCAGCATCATCTTCAAGATGTACACCATGAGGGCTGGGCTGACTCTATGCATAGTTACAAGATGGAGGACACTTGGTGGCATGCAATAAGGATCTAAGAATTGTTGTATATGAAAAGCTGGATATGAGCCAACAGTGTGATGTGACTGCAAAAAAAGCAAATGTGATATTAGGATGCCTTAATCAAAGTATAGACCGAGCAGAGATATGATAGCCCTTTTCAAATACAGTATCTGAAATATAGTCATGCAGAGGAAGGGCAGGACCTGTTCTTGATATTCCGAGAGTGCAGGACACTTAATAATGGGCTCAAGTTACAGGAAAGCAGATTTAGGCTGAACATCAGAAAGAACTTCATAGCTGTTAGAGTGGTATGACTGCTGAACCAATTACCTTGGGAGGTGGTGAGTGCTCTAGCACTGGAGACATTCAAAAGAAAATTAGACCATCCTTTGTCAGCTCTGCTTTGACTTGGATTCCTACACCGAGCAGGGGGTGGACTTGATAAAGCTCCCTTCAAACTCATTTATTCTATAACTGATTATTTGATTTTGGAAAACAGCCTTTGGGCCCCAGTTCATTTGCATCCCCAAGAGCAGACAGAATTTGTTTTTAGGTCTTTTGGTGCTATTTGTGACCTAATTATCCCTCCTCTTGAAAGTCCTACTCTTCCATGCCGTCAAGATGATCCCTGGCTCTTGTAGATTATGTTAGCAGGGTATGGATTATCAAAGGGTCCCCAAGATGGGTCCCCAAGATGCTGCTATCTGAGATATTTTTCTAATCAAGTATGAATGCTAATAATATATATTATAGATGGGCACGGAACGAACATTTTTTCGTTACCGTTACTGTTTGTCGTTTCCGTTACGTAACAAAACGACAAACAAAAATTGTGATGAAAATGAAATGAAACGAACAGAACCACAAAAATTGTGGTCGTTACGTTTTGTTTCCGTTAATGGCAATGCGCAATGAAATGAGCTGTTTTAAACGTTAAAAAACTCCCTGGACATCCGTAAAAACGCAGCGATAATTATTTATATTGACTGATAATACCTACCAGGGGGAGGGGTACTTAAAACGTTTGGTTTTGTCTTCTCCCATCGCGATGTATTTTTCTTTTCCCTTTAAAATGGATGTCGCCACCAGCCACAAAATGGAGGCAAGCCATGTGATGTGGGATCATGTACAACCAATAGCATGCCCAGATTGCAGACTGGGTGGACAGGTCTGGCAGCCACAGAGGGCATAAAAAGCTCTGGCAGCCCCTGTCCTCCTTGCAGTCTCTGGTGGGAGTTAGGGTGGGATTGCTGTCTCTGTGACTCTAGCTTCAGTCCTGCAGCCTCCCTGTGTGCGTACGTGCTGCGTACCTCTCGGTGAGTACCCTCCCCTGCCCCACAGTGCAGTCACTTTGCGGCTGCCTTGCACCCTGGGCAACGCCCGCCGCTGCCTTTGCAGCCTCCCTGCATACCTAGTCTATACTGTGTCTCTGCCAGCATCCATTGTTTTTAGTGTTTTCCCTCTGGTCTGGAGCATTGGGGGATGCCTGCGCACAGAAATGCTTTAAAAATCGCGCAAAAAGCGGGTAGAAACGACAAACGAAAAAACGAAAAACGGTAACAAAATGTTTCAAAAAATTTCTGACAAATGGAAACAAACCGAAACAGACCTCTCAACGACAAACAAAAAACCGAAACACAATTTTTCTGTTTCGTGCCCATCTCTAATGTGTATATATATATATATATATATATATATATATATATATATGTTTTCGTAGATTTTCACGGGTATAGGTATGCATGTTAGGGTGGATTCGGGTTTCTTCCCGTGTAGAAATCTGGTTGTTTTGGCGACGTTTCGACGAGGTCTCACTCGTCATCTTCAGGCTGGTGTTCTGGCTTCTTTCTTCTTGAAGCAAAGCGTGATCTCAGTTGAAGTCCTTCTATAAATACTGCTGGGGGGGTGTGGTTTGCTTGCTCTGTTGCTGATTGTAGGTTTGTTTGTTCTTTTGTGATCTGCTGTGTGGCTGAGGCGATCGTTAAGGGCTTAACTGCTGGTGGGTTAGATGGCTGTTTAGAGACATCATGTGTGGGTGAGGTGCTGGATGTGTGTCTATTAGCCTTTTGTTTCTTAACGACCTTGGTGATGGGTGTTCTGGCAGCATCCTGAGAGAGAGGAAGATTTTTCTTCTTTTTTGACTGCGTTCTTGTGTTCTGCGATGCGTGCGCTTATTCTCCTGTTTGTCTGTCCGATGTATGTGGCTGAAGAAACACCCCCCAAGAACCAAGAAACAGAAGAGAACAACGGCACTGCCCTCCTCCCTTACATCAAAGGCACCACAGACAAAATAAGCAAAATTCTCCACAAACACAATATCAAGACAGCCTTTTGCACCGAACAAAAAATAGCCAACATTTTAAGAAACCCCAAAGACAAGATTGAGCTAGAAAACCAAGGAGTCTACGAAATACCATGCAAAGTCTGCCCAGCCACATACATCGGACAGACAAACAGGAGAATAAGCGCACGCATCGCAGAACACAAGAACGCAGTCAAAAAAGAAGAAAAATCTTCCTCTCTCTCAGGATGCTGCCAGAACACCCATCACCAAGGTCGTTAAGAAACAAAAGGCTAATAGACACACATCCAGCACCTCACCCACACATGATGTCTCTAAACAGCCATCTAACCCACCAGCAGTTAAGCCCTTAACGATCGCCTCAGCCACACAGCAGATCACAAAAAAACAAACAAACCTACAATCAGCAACAGAGCAAGCAAACCACACCCCCCCAGCAGTATTTATAGAAGGACTTCAACTGAGATCACGCTTTGCTTCAAGAAGAAAGAAGCCAGAACACCAGCCTGAAGATGACGAGTGAGACCTCGTCGAAACGTCGCCAAAACAACCAGATTTCTACACGGAAGAAACCCGAATCCACCCTAACATGCATATATATATATATATATATATATATATATATATATATATATATATATATATATATATATATATATATATATATATATATATATATATATATATATATATATATGCTGGGAAAGACAGGAAATGCTTTGAGTCTCCTTTATTTTGTGGGTTATTATTTTTACATGTGAAACAGTTCAAGAAATGTTCTTGTCATGCCAGTCAGGAGCCCAGAGGACCTGCCCTGCCCCAGATCATCTTGTAGATATCCCTTGCATGACTAGTTCAAAGCATCGGCTTACTCATTATTTTATTCACTTTATTTCTATCCTGCCTTTCTGTCAAAAAGCCACTCAAGGTGGCTAATTTGCATTAATAAGGGACCTTTGGTCCCTGAGGGTCACTTTCTTTTGAAGATATGTCTATGAAGATTCTCAGTCATCCAGGTGAGTTTATCTGGAAGTTTAGTCATGGTAACTGGACTTCTTTTCTTGAGAGACTGAAATATTTTGCTGTTCATCCAAACAGGTTTGTCAGTCTGAGGAAAGCTAGTTGTGAGTCCTCCATTGTATAGTTCACTTTGACCTCATGTCACCATGGTCTGAAATAGGCTCATAAGATGAACAATGGCCTGAATAGGCTTATTAGATGGACAACAGCCCCAATAGGCCATTAGGTGGACAATGGCCTAAAGTGCTGAAACCCATAAAGTACAGGTCATTAGCTATGGCCTTAGCGGTGGAGGTGTGAAGTATTTTTATTTGTCTGGGTATTGTTGAAATCTCAGCCTAATAAGATAGACTGTGCTGAGCCTCCCACCTGTGTTGAGAGGGGGATTTTCAATACTCAGATGAATGGCTTCCCTGACCACCTATCTTCTCTGAATGAATGCCCTTTGTACTTCAAGTGGAGGTGTCCTGCTGATTCTGGTCCTGAGCTGTTGCTCCTCCTATGATGGACCATCCTCCTGTTTAACGGCTGTTTAGTTTCTCCAATGTAGAGGTCTGCATGTAGGGAATGACCAGGTTCTTCCATCAGGTCTGGGTCTCAGTTTGATCCATTGTTCTTCTGGGCCAGCACCCTGCTTTGTTGAAGGCCCACTTTGGATTTCCACAGGCCTTAAGTGCTGTCTTCAGGTGCCTGTACTCCTCCTTCTTGGCTTCTGTGGAGGTGAGGATGCTCTCTGCTTTGTGGTTTATGGTCCTGATGACTCCCAATTTGTGTTGTAATGAATGGTGGGAGTCAGTAAGTACTGATCTCTGTGGGTGGGTTTCCTATAAACTTCTACTCCCAGGCCACGGTCAGGTCTGATGATGACTGCACAATCCAGGAAATTCTGTTGACATGGATGTCTTCCCTAGTGAACTTAATATTAGGGTCAACCACATTGATGTGGTCTGTAATGGCCTGTACTTTCCAAGTCTTGATTTTCACCCAGGTATCATCTACATACCTGAACCAGTAGGATGGTGTCATCCCTGAGAATGTGTTGAGTGCCTTCATCTCCACTTCTTCCATATATAGGTTCACAACAATTGGTGACACTGAGAAATCCATAACACAACCATGCTTCCGTCTGTAGAAGTCCCATCTGTACATGAAATACATGGTGTTCAATCACAGGTTCAGGAGCAGACCTATCTTTCTATTGAAGAATTCATACACAATTGGACTCACAAGGCGGTCATTCTACAACATTGTCACTTACAGAGTTATATCTAATTACCATCTAAAGTTGTTGTTTACAGAAGGAAAGCATGGCTGAAACAAGCATTATTCAGTTCACATTTAATTGGGCTGCCGTTCATTAACTGACCAGGCACTATGTTTGGGCGTTCAGGGAGGCTAAAAGATGTTATGCCTCCCTGAGAATCCCTGAGGCCTCGAACTGCCAGGTGGAATTGTTCTGGTTGGTTTGAGACCTCACCAACCCTGTTCAGTCTGGGCCTCCTCCTAGTGATTTCACTAGTGAGTCATTTGCAGCCTTCTTTAGATCCAAAATTGAGGTCATCCAAACTGGTCTAGACTCCAGTTGCTCTAAACTCCCCTTGAGTATCCCAAGCACTGAACCCCCTCAGTCTCCTCATCTGGTTGAGTTTGGGCCTGTATTGTCAGCCGAGACCTCTAGGGCAGTGTTGGTGAACCTATGGCACAGGTGCCAAAGGTGGCACTTGGAGCCCTTTCTGTGGGCACCCGACATCGACCCTTCATAGCCACCTATATTCAGATTAAATGGCTGTACTGGCACTTCACAAAAAAAGTGGGTTCTGAATCGCAGTTTGGGCACTTAGTCGCTAAAAGGTTCGCCATCACTGCTCTAGGGCATTGGCCCATTGTAGGCCAGCAGCTTCCCCATTCGTCCCTTGCCTGTCTTGGCTTAGTCAATCTGCTGGAGGGAGCATGCCAGAGTGGGCTTCTGTTATTTCCACTGCATCCTTCAGGGAAGGGATTTTTCCCTCTCACCTGAAGGAGAGAGTGGTGAAGCTCACTCTAAAGAAACCTGGCTTGGCATCGGACGATCTGTCCAACTATCGACCAATTACCAATGTTTCTTTCCTGGGCAAAGTTATTGAGAGGGTTGCCGCCTCCAGATGTTCCTGGTGGAGGATTGCATCCTGGATCCATTCCAGTCCAGGTTCAGACTGTGTTGGGGGACTGCGATCGCCCTGGTCGTGCTGCAATATGACCTCCTCAGAGGGACTGACAGGGGTTGCTATACCTTTTTGGTCCTCATGGATCTCTCAGCAGCCTTTGATACCTGCTGGGTAGGCTATCCAAGGTGGAGATTGGAGCCACAGCTTTTAGCTGGCTCTGGGCCTTCCTTGTTGGCCATTCCCAATGTGTTAAGCTGGGGAAAGAGTTGTTGGCTCCTTGGACGCTCACTTGTGCAATGCAGAAGGGGTCAGCAATCTCCCCCATGCTTTTTAACATCTATATGAGGCCCCTGACTGAGGTCATTAGGGAATTTAGAGTTTGTTGTCATCAGTATGTCATCAAGGATAGATTATTGCATCACTCTCTACATGGGATTGCCCTTGACCCTTATTTGGAGACTACAGCGGGTAAAAATGCAGCGGCCAGATATGACCGTGTCACCCCAGTTCTGGCTCATTTGCATTTGCTGCCCGTTGCATCCCGAATAAGGTTCAAGATACTGGTTTTGACTTACAAACACTCCAAGTCTTGGGACCTGAGTACCTGACAGAACAGAGCTTCCAGAGGTCAAGTAAGGCCTGACCCACCAGAATGTCCCAGGCAGTCTCACTTCAGGTGGCCACTCCTAGGGAGGCCTGAAAATAAATCACTCACAACCGGGCCTTCTAAAAAAAAATCCACCTGATCCCCTGATCCTTGTGCAATTTCCCTCCTAGGTTCAGATCTGTCACCATATCCACAGTGCGTCAGAGTGTAAAATAACATCTATGTTAATCTGACACTATTTTCTCCTTGACTTCTTTTTCACATTCTGATAAAGATCTTCATGTGACATTTAGGGGACGTGTCAGCTTAGTTTACTTCAGCTGAATCAAAGACTCTGGAGTGCCTTTCTCCAGACACAGGCAGTCAAAAAAGATCACCATCTTGAAAGACAAAATCATAATCTTTTTGCAGTCAGGTATATCCATCCACACATTATATATTCATCTATGGAGCCACATGCTACCTTTGAGTGAACAAAGGAAGAGTGTAGATGGTAGCCAAGTCCACTACTGAAGTATTAAGAAGCCTGAACAGGGGTTTGGCATGTCTTGACTCAAAGAAATCCTGAGATACCCCATTAAGCTTAGTACATTTAACCCCCAAAACCATTGTTTGCTTTTAGATGTGGAAAGTTTTTAATAAAACTAACAGCATCTCCCAGGGCCACAACTGGAGGTGAGGAGGGCAGGGGGAGCCCTGGGTGGTATGCTGGGGATGGGAAGCACCAAAATGACAAAATACTATGCACTATTCAACACACAGCCTTCTGAGACATGAAATCTATGTTTGTCCTAGGTGACACAGACCACAGTGGTGGCCCGCCATCTCCTGTAAATTCCACCAGGAGAAACAATTGCATTTGAGAAACTCTGTATCTCTTGCTTTGGAGTGGGAGATTATTTCAGAAGTGCTTCTGAAATATAAGTGCATTAAGAAGGGTAGGGAAAATAAGTCAGCAAGTGTCATTTTGCCTTTTTATACATCTATGAGCCCCCAGTTGGAGTATTGTCTACAGTTCTGGTCACCATACCTCCGGAAGGATATTATGGAAATGGAAAAAGTGCAGAGGAGGGCAACCAGAATGATTAGGGGACTGGAACACCTTCCTTACCATCTGAGGCTGCAACGGCTGAGCCTCTTCACTCTTTAATGACAGTGTCTAAGGGGTGACCTGCCTGAAGTTTATAAAATCATACACGGTGTGGACAAAGTAAATAAGGAAAAACTGTTTTCCCTATTGCACAACACTAGAACTAGGGGGCACTCCATGAAACTTTTGGGTGCTAGATCTCAGGAAAAAAATGGTCTTCTGTGTATTCTTTATCCCCTTTAAGTGGAAACGGATCAACTGTGTGATGTTGGGCCCAAAAAGGACAGGAGAACATTTGCATAGAGATGCTTGATTGGACACAAAGACAACACAGCACGTTGTTCTCAGCTATTTAGGGTTCCTTACCCATTATTTGTTTGGGAAAGAGGGTTGGGAGGCTAAGAGGAAGTGGGCTTTCCCCCCAATCCCAAATAAACATTCATTGTTTTATGTTGCCAGCCAGGTCACGTTTAAAAAGTCAGTTAGGCCAAGGCTGAAAACTGTAAGCTTTGTGCAATTATAAATTGTATGTTGGTGCTTTTTTATTTCAGTGCTGGATAATCGGGTGGTTGAATGTGGAAAAGGCAGGATGATTCTCTCTCCTTAAGCCTTTCAGAAACGGCACCTTATCCACCTTTGCGACCAGTGAGTTGGTGAAGATCGATCCTTTCCAAGAGGCTGGACGAGGGTCAGCAAAATGAACATTGGTTTCAACTACATGGAGACAAGGTGAGAGGAAGCTGTTTAATGAGACCTTCTCAGTGGCTGCTCCCAGATTATGGAAAGCTTTCCCTCAGGGGTTAGGTTGCCCTCCACTTCTTCAGACAGGTTTTTAACAATCACAACTGAGTCCCCAAATGCCCCCTTTTAAGATGAGCTTTTTAAGATGAGTCCCTGCCCACCTTTAAAAAGGCCCTGAAGACCCACCTGTTCAGGGAGGCGTTTGGTGACCTTTCTATTTAGTTTTTTTTTTTTTTGCCCGTTGCCATCTCTGCTTGGATTATGCCACCTTTCATGTTCTGTTATTGTTTTGTTTGTTTTTACTACTTTTACTGTAAGCCGCCCAGAGTTCCCTCCTGGGAAGATGGGCGAGATATCAGCCTAACAAACAAACAAACAAACAAACAAACAAACAAACAAACAATAAATAAATAAATAAATAAATAAATAAATAAATAAATAAATAAATAAATAAATAAATAAATAAATATTTCAATGTTTTTTTCATAAATCAACATATTTTAATGACTAGTATAAGTTTGATTATTTTAATGTATCATTTATTGTGTTTTTAATTCTTCGTTTTTAATGCTGTGAGCCACCTTGAATCCCCTTATAGGGAGAAAAGTAATCTAATAATAAATAAATATTTGTGCTTTAGAAAAACAACTTTTCAATAAATGTTTTCATATTTCAAGGCAAGATTGCTGATGTGTGCATATTCAGGAGGCTGAGTTATTAAGCTCCAAAGGGCATGCGCCTAGGAAATAATGATTTTGTAATTAAGGGCAGCGCTTGAGGAAGCTCCCTCTGTGGGGAGCTTCCTCAAGCGCTTAATGATTATTTCCTGGGGGCACCCCTTTAGAGCTTAATAACTCAGCCACTTGACCCCCAACCCCTTAAAACTTTGGAGGCTTACCGGGAAGAGCTTGAGGAAGCTACCACTGCCATTTCCATCCTGAAACATGGCTGTGATCCATAGTTTCGATTACATACATTGTCAAGCACACTCAAGTACATACATTTTTGAGTAGACGTGGGCATGACCAGAAAAAAATCATGTTTCAAGTTTTCGTTTGTCGGAACGGGTCCGTTTCGGGTCATTTCCATTTGTCGCAAAATTTTTAGAAAATTTGTCGTTTCCGTTTGTCGTTTGTTGTTTGTCGTTTCCACCGCGATTTAGCACGATTTGACTTCCCAGAGCATAGGGGCGTCCCGCATTCAGGGCCGGTGCTAGGTGTTTTTGCGCCCTAGGGGGGGGCAGGCAGGGGGCAGGCGAGCGGGCGGGTGGAGGCCGCGGGCAAGCGGGCGGGCAGGCGGCGGCGCAGGCCGCAGGTGGGTGGCGGCATGGGTGAACGGGAGACTGGGCAGTTAGGATATCACTTAGGATAGACGTTCTCTTCTTGGCTTGCACCCCAAATGTGTGTGTGTGCAAGCAAATTGAAGTTGGGAAAATAGAAAATAAATGGCAGTATATAATATATTTTTAAAATAAATCCACACCTCCCACTCCCAGTCGAACCTCCCCCTTTATCCAATATCAGAAAAAAATCCTCGCAAACTGCCAGAGAAGAAATAAAGAATAAACTGCTATTCCCTTCAGCAGACAAAGCTGCAGAGAATCAAAGAAATTATTTTCTAAATTCAATTCCCTCCCTGCTTGCCTAACTTAAATCCTAAAGCCTCCAGCCTCCAGCCTCCCTCCTCAATCTCGATCGGATCACACCAGGACCAGCAGCCAGCCCTCCTCCCTCAACCACATCCATACACCTGACTGCGATTTCTGGAAGGTGCCTTGGCTTTTTATGCCCTCCGAGACATCCAGAAGTGTCAGTCAAAACCTGGCGATGCCATTGGTGGAATGGTTCAAACAATTTGCATGGTCCCACCCCATGCCCAGCCCAAATGGGCAGGTCTAAAAAAATAAAAAAATAAAATAAAATAAAATAAAACCAATACAACGTTTTATTGCTATAAAAAAACCCACTGCTGCTACTATTAAAATTAAGGCATTTAAAATAAATAAATTTCACATGTTTCTGTGGTGATTTGGTGTGTTTTTTGACCACAATTTCAAAAGAAAAATTGCGGTCACCTTTTTGGATCCCCCCCACCGCATGGCATGGCGAGACGACAAGGATGACTCCTCCCCAGCGTGATGCAAGCAGCCCAGGACAGGGGAAGAGGGGGGTAAAGGCCCGGGACCCCCCAGAAACCACCCCTCTGGTAGGTGGCAAAGCCTCAGGCAGGCATTTTTTTGCCTGCTTTTTTGGCCGGGAGTCGGGTTTTTTTTTAAAAAAAACTTTTTCTGTGCTTCGCATTGCACGATCACCGCAATGCCACAAACGGAAATGAAAAACCCGACCAAATTTTTCTTTTTTTGGTTCGAGTTCGAGTTCTGACGGCTTAATTATCGTTACCATTTCCGCTACGCAACGGAAATGATAACCGAAAACGGAAACGACAATTTCGCTGAGTCGTGTCCATGTCTATTTTTGAGCACACTCTTTCTATTAACTACCAGCACCCCATTTGGAGCTTAATAACTCAGCCATCTGACCCCCAAACCTCTCCAAATTTGGGGGGATTGCCTTGAATCACTTGAGGAAGCTAAACCTGCCATTTCCATGCTGAAATATGGCTGTGATCCATATTTTTGGGTACATAATGTGTGTACTCAAAAATATGTATGACAGCAATGTTTCATCATAGAAGTGGCAGGGTTAGCTTCCTCAAGTGATTCAAGGTAAGTCCCCCAAATTTGGAGAGGTTTGGGGGTCAGGAGACTGAGTTATTAAGCTCCAAAGGGGGTATACCTAGAAAAAAATCTTTCTAATTGGATTTGGAAGTGAAGCCATGGCACTAATTGCTTGCCCATGGGGGGGGGGGCTATTGTGGTTTCCAGATTCAATTGGAAGAAGTTTTTTTCCAAGCCCCTTTCCTTTTGAGCTTAATAACTCAGCCCCCTGATCTCCAAACCTTTCCAAATTTCAGGGGCTTACAGGGATAAGCTTGAGCTCCCCTGCCACTGATTCCTCTAGGATGAATCATTTCATTCTAGAGGGTGGAAATGGTGTTTCATTACAAAACAATACAAAACGTGTCCTACAGTTTCATTTTTTAACAAAGTAATTTGTTACCTAACAAAATGATGAAACAGCATTTCATTTTTTTGTTTCGTGCCCATCTCTGTTAACTACCCAAACTACTTCTCTGTTGTACATGCTGAGATGCCGGTTGATATAGATAAAGCACATGTGGTAATGACCAATTAAGAAAAGGAATGTCATGATGCATTATGGCATGAAGTTCAGAGCAGAAAATATCATGTTACTTAGGCACATCTTCCCATGATGAATCAAAAGCACTTCACACCTCCACCAGCAAGGACATAACTAATGACACGTATGTACCGAAACCTATTTTTTTCACCCATAGGCCAAGGCAAGCAATTTAGAGTCCAGTCAGGGAAGTTGCTTTCTCTCTTAGGCAAACATTCCCAAAACAAAACAAAAATCCCCCAAAGGCATGAATAGGTTCCATTGGGTTCTTTAAAATGATCCATGCAAGGCAAGATAAATTTATATGGAACTTTATTTCTACACTATGTTACAAAACAAAAGTAATACTGGAAAATGTTAAAAACCCATCAGACTCAAGATATGAACTTATTTTCCTAGAAAACAATAAAAATACTAGGTTATTTGCTTTAACTGCTTACATTTATCCATTCTGCTTAAGTTAAATAAACCTAAAACTGAGTCAGGCATCATCTAAAAGCAGTGCCAAGCGAACATATTAATAGCTCCTCTCCTCTCTTCTTCTTGTTCCCATAACCTTCAAGATGGCACGCAATGTGAACTGTCCAATGGTAGCTGTACTCTATGCTGAAAGGACTGTTATGGCTAACTTCTTACATTCCATAGCTGAAGTGGTCTAATGCAGGATGAACTGTGCAGCCAATATTACAGCTTAAGAAATCAATCTATATCCCATCATTCCTAATTTCATTGCACCATATTTAATGGGTGTTGGGAAAGGTTGCATAGGTGGGACTTTCACACACCTTAGGCCATTATCCACCTAACAAGCCCTTTCAGGCCATTGTCCACCTAACAAGCCTCTTCAGGCCATTGTCCAACTTGTGAGGAGAGATGGGCACGAATAAAAAAAATGATGTTTCAGTTTTTCATTTTTCGTTGTGGGTCCATTTCGGTTTGTTTTTGTTTTTCGTGAATTTTTTTTTGAAAAAATTCATTTTTCTTTTTTGTTTTTTTGTTTTTGTTTTTTGTTTTTCGTTTTTTACCCGCTTTTTGCGTCACTTAAAGCATTTCTGCACGCTGACGTCCCCCAATGCCCCAGACCAGAGGGAAAACACTAAAAAAAAATGATGCTGACAGAGACACAGTATAAACTAGGTGTGCAGGGAGGATGCAAAGGCAGTGGTGGGTGTTGCCCAGGGTGTAAGGCAGCCGCAGAGTGACTGCACTGCAGGGCAGGGGAGGGTACTCACTGAGAGGTACGCGCACACACAGGGAGGCTGCAAGAGATATCTCTTCTTTCTCTCCCCTAAGAGCCAGGCTGCAGCCAGCAGGAACACAGAGACACACACCGGCCTGGCTGGCCTAAAGTAACGGGTCCCAGAGACAGCAATCCCACCCTAAGTCCCACCGCAGACTGCAAGGAGGACAGGGGCTGCCCAAGTTTTTTATGCCCTCCATGGCTGCCACACCTACCCAGTCTGCAACCTGGGCATGCTATTGGTTGAAATTATCCAAGAATTTAAATGATCTCATCACATGGCTTGAATCCATTTTGTGGCTGGAATCCATTTTGTGTCATCCTTGAAGGGAAAAGAAAAAATACATTGTGATGGGAGAAAGACAAAAACAAACATTTTTAGGACCGCAACCCCCTGGTAGGTAATAATTTTTACGGATGTCCAGGGCGTTTTAATATCCGTTGATTTTATTTTATTTTATTTTATTTTATTATTTTACACCTGCACATTTGCAATGAAAGAGGCGCATCCATTTTGCTGACTGTTGCCCAAAACCCCACCCAAAGCACCAATCAATATTAGGCATCTGGGAGCCATTTTGGGTCGATGTCCCATAACTCCCCTTAAATGAAAAAAATACAGCCATCTGAGAAAAGACATAAATGCATGTTTTAAGGACCCCAACCCCCCTGGTAGGTATTATCAGGCAGAATAAATAATCATTGCTGGGTTTTTACGGATATTCAGGATGTTTTTTAACATTTAAAAACAGCTCATTTCATTGCGCGTCACCATTAACGAAAATGAAACGTAGCGAACCTAATTTTCATGGTTCTGTTCGGTTCGTTCCAATTTCATCACAATTTTCATTGTTCGTTTCATTACATAATGAAACAAATAATGAAAAACGGAATGATTTTTTTTTCATTTCATGCCCATCTCTACTTGTGAGCCTATTCAGACCAGAGTGATTGAAATCAAGGTGAACTATAAAATGGAGGACTCACCACTAACTTTCCTCAGATTGATGAAATTGCAGATTGAGTAGCAAAACTTTTCAATCTCTCAAGAAAAGAAGTCCAGTAACCATGACTCAACTTACAGATTCCCATGATGAACTTTGGTGAGGTACAAACACAAGGATTTGAAGGGACTTGGAATGCTTGCAGGAAAAGAATAACTTTTATTGATATTTACAGCAATGGGTGGTGTAACATGGTGAACAAATCATGGCCTATAACAGGGATGGTTGGCCCATCTCTAGTACATATATCAATGCAACTTAAGAAGGGCTGAGGCAGTTCTTAAAATGCCACCAATGTTAGAAATTAAGTTAGAAGTAAGATAAGAGGGCATTTTCATTTCTCTGGCTAGAATCTCTTCCTGCCAGTTTTAGAGTTTGTATTTTATCAGGCATTTTGAAATATGATACTTAATTTTAATTAGGAGAGATGAGAGCACTGTAGTTGAATTATCCATTCTATTAAATTGAGAACACAGTTGCATTCTTAGTTGTCCATTTGAAGAGTAATGATTTAATTGTGAGATTGTACTTTAATGTTATTTCTTTTTGTAAAGCACCTTGGAATATACAAACTGCAGGACAATCCAGAAAGGAAAAACAGGACTATGCCAGGCAAAAGTTAGGCCAAGGTTTACCAAAGTATCTGATGTGCCACCGAGTTGCATCTGGTGTATACCATCTCTAATAGGCATTTCAAGGTGTGTGTAAGATGGTTAAGGGGTGGTTTAATTGTGCCACTTTCTAATGCCTTTCTATGGCAAAGTGGAACTTGATCCCAGGCTATTTGAGTCCTCATTTTTTACTGCGTCCAATAAGCCACATGGGGTCAGGGTAGTCTTAAGTAATTTCCAACATCCCTAGGCATCAAGGGGTTTATATTCAGCTTCAGACTACTTTGCATCAGTTGCACCAGCAGCTGTCTTGACTAGATAAGGCTGCATCCTGTAACAAGTGGATGAAGTTAAACAGGAAGAGAGAGGGTCCTCACGAGAAGTCAACTCCATCTGGCTTTGCCGCTAACCATTATCAACCAGTCTACCAGGATTAGAAAGCTCATATTACATTACAAAGTTGGGCTTTAGTTTCCTGGTATTCCATTCCTGCCACCCTCACCCCATGCTCTTTTGTGCCACAGCTTTTCAGATTGCGAGCATTAAGATAGAGACGCTCGCATTTTCTTAGCCATTCTGTGTAATGTAAGCCCTTTGGAGAGCCCTTCTAGCTGTAGGGGCAAGGTATACCTTCTATAAACAAACAAAAAAGCAGTAAACAGGTATTCATAAATTAAACCACAGTTGGGTATGAAACAAGACACAGCATCCTGGAATTCTCTATCCATGTTCTTTACTTTAAAAAATCAATGTTCTCATTATTTTTTGCCTTCAAGGTTTGAAACCATGTGAGCAGTGAAGATTCTTCAAATCCACAAACCAAATTCAACTGAACCAGTGTCCAAGGAATGAGAGTTTAACGCAGTGCAGGCCTGTGACAATTTATATATCTTTTTGTACCGCATTTCTCTGAATCCTGACTGCAACGTTTGTCCTCCTGTCCCATTTCCTTATTAGGTTCTTAACTCTTTTTTTAAAAAGTCTATGAGCCCTCTTTATAGAACAGCTGTAAGTACTCAGTTCCTATTAAGTGCAGGGATACAGCACTGTGCAATCCACTTTTAAATTAATTAATTAATTAATTAGAATTAATTAATTAATAGACTTGTATATATATAATTAATTTATTTATAGACTTGTATACTGCACCATTGGTGTATTTTGTCCCAAATATTACACTATTCTTGTATGCATTTTTACTCAAGAGATGGGCACAAACTGTTGAAACGATGGTTCGTGCTAGTTCGTACTAGGGCTAAACAGCTGTTCAGCACTTCCCATGCTTCCTCGGCTTCCCTGCCCTGCCTGCTCTGTGCACTGCCTCTGAGTAAGTTCCCACCAGAAGAGATGAAGCTGGGAAATACCAGACACCTGTTCTGCTTGTTGTCTGAATGAGCATCTGTGTGTATTTTTCAAACATTGCATATTGAGTTGATCACCTTTTCAAAAATACTCATTCAGACGTCTGCCTTTTTATGTGTTAAACACATCAACAAGCACTTTCCTTCTTGCAGAGCAGTATTGCTACTACAGGAATGATGTCATCTGCAATCACAGATTGCAACTAATTCAAGAGTCCGCTTTGATTTCAGCTTGTGTCCAAATTCATCTCAAGTCACATGCATTCCAAAATTTTGAAAGGAGCTAGCTATTTTGACACAGGTTTTGTGCAACTGCCGGTTTTGGGAGGAATGAAGCTTGTGTTTCGTAGGAAAATGGGAACCCAGTCAGTTTCTCCTTCAAATGCCAATGGAAGGCATAGTTTTTGTAACTCCTTCCTGGCTCCCATTCATGGCATATTGTACAACATAAATGAGTACACTGCAGTCTATGCCTAGAAAATCAGAATTCTGTAATACATGGAAATGTTAATCCATTTTTTCCACTGCTGTTTTAAGTAACTCAAGGTGCTGTATATGATAATCTCAAGATTTCTCACTTCCACAGACAGCTACTGCATGATGTGGCTTCTTCAATTATGCCCCAGGGTATACCTGTTGGGCTGTTTAAATTAAATAAGGGGGATTAAGAAACATAATTCTGATCAGGACTGGAGCTAAAACCTATAACATGAATCTCTTGAGCCCTCTTTATGGAACAGCTGTAAGTACTCAGTTCGTATTAAGTGCAGGGATATAGCACTGTGCAACCCACTATTTATTTATTTATTTATTTATTTATTTATTTATTTATTTATTTATTTATTTATTTATTTATTTGTTTATTTATTTGTTTGTTTATAGACTTGTGTACCACACCATCTAGCAACAAGGCCACTCTGGGTGGTGTGAACTAGACATCTTGTTCTCTTGGACATTTAGATTAAGGAGCCATCAGAATTAACGCCTATAGTTAGTAACGATCATGGCTTTTTAGTAAAATCAGTAATCTGATAGAAATAAAAGAAAGACCCAGACATTCAGCTTTCTTTCTTAATTTCCACAAATATCAGCTTCTAGTTTGTTATGGATATCTTAACACTATGACCTTTTAAACACATAATTGTAAAACCATAATGAATGTGTTATTGTATTATTTTGCATCAATATGCAAGAAATTTTGACATGATGTCATGATGGCAGTTGTATTTCATTCAATAATCAATAACGTTGTGCACTTTTCCCCCATAGAAACTAGAAGGTCAGAACTTGAGGAAATAAAGAATTAGTGTTTAACACCACATTGTTGCAAATAATGGCCTATGAGTATCCTCTCTCTCTCTCTCTCTCTCTCTCTCTCTCTCTCTCTCTCTCTCTCTCTCTCTCTCTCTCTCTCTCTCTCTCTCTCTGTGTGTGTGTGTGTGTGTGTGTGTGAGAGAGAGAGAGAGAGAGAGAGTAGTCATTTTTATCTTTAAGGACAAGTTTGGGAAGAATGGTGGTGAAAACAAATGATCCACCAACCTCTGTGACTACTATCTGCTTCACATACAGAATCCCTTTTCAGCTGTTAGTTATTGTGTTGAACCCAGACTTGATGAGGTGAATGTAGCAACTCTGCTTCCTCCATCAATACATTCCTTATGTGAGATGGGACAAGGCTGAGGAGGTGAAACTGTTGTAGATGTGGGCCCTTTTCTATGGGAGCAAGAATCCCTCATGTAAAATATACTTCTTTTCTTCAGACTCATCACCGTGGATAATGGGATTGGAAGGACCAGGGCTACAGCACTCACCACCTTACAAATTGGATCACTATGGTAATTAATATCTGAATAGGCCTATAGAGTTGCAACAGGAAGGAGAGGAAAAATAAGTGTTTATCTTAAACTGGGTATGCTGGGGGGCATGGCTCCTCAGACACACTTGGACTTCAACTCCTACCATATCTACTTATGGGCTGAGCTTGCTAGTACTTATGGGAATTTGAGTCCAACATAGCTTATGGGCCATAGGTTCCCAAGATTTGCTCTTAAAAGTCAAATTGAAAATAATGAAGTGAGACATAATTCCTTTTTATTTTGCACTGTAGGTATTGATGACTTGGGCAGAATAGATTTAGAGTTTTAAAAAAATTAAAAGTTTGTAATTATCCAGGAGTGTCCTAGTTAATCAAGCAGCAATTGTATATCATGTTAAAAAGAAGCCATTGTCCTTTCTGTCATAAAAAAGAAGGAATGTTTTTCTGGAGATGAAAGAAGATGACATTACTGTGACTCTATGGCACATATTGATTATTCAAAAATACCAAAGGCATGTCTTAATTTAGACAACTGTCTTTATTAGGAATAGTACTGTACTATCGGAACCACTCTTAAAAGGAATTCCACTAGGCAAGGGGGCCTCTCTGATTCTCATCCATCACCATCCTTTGCCAACCCACCATCTTTGGTCTAATTGTTATAGTTTCTGCATTTTTGTGAAGCTATCTTATTTTATTTTATTTTATTTTATTTATTGCCTTATGTTATGTTTTATGTTGATTCCTATCTTGTTTTATTTCATTTTACATTATGCAGTATCCTAAAATAAATGGGCTACATTAATGCCAAAGCTGCAGTTAAACGTAGGATCTGGGATATAGAACTCCAAGAACATGTGAGTCTTTTGGGTAATCACAGTGGAGTTACTTATAAGGAATTTACTATACCCCGATACCTGATTAGTTCAATGCCCCCAAAGATTATAAGAGCTTTCACTTTAGCCAGATTGAATGTGCTCCCTTCCAAGCTTTTGGATAGGGAAATTTCAGAATATTCCCCTCCTAAATTGCTTGTGCCCATGTGGAATGAATCAGGTAGAAATGGTCACTCATGTCCTTCTCTATTGTTCTTTTGATTGTGACCTACGTAAGGAACTTATTCAACCAGTTATTAATAAATTTCCTGGGAGACCTGCCAAATTCTATGTGAAGTTACTTCTTTCTGACAAGTCCCAGCAGATCTCAAATTATGTCGCCAGATTTTGTACCGCTGCAGTAGTTGTACGTAGGCTCATGATTGCCAGTAATCCTAGCTCCTGATGATCATATCAAAAGTTTTACAATGTTTTTAAAATGTTTTATCCTGGCAAATTGTTTTATTCTGGCAAACTGATATTTTGGTATTTCTTGATTTGGTTAAAAACCGTAAATAAAGATTCATTCATTCATTTTACATTATGTGCTTTACTGTAATGTCTGAGTTTTGTAATGTCTGAATTTGTAAGCTGCCCAGAGTAGTGTGAATGCACTAACTGGGGATGGGGTGGGGTAGTAAATAAATAAATAAAAATATATTAAACCTAGGTTGGGGCTAAAACCCAGATAACGTGTGAGGAGAAACCATGGACCAGCCTGTTAAACCCAGATTTTACCAGACTTCTCAGTTTCAGACCAAACCTCCACTGATTGTGTACTTTGAACCACTGCACACCAACAAGAACAGGTAGGAAACCATAAAATATTTAAAAGCAGTATATGTAACAAAAAGCACCTTTTTAGACCCTCTTTCATCCTTCCTTCCCAAGGAAAACACATTGGTAAAATGTTAAAGGGTTTATTAAAATATTTTGAAAAAGTAAAAGAGATCAACAAATCAGTTGTACAATCAAAGTATTGCAAAGCAAAACATATTCAAACCCTTTATGCAACTTCCCTTTAAGCATTAAAAGTATCTACTCTAAGCACTGCAATGTTCTGGTGGGTCAGGCCTTGGTTGACCTTTCTAAGATCTGCTCCACCAGGTATTCAGGTCCCAAGCCATGGAGGGTTTTGTAAATCAAAGCCAGCGTCTTAAACCATATTCATGATGCAACGGGTAACTGATGCAAGTGGGCAGAACTGGGGTGATGTGGTCATATTTGTCTGCACCCACCATCAGTCTGGCCACTACATTTTGCACCCGCTGTAGTCTTCAATTAAGGGTCAAGGGCAACCCCACGTAGAGAGCATTACAATAATCTCTCCATGAGATCACGAGCGCCTGCACAACTGTTCTCAAGGAACATTGACATTTTGTCCCATTTTCCTTCTATTTCTGGAATGGTCAGTAATAAATCGATGTCATATTTTGGTGAGAGCTTCTACTGTGCTCTTTTGGGGCTTCTGAGGAAGTAAATCCTTCATTGGTGTGGTGACATTCTGATCAGATGTTTTCATGCCCCATTACATCTTATGGGTCAAAGTACTGGAGAGTCTATCCTATGCAGCCTCTCCTCTTCCTTCTGAACACAGGATTTCACCATTATGTTAATGTTTTTAAATGAGTCCTTGTAGACTACAGTTGGAGATCAAGAAGTGACTAGAACTTACTAATCTAAACAACAGTCAGGAATACATCAATGTTTCCTAGGGCAATAGAGGACTAGGACAAGATAGAGCAGGCACTCCAACATCTTACTTCAGAGTGTGGGTATATAGAATTTAAGTTGTGGATAAACACAATCAGTGACATCATCCCAGGCCACATCTGTTGACATTAGAGATGGGCACGAAACGAGCAATTTTTCATTTTTGTTTTCGTTTTTTCATTTCCTTACGTAACGAAACGAAAAATGAATTTTGTCTCCAAAATGAAACGAAACGAAATGAAACAACAGAAATTTTGTTGTGCGTTTCGTTTTTGTTGCGCCAAATACATTGAACTGTAATGAATGCTAATGAAACAGCAATTTTTCGTTTTCATTTTTGTTTTTTGTTTCGTTACGTAACAAAACGAAAATGAATTTTTTTGCAAAAAATTCACAAAAAACAAAAATGAACCGAAACGGACCCCCTAAACGACAAACGACAAACGAAACACCATTTTTTTGAGTCGTGCCCATCTCTAGTTGACATATTAGATTTATTTTCCAGATTTCTGTCTTTGTGGCATGTGAGCTCAAATAAGTTTTAACTCTGGTCATAAACTGGCAGGCACCTGGTATTTTTTTTAATAATTGATATATTTTAATGAGTCTCTCTCTCTCTCTCTCTCTCTCTCTCTCTCTCTCTCTCTCTCTCTCTCTCTCTCTCTCTCTCTCTCTCTCTCTCTCTCTCTTTTAATCTGTACCACCACTTTCTAGGATAAAAAGCTTTCAGCAATGTCTGTTACACATTTGATATGATTTCCCCCCATGGCTTTTTCATATGTTTTACACTTTGTCAATATCATTTTTTTTAAATTGCCCTCTGAAAATGACTTCACGTAGAGCACAATAGTGGAAAGATCGGACTGGTCTTTTAATCATTTTACTTCTGCACAGATGTAGGTTAATACAATGAAGAAAGAAAAGCATAAAGGGATTCCATTCCACAGCACCTAAGAGACAGAAGCTTTGACAAACTTCAGAGTTAAGAAGCAAGGATCAAGTGAAGCTTCGGTATTTCCGTTTTTTGAAGAAATGGAATCTATCCCTGAATATTCAGATTTGGCAAGTCTAATCACAGAGGCTGCTCTGAACAGTTCTCTTTTCCTTGAATGCTGTTTTCGTTACACTTTATTTACTGCTCGGAAATGTGAGATCATTTAATGCTGAGAATGCATTGATCTGAACCAGGCCTTCAGATCAGAAAGTGTCATGGTAACATGCCATCCAATGTAGAGCCATTTTTTTAAAAAAATAAATAAATTAACATATTGATTGAATGCTGTGACAAATAGCCTCATGCCAATGATCAGCCCTACAAATTCGATCCCTGTTGCTTCTTCATCACTTATAGGATGCTTCCTATCCATGACCCAAACAGAAAATCCATTACCTTGAAAGAATACAAAAATGGCCAAAGCCCTAAATAAATATGCATGCTCTAATGTATAAAAGTACCGATACAGAAATAATTACTGAAATTTAATTTGGAATGCTGGCATTTATATTGGGGGTGGGGAATTGCTCCATAGGGATGACCTATGTCCCTATCTGTTTAGTTGGTGGTAACATGTTGGTAGACAACTTCAAGGTTCTTCTTTCTTGTTTTTTTATAAGTTAAAATGGTGGATGCCTTCAAAGAAAATAAAGCTTTCCTTTGTGAAGTGTAACTCAGAGCCACCTTAATCACTCACCTTTTTGCCATCCAAAAAGTCATCTTATGTTAGATCATTTTGGAGATCACTCATTCATACAGTCACCATAAGTCAGAGGTGAGTTGGCAGAATATAACAACAACCCTCCCGAAAGGTGTGAGAATCAAGTGCAAACCGTACTAATTTTTATGAAAACGCTGCATCCTTTCTGCAGTAATTCTGCATTCCACAGTTAGTACACGTACTATTGTTTGTAAATTGGACTTGTATGGTGTGCTGTTCATGAAGATGCTTTTGCAGCTTATTAAGGGGTTCTGCTGGAGAGGGTATTCAGTTAATTTCAAATACAGCTACAAGATTGCTCACCGTGGCCAAGCACTGGGAGCATATAAGTGGCTGCATTGTCTCTGTCCATTTCCAGTTGCAATTCCAAGTGCAGCGGTTGATCTATAATAGCAAAGCAAAGTGTTCTCTGTACCATTTTTACCAGTTGCAATTGCCCCCCCAGCAAGCCAAGTGCAGCTGGTGAACCTTGATCTACCGGGGATTATAGCAAACCTGCCCTTTGTGGCTTGGGACAAGCTTGGGACAAGCTTATTTGAAGGAATAATTGTCTAGCTCTAGTGTATTTCATTCCAAAATTATGCAAAAAGAAGATTTTCCTGGCTAAGTTAAAAACAAAAGCAGTAGCAAGAACAACAAACGCCTCCATTCCATTTTGCTTTTTAAAAATGCAATTATTTCCAACTAGATCTGTTTCCCCCCTTTGCACATCGTCCAGTGTACAGGCACTCTTCTATTTTTTTGTATTCCAAAGGAAAATTCTTTTTTTAAAAAAAAAAAATATTGCTGATTTTGAATTCCCTCAGCTCTCTATAGCTTTTTAAAACCACATCTGCTTATCAGCAGTTTAAAAATGCATTGTGTCTTCTGATAAAGCATATGGAGGAAAATGTCCTTTCGGTTTGAAATGCTTATTCTGATCCAAAATAATAAATAAATAAATAAATAAATGAATAAATAAATAAATAAATAAATAAATGTTCTGACCAACACCACCACCACAAAAAAAATATATACTCTGAAACGTGTGATAAGATTAAATCACTTATGCAGTTTTTCTGCATAGAAAAGTTAATGTGCTTTTCCAAAATACCATGGAGGAGAAAAGAAAAGTTACAAAACAATTGTGTGTGGTGTGTGTGGGTGTGTGTGTATGACTATTTCAGAAGGGTGTTTTAAAGCAACCATATGAGTATTGTCTTGGAAGCAGTAATGTTACGAAAATGTTGTTGTTCTGGTCGTGATGGTCATTGCTGTTGTGTGCCATGAAGTAGCCTCTGATTTATGCCTCCCCTCTGATTCAGTGATCTTCAAAATGTCCTATGCTCAACACTCCTGCTCAGTTCCAGCAGACTCCAGCTTGTAGCTTCTTCCTTTTCTGGTTGGTGTTCACCTCTCCCATCATTACTACTTTTCCAGGGAAGCCTGCCTTCTCATGATATGTCCAGTGTAGGCCAGCCACAGTAACCTCAGAGTCAACATTTTTGCCTCCAGAGATTGTTCAGACTTGATTTCATCTAGGAGCTACCTGTTTGTCTTTCTGACAGTCTATGACAGTGGTGGCAAACCTTCAGCACTCGAGATGTTTTTGGACCACAACTCTCACAGTCCTTTGTCATTTGCAATCTAGGCTAGGAATTCTGGAAGTTGTGGTCCAAAACATCTCGAGTACTGAAGGTTCACAACCTTCTCTACACAACATACATTGTATTTAAAAATGTTGATTCCAAATATAAAATTATTAAAAAGAGAAAGAGTTAAGAACAAGAAAATAAGAAGAGCTATGATGGATCAGACCAAAGGCCCATCTAATCCAGCTTCCTATATCTCACAGTCAGGGCCGGCACATCCATTAAGGCGAACTAGGCAGTTGCCTAGGGCGCCAAAATGGAGAGGGGGCACTGGCCAGCCTGCTGCCCCCCCCACTGCCACCCCCCACCACTGGCCACTGCCCCCCCACCTGCCCGCTGCCCATCGCTGCCCACCCGCCTGCCGCCCCCCGTGCCCATCGCCACCCACCCCCGTGCCCATTGCCGTCCCCCGTCATCCACCGCCCCCTGCTGCCCTCTGCCGCCTTCCACCGCCGCCCACCACCCCGCCCCACCCTGCCGCCCCCACCGCCGCCCACCCCCACCGATGGCCGCCCCACCCACCTGCCCCTCGCCTAGGGCAAAAAAACACCTAGCACCAGCCCTGCTCACAGTGGCCCCACCAGATGCATTTGGGAGCCCATGAGACTAGATATCTGTCTCCTGATACCACTTCCCTGCATCTGGCCTTTGAAGTACCCCGGTTTTAAGCCTGGAGATTACATATCTTGATCATGGTTTGTAACCACGTCATACTTTATGTAAGTGAGGATGATACTCTATGAGGATTTGCACTTCTTCTCCTATTTAGTGGTCTCCTTGGAAGGCAGTATGTTCTTCCCTTTAGTTCTCTTTAGCTTTCTCTGATCAAACGTTCCACATCGGAAAGATTGTGTTTGTCACACACCCTGACAATATAAAGACTAGTGTTCATACTACAGATTGCACATCTTTTCTGGGTCTGGCTCCTTCAACGGTCATGTCTGGAGCCAATGTGTTAGGGCAGCCCTTTTGGTGCTTTGCCTTAGCATGTGGTATGGTAGGAAATGTAGTTCATTCTCCTTGGTGTGGCAATGGCCACTCTGTGTGAAGGGAAACCTATGCAGGAGAAGACATCCTCTAATTTGGTACTGTTAGGCAATGCCCCTGTTGCCTCTCCTTAGTTTTAGCACAGCAGGTAACAGCCTGTTGTTGAGAACTGACTGACCAAATTCTATCCAGTTCAGGTCCGTTTGACATAAGAAATCTGTGTTCCCTGAAGAACATCAAGAAAAATGATTAACCACTTTTGTGACTGTTAACAGTTTCCAAATAATGTTCCTTCAGTTTTGATCCCTCTGAAAAAATTCTTCCCAACCTTAGTTCCATGGATGTTAATAGACTAAAATGCCCAGAAGCCTTACCAATAGTTGTGCTGGGCAGGGTTTATGGGAGTTGTGGTCTAAGAACATCTGGGTATCCAGGGTTGGAATCCACTGCTATAAAAACTAAATGCATCCCACCTACCATATATACTTGAGTATAAGTCGACCCGAATATAAGTCAAGGCCCCTAATTTAACCCAAAACAACTGGGGAAACTTATTGACTTGATTATAAGTCTAGGGTGGGAAATGCAGCAGGGCCTGCCAGCTCCTCGTGAGCTGGGGGAGCGGCACACAATGTTTAAAATGACTTTTAGACACCAAACCAAGCACTTGCCTCAGTGACTAAAAGTATTGACCTGAATATAAGTCGAGGGCCCCTTTTTCAGCCCAAAATTAGTGCTGAAAAACTAGACTTATATTCGAGTATATACAGTATATGTTATAGCACACTAGCTTGTATATCCAACAGGATCCGAATGGAACTTATACCCAGATCGGTACGTGTAGAACTGCAGCCCAAGTTTTGCTTTTATTTCCTGACTGGATGCATGTGGGTGTATCTTTTCAGCTCTGCATACATTCAAAATGGTTTACTAAGTTTTTAACTCATATGGTCTCAGAAAAAGACTGACATAATGTGACCAAGGAAGATCAACAGGAAAATCAGGGAACAGACAGAGCCTGTACTCACAAAGCTATTCAGGTTGGCAGAAGGTCTGTCAATCAGGACCAAGATGCTCACAGAGTTATTATATATCTTATGCATTCTTACATTATAACTTTAATTGTTGTTGCAAGTTTAGTGTGGGTATGGGTCTGAGTTACTTCCTGATAATATTATTGTGGATTTTTGTGTTTTAACTAGCTTGTTCACATTCCTGAAAACAAATGCAAATTTCTAGAAAAAGAAACAACTGATTTTTTTCCTGGCCAGATGAAGAAAATAGATCTTTCTCTGCACAGTTTATGTGCAATGGAAGGTATAATCCAGGGTTTAATTTACAGGCAATGATAAAATTTCCATGGTTTAGCTAAGATATTTTCCAGCAGTTATTTTGTAAGTGCTGCTTTGTCATTGCACACTCCCTTTTCTTAAGGATATTTTAATGATAATTGTTGGCTGCTACATTTTCATAGGTTGTTATAATTGTTTATACATTTCTATTTCTTTTAGTACCTAATTAGAGGTTTATACAAAAACTTCAGCTAACAGAGCAAATTAGATACCCAAACATTGCTTTTGGGCTTAGCTAAATAAAATAAAACATTTATGCATTCCAAAGTTTCCATGTATTATCAGCAATAGCTGCAATTTTTGCACAGAAAAGGGAACAATTTATTTTTCTATAAGTAAATATATTGATGATTTGTATGTTAACCATTAGCTTCCTAATGGGCTGGTCATAAGAAATGCCTCCACCAAGTACAAAGGAAATGGACCATGGCATAAAGTACTTCTTTGAAATAATCTGGGGAATATTTAATTGCTCTGGGCTAACAGTTGCTTGACTTGTAATACACAACCAAGCAGTAGTATTTCTTTCTGTGCTTCAATCCCCCCCCCCAAAGGGACAACAACCATGAACAAGCATCACCATTACTCCAAACCAAAATGACTTTCTCCTATGGCACTGTAAGGGCTTTGAGCAAGTGGTGCCTAGTGAATTTCAAGTTTTGCGGGGGAATGGTGAAGGGAAAACAGCCACTGTTTTTGTAGACTGGGTTGACCATGACAGATGAAGAAGGAAGGAAGGAAATGGAACAGGAGTTCTGGGTAGCTAGGGAAAAGGAAGAGGAGGGCCTATCAGATGCTCTAGAGAGGTGCGCAAGGAGCATGAGTTGCTTTGCCAGCTGAGGAAAGTGTGGTAAGGGGACAGAACTAGATGTCTCCAGTGGTGGTGGAAGCAGGGATTCCTTGCACAAAGGCAAGACACAAAGATTTGGGGAGAAGATGCCCATGGAGGACAGATAAAAGCACCATGGTATGCAGGGGTACCTTGAGCTACAAACACCCTGGTTATGAAAAAAAAATTGAGTTATGAATAGAAAATTGCCAGTATAGGAAAAGTTTGAGTTATGAAATAAAAGCCGGAGGGGGGGTTGAATTACAAAAGGGAAAAGGAAAGGAAAGATTCCTTTTTTTTTTCAAAATGGCTCCTGCTTGTTTGCAATAGTACTACCATCTTGTGGCCACCTAACTACACTGCTGCAATTGGGAAGAAGAAGGAGCCATTTTGAAAACAGAAGCTGAGAACTGGGTCATCTGTTTTTCAATGATCTGCATGAAGTGGCCCGTTTTGCAAATATTTGGCCCCATTTTGAAGACATTTTGGGACCTTTGGTGGATTTCTCAAGTAGTTATTAGGTAGGTTGCCCGTCTTCTGTAGTTTGTTTGCCTGTAAACTGTGATTTTTGCTTTCTAGATGGGGTATGTCATTTCTCACTTGGAGCAAATTAATCAATTTCCAATGCATCCCTATGGGAAACCATGTTTTGAGTTAAGAAATTTTTGAGTTAAGAAAATGCATTCAGAACGGAACAATTTTGTAACTCAATATACTGTTGTATTGTCCCAAACTAGGCTGTAAATAAACAAGTTAGCTAATTGTATGCCATCAAGCTAGAACTAATTTATAGCCATCTACAAATGTATTTCAAGTGAGATTTTTAAAAAATGGTTTTCCCTGTTCCACTCCACCAGCGGATTTCCATTGCAGAGCAGGAATTCAAACCTATAAGAACATAGATAGATAGATAGATAGATAGATAGATAGATAGATAGATAGATAGATAGATAGATAGATAGATAGATAGATAGATAGATAGATAGATAGATAGATAGATAGATAAACCAGAACAGGAAAGAACTGCTATAAGGTTTTGTGTCATGTGTTATAAGTGGAATTGCTGCATATTCTGTTTTTCTTAACCCATGTCAGATACCCTCACCCCTCTTCTAATGTGTTTGCTCTTTGGATCTCTTTTCTGAAGGATTTGTCTATGTATCCTAATTTGCAGAGGATAGCCCATGTTTTCCAGCTATGACCAGATGTATGCATATCTATTTCCATTTTCATGGTTATTTCAAAATGTGCATCTATACAGAAATACTATTATGTGCAGGTTCTATACAGATTAGACATAGGTGTTTCATTTCGGAATGGAACTGCTTCCAAAACAAAACACACCAGCACAGCTGGTGTTCAGAACCCAGTCCCACCATCCAGAACAAAATCAACCACTATCTTACCTTGTTGTAGTTTGCTGGGCGAAATTCCAATCAAGAAGCAGCCTCTGATGTGTCATCTTTCCCTCTCCCTGGCGCTGGCCAATCAGACAGGGAGGTGGGATGTTGCATGACCTTGCACAGCTCATGATTGGCCAGCACCAGGAAGAGGGAAAGATGACACATTGGAGGGTGCTTCCTGATTGGAATTTTGCCCAACATGGACTAAAACAAGTCCAGAGGGTGGGACTGGGTTCCAAGCACCAGCTGTGTTGGCATGTTTCATTTTGGAAGAAGTCCGCTCTTTTTCCCTGCCCCATTTTGGTGATTGGCTTTTCTTTTTTATGGCAGTATATTTATGTCAAGGGGATAAGCATCCAGCTGCAAAACCAGAGGTTGGGTTTTTTTCTCCCCCACTGTGCTTCCTAGGAGAAGTGCAGCCTGCTAAGCTGCACAGCCCCAGAGAGCCAAAAATGAAAGGGAATGCTAAAATACTTCTGAGTATTCTATGCATAGTAAACCCTAGAAAGAATTGTAAGTTATGAACACTTCTTGCATGTTTTGAAGAGCAAGATTGGATGTGCTTAGAGGATATAGAAAATGTTAAATTGAAAATCAACATTGATGGCTGATCATATAATCTGCCTTATGACAGCATAGCTCCACCAACAGGTTAAAGCTGTTCAGCAGTGGAATATGTTGGCATGGAGGGTGATGGAGTCTCTCTTCTTTGGAGGTTTTTAAGCAGAGGCTGGATGGCCATCTGTCGGGTTCCTGCATGGCAGGGGATTGGACTGGAAACCCTTGAGGTCACCTCCAACTCTATGATTCTATGATCCTATGATTTCAGCCAGTGTGAGTTAATTCTCCATTTCAGTATTAAGCTGCACTGAAAAACATAATGGAATATATTTTTTCCCAATATGCCATACTGGCCCAGTAGCAAAATGTAGTAGATTTGATGGGACAATTTTTTATCTTGTCTGTTTTTGTCGGGGGGGGGGACAACATTATTTATGACAACTGCATAACATTCACAAATATTTGTTTACAACTCTGAATCAGGTGTTTGATTCCTCTCTGCCCTTCCCATAAGAAGATCCAGCCCATGACACTTTGGGGAAGTTACCATGGTCCTCAAACAGTCCTAGAAAGTGAAACAGGTAAATCACCTCTGAATACTTTATTATCTTGCAAACCCTGAGAAAGATCAGCCTAAGTGTGAGTCGATGGCACACAATTATTAATTTAGCCAAAGACAGCAGCTTAACTAGACAAAGCAAACTGAGGTTCCTCCACATTTTATATTCATGTCGGGACATCAGGAGTAGAAAAGTGCTACTAGTCATAGACTTGGAGATTCAGAGCTAGACCCTTGTGTGGACATCTGTAATCCATGGGACACAGCATTCATCACTTCTTTGTTTCTCACTTTTCCTGCTCCAAAAGGCTAAGAAATTGTAGCTGTTGTGGGCCACACTGTGATTATTTCAGCAGCATTTCACTTAAATTGCTGTTATTTTCAACGGACAATTCAAGTACTCTGCAACGGGTCACAACAAATAGAGCAATCGAGTGTAGATGATGTAAATATGTGCATTAACCAAGCTTGCAAGCACTTGCTGATAGGTTTTGGAGTAAGGCTAATTTATCTAGTCCATTCTCTTGTGGCAGTTTTGAATTTCTGGTAAAATTCTAGTTTCCTACATAGCAGAAGAACCCTGACCTGCAGAGGAGAATATTTATTTATTTATTTATTTATTTATTTATTTATTTATTTATTTATTGGATTTGTATAACACACTATCTATCCCAAAGGCTATTCTGGACAGTTTACAATAATAGAATAGCTTCATGTTATCCAAAGTCCACCCCTTTCTCATTAACAATCACTTAAAGCAGTGGTGTCCAAACTTCAGCCCTCCAGATGTTTCAGACCTCAACTCTCACAGTCCTTTGTCATTGGCAATACAGCCTTGGAATTATGGGAGTTGTGGTCCAAAACATCTGGAGGGCTGAAGTTTGGACACCCTTGACTTAAAGTCTCAACTCTTTGAGACATTAGTAGGAGAAAGAATAGAAAGATTTCTTAGAGTTGCTTAAAATTACAGATGTGTGTATTCTGCTTTCTTCACTATATACATATTAGCAACCAACAGAACAACTGGCACCAACTGATGAAAGAGAGGGCTAGAAAACTCAACAGAGAGTAGAAAAACTAGGAGAAACAATTGGTTAGTGCTGGATAAATATACAATTACCCCACTCAGAAAAGTCCCTCCCAAGCACTCAAGCTATAGACAGCACATGAGGCTGCATATAAAATTTGAACATGTCTCACATCTGGTTTTTACATTGATGAGCCCATTCTTTTAAAAAGCCAGTCTGTGCAGCTTTCAAAAATTACCATAGGGAACATTTCTCTAAAATCAGTGGGAAATGGGATTATCTATTTCTTATTATCTCTGTATATCTCTGAGAAACCAATGGTTAAAACATAATGTTTTCTGGATGTCATTTTTAATGCATTGTTAGGAAACCTAAAGCAATATTTCATGCATATTTCAGTTTATGAAGGCATGCTGGAACACACATTTTCATAAAATATACTGGAGATGAAAAATATCTCACAATTAATATGATTTAAAATGTTCAAAGTTAAACTGATTAATTTTCCTTTGAAGAAAACTGATGTGGACATCAGATAAAGCTGTTCCCTTATCTTTTTATAGGTGCTTCTGGAACAGAATGAGCAATACTCTACTATGGCCACATGCAAGCAATGCTGTTACTTTGAATTGTTTTGTTTGTTTATTGCTAATCATAATAGTGATTAGTAATAAACAGACAAAAAAGTTCAAAGTAACAGCATTGCTTGTATGTGACCATAGTGAATATTATAATCATATAATGGTGATTAGTAGTCAAAACTAGTCTTCATAGTATCAGCAAACATGTTTACTTATACTGTAAATAAGCATACATACATAAATAAAAAAATCTGATTGCCTACATACAGTATACACGCTGATTGAGTGTTTCCAAATTATTTATTCTGCCTATATGCGGATTAAACAGGTGGGGAGGTTCAAGAAGAAGCAATAGAAGAGGAGAGTATAAGTAATTTGAACATTATAAACCATGAATATTGGGTGCATTATATATTATGTACTAGAGTATGACTGAAATTTAGCAGTCTCATATATGCCATATAAAGGTAATAATTTAGTTGGAAACAGCCGGACATCAAGTCCAACTTCCTGCTCAGTTCAGGCATCCAAATCAATGCCTATCTAACATATGGTTGTCCAGTTTTCTCTTGAATGGCCCTAGTGTTAGAGCACTCACCACTTCCCAAGTTAATTGGTTCCATTGTCAAACGACTCAAACAGTTAAGATGTTTTTAACAATATTCAATTGAAATCTAACTTCCTGTAACTTCCATCATTATGTGTCCTAGACCCTGGCATGATCAAGAAAATATCCTGTCCCTCTTTTGAATGACTTTCAAGTATTTGAAAATCGTATAATACCTCTCCTCAGTCTTCTTTTACCAAGGCTAAACATACCCAGTTCTTTCCTCATAGAACTTGGTGTTCATTTACCCTGATCATTCTTGGTGCCCCCTTCTGAACTTTTTACAGTTTGTTGGCATCTTTCATAAAACGCAATGTCCAAAGCTGAACACAGTACTATAGATAAGGACTAACCAGTACTGAATTCCAACAGCAACATTTTTTTAAAAAAAATTAAGCACTAAACATGACACACACACACCAACAGCATTCAAACAACAAAGAGATTTGATTATAGAATGGAACATTTTAAATTAAAATAAAAACCACTGAGATCTCTGAGTGAAATGGTTCCCAATCTTGGATGCCTAGATGTTCTTGAACTAAAACTCCAAGAAGCCCTCAGCACTAGAGGTGCTGGCCAGGATATCTTTGAGTTGTAGTCCAAGAACATCTGAGGATCCAAATGTCCTAGTGTAATTGTTAGTGTTGAAGTACTGCACTGGGACAGTTAGTGCAGCTAGTGGAGCACTCAGCAAAAGCAGTAGTTGACAGATGTGAGAGGGCAGAGAGGAAGAACCACATGTAGTAAAATCAAATCTTTAGAAGACCCAATGTGGTGTAATGGATAATGGAGTGAGACTCAGGAGTAGATATAGGGAGAAATAGCAAAATGAATCACATTTTCTGATGAATTTGGCCAATTTGTCAAAATCTATTGTAATCATCATAAACAAAGATCTGGTCAATACAAATTGATGAATTTTAGTAATTTTTGTTTCATCAATTCATTGGGCTATAAAAATGGCTACCAAAGCACCCAGAGACATAAGATTTGGAAGAAGAAATCCCCAGGCACTCCTATACAATCCTTCCAAGTTTGGTGGGGATAGGAGTTTTGATGTCTGAGTTATGAACTTCCAAACAGATGTCCTAACCCCTGCTTTTCCATTTGCCTGCCTTCTCCAGCCAAAGGTAGGCAGACAAATGCCTGCCCCACCCACATGCACACCCACATGCATGCACACACACAAATGCACACACACCTACACACAGAAAGACACAAACGCCCAACTGGGACATTTCTGGGAAAATTATAAATCAGGAAAGACAGCGGGAAAGAGTGCTTGATCCATGAATGCCCCAGCCAAAACAGGACACTTGACAGGTGTGATAATATTGTCCTTTATTGCCCTAAATATGTCTTTTTTTAAGAAATAGCATCCCCACATATGTGGCCTCCTGCCTTCTTCAGAGAAGGTCTTTCTCTTGGTCTCAGGGGCCTCAGAGGTGTGTTGGACAAGAACTCAAGAGAGGGCCTTCTCTGTGGCTGCTCCAGGATTGTGGGATGCTGTCCTTTGGGAGGTTAGGTTGGCCTCTCTCTCATTTCCTTAACTGTTACTTCTGGATGCTGTGCACTCATTCTTTTACATTGTTTTTAAAGATTCTACGTGCTTACATGAGCATTTTTAATGACTCCCATAAATTTAATGGTTTTTAAGCCTTGTAATTTCTTCTGCTTCTGTGTGAACTGTTGTGGGCCCCTTCACTGGGAGAAAGGTAGCATAGAAACTTAACAAATAAAATCAATAAAACATCTTTTCTTTCTCCATCATTACACAAAGACATTGGGTGATCCGAGCAGGCCTCAGGGATTGCGTCTCACTGACCACATCTTCACAGTTGCTTGAACAAGCATTTTGAAGATATGTCTCATGATTGATTTGGTTAGACTAATGATTAAATATAATGGCAATGTAATAACAACTGTTGAACCGAAAATGTAAACTCTCTGTAAAGGTGCATTGAAATAGTGAAGAGCTATAATGGATTGGAAATCAAATGTAGTAGAAATGGGCAATAAAAATATTACTTTCGTGCTTCACCTTCACAAAATGAACTAAATGTGAAATGTAATCATAATATATGTGCTTTTATACTTCCCAGCAGAATAGACACACACAGAGAGAAAGAGTAAATGCAATAAAGTTATAGGAGGAAAGAGTTCAAGAGGAAGTGGAGGAACAAAATCAATCAGATACCTAGCAACAATTTGAGGCAAATGAGAGAATAAATCTAGACATGTTTCATGTGGAACCCACACTATTGTAGCATGTTTTATTAGATGTATCATTGGTCTTTTTAAAAAGCAACAGAAAACCCAACATGCCTCCAACCATTGCCCACAAAACAGGGCAATTACTCTTCCCACTTCTATTCTTAGAGAAAGATGTTGGATATCTTCAGTCAGTAATACCCTACAATGAAGTGTCTGCTATATACAATTATTATTATTATTATTATTATTATTATTATTATTATTATTATTATTATTATTATTATTATTATTATTATTATTATTATTATTATTAATAATAATAATAATAATAATAATAATAATAATAATAATAATAATAATAATAATAATAATAATAATAATAATAATAAATAAAAGTGATTCCTTGTAATTTGTAATTTGCTGGTGCTGACAAATAAATCAACAATTTTAGTTAAAAAACTAATTTTAATAAAAAAGAGGAAATTTGAAAAGAGGAAAAAGAGGAAAAGAAAAAAACTAATTTTCAATTTTAGTTGAAAAAAAATCCCCTTTAATTAAAAAATGTATTTATTGACCTTCTAGACTGTCTGACAGTAAAATACTACTTGGTGTGGTTTAAATAAATAAGCAAACATACAAACTAAAAAAAGAAGGAAGGAAGAAAAAAGAATACATGGATGATACAACAAATAAACAAAAGCAAAATCAAGAAGGGTGTTTTTCAGCAGTGAATAGAGATGGGAGTACATACCTTGGACATCTGAATGCCAGGCTTCACCAAACTTGCAGAGTTTGTATGGGAGAGGGAGAGGAAGTATCCCTGAAAATCTGGGGCCTGGTCAGGAGGTGATTTTTATAGCATCTTAAATGTGGGACAAATTGCTTCATTGATTAATGAGGACTAGACCTCTGTACAACCTTAACTGGCCCTATTTAGTCTGTTCCAGCCCACTCCAAATGAGCTATGTAGCAAGCCCTTGCATTAAAAGAGTACAGCTACTGTCTGCCAAACTACAACTGCAGTGCCTCTCTATGCTACAGGAGGCCACCGGGAAGTACTGTAGAAGTGTAGATCACTAGATGTGTGTCTTCCCTTTCAGAATGAACAAGAAGGAGACGGATGGATAAGCATGCTGAGATTTCACCAGGGCACATCCTGATGGCAGTATCAAAGTCTTCTGTTGATTCTCAAGCAACAAGGGGCCTAGGGGAGGGGCATGAAAAGGAGTGCTAGACACATGTGGTCCATATTTTAGCCACTTCTAACCAAGATATGTGGTTGTTTGGCTCTCACAGACCAAGGGATATTTTCTTGGACAAACACTTTCAAAAATACTTCTATGCCTGTATGTCGTGATCCAGCTGTTCTGCTTACTGCACTTCTAAAACTGAACCTTTTTCGGGGGGGGGGACTTCTTCAACCATAGAAGTGCAGAGCAAGTGACATAATAAAGTCTCATGCAGTGTCTGGATGTTAATCTTTTCTTACTACCAAGAACATGAAACAAAACACTTCTGACTCCCTTTGGCTTTAAGCAAGACAATTAAATAAAATTATTCTCAATCTCTCTATCTTCAGTGGAATTATTTAGTCAGGAAAGAGCGTTAAATAATCAGCAGCAATCAATTAGGATCTGTTGCTAACTGCCATTAATTGGATTGCTATTTCGCCTAAGGCTGTTTTAATGAACTTTTAAATATTAGAAGCTGAATGTTATTGATTGTTTAGGATTGTGAAGCACAGCCACCAAACCTTTTCCTTCACAATAAGTAAAGATAAGCAGCTGGAATATTTAGCATAGTGTCCATTGGTGAATCGAAGGCCTAATCTTTCTCCCTTGAAGTCAGTCACAAAAGCCCTATTGATTCAATGTCTTGTACAAATTCAATAAAGATAAAATGAGATCATTGACTTCAGATGACTGCTGGGGAATGTCTTCATGACCAAACAGGTTGAGCTGTGACAACTGGACATTAAAGGTACTGTGTTTGCAACCTATCATTGTATTCCCTCATCTCTTGTTTATCTTCAGGACTTGGTTGCCAACCCAATACAGTAATACCTCAGATGAAGAATGCCTTGGATAGCAAAATTTTGGATAACAAATGGAAATTTATGTGTATAGGGCTGCCTCAGATAACAGATGTTTCCTATGGGCTGCCTTGGATAACAAGTGTTTAATAATGCCTTGCAAAAAAGTGTACCCACCATGTATTGCAACCCCTGTAGTTTATGGAGGGGTGGGAGAAGTTAGAGTGGGCTTTTCCATTTTTATTTTTATTTTAGCCACTCTGGATGTGTTCTGTTGAGGAATTTGGACCTTTCAAACTTGGAAAGGTAGGGAGCTAGCTTTTATTAATCTTTGCACTGCTTTTCTTTGCATTTTTGGCAGGAAAAGGCTGGGGTAGTCATACTGCTTTCTTCTGTCAATGTTTACATTATTTTTAAAGTTGGGCACGACGTAGCATTCCCGTTTCCGTTTGCTCTCCGCAGGCGGTAAGAACATTCGAGCTCGAACCGGATTTGGTTCTTTTGCTGCTCTTACTTGTTGTCTGTTTGCATTTTCCCCCCATTGTGACCTTGGGTATTTGGGGGAATAGCCCCCCCCCTTGGCTATTGGACTGCTGCGCTGCTGGACCTTGCTGATCCAAAATGGCGACCGCAATATTTTTTTTTTTCCTGCAAAAAAAAGTCTCCGTTGATTTTATTTTATTTTATTTTATTTTATTTTATTACACCTGCACATTCACATGATGGGCTTTGCATCGCATGGCAATGTAGGGGGATGGCGTGTGCTTGAATTTTTACAGTAGCAGCAGTGGGTTTTTTTCTTGAGGGGCAAATTTTCCACCAATCGCATGGTTCCAGCACTGGGATGTGCAGGCCCCTTTAAAGTGCACTGTTTTAAAGAGGTCTGGAAACCCACCAATCCGTCCCCTAGCAGATCTACTTTTGCACTACATGCAAGTACGTGAGACACAGTGGGTGCTTTTCTCTGGGACTCCTGCCTCTGGAACAGATTAATTTTGGTTTCCCATTCATTTCAATGGGGAACCACATTTTGGAAACAAATTTTTGGGAGGAAACAAACTTTGCCTCTGAGAATGAATTAAATTCGTTATCAGAGGGAAACCCATCACCCCCTAGCTATATCTATATCTCGGACCCTGGAACCCATTCATTTCAATGGGGAACCACATTTTGGATAACAAATATTTCGGATAACAAATTGCCTCTGAGAATGAATTAAATTCGTTATCAGGGGCATCACTCTATATCTATATCTCCCCCCCCCAATTTTTTTTTTTGCTTCTTTATTTACTCTTTTTAATTAGCTGCTGGTAATGCCACCATTATTAGCAAAAGGGGTTGTGTGGTCCTTGTAAACAGCCCCAGTTAACAATCTGACTGCTGTGTTTTAGACCTGATGAAATTTTGGTCAAATGCAACCCCATGTAGTGTGTGTTCCAGGAATCCAACTAGGAAATCCATTCATCTCCAGGAATGAGCACAGCTCACATACAAGTTTTAACTGTGCAAAGCCATCCAGGTTCAGATATGAATTCAGGAGCACACCCTGCCTATGCATCTGTGTTTTCAGAGGGAGTGTAGTATCATCCAGCACATGCTGAATCCCTGATGCAAATAGCTTCCTTGGAGTTTGATGGAAAGGAGAAATAGAGCTGGGCGTAATCTGCACACTGGTGACACAAAGCCGCAAAACTGTTAAACAGCATAACTCACAAAACTCCAGAAACCACTCCTAGCACTTTCATGCAGATGTTAAATAGCATAGGGGCCAAAACAGAACCCCGAGAGACACCACAGGCCAATGGCCAGTGTGTGGAACAAGAGTACCCCAGCACCACCCTCGGGGTTCTCCACTTCCGGAAGGTCCAGAATCACTGTGAATCAGTGCCTCCAAGTCCTATCTCTAAGAAAGGGCCCAGAAGGAACCCATAGGCCTTGGTATCAAAGGCTGAAAGGTCCAACAGAACCATCAGGGACATATTTTCCCCAGTCCACCAAGGCAACTTAAGCAGTCTTGGACCTATAACTAGAACTGGAGCCAGACTGAAATGGATCTAGGTAATTTAAATCATCCAGGAACCCCAGAGATGAGATGCCACAACCCACCCAAGAACTTTAGAGACTGGCCAGTAATTCTCCAATACTGTGGGAACCAAGGACTGCTTTTTAAAACATATACTTGCTAACGGCTCCTTCAAACATGCTGGTATCCAACTCTACTCCTGATCTCTTCTCCTCCAGCCTCTGTTTTGTCCTTGAGGAAGCAAAGAAAAATTATCAGATGAAGGGTACTCCTGAGTGGAATTATAGGAAAGTACAGTAAATCCCTGTTTCATGTCATTTTCAGCTTTTTCTCCCCATTCATTGCTTTAATGAACTTCTCCAAATGTTGTTGACTATTTTTTAAAAAATGAAATCTGTTCAGTACATTCCACTGAATTTAATTGGAATTATTTATTTATCAGGCCATGTAGGAATGCAGCCTAGTATCAGTAGCTATATTTATCTGTACCTTCTACAGCCCATAGACGCCAACATAAACACCCTACAAAAGCAGTTAGAAAGGTCAACCAAATGGGGAAACCTTCAACATTACTTGGGGTGGATATAAAAAAGGAGGTGGAAAATGCCCATATCGTTTCTTGTAAATTGCTAACAAACTTGGAAGTTGCATTTCTCAAGGTTGCTGCTCATCTGAGGAAGTGTCATTAATTAATTTAAAAAGAGATTCTCTCTGGAAATCAAGATGACAGAAGTAAACAGCTATAAATAAGATGTCAGGGGTTTACATTTTGTGGTAGGTGTATACAAGTGGTGATTAATGCTACACTACTGGCTTCCCGTGTCAGATTTATATTTTTGCAATTTATACTGACTTGATGACTTTGATTTTGAACTACGAAGGGCAGGAAAATAACAAACCCTCCCAACACTAGAAAAAGAGCAATAAAAGGTAAATATATAAAAGAACCCTGAAAGGCAGCCACAGATAAAATGAGAGTACCTATCAGCTGATGCGCCCTATCCGTTCTCTGTTTCAAAAGATTAATGGATCTCCGACAAGCAGTTAATTAACTAGTTACAATAATTCTTTTCAGCAAAAGTCAGATTTCAACAAAAGGGTTCATGGGCATGTTATGGGAAAAGATAGATATCATAAACTCAGAAGGAAACTTTCCGACTACAAAGCACTGGAGCTTAGCAAAGTTCCTTTTAAGATAAACAAATACAATGATGTGCTGAAGCATCCACAACTGCTTGCGATAGATGTTCTGGGTCAAACAGGTGCTTGCCAATTCTGTCATCTTTAATTTTTAAGCTCGGTACATCAAGAGAGCTTTGAGGGGGGGATTTTTTTTTAAAAAAAAAGGTCAATTGCTTTGAGATTTTTCACTCCAGTATTGCAGAGAGAGCTGGCTGGGTAGCTCAGTGATTTAGGTACCTGTCTGCAGAGCCAGAAGCTGAGCATTTGATTTTCCTGCTGTGCCTCTTGGCCCTGGGCCAGCTGTACAGTCTCAGGAAGGAGGAAGAGGAAGTCATAAGTAGGCATGGGCCTTTCACTTCGGAATGGGTCCAGTTCTGAAACAAATCATGGCAGCACAGGTTCTGTTCAGAACCAGCATCCAGCATCCGGAATGAAATCACCCATTGACTTACCCTGCATGAGGCACAATTCCAATCAGGAAGAAGCCTCCTGTGCATCATTGTTCCTTCTCCCTGGCACTGGCCAATCAGGAGCTATGCAAGGACATGCATCATCCCACCTCCCTGTCTGATTGGCCAGTGCCAGGGAGAAGGAACAAATATGCGTCGGAGGCTTCTTCCTCATTGGAGTTGCACCCTGTGCAAGGTAAGGCAAGGTAACTCAATGGGTGATTTCATTCCAGAGGCTGGATCCTGGTTCCAAACAGCACCTGTGTTGCTGTGATTCATTTTGGAACTGGACCCATTCCAAAACATAAGGCCCATGGCTAGTCTTAACCACTTATGAGTATTCTCTCCCATGAACATCTGAAATCATACAATACAACAACCCCTGATGAATACAAATGGATGAATTTTAGCATAATCTGATTCATCAATGTGTCTGGCTATAAAATGGGCCCCAAGGCAGTTAAGTGCGGAGAAGCTTTCTTTGACCTGCCTCTCTCAAAGCTGAGGTAGTTTGACATATTTGATCCTATTAAAGAAACTGATTTCTAACTTAAAGTATTTATGAACGATGGAAGACATGTATTCTCAAAGGCTTTCATAACAGCCAGGATCTGATAGCTGCTGTGAGTTTTTCAGGCTGTTTGGCCATGTTCTGGAGGTTTTTCTTCCTCATATTTTACCAGATTCTGTGGTTGGCATCTTCAGAGGCAAGTTGCTCTGGGAACTAGGAGTTCCCTCTGTGCTCTGGGGTATACCCCAGAGCACAGAGAGCTCCTTGCCTTTTGAAGATGCCGGCCACAGATTCTGGTGAAACGTCAGGAAGAAAAACTTCCAGAACACAACCAAACAGCCCAAAAACTCACAACTAAGGATGGGCATGAAACAGAAAAATAGTGCTTCATTTCACTTCATCCCCCCCCCGCATTTTGTTTCATTTCATTACAAAATGAATTTTAAAGTACTTTTGTTACAAAATGAAATTAAACAAAAAAGCTACGTTCCCCTATATCCTAAAGGATCCAGGGGAGCAAGCGATTTTAAGTCAGCCCCCCAAATTTGGAAAGGTTTGGGGGCCATGGAACTGAGTAATTAAGGTCCAAAGGGAATGCCCCTAGGAAAAATTCTTTCTAATTGGAATTAGAACCTAATTGGGTGAGCACTAGCACCGCCGCGGCTTTCCATTGATTCCAATTAGAAATATTTTTTCCTAGAGGCACCCCCTTTGCACCTTAATTAGTCAGTCCTCTGACCCCCAAATCATTCCAGATTCAAGGGGGTTGCAGGGGAGAGATTGAGCAAGTTACCCCTGTCACTTTGGGGGAGATATAGTACATGGCTGGGATCAGTATTTTCTATAGAATATAAACATACTTTAAAATATTCAATGGGAAATTACTGATCCCTCAAAACCAAATGGCAGGCTTAACTTTCCCAAGAGATTTCAGGGGATCCTTTGAAATTTGGAAAAGTTAGGGTTTCTGGGGCAGAGATATTAAACTCCAAAGGAGGTGGGGGTGCTTAATGGAAGGAATGTGTCCAGCACAATTTACCAATTATAGAGTTAATTTACAGCTTCCCCTCAGTGCACCGATCCACACTCCTTCAATTAAGATTAAGTACCCCCCCACTGCCCATTTGGAGCTTAATAACTCAATTCTCTGAAACCCAAAACTTTCCAAATTTCAAGGGGTTACAGGGGAGAGCTTGAGGAAGCTCCCCTGCCATTTCCTCTATAATTAATTGTTTCGTTGTAGAGGGGGGGAATGGCATGTAGTTTCATTTTGTATCAAAACGCTGGCTGGTATTTCATTTCATTTTGAAATGTCTTGTAACCTTATGACACGATGAAACACTGTGTCGTTTTTCATAAGCTGCCCATCCCTACTCACAACAGCTATCGATGGAGGACATAATTGTGTTTGGAAACATAAGATATCCTTTTACCTTTTTGTTCAAGTACATGTCTGTTTGAAACTGCAGTGACTGAGTATGATTCTTGGCAAGTGAATTTTGAGTATAAAATGAACTTGCAATTGTCTTCCCTTCGCAGCTGCAGAAATGTTCTGTTGGAGTAGGATTCTGATCTTTTGTTTCTCTTGGATTTCATTCTTTACTGTAATTTCACAGCTTCACTATTTTGCTTATTGTATATAGGCTCAGTCAGCTGAAAATCTAGCATATGTGGGCAGTTGTATGGTTTGCAAAACTGTAATAAAAATACAAAAATATACAATAATAATTATAATAAGAACTGTCTTTCATAGAATCCTCTCTCCTCCCACAAAGGTGTACATTCCTGGCAAATTCCTCACAGGAGGCAAAGAGACTTGATTAAATCTGCACATCAGTCCCCTCTCTCTCTCTCTCTCTCTCTCTCTGTGTGTGTGTGTGTGTGTGTGTGTGTGTGTGTGTGTGTGTGTGTGTGTGTTTCCTTCCTGATAGAGTGATCATCACAATTCATGTGTGTGCATTTTCTCACTTAGAACAGTGAACATCACAGAAAGACTTGTTTTCAGCTTCAGTGAGGGTTCTATATTCTGAGCCCTAGATAATCAGTTTTATGGAATACACTTTTGTTACAAATTAGATCAGAACTTGGTCCCTTTACAACATGGAGGCAGGAGAAGAATCACTTGAGCAGCACATCATATAAAATTCTTACCTACTCATTTCCCCCTGAATTTCTGTGGAATGACTTAACAGGAGATTTTTCGTAACTCTCAGTGAAATCCATGGATCAAAAACTGGCCCATAGCCTTGTGAGAGAGATTCTGAGTTCTTAGGAGAACTAATAAAAACATAGGAAATGTCTACCCTTTCAAATGGAGCTTTGGAATTGTAGCAAAGGAGATTTGGTCTTTGCTGCCAGCTTCCAGAACTCATCCATAGCTCTCCAAAATCCTCAATGAGATTCTGCTGCAGTGTGACATAATGGGAATTTGGTTCTTACATATGTTCTAGTGATGATCTTAGCTTGGCATTTGAACATAAATGGACTGTCTTCTATCCACTTACCAAAGCAGACATTGTCATCTCCTTAGCAAACATGCCTCATGGGCTGAGATAAATTCAATTCAACCTTGCAAATTTTACTGATTTAAGACTGTAACTTCCAAATTCCTCTGGCAAGTGTGGCCACTGTTCATCTGCCTGAGGAGTTTCAGCAATTGTTGTCCAAGATCATTTTTTCTGGATCTGCTTTTGTTCAAGAGATGAATAAATCTAGAAGCACTGGAGCATCCACATGAAAAGACTCACTGTTAGCTCTAATGCAAATTTGCCCCAAACCACATTTGGCAGCTGAATGCTTTGATAACAAAATTCCTAGAAGGCCATGCAGCTGCTGAAGATGAGCTTGTTGGGAGAAGGAGAGTTTCAAGAGTAATTCATTACAATGATTAAATCTACAGGGCCCAGAAGCCTGATCTTTAGGAACAAAAAACTCAAAGATCACTGACTGTACAGAATTGTCAATTTTGCATTTCCCCATTCATTCAAATGATTTTTAAAAGCAAAGGTTTTGGGATTTTTTTTATGTCTTCCAATGAATGAAGAAATTTACACAATTTGGAAAATTCCCTTACACCCCACAAAACACACAAGGTAACCACAACCACAACCACACCACCACAACCACCACAACCACCAGCACAGCAGCAACAACAAAACAAGCAGTAGGAACCAATTATGGCTTTAGAGACAACAATAGAAAATGAGAACACAATAAAGCCTATTGTTCTTTAAAACTGGATTGAGGCCCTTCCGGTCAACAATGTTTATGATAAAAAAATTAGCTGATTATAAATAATTGTTGTGGGTTTTTATTTATTTTAAGTTGCATTGTGTTTTTCTTGTGTTTTGGGAGCTTAAGCTAGGACAAGGGCAATCTTTAGGCAATTTCTAATGTTGCTAAGGTGCAACTAGAATCAACAGAGTTTCAGCTTGCCTAATATGAGCACACTTATGCCTCGGCCATCTTGGTTAGGGAAGCTTTCCCAACAAATGTACATTTAATGTAGGCATTTAATGATATTAGGACAATGCCCAAATAATCAAACACTTGTCATGTATTTTTATCTTCATTTTATCTTCATTTTATCTTCATTTTAGTTTATGTATGTTGATTTATGTATATTGTTGTTGAATTATGTATATTTTGTTTTATTATGCTCCTTGTATTTTGGTGTTTTAAATGTATTCATTTTTTTAGCTTGTCATGTGATCCCATGTTGTAAACCACCCAGAGTAACCCTAGGGCTAGATGGGTGGTATGAATGTCAAATAAATAAATAAATAAATAAATAAATAAATAAATAAATAAGCAAGCCTTTAAAAAAACAAAAAGAAACATAAAACCAGCAACCTGATAATCCTCTAAACAATTTCTAAAGTGCCTATGCATGTGTGCGTATAGGATCTGCAGTGATAGGTGATGATAGTAGATAATTTTCTTCTCTCTTCGTTCTCTGTTTTGACATTGGTTGAGCACTGTCATTACCACAGCCAGGGCCGGCGCTTCCATTAAAGCAAACTAGGCAGTTGCCTAGGGCACCAAAATGGAGAGAGGGTGCTGGCCAGCCTGCCCCCCCGCCGCCCCCCGCCGCTGGCCACCGCCAGCCGCCCATCGCCGTCCGCCCATCGCTGCCCGTTGCCGTCCGCCAGCCACCCCCAATGCCGCCCACCTCCTGTGCCCATCGCTGTCCACCCCCCATGCCCCTTGCCATCTGCCGCCCCCCGCCACCCCCCGCCACCCCCTGCTGCTCCGCTCCGCCACCACCCGCCCCCCACCCACCCACCACCTTGCCGCCCCACCGCCCCCTGCCCCACTGCCCACCCCCGCCCCTCCCTCCTGCCCACCCTTCCCCCACCCCTCACCTAGGGTGCAAAAAAACCTAGCACCGGCCCTGACCACAGCACAACATGGATAATTCCAGACCACAGCATCTAATAAAGTGTGGCTTTCCAAAGCCCTTTCTAACTAATTTCTCTTGTCTCTTAGAACTAATTTGTGCAAGGCATGATAAAAAGTATGTGCTTCCCTATCCCTTTTTCATCAAGAAAACTGAGACCAGAACAGCTAATCTAATAAGAGAGTATTACCATGGCAGTTATAAAATATTCAATGAAATCCTGTTATGCCATTGTGCAAAAGACATAAGAGACATATCCCACAGTGTAAACTAAGTATATAACACAAAGGTGGGAATCAATCAGGACAAGCAAGTGGGCTTCTCTTTTATATTTCAGTGATGCAAGTGATGCCTAATAGAGAGTACTAGTTAATATGGGTCAGCGCCCTGTTGCAGAGTTCTGTCTGTGCAGTCGGTGTCATGTCATCAACAGTGGCAGATTGCCACTAATTAAAAGGTACCTTTTGCATCTCCAGGGTGTGCACAGCTTTGTATTATTGCACAGAAGCAACATGGACACCAACTCTGTAGAAAGAAATAGCATCAATTTGCTTTTGGTGCCAATATGATTCCAGTTCTGCAGAAGGAGCTATGCAGCAGGATACCAGCCATGGTCTGAAATGTTCAAGGTCTAGGATGGATTAATGTGAACAAATCATTAATGAAAAATCCCAGATGACAGGTTTGCATTTCAGGCTACATCATCTTCCAAGGTCTTCTCCTGCTTCCCATTGTTCATGGATCATGATTGAAATGGAGCATCTCCTGACTCGCATTCCAAGGTGGATCCTGACAGCCCCATCAGCACCATCCATTTCCAGATTCCAACAGAATCTTGTCAATCATTTCAAAGCCAAAACGTGACATAATCAAGCTGTTGAGCACCTGTTGTGGTGGCAAACAAAACCACTTATCTCTATTAGGACCAAATGCAAACATTATCATTTTCCAAGATTGTCTCTTAACTTAATATACCTATAATATACCTATAATATACCTATAATATACCTATAATACCTATAATATACCTATAGTACCTATGATATACCTATAATATACCTATAAGGCCTAAACCAAAATCCTTGCTTTATGAAAAACTCATGCAAAAACTTAAACTCAAAAACAAAGCACCACTATTCTCACCCACCCCTCTCCAATCATGCTAGCTAAAAAGCATTTTGGAGGATGATAAAGAGTAACGTATTGTTCCTGCCACTTAACCGTGCAGTGCAAAAAAAACAAAGAACCAATAAAAATGTAAACAAAAAATGTTGTTAAAAGCCCTTGAGCTATCATGTTTGGGTCCAAATGAGTCAGATGTGACTTGGCAGCCTTTATAATAGAAACAGCCATCTGCATTTGGGTTGATAGACATCTGGGACGGTGGTGGCTGGGGTGGGGAATAAACAGGTAAAAGTAACGTTTCTCCCCACACATGTGTGCTAGTCCTGTCCGACTCCAGGGGCAGTGCTCATCTCTGTATTCAAACTAAAGAGCCAGTGTTGTGTAAGTCCATTGCCACGTCGCCGGCGTGGCTGCAAGGAAACACTGTTTTACCTTTCTGCTTTACGTGCGTTCGAACTGCTAGGTTGGCAGGAGCTGGGGTTATCAGCGTGAGCTCGCTCCACTGTGTGGCACCCGGGATTCGAACCGCTGAGCTGCCAACTTTGCAGCCAACAAGTTTTTGAAGCATTAGTCCACTGAGCCACCATGCCAAAAATAATAATAGCCTACAGAGTAGCTTACAGAATGGCCTATAGAAAAAAAGTTGTTTTAAAATTTTCCATGACTTCTCTGGAATTAATTTGCAGTGCCCATTTTAAAAAAAGATTACTCACTTTTTTTCTAATAGAAAGCAATCTGTTCTCAGAAACGATAAGGCTTTTCCCTCCTGTTAAGGACAGGATAGGATATAAAATAGATTGAGTGCTCAGTATAAATCTTACCGTTTAAACTACTGTGTGTGTGTGGACGAGGGAATCTTCCAAAATTGATACATTTATACCTTTATTTTCTCTGTCCTTTAGTGCAGCTGGAGAAATGCTTTTTTCATGCTTGTAAAATGCAGAACAATTTACTTCTTTTGCCAGATAAGGTCATCCCAAACCTATTTTGTTTAAAAGCACATACAGTGAAATTTCTTACCTCCAGTAGAAATCCAAACAGAAACCTATTAGTAAAGGAGAAAACAGCTTTCTCTGTGCCCAGCTCATGCAGTCTATGTAAGCACTGAAACAATACCATATTATCCTGCAGGATGCCATTACTAAAGCTAAGCAGTCATACAGGGCTGCCAAGGGCACTGTCTATCTACAGGGCATCACAGGAGTTGACCCAGTATACACTAGGAGCCTCCTTGCTTGCATCTCTTCCAATGTGCACAGTAAGGATCAGCAGAGGATTAATGCAAATAGGGCAGCTGGAAGCAATCCAAGAACAGGCAAAACAATAAGGGAGTAATGGCATGCATAAACAATCAGTGTTTCAATAATGTTTTGTTTATTGAACACGGATGTTTTAAATTTCTAAAACTGCTTCTAATCTTAGTTTTAATCATGATATGTGTTTCGTTGTTGATTGTTGATTGTTGGGTTACTTTTATTTCTTGTCACCCTCATAATAGTGTTTGGTAATGATTGGCTTGTACTTTGGACTTATATAGTGCTATACATTGTGCTAAATCACACTCTTGGAGATTTACAACACAAGTATGCAAAGAATACTTTGTCCCCTAGCAAGCTGGGTACTTGTTTTATGGAGCCTGAAAGGATGGAAGGCTGAATGAATCACAAGCAGAATACCTGAATCCGTCAAGATTGAACTTAGGTCATAATCAGGGACTTGACAGCAGAACTGAAGTTTAAACACTGTGCCACAGGGCTCCTGATTAGATAGATAGATAGATAGATAGATAGATAGATAGATAGATAGATAGATAGATAGATAGATAGATAGATAGATAGATAGATAGATAGATAGATAGATAGATAGATAGATAGATAGATAGATAGATAGATCCCACTACTTGCAGAAGAAAGGCACAGTGGTGAAATGTCTGTACTGCAGGTAAAACTGTGCTCAAAACCTGGGGTTCAATCCCAGGTAGCCGGCTAAAGGTTCACTCAGCCTTCCATCCTTCCGGGCTCGGTAAAATGGGTACCCGGGGGGGGGGGCAATGTGTAGCCTGCATACTGTAATTAAAACTGTAAACTGCCCAGAGGCTACTTGAAGTGGTATGGGGCGATATATAAGCAGAACACTTTACTAAAACTCAGACGGTTGTCATTTGCCAGGATGAAATATAATGCTTCCACTCCTGAGAATTCCCAGTTCTTAGTCTGCTGATGTAACACAAAGAATGATAAAAGGTGCCATAAGGTCTGTTCCCCAGCATTTCAAAGGTTTGCTCAAAAATCATGTTCATCATTCAAGGGCGATGACACTTGACATTTTCCCTTGTAAGAACCAATTTGTGCAATAAAGCTGTGAGAAAATTGAATTTGTCAGCCTGTTAAATGCATTTGTCTCACGAACGTAATAAATTAGGCATATGAAATGGATAAAAATTGCAGCTAGATTTCCTTGTGACTCAAAATCTAACTCATCAATAGTTTTTTTCCCCCTCTCTTATGTCCTTCATCTACTCAAACTTTCCTGGTTATATATAAATAGCTTCATACTCCATTGTCAAGAAAAATATACACCAAAGATAAGGCAGACCACAGCAATATGGATGATATGGAAACACTGTTTAAATCCACGTACTCCAGTTCTCCAGTGATAGCAGAGCTTAGTGCCATATTTAACAGAAAATTATCTGACCTCAGTTTTATGGCACTCTTTATGACTTCCTGATTCCTTGCACAGTCAACCGCTGCCATTTCGTAGTTCAGGTACTGCGGTCCCACTATATCGCGGGATCGCAGTACCTGGGGGGTGGCAGGGAGCAATTGGATCACTCCCCTGCCACCCCCGCCCCTTCCAGGAGGCCTCAGAGCTGCGTGGGGGCAGCGGGGAGCGATCCGATGGCTCCCCGCTGCCCCCACCCCTCTGATCGCCCCCGCCCCACCTGACCCGCTTCCGCATATCGCAGATTTTCATGTATTGTGGGTCGGGTGGGTCCCTAACACCCACGATAGGCGGGGGGTTACTGTATAGCTCTCTACACTTCATTTTGTTTCAGCTCTGCTTTAAATAGGTTATTTTAAGGATTGTGAGGAATCCTGTCCATTAACAGTCTCTGGAGTAGGGTGGCCATGGGTCCTTTACAGAGAATGGTCTTCTATTGGAAGGCATCCAATACAGGTCTTAAAGTTACACAACAACCCTTACTTCACTGAAAACACACTAACTACACAGGTTGTCTAGACATAGTCTTGTACTGCGTTTCAGTTTAAATTAAGGCCATTATTTCCTCTCCTATAGTCTCTCAACAACCTGATGGAAATTAGAATCCCTCATCAGTCAGGCAGCAACCCTAGGACTAATCTAAAGAAAAGAAGATACGCCAAGTCCAAAAGAAGAGAGGAAGGCTTTTTGTTGCGTTGCATTTAGAGGGGTCACTTAAATATTGTTAGACAGGAGGCAAAAGAGGACATACATGTGCATAAATTAATTTATACACACATATGAAAACGTAGAAATAAATGCTGTGGCCAGAATCCTATTGACTTCCACAATTACAAAAAGGCAATCAACTAAGTGGCAGGAGGTATTTTCCATGCTGTCCATCATGTGTCCGGTCCTCCCTAATTGAATAAATGATCAATTCTTTTTTTAAAAAAACCCCTCTGATTTAAGAATGTGGAATGCTGTGTTTCTGTATCCACAATTCAAAACACCCGGAAATTACCAAATATTGTTGCACAATATGACACCCCTTTTGCCATCAAGCAAAAGGATGCCAAGCTTTACATAGTAAAAGGTAGTAGTCAAGATGGTCTACAGCAGGCATGTCCAAACTTTGGCCCTCCAGATGTTTTGGACCACAACTCCCACAGTCCTATGCCATTGGCAATCTAAGCTTAGAATTCTGGGAGTTGCGGTCCACAACATCAGGTGGCCGAAGTTCGGACATGCCTGGTCTACAGGATACTTTCTTGTACTATCATTCACCAAGTGAGAGCAAGCAAAGGGAAATCCTAGATGTTGATTGCTTTTTTCATCAATTAACCACTTTTGTCACAAACACAAAGCAATTGACAGGGCGGTTTCTCCACAAGTGTGAATGACAATGAGCATTTTAATATTCTTAGATAAGGAGTCATGTTAATAAATAACAATTGCATGCTGTCAGGCCATTTCCAGGTTTCCCATTCTCTTCTTCTGGAGGTGTCCTGTGACTGCGTAGACTGTCCAAAGCTGCACTGACTGGCTTTTCTCCTGGGAGGCACAGTAAAGTGTTGCTTATATACTGCCCTATAGTATATAAAGCACTCTCTGGGCAGCTTACAATATAATTATGCAGGTTACACATCCCCGCTCCATCAAGATGGGTACTTAATTTAGCAACCTCAGAAGGATGGAAGGCTGAGCGAACCTTGATATGGCTACCTGGGATTGAATCCTGGTTAACAGCAGAGTTTTGGCTGCAGTACAGCAGTTTAACCACTCTGTCATGAGGCTATTCGTTGAGAGACTCAACCTCCTAACCCAGCCGTGTCCAAACTTCGGCCCTCCAGATGCTTTGAACCACAACTCCCAGAATTCCAAGCCTGTACTGCCAATGACAGAGGACTGTGGGAGTTGTGGTCTGAAACATCTGGAGGGCCAAAGTTTGGACACCACTGTCCTAACTAGAGATGGGCACGACTTGAAAAAAATTTTTTCGAGCTGTCGTTAGTCGGGCCGGTCCCGTTTCGGGTCGTTTCCGGTTTTCGCGAAAATTCGCAAAAATTAGTCGGTTCGTTTTTTCGTTTTTTCGTTGTCATTAGTACTGGTTTTGGGGGGGGAGCGGGCTCCTGGAGGCACCTCTGTGGGGTGGGTGCCTCCTCTGGCCCGCTATAAAGGGAAAGTGGGCTCCTGGAGGCACCCGTGGGTGCCTCCTGCCACTAGGAAGGGGAAGCAGGCTCCAAGAGAGACCCCTCTACATGGGGGTCTCCCCTCCTCACCTGCTGCTGCTTCAAAATGCTATGCAATAGCCATATGGATATTGCATAACATAATGTGCAGACAGTGAGACCAGTGAGAGTGATAGCGTCATGCCCGCCCTGCACAAGGCTCTGGCACCACCATGTCTCACACAGAAGGGAATTGTACTTGCTGCGTGTAGTGCAATGCAAGCAAGTAGATCTGGCTTTAAGGTGGCTTAGTGCAAGAGCTAGGGTTAGGCTAGTGACGGGTAAGGTTACGGTGGGCTAGTGGGTTGCACCTCTGGGTGCCTCTCTGACCCACTAAGAAGACAGTCTGTGACGTATGGGTACGGAGTCAAGGGTTAGGGTTAGGGCTAGGGCAGGTTTTAGGGGGCTTTTTGGCACATCCCAGAAGTCTCCATGGCCAAGTGGCCATGCGACTGGTGGGATGGCTCCAAAAATTTGCATGGTTGTCCACTCCCACATGGCTGGCCACTCGGCCAGCCCATCATTGCGCACTGCGCAGGTGTAAAAAAATAAAAATAAAATAAAATAAATGGAGGACAGAGGAGGAGAGGAGAGACATTTTGTTGCAAGAAAAAACCCACTGCTACTGTGAAAAATCTGGCAGTTTATAAATTTTCGCGTGTTTCTGTTGTGCTTGTGTGTTTTTGGACCACGATTTCAAAAACAATATTGCGTTTGCCGCCCCATTTTGGATCCCCCGCCCGCACCGCATGGCATGGCGAAATGGCAACTCGAGTCCGGCTGCCCAGGACGGGGGGGAGGCGGGATCCCCCTCCAGAAACCACCCCTCCGGTAGGTGCCCTGCGCCCTTAGTCAAGCAGGCATTTTTCCACCTTTTTTTGGCCCGGGAATAGGTGGGGGGAGAGTGAAAAAAGTTTTTTCCTGTGCCGTCCGTGCCGCTTGCTTGCGCTTTAATTGCGGGCGGCCGGCGGCGAGACTGGGCTTTTTGCTGGCTGCGAGCCTGCGGCGAGTCCCACCAGAGCAGCCCAGGACGGGGGATGAGGGGGGAGGCCGGGGACCTCCAGAAACAACCCCTCTGGTAGGTGCCCTGAGGCACGGCAGGCATTTTTCCGCCTGCTTTTTGGCCGGGAACCGGTTTTTTAACTTTTAAAAACTTTTTTTCTGTGCCGCGTGTGGTATCGCGCAATCGCGCGATGCAAGGAACGAGCACGACAAATCAGACCAAAATTGTTCGTTCGTCGGTTCGAGCTCGAAGTCTGGCGGAGTAATTCCCGTTACCATTTCCGTAGAGTAACGGAACCGAGTAACGGAAACGGAAACGGGAATACCGCTAAGTCGTGCCCATCTCTAGTCCTAACCCATGGCTCTGTACCTAGATATCTGACTCACTGAGTTATCGACCCAGAAGCCATTGATGTAATACAATGCAAACCTTTTAACAAAATTGATGGCTTCTTATTATGCTAATTATATTACATTGTAATTAATTGATCACATTTATAGTACTTTTAATAAATAAAAATAAATAAATTATAATGTAATATAATTAATGTAATGTGAACCATTAATTAGTAATTAGTGTTCATTGCATTAAGTATATTAATGGCTTCCTAACTCCTTCCCCAGCTTTGCACCAGCAATAGAGTGTTTAGTTTCCCTGAGCTAATTTAATAAGCAACGTCTCTGTGTTATGTGCCGTTGCATCATTCCTAATTAATGGCAATCTGGTATGGTCTTTTAAGTATCTGAGATGTTTAAGGAGTTATTTGCCATGGCCATCCCCAACCCTCCTGTGGATTTCCCTGGTCAAGTAGGTGTTTGAACCAAGATCTCCTGACCCCTTAATACAACACTACACCAAACACAGTTTCAAACACTGTCTATCCCTTTGTTTGTTGAAACAATATAGATCTGGAAGGGAGCCTATGGATCATCACAGGAGCACAGTGGGCAGCCAAACTCTGCCGCCAGGTACCTGAACCAGGGAGCTATTCAGCTATTTAAATTACAGTTTCATTCCGTACTACCCAGATGAAGGATCTGGGCTTTCTGTGTCACCTTCCTTCCCATGTCTGTTTCAAAGAAGGGCCAAATGGGAAGGTCTGTGTGTGCATGGCCTGTGTCTCTTTGTTTGAGGCACTGGGGTGTAATATCCAATCCACAGCTGCTTCAGCTGTAACTGAGGAGAAAGGCAAAACAGAATTCATGGCAGGCTGGGTGTGGCTTTTTGCCTCCTAGGTGCCTCTGTGTGGCATTTTACTACAAAAAATTTTTTTTCTTCTTCACACAGAGGTGGGGAACTAGAACCTGTTCCTCTGTGGTCATCTGACTACAAGTTCCATAATTGCCAGCTAGCTTCCAGAATATCATAATAACTTCATGGATCCCTAGATGGAGTCTCACCTGGTGGTGACTGGCCAGGCAAATAACCTTGGGTTGTAGTTAACAGTCAGAGATTATAGGATTTGTAGTTTAATGTCAATGGGAGTTCCACAGGGTAAAAACACATACTTTTTAACAGAGGTGCATATACTCTTCTGCTTGTCTACATCTTCTCTAGTGTCTATTCAGCCGGTAACATCTGGATGGCAAGTTCTAGCCAGAGAGTAGAGTTGCTAGCTTACATATAAGAGAATCATCCCATATATTTAAAACAATCCGTTGGGAATAGAGATGGGCACAAAATGAAAAAAAAATAGCCTTTCATCTCATTTTGTTTTGTTTTTCCTTTCATTTTGTGTCCTTATTAACAAATTTTAAAAGAATTTTCAGAATAAAATGAAACAAAACAAAACAATTCATTATACTAGTCAGTCAGTCAGTCAGTCAGTCAGTCAAGTTTATTGATTAGCCATTTTTGACCATATCAAAATACGTACATACAAAACCACATAAAAGTACAATAAACAGATAAAATACAGTACAAATAGTGAAATTTAGAATCAACATAATTGTAATTTAGATAAATGAATGACCCCTGCTGGAAACTCCTATTTGTTCGATGTAGTGGTATCTTATGCCAGCTGTCTTAGATATAAATTTAGCTATATTTTGGACAGCTTGTATATTTGGATTTTGGAGCAGATATGAAAGTCTATGGTCCATATTTCAGTGGGCTCATTATACTATAAAATGGCTCCCCTGGGTCCCAGAGGAACCAGATTTGGTGGGTAGCTTCTGTGGACTCCTTCCTGTTACCCCTCCAAATTTGGAGAGTTTTAGGGGTTTAGGGTGCTGAGTTATTAAACTCCAAAGTGCCCCCCATAGAAAAACAGAAAGATAAAAAATGTGGCATTTTAAAATCAAGCCTCATTCATCCCCTCTGTGCTATGGAATGCAAAGAAGGGGGGTTAAAGTGAATGCTAAAATGATTCCATTCTTTTCTATGGTCACTTGCCTTTCCCTAAAGGAAGGAAGCAGAGGCTCAGGGCCATAATTTTTCTCCTGCTCTTTTAAAGAGTGAAAATGGGGTTTTTAACTGCTTTATCACTTAGCAACCCTTCCAAGCAAGATCTATCAGCAATTGCCTCAACACCCTTCCTTCACATTCCACCGCATAGAGGGGAAAGAGGTTTGATTTTAAAATGCCACATTTTTCCTCTGCCTCTTTTTCCATTTTGGAGTTTAATAACTTGGCCACCTGAACCCCAAATCTCTCCAAATTAGGAGGGCTTAAAGGGAAATGTCCAAGGAAGCTACCTACCACATTTAGTGCCTCTAGATGAATTGTTTCAGTTCTAGAGCCAAAAATGGCAGTTCATTTGGTTTAATCACTGAACGCGTTCTACTGTTTCATTTTGTAACAAAACGATTTGTTGCATAACAAAACAATGAAACAACATTTCATTTTTCATTTTGTGCCCATCTCTAACTGAGAAGTCTCCTTCTGGACTTCTCCTGTCCAGTTCCTCTCTTTGCATAGCAACACAGAGCTGGATAAAATTCACAAGCAGAAATCTGTGTATTCCCAGACTTCTGGTGTATTTTGTAACCCTAAGAGAAAAACGTGGTTAGCAGCTTGTGTTCATTTCGAATATGTACCAAAAACCCAACAATGCCCCACGCCTCCTTGAATTGTGTACAAATATACCAGAATCAGTGGCAAGAAGACAGTTGAAAACGGAGAGCTGTCATAGAACAGATTTATGGGCAGTAGACATGGGCACAGAGCGGCAAAATTGTTGTTTCCGTTTTCGGTTATCGTTTCCATTACGTAACGGAAACGGTAACGATAATTACACCGCTCCAGCTCGAACCCGACCCGAAAAAAGAAAAATTGGGTTGGGTTTTTTGTTGTCGTTAATGGCATCGCGGTGATCGCACGATGCCAAGCAGCACAGAAAAAAAGTTTTTAAAAGTAAAAAAAAAACCCGACTCCCGGCCAAAAAAGCAGGTGAAAATATGCCTGCCTGAGGACACCTACCAGAGGGGTTGGTTTGGGGGGGGGGTCCCCGGCCTTCCACCCCCCTCTCCTGTCCTGGGCTGCTTGCACCAGGCTGGGGGGGGGGTCATCCTCGTCGTCTGTCTCGCTGCATGCCATGCGGTGGAGGGGGACCCAAAATGGCGACCACAATTTTTCTTTTGCAATTGTGGTCAAAAAACACACCAAATCACCACAGAAACATGTGAAATTTATTTATTTTAAATGTCTGAATTTTAATAGTAGCAGCAGTGGGTTTTTTTATAGCAATAAAATGTCGTATTGATTTTATTTTATTTTATTTTTATTTTTTTAGACCAGCCCATTTGGGCTGGGCATGGGATGGGACCATGCAAATTTTTTGAACCATTCCACCAATGGCATCAGCAGGTTTTTGACTGACACTTCTGGATGTCTCGGAGGGCATAAAAAGCCGAGGCACCTTCCAGAAATCGCAGTCGGGTGTATGGATGTGGTTGAGGGAGGAGGGCTGGCTGCTGGTGCTGGTGTGATCCGATCGAGATTGAGGAGGGAGGCTGGAGGCTGGAGGCTTTAGGATTTAAGTTAGGCAGGCAGGGAGGGAATTGAATTTAGAAAATAATTTCTTTGATTCCCTGCAGCTTTGTCTGCTGAAGGGAATAGCAGTTTATTCTTTATTTCTTCTCTGGCAGTTTGTGAGGATTTTTTCCTGATATTGGATAAAGGGGGGAGGTTCGACTGGGAGTGGGAGGTGTGGATTTATTTTAAAAATATATTATATACTACCATTTATTTTCTATTTTCCCAACTTCAATTTGCTTGCACACACACACACATTTGGGGTGCAAGCCAAGAACAGAACCTCTATCCTAAGTGATATCCTAACTGCCCACTCGCCGTCCGCCCGCGCCACCGCCCGCCTGCGGCCTGCGCCGCCGCCCGCTGACTCGCCCACCCACGGCCGCTGGCCGCCGGCCGCCTGCTCGCCCGCCCGCGCCTCTCCCCTGCCGCTGTCACCGCCCGCCCATGGCCCCCGACCCCCGCCGCCCACCTGCACCCCCCCCCCACCGCCCGCCCCACCGCCCCGCCCGCCGCCTAGGGTGCAAAAACACCTAGTGCCGGCCCTGATTGCGGGGCACCCGCAATCTGCTCTGGGGGAAGTCAAATCGCGCTAAATCACGGTGGAAATGGCAAACGACAAACGAAATGACAAATTTTTGAAAAAAAATGTGACAAATGGAAACGACCCAAAACAGACCCGTTCCGACAAACGAAAACTCGAAACATCATTTTTTCTGGTCGTGCCCATGTCTAATGGGCAGGTATAGGGGGAAACCTATGGAGATGAACTGCCCATCTGTACTTCAGACTGTCAGCGTAACTGAAATTTAAACAGCTGTGGTTTACCCTGCTCACTCACTCCCCTGCCATCTTCATTGTGTCATCTTCATTATAATTTAATTTCTCCCCTCACTACTGAAGCTTCGATCTCTATGAGAATGGGCAAATGAGGCAAACAATCTCAGGTTCTTAACTGCAGTTGGCTCTTAAGTGAACAGACATTTGCATGACAGTTCAGTTCAGCCTTCCCCAGCTTTGCCTCCTCTACAACTTAGAAGGTGTCATCTGTCTATTAGGAACAGCTAAGACTGGGGTTCCACCCCCCATCAGATGGTGAGCTGCCACATTCTGCTTCCCTTCAAGCGTTGCTTTCACCTATGAGTCTACAGAAAGCTTGGAGGGATGGAGGGGGAATGGAAGATTTAACCAAACAAGTCAAATTCCCATGCAGACATCAATCCTAAGACATGTCATATACGGTAGAATAAAATACTGTAATACAGTGCCAGAGCTGTTTGTCATTGTGTAGCACGAAATCTGGGCAGGGTAAATGCCACTCTTATTAATGCAGGGTTTATATGGGATATTTGTCCTTAGTTCATTGCTTTTGAAATGTGACTGGATTGTAATTGATGCACTTGCAAAAGAGAACACAAGACCATCCAGGGATCAGCCACATTCGGTTACCTTTTCACTTGAGTAGTGAAGATCTGAACCTCTTCACTTCTACCCACCATGTTTCATTCAGTTGTTACTGATCATAGTGTTCCTGCTACTCTAGTTCAGAAGACCAAACATAAGCAATAGTAGTCTTAAAAAGGTAAAGGTTCTCCCCACACATGTGTGCTAGTCATGTCCGACTCTAGGGGCAGTGCTCATCTCCGTATTTAAGCCGAAGAGCCAGTGTTGTGCAAGTCCATGGCCATGTGGCCGGCATGGCTGCAAGGAAACACTGTTTACCTTCCCGCTTTGTACGGCGGTACCTATTTATCTACTTGCATTTACATGCTTTTGAACTGCTAGGTTGGCAGGAGCTGGGGTTATCAGTGGGAGCTTGCTCCAGTGCGTAACACCTGGGATTCGAACCACCGAACTGTTGATTTTGCAGCCAACAATTTTCAGAGACTTAGTCTGCTGAGCCACCACAATCCCAATAGTAGTCTTAAGAGAGAGCAATCCCGATTCATGCACATGATGCCAAGAGGTTAAAGGCTGTGATCGTCTCATGGCAGAGTGGAAAAGAATGAATACTTCTACTAGAACATATAATGTGTCAGCCCCTTGGTTCATCTGCATTAGTACTGCCAACTCTGGCTAACAGCTGGTATCATTGGTTTCAGCCAGGATTATTTTCTGTTTTGTTCTGGAATCTTTTCCATACAAAATGTTTAATTTGAGCCACAATGCTATGCACAGAAGTTGGAAGCATTCATTTTTCAATTGCAACGTTCAGAATTCCCCTGGTTGCTAGATTCTGGGCATTTTAGTCCCAAAGGTAACACAGCCAACCATGGAGAGGTAAGCATGTTGTTTCCCTCTAGCCTGTAAATGAGGATAAGGAAAATCATGAGAAAAATCACTGCTATTTTTTAAACAAGACTAGAGGTGCGGATGAACCATCACATCGGCAGTTTGTCCTGGTTTGCTTTTCAACCAAACAAGTATTCAGCATTTCCACCCTGTCTGGCAGGCACCCACTCTAAAGTAACACCTGGAGAAGGCAGGGCTGAGAAGCACTGTTCAGCCAAAAATTGAACTGGCACTATCCACCATTTTAGCAATTCGTCCATATTTCCAAACAACGCATGCAGTGATTGTATATCACTCTGGATGAGGGATGAGCAAATGCCATGCACTTTTCAGATTTGTAGTCATCCCTGTTCAATCTGTTTCTCAATATTTCACACTATTTGTGTATACTGGAACTGTCAAACTAAGGAGAAAAACATGAAACTAAGGAAAATAAAGGGCTCTGATTTGGGATGAGGGGGTGGAATTTTGTGATACCAGCTACTCCTTGGCACCCAGGGTGCAAGCAAAGTTAGCAAAATTTTCCTTCCTTCCCTAATCCCAGCAGGAACTGGTAGAATAAGGGAAGGAACAATTGACTCAGATCGAATCAATTTCATCAACTCAAATATTTGATAAAGGAGAAATGAACGCCCCAGGTTAGTATCTTCGCTGCTCAAATGCGCAGAGTACCAGATCTCTGCCTTCGGTGTCACATCTGTCAGCCACCCCATCTGGAACATACGAACACACTGTGAAAAAAATGTTTAAATTAAAGCTAGTGGCAAGCATTTTTTTAAAAAAAAAAACACCTAAAGCAGGCATGTCCAAACTTCGGCCCTCAATATGTTTTGGACAGCAACTCCCACAGTCCTTTGCCATTGGCAATCTAAGCTTAGAATGCTGGGAGTTGTGGTCCAAAACATCAGGACGGCCGAAGTTTGGACATGCCTGCCCTAACGTATAGAAAAGTGGCGAGGGAAGGATAGCTTAGGTACTGTACCTGCTGCTACTGTGACCTACCCACTCAAACTCTGCACAATGGTCCTGACTTCACACAGACAGACCCTCAGTTATCCTGACTAGAGATGGGCACGACTTAGCGGTATTCCCGTTTCCGTTTCCGTTACTCGTATCCGTTACTCTACGGAAACAGTAACGGGAATTACTCCGCCAGAATTCGAGCTCGAACTGACGAACGAACAATTTGGTCTGATTTGTCGTGCTGGTTACTTGCATTGCGCAATGCCAAGCGGCACAGAAAAAAAGTTTTTAAAAGTTAAAAAAAACCCCGATTCCCGGCCCTAAAAGTAGGTGAAAACTGTCTGAGGGCACCTACCAGGCCAGAAGGGTGTTTTAATTGGGGGGGGGTTCCCCGCCCCCCTCTCCTTGGCTATTGCTACTGCTGCGCTGCTGGTACCAGGCTGGGAGGGCGCATCCATTTGCCATGCAGTGCGGGGGATCCAAAATGGCGACCACAATATTTTTTTGAAATCGTTGCCCAAAACCCCACCAAAGCACCACAGAAACATGCGAAAATTAGCTATTTTAAATGCTTGAATTTTTACAGTAGCAGCAGTGGGTTTTTCTTGCAAAAAAAGTCTCCGTTGATTTTATTTTATTTTATTTTTTTACACCTGCACATTCGCAATGATGGGCTCGCCCATGGGAGTGGACCATGCAAATTTTCCACCAATCGCATGGCCACTTGGCCAGGTTGACCACAGAGACTTCTGGGATGTGCCAATCGGGCATAAACAGCCCACTAATCGTAGCCCAAACCCGAACCCTAAGCCTAAGCCTAACCCATACGCCAGTACACTGTCCTTCTAAGTGGGTCAGAGAGGCACCCAGAGGTGCACCCCAATACTCACCCTAACCTCACCCGTAACTAGCCTAACCCTAGCCCTTGCGCTAACCCGTCTTAACCCTAAGCCAGATCTACTTGCATTGCACTACATGCAAGTACGTGAGACACAACGGGTGCAAAGAGTCTGCCAGTCCGTCACTTGTGGCTCTGGCTGACTCCTGCAGCTCCCTCCAGGAGCCCACTACCCCCCCAACCAGTACTAACGACAACGAAAAAACGAAAAAACGAACCGGCTAATTTTTGCGAAATTTCACGAAAAACTGAAACGAGCTGAAACGGACTGCCTCCGACACACGACAACTCGAAAACGTCATTTTCCCTAGTCGTGCCCATCTCTAATCCTGACAGAGATCTCCAGTTGCCTGAAAGCACAGAAGCAAAAATTCTCCAGTGCACACTTGCCCTAGCTCCTGAAAATCAAAACAACACAAATAACAAATACAGTGGTTCCCAACCTTCTGGTTCTTCTGTTACAGCATAGCTTGTACTTCCCCAGTGAGTGCTTTCTAAAACAAAACTAAAGAAATATTCTATCTTTAAAAATGCTGAGCACTGAAGCAGTTCTTAATACTTGAGTACCAATTTGGGCTTCCTCACATTGATTCAGATTCTGACTAATTTCAAAATCCAAAGCACATCCCTCATATATTCTTGAAGGCTTTCACAGCTGGAACCTGAGTCATTTTAGTTTTTCAGGCTGTTTGGCTGTTTTCTGGAAGTTTTTCTTCCTGACGTTTCACCAGACTCTGTGGCTGGCATCTTCAGAAGGCAAGGAGCTCAGGCAACTAGGAGTTTCTCTCTGATCTCTTGGGTATAGAAGGAGTAAGACTGGGGTTCTTAAAGTTGTGGGAAAGCCTAAGCTTGTCCTATGCGGGACAATAGATGTTAGTCATTGTATTGTGATGGTGGTATTAAGAAGTTTCAAGGTAATCAGGGGTAGCAAAGATCCTAATATGTAGTTGATGGGTGTCATTAATTGTTCTATTGTGTGAACTGATCACCTTTGCTTGTGTCTGGATGGGAATCATTGAGCTTTGACCTTTTTGCACTCTGCAGTTTTTAGTACTGGAAGCCAGGCTTTGTTGATTTTTAAACTTTCTTCTTTTTATGTTGAAACTGTGCTTATGTTTGTGGATTTCGATGGCTTCCCAACAGAACAACTAAAGGCACCCTTCAACTACATATTAGGATCATTCCTACCCCTGATTACCTTGAAATTTCTTAATCCCTCATTCCCAATACAATGACTAATATCTATTGTCCTGCATAGGACAAGCTTCCTCTTTCTTACAACTATGACGGTTACTTCATGCCCACTCTCGTCCCGGGAGGAAGTTCGTTGCATGTTGATGTCAGTTGCAGGCACGTGGTCTTCTTGCGGTTCTGTCCCTGTTCCTGTGTACTCACGGGCATGACGGATGATACCGGCATGACTGTTACTGCACGTCCTCTTTCAGTGATGAGATATGAAATTCCATGCCTTTGTTCTCCGTTTTTTTTCCAGCCCGACGTTCCATTTTTTGATGTTTCGATTCTCTGAAGCCTTGCCTTCAATGCGTTACGGAGCTGAGTTTGAGGCATTTGTCTTTTAATCTCTCTGCACTGCATTGCTGACTCCATAGGAAATGTACTGGTGAATGGCAGTTCGCACTCCTGCCACTAGATGGAGAATGGCACGTTGCAGGAGGAGACTGACCTCACGGGCTCTCGTATCGGAACGAGAAGTAAGATGAGGAGATTCCCGAGGCCAGGGAGGGGAATCTCTCATCACGCTTAGATCGCAGTTCAGAGGGCGTGGTTGGGATGAACTCCCTTCATCCCGCAATGGATGTGCGGTTAGATTTCTTCATACCAGTCCCCAGCGGGACCGCGAACAGCGATGAGATGGACATGAAGTATCAGCCTTTAAGAACCCCAGTCTCACTCACCCCAGAGCACAGAGAGAAAACTGAGCTCCTTGCCCTCTGAAGATGCTAGCCACAGAGTCTGGCAAAATGTCAGGAAGAAAAACCTCCAGAACACAGCCAAACAGCCCGAAAAAAATCACAACTACCATATCCCTAATCTAGTCCCATCCATTACTATCTCTCTCACAAACAAACATACTTCTAAAAATGAGCAAAATGATTCCCTTTACTTGCCACCAATCAGCAATATGGGAGAAGAAGTGAACAACAGTTCAAAAGCCTATATATTATACAGTGCCTCTCTATTATTAGCATTGCCTATCTTGTTCATTCCTGCAGCAGCTGAATAATTAATACTAATACACATATTTCTAATTGCAGTCAAAGCAAAAGTGAACAAATGAGAAAAGAAATGAGCTTTTCAAAAATCAAATTGTGGTTACATGATGGTCTTTAGTTGAAAAACCTTTAGCTTACTGATAAAATTGGCTTTTACAGAAAGCAAGGCTGATTGAAAGGCTCCCCATTAAAAAAACAACTTGAACAGAAAAAGGCAATTGTCACCAATCCATGTATTTACTTTCTAATAGATTACGGCTAGCCATTAGTGAGCATATGATGATCTCTAATGCACTACAGCAGGCATGTCCAAAGTCAGGCCTGGGGGCCAAATGCGGCCCGTTTTCAAATTTTGAGCGGCTCATGGCCTCTTCTCCCCGCAGGCTCAGCCTGCCATGCATCCCCACCAGCTGGCCCCTCCCCATACTGGATGGAGGCATCAGCTTGCAGTTTTATGATTTGCCTGCCCTTCCTGCCTCTGTCTACCCCCCCAACCTCCTTCCCAGCCTACCCGCCCCCAGCTCCATTGCTGCAGTGTCCTCCCTGCCTCCTTTCATTTTATAGGTACTTGTCCAAAATCTGGCCTGGGGTCCAAATGTGGCTGAATGGTCGGCCCCGTCACATTTTCACCTTGCCAAATCTGGCCTTCCTTGCAAAAAGTTTGGACACCCCTGCACTACAGCAAAAGGCTGAAGGTCTTGAGAGATTGCAAACACGCACATGGATTTGAATTGGGGAATATAGTGGTAAACCTTCCCAACAGGACTGCAGCAAATGAAGACCCGATGTCTCCTGGACATCTTCATTGCTCCTGAAGGAGTAATACCAGGTGGGTGGCAAGGGCAAGGAAGGGCTGAGCCAGCATTGCAACACCCACACTGTTTCAGTTCTAGGGATGCCAAAGGAATGGAGAGGTCCCCCCAGCTCATTATTGGTTAGCAAAGAAGGCATTTTCCCTGCCATATTGGCTTTGACTGGTGGAGGAATGTGGGGCAGGCGAAGTGCTGAACAACAGTTTTCACTCCAGCCTGATGGCTCAGCATAAAACAGGAGCAGACTTTGGTTAGTCTGCAGCTTGCCAGCTTTTGGTCGGTGACCCAGGTCACCTTTTGCCTGGCACCATCCACCTCCCAGCTTGATGCTTTCTGATTCATTCAAAATGAGTTCAGATTAGAGCACAAATTTAAAAACGAATTGGCCTCCCTGGTGCTGGCCAATCAGGAGCTGTGCAGGGAAATGCATTGTCATCCGCCTCCCTGTCTGATTGGCCAGCACCAGGGAGAAGGAAATTTGATGCATCAAAGGCTTCTTCCTTGTTGGAGTTGTACCCCGCGCAACCCCAGCACAAGGTAAAGGATTGGTTTCATTCCTCCAGTTCTGAACGTCAGCTGGGCTCCCGCATTTCATTATGGAAGCTGACCACTTCTGAAATGAAAAGCCTATATCTAGTTTTAATATTTCCAGACTGTGGATAAGTGCATTAGCAGATACTAGTCCTGTAGAAAAAGAGACCCACCGTAGCTTCCTTCCTAGGATCTACCACAGTGCATACAATTTTTTTTTGGAACTGCTGTATTCTGGATATTGTGCACAGGGGTAGCCTTCACTTCTCATTTTATCAATCGAAGGGTGGGCTGGGGAACCGTCTACAGAAAATTTGGAGATGGAGAATGACCCCCAAAGCAGCTCCCTTGGATTTTACTGTGGGATAGTTTTCATCAGCAGAGGAGCATGGGTTGGACTGCATTCAATGCAGGTTAATGAATCAATTCAAAATGCCACTCTTCTTCCATACTTTCAGCTTAAATGTACACACAAGCCAAACGCTAACTAAAGTGTTAGAATGCAGTGACAGTTCATAAATGTAGTTTCCTCTAGGCACAAATTCAAGTACCTTCCATTAATGCTGGTCTTTCCTCTAGGCACAAATGCAAGTACCTGGATGTCACCTTTGAATCAAAATTTGTGTTCCACATTGGGTGGAACAGGTTCTCTCAAAGGAACCCATAGTTATAGAAAAGCTCATTTATTGCTGAACAAAATTCTTTACTTTTCTTTCTAGGCTAATATAATAGTTCCTCCTGGCACATTTTTCATTTTCTTTTTACAGTGTAAGAAAAATCTTCTTCTCCATCCAATTTCTCCATCCTAGAATGTCCTGCAATTATTTAATGGAAAAACTGTTCCACAGAGTAAACTAAGGATGAGTACCTTACGAAAAATGACATGCTGTTTCATTGTTTTGTAATCTTATAAAACCTTATGAAACCAAATGAAACAGCAAACAGTGTATCGTCAAGAAATGAAACAAAGCAAAATGTTTTGTTTCAGAAATGAAACCATTCATCCTAGCCTCTTGATCTAGCCATCTTGAGAACAGGAGGTTTATTTTTAAACTGATTATTTTGCTTTCCTTTCTTCTCGTGCCTCAGCTGTTCATATAGCTTATTGCCAATCCTGATCTGCCTGAAACTAGCCAGCCCAGGAGCTGAGCTGTTCCCTTCACTGGCTGTGTCTGCAAGTGGATTTAAACTGATTGTTTTCCTTTCCATTTTAAATAGGATTGTGGAGGTTATTTTTTTTAAAAACAAATATTTCCTTTCCTTTCCTCGTCTTGCCGCAGTTCACTGTTGAGTTTATTTCCCCTAAGTTTATTTCCCCAATCTCTCTGTGAAGCAGTTAGCTATTAGCTTTCTAGCTTGTTTACAGCGGGTTCTTTGCTTGAAAGCAAATTGATTGGATGGTTTGAGGGTCTTTGATTTAGGGCAGTGAGCTCCCTGTTAAATAAAAAAAGGAAAGCTCCTCATTATTTATAACCTTATGAAATGTATTGTCTCATGACAAAAATTCTTTTTAAAAATCCGTTATTAACTAAATGAAACAAAATGAAGAGTGAAATGAAACACTATATTTCTGTTTTGTGCTCATCTCTTGAGTAAACTATCCATGATCAGGCAATTGCAAGAATAAGAAGAGACTGTGCTGGTTGCAGGTGGTCAGAGGTTGCCATTGGTGTGGACTAGACATGGGCATGACTTGGCGAAATTGTCGTTTCCGTTTTCGGATATCGTTTCCGTTACGTAACAGAAACGGTAACGACAATTAAGCTGTCAGAACTCGAACTCGAACTGAAAAAAGAAAAATTGGGTCTGATTTTTCATTGTCGTTCCTGGCATCGCGCGGTGATCGCGCGATACCAAGCGGCACAGAAAAAAAGTTCTAAAAATTAAAAAAAAAACGATTCCCGGCCAAAAAAGCAGGGGAAAATATGCCTGCCTGAGGGCACCTACCAGAGGGGTGGTTTCTGGGGGGGGGGTCCCCAGCCTTCCCCCCCTCCTGTCCTGGGCTGCTGGTACCGGGCTGGGAGGGGGCATCCTCGGCGTCTCCATTTGCCATGCGGTGCGGGGGGATCCAAAATGGCGTCTGCAATATTTTTTTTTGAAATCGTGGTCCAAAAAACCACCAAAGCACCACAGAAACATGCAAAAATTAGCTATTTTAAATGCTTGAATTTTTACAGTAGCAGCAGTGGGTTTTTTATAGCAGTAAAAGGTCACACTGATTTTATTTTATTTTATTTCATTTTTATTTTTTTACACCTGCGCAATGATGGGCTGGCCATGGGATGGGACCATGCAAATTTTTGGACCCATTCTACCAATCGCATGGCCAGGTTTTGAATGACACTTCTGGATGTGCAAGAGGGCATAAAAAGCCGAGGCACTCCCAGAAGAGTCGCAGTCCGGGCTTGGATGTGGGTGGGAGAGGGCTGTGTGTAGCTGGCTGCTGTGCTAGACTAGTTTCGATTTCGCGGAGCCTTTAGATTTCAGTTAGGCTGGCAGGGAGGGAATTGATTCAATTGAATTTTTAGGAAATAATAATAATTCCTTTCATTCTCTGTCTGCTGTGGGGAATAGCAATGCAGTTTATTCTTTTTTATTCTCCTGCAGTTTGTTAGGATTTCGTTTCTGATAGTGCTTCAAAGGGGGGGGGAGGTTTGAGTGGGAGGGGAGGTGTGGATTTATTTTAAAAATTTCATTTGCTTGGTAGCAAGCCAAGGTCCTTTCATACCCTGCCTGCAGCTCTGCTGTGGATGCACTGCCCACTTTGTTTGCAAAAATTGCAATTGCTTTATTCGATGCAGTCTTGTGCAGCAAGTTAGTTTAAAGTGTTTTCCGCCTGCTCTGGGTCATTGTGGGACCCGCGCCCGCCACCCGCGCCTGCCCCTCCGCCCTGCCGCTGCCGCCACCCCCCCATACCCCCCCACCACCCCGCCTGCCGCCTAGGGCGCAAAACACCTAGCGCCAGCGGGACGCCACTCGCTGGGACGTCAAATCGCGCAAAATCGTGGCGGCGGTAATGACAAATGACAAACAACACGACAAAATGACAAATTTTTAAAAAAATTTCGCAAAAAATGGAAACGACCCGAAACGGACCCGTCCCGAAAAATGACAACTCGAAAAAATTTTTCTGGTCGTGCCCATCTCTAGTGTGGACCTGAGAAGATTCACCTCTGGTGAACCGGTTTGGTCAACCCCGCTGCTGCTCCACCACTTTCAGATTGCTGAGTCTTTAATTTCCTCCTCACTACACTTTGTGCCCCACACATTTCTCAATGGAAAGCCGTGCCTGTTAAGCAGAAAAATAGACATAACAATGAGTATGGATTAATTTACTTTACAATATTTTAGGCACCATGTTTTGTACTCCAGTTCAACTTGGTCAACATCAGAGCATTTGAGCCTGGGTGTGAATCCAAGCAGAGCTACTGCTGAGAGAGAGAAAAAGAAGACAGCACTGGTAAGTTTCTGGGTTTGAACAGTTCAGCTAGGGCTGTTTGACCTCTGTTTTACCTCTGCCTCTGCTAACCTTAACTGCTCATTTAAATACTAAGAGCCATTAATCAGCTAAACAAAGGAAGTTGCTAGGAAGCAGGGCTGGTGCCAGACTAAGCCTTCCACTGAGCTTGGGGGTGGAGTTACACTAAGTGTTTTCCCCCTGAAGAAGCATTTGAGCCTCAGCATTTGAGCCTGGGTGTGAATCCAAGCAGAGCTACTGCTGAGAGAGAGAAAAAGAAGACAGCACTGGTAAGTTTCTGGGTTTGAACAGTTCAGCTAGTGCTGTTTGACTGGCCCGCGCGCCGAGAATTTATTTTTCACTTAAAAAGAGGAACATTGGTACTAGATTATTATTTGTAGAGTAGTAGCTAGTAACACTAAAAATATTCAAGGCCCAGAATACTGCACTCATTAAAATGGAGTCTGAGGGAGCAGCTGTAGTTACCTGTAACACTTGTGCCATGTTTGTCATCTTGACAAATCGCACCGAGAACTACACTTGCTGCAAGTGCAAGCTGGTTGCACTATTAGAAGAGAAGGTCCAGGAGCTAGAGGCCCGCATATCAAACCAGCAACATATTAAGGAGCTTGAGCGGTTCTTGGACAGAGCAGAACAGACTATCCAGGTCCAAGAAGAGACAGAGCACACTTTTGAGGATGTAATCACTTCCCCAACCCAGGAGGTAGATGTGTGAAGTAATGTGACTCAAAGAAGTAGAAGGCCAAGGGATCGCTCAGAGAGTCTAATATTGCACAATCAATTTGAGGCTCTTTCCCTCATCACACCTCATGAGGCACACACCGAGGAACAACTGGTTCCAACTGAGGATCTCTCCCTCATCACAATGGATGAGATACAGGATCAGGTACATGTAGAAGAACAGGCTGCAGGAGAGAAGCTCCTTCTGCTAGGGGGTTCTATAATTAGAAATACGGAGGGATGGATTTGTGATGAGCATGATAACCGTATGGTCACTTGCCTGCCAGGTGCAAAGGTTGCAGACATCACGAGAAATCTAGATAGCTTGTTAGAGAGAACCGGGAAGGAGCCAGTAGTCATGGTACATGTTGGTACCAATGATGTCGGGAAGGCCAAGCGGTCAGTCTTGGAAGCCAAGTTCAGGTTGTTAGGAAGAAGATTGAAGTCCAGGACTTCCAAGGTAGCATTTTCAGAAGTGCTACCTGTTCCTCGTGCAGGACCCGCCAGGCAGGCAGAGCTCAGAAGCCTCAATGCGTGGATGAGGCGATGGTGTCGAGAGGAGGGCTTTAGATTTGTCAGGAACTGGAGAACATTTTGGGACAAGCCAAACCTGTTCAGGAGGAATGGGTTGCACTTGAATCATGATGGGACCAGATTGCTGGCACTCAACCTCAAAAAGGCTGCAGAGCAGCTTTTAAACTGATAACTGGGGGAAAGCCGACAGGAGCTGTGTGGCATCCAGTTCGGAACATCTCATCCACAGGGAATGAGGTTGGAAAGGGTAGAGAATCACATAGAGATGACATAGCAGGTATTAGTACTGGGAGAATAATGGAATGTGATAGTTCATCTACTGAAAATAATACCTGTCGGGGGAAAAGAACAAAGCAGCAGCTGTTGTTGCAGAACCCACTGTACAGGTGCTTTCTACGCCAATGCTCGAAGCCTCTGACCAAAAATGGGAGAACTTGAAAATTTGGCAGCTAGGGATAACATAGATATAATAGCCATAACAGAAACCTGGTGGAATGAGGAGAACCAGTGGGATACAGCAATCCCAGGCTATAAACTCTATAGAAGGGATAGAGAGGGGCGGGTTGGAGGAGGAGTGGCCATCTATGTCAAAGAAGGGGTAAAATCCAGCAGAATGGAGATTGACAGAGGGTCTGACTCCACCATAGAATCACTGTGGGTTAAACTACCAGGTCCAAGGAGAGATGTGATAGTTGGGGTATGCTATCGCCCACCAGATCAAAAACTTGAGGGGGACCTTGAAATGAGGAGACAAATCATGGAGGTGTCTCAGAAGCACAGGATAGTAATCGTGGGGGACTTCAATTATCCCCACATTGACTGGGCCAATGCAAGCTCCGGGCAAGAAAGAGAAACTGGGTTTCTCGACTTGCTGAATGACTGTGCCTTAGAGCAAATTGTCATGGAGCCCACCCGAGAACAGGCAACTCTGGATCTAATACTGTCTGATACTCAGGATCTGTCAGGGATGTGAATGTCACTGAGCCTCTGGGGAACAGTGACCATGCTGCAATCTCCTTTGCTATGCATGTTGGAGGAAGAGTGTCAAGCAAATCAGACATAAAAATCCTTGATTTTCGAAGGGCAAACTTCCCTCAGATGAGGAAACTAGTTAGAAAGAAATTGAAGGGGAAGGTTGGAAGAATCCAATCTCTTCAGAGTGCATGGAACCTGTTTAAAACAACAATAATAGAGGCCCAGCACAAGTGCATACCACAAAGAAAGAAGAGCTCATTTAAGTCCAAGAGGGCACCAGCATGGTTAACGAGTGGAGTTAGAGAGGCTCTAAAGCGCAAGGAGACGTCTTTCTGTAAATGGAAATCCTCCCCAAATGAGGAAAATAAAAAGGAACACAAACTCTAGCAAAAGAAATGTAAGAAGATGATAAGAGAGGCAAAGAAAGATTTTGAGGAACGCATGGCTAGCAATATAAAGGGTAATAATAAAAGCTTCTTTAAATATGTTAGAAGTAGAAAACCTGCCAGAGAACCAGTTGGCCCTCTGGATGTGAGGGAGGAAAAGGGGAGATTAAGGAGGACTTGGAAATTGCAGAGAAATTAAATGAGTTCTTTGCATCTGTCTTCACGACAGAAGACCTTGAGCAGATTCCGCTGCCTGAACGGCCCCTCTTGACTAAGGAATTAAATCAAATATAGGTTAAAAGAGAAGATGTTTTAGGACTAATTGATAAATTGAAGATTAACAAGTCCCCGGGCCCAGATGGCATCCACCCAAGGGTTATTAGGGAACTGAGAAATGAAATTGCAGATCTCTTAACGGTAATATGCAACTTGTCTCTTAAAACGGCCACAGTGCCGGGGGACGGGAGGATAGCAGATGTCACACCAATTTTTAAAAAAGGAAGGAGGGGGGACCTGGGAAACTACAGGCCAGTTAGCCTTACATCTGTCCCAGGGAAGATGGTGGAAAGCCTCATCCAAGAGAAAATCTTAAAACACGTAGAAGAACAAACCTTGCTAAGAGAAAATCAGGATGGCTTCTGCAAGGGTAAGTCTTGTCTGACAAATCTTGTAGAATTTTTGAAAAGGTCAGCAGGCATGTTGATTTGGGTGAACTGGTGGATATAGTCTATCTGGATTTTCAAAAGGCTTTTGACACAGTCCCTCACCAGAGGCTGCTGAGAAAATTGCAGTCAGGGGATAAGAGGGCAGGTCCTCTTATGGATTGAGAACTGGTTGAGATCCAGGAAACAAAGAGTAGGTGTCAATGGGAAATTTTCACAATGGAGAGAGGTGAAAAGCGGTGTGCCCCAGGGCTCTGTCCTGGGACCGGTGCTTTTCAATCTGTTCATAAATGACCTGGAGACAGGGATAAGCAGTGAGGTGGCCAAGTTTGCAGATGACACAAAACTTTTCCGTGTGGTAAAAACCAGAGAAGATTGTGAAGAGCTCCAGAAGTATCTCTCCAAACTGGGGGAATGGGCTACGAAATGGCAAATGCGTTTTAATGTAGCCAAATGTAAAGTAATGCATATTGGGGCAAAAAAATCAAAACTTTATCTATCAACTCATGGGCTCTGAGTTATCCGTGACAAATCAGGAAAGAGATCTTGGTGTGTTGGTGGACAGCTCCATGAAGGTGTCTACCCAATGTGTGGCAGCAGTGAAGAAGGCCAATTCCATGCTAGGGATTATCAAAAAGGGGATTGAAAATAAAACAGCCAACATTATAATGCCATTATACAAAACAATAGTAAGGCCGCATCTGGAGTATTGTGTACAATTCTGGTCACCGCATCTCAAGAAAGACATAGTGGAACTGGAAAAGGTGCAGAAGAGAGCGACCAAAATGATTACTGGGCTGGGGCACCTCCCTTATGAGGAAAGGCTAAAACATTTGGGGCTCTTTAGTCTGGAAAAAAGGAGCCTGAGGGGGGATATGATTGAGACATACAAAATAATGCAGGGCATGAGTAAAGTGGATAGAGGGAAGCTCTTTTCCCTCTCACAAAATACCAGAACTAGGGGACATGCACTCAAATTGAGGGCTGGGAGAGTAAGAACAGACAAAACGAAATATTTTTTCACCCAGCGCGTTGTTAGTCTATGGAACTCCCTGCCACAGGATGTGGTGATGATGATGGAGATGTGTAATCTCCAGGCTTAAAACCAGGGTACTTACATAAGAACATAAGAACATAAGAAGAGCCATGCTGGATCAGGCCAAAGGCCCATCTAGTCCAGCTTCCTGTATCTCACAGCGGCTCCACCAGATGCGTTTGGGAGCGCATGAGACTAGATATCTGTCTCCTGATACCACTCCCCTGCATCTGGCCCTTGAAGTACCCTGGTTTAAAGCCTGGGAGCCTATTCGAGCCTATTCAGGCTTTGTTCATCTTATGAGCCAATCAGACCAGGGGACAACAGGTCAAGCTGACTATAAGAAGGTCTCTTGCACTAGCTGTATTCAGACCGATGAAGCTGTTTGGATGAACAGCGAAACGTTTCTATCTCTCAAAAAAGAAGTCCAGTAGCCATGACTCAACTCCCAGTTAAACGAACCTGGATGACTGAGAATCTTCACAGACCTATTATAATGTAATGAGGGATAAGCTTAGTCCATTTTGTGGTGTAGCTATAACTTTTCAGTTACTTTCTTAGTTACAGGAGTGTGGCTTCACCCAGGGTGGAGGAGGGATATTATATGGTTCTAGTGATAGCTGACACTGCCCTTCATGTTTTGGCTTTGTGGGATTGCAGATTTGGAAATGACTACAAGGTGAAGAGGAGACTTGATTTTCCACCTGAGGTCATCCACTTGTAATATTAAAACTGTTTTCTGAACCTAAAAGTAACTGGTTATGCTACTTTGGAGAAACTGGTAAATAAGTAGTTACATCAACAATAATAATCTTGACTGAGAGTTAGAGATGGGCACGACCAGGAAAAATTACGTTTCGAGTTGTCGTGTGTTGGAGCCGGCCCGTTTCGACTCATTTCCGTTTTTTGTGAAATTTTCCAAAAATTTGTCGTTTCGTTTGTTGGTTTTTCGTCTGTCGTTAGTACTGGTTTTGGGGGGGCTCCTGGAGGCCCCTCTCTGGGGTGGGTGCCTCCTCTGGCCCACCATGAAGGGAAAGTGGGCTCCTGGAGGCACCTCTTTGGGGTGGGTGCCTCCTCTGGCCCGCTACAAAATGGCATGCATAGCCAATTGGATATGCATACCATTAAGTTGCACTTGCACTGCAGTAGCAGGCAGAGGAACCTCTCTTTCGGGTGCCTCTGTGACTCACTGCCTGCGGTGCACTTGGGCTGGTGAGCGAAGTGAGAGAGGACCCCTACGGGCGCCCTGTGACTTACTAAGAAGGGAAGTGTACTTGCTGTAGTGCAATGCGAGTACACATCTGGCTTACTGGTTAGGAGTTGGTGCAAGGGCTAGGCTTAGGGTTACGGGTAAGGTTAGGGTGAGTTACTGGGGTGCACCTCTGGGTGCCTCTCTGACCCACTAAGAAGGACAGTGTACTGGCCTATGGGTTAGGGTTCAGGTTCGGGTTAGGGTTCGGGCTAGGGTTAGTGGGCTCTTTATGCCCGACTGGCACATCCCAGAAGTCTCGGTCAAAACCTGGCCAAGTGGCCATGCAATTGATGGAATGGCTCCAAAAATTTGCATGGTCCACTCCCATGGCCAGCCCATCATTGCGCAGGTGTAAAAAAATAAAAATAAATATAAAACAAAATAAAATAAATGGAGACGTTTTGTTGCAAGAAAAACCCACTGCTGCTACTGTAAAAATTCAGGCAGTTTTAAAATAGCTATTTTCGCATGCTTCTGTGGTGCTTTGGTGTGTTTTTGGACCACGCGATTTCAAAATAAATATTGCAGTGTGGTCACCCCATTTGGATCCCCCGCCCGCACCGCATGGCATGGCGAGTTGGCAAGACAACGAGGATGCGCACAGCCCAGGAGAGGAGGGGGGGAGGCCGGGGACCCCCCCCCAGAAACCACCCTTCTGGTAGGTGCCTTCACTGAGTCAGGCATATTTTCACCTGCTTTTTTGCCCGGGAATCGGGGGTTTTTGTTTGTTTGTTTTAAAACTTTTTTCTGTGCCGCGCCGCTTGGCGAGTTGGCATGGGCGAGTGCGACTCGACGACAAGGATGCGCACTTTGCGCAGCCCAGGAGAGGAGGGGGGGAGGCCGGGGACCCCCCCCCCCCAGAAACCACCCTTCTGGTAGGTGCCTTCACTGAGTCAGGCATATTTTCACCTGCTTTTTTGCCCGGGAATCGGGGGTTTTTGTTTGTTTGTTTTAAAACTTTTTTCTGTGCCGCGCCGCTTGGCGAGTTGGCATGGGCGAGTGCGACTCGACGACGAGGATGCGCACTTTGCGCAGCCCAGGAGAGAGGGGGGGAGGCCGGGGACCCCCCCCCCGAAACCACCCCTCTGGTAGGTGCCCTCAGGCAGGCATATTTTCGCCTCATTTTTGGCCGGGAATTGGGTTTTTTTTATTTTTTAAACTTTTTTCCTGTACCGCTTGGCATCGCGCGATCGCTGCGATGCCAGGAATGACCACGACAAATCAGACCCAATTTTTCTTTAGTCGGTTCGAGTTCGAGTTCTGGCGGAGTAATTGTCGTTACCGTTTCCGTTACGTAACGGAAACGAGAAACGGAAACGGACATGAGAATTTCGCCAAGTCGTGCCCATGTCTACTGACAGTACTTTCAAATTCTGGAGGGAACATCTCTCCTCGAGACTTCTCTTTTTAAAAAAACACACACTTCTCCATTCTTATTATTTAAAGATGTTCATTGTCTGGAATGAAAAATATACTTCAGCTGTCAGGCTTTGCAAAATGGGCAAATTGCATGTGAGAAAGAAACAACCACCTGTAGCCTTGAATTGTTACTGAGGTCAAAATAATGCAGTATTTCTAATGGACTAACAAATACCCACAGACATGGTATTGATTGTGTTGTATATATCAGTGGAGTTCTGTTTGCCTGTTAAGAATAACTCATCATGTATTCTCTGAAGTTCTCATATATACATCCTTCTGTATTCAGACGTTTATGCTAATCTACAGCACCCAGCTGTTGTGTGGGTAAATGTACTCCCTTCAGGTTATGTACTGTACCTTCATTCCCCCCACATTTCTGATTTAGTTTGCCTGTATTTCTTTTTATTTATAAAAATATAACTACAATGGTCATAAAACTGCTGCTTACACATGCCAGGACAAGTGCAGCACTATAAATCACAGGGACATATTGCCACCAGCTAAGGAAGTGCAGCTGTATCCATCACCATGCACCAGTCAAAGGACTTTGCACACAGCAAGGAATACAAGCGATGATCTGTGAGCCAGTGGCAAGGTACAACATGTAAGCACTGATATTTTGGGCATTGCATTTACTTCTCACTTAAAGCTTTTTTTTTTTCATTTACAACCTTTTTTAAAAACACACATACACATAGCAGAACTGTCTATGGCAGCATTAATTATTAGAGCACATAGATGCATTGGTGTCAAAGCCAACTCTGAAGCATAGAAAGTCTTCATGACACACCCAATATCAATTCCAAAGAGCTGGCAACTGTGTGGATTCATATCGATGAAGCAGTTCTAGAACTTTCATTGCTAACTGGGTCTTTCCAAACTGCTTTGAATTAAGACAGAGTTACTTCATGTATTCGTGTTGGAACAATGTGTCTTCCTTCCAACTCTCGTAAAGGGAGACACTCAGAGGAAAGAAAGGAAATGAATGGGGTGGAAGATAATTTCAATATTTCTTCTAATGAAAAAGTTTTGGTGTTCTGACTCTATGTATTCTGGCTCCGCTCATTGTGTATCCATGCATGTATATGTTGTCCTGCATAGGCATTCTAGACAGTACAGTGGTACCTCAACTTACGAATTTAATTGATTCCGAATGCATACTCTTAAATTGAACTACTCTTCTTAAGTCGGGGTACCTATCTAAAAAAATTAAAAAAATAAGTTTAAAATGGAAAAAAAATATTTGTAAGTCAAGCAGACCATATTTAAAATTTGTAAGGCAGAAGTTAAAACGGCAACAGTTTTCCACTCTTGTCAAATTGCTCTTAAGCTGAGCTGCTCTTAAATCAGGGTACCACAGTATTATGAACAGAGAGAGAAAGAGAGACTGACTGACTGACTGACTGACAGGCAGAGAGATAGGCAGACAATAAAATCAGGGCTCTGTGGGTAAATAAAGCAAAACTTTATGGTCAAGATTGACAGTAAATATAAACCATCCAACTCCATTCTGAAATTTTAAGGCTTTCACTTTTTTGTGGGTGTGTCTTCAATGAAGATTACTAAGTGGTACTCACAGAGTAATTCAGAAATGGAGTCAGCAATGAGTGGGCAAAATGGACAAACTTCTACTGCTTCCAGCACCTTCCTATCTTATTATGGTGTGTGTGTGTGTGTGTGTGTGTGTGTGTGTGTGTGTGTGTGTGTGTGTGTGTGTGTGTGCGCGCGCGAGTGCGCGCGCGCGCACATGTGTGTGTGTATGCGTCTCTCTCTCTCTCTCTCTCTCTCTCTCTCTCTCTCTCTCTCTCTTTTTTTTTTTCTCTGTGTGTGTGTGTTGCATTGTGTGTGCCCTTACTTTACCTGCATAGATAACTGTCCTTTTTTTCATTATTATCCATTGATTTGTATGGCTGATAATGAGGAGAGAGTAATCCTGAAACTGTCCAGGAAACAAAGGGGGATTAGATCCCAATGGATCCCAGGTCATCTCTATTCCACTGTACTCCAACTTTGGAATGGTCAACTGCAAACCTTAATGCCAACTACGACAAACCACAATGTTTCCTTCCTTCCTTCCTCCCTCCCTCCCTCCCTCCCTCCCTCCCTCCCTCCTTCCCTTCCTTCCTTCCTGATAACAATCAGGCAAGTGATATTTTTCCGTTTCAGATGTATATTGGTGGATTGCTGCCGAACCTTTTAATGGGATGAAAAACCATGAGCACTGTGGGAACTGTTTCCAGGTGAACATCCCTAAGACAGTGCTGTCAGTCTCTTGTTCTTTTTCCTCAACTCTCTCTTTTATGTGTGGAAGAAGCAAGCACGTTGACGTGCAAGATGTTGCATAATAGAATGAATAAGCCAGTGTCATCTGCTGTGGTGAGAACATAGGACGGAGACTAGGGATGTCCTCAGTCTCATTCCGAAGGTCAACCACTGCAACATCATTTGCCAAAGTAAAATGGCCGCGGCCTCTTCTGACACCCAACCAAGTGTAACAAATTTTGTCACAACTCCTCTGAAGCCCAAATAATGTTTGGAAGAGCTGCCACAGCTTTCTGTAGAAGCTGCTTTTTAATTGTCTGGCTTGGAGGTTCTCTTGAAGACAGCCATTTTTCAGGGCCTTCCAGGGCAATCACCTATGCAATGCAAGAAAACCACCATGCATGCCTCTGGGCATTGTCCAGAAAGAACCTAGCTTGGAGAGGGTCCCAAGGCCCAACAATCAGAAGTCAGGCTGCTCTGTGATGAATGGTTTATTCACATTGTTCTCTGTAGAGAAGTTCTGAAAAAGTGAACAGGAGATTTGTCAGACCCCTGGTCAGACCCCATTGGAGTACTGTGTCCAGTTATGTGCATCTCAATTTAAAAAGGATGTTGACAATCTTGAACGGGTCCAGAGGAGGGCAACCAAGATGACTGAGGGTCTGGAAGAAATGTCTTACGAGGAGCAGCTTAGGGAGCTGGGAATGTTTAGCCTTACAAAAAGAAGGCTGAGAGGGGATATGATAGCTATGTTTAAATATTTGAAAGACTGTCACATAGAAGATGGGACTGGTTTATTTTCCATGGCTTCAGAGACTAGGACACAGGGCAATGGTCTCAAATTACAGGAAAATATATTCCATTTGAACCTCAGGAAGAATTTCATGACAGTTAGAGCTGTTTGGCAGTGGAATATGCTGCCACAGAGGGTGGTGGAGTCTCCTACTTTGGAGATTTTTAAGCAAACGCTGGATGGCTATCTGTCGGGCATCCTGTAATGGGGGTTCCTGCATGGCAGGGGGTTGGACTATATGGCCCTTGAGGTTTCTTCTAACTCTATGATTCTATGAAATTGGGAAGTCTCTGAGGAAGGGTGGGAAATAAGAAGCAGATGTTCTGGCAGATGTGGGGGAGGCACAGAAGTGGTGAGAGGACAGAAAGAAGGACCCAAATGTTGTTGAGAGGGGGAGATAGGAGATGGCAGCAAATAGGAAGAAATACAATGGGGACAGGAAAAAGATGATAGAGTTTTAGAGATGAGAAAGAGGAGGCAAAGGTGGCAGCAGGTGGGGAGTGTTGCAGTGGGATGGCACTGCCTCAGACATGGTGAATATTTGTCACCCCTCATTCTCTCCACTGAGCCATGAGTGATTTAGCAGTCATTCACCCTCAGCCTGACCTATTTCATAGGGGTGTTTTGAGGACAAAAGAGAGGAAGAGAAAAGCCGATGTGTGGTGTCTGGAGCTGAGCAGAGGAAAGGCAGAATGTTCATGTAGGAAATAAATAAATAAAGCATAACAAGTAGACGTGAGTGGCTAAGCAGCTGATGCTATTATTGGTTGAATCTGTTCCCATCTTATTCTCCAAAAATCTTTTCATATTAGGACTTTTCACTTGTGTCTCGGCACACACCCGATCTCATTTTCATTGCTGTTATGTCCCATCAAGTTATCTGCTACTTATGGCAACCCAATGAATGAGTGACATCTAAAAGGCCCTATCATTAACAACCCCCTTATTAACTGAAAAATCTAAGTCATGGGTTGCTTTATTGAGTCAATCCATCTCATGTTTGATCTTTCTGTTTTCCTGCTGCTTTTCCTGCTTTTCCTACATATATTGTCTTATGATATATCCAAAGTGCGTCAGGCTTGATTTGAACTGCAGTCCACTTGTTTATCTTTCTAGCAATGCATGGTATCCACAAAGCTCTCCTCCAGTACTATACTTTGTCCCTCAAGTATTTCGCACTTAGGAACACCACATTTCTATACTGTAATTCAGAGTGAACAAATACAGCAAAAATATAATGCAAAAAAAACCTTACTGCAGTATTATTTGTTACTTCACTGAAAAAAATGAATCTATAATTTACTGCAAAACTTCGCAGTAACGTATTGCAAGTAGTGTTACCACTACAGCAATACATTGTTTTCAGGGACAGCAAAGACATGATGTTCCTTTCACACATTTCATCTCATCTGTCCCTTCAGTTGCATCTGACTCAGTCATTCTGTGAATCAATGCTCTCCATGCCTTTCTATCTCTTACAGCTTCTTTTAGCTCCATCAGTATTACGCACTATTACACATTATCTAAAAGCTGGTCATTCTGCTTCTGTGGCTGCTATCCCATAGCCAGATAATCCAGATCAAAGTAAAATGCAGATTTTCCCCTAGAACGGTCATATGGTTGAAAACATGGTTCCTGTGTCCCCACGGGTGCAGTTTAAAGAACCACATATTTTGTGTTCCCACGATTGTGAACCGCAACACAGTGGGAAAAAAAGGTTTTGATGTGGATTTTCTGAGTCCCCACAGACTCATGTACCAGTTAAAAATCCGCATCGGAACTGAGACAAGCTTTGTATCACCTTGAGAGCAGGTGCTTGCAAAATTCGCTGAGTCATGCTTAAGTGGGCATGATCCCATTTTTCCCCTTTAAAGTCCGCTGGTCGTGAGAACACAATTTTATTAACTGCATCTTCAAGCGGTTTGAAATGGTTTTTAGTGGTTGTGGAATAGCAGCCCTTGTGATCTGAAATGACTAATCAGTAGGGGTGGGCATTTCATTTTGGAACCAGTAGGATCAGAAATGACCTCACATGAGCCCAGGTGGTGCTCAGAACCCTCTGATACACACCCACCCAATGTCTTAACTTTCCCTGGGCTTGCACAGGGTTACACTCCAACCAGGACTCAGGAAGCAATGTCATATTTGCTTGCTCTGTGGTGTTGCCCAGTTAGACAGGGAGGTGGGATGATGCCTGCCTCTGCACAGCTCCCGATTGGCCAGCACCACAGAGCAAGCAAAGATAACATCGCAGCCTGGTAAAGCAACTGGCTCCACATATATCAGAGGATTCCAAGCACCACCTGGGCTCGTGTGGGTCGTTTCAGAACCAGTAGGTTCCAAAAACAAAATGCCCATCCCTAGTTACTATTTCAGATGAAAATGGTTTGGGTGGCATTTTCAAAACTGAGCAAACCAAAGCCAAGTGTGCTGCTTATATAGCTCCCGATAGTGCTTAAAGCACTCTCTGGGCAGTTTACAAGTAATTATGCAGGCTACACATTACATCCCCCACAGAAAGCTGGGTAGTTATTTTACTGACCTTGGAAGGATGGAAGGCCAAATGAAGCTTGAGCCGGCTACCTAGGATTGAACCCCAAGTTGTGAGCACATCTGTAGCTGCAGTACAGCAGTTTAACCACTGTGTCATGAGTGTCTTGAAGAGAAAGGATTCCACCAGCCCCTCCACTTTTATGCCATTATCTCACTATTTGAAGGATTATTTTCTTTCAAATACAGCAGGATATTGTTGTTCAGTCATTCAGTCATGTCCGATTCTTCGTGACCCCATGGACCAGAGCTCGCCAGGCCTTCCTATCTTCCACTGCCTCCTGGAGTTTGGTCAAATCCATATTGGTTGCATCGATGATACCATCCAACCATCTCATTCTCTGCTGTCCTCTTTTCCTTTTGCCTTCAATCTTTCTCAAAATCAGGGACTTTTCCAAGGACTCCTCTCTCCTCATGAAGTGGCCAAAGTACTGGAGCCTCAGCTTCAAAATCTGTCCTTCCAGTGAACATTCAGGGTTGATTTCTTTCAGGATGGATAGGTTTGATCTCCTTGCAGTCCAGGGGACTTTCAAGACTCTCCTCCAGCACCACAGCTCAAAAGCATCAATTCTGCGGCAATCAGCCTTCTTTATAGTCCAGCTCTCACTTTCATACATCACTACTGGAAAAACCATAGCTTTTACTATCCTGACCTTAGTTGGCAAAGTGATGTCTCTGCTCTTTAGGATGCTACCTAGGTTTGCCATTGCTTTCCTTCCAAGAAATAGGCGTCTTTTAATTTCGTTGCTGCAGTCGCCATCTGCAGTGATCAAGGAGCCAAAGAAAATAAACTCTGTCATTGCCTCCATTTCTTCCCCTTCTATTTGCCAGGAGGTAATGGGACCGGTGGCCATGATCTTAGTTTTTTTTTTATGTTGAGCTTCAGCCCATTTTTTCATTCTCCTCTTTCACCCTCATTAAGAGGTTCTTAGTATTAGTATAATCTTAATGTTAAGAAAAAATTTCAGAACAGCAAACCTGTTTTTCCATCTATTGCTTTGTCTGCTGGCAGACCTCTTCTTTGGAGAGAAAAGATCACCCTTAGTGGCTTTTTATTAACAGTGTGACTTGACAGTGTAGAAAATGCACTTGGGTCCACTTCTGCTCCACATTCCAGACAAGGAGTCAGCAGGGGCAAAGGCCAAGAGCTGTGATGGCACAGAGCTTCCCCAACAGCAGAAGCTGCTTTGCCAAATTGTGCAAAGCTTTTACACCATGCAGTCAGTGGCTTTTAATTAAAGTTCATCTGTGCTGAATCCCCCACAATTTGCGGAATAAACAGACAATACAGCCACTCCCTTAGATTGTTTTCTGAAACTCAGCAAAGATTTCCATCTGAGGCCCCCTTTTCTACTTCTTTTCTTGGAAGTGGGTAGCAATAATTGGCCTGTGATTTCTTGTTTTGTGTTTTTGCTTAAGCTGGACTGTGAATTTCCCCAAGTCCAATTTTATTGGACCTTAAACCTTCTTTTCTGAAAGCCTTATTGAGTGTTTCTCCAACTGTTTTTATGCTTTTCTTTGGACCTTTGTAGGTTTGCCATCCTCTGCATACGTATCCCAGGGTGGGTTTTTATGTAATTTATCTATAGATATTCACTGGAATGAAACAGAGACAATACTCAAAGCTAAGAACAATGATTATGAAGAAGCATCTTACATCATTAAAAAAAGGCAACATTAAAGCTAAAAACAATAAGTCAAAAAAGAAGAAGGAAAAAATGCTACTCGGAGATGGAAAACTAAAAATGGAAAAATGCAAGTAGCACTACAAATTCAGTCCAAGTAGTAATACATAATAACAATCCATCTAAAAGTCACATAACATGGTGTTGGGGATCTTTGTTGGATCGGTTGTTGCAGATGACTTTTTGGTTGCTTTAATGAGAGGGACACCTCTTGTGTTACTATATGAAAAACTATTCATTTAACTAGAAGGGAAGGGTACACGGGAGGTTTCTAACTATAACTATTCTAACAGCCATCTTGCTAAACCAGGAACATGCTTCTCTTCTCTTCTCTAAGAATACAAGGCACACGCACTAACTAGACCTCGACCAGAACATTCCAGGTGGTGTGATCTCAACAACCAATCGGCTTCGCTCTTCACATTAAATCCGGCCCATAATACTCTACACATTCATATTAACCCTGTAATGGCTGAAATGTAAATCTTGCCAAATATTCCAACACAGGGGAAGCTTGCATGAAAAGAAAGGTCCTTGCCTGCTTCCAGAAGATGGGACAAATTTGGGGTCAAGTCTGGCATCCTGTGGAAGGGAGTTGCAAAATCCAGGAGCAGCAACAGAGAAGGTCCTCTCATGTGCAGCTGCAGAAAAACAACAGCCAGGCCCCAGTAAAAAGGCATACTCTACTTTATTGGAGCCATTGGCATTACAGTACTATAATTTATTATTTGACTTTATCTGTTCTGAACACTTATGACTTTTTCCACCATTGTGCCTATTAGAGATGGGCACGAAACAGAAAAATGGTGTTTCAGTTTTTCGTTTTTCGTTGAGAGGTCTGTTTCGGTTCATTTCCGTTTGTCATGAAATTTTTGAAAAATTTCATTACCTTTTTCATTTTTTCGTTTGTCGTTTCTACCCGCTTTTTGCGCGATTTTTAAAGCATTTCCGTGCGCAGGCATCCCCCAACGCCCCAGACCAGAGGGAAAACACTTAAAAAAATGTATGCTGGCAGAGACACAGTATAGACTAGGTATGCAGGGAGGCTACAAGGGCAGTGGCGGGCGTTGCCCAGGGTGCAAGGCAACCACAGAGTGACTGCACTGCGGGGCAAGGGAGGGTACTCACCGAGAGGTACGCAGCACGCACGCACACAGGGAGGCTGCAGGACTGAAGCTAGAGTCACAGCAGAGACAGCAATCCCACCCTAACTCCCACCAGAGACTGCAAGGAGGACGGGGGCTGCCAGAGCTTTTTATGCCCTCTGTCGCTGCCAGACCTGCCCGCCCAGTCTGCAACCTGGGCATGCTATTGGTTGAACATGATCCCATCACATGGCTTGCATCCATTTTGTGGCTGGTGGCGACATCAATTTTAAAGGGAAAAGATAAATACATCGCGATGGAGAGAAGACTAAAACAAACGTTTTAAGGACCCCAACCCCCCTGGTAGGTATTATTAGACAATATAAATAATTATTGCTGTGTTTTTATGGATGTCCAGGGCATTTTTTAACATTTAAAACAGCTCATTTCATTGTGCGTCGCCATTAACGGAAACGAAACGTAACGATCACAATTTTCGTGGTTCTGTTTGTTTCATTTCATTTTCATCACAATTTTCATTTGTCGTTTCGTTGCGTAACAGAAATGACAAACAGTAATGGAAACGAAAAAATGTTCGTTCCGTGCCCATCTCTAGCGCCTATTGTTTCACTATGTGTCTTATTTAGTTTAATATTTTTGTGTGACTTAACCACCACTCATCACAAGCATTCTGGAGCAAAATAGTGAGCCAACAACACTTTTTCAGTAAGTACACTATATGGATTCTCCCAATAAGTATTGAAAGATCAAGACACCTCTGTAAATATATAGTCCCCACTCCCCAGTATCCAAATATCTGACACAGAAAACTTACAGACCCTCAGAAAATTCCCTATTTCCAGTCTGGGTGCATGGAAAAAAACTAAGGTTCTTGTACTTTTGGCACATCAATAGAAGACAAGACTCTCTGGAGAAGACAATTACAGTATGCTATTAAAAGTTGTAGGCAGCAGTAGAAGCGAAAAAGAAGCCGTACCCTTGGTGTTACAGGAACTGAACAGGACAGTTAATGGCAGGACATTTTGGAGGTCACTCATTTATCGGGTCACTGTAAGTTGGAGTTAACTTGATGTCATACAACAACTGTGCTTTTGTTATTCTTCTGGACCTGTGTGTGTGCTTCCACATGGTCTTGTTGATAAAGGTTTTATTGGTAGGATCTGTCTTTTGAAAAGCTAAGAATAATTTTATGTCACTTCTGAAGGTGCCATCATTCGTGGAAGGATTTTGGTTTTTATTTCTTTCCTGAACTGCAAAGAATATTGGCCACTGTGAGCATCCCAAGAAAGTTCTGCCTTCAGGACCTAGTGGGCGATGAGACTGGATGACATCAAATTAATTCCTTTCTAGGTAAGTTCTGGATGACTGAAGACACCAAAGACAGGGTAGACCTAAAATAAGCACACAGATCAGTTTTCCAGCTTAAGAAAGCATCTCTATGACATTAGGGAACCCTTCCAAAAGATATCACCATGGTATTTCCGCAGGAGGCAGTGGCAGCTATAGAATCATGCCATGAATAAAACTGTGATTATTTTATGTGGAATATTGAAGAGGAAAAAAGATGAAAGCCGAGGAAGAGTCATTGTAAGTTGTGTCTGGCATGTATCAAGGGCTGAATCTGAACACTTCCATTAAGGAATTTTAGCAAATTCTAATTCCACAGAAATTTTAAGTGGCTGGAGATAAATGTATCTCATACGCTCACTTCCTTCTCGGTATGGTTCAATATGTGTATGAAAATTAATTTTCCCAGCTGATTCAAGAAGAAAGCATTATATGTGAAAAGGAAGAAGGGGCTAAGATAGCAAGTTTTGTATAGCATCACACTTATATCTTTTATTGCTGAATTATCCTATTGTGAATTCTAGTTTGAATGGGCTTTGAAATCAAAGACCAAGATCCTGTGGAGCTTTCACAAAGCATAAATATCTGCATGTGCAGTTACATTGTACCATACTGAAGCATTAAAAAAAGTGTGTGAGGGGAACCATGATCTGGTGATCCCTATGCTTCAATCAGCTAGGAATCTGTTATGGATTACACCTATACACACTCACAGAAAGCACAACCACATGTGTACCATTGCAGAAACTGTTTTTCTTCTTGACTAAAACATCTTTGCAATGCCACATTTTTGGCAGCATCACTGTATCACCTTTTAGTTGTATGGAGTAGAGATGGGCACGACTTGAAAAATTTTTTTTTCGAGTTGTCGTTAGTCGGGCCGGTCCCGTTTTGGGTCGTTTCCGTTTTTTGCGAAAATTCACAAAAATTAGTTGGTTCATTTTTTCATTTTTTTGTTTTCGTTAGTACTGGTTTTTTTTTGGGGGGTAGCGGGCTCCTGGAGGCACCTCTGTGGGGTGGGTGCCTCCTCTGGCCCGCTATAAAGGGAAAGTGGGCTCCTGGAGGCACCCGTGGGTGCCTCCTATCCTCACCCACTAGGAAGGGGAAGCAGGCTCCAAGAGACCCCTCAACATGGGGGTCTCCCCTCCTCACCTGCTGCTGCAAAATGGCATGCATAGCCATATGGATATGCATACCAGTTGCAGACAGTGAGACCAGTGAGTGAACCCAGAGCCATAGGGTGAAGTGATGCCTAAGGCTCTCGCACCGCCATGTCTCACAAAGAAGGGAATCGTACTTGCGTGTAGTGCAATGCAAGTAGATCTGGCTTAGGGTTAAGGTGGGTTAGTGCAAGGGCTAGGGTTAGGCTAGTGACGGGTAAGGTTACGGTGGGCTAGTGGGTTGCACCTCTGGGTGCCCCTCTGACCCACTAAGAAGACAGTCTGTGACGTATGGGTAGGGAAGTCAGTGAATTGCACACAAATGGTGAATTCCCCCTGCTCAGCCCTGGTCAGATCCAGTCTCACTCTGAGGCGGAACTTCTTGAAGTTGCACGTTAGGACAGCCAATGTCACAACAGGAGAGTGGGCAGTGTGGTTTTCTACAATAGCCAGGCCAATCCTTCAGTTTGATTCTCAGAGTGACTCACCTCTGCACCTCGACTGAACAAAGCATTGGGTTGGTAGGTTCTTCATCTAACTCTGGTGAATGCTCTTTGAATGCTCTTACCTGTGCTGTGGTGTAGTGGAGTATGAGCTTCCAGAATTGAATATTTGGGACATTCTGAGTATCAGGACTAGGTTGTCACCTGCCATGGCAACCCAGTCCTTTCTATGAATTTATCTGTAATAGGGATTGGCACCTTATGAAACACAACATGCTGTTTCATCGTTTTGTAAGCTTACAAAATGGTAGACAGTGAAATGACACAGCAGACAGAGTTTCGTCAAGAAATGAAATGAAACACTTTTTGTTTTGGAAATGAAATGATTTGTCATAGTGGCGTAAGGTTGCATCTCCATCACCAGGGCAACAGGGCTGCCGCTCACCCTGTCACTCTGGAGAAGATCTAAAGCAGAAGTGAGCAATGTCCAGCTCCCACAGGTTGATGGACTGCAACCTATATTATTCTGAACCATTGGCTAAGGCTGACTCGAGCTGATGGGGGTTGTAGCTCTGAACATCCAGAGGGCCACTCTTCATCCATCCTCATCTATAGAAAGGTACGGTTCAACAAAGGGCCAGGCCATTAGTATGCTCACTCTGCCAAAGGAGCTTTATTTCCTTTACTGTCCAAGATGACGAGTTGATGGGACCAGGAAAATGGACAGAGGAAAAGTAGAGAGAATAATGTCCTGGAAAGTGACAGGGTCACCTAGCACCTGGAATTACAGCATTTTGTAGCTTAGCATTTCTACCAAGCTAGATTACACCTTCCCCCCTCTTCCTTCTTCCTTCCCCTTTTTCTGAAGGTTCAGTTTTAATTTGCCTGAAGGACAAAGACCTGCTGATGGATCAGGCATAATGGCTAAAATCCATAGTAAGTTAAAGGAGGCCCAGCCGTTCCATGGAACTTACAGAGGAGCTGACTTGCCAAACCCCCACTGATTCAATTGGACCACTCTACTTCGGACTAATTATTTGATGTTAGCCTTTATTATGGATGTTGTGCTAAGGGTCTTTGTCTGCTTGGGGTAGAACAGAGAGTGAATACCTGAGTCTGGGAAGAATGACAGAGAAGGCCCTCTCCTGTGTCCCCACCAAGTCTGCCTCCAAGGAAAGCAAGACTGAAAGAAAGGCGTCCATTGATTATCTTAGCCCCCAGGCATGCTCCAAAATTACCATTCTTTCAGTCCACCAATGGTGTAAATATATTGTTTGAACTTTGCTAAAATCCCAGAAGGGTCTGCTTTGAACTTTTGGTAGCATTTCCCCCCTGCTCAATTGCATGGAGAAGATGGCTGCTAGTTAACAGTGTATAAATAGCATGTAACATTATAATTGCTTAATGATATGTTGTTCATCATGCCCATTGTTAAGGCTTTGTCAAGTTGCATCCTTCCCTGAATTTGTTCTTGTTAACTAGCATACCACTCAGTGTTGTAGCATGGCAATGAAGATTGTACAAACATCATCTGTTGGTTTGTATAATAACTGAAGGATTTACAAGAGGCTCTGCCTGTTGTTAAAGATGACAGATTATTGTCTTGGGTATTCAAATTCAGCTCTAGCATTCTGTTTGCCTAGAGGCAAAATATTATTTTGAGATGGAGGAGAAAGAGGTACAACATTTCAAAGTGACATAAAGAAAACAAGTATATTATCACTGCACCAGAGTGCAATGGCCTTAGTCTGCTGGCAGAGCCAATCAACATTCTACAAGGCAATTCAAAAAATGGGGGCAGCCTAAACAAAAATAAATAACTTTGAACCCCAATTTTGGACCAGCACCAAATTTAGCACAGTTGTAGCATATAGTCTGCTCTTGTTCTTTGCCAAAGTCAGGGAGGTTTCAGCAAAGGGTTTTTGAGTTATCTTCTAGAAGTTTCCCCAAGAATGGGATATTCAATACCGGTTGGTAATTGTTCAGTATCATTGAGTCTACGGAGGGCTTTTTAAACCGTGGTTTTACTATTGACTCCTTTAAGCATGCCGGCATTCACTACTCTTCCTAACCAGTCTGCCATACCTTTTTCTGGCAGCTTTTATGATCCATGATAGGCAGGGATCCAGCAGACATGTTGTGTCCCTCATCTCCCCAAGGGTCCTGACCACATCATCCGGTTGTAGGAGCTGAAAGTCATCCATTAATACAGGACAAGGAGGGTGGGGTATTTTATTTAAATGCCCTGCATCAGTAGCAGCATCCAAGGTACCCAGGATCTGTTCAATTTTGCTTGCAAAGTGCTGTGCAAATTCTTCACAGCGAGATACAGAGTGGTCTGTGTTATCTGTCTGTGGATCAGTGTGTAGCAGACTTTTGACTAGAGCAGAATGTACGAGCCAAGTTATTTCGCCTAGTTATGCTGCATAGGCTTTTCATGATCCAGAATTCTATCAGTGCACATTCAAAGTTTGCTTAATTTCACATGGCTAATTGCCACTAACTGATGAGTAGCAGAGGAGTGCCTGGTTGAATTTTTGGTCATGCACCTGATTCCACAAGTGAGACATGCCCCAATAGCCTAGCAGCTAGCCTCAGTTCAGCTAGCTACAGTAAGTTGAACAAACATTATGCAAACAGCAATGGGATACTGGTAATTGATAAGACTGTAAAGAATACTGAGTAAATTCTTCACTCTCATAGAAGGCATAAATAGGCAAAGTTTCATCCTGAGTGTAGCGTATGACTCTCCAGGAGATCATTCTGGCAAGAAAACTAGGGGTTCTGAGAACTGGGAGCAAAGAACAAGTTGGGTCAGAGAAAGAAGTTGTTTTCAGTGCAACGTTGGAATTTGGAGAGAATATTTATTTAGCTGCTGTGTGGGTGACTCCCTTTCATAGCTGCAGCAACTCATGTTAATTGTTACAGCTAGAAATGACCTTACAGATCATCAATTCTAGCCCCCCTCAAGAGGACACAATGGGGAACTGAACTTCCAATCTGTGGTTCCACAGCCAGATGCCGAATTCAGGATTACTTCAAGATGCTTTTCTTATTTCAGACTAGTTTCTCCTCTTTTTCCATCTTGAGGAGATGGGTCCTCTCTCTGGTGGCCAGGTGATGCCTCCTGTGTCTCTGGATAGGAGCTGTTAGGTGAGACCCTCAGCTCCTAATTCTCCCTTGAATCCCACAGCTGAGATGTGTCGTCTTCTAATGAAGACTTTGCTAGGTAATGTATAAAAGAAGGTAGATGATGACTAGCAGTACATCTTCTGGTTATTTGCAGTACATTAGCAAGGGCTTCTGACTTCCAGTTGCCTATCAGTGTCAACATTTGCATGCTTTTGGAACACCTCCAAAATTTTGCTGCCGGAATGTTCGCTGACACTGGTTAAGCATAATTCCCTGTAGCAGCAGCTTGACTGGCCATTTCTGGGCATTATTCAAAGTGCTGGTTTTGACTGAAGAAATTGGGTCCATGCTATTTGAAAGGCCTCATTTCCTTTCATGAGCCTCTCTGGATTTTAAATCCACAGGGGAAGCCTTTCTCTTCGTCCTGCCACCCTTGCTGTTGGGTTTGATGAGGACTAGGACAAAGCAAAACAAAACCATGAATCAAGCTATTCTGTTCTTTGTTTAGGGACACTTTGGGAAAACAGACCTGTCATAGGGCTTCCATTTGCCCCGAGGAAGATTTTGGAAGTCTTGGGATGGGAGAAAGCCTTTTCATGTTGCAAAACAATGTTGCCAGATCACCAGCACTGGGATTGGGATGACAACGGTTGATCCAGTGGAGGTTTTTGTGAATTTTTACAGCCCACCGCTGTCTCAAGGATCCGTAAAGCATTTGTAGGTGGTGCTGAGGTGGCGAACCTTCGGCATTCCAGATATTTTGGACCACAACTCCCAGAATTCCAAGTCTCTATTGCCAGTGATGAAGGACTGTGGAAGTTGTGGTCCGAAATATTTGGAGTGCCAAAGGTCCACCACTACTGCCCTAGGGAGTCTCAAAGCCTAAAGTGGAAAATAGCATTATTTTAATTAGTTTTATTTAAATGCTTCCAGAGCCCAATCTATGTTATGCTGGAGCAAAATTAAGCAAAACATATATGCCGATTATTTTCCATCTCCTCCCCCAAATTGTATCTCACATAACAGTAACTATGTTTCTAATTTTAAAGATATAACTAAAATACTCCAAACAGAAAAGGCTTGTTTCGATAGAGGCAGAGAACCCCAGAAGTTCATCCAAATGCACAATTCACACTTGCAAGGAGCTTGACGCTTTCCATGTGGTAGTAAGTAGTGACTGTGCTAGCAACATAAGGTAGTTTTCAGTGTATATGGAATAAGCTAATTATTGTAGTGGCTAGAGATGGGCACGAATCAAAAAAATGATGTTTCGGTTTTTCATTTTTTGCTGCGGGTCCGTGTCGGTTCATTTTCATTTTTCGTGAATTTTTCAGAAAAAAATTATTTTGTATTTACGTTTTTTGTTTTTAACCTGCTTTTTGCGCGACTTAAAGCATTTCCGCGCGCGAACGTCCCCCAACGCCCCAGACCAGAGGGAAAACACTAAAAAAATGATGCTGGCAGAGACACAGTATAGACTAGGTATGCAGGGAGGCTGCAAAGGCAGTGGTGGGTGTTGCCCAGGGTGTAAGGCAGCCGCAGAGTGACTACACTGTGGGGCAGGGGAGGGCACTCACCGAGAGGTAAGCACGCACACAGGGAGGCTGCAAGAGATATCTCTTCTTTCTCTCCCCTAAGAGCCAGGCTGCAGCCAGCAGGAACACAGAGACACACACCATCCTGGCTGGCCTAAAGTAATGAGTCGCAGAGATAGCAATCCCACCCTAACTCCCACCACAGACTGCAAGGAGGACGGGGGCTGCCAAAGCTTATTATGCCCTCTGTGGCTGCCACACCTACCCAGTCTGCAACCTGGGCATGCTATTGGTTGAAATTGTCCAAGAATTTACATGATCCCATCACATGGCTTGCATCCATCTTGTGGCTGGAATCTATTTTGTGTCATCCTTAAAGGGAAAAGAAAAAATACATCGCGATGGGAGAAAGACAAAAACAAACATTTTAAGGACCTCAACCCCCTAGTAGATAATAATTTCAAATAATTATCACTGCGTTTTTATGGATGTCCAGGGTGTTTTAATACCAATAAATCAATATTAGGCATCTGGGAGCCATTTTGGGTCGATGTCCCCTAACTCCCCTTAAAGGAAAAAAATACAGTGATCTGAGAATAGACATAAATACACATTTTAAGGACCCCAACCCCCCTGGTAGGTATTATCAGGCAGAATAAATAATTATCGCTGGGTTTTTATGGATATTCGGGGCCTTTTTTAACATTTAAAAACAGCTCATTTCATTGCGCGTCACCATTAACGAAAACGAAATGTAACAAACCTAATTTTTGTGGTTCTGTTCAGTTCATTCCAATTTCATCACAATTTTCATTATTCGTTTCATTATGTAATGAAACAAATAACGAATAATGAATAACGAATTACGGAATGATTTTTTTTATTTCGTGCCCATCTCTAGTAGTCGCAAAATGTAGTCAATGGAGTGAGTATACAGATGGTTTGGGGATGTTCCTGAGATCATCCAGATTGCATTAGTGCAAATATTTATGCTTTCATTTGCATAAGAAAATAGAATCTCTCATCCAATTCTATTGAACTGTTAGAGTTCATTCAGTTTTTAAGTCAGAATTTTTCCCCTGGCACATCTGTTCTTTGTTAAAAAATGAAACAAAAATGGCACCACTTCATGCTGATCTGTCATTTTTGTGTTGCTACTAGAGCTGCTCATTTATTTCCTTGGAGAATATCAGAACTGGCAGTTCTCTGCTACTTTGAAAATGGTTTGTTTCTAGGTTTAATTCAACTCCAGACAAATGAGCCCCATTTACAAAACAGATACTGTCTATGTGCCCCAAATGCATTAATTCACCGTGACAGCCGAGTGTTTTGGTGTTAAATGTGCACTTGAATTTTCTAGGAAGTAGTTGTCAACACGGCTCTCTAGAATTCCATTATGGCAACCGTCTCTATGTCATAGCATCTGAAATGTGATATAAACTTGCAGGCATTAAAGATGACCAAGGGTATGGTAACCTTGGTTTTATATAAACTGCAACTAGAATGTCCTTAACTTCTGAAGTAAGACACAAGGACCTTTTGACCAGTGAAGCATACAAGGGAAAACAAACCAAAGTGAGCAGCCTATATACTGATCTTATATCTAAGATGCTGGAATTCACTCACTAATTCATTCATTGTACTGTATATATATACTGGTTAAAATCCTGTTGCGGAACTACTCAAAAGGTGTAATTTTTAGATGACTTCAGCCACACTGTCTGAAGTCTTGTTCCACACCTACATATACATACTGCCCACAAACATATAATAAGAAGATACATTGGCCTCTCAGGTCAAAATAAAGAGGTGAGACACAAATGATGGGTTGAATTTAGACCACACTTTATTTAAATATTCAACATATATATTCCTTTAATACCAGGAGGGGGCTGCTGTAGTGTGGAAAACTAGTTGGGCCCAAAAGGTCTCCCTCAGACCTCACCAACTGCACTGTATTTCTGGGAGAGTCCCTTGCCCCTCAGCCACGCAGTCCACCAGACAGTACCCCCTCAGCCGGTCAATTGATGTACTACCCCAGACCAGAAATGCATGAACTTTGCTATGTTCATTGACTGACAAGAATATATGATAAAATGAACATATAGTCAAAGATGTGGAAGGGTAGGAAAGTAAGGGTAACTGAAATACAGTGGTACCTTGTATAAAGGAATTAATTCGTTCCATATAAAATTATGTTAAGCAAATTTTCCTTTATACAAATTTCCCATAGGAATGCATTAAAAGCAGAGTAATCCCTAATCACTACCATTTTTATGTTGTACGGATTCGGCCCATAGATGGTTTTGTTAAGCAAATTTCCCCTATCTCTGGAATTTTTGATGTTGTACAGATTTCATGTTATACAAGGGCAGCTCCGAGCCCAACGGAGTTCGGGGGTGGGGCGTGTTTGCCCATTAGGCCCAGACGTCTGGCACCAAAGCTTCACGCCAATCCGGCTCCCTCACTGCCCCAGCCTCTTTACAACAATTGAGGCAGCCCCACCCTCCCACCCTAACAAATGGAGAATGATATTAGCTGGTCGCTACAGGGCCGGATGGGGATTTTTGGTGGCTTCTCTGATTGGCCGTGATTAGCCACGCGTTTTTGCCCATCCCATTCTCTTTTGTGCATAGGATGGATATTGTTTGTCATTTCTAATGGTCACAATCTCGGTAGGCGGGTTGTGCAAGCGGTAATGGTATTCAGGTATGCCCAAGGAAGTCGCACTTAAGGTGCTAGACAGCCCTCGTATAAAGTTAAACGTCATTGGTAATTTTAGGAGTTAAAGTCAGTAAGTTAATATTAGGCCAAACCAAGGGCTGTGATGGGCTAGCAGATTCACCCAAGTTGGCACGATGTTGAAGAGGTGGGCAGCATCTTTCCAGGGGTGAATCTCCCTGAATGCATATTAGGCTGGTACGGAATTATTTCCTGGCCATTAACTGTTTGCACTACATTTCAGGTCCCCTTAAGAGGTTACAGGCATGTTAGCTGATATAGGTTAAATATGTTTTGAATAAAATTGTGGCCCAGTTTATCCCAAAACTGAAGTTGTCTCGCCTCTTTATTTCCGGGGCTTGGGGGGGGAGGGTTTGTTACAAGCGGGTCCACTCTATGTAGGTGCATTCATCCCTAAGTGTTTGGACCATTGCACATGCAAATAGGCAAAGACCACTGCATCGCCTACAGGTAGTGCACCAGTTGTTCCAAGCCTTTCTGGGGAGCAGAAATAACACCCTGGATGATGCAAGATCTACTAGCTCCTTGCTCTTCCCAAAGCAAGTCCAGCATCTTCTCTCCTTCAAGAGTAGGTCAGGTAATAATGAATGCTAAGCTAAGGGCTCCATCTACCTCCAGGACATGAAGTTTGTCTTCGGTATCCTTTCCATATTGATACGATGACTCTGGTTATTATTTTATTCCTTGGGAAAAGCAGCTGGTGCAGCACAAGGTAATATCATTCAACCGACTGGCAGATGGCCAGCACACCGTTGAGTGTGAAACTGCTGAGTCTGAGCCCAAGGCAAACAGGTGAGTCAGCGAAATGCAGTACTCAGAGACAGGAGCAGGAGCCTGCATTTCTGGCACGAGAGAGTAGGAAGGCGAGGAGTGTGAGTTAGGAGCAAGCTAAGCCAGGGACTTTCAAACCACAGGACAGCGCAGTGAGGCTAAAACGGAGTTCAAGGTCAAAGACAAGACTACTGCGGTAAATCAGAAATCCCAAAAAAGCAATACTCAGAAACTATTAACTAGGAGATGGTTTAGCTGTACCCGGACATGTCACTGATAATAATGAACATTGCAATTCCTCTAGAAAATGCCTTAGCTAGAGAATTTATATAAGATACTACAGTGTGACGTATTATTTCTTTGACCGTGATTCTAAACCATATTTTTCTGCCACTCCAGGCACAGATTTTTATGATTTACATAGTACTATCATCATGGTGTGCCATCAAGTTGATTATCATTTATGGCAATTCTATTTCTTAGATATGGTTTATCAGTCCCTTCTTGCTGCAAACAGATCAAGACTAGATTGAAGGACTCCTCTGTATAGAAAAAAAACAACAACTCCCAACTCCTGGTTATGCAGCCAGGTACTCCAACTCACTGAGCTATTGGGTGAAGTAAATTAGGTTTACTTGGGAAGCAAGGCTTACATGGAGTAAACCCAATGAATTCAATAAATCTCACTTCGGAGTACACATGTACAGACTGTACTGTTACTACTCTTACTATTATTCCACCAATAGATCTAGGACCCTTGATGTTTGGACTGAAACCCAGAGCAAACCCAGAGCCATTAGCCTCCACTCTTGGATATGCCATCATCATCTGTTTCTACTGTTGTGCTTAGTCATGGTGCTTGTTTGCCATACATTGTTTCTTGTTGGGGGAGGATTGATTACCATTTAATTCTATTCTTTTGGTTCCCTTGTTTTGAATTTATCTCTCTCTGTGTGTGTGTGTGTGTGTGTGTGTGTAGGTATGTGCACACACGTGTCTATGTGTAATCAGTAGGAATGGGAAAACTTGTCACTTCCAATTCTTCCAGCATTCAGATTTATCTTTAGCTCCTTTATGATTTCTTTCAGCAACATGTTATCAAAAGAGGTACAATGTAAGAAAACACAGGAGACAGTGAGCCTATATATCAGTGATGGCTAACCTTTTAGAGACCGAATGCCCAAACTGTGATTCAAAACCCACTAATTATTCGCTTAAGTGCCAATACATCCATTTAACATGAATCTAGGGGGCTGTGAAGGGGCCATATCGGGTGCCCACAGAAAGAGCTCCGAGTGCCATAGGTTCGCCAACACTGGTATATGTACTACCACACGCTCCCCAAAAGCCTCAATACCGAGGCCTTTCGCTTTATATGCTGCTTATATGCTCTTATTTATTGGAGCTACTGCAACCTCACATGCTACTTTCGGTAGGTTTGGCTGGGAGGGACCTTTCTGGCCTTATGTGACTTTTGTTCTTTCCAGTACTTAACCAACAGCTCCTGATTCAAAGAGACCCCCCACCTCCCTGCTCTGTTTTTTTCCACTTCTCTCGGTTCTGTTGAAAACGGACAGTCTGTTGAGGCCTGTTACTCAGTACAAGCAGGCATGTCCAAACTTCATCCCTCCTGATGTTTTGGACCACAACTCCCAAAATTCTAAGTTTAGATTGCCAATGACAAAGGACTGTGGGAGTTGTGGTCCAAAACATCTGGAGGGCCGAAGTTTGGACATGCCTGCAATACAGTAACAGTGTTTTGTTATTTCCTAATGATTGTTCAACTATAAATAAAGAAAAAACATTTATTCTTTCTCAGACCCAGTTATTGAGACTGTAAATGCCAGTTGCAACAGTCGTGACCCGTTGGTGTTGGCAATCAGAATTTGAAAATGCAACTATTTTGTATTACACAGAATCCTCCAGCCAGCAAATGGCTGATGGATTTAAGGAAATTTATTCCAAAATAAAACTTCTCCAACCTTTTTGCAGAGCAACTGAGGCACCAGATGGCAGTTCTACTGAGGCAGTGTAAACTGGGATGCTATGCTAATGTTTCAAGGGCCTTTTTAGTCCTTATAAAGGGATGGGAGCTCTAAACCTGTTCCACTGGATGTGGGTTTTTTTTCTATTTTAGAATCAAAGATTAGAACTAAAACAGTTCCTGAAGCCATCCTTGGCCAAGAGATATGCCCTTCTTAGCCAATTAAGACCTCTCAGACATTTGGCTGCAGCACGCTCGCTAATGGGTCTTGCTTCTCGCTATTTATTTCTTTTTATGCTCCCCCGCTAAAGAAAAGACTTTTGGGAAGGTTTATGCAGCAGCCATGGTCTGTCTTTGGCCAGTGACAGATGACCTGAGGAAGCTTTTCGGAAACCCCAAAGAGAGAGGGTTTCTCTTGAAGTACAATGCCTTCTTCCCCTATAAGAAAATGTAACTCCTCCTCGCTCCCCCCCCGCCTCCTTTGATAAGTCATCCAGGTTGGCCTTTTCAGCAAGAATCCATAACTCACCAAAAATCCTACTCCATTTATCTCTGCAGGCAACATATATCCCAAATGGTATCCTGCATGATGCAGCCAATTAAAATCATGCTGGGTAAAACCTAAAGAATCTGACAGAAGCAAGCTTTTGTGAGCATTTTATTAGTTTGCTCTACTCAAAGTGCTGCATTGCTTTATTGGGGGTTGGTAATTTCCTGTATCTTTTAAATGTGTCTTTTAAAAAAATGATTTTTAAGCAACTGGATAGGTAAACAGAACTGAAAGTGTAGAGATACAGAGCAGCTTTTATGTTTTCCCCTCTAATATTTAAATGTGTTAGATATGCACAATGGGTTGCAGCCATGTCCACATTCAATCAGGCAATATGCCCGGATGTGTTAAAACTATATTAAATATCTACACACTATCAGGGCTAGTCCTGTCTTTCGACAAAATCAGGTGGATGCCCCAGGCAGCAGATGCTAGGAAGAGCCTCATGATTCCTGTGTGTGTGTGTGTGTGTGTGTGTGTGTGTGTGTGTGTGTTGCGCTGCTGCAGTCGTGACTGACTCTTTGTGACCCCACGTCCATGGGTTTTCTTGGCAGGAATACTGGAGCGGTTTGCCAGTTCCTACTCCAGATGCCTACAGTAGCTGGTATTCCCTGGTGGTCTCCCATCCAAGTACTAACCAGGGCCGACCCTGCTTAGCTTCCAAAATCAGGCGAGATAGGATGTGCTTAGGGCATCTTATGCATTACCTCTAGCGCTGTATTTCAGTGTATCTCAGATGTTCTTGGATGACGACTTTCAGAAATCGTGGGCAGCACAGCCAGGGGATGAAAGCTTCTGGAAGTGTTAGTCCAAGAAAACCTGGTAACCCAAAGTTGGAAATCATTGCTCTAGAGATTCCCTTGCTGGAAGTTCAGTTCATTTATTCATTTATTTATTACTTACATGTACAACTTGCCTTCCTCTACTGAGCCTAAGGAAGCAATACATGGCTATCTTTCTCTTTACTTTCTAGTAGCAAAGACCTATGAGATAGGTCAGAGAAACAAGGAGAGGGGGCTTCATGGTTCAGTGAGGATTAAACCCTGAATCTCTGAAATCTCAGTCCAGAACTTTAACCATAAGGCTAAAAATAAAACCCACTGCTTTTTGTATTGTAAGTAGAGATGGCCAAGAAACGGGAAAATAGTGTTTCATTTCATTTTTTCCTTCCCTTAGTTGTTTTGTTTTGTTTTGTTTTGTTAGTAATGAATATTTTCCAAAAGGAAATGAAACAAAATGAAACTATTCAGAACTCTGCTCAACACAGCAAGGGGATCTCGGCTTCCCAGACACAGCCAGCCACTTGTTGTGTCCTTGGAAGCCGGGATCCCCTGACACAGCAGGGGGCTGAGAAGGCAAGCAGTGAAGTCAGTGCTTGCCCTGTCACCCCTGCTGCTCTGCCCTTCTCAGCCAGGCAAGAGTTGAGTGGGTACACAACCCACCCAGCCTTTGCCTGGCTGAGAAGGGCGCTGCAGAGCACAGTTTGGAATTCTGCACCATAGGAACACCCTTTCTGCGGTGGCATGGAATTCAAAACTGTTCTCCACTGTCCCTTCTCAGCTGGGCAAGGGTCGGGTGGGTGCACCGCTCACCCACCCCTTGCCTGGCTGAGAAAGGACAGCAGAGAATGGTTTTGAATATTCCGCTGCCTGCTCCATTCTTCCTTGGTCTCCCCCACCCCTGCCCCCAGGTGGGTTTTTTTAAAACCTTGGGCTGTAGGGAGGGGGGAGGCCCCACTCCCCACAGCCAAAACTGTCAAAAAAAAAGCCCACCTGGGAGGCGGGGGCAAAAATGGGTGAACAGAGCAGGCAGTGGGAAATTCAAAACCCTACTTTGCTCTCCTGTTCTGGCCGCTTCCACCCAGCTGGTTTTGACAGCTTGAGCTGTCAAAACCAGCTAGATAGCAGTGGCCAGAACAAGAGAAGAGAGGAGGGGGGAAATCATAAATTGTTTTATTTCAACAGTAAAAAAAATGTTTTCTTTTATTTCATAATAAAATGCTATCTGCCGTTTTATGTTACAAAACATTTCATAACTTTATGACACAATGAATCAGTGTGTCATTTTTCGTTTTGTGCCCATCTCTAATTGTAAGTAATCATTCAGAGATTCCAGAGGGGGGGGAGAGTAAGTGACCACATAGGAGAAGGAAGAAAACCTAAGAGTACCAATCAGTATGTAGATTTGAAAAAGGCACCCCATTGTTTATAGTCTTTTGCCACTCCTAGGTAGTTTTTCACTACATGCATTTGTGTTCTATTCTAATACAAGAAAGATTCAGCTGCCACTCCTCTTGGCTTTTTCACCATTAGAAAGGAAGAGTTGTCATAACACAAGTCTCATGCACACTACATGGAAGTAAGCTCTATTAATATAGTAGGGGCTTATTTCACATATAAACAGGAAGATTGCATGTATCCTGTATCAGGCTGTGAACTGCTGAAAACAGGTTTTTTATGTGATATGCCCTAAGTCTCTAGGACAGAGTTTAAAGTAAATCAGATGCTACTGCCAAAAGTAACAGTTGTATGCAAGAAAGCAAATCATGTTTTTAATTTATTAATTTGTTTATTTTTATATTTGTATACCGCAATCCGATTTTCCTCAGATGGGAACTCTGGGCAGTTAATGAGTTAAATAACTATATTATGTGGAAGAATGACTAACTACCGACCAACAAAATGGTTCCTTATTTTAGTTGGGTACAGAGGTGAGAATCTGAGAAAGTTTCCTTTTATTAGTGCTTTTAACCATTGACCTAAGAAGCGTGAATTGGTTTTAATTTTGTCATTGCTCTTCAAAGCTGGGGCTGGGCTGGGGATAGCTAATGGTAGGGTTTTTTTTTTAATATTTATGATATATTGTAATTTTGTATTGTTGATTTTAATCATGTTCTGGAGACACCCAGAGAGTGTTCAAACTAATGTTGAAAAACAAACAAATGCACAAATCACAGTATCATGGAATAACTGAGTTGAAAGAGGCTTATAGGGCCAGAGAATCCACACCCACCCACCCATGGAGCTGAATGGGTCAGAATGGCCTTAGAAAAGAGAGACACAAAGCTTGCCTGGTTGGGGCACAGTGGTTACGCTTGCGCCCCGTGGCGCAGTGGTTAAATGCCTGTATTGCAGGTCAAACTGTGCTCACGACTTGGGGTTCAATCCCAGGTAGCTGGCTCATGGTGCACTCATCCTTCCATCCTCCCAAGGTCGGTAAAATGAGTACACAGCTTTCTGAGGGAGGGGGCAATGTGTAGCCTGCATACTGTAACTAAAACTGTAACCTGCCCTGAGACTACTTGAAGTGGTATGGGGCAATATATAAGCAGAACACTTTGCTTTTTGCTTTGCTTTTGTGCTTTGCTAGAAATGCTGCTGATGGATGAAGCTGTGGTATTCCTACTCTTGTACAGAAGTGACAAAGTGCATAGAGGTTTATACATGTTTTGCATGGGATCCTTAGGTGTTGAAATATGCTCTTCCATTACTAGTGAGAAAATCTGTGAGCATTTATTGCGTCTTCTGTGGTTTACCTCAGAGCACAATTGTGCTGGTATTCCGTTCCATGTCATCTTGCAAGACTGCAAGTATGTGTTAAGGCAAGGATTGGAGTCAAAGCATAATTGCATTTTAAATTACTTTGTTTTAGATTGTGAGCTGGCGAGAGAAGATACAGAACCAAGACGCAATTTGCTGATGAACACGAGAGTGTATTGAAGCAGCCCTTCTCTTTCAGGGCGGACTTTGGAAACATTCTCAGTAGAGGTTCAGCTTGATCTGAAGTAACTAACAGGTGAGACTCATTATCTCAGTGCTTTATTTGCATTTCATTTCTGCAATGCATACCAAACCTTCTGCATACAGAGACAGAACAGATGCAATCTGAGCTGGTGTTTTTGTTTTGTTTTGCTTTGCTTTAGGCCAGATGGAAATAGTAAAGCAACCAAAGTGGCCTGCTAGCAAATTCTGTTTCAACAGAGACGAACATAAGACCACGAGAACAGCTCTCTTGGATTACACTCAAGGCCCATCTAGTCTAGCACTCGATTCATGCTGCAGCCAAATATATGCCTCTGGAAAAAACTGCATGAAGGACATGTGTGCAACAGCACCTTCCTATTGTACTTTCCCTAGAGCTGATAAAGAATAAAACATGCTCTGTTGGGGAAGTAACAGTTACAAAACAACAGAAACTCCATATAATTATATGGCACAGTGCAATAACTTTCTAGCTAAACATACAGTCAACTGGCTCCTCAGCGATATTGGCCAAGCCAAGTGATACATATACATATATAATACCAAACAGTATTACAGGGATAGAACATTCATATAAGCAAGTCAACCTTCATTTGTACTATATGTAACCTCAAAAATTGCTGAAATAGTCCCAGTTAATGGTGATTGTCTGTAGAGGGTATAACTCAACAAGCCCCGAGCTTTTAACACAGTCAACTGACTCATTTTGTGGAGTAACCTCTCTCAAAAGCTCATCCTTCTGCCCTGTACGTTCCTTATCACATATCTGTTTCGAACTAAGGATGGGCACCTTACAAAAAATGACACATTGTTTCATCATTTTGTAAGCTTAAAAACACCTTATGAAACAAAACAAAACAGCAAACAGCATGTCATGAAGAAATGAAACAAAACACCATTTTTTTGTTTCAGAAATGAAACGATTTGTCCTAGCCTCTTGATCCAGCCACCTTGAGAACAGGAGGTTTATTTTTAACCTTATTGATTTGTCCTCCTTTCTTCCTGCACCTCAGCTGTTGAGATAGCTTAATATCCGATCTTGATCTGCCTGAAACTAGCCAGGAGCTGAGCTGTTCCCTTGGCTGGCTGTGTCTGCAAGTTGATTTAAACTGATTGTTTTCTGTGGAGGTTATTTTTTAAAATATTTTCTTTCCTTCCCTTTCCATGCCATGGATCAGCTGTGTTTATCTCCCCTGATTTCTCCATGCAGCAGCTAGCTATTAGGTTTCTACTACACATGGGCACGACTCGGTGAAATTGTCATTTCCGTTTTCGGTTATCGTTTCCATTACGTAACAGAAACGGTAACGATAATTAAGCCGTCAGAACTCAAACTCGAACCGAAAAAAGAAAAATTTGGTCAGGTTTTTCGTTTTCGTTTGTGGCATCATGGCGATCACGCAATGCAAAGCACAGAAAAAGTTTTTAAAAGTTTTTTTAACCCCCCCCCCGACTCCCGGCCAAAAAAGCAGGCGAAAAGTATGCCTGCCTGAGACTTTGCCACCTACCAGAGGGGTGGTTTCTGGGGGGTCCCCGGCCTTCCCCCCCTCTTCTCCTGTCCTGGGCTGCTTGCACCAGGCTGGGGGGGTCATCCTCATCGTCTTGCCATGCCATGCAGTGGGGGGGATCCAAAATGGCGACCGCAATTTTTCTTTTGAAATCGTGGTCAAAAAACACACCAAATCACCACAGAAACATGTGAAATTTATTTATTTTAAATGCCTGAATTTTAATAGTAGCAGCAGTGGGTTTTTATAGCAATAAAACGTCGTATTGATTTTATTTTATTTTTTTTTATTTTTTATTTTTTTAGACCTGCCCATTTGGGCTGGGCATGGGATGGGACCATTCAAATTGTTTGAACCATTCCACCAATGGCATCGCCAGGTTTTTGACTGACACTTCTGGATGTCTCGGAGGGCATAAAAAGCCGAGGCACCTTCCAGAAATCGCAGTCTGGTGTATGGATGTGGTTGAGGGAGGAGGGCTGGCTGCTGGTGCTGGTGTGATCTGATCGAGATTGAGGAGGGAGGCTGGAGGCTTTAGGATTTAAGTTAGGCAGGCAGGGAGGGAACTGAATTTAGAAAATAATTTCTTTGATTCCCTGCAGCTTTGTCTGCTGAAGGGAATAGCAGTTTATTCTTTATTTCTTCTCTGGCAGTTTGTGAGGATTTTTTCCTGATGTTGGATGAAGGGGGAGGTTCAACTGGGAGTGGGAGGTGTGGATTTATTTTAAAAATATATTATATACTACCATTTATTTTCTATTTTCCCAACTTCAATTTGCTTGCACACACACACATTTGGGGTGCAAGCCAAGAACAGAACCTCTATCCTAAGTGATATCCTAACTGCCCACTTGCCCATCCACCCGTGCCGCCACCCGCCTGCGGCCCGTGCCGCTGCCCGCCCACTCGCCCGCCCACAGCCGCTGCCCGCCCGCTCGGCCACCCCCCCCGCCCTGCCCACCGCCTAGGGCGCAAAAACACCTAGCGCTGGCCCTGATTGCGGGACGCCCCTATGCTCTGGGAAGTCAAATCATGCTAAATCGTGGTGGAAATGACAAACGACAAACGGAAACGACAAATTTTTGAAAAATTTCACGACAAACGGAAATGACCCAAAACGGACCCGTTCCGACAAACGAAAACTCAAAACGTCATTTTTTCTGGTCGTGCCCATGTCTAGTTTCTACCTTGTTTACAGAGAGTTCTTTGCTTGAAAGCAAATTAATTGAAGGTTTGAGGGTCTTTGATTTAGGGCAATGAGTTCCCTGTTAAATAAAAAAAGGAAAATTCCCCATTATTTATAGCCTTACGAAATATTTCATTTCATGATGACAATTCTTTTAAAAAATCTGTTATTAACAAAATGAAGTTCAATGAAGACTGAAAAAAGGAAATGAAACACTATATTTCCGTTTCATGCCCATCTCTATTTGGAATGTAAATGTTCTCCTCTTAGTGTTTTGGAACCAGTAAGTTATTGCACTGTGTCATATAACTACAGAGTATTTGTTGTTTTTTAATTGTTTAGGGTCTGTTTTCTCTGTTTTGCAGCTGGATTTTAGAAGTAGCCAGTGTGAAACTGTTGGGGATCTTTGTTGGTTCAGTTGTTGCAGATTATTTTTAGTTGCTTAATGAGAGAGACACCTCTTGTGTTACTATATTAAAAAAAGCTATTTATTTAACTAGAAGGGAAGGGTACATGGGAGATTTTCTACCTATAACTGTTCTAACAGCCATCTTGCTAAGCTAGGAACATGCTTCTCTTCACACTAATAATACAAGGCACACACACACTAACTAGACTTCTACCAGAATATTCCAAGTGGTGTGATCTCAGCAACCAATTGCCTTTGCTCTTCACATTAAATCCAGCCCATAATACTCTACATTCACATTAACGCTGTAATGGCTGGAATGTAAGTCTTGCCAAATATTCCAACAGAAACTTTGCCAAGCATCTGAGTTAGACACCATCTTGGAGTAGCCTAGGACTTTGAATGTTTACCCAATCTGAGTCTGAGTCCCTGTATATTCATTCATGTTAGGCATCAACAAGGGTTGCCATCTCTTTTCTCCCACAAGACTCCTCACTCCTGATGTCTATATGGCATACACATAATTATAACAAAAGCTTATCCATGTTGGATGTAGCTGGACCTGTAGGCTCTGGTTGAGCACCAGGTTGGTGGACATTTTGTCTCTGTTTCTGAAGTATTTACCAAAATTCACAAATGTTGTATTTGGTAAAGGAAGAGCTTGAGGTAAAAATAAACAACAACAACTAAATGTGGGCATAAACAAACCAAACATATTTTCTCAGCCCTACCTCTGGGTAGGTAAAAAAAATAATCTCTGAAGTCCCACTCTCACTGATTGAGCTGAATGCAGGAATATGCACATGGTTCATGTGATGGAGAGGAATAGAAATACAAGAAGCGGTATATCCAGTGGTATCAGAAATCAGAATGAGAGACTAGGTCTCAGGAGTCAGGAAAAAGAAATGGTCTTTATCCTAGTTTGAAAATGCTCAGGTTATTATTAGAAGACCTTTGACTAAGGATGGCTGAAAAGATCATGCCATTTTTATGTTTGCTGTTTATTTCTGGGTGATTTATGGGTGGGGAGACGAACTGAACACTGGTTGTGTTCTCTCCAGACAACTGCTTTTTCTGAACAATCTCGTTGTGTGCTCCACCGTGCAGAGCCAGCATTCACACTCCAATGGGAACAAATGAATGCATTCAACAATTTCGATACACAAATCCTAGCCTTTGTGTTAACTCAAGCCTCTATCCAAAGTACATCTTTATCCTAATTAGGATAGCGGGGAGAAAAATGGCTAAATTCTTCCACTCTTCCACTCGGCCAAGTGTTTAATGACACTTAATTCTCTCCAAACTGATTGTCTGTCCTCCACAACTGTACCCTTTCAGAGGCTCCTGCAAATAATATCACCCTCCCCCCCTTAATTTGATTGCAAAATATCATCAGATGTTTAACTCACCCAAATGTGTGGAAAGAGGCCCGGGAGAGGGTTGAGCAGGAGACTAACAAAATAAGACAGACAAATAGAAAATTATTCTTTCAGATCTGGCACCTGCTGCCTATTCTCACACAGCAGATGGAGCAAAATGAGAGTTAGCTACTTGCTTTTCGGAATGCTTATGGGTGTCCTGTCAAAGTCCTTTATGTAAGTTTGTAAACAGATGAATAATTATATATTTGAGGCCATAGCCTGAAAACAGACCATGGTATTTGTTCCAATTCAGTTCATAACAGAGGTCACAGGAAGTTGGACTGTGATCTGCATGATCACACTCTGGAGAGGTGCAGACCTCGTTGGGATGTATTTTTGGTTTCAAATAGGGGCAGCTATAGCTATATCATGCTGCCTAGATGCCCTAAGCACATCTGATCTCACCTGATTTCGGAAGCTAAGCAGGGTCGGCCCTGGTTAGTACTTGGATGGGAGACCACCAGGGAATACCAGGTGCTGTAGGCGCCTGGAGTAGGAACGAGCAAACCACTCCAATATTCCTGCCAAGAAAACTCCATGGACATGGAGTCACAAAGAGTCGGTCACGACTGTAACAATGCAACACACACACACATAGCTATATCAGCTATATCAACGTGTTTCTGAATATTGAAGAGTTTCCCCCAGAAAACTCATGCTCTCACTGGTAGTTTTGGCTACAGTCCTGCTGACATTCAACTTCAATTCATTATTAAGAAAAGAGAAGATATTGTTTTTATTGTTCTGCTGTTTTTCTGTGTTTAATATGTTTTTATGGAAACCGCCCTGAGTTCCTCTATGGAAAAAGGCTGTGGTATATAAATATACCAAATAAATAAATAAAATAAATAAATAAATAAGGGGGGAGGTGGACATGTAATAAACTTGCCATTTGAAATGCTCATTTTTTTCTAGATTCTTGGCATGCTTGCCATAGAGTGAGCTTATTGTCAGATGGGTGGTATAAATAAATAAGTTCTATTCAATTCCTTCTAATCTTGAGCTCCTCCACCTTGAAAACTGGTAAACCAATATATAAATAAAATGGTTTTTTAAATATCCAGATTTCCAGTTTGTTCCCCACCCACCACCAGATGTTTGTGAGCTTCCTCAGCCCCCACTGGAATGCCCTGTCCTGCAGATGTTATTTGTTTGCTTTGTTCTACAGATTTCTGCAATTTTTTGAGTTCCCACAGCTCTTCCAAAATCTTGTCAGGAGCACAGGTGAAATTTAGCAGCATTCACATTCTCCATTAACTTTGACTTCAAATATCGACCACCTTGTCAGAGAGATGCTGACAAATTAAAAGCTTGAGTTTCCAATGGGAATAACAGTGCACATGGGGAGCTTCAGAGGTCTTTAATTTTATTTATATAGGCACTATTCTGGGTGGTCAACATACAAAAAAAATCAGACAATCAAGAACTGAGTAAAACAAACAACAGTCTAAAATAAGCCGGCCACTAAGGTCAAATGGTGCACTGAGCCCCAGCAGGAAAACAGTCACAAACAAACTGAGAAGGGGCTGCCACTTCTTCAGAGGCCTGTTGAAATTCAGAAGGGAGGGGTCAATTGTAGCTCCATTGGGAGATGATTCCAGACAATTGGTGTCACCAGTGCACTGAGAAGGCAAGGGTTCTTGTCAAAGATTATCTGGCTTCCTTTGGCATGGCCGCTCTATGGATCATGACCTGTGGGCTTTGGGTGGCACAGGCATATGACCTTGGGGAGATGTGGTCCAACAAGTAACATGGCCCCATCTTGGAGGGCTTTGTAAGTAAGAATCACTACCTTGATCTTGATCCAGGTTGCAGCTTGTAACCAGTGCAGACATGGCAGGAAGAATGATTCAATCAAATCTGCTCACACTGGCCACTAGCCTGGCTATTGCATTATTTATTTATTTATTTATTTATTTATTTATTTATTTATTTATTTATTTATTTATTTATTTATTGATTTTCTATAACACACACATCTGGCAACATGGCCATTCTGGGCATTTTACAACAATCAAACAATAAAGTCAACTGAAACGTCATAAATTGAAATCAGCTCAACCACCAACCAACATAGCACAACAAATAGAATCATAAAATCACAGAACCATAGAGTTCCATAATTAAATTAAATTATATAATATAAAGATTATATGTTGCATATTAAAAATGAGATGGTAGGATTGGTGGGTTTAGTGCAGCATCTACTATGTTATGGTGATACATGCTCTGGAAATCTCTGCCCATAGAGACAAGTTTTTAAAGACTGTTTAAAGAAATCAGTGAGAGGGCTATTGCAATCTCTGGCTCAAACAGTGATTGATCCTGAAGATCCCCAATACACGTACCAGTGTCCTAACAGCTCCCTTATCTAGGTATAGGAAGTTCATGGCAATGAGCCTCTCAGTTGATTAGCAACTGACTTTGACACAGCTATGACCTGGGAATCCCAGAACAGAGCTGGGTCTAGATGTAATTCCTTACCAAATTAGATAGTCTCTTATATATGCTAGAAATTAAAAATAAAACAGTGTGCTGCCCCATAGCACTTAAAGCCCTCTCTGGGTGGTTCATAATTTAATTATGTAGGCTACACAACTGCCCCCACCCGAGCAAGCTGGATACTCAACTTACTGACCTTGATAGGATGGAAGGCTGAGTGAATCTCAAGCTGGCTGCACTGGATTGAACTCAGGTCACGAGTAGAGTTTTGGCTGCAGTACTGCAGTTTTAAGCATTGTGCCAAAAGAAACAACACATTCAGGAGTGCTTGAGAACTAGCGCTTGGTAATGTTATGTTTAATTTAAATATGTTAGCATTCAATTTTTTTTCTTACCTAGTGAAGCAAACTTTTGTAAGAAAATGTCATGTTCCAAAACAGCATTCTAGTTTTGGACTGAGGTGCGTACATAAAATTTGGTAATGGAATATACTCCAAAGAAAGTGTTGTTGTTGTTGTTGTTCAGTCGTTCAGTCGTGTCCGACTCTTCGTGACCCCATGGACCAGAGCTCGCCAGGCCTTCCTATCCTCCACTGCCTCCCGAAGTTTTGTCAAATTCATTTTGGTTGCATCGATGACACCGTCCAACCATCTCATTCTCTGTCGTGCTCTTTTCCTTTTGCCTTCGATTTTTCCCAGCATCAGGGCCTTTTCCAGGGAGTCCTCTCTTCTCATGAGGTGGCCAAAGTACTGGAGCCTCAGCTTCAAAATCTGTCCTTCCAGTGAACATTCGGGGTTGATTTCTTTCAGAATGGATAGGTTTGATCTCCTTGCAGTCCAGGCGACTCTCAAGACTCTCCTCCAGCACCACAGCTCAAAAGCATCAATTCTGCGGCGATCAGCCTTCTTTATAGTCCAGCTCTCACTTCCATACATCACTACTGGAAAAACCATAGCTTTAACCATCCTGACCTTAGCTGGCAAAGTGATGTCTCTGCTCTTTAGGATGCTATCTAGGTTTGCCATTGCTTTCCTCCCAAGAAGCAGGCGTCTTTTTATTTCGTTGCTGCAGTCGCCATCTGCAGTGATCAAGGAGCCCAAGAAAATAAACTCTGTCATTGCCTCCATTTCTTCCCCTTCTATTTGCCAGGAGGTGATGGGACCAGTGGCCATGATCTTAGTTTTTTTGATGTTGAGCTTCAGCCCATTTTTTTCACTCTCCTCTTTCACCCTCATTAAGAGGTTCTTTAATTCTTCCTCACTCTCTGCTATTAGAGTAGTATCATCTGCGTATCTGAGGTTGTTGATATTTCTTCCGGCAATCTTAATTCCGGCCTGTGATTCATCCAGACCGGCCTTTCTCATGATGTACTCTGCATATAAGTTAAATAGGCAAGGTGACAGTATACAGCCTTGTCGTACTCCTTTCCCAATTCTAAACCAGTCAGTTGTTCCATATCCAGTTCTGACGGCTGCTGCTTGTCCCACATATAGATTTCTTAGGAGACAGATAAGGTGTTCAGGCACTCCCATTCCTTTAAGGACTTGCCATAGTTTGTTGTGGTCTACACAGTCAAAGGCTTTGGCATAGTCAATGAAGCAGAAGTAGATGTTTTTCTGGAACTCTCTGGCTTTCTCCATAATCCAGCGCATGTTGGCGATTTGATCTCTAGTTCCTCTGCCCCTTTAAAATCCAGCTTGTAGTTCTGGAAGTTCTCTTTCCACATACTGCTGAAGCCTCCCTTGTAGAATTTTGAGCATAACCTTGCTAGCATGTGAAATGAGTGCAATTGTGCGATAGTTGGAGCATTCTTTGGCGTTTCCTTTCTTTGGGATTGGGATGTAGACCGATCTTTTCCAGTCCTCTGGCCACTGCTGGGTTTTCCAAATTTGCTGGCATATCTTATGCAGCACCTTTACAGCATCCTCTTTTAAGATTTTAAAGAGTTCAATTGGAATGCCGTCACCTCCACTGGCCTTGTTGTTTGCAATGCTTTCTAAGGCCCACTTGACTTCACTTTCCAGGATGTCTGGCTCCAGGTCAGCAATTACGCTATCTCGGTTATCAGGGACATCCAGATCTTTCTGATATAATTCTTCTGTATATTCTTGCCATCTCTTCTTGATCTCTTCTGCTTCAGTTAGGTCCCTACCATTTTTGTCCTTTATCATATCCATCTTTGCACAAATGCCCCTTTAATATCTCCAATTTTCTTGAACAGATCTCTGGTTTTTCCTTTTCTGTTGTTTTCCTCTATTTCTTTGCACTGTTCATTCAAGAAGGCCGCTCTGTCTCTCCTAGCTATTCTTTGGAAGTCTGCATTCAATTTTCTGTATCTTTCCCTTTCGCCCTTGCATTTTGTGTCCCTTCTCTCCTCCGGTATTTGTAGGGCCTCGTTGGACAACCACTTTGCTTTCTTGCATTTTCTTTTCTTTGGAATATTTTTCATTGCAGCCTCCTGTACAGTGTTACAAGCCTCCATCCATAGTTCTTCAGGTGTTCTGTCCACCAAATCTAGTTCCTTGAATCTATTCTTCACTTCCACTGTGTATTCATATGGGATTTGACTTAGGTTATACCTGACTGGCCCAGTGATCTTCCCTACTTTCTTCAGTTTAAGTTTGAATTTTGAAATAAGAAGCTGATGATCTGAGTCACAGTCAGCACCAGGTCTTGTTTTTGCTGACTGTATAGAGCTCCTCCATCTTTGGCTGTAGAGAACATAGTCAATCTGATTCCGGTACTGTCCATCTGGTGATGTCCATGTGTAGAGTCGCCTTTTGTGTTGTTAGAAAAGAGTGTTTGCAATGACCAGCTTGTTCTCTTGACAAAACTCAATTAGCCTTTGCCCTGCTTCATTTGGAACTCCAAGGCCAAACTTGCCAGTTATTCCTTTTATCACTTGACTCCCTACTTTAGCATTCCAATCCCCTACTATGAGAAGAACATCTTTCTTTGGTGTCAGTTCTAGAAGTTCTTGTAAGTCTTCATAAAATTGGTCAATCTCAGACTCTTCAGCACTGGTAGTTGGAGCATAAACTTGGATTACTGTGATGTTCAAAGGACTGCCAGGGGGTTGCGGTCCTTAAAACGTTTGTTTTTGTCTTTCTCCCATCGCGATGTATTTTTTCTTTTCCCTTTAAGGATGACACAAAATGGATTCCAGCCACAAGATGGATGCAAGCCATGTGATGGGATCATGTAAATTCTTGGACAATTTCAACCAATAGCATGCCCAGGTTGCAGACTGGGTAGGTGTGGCAGCCACAGAGGGCATAAAAAGCTTTGGCAGCCCCCGTCCTCCTTGCAGTCTGCGGTGGGAGTTAGGGTGGGTTTGCTGTCTCTGCGACTCGTTACTTTAGGCCAGCCAGGCAGGTGTGTGTCTCTGTGTTCCTGCTGGCTGCAGCCTGGCTCTTAGGGGAGAGAAAGAAGAGATTTATCTTGCAGCCTCCCTGTGTGTGCGTGTACCTCTTGGTGAATACCCTCCCCTGCCCTGCGGTGCAGTCACTCTGTGGCTGCCTTACGCCCTGGGCAGCGCCCGCCGCTGCCTTTGCAGCCTCCCTGCATACCTAGTCTATACTGTGTCTCTGCCAGCATCATTTGTTTTAGTGTTTTCCCTCTGGCCTGGGGCGTTGGGGGACGTTCGCGTACGGAAATGCTTTAAGTCACGCAAAATGTGGGTAAAAACAAAAACAAAAAAATGAAATGAATTTTTTTCAAAACAGTCACAAAAAATGAAAATGAACTGACACAGACCCGCAACGAAAAACAAAAAACCAAAATGTCATTTTTTCGATTTGTGCCCATCTCTATTGTGCAGCATGGAATTTGGCCATTCCACTTAATTGGACCTTACAGAGATTGGGCTGAATCAGGTAGATATGGTTAATCATTCAAACTTTGACCAAAACAAGGAACTCCTTCCTTGTATGTTTGCATCAACTATTATATAATTTCTAAATAGAGCTTCAGAGATCCCTTGAGCCTCATTACAAACCTGAGATTAGAAAATATGCTGGTGAGATCTACGTAAAATAATAGGTCAGTAAGCATCAGCAGTAAAGTTCAGGGAGAGTTATATCAGCCTCCTCCCTCACTGGAAAAGATGAACAACTGTGCCCCAAACCATCAAGAACTGAGAGAAAGTATAAAAGTATTCTTTGACTAGAAGAATTATTAAACAAAATGTATAAAAGTACCAACAGAATGTAAAAACCTAAAGAAATCTTCAAATTATTCCTCTTTCTGGGAGTTGTGGCCTTTGATGAGGGAAATAGAGTTCACCGTCTTGTTAATATGGTTCTTGAAAGCTTCAGCATAATGAGCCATTGGGGTGAGTAAAAATGACACATCTGTGTGTCTTTAAAGCAAAACGATCAAACAAGTTGCCCTCTCATGCCAGAAAAAGCTCACAAACACCGAGGATTTCTTTTTGTCTCATCCACAGGCTCTTGAATCACACACACACACACACACACACACACACACACACACACACACACACACACACACACACACACACACACACACACACACAGAAGTCTGGGATGTTCTTTCACTACAATGAGTCCATTACACATGCTCTTCAGAGAACGTTTAATCTTTACCATATGAGATCCTTCATGTAAGATACAACAACAGTATGGAACGTGAAGTCCTCTTTATGGCTGGAAAGTGAATTGTGTACTATCACTGACATTAAATTTGAAAATATAAAAAAGAGAACCTCCTCAACACCTGGAAGCTACTGCATCCTGGCAATGTTCAAAATACAGAGTAGAAAATGAGTGAGCAGGAACTCAAGGGTATTAATTACTTTGCTGTCATGCCACTCCATGCTGTGCATGTTTCTGATGAATTTTCTGAGGACTTTCTGAGGAAACCAACATCAACGACCCACCAGTCTCTCTGTCTGAAGCCACATTTAGAAAGGCTATTGAAAACGGCCATGGAAAACAGAAGGATCCACGTGTTCTTCACTGAACGTGACCACTCATTCTCCAGTTGTCTCTAGCCAAGTTCTCAGGCAGATCAAAATGTCTGGCCAACCAATATATTGCTTGAAGCAATTAATTGTGCTGCTTTATCATTTATGATTTGTCCAGCTGGATGAATCACAAATCAAAATGAATCACCATTTTTTTCTGATTCGTGTCCGTCTCTAGTGATAAGTCATCTGTAGGTGGCATTTCAGTGATGTAGGCAGTTTGGGGCATGATGTTCAGGAACAGGGAATACCCCCCCTCTCTCTCTTTCTCTCTCATGCACACGCACGAACGCACGCATGCACACACTTTCTTTCCCCCTAATAATCATCTGAATGTTTTGGGGGAAAAAACTTATATATATATATATATATGAGTTAGAAGGGTCGTATAAGGCCATCAAATCATTTCCCTTGCTCAACGCATGAATCTAAAACAAAGCAGATCTGCCAGGTGGTTGTCCAATTTTCACTTAAATGTTTCCAGCATTTGAACAGTTAGCACATCTCCAGGTACTGGTTCCACTGCCATACAGCTCTAACAGTTAGGACATTTTTCTTGATTTTCAGCCTAATTATGCTTTCCTGTAGCCTGAGTGTATTATTGTGTATTTTGCATACTGGGATGACCCAGAATAGAACACTCCCCTCTTCTGTATGGCTACTTTTCAAGTATTTGAAGTGCTATCATTTCTCCCATCTGAGTTCTTTTCTCAAGGCTAAATATGCCCAGATCTTTCACTCTTTCCTCATAGGGCTTTGTTTCCAGTCCCATGATCATCAATTTTTTTCTAAGCAATTCTCGAATACTTAGTTTAATATGTTTTTGATTGGTCACTAGAAGGTAAATATGGATTTTTATTGACAAGCTGTTTGCCAAGGCATGAATTCTGTTTTGGCAGGGGATCATAGAAAATACACATTCTTGTTAATACTTAGTTTTGATTCTGAGTCTCAACCACCACCACCAGCACCACCCCCCCCAAAAAAAGTGGATTTATCTGAGATTTTGGCAAGATTTCTGAAACTCCACAAAAACAGGACCATATAGTATTAGGTTTGCATCTTTTTCAATAATGCTTAATGAAGCATAATTAGGAGATGTATCCTTTCTTATGACAATCATCAGTCCATTCATCAAAAGATAGCATCGGAGCCATGCATCTGTGCTTTGCTTTGCTGTTTTTCCATACTTAGGCTAATAGTTCCTTCATGACTTGAGTGAATTAAGAATATGGTGCTGCACTTTAGTGGTGCATTAGCATCATCCTATGAGAGGCACAGAATTTCTTCTACAGCCTGTTGTTATACAAAATAAACAAAGAAAACAAAAATAGAATAGTTACTATGTGTCTTTTTCTCTCTCTTTCCTGTGCTTGTGCAAAAAATGGTAAAGGTCCCCGCCCCCCTGCACATGCGTGCTAGTTGTGTCCTACTCTAGAGGCAGTGCTCATCTCTGTATTCAAGCCGAAGAGCCAGTGTTGTGCAAGTCCATGATCATGCGGCCGGCGTGGCTGCAAGGAAACACTGTTTTACCTTCCCACTTTTTATGGCAGTACCTATTTATCTACTTATATTCACATGCTTTCGAACTTCTAGGTTGGCAGGAACTGGGGTTATCAGCAGGAGCTCACTCCGCTGTGTGGCAACAGCCAAGCTACCAACTTTGCAGCCAACAGTTTTCAGAGCTTTAGTCCGCTGAGCCACCATGCTCCATGTGTTTGTGTAAAACTACAGGTAAAACCAGCACTTCTTCTGTCCCACCCATTAAGCTGAGTAGTGCCCCAAAAGAGTTAATTTGTTTCCAGCACAAGAGGCAGAAAATCCACCACTCTGCCTAGAGGCAGGGCTGGCACTAGCAGGTATATTTTGTATGTGTAGCACTTATGTCCTGGGGGTTTTCCAATATTCTCAAGGTGGCATGCATGAGTCTCCTTCCCTCACCTATTCTTACAACAGCCCTGTTATGTAAGTTAAGCTCAAAGAAAATGACTAGCCCAAGGACTCCTAGTGAGTTATATGGCTCAATAAGTACTGGAACCCAGATCTCTGAGATCCAATCCAACATTCTAATTCCACCTATGCATGCTGTTATTGCTGTGAGCTCATTAAGCAGATCCTTAAATTCTAGCAGTTCTCAACCATAGGTTCCCAGATGTTGCTGGACTACACTTCCCAGAATTCCTGACTGTGAGCCATTGGCTTCTGGGAGAGGAAGTGAAACAACATTTGGGGTCCTAATTTTGGGAACACCTGTTCTACGTCTTTTGGGTTATTTTAAAGAAATGAATATTTAGTTGAATTGAGCATGAATAGACTGGTTTCCCACCCAACAACTATTCTCATTATGTGTCATAATGAGAGAGATCCATTACAGGTTCTGAAAGAAACAGATTTTAGAATTTGTGTGTTCTCTAGTATCCATTTCCTTGTCTCTTTTAATATAATGGATGGATGACAGGGTTTTGCAAGGCAGTGTGACACTTCCACTGATGGGTTGTTTCATAAGTCAGTTTTGTATACGACTTTAGAAAGCTGGCCTGCTCAGCTCCTTGATGTTTACATGAAAAATAATTGAATATCAATCAACATTCACTAGCAAGCCCATGACAGCTCCTGTTCTGCTATAATTCATTGAATTAATCAGAATCTGACATCCTGGTAGGTTATTACAGTGGCAAAGGAAAGGCCAGGAAATGATAGAGTTCTATTTAAAAAAAACATAATGATGTTCATCACTAGTGAAAAGTTCCCAACAGAGTTAAATGAAATAGGCATACCTGAAGATCATTATCTGCCAGATACTGTACAGTATATCAAAAACAGAGTTTTTCTTCCTGTGAAAAACTGCAACCTGATCCATTATTGAAATCAAGCTAGTAGAACTTTTGATAGAGGTCCTACACATCCTACTGCTGAATGCTCCATATTTCTTCTCTTTTCTGCATTCTTGGGAACAGCATGTGTTTTTAAAAAGGATTTATACATGTTCAGGAAGATGGCCAGAATGATCTAGATATCAAGTGCTGAAAGAGCTGCCATTCTCGTCTTAAAGAAGAGAATCTAAAGGGCAAAACACAACAGTTGCCTCAAGATTTCTGAGGTTTGAGGGGTAGCCATGTTGGTTTGTTCCATCAAAACCAACAAAGATTCTCTCAACGTAAACCATTAAAAAAAAAACCCTACAGTTGTAAAAGGTCACATTCTTCCTGCTCATTCATTTCTACTGTCTCAACTTGATAAGGCATCTTGAAGAGGAATTTTCAAGTCCCATGACATTGTTCATCCTCAAGCAAGTGAGAAACAAAAAGCTACCCCCAGTTTTTGCTCATCAAAGTCTCCATAATTTAGACAAATTGTCTCTTTGCAATCTTTTCCCTTTGAAAAGCAAATTATACACACACCGCTCAAAAGCACAGAATGGCTGGTTGATTGTTTAAAATGACACAAAGATACCCCAATTCTTCTAAACATTAGAAGTCCACCACAGGAAATCAAGCAGCCATTCCTTTTGTTGAGGCATTGTTTGCTTATTTTGCACAATTTGCTGATTTGTGCAAACCATAGTACATTTTCTTCTTTTGTCAAGTGTGTCACAAAATACCTTTCCTTCTTGCAGAGTAAGAAGGACAATTTTACCGTTTTATTTCTTTCCATGTAGAGATGAGACAAACAAGGATTGACATTCCTGCTAAAGGCTAGCAGGCATATACTGTATTTTTCCATAGGTGTAAGGCTATATTATATCTAAATTTGTTAGACTAAAAATTGAGAACCATCTTATACATGGAATCAAGCCAAGGAGAGAACCACATGGCTGTGAAGCTGTAATGTTGGATTGGAATAGTGGAGGTTGTCTTATTCATGGGGGGGCACCTCACAGACAGAAAAGTACAGAATTTGCTGAGTATATATACCATCATTGGACAAATGTACCAAAAAAAGTAAAGCAGAGATATCAGCTCTCTTCTCTCTGCCTGTCTACCTGTCTGCCTGTCTGCCCCTCTCTCTCTCTCTCTCTCTCTCTCTCTCTCTCTCACACACACACACACACACACACACACACACACACACACACACACACACACACACATATCATAGAAGAGCAACTCATTAATACAGTGGACCCTTGTATAACAGTTTGTATAACATAAAATCTATACAACATAAATAATTCCGGAGATAGGGGAAATTAGCTTAACAGAATTGCCCATGGGGCGAATCCACACAACATAAAAATGTGATTAAGGATTCCTCTGTTTTCAATGCATTATATGGGAAATTTATATAAAGGAACATTTACTTAACAAAATTTCATTTGGAATGAATTAATTCCTTTATACAAGGTACCAATGTAGTTCCTTTGTACAGTAGTAAGAGTTCTTGGTCAGTGAAGCGGACTACCTTGGAGGAGGGTGAAGGTTGCTTTTTTGGATGTACTTAAGGCAGAGGCTAGGTTAACATATGTCAAGAATGTTGCGGGTCCTCCCACTCTGGGACTCTGTTCTGTGCATAGTATCTGGTATCATTTCACAATGTGGCTAGCAAATGCTGTAGAGGCAGAGAAGACAACCTTCATGGATCCATGTAGCCCAATACTGTGTCAACTTTTGTTTCAAACCAGATTCTTTCCTAGACCTATCTGGTGATCATTGGTATTTGATGGTAGTCTCCCATCCAAACACTAATCAGGTTCAACTTCATTTAATGAGCTAATAGCTGAATGTTCCCTGAGGTTAAAAAGCTCCTGGATGTGTACCAGCTCACTCCAGAAAATCTATTGGTATTTTTTGTGATGTCAAGTCATGCCTGACTCACAACAACCCTGAGAGGGTTTTTGCAGTGAGACATTGAAGCAATGATTTTAGCTTGTCATCCTCCAAAGAGTTTCTGGGGCCAGGCAGGCAGAAATTTGGCCCCTGGTTTTCTGGATGCTGGTCTACTACTCGACCAACTATAACCCACTGGCAATTCCTCTCTCTCTCTCTCTCTCTCTCTCTCTCTCTCTCTCTCTCTCTCTCTCTCTCTCTCTGTGTGTGTGTGTGTGTGTGTGTGTGTGTGTGTGTGTGTGTGTGTGTGTGTGTGGTGTCATTACAGTCATGACCAATTTTGTGACCCCATGTCCATGGAGTTTTCGTGGCAGGGATACTGGAGTGGTTTGCCAGTTCCTACTCCAGGCGACTGCAGCACCTGGTATTCCCTGGTGGTCTCCCATCCAAGTACTAACCAGGGCCGACCCTGCTTAGCTTCTGAAATTAGGTGAGATCAGATGTAGAGATGGGCACGAATAAAAAAAAATTGCATTTCGTTTGTCGTTTGTCATTTGGAGGGTCTGTTTCGGTTCGTTTCTGTTTTTTGTGAATTTTCGAAAAGAAATCATTTTCGTTTTCATTTGTTTTATTACCGTTTTGTTACTATTTTATTTTAATTTTTGTGATTTTTTTTAAAAGGATTATAAGCAATTCACTCATATTGCAGTAACGGAAACGAAACGCACGACAAAATTTCCGGTGTTTCTGTTCGTTTTGTTACATTTCAGAGTCAAAATTCATTTGTCGTTTCGTTATGTAACGAAACAAAAAAACAAAAACGGAAACGGAAAATTGTTCATTTCATGCCCATCTCTAATCAGATGTACTTAGGACATCTAGGCAGTTCTTGGCAATTCCATTAACATATACTTTATTTCATGCAATGAGTTTGAATGGTGGCCAGCTAACTACACTGTAGCTATAGCCTAAGTTTCCCACTGGCATAGTAGCTTTCCACATGGAGAATATTTTTATCATGAGTTGAAATCACTGCCATTATTGTTACATGCAAATTTGCATAGTTGCTTCACAGAAAGGGCAGTTTTCTACATTAGCAGGAGCATTCTACCTATATCTATATATGTGGTAGGAGTTCACTGGGTCTTCCTTTGTGATAATTATGTGTAGACTGGTAGTCTAATTATTACCATCACAGAATTCAGGGACAGCAAATAATTGGTATCTCTTATTAACTTCCTATTAGGGATTGCTTTATCCTCTGTATAAAACTACATGGACCTTAATTATGACAATTTTTCACCACAGCTTCTTCTCACTCAGCTTTTTATTAAATGTTGCTTTTGATCACACATCTGATATGGTTATAATATACAGTCTTAAAAGAGAGCCCACATTCCCAAGTGTGTGTTCATTTTATTACGGACCTCATTAAGCTCGAATGTGATTATGTAACATAGTAAGAATAGATTTATAGCGAAACAGTTTCTAAAACTACCATTAAAAACCCAAATGTCTTTCCTTAAAACTGTTGTTTTCTTTTCTCCCCCCCCCCCAGTAGAACACAACAGGTGCACATTACTTTGTTATGGAATTTATTCCAAGAAGTGTCAGACCCAGCAACCTAAAGAGAAATTTTAGGTTCCCAATGGAAACCACAGAAGCATTGCATAGATTATCAGGAGAGTTAAGTGGTTTTATATGTAGTGTTTCCGACATGCTTCCTATTGGGGCCTAGATGTAGTTTTTATGTACGCACCATATTTTTCCATCTATAAGATGCTCCAAAGTATAAGACAGCCCCCACTTTTCCAACCCAAAATTATAGAAAGAGGAGAAAGAGGTGCCCATCAAGGATGGATCATCCTCTCCTTTCTGCACCCACAAGCCAAACATTATTGCAGTGTCCAGGGGCCCGGAAGCACTTTGACTATATATTCTAATATATTTATTAGACTGTGACAGTCCCCTCTTTATTGCACACATATATGTGCAAACACACACACACATTTTTAAATTGCCGAAGGACCTATACAAAGGGGCGCCAAGCGCATGAGCAAGAGAGCAGTGGCCATGGGGAGGGAAAATCCCATTTACGTAAATCAACCAGCCTTCTAGGTAGGTACAGGGAGGGACCTTAACATTTGTGTGTGTGTGTGTGTGTGTGTGTGTGTGTGTGTGTGTGTGTGTGTGTGTGTGTGTGTGTGTGTAAAAGAGGGGATTGTGAAAAGTGCCTCTCCGCCCCTGGATGCTGCAATGTTTAGCTTGTATATGACAACCCTCAATTTTTAACTTTACAATTTTAGGGGGGGAAATAGTGTGTTAGGTATGTAGCTATGAGTTAGCTATTATTGATTTAACTGTATCTTAACTGTATCTGTAGATACAGTTTTGAAAAATCATTCTTATGAGGGGTAGTAGAGGCATCTGGCTTCACTCACAAAATAATCCTTGCACACTCACAAAATAATCCATGCACACACCGGAATAAAGAGGTGAGGCATAAATTCCTGGGTTTTAAATTGGGCCACAACTTTATTAAACATCTGAATTAAATTAATTTAATTAAATTCAACACAGAAATTCCTTCCCGTAGACCTCCAGATCACTTAATTCCTTCTTCCAGAGAGTGCTGGTTCAGCACTCATCCAAACTCAAGGGGTACATCTACCCTGAGGCAGCCCTGTACCACATCATTAATTAATCATCTTCCAACCTATTTTCCTTATTACAGCTAACCTCCTTAGTCACTGATCTCAAATTCTTTTCTCAGGACTGCCTTGCATCCTCCTGGGCACCTCTGCTGGGAACTCACCTGAATTCCACTACACTTTGCACTACCAGCCGTTGTGACTGAATGTCTCAAGCTGCCTAACAGAGTAGAGATAATGGGATGGGTGAAAACTCATTGTCACCCAAAAGCCAATCAGGGTAACAGCCAAAAATTCTCATCCGGGCCCTGAAGTGACAAGCTACTCTCATTCTCACTACCTCTAGGGAAGGAGGGAGGGATGCTGGCTAGGAAAAGAAGCCCCTGGTAGAACTTCCCACATGGAACTGCCATTTACCCAAATTCCAGACATGCCCAAAATGTAAAGGCCCCAATGCAGACATCATGTGGCTTCGAGTTTTCTTGATGTTTCCCCAGTACTTTTCACAGTTGGGTTGAGGTGAGAGGAGAGACACACAGTGAGATGTCAGAAACCAAGGAACCAAAAGGAAGCAGGAATAGTGTACTAATAGTGCACTAGAGAATAGGATACCAGTGTCTCTTTTTGCTGGCAAAAGGCAGCACCAAAACATGTGTTGTCCTCATCTTTCCTCCTTTTTTCCCAAAACACTGTCATATGTACACCAGTCTCATGTAGCACCAAAGAAGTAAAAGTTAGATATACACTTATGTGAGGAGTTACTGGATACGTCCTTGTGAAAGTTCTGAAATAGCATATCTAGGTGCCCTGTTCAGCTTTAAATAGACAGCAACAAAGTATGCAGTTTTAGCCTTTATAACAGGAATTGTTAGCAGAGGAGGGAGGACCTTCAATAATTTTTTTTCCAAATTCAACATCTTTTCCTCAATTAATTTGCTTTAATTTCCTATTCATTCCTGCTGCTTGCATAAAAACATTTTTTTAAAATCTCCTAGTTTAATCTTTTGCTTATTTCCTATCTTTTTCCTGAGCTAAGTGCTTTTCTTAAAATATTATGGCTGATCTCTGACTGTAATAAAGATTGATTAACCGAATGATTCATTCAAGTGTCGTGCACAGTGCAATATCCAACTCTATTCAGAAATAATGCTCACTTTCCTTGTGAGTTAATCACAATTTTTTTAACCTCTCCTCAGCTTTGATATGCCTACCACAGAACTAGGACTCTATCTCTGGCTTATCATTAAATACACAGATAAATTCATTCATCGCTGTCCATCACATCCTTCAGTCTAACCTATGTCTTATTATTCTGCTTGTAATGTCTGCTCTCTGTGTGAATACTGACTGAATAAGTGATAAATGGAAAGCTAGTCTTCAAAAAGCATGCGAAAAGCTGTCTCCTAAAAGCATGCCAACATTGTGTCAGTGAAAACAGTAAAGACTGGGCAGAAAGGTGATCCCCCCTTTCTTAAACCCTAGCCCTAGAGGGGGGGGGACAGTAAAAATGTACAACATGAAACATTCATTCATCAGTAGGCAAGCAAGTCAGCGTGAATTCATAGGACTCTCCCATTCTCTCGCTCCACTGCATCACAAACATCTTTGATTTTGTTGGAGGCAATGAGGCTCAGAGACCCAGCCATATGCTCTAAAATTATAAACGTTCAGTACAAGCTGAAATGGAACTGTGCTGTGAGATCTTGTTTCTTTTGAAATGACCTGTCCATGAAATGCAGCATCCAAGAAGGTGAAATATGTCTCCTGTTCAGCAGATGTGTGTCTATTCTGCCCAACCCATAGGTATCAAAGGTTTTTGCTGGTCCATCACATAACCTGGATTTCTACTTTAACCCAACCAAGTGATTATGGTGATCTTTTGGCCCCTTTTGCTATTACAGGTTGCAAATGCACGTGGCTTTCTGTGGGTTAGAAACCCATTAACTGCTTCTTTCCCATTGTTCGCTCGTTCCCTCTCTCCTTATGCTCAATCCAACAATGTTTGGTGCTGAGCTTTGTGCCGTTTCTACCCTAGTATACAGGGTATACCTAGTATACAGTCAGCACTCATTTCTACTCCTGCAGAAATGAGGCTCCCTCTTTAGAAGTTTGACTCCCACTCAGTCTGTTTGTGAGCACACGAACATTCGTTTTAACAAGAAGCCTGCTTGGATCCCATGTTTTCATCCCGTAATCGTGTTCTTCCTAATCTGAGTTCAGAAGTCCCCTATCTAAACAATCTAGGCAGGAACAGCAGGCTGACTCAGTTCATATGTTGGAAAGATGCTGTTGAAGTAGAGGGGAAGATATAGGAAGTATGGAGGCACCTTGTTAACAGCTGGCATGGTGACAGGTATTTCCCAGCAAGCACTTGCAGAGCAGGAGAAACGGTCCATTGGTACCTCCACAAACCTCCTGCCCTACATGCCTTTCAAAGTTGGGGAATGGATTGTGTGCACTCTTTTCCTCTTCCAAGAATCTGTCCGTCATTTTAATTTTACAAACCTGCATACAGTGAAGTTGTTCAGCATAGTTGCAGACCTTTGAAATACAGTTATTATGAATTCCTGTTATCCAATGATTATGTGGAGCTGTGTGGTTCATTGCCCTAATAAAACCAACTAGAATAAGTAATAGGATACCAACATCCTCTGCTTTGGATAAAATGCATATATATATATATATATATATATATATATATATATATATATATATATATATATATATATATATATATATATATATATATATATATATATATATGTTTTCGTAGATTTTCACGGGTATAGGTATGCATGTTAGGGTGGATTCGGGTTTCTTCCCGTGTAGAAATCTGGTTGTTTTGGCGACGTTTCGACGAGGTCTCACTCGTCATCTTCAGGCTGGTGTTCTGGCTTCTTTCTTCTTGAAGCAAAGCGTGATCTCAGTTGAAGTCCTTCTATAAATACTGCTGGGGGGGGTGGTTTGCTTGCTCTGTTGCTGATTGTAGGTTCGTTTGTTCTTTTGTGATCTGCTGTGTGGCTGAGGCGATCGTTAAGGGATCGTTAATCTACAAAAAACCCGACGGCTCCTTAGGACATACCATCTACCGGAAAAAAACACATACAAACCACTACTTAAATGCACAATCACACCACCACCCTGCACAGATCAACTCCGTAGCAAAAACCCTCATCTCCAGAACCAAACGCCTCGCTGACAAAGACCACCTAAAAACTGAATTACACACTCTCTCGAATGCTTTAATTGCGAACGGATTCCAAAAAAACACCATCACCAAACTAATCCAAAGAGAAACACCCCCCAAGAACCAAGAAACAGAAGAGAACAACGGCACTGCCCTCCTCCCTTACATCAAAGGCACCACAGACAAAATAAGCAAAATTCTCCACAAACACAATATCAAGACAGCCTTTTGCACCGAACAAAAAATAGCCAACATTTTAAGAAACCCCAAAGACAAGATTGAGCTAGAAACCCAAGGAGTCTACGAAATACCATGCAAAGTCTGCCCAGCCACATACATCGGACAGACAAACAGGAGAATAAGCGCACGCATCGCAGAACACAAGAACGCAGTCAAAAAAGAAGAAAAAATCTTCCTCTCTCTTCCAGCACATAAAAACAACAGGTCATGAAATTGATTTTAAAAGAACCAAACTCATCTCCAAAACTGAACACTTCAACAGTCGAATAATCATGGAAGCCATTGAAATAGAGAAACACCCAAACAACATGAATAAACGTGATGACACCTCCCGCTTGCCTGACATCTGGAAACTAGCCCTGGTCAACAGACGAGCCTCTGTCACAAAGACTGACACCAGGTCCAAAAGGACACAAGATGCCACCACCTTCCATCCACACCAAACACAAACCCAGACCCTTCCCACAGATGAAACGAAACCACCATCCAATAACAAAACCACGACTGCACCATCTACCGCTACTCCCCACTCCAGCCACCACATGGAGCACACTTACACACGCCAAAAAAAACATTGGGAGACCACAGACACGCAGCCAGACCAAAATGAATTCACAAGACACAGGACCCCACTCCACCAAAGCCCAGGATGCTGCCAGAACACCCATCACCAAGGTCGTTAAGAAACAAAAGGCTAATAGACACACATCCAGCACCTCACCCACACATGATGTCTCTAAACAGCCATCTAACCCACCAGCAGTTAAGCCCTTAACGATCGCCTCAGCCACACAGCAGATCACAAAAGAACAAACGAACCTACAATCAGCAACAGAGCAAGCAAACCACACACCCCCAGCAGTATTTATAGAAGGACTTCAACTGAGATCACGCTTTGCTTCAAGAAGAAAGAAGCCAGAACACCAGCCTGAAGATGACGAGTATATATATATATATATATATATATATATATATATATATATATATATATATATATATATATATATATATATATATATATATATATATATATATATATAATACTATAATTATACAATACACTCGTGAGTCGTGATGGAAATTTTGTTTTTCTATTATTTCAACAAAATTCAAATCGCCTTCCTACCTCACATATTCTGACTACAGTATCAATCTAACTAGCTTGCTATTCTGATGTGAAATGCAACAACATTTCTCCCTGATACTTCTCTAATCCTTTTACCATAGGACTCCTTTTTTTAGCAGCACACTTCCTGTCTTATTATTCTTAGCATGCAGTAGGAATATCGTCTTGTTTAGCAGTTAATTGCTGTTACATATTTCCACAGCTCTGCCGTTTCCTGAGGGAAAGTCTTGACCACACATTTGAAAAGTAGATTAGTGTGTATTTATGCCGATAGACCATTTACAACTTGCAACTATATGGTTCCTTAGCCAAATACATCTAAATGAAGGGAAGGTGGTTTTTTTCCTCCCCAAAACAAAGTGAGTCTAACAAAATGAGCAGAGTTACAAAGAGATAGCAAATAACACTGAAGCGGTATATTGCAATAAACAGCAGCTCCCTGAGGGCTTATTACCTTACATTGTGTGCAACAGAGATTGAATCCAACTCCTTTATTTCTCTTGCATGGGAGATAACCATTACAGTCAAATGGCTAGCTAAGGAGTTTAATCTCTTTCTTTCAGCAGGGCATGCATTTGTTTAACTAAAACAAAATGAAATAAACAAATAAAGCAGGAGGAAGAAATGTGATAAATGCAATATTTTATAAGAAAACTATTGATAGAAGGCATGAGGTTCTATACGCCCAAGAGTCTTCTAAATCATTTATTCAGATGAAAAACAGACAATATGTTGATGTTGTGTAAATATTTGTGCCTCACACTTTGGAATAGTGACTTGAGATGTGCTGCTGAGTTAAGCAGAGAAACAGGTTGATTTTAGCAACAAGATTTGGCCCAGTCCTGGAGGCCATTCTAATACAAATCCAGGAGGAGTGAGGTAAGCTGAGGTGTTTTCATTACCTGAGGTTACCTTGAACCATACTTATAGATTAGTTGAAGGCGCTGTTATTACTATCCTGTTCTTCTAAGGCCATGGTCACACCTGGGTTTCGATCCTGATCTTCTGAAGGTCCAGCTTTTCCTCTTCGTCCCATCACGTGATTTAATATGTGGGTCAAGAGTTCCCACGTCCAAAGCTGTGTTTTTTTATTTATTTTAAAGTGCAGTTCAGCCCCCTTGGCCAGCAGGTGGTGCTAGCATTTGGGGGAAAAAGGACCACTTGGCTGGAGGAAATTAATGCTTAGAGGACCTGATTGAACTTCCTGTTGCTCCGATGTGCAGGGAAATTTTAAAAAACAGCGCCAATCGGCCACAGGAACAGCCAGTCGGTGCTATGAAAAAAGAAAGAAAAAGAAACCCAAATCATCTGCATGGTCCCACAGCGTCTCCCTCCTTAAAAGGTGGATTTTCAAAGCGAGGCAAAAAAATTCCCTACCTCCTGGCTAAGTCATAGAAACCTCGCTTAAGGGAGCATTACCGGGTTTTCTTTTTCTTTTTTCCCCCCCAAAAAGCCTGGTGGCCATGGGGACGGCATTTTTAGACACAGTATCTGGTAATTTAAACTGCTTTTGAAGGGACGTGGGACCGGGGCCTTAGACACCCATCAACCTGATCTGGCGTCTGATATCAGATTCTTGAGGAATTTTTACTACAGCACCCTAAAACTACACCAGCCATATCACTGCATGCAAATACACCTATGTACAACAGCCAATTCAATGTAACACTTCTATACTACCATTTTTCCTTTGTCTTTTTCTGTTCTCCATTATCATCAAACCCAGCTTCCACCACAAGACCCTGGGCATAAACTGCCTGTAGCTCCCGTTCCTCCCATCACCTCTAAAACCTTCCCACTCTCTCAACTTCAAATACCCCCCCCCCGCCTTCCTCTTCCCCCACCCCTATCCACCCTCACCCAGATCTGGTGTCTGTTTTCTGTCTCTTTAGGAATTTTTACAACACAGCTTGCATGCAAATGTACCTACATACAACAGCCAATGTATATTTGGTATGAAATGTATATTCCATTACATATTATATTGTACACCTCATTCTGCTGCTACATGTCCAAAGTAGTTGATGTGTCCACAAAACATTACATTACATTAAAATATGAAAGTTAGTCTTTAAGGTACCACAGGTTTTTTTGTCTTTTGTTTTGTTTGTTTTATTCTTTCTTGGACTTAATGATTCTTCTTCTATAAACTTCCTTTCCCTTCTAGGGTTTGGCCTGAGACCAGCCTCCCATCAGACACCATGTGGAGGTTTCTAGGTGAGATGTCTTGGGTCTCTTTTCATTTGTCTATTACCACTCAAGTAGTACTCACGGGTCTTTCCCGCACTACATCGCCTATTCTGACTCTTCCTACTGTACCTTAAAAATTGGCATTGGGGTGGTTTTCTTTATAAATTGCCAATGCACCATCGGTGGTTCATCAAAATTGCCACGCTGAGTTAGTTATATAGCAAAAGGTTTATTAAAGACAGATAGAGATACAACACAGAACGCATACAGTACAGAAAATAGGTTAGCTTAAGGATCCAAGGCATAGCACAGGCCAGATGGCCCTGCTGTCCTGGACCCAGGAGTAATGGCTTTTGATGATGGTAATATAGTTTTCTGTATCGTAAGCATGATCTAAGACTGACGTATTTAGTTCGCCGCTACACGTGCCTACACGTGCTTTCATGTGCTTGTTCATCAGCTCATGTTCTTGGCTTATAGCCATTTGGCCATCAAAGCCTAGAATGATCTGACCCTATTTCCCAGTTTAAAGCTGGTTCCTTATTCCTGGCTAACTGCCATATGTTGCTCTCAGCAAATTGATACTTCGGCACTATAAGATAGTGTCAACATGGGCCATCGTGACCTTAGTTTTGTCTTCTTACTTCCTAGCTTGGCTCCATTCTAGCTAACCACAAAATATTTGCTGATCTTCATAGACTGGCACCCACGGGCTGTGAGATATTGTGCCAAGTCCCAGCTGTTATGCCAAGTTTGCTGGGTCAACCCGACCCTGTATCCTGTCAGCATATTTGGGTCTGCTTATAATATATTTTGATTTTGTTTGTGCTCATCCATCCTTATCACTACCTTATGGGATTTAGATTATTGTTATCCTATACTGACTTAAATCCTGTTCATAAGAACATAAGAAGAGCCATGCTGGATCAGGCCAAGAGCCCATCTAGTCCAGTTTCCTATATCTCACTGTGGCTCTACCAGATGCCTCTGGGAACACACAAGACTAGATATCTGTCTCCTGATACCATTCCCCTGCATCTGGCCTTTGAAGTACCCTGTACCCTGTTTTTAGGAGATTACACACCCACATCATGGTTTATGTTCCTATATAATGGAAGGCTGGTGATGAAATCAGCTGCAGTGGCTTTTATTTCAGAAATAAAAACAATGTAACCCCACCAGCATCAGCTGATGACACATTTGTATGTGTGAACAAGATTTCAGACAATATTACATTACATCACATTTCATCTTGAACTTATTATTAAGTTACCTGCCTGCCCTGCCCTCTAGACTTTATGAGAGAAGCATTTTTGCCCTTTTCACCAATTTCCAGCACAAAATTAAATGTAGCAGTCATGCACTGCTTGGCCTGAAGTATTATCCCCAGCAGGTCGTTTGCATCAGTTTGTTGCTCTTATTTGTTTTGCACTTTTAAACCCATTTGTTTCAAATGGTTGTATGCCAGTACATTTGAATATAGCCCTGTTTTAGATGTTGGTTGTGTCCCAGAGCCTCTGTTTTGCATATTTCAATCTCATATGCAGATTTGTTCTTCATTTACTTTATTCTTTGCTTAAGATGTCTAGAATGCACTGGATTTTCTGTGGTTTATGAGCTCATTAATTCTTGTTCAAATTCATGTAATTTCCTACTTGGAATCCTGTTTTGTGATTCCTAAGAAATTACCTGTGTATAAGTCTGTATGGGTGTGGGTGGGTGTGCATATTCATGCATAACATTTATGTGTTACCTTAGAAACACTGAGAACTAGAACCTTGTTCATGTGATGTGTGCTCTTCTAACCTTTCTGATAATGAAAAGCTGAAGCCAGAAGTTAACTTAGCTGCTTCTTACTACTTCCTGCTTTTCTAATGGTAGCATTGTTTATGTTTTAAAAAAACATCTTATAAATTAAATGTGGCACAGAGGAGGGTCAATAAAGGTCAGTGGTAGTAATGCAATCCCCATAACGGCTTGTTACGTCTTCAGAAAAGCATGAATGTTTGATGGGCTGTAAGGGACATGTTGTGTTAATTAATGTAGAAATGAATAGCTGCAAGAAACATCAGACCATCAGCAATTCTCAACAGGTTTGCAATCATATCCTTTCTTTCTAGTTCTGTTGTCTTTACTCAGGTCATACATGTCAAAACTAATCATTAAAAATTCACACCAGCAAAAATGGTAATGATTAATGGTAATTTAATTTATTGCCAATCAAGCATACATTTGAAAACTCAGTTGATATGAAAAAATTGATATGAAAAAAGCCTGACTTTTCCAAGACAAATGTACACTTTGCACAAGAGTTTATTTATTTATTTATTTATTTTGGACAAGAAAATGACTTCTCTTTAGAGAGTTTTATGAATCCAGCATGGGTTTCCTCACACAAATATATACAGTCACCCCCCGCCATTTCGCGGTTCAGGTACTGCGGTTCCACTACATTGCGGGATCGCAGTACCTGCACCTCGGAGCTGCGGGGTGGTGGTGGCAGGGGGCAGTCTGGTCACTCCATGCTGCCCCCGCACTCCTCTGAGAAGCCTCAGAGCCATGGGGGGGGCAATCCAGTCGCTCCACGCCACCCCCGTGCTCCTCCGAAAAGCCTCGGACAGGCGTGCAATCATCCCCCACCCCCAGGCCCCACCCCACTCACTTCCACATATCGCGGATCTTCATGCATCGTGGGTGGGGTGGGTCCCTAACCCCCGCGATCGGTGGGGGGGGTGACTGTATAACAGAGCACTCACATTCAAGGTTCACAGAAGATAGGGCCTTCAGTGCCAACTGGTTAGGTTGGCTACTAGTTAGGGTGTCTAATAATTAAGAGTGCATAGCTAGCAGCTTCCCACTCCTAAAATTTTAAGGCCAAAACCTGTGAGTTTTGGCCCTAAACTGTTGTGCTGTCCTAGGGATGCATCCTTACCATGGAACAGGAAGCAGATCATGTAGCAACAGAAAGGTGTGTGTGTGTGTGTGTGTGTGTGTGTGTGTGTGTGTGTGTGTGTGTGTGTGTGTGTGTGTGTGAGAAAATGAGACATTGCAGTGCAGATTTGCTACATCATCCCCTAAATAAAATTCATCTGCCTATGAGCACCACCATGCTGAACCAGCTAGACCTGATGACTGTTGGAAGAAAAGGCAAGAATGGCACTCAGGCCTTAGAGTGACTTATACAGTCAAAGTTTCTCCTCCTCCAGCATCACACCTCTTAAATGTCATCTTTCTACTTGAAGACTCAGGAGAAGACATGGATTCATTGAGACTTGAAATCCATCCAACCAGTAGGTAGAAAAATGAAAAAATTCCCCAGAAGGAATACATAACAGAGGGCACAACTGCACATGTGTCCCTAGTAGATTTCTGATTGGGCTTGCCTTTATGTGGACAGAGAAATGGTCCATGTAAGTCCTCATTCTGATCCTGCATGGCTCTTCCTGTGTTCTTTCATCCAGTGTCCCAGGAATTCTCTGGAGAAAGGAGCTTTCTGCACATACCACCAAGTGCAAGTGCATGCATGCATGTGTGCATGTCTGTATTGGTGCATGTCCATGCAATAATATTTAAAGCAAAATATAAAATGCTTCACTGACCTTAGGACCCAAAGGAAGGTTGTCAGTCTCCGTATGTTGAAAAAGTTGCATTATTTAAACATCATTCTCTTCCTTCTTTGCAAAATCAGCCATCAATGAGGGAGATTATGCACATGGGGGCCAGAGTTGTGACCTGACCCATTCCATGCCCAGATAAGAGTAAATACATTGACTGCTGCCCTATGATTTTCTAGAGACACTGACCCAAAGCATGATTATTCTGATATTTGGCATTTCCAAGAACGGAGGTAAGCCGGCATTCTTTTCTTCCTTTTTTTCTCCCTCCCCTCATGCAGCCAGCAGCCAGGGGTGCGGAGGGGGTAGGGACGCAGGAACAGCGACAAACCCCTAAGATCTCTGGTCCGAATTTAAGTGGCCAGCGGATCTTAGGGGTTGTGTGAAAAGGCCCTTTCTTTAAGAGCCCTGTTAAGGCTGCTGTAAGTCAATTCCAACTTGACACCTCAGAACACACACACACACACACACACACACACACACACACACACACACACACACACACACACTTGACTAGCATGGATAGGAATCCAGTACAAATCTGTGCTTTGTAGATACCACCACTAGCAAACCTTGTCTTTCTGTTCAGCTCTTTCATATCATTATCAACATAGTATACAGGCAGTGGGATGATTTATGCCAGTGTTGGCAAAACTATGGCACGGGTGATAATGATGGCACTTGGACCCCTTTCTGTGGGCACCCAACATTGCCCCTTCACAGCCACTTGCATTCAGGTTAAATTGCTCTGTTGTCACTTAGTGAAAAATTAGTGGGTTTTGAATCGCAGTTTGGGCACTCATTCTCTAAAAGGTTCGCAATCACTGATTTGTGCTGTAGTGTTTACCTGGAGTGGAAATTAAGGCACAATAACAGTTTTGAAGGAACACAACTGAATTTTGGCACAAATGTCTGTACTTCTACAGACATGACTTTAATTGTTCTTTTAAATAAAAGAATTTAGCAGTTTAGGAAATTTCCTTTAAAAATATATATATATATGTAGGACTAGAGTTGAGAGAATAAAGTACATATTTACTGAATAATGCCACATAAAAGGACTTTTAAAAATAACTGTGAAGCAAACAGTGGAAAAATAACATCTTGAACTCACCAACTTCTTTCAAATGGTTGCAAAACTTATTACAAATGTTTTCTGTAAGGAAGACGCAGTGGAGAGGGAGTCCTTAAATTGAGGGGGAAGAGTCATAAATCCAACTTTTTACCACTGGGCAGCATCTACTTGGGCTTGCTTATTCATTCATTTGCCACAACGCAGTCTCTCTCTCTCTCTCTCTCTCTCTCTCTCTCTCTCTCTCTCTCTCTCTCTCTATCTCTGTATGTGTGTGTGTGTGTGAGGGAGAGGGTATTTATACACACTGGAGAGAATCCAGGCTTTTAGAAAGTGGCAGAACTCAGAGAAAACTGAAGCATTAGTGAATAATAGTCATAATAAAAGAAAAGAGCACAGGGTCCTCCATACGTTTTTGTGGAGAAGATAACAAGGACTCCTCATAAACCATAACTATACAGCAGATATAATTACATGACTAGGTGCCAGGGCTCTAGAATTGCAGTACTTGAAAACCACTTTAAAACACTCGTGTGTGGTGGCATTAGGAAGGAGGAATCAACTTTTGAAAGTCAAAAACTCTTCGGATTGTCAAAGTAGAAGGGCCAAAGTGTCCCAGAGTGCTGACAAAACAGAAGGGAAATCTGTCAGTCACTCAGACTTATTCTCATCATTTACTTTTTCCCTTACCCTATATTTTTGCATTTTGAGCACTGTGCTGGCTGCAGTTCTGAAAAACAAACTCTGATGAGTCTTCAGCTGCTTTCAGGTTTGAGTCTCTCAAACTTCAGAAGAAAAATGACTCCATGGCAGGAAGGACTTCAATTGGCACAAAGCAGCACACTTCTTTTGAATTTCAGACTTTTTCAGACTTGAGTGCACGCTTGAAATTTTGGTCTCTTGGAATGAGCCAACTTCTCATTCCTTGACTAAGTTCTAGACATGGGCACGGAGCGGCGAAATTGTTGTTTCCGTTTTCGGTTATCGTTTCCGTTACGTAACGGAAACGGTAATGATAATTATGCCGCTCCAGCTTGAACCCGAACCGAAAAAAGAAAAATTGGGTTGGGTTTTTCGTTGTCGTTAATGGCAACGCAGCGATCACGCGATGCCAAGCAGCACAGAAAAAAAGTTTAAAAAAGTAAAAAAAACAAAACCGACTACCGGCCAAAAAAGCAGGCGAAAATATGCCTGCCTGAGGACACCTACCAGAGGGGTGGTTTCTGGGGGGGGGTCCCCGGCCTCCCCCCCTCCTGTCCTGGGCTGCTTGCACCAGGCTCGGGGCGGGTCATCCTCGTCATCTGTCTCGCTGCATGCCATGCGGTGGGGGGGGATTCTTTTGAAATTGTGGTCAAAAAACACACCAAATCACCACAGAAACATGTGAAATTTATTTATTTTAAATGCCTTAATTTTAATAGTAGCAGCAGTGGGTTTTTTATAGCAATAAAAATCGTATTGATTTTATTTTATTTTATTTTATTTTATATATTTTTAGACCTGCCCATTTGGGCTGGGCATGGGATGGGACCATGCAAAAATTTTGAACCATTCCACCAATGGCATCGCCAGGTTTTTGACCGACACTTCTGGATGTCTCGGAGGGCATAAAAAGCCGAGGCACCTTCCAGAAATCGCAGTCGGGTGTATGGATGTGGTTGAGGGATGAGGGCTGGCTGCTGGTGCTGGTGTGATCCGATCGAGATTGAGAAGGGAGGCTGGAAGCTTTAGGATTTAAGTTAGGCAGGCAGGGAGGGAATTGAATTTAGAAAATAATTTTTTTGATTCCCTGCAGCTTTGTCTGCTGAAGGGAATAGCAGTTTATTCTTTATTTCTTCTCTGGCAGTTTGTGAGGATTTTTTTCTGATATTGGATAAAGGGGGAGGTTCGACTGGGAGTGGGAGGTGTGGATTTATTTAAAAAATATATTATATACAACCATTTATTTTATATTTTCCCAGCTTCAATTTTCTTGCACACACACACATTTGGGGTGCAAGCCAAGAACAAAACCTCTATCATAAGTGATATCCTAACTGCCCACTCGCCCATCCGCCCGCGCCGCCGCCCGCCCACTCGGCCGCCCGCGGCCGCTGCCTGCCCGCTCGCCCGCCCGCACCTCCCCCCTGCCGCTGTCACCACCCGCCCATGGCCCCCCACCACCTCCACCCGCCCGCACCTTTCCCCGCCGCCCGCCCCCCGCCCCACCTGCCGCCTAGGGCGCAAAAACACCTAGCGCCGGCCCTGATTGCGGGATGCCCCTGTGCTCTGGGGGAAGTCAAATCACGCTAAATCGCGGTGGAAATGACAAATGACAAACGAAATGACAAGTTTTTGAAAAATTTCATGACAAACGGAAACAACCCGAAATGGACCCGTTCCGACAAACGAAAACTCGAAACGTCATTTTTTCTGGTCGTGCCCATGTCTACTAAGTTCATTTATGAAGACACCTGCTGGTCAGAGAGATTCACTGCGTGCTCATCAATAAATTATGGTGACATGAATTTGTAAAACATACTGAGGAGGAGGAGGTGGTGGTGGAGGAGGAAGAAGAAGAAGAAGAAGAAGAAGAAGAAGAAGAAGAAGAAGAAGAAGAAGAAGAAGAAGAAGAAGAAGAAGAAGAAGAAGAAGAAGAAGAAGAAGAAGAAGATTTTCCAAGGAGCAGCTTATGGTGACATTTGAATGAAGGTTTCAGTAGAGCTCCAGAGCAGTCAAAATGATCAGTCCCTCCTAAAGCAACAAGGCTAAGGCATGCAGCCATCATTGTTTGGATACAACATAGAAAGGCAAGACACAATTGAAAAGACAGTAATGACCACAAAAGTTGAAAACAACAGGAGAAGAGAAAGGTGTTGATATATGATGAATTGATTCAAAGGAGGAAGCTATGGAGTTGCGTTTGCAAAGGCTCAGCACAGCTGTGAACAATGGGATCTTTTTCAAGGTCACTAATTCATAATGACCTCCAAAAGGCAAATCCAGGATCCCATCCTAACTGCACACTTTTTCAGAGTGTGAGATATTATACTTATAGCAGATCCATTGGAATATATGGAACCTGAGTTAGCCACAATTAATAAAGTTCCAATGATTCAAAATGGTATATTTTCAGTAAAATTATAATAATCAGAAATAGGCATGTGTTGCTTGACCCATTTTGTTGAAATTTGTCAGAGTGGCAACATAGGTGCCATGAATGCCTCCCCCCCAGCCCACAAGCAGTTGCCCCTCTCACAAGTCATTAGCCCTTAGCTGGGTCCTCATCCTGAGGCAGCAGCCAATCAGGGTAGGAGCAGGGATTCCCTTCTCCATATCTCCATACTCAAGTTTCAGTCTGTATTTATAGGAACTGTTCAAGGTGCAGAAACCTATCTCTAAACTAAGTTTTGCACTTTTGCCAGTTCTTGCAAAGCACAAACTAAAACCTGGAGTTTATCCATAGCCCTCTTGGAATTGGTCTCACTAGTCATCACTCAGCTTTCAGTTGACTCCCATTAACGTGGCTCACTGGCTTTTTGATTGACAGGAGATGCATGTATTCCTCTGGGACTAACATGTGTGGACCCCATCATTAATATATAGTACAGATGGGCACGAACCAGAAAAAATGGTGATTTGTTTTGGTTCAGTTTGTTTTAGGGTTTGGTTCAGTTCATTTCATTTTTAACGATTTGTTCCAAATATTTATTTATTTATTTATTTATTCATCCATCCATTCATTCATTCATTCATTCATTCATTTTTATTGTATTTTCCTTTACTGCTGACCATGTGGCCCATGCTACAGCAGTAGCATGGGCCAGTCAGCTTTGTTTGTTTGTTTGTTTTTGCCGGCTGCGGGCCAGGTACAGTGCTCACGGGCCGGTACCAGGCTCGTGCGCCGGATTGGATTTTTTTGGTTGTTGTTGTTGTTGTTGTTGTTGTTGTTGTTGTTGTTGTTGTTGTTGTTGTTGTTGTTTGCCAGCCTGTGGGCCGGTTCCACAGCCTGCAGTCCAGGTCCGGTGCTCATGGACTGGTACTGGGGCCTGCACGCTGAATATTTTATTTTATTTTATTTTTATTTTTATTATTTTTTTATTTATTTTACTGCTGACCATGTCCGCCTACCAGCTGTAGCGCGGCCGGTTAATTTTTTTTTCTGGTCACACCCAGGAAGACTGGACGGACCCTCCAGGAAGGACCAGCACCAGCAGGTAGGAGACATCTCCGGCGCTGCCATTAACAAAACGAACCGAACCGAACCTTTTTTTCGGTTCGGTTCAGTTCGTTCTAAATCCACTCTGAGGTTCTTTATTCATTTTGTTATGTAACAAAATGAATAACAAATAATGAAACTAACTAAAAGTTCATTTCGTGCCCAACTCTAATACATAGACCACTGCCTAACTTTATACATATAACAATAGTTTTAAGATTTCTAAAGTTATATATTGGATTAAAATGCTATTAAGTTGGATTTACTTCTCAGTGAAATCAAAAGGAGCTATCTTGTTTACTCAAAAGTATTTCCATTATGTTCTTTGGACACTGTGTTGTTATTTTTATATGGTGACTTATGGCACCCCATAAATTTGTCTGTGAACATTCTCAGTCATCCAGGTGAGGTCATCTGGAAGTTGAGTCATGACAACTGGTCTTGTGAGAGTGAAACATTTCCATACTCATCCAAGCAGCATTGTCAGGCTGAGGAAGGTGGCCCCACCACTAACTTTCCTTAGATTGGTGGAGCTGCTTGCATAAATAGCGAAATGTTTTGATCGCATAAGAAAAGAAGTCTAGTTGCCATGGCCCAACTTCCATCCACCCCATAAATTAGTAACTTCCAAAATGTTTTCTCCTTAGCAACCCTCCTTATCTCTTGCAAACTCAGACTTCTTTTACTGAGTCAATCTATCTCTTTATTTGGTTTTCTTCTACAGACACTATTCCCAGATAACAGTTTAAATGCCTGCAGCCTCTGGGAATTCATTAAACTAATTGCATATTGTTAATGACAAATACTATTTCGGGAAGTACAGCAAATATACATAACTTTTCTCTCTCTCTCTCTCTCTCTCTCTCTCTCTCTCTCTCTCTCTCTCTCTCTCTCTCTCTCTCTCTCTCTCTGTGTGTGTGTGTGTGTGTGTGTGTGTGTGTGTGTGTGTGTGTGTGTGTGTGTGTGTGTGTGTGTGTGTGTGTGAGAGAGAGAGAGAGAGAGAGAGAGAGAGAGAGAGAGAGAGAGAGAGCACTTGTTTGAAGTCTTTGGTCTCCATAGAAACAGGAAACCTTGGCCCTCTTCAGGAAGAAAGGTAAATAAAGCTCCCCACCCCACCCACCCCCTCTGTCAGGGTATCTGAAACCCACATTCTGAACAAGAAATCAAACTATCTTAAAAGGGAGCCAAACAAAATCTCTTGCAAGTGCAAAAATAGAAATAAATTATAGCAGATACTATTTATTACATTTGTTATTTCCCTAGAAAAGGTGGCATAGTTCTAGACATGGTGTGTGGAATGTTAACTGAAGTCATAACTTGAAGGTGTCTGCAAAGAAGACCCACAACAAACTGGTGCTAATATTGTGCATGGAGATGTAACACAATTATTATTACAGTGGTACCCTGACTTAAGAGCAGCTCAACATAAGAACAATTCGACTTAAGAGTGGAAAACTGCTGGCATTTTAACTGCTGCCTTACAAATTATTTGTATTTTTTAATTTTTAACTTAATTTTTCAAATTTTTAGATAGGTACCCTGACTTAAGAGTAGTTCGACTTAAGAGCATGCATTCAGAATGAATTAAATTCATAAGTTAAGATACCACTGTATAGATGATGATGATGATGATGATGATGATGATGATGATGATGATGATGATGATGATGATGATGATGATGATGATGCCAGGGCCATAAACACAGTATAAAAAACATAGACCAAACAGAATTATATAAATTGCACAACGGACTTTATATGGTGGTGTGTGAAGAATTGCTTCCGCTCTGTGGTCCCCTTCAAATGTATCAGCCCCCCTCCCTTGAGAATAGCTGCTCTAGAGGGTTCTTTTATGTCCTAAGTATATTACTGCTGAATAGTGCAACTTGAAAGACTACTAAGTTTTATTTAGCAAACATTTTAGTGGAAAGATAAATATAGTGAAGTCTCTGTACTGGACAGATTTGTTACAAATATGAAGAAGGTGCAAAGACAAATACCAATATAAATACAAATGGTCCAACAAGGTAATAAGCAGGATTAAAATGTATTTGTCCATGGTCCATGACCTTTGAATGAGTGGTAACACCTCCCATTAAGAGCTCTTTCTGTCACACAGAAGGACAGTCATCATCACTGATTCACCATTACTACGGGGGACAATTTAGTATCGTGCTACATTTCATGTTGTTGTTATGGGCCATCAAGTGACTTCAAAGTTCAGAAGAGCATATTTATTAATGTCCAGAAGGTCTTGCAAACTCAAAGACCATGACTTCCTTTATTGAATCAATCCATTTTACAATTTTTCTTTAGTCATGGTTTTGTCTACTTACTATTAAGATGTAATACTTACATCTTTTTTACTATTAAGAGCAATCCTGGTTTACATTTCTTACTTCAATTCGGGCTGTAAAAACTTGTGTCTATGGCCTCCTTACTCTGTGGAACTGATGAAAGGTGGTTCAATCTATAAAAACCTCTGCTTGACATACATCCACAAAGCTTGTTGATTTACCTCTGCTTGGGTTACCTCTTCTTGATCTCTTCTTGATCTCTTCTGCCTCAGTTAGGTCCCTACCATTTTTGTCCTTTATCATATCCATCTTTGCACGAAATGCCCCTTTAATATCTCCAATTTTCTTGAACAGATCTCTGGTTTTTCCTTTTCTATTGTTTTCCTCTATTTCTTTGCACTGCTCATTCAAGAAGGCCGCCCTGTCTCTTCTTGCTATTCTTTGGAAGTCTGCATTCAATTTTCTGTATCTTTCCCTTTCTCCCTTGCATTTTGCGTCCCTTCTCTCCTCCGCTATTTGTAGGGCCTCGTTGGACAACCACTTTGCTTTCTTGCATTTTCTTTTCTTTGGAATATTTTTCATTGCAGCCTCCTGTACAATGTTACAAGCCTCCATCCATAGTTCTTCAGGTGTTCTGTCCACCAAATCTAGTTCCTTGAAACTATTCTTCACTTCCACTGTGTATTCATATGGGATTTGACTTAGGTTATACCTGACTGGCCCAGTGATCTTCCCTACTTTCTTCAGTTTTAGTTTGAATTTTGAAATAAGAAGCTGATGATCTGAGCCACAGTCAGCACCAGGTCTTGTTTTTGCTGACTGTATAGAGCTCCTCCATCTTTGGCTGCAGAGAACATAGTCAATCTGATTCCGGTATTGTCCATCTGGTGATGTCCATGTGTAGAGTCGCCTTTTGTGTTGTTGGAAAAGAGTGTTTGCAATGACCAGCTTGTTCTCTTGACAAAACTCAATTAGCCTTTGCCCTGCTTCATTTGGAACTCCAAGGCCAAACTTGCCAGTTATTCCTTTTATCACTTGACTCCCTACTTTAGCATTCCAATCCCCTATGATGAGAAGAACATCTTTCTTTGGTGTCAGTTCTAGAAGTTCTTGTAAGTCTTCATAAAATTGGTCAATCTCAGACTCTTCAGCACCGGTAGTTGGAGCATAAACTTGGATTACTGAGATGTTCAAAGGACTGCCTTGGAATCGTACTGAGATCATTCTATCATTTTTTAGGTTGTATCCCAGCACTGCTTTTCTCACTCTATTGTTGACTATGAAGGCTACTCCATTTCTTCTATGGGATTCTTGCCCACAGTAGTAGATGTGATAGTCATCTGAACTGAATTCACCCATTCCTGTCCATTTAAGTTCACTGATGCCCAGGATGTCAATGTTTATTCTTTCCATCTCACGTTTGACCACATCCAGCTTACCCTGGTTCATAGATCTCACATTCCAGGTTCCTATGCAGTATATCTCTTTGCAGCATTGGACTTTCCTTTCTCTTCCAGGCACGTCTGCAGCTGAGCGTCCTTTCGGCTTTGGCCCAGCCACTTCATTAGCTCTGGAGCTACTTGTACTTGTCCTCCGCTCTTCCTCAGTAGCATGTTGGACACCTTCCGACCTGAGGGGCTCATCTTCCAGCGTCATATCTTTTAGCCTTTTGTTTCTGACCATGGGATGTTCTTGGCAGGGATACCGGGGTGGCTTGCCAGTTCCTACCCCAGGAAGTCTTATTACAGGCCTCATTGTCACCAGTGTAATTAGCCTTACAATGATGAAAGCAAAGTTCAGCCTGTTTTATTTTGTAGCCTCACTGATCAGCTGGGACACAAAAGTAGAAATGTGCCCCATTTATAAGATATTCCAGACTGAGGCAGAGAAGAGATGGCAAGAATATACAGAAGAATTATATCAGAAAGATCTGGACGTCCCTGATAACCAAGATAGCGTAATTGCTGACCTGGAGCCAGACATCCTGGAAAGTGAAGTCAAGTGGGCCTTAGAAAGCATTGCAAACAACAAGGCCAGTGGAGGTGATGGCATTCCAATTGAACTCTTTAAAATCTTAAAAGAGGATGCTGTAAAGGTGCTGCATAAGATATGCCAGCAAATTTGGAAAACCCAGCAGTGGCCAGAGGACTGGAAAAGATCGGTCTACATTCCAATCCCAAAGAAAGGAAACGCCAAAGAATGCTCCAACTATCGCACAATTGCACTCATTTCACATGCTAGCAAGGTTATGCTCAAAATTCTACAAGGCAGGCTTCAGCAGTATGTGGAAAGAGAACTTCCAGAACTACAAGCTGGATTTCGAAGGGGCAGAGGAACTAGAGACCAAATCGCCAACATGCGCTGGATTATGGAGAAAGCCAGAGAGTTCCAGAAAAACATCTACTTCTGCTTCATTGACTATGCCAAAGCCTTCGACTGTGTAGACCACAACAAACTATGGCAAGTCCTTAAAGGAATGGGAGTGCCTGAACACTTATCTGTCTCCTAAGAAATCTATATGTGGGACAAGCAGCAACCGTCAGAACTGGATATGGAACAACTGACTGGTTTAGAATCGGGAAAGGAGTACGACAAGGCTGTATACTGTCACCTTGCCTATTTAACTTATATGCAGAGTACATCATGAGAAAGGCCGGTCTGGATGAATCTCAAGCCAGAATTAAGATTGCCAGAAGAAATATCAACAACCTCAGATACGCAGATGATACTACTCTAATAGCAGAGAGTGAGGAAGAATTAAAGAACCTCTTAATGAGGGTGAAAGAGGAGAGTGAAAAAAATGGGCTGAAGCTCAACATGAAAAAAACTAAGATCATGGCCACTGGTCCCATCACCTCCTGGCAAATAGAAGGGGAAGAAATGGAGGCAATGACAGAGTTTATTTTCTTGGGCTCCTTGATCACTGCAGATGGTGACTGCAGCAACGAAATAAAAAGACGCCTGCTTCTTGGGAGGAAAGCAATGGCAAACCTAGATAGCATCCTAAAGAGCAGAGACATCACTTTGCCAACTAAGGTCAGGATGGTTAAAGCTATGGTTTTTCCAGTAGTGATGTATGGAAGTGAGAGCTGGACTATAAAGAAGGCTGATCGCCGCAGAATTGATGCTTTTGAGCTGTGGTGCTGGAGGAGAGTCTTGAGAGTCCCCTGGACTGCAAGGAGATCAAACCTATCCATTCTGAATGAAATCAACCCTGAATGCTCACTGGAAGGACAGATTTTGAAGCTGAGGCTCCAGTACTTTGGCCACTTCATGAGAAGAGAGGACTCCCTGGAAAAGTCCCTGATGCTGGGAAAAATCGAAGGCAAAAGGAAAAGAGGACGACAGAGAATGAGATGGCTGGACGGTGTCATCGATGCAACCAAAATGAATTTGACAAAACTCCGGGAGGCAGTGGAGGATAGGAAGGCCTGGCGAGCTCTGGTCCATGGGGTCACGAAGAGTCGGACACGACTGAACGACTGAACAACAACAACGGGTTACCTCACAAAGTTTTTTTGCGTAAATATGAGAGGAAGAAGATTGCTATGTATTTAAATTACTGTAGGACAGCTGGAAAATAAATAAATAAATAAATAAATAAATAAATAAATAAATAAATAAATAAATAAATATGGCAATCCAATCCTTTCTGCAAGATTATTAGCAGATTATTTTTAAAACTACTGGTTAAAAATGGATAGGAAAATCAAATTCTGATATGCTGGAAACTGTTTCTATAGGCCAGCACTGGCAAACCTATGGCACAGATGCCAAAAGTGGCACTCGGAGCCCTTTCTGTGGGCACCCGACATCACCCCTTCACAGCCACCTCTATTCAGGTTAAATTGTTGTATTGGCACTTTGCAAAAAAAATTAATGGGTCTTGATTTGCAGTTTGGGCACTTGGTCTCTAAAAGGTTCGCCATCACTGGTATAGGCACTTCCAAGTCTAGGAATTAGAGAGAGATGGAGTATCATTCTCTGACAAAGCAACTACATAATCTGGAGTGCTTTTCAATTCATTGTTTTCCCTGTAATGACATGTGTTCTCAGAAGCGAGACATCTGGACAGCCCATTTTAAGATGTTAACGCCAGTATACAGGTCCCAGAACCAAATTGAGATCTGCTAGTAAAATGGTGCTTGTGAGCAAGATGTCCCATGAGTCTAAAAGAAATGGCAGAGCCTTCTTGATGGTGCCACTTTACAAATCCTTCCAGTGAAAATGTTAATCTTCCTCTATTGTTGTCCTCTGAGAAAGAAAGAAGTAGCCCTAAATCAGGGCTATCCAGCTTTGAACAGGCTGAGGTCTACTTTTTCCAGCCTAAAGTGCCTGAGGGCTACTACACTAATACCTCTACTTATGAATTTTATCCATTCCGAGTACATGCTCATGGCCCTTGAACTGCCCGCTCAGCTAAGACAGTGGGCTGGCAGACCCAGAACTTTGCTGGGGCAGTAGTGATCCTTGGGATGGGGGAGGGAGGGGTGGAGAACTTATTCCCTCACTTTTTTATTGAACCCTTTGCGGACTACCAGTAGCCCTCGGTCTACCTGTTGGACAGCCCTGCCCTAAATCATACCACAAAGTCCTTTGTACATACAAGGATTCAAGCCCAGACTTTTACAATCTAAGATCTCAAAGCCTAGGTTGGTCAATCTGTTATTTTCACATTCGTTTTAATAGCAAATTTTAAAATTTCAATCTCTTCATCTTCCTTCGAAGGTCCAACTCTTGACATGGAAGTAACCTTGAGCACTTGAAGGCTATGCCACAGCAAACTCCAGCAAATTCTACCAAACTGTAAGGCTTTAGTTATGGCCGTCAAAATAGGCCTATCATCATCATCATCATCATCATCATCATCATCATCATCATCATCATCATCATCATCATCATCATCATCATCATATTTGAACTGATCATAGAGTCCAGCCCATATCAAGGAGGGACAGTGGGAAATTGAACTTCCAACCTCTGGATCTGCAGCCAAATGCCTATACCATGCAGCTATTAATAAGTTTGTTTATTTATTTATTGGATTTCTATACCGCTCATCCGGCAGCGAGGTCACTCTGGACGGTTCAGGATGGCTATCAGTTAGATAGTTGAATATAGCAAGCCTTAATTGAGTAGCTGTGACCTGCACCTTTGAAGACACACGTCTGGAAGGTCTTCTTTTCATCTAGTGAATGGAAAATTTGAAGTTTAGAAAAGTTCTTACTTTAAAACTTGGCCAAAATTATCAGACCTCAGTAGAATACACATGGCTTTGATTTGGGTGTCTGTTTTTTTAAGGCCTAATGTGCAGAGACCCCTACAATTTTCAAAAGTCCCCCCCAAAAAAAACAAAGGATTTGATCCATTTTGGATATCAATAATAATCAAATTGTCATGTGCCAACATTTCAACCCTTTCCAGAGTTTTCCAGCTAGTAAATACTCAGAAGTAGTCTATCATTCCCTTTGAGAGGCATCTTCCAATGGTGCAGCTTGCCCAAACTTATACAGGTTGGCTCTGCTCACAGGAGACATAGTGGGGAATTGAACTCTCATGCATCAGCTCCACAGCTAAATACCTAAACCACTTTGCTATCCAGCCAGGAAAGGATTTGCTAGCAGTTTGCAAGCAGCACAGTCCATGACCATTGCAGCTAGCATACTAATTTGCTTAAGCGAAGTATTTTGTGCTGTGGAAAGCAAGAGAAGTCGTCTTTGTGATAAGTCGGAAGATGAACGGAATTCGCAAATTGGTTTTCAAGTGGGTGAATCATTTACTCTCCAGTCCTCCTTCACAGCCTGTTTGTTTAAATAAGTGAGAAATATGGCCTTGAAAACAAAAAGTGATGTTTTGTTCCCCAGAATTTTTTATTACTGGAGGCCTACACAAGTTGTGACCCAAAAAGACCCCTAAACTCTCTAGCTATGTAATAGCCTGCCAAATACTTGACAACCATCTTAGTTTCCTCCATCTTCAAGGTGGTACCAGTAACAGCAAAGTAAAATTTCTCATGTTCTTGTGCTGCATTACAATTCACAACTTGTACAGGCCAAGGTTATCAATTAAATTATCCTAAAGTTTCTCATTTATGAACTCTATACAGATTAAAACTTTTATGGCTTGAAGCAGACTGCCTTTAGTCCCATCTATTCCAAATATCAAAGCTGAATGACCTCTCCAAGCAAATAGCCAGTGAATACAGTACTTGGATATTGGACTCCTATGGACTTCACATGCACTGCATTTTCCACCATACTGTCTTAGGGAATGGCGGTGTTCAAATCCATAGTTTTCACATTCAGGAAAACCACTGCCTATTGAATTTTGTGGTTTCAACTCTAAAATACAATTGCACACTTTACTTTTCAGTGAAATAAAGTTCTCTGCCTTAATGCACTTGTGGAATAATTTGTGGAATAACATTCATCAGATGGGTTTAAAACATTTACATGTTTTTGAGAGAGCAAAACAATAATCTCTGAAGACTTGGTAACAAATTTGAGAAAGCCCTAACAAATGTAGTCTTCTCATCGATTTCCCACAGGTTTTACTCTTACCCATTTATCTAGTACATTCATAAAACAGGTACTGTAGTGTACATAACGGATGGTTTGGGAGTTGCTATGGCATGCACATTTACTTCAAATAAACAATCACATAAATTTATTCCTAATACATATTTCACACAAAGCAGATCTGTCCTGGGAATGGTATAGTCATAAAATAATGGCTTTTGCATTCCTTTTTGAAAGACCTTAGAGTTTATCTTGAAAGTGTTTTTTTCAGGAGTAACTTTACATAATGGTATTTTTAAAAAGCCTTGTTTAATTCATTTTCATCTTATAAAACATTCCTTTGGCAACAAACTTTACAGAAGTACTACTTTGTCACAGTTCCACACTATCAGTCACCTAGGAGGTAGCATCACTCCAGCAAAATTATTTATAATGTTTCTGATCATCAACACAATGACTGATGTAAATATATTGCTTTAAGTGACCATATGGAGAATGCCAACAAGAGGCACTGTAGCATGATGTACTTGGCCTGTTTGCCATCCATAGCTGTTTTTTTGTATTATCCCAAATGAGTTTCTCAGGTTTCATGTATATGTATCTCTAAATGACACTATCAGTATAAAGAGAAACTGGCAGAAGACTATTTTGAATAGATACAGGATCGAGCTGTTTGTAAATGCCTCCTTACCTTAAAAACAAAACACACTTATAGACAGCAATTTAACATGCCATCAAGGACAAGATTTGGACAAATAATCACTCTGTTTCATCAAAAGGCAGATGATGTCTGAATGAAACAAGGGCTCTGCTGAAGCGGCCAAAGTCTGAATCTGATTTCTGAAGATTTGCAACCAGTTTCGATTCTGAGAAATAGAGACAGAGTCTTCAAAAGGGGGTGCGTATATCTCAAAGTTACTTATCAGGGAACAACTTGAATGGAGGGACTCCACCGAAGCATCAAGAAAACTGAGTACCTAGAGAGTGTTACCACCCATGGAATGCTCCATATAAATGGGGGGGGGGATTAAATAAAGTGGATATGGTCTGGGATGCAACCTGTATGGGATTAGATTTTTCCCCCCTCATTGGAAAAGAAAAAGAGGTGTGCAGCTTGGGCGTGCTCCTGGACTCATCATTGACCCTAGATGCCAAGGTCACAGCTGTGGCCTGGAGTGCATTTGCACAATTAAAACTAGTACACCCATAATGCCCATTTCTTGTGTCTGTGGCCTAGTTGGGTGTTTACTCCCCCAGGGTGGGTTTGATATGGCAGAGGCCTTTCCCCCTTTGGGTGGCATGGCAGGAGGTCAAGTTGAGGCAGGGTGTAGAGTTTAAAGCCGTTGCTGTGCTAGTTACCAGAATAAAAAGGAACTAACCTTGAGGTGAAAAGCCTAGCCTTAGAACTGAAAGGGGGGGTTGTTAAAATATTATGCAGATAGGGATTTGTTATATTCAAGGAAGGAAATATAAACTACTAGCAGAGATTAGCAGCGTTGTGGAAGAATAAATGCACTTAGTGATTATGGAGCTACGAGACAAATGAATAAGGCAAAGCAAAAACTTACATTAAATATATTACATATAAATAGTAATATACTATAACAATATACAAAGCACAGCATATGGAGAAGATACCACTGAGCATGGGGAAAGCCGCCTCTCACCTTAGGCAGTCCCAATTTTGCATTAGTTTGTCCGTTACTTTTATACATACAGCTACCTGCTCTTGCCCATTCAGATCCTAGAAGAAGTGAGGTGATCAAACTATTCCACCTGGCACTAATCACCTTGACCTTTCAGGCTCATTATTCCTTGCACCTGTGTCCTAGATCATATACACTAGAGATGGGCACGACTTAGCGGTATTCCCGTTTCCGTTTCCGTTACTCGGTTCCGTTACTCTACGGAAACGGTAACGGGAATTACTCCGCCAGACTTCGAGCTCGAACCGACGAACGAACAATTTTGGTCTGATTTGTCGTGCTCGTTCCTTGCATCGCGCGATTGCGCGATGCCACACGCGGCACAGAAAAAAGTTTTTAAAAGTTAAAAAAACCCGGTTCCCGGCCAAAAAGCAGGCGGAAAAATGCCTGCCGTGCCTCAGGGCACCTACCAGAGGGGTTGTTTCTGGAGGTCCCCGGCCTCCCCCCTCATCCCCGTCCTGGGCTGCTCTGGTGGGACTCGCCGCAGGCTCGCAGCCAGCAAAAAGCCCAGTCTCGCCGCCGGCTGCCCGCAATTAAAGCGCAAGCAAGCGGCACGGACGGCACAGGAAAAAACTTTTAAACTCTCCCCCCACCCATTCCCGGGCCAAAAAAGCAGGCGGAAAAATGCCTGCTTGACTAAGGGCGCAGGGCACCTACCGGAGGGGTGGTTTCTGGAGGGGGGGTCCCGCCTCCCCCCCGTCCTGGGCAGCCGGACTCGAGTTGCCATTTCGCCATGCCATGCGGTGCGGGCGGGGGATCCAAAATGGGGCGGCAAACGCAATATTGTTTTTGAAATCGTGGTCCAAAAACACACAAGCACAACAGAAACACGCGAAAATTTATAAACTGCCAGATTTTTCACAGTAGCAGTGGGTTTTTTCTTGCAACAAAATGTCTCTCCTCTCCTCCTCTGTCCTCCATTTATTTTATTTTATTTTATTTTTTTTTTTACACCTGCGCAGTGCGCAATGATGGGCTGGCCGAGTGGCCAGCCATGTGGGAGTGGACAACCATGCAAATTTTTGGAGCCATCCCACCAGTCGCATGGCCACTTGGCCATGGAGACTTCTGGGATGTGCCAAAAAGCCCCCTAAAACCTGCCCTAGCCCTAACCCTAACCCTTGACTCCGTACCCATACGTCACAGACTGTCTTCTTAGTGGGTCAGAGAGGCACCCAGAGGTGCAACCCACTAGCCCACCGTAACCTTACCCGTCACTAGCCTAACCCTAGCCATTGCACTAAGCCACCTTAAAGCCAGATCTACTTGCTTGCATTGCACTACACGCAGCAAGTACAATTCCCTTCTGTGTGAGACATGGTGGTGCGAGAGCCTTGTGAAGGGCGGGCATGATGCTATCACTCTCACTGGTCTCACTGTCTGCACATTCTGTTATGCAATATCCATATGGCTATTGCATAGCATTTTGCAGCAGCAGCAGGTGAGGAGGGGAGACCCCCATGTAGAGGGGTCTCTCTTGGAGCCTGCTTCCCCTTCCTAGTGGCAGGAGGCACCCACGGGTGCCTCCAGGAGCCCACTTTCCCTTTATAGCGGGCCAGAGGAGGCACCCACCCCACAGAGGTGCCTCCAGGAGCCCGCTCCCCCCCAAAACCAGTACTAACGACAACGAAAAAACGAAAAAATGAACCGACTAATTTTTGCAAATTTTCGCGAAAACCGGAAATGAGCCGAAACGGGACCGGCCCGACTAACGACAACTCGAAAAATTTTTTTTTCAAGTCGTGCCCATCTCTAATATACACATTCTTGTCTAGCTCAGGACACGGCACAATTTACAGAATCCATTTTGTAATCTGTTAAAGATATATTACAGCCATTTTGTCAAAACTACAATCCTTGACAGGGTTAAAAACCTAAAAGCCTAACCTTTGAGCAGCAGAGCTGCAACCGATTCAAAGCCACACCCTTGAACTGCAGAGCGTGACCGAGTCGAGTCCTTCCCCAGAAGGCACATTGGGGAATTACACTGCCAAACTCTGGCTCTGCAGTCACAGACCTAAACCACTGTCGAATACAGTCTGTTCCAACCAAATAAGTAGCCTGCCTGAATAGCTTGTGTTAAACCCAGTGCTAGAACCAGGGCAAAATTAAATGAATCAGGGAGGCAAAGTGGTCCAAATTAAATGAATCTGGGAGGCACTGTGCTAAATCAATCAATTAAACACCATTGGGAATGGGAGATATACAAAATCAAGCTAAAATTGGCAAGGGAGTTAATCAACTCAATTTCAGAACCCAGCAAGGCAATAAGCAAACCCAAAGTGATTAGTTGCAATATAACTAATTAATTTGCCAAAATCACAGTGATTGTGATCAAATTAATCAAACAATCAGTGTAAACTAATTAATTACAAAAATCAAAGTGAATCAGATCCAATTAATCAACAATCAATCAATTAGCCCAATTGAATTAATTTGAGTTAAATTAATTAAAAAATCAATTTTAGGATTATGATTTATAATTAATAGATGAATTAGAGAACCAGAGTGATCAAATCAACATTAAGTGAATTAATTACTCCTATGAAATAATTTCATGAAATAAATCCTCCTATGAATTAATTTGCCAAATTTGATTTATAATTAATAGCTATAGCACCTGATTCTGGTTGACAGTGAATGGGTTTAAGAAAGAAAATGAATTGAAAAACCTCATTGATTGAATCAACAGTACACAAATAATTTCATGAATTAATTATTGAATTAATTTGTGAAATTAAAAGTGATTCTGATCAACCTAATAGCTAGAGCAATTAATCAAATTTCCTGGTGCAAAACAGCACTCCCATGACACGTGAAAGCAATCAGTCAGTGAAACAGTATCGTTAAATTGGGACCATGAAGCCGAGTGGGAGAAATAGGACAATTGAATCGAGGAAACAGCTAGTGGAGGGGCAGCTCCGTCAGCCATGTTGGGTGCCCTCTGGGCAGCCGAGGATGCCAGGTGAGTGCCATGGGGGAAGGTAAGGACAAGACTGGGGCGTCCTAAGTGGAAGCCGGTTCACGGGATCCACACGCCCTCATCCAGTTGTGCTAGTTTTCCCGCAGCTTCCCCAGAATTTTTTTTTTAAAAGCAAATTCAGGAAGGCCTGATAAGGACAATACCCCCTTGTGGCAAAAATGGAGGCTCCAGGATGCTGACAGGCATCTTAAGAGAGGCCAGGGAACAAAGACCCCGATGACCCAGCTGCTAGCCCTTTACCTGGGGATTTTCCTGATGGTCAGCTGACCCAGTGGTCAGCCACTGGCCAATCTGGCCAGGTGTGCTAGCAAAGTCCAAATGGCTAGCCTGGCCACTAGCCAGCATGTCTTGATTGGGTTTGTAGACGAAGTAGTCCCTCCCAGTACAGGCCTGGTTGGAGCCCCTTTCTCTCCATCCTGCCACCTTCACAGGTGCATCTCATAAAAACACATGAAAGGTCCTTCTCTGTTGCTGCTCCCAGACTTTGGAACTCCCTCCTGCTGTAGGCCAGGTTTCCCCCCATCTCTGCTATCTTTCTGGAAGCAGACAAAGACCTTCCTCTTCAGACAAGCTTTCCCTGAATGAGGGACTACCTACTATGTGAACCCCTCCATTATGGGGGGTAAAAAGCAACATGGAAAACACTAGTGTTCTTATGAAATCAGTCAATGCAATCATGTATGGTAATCCATATAAAGTAACATAGTAGGCTTATTAAATCAATCAAATCTATGCAACAGTCCAGATAGTCTACAGGACACCCTTGTTTCAATCTCTCAAGAAAAGTCCAGTTGCCATGACTCAACTTCCAGATAACCTCATCTGGATGACTAAGAATCTTCACAGACACTACTACTCCCAGAAAGCCTGGCCCACACAGCTATCAGTGAAGGTTTCTGGGAGGTCTGGAAGTTGAGTCATGACAGCTTTTTGATAAGTGTGAATGGTAGCAAGCACAAGCATTAGTCTGACAAAGCTGCTTAGATGAGTTTTGATCTCTTAAGAAAAGAAGCCCAGTTCCAGAAATTAACTTCCAGATAACCTCACCTGGATGATTGAGAATAGGGATGGGCACAAAATGCAAAACATAATGCTGTTTTGTCGTGTCGTTACATAACAAAATGAAATGAAACGAAACAACATGAGGATCTGATTCACTTTGACAGACTAAAGGAAATGGTGTTTGTTTTGTTGTTGAAAGGAAACATTTTGTTCCATCTGTAAGCTGCTTGGGGGAGGGACTTTTTTTTAAAAAAAAAAAAAGCTCTGGACTTTTTAAAAAAAATCCCTTCCCCAAGTCACACCAGCTGATCAGCGCTGGGGGGGGGTCCCCCACCCCAGCACTGAGCAGCTGGCAGGCAGAGCTTGGGGATAGGGAAAAGGTTTTTTTTTAAAAGCCCTGGGCTTTTTAAAAAAAACTTTTTTCGCTCCACCACTTTCCAGCTCCTCCCACACACATACACACACAAAAATCCTTTTGTTAGTGGTTCATTTTGTACCATGTTTTTGGAAAAAATTTGTATGAAATGAAATAAAAATATGGGGGGAAGAAGGAAAAGAAATGAAATGAAACTTTTTTCCCCCATTTAATGTGTGTGTTGTGTTGTTACAGTCATGACCAACTCTTCGTGACTCCATGTCCATGGAGTTTTCTTGGCAGGAATACTGAAGTGGTTTGCCAGTTCCTTCTCCAGGCTCCTACAGCACCTGGTATTCCCTGGTGGTCTCCCATCCAAGTACTAATCTGGGCTGACCCTGCTTAGCTTCCAAAATCAGGCCCATCCTTAATTGAGAAACTTCACAGCCATAGGACACCCTCTTGTGCTCACTACCATTCACACTTGTCAAAAAGCAGCTGTAACAACTGGTTTGCATTTGGGTGAGAAGTGGTTAATAGATGAAACAGGAAACAGCTTCTAGGATTTTTCCTTGCATGGAGTCATTCTTTGAATAGTAGAGAGCATCCTGTTGATGGTTTTGACCGATGCCATTGGTGCAATCAATACTCAGAATGCTCTTTGCTATTTAAAGCTTGGTATCTTTTCCCCTGCTGGCAATGTAAACACGATATTGAACAGAGATATTGGGCCCTTTTTCTGGTCTACTGGAATCGTGGGTACAAAAGCACAACACCCCACATGCATAGACTGGAGGCTTTCTAAAGAACTGAATTATGTTTCAGAGCTGCCCCATCAAAAGTCAAAGCAACCATGATGATGACCAACCCATGGTATGAGAGGAATAACTGCAAAAAAGGAGTCTGTATTGACTTTCTTTTCACTGATCATGTAACCTGAATGAATTCTAATCCAAAAAAATAGTAGCTTTCAAATTCCTCCTCAAAACTCTTAGCCAGAGAGAACAGAAAGGAAGTTAAACCTTGGGTGTGTGTTCAGCAAATATAATCTGGGGGAGATCAAAAGGGGATGTTTTAGTCACATCAGCTAGCGGCCAATTGGCAACACTTTTAGCATCCAGCTAGAAAAGACATTGCCCCGCGGGGAGTAACAAATTGTTGTAATGACATTTTAAAATGTTTCCTTTTCACACAAGAGGTCAAAGATGTAGCAATCATGTTGCGAGGAATCAAAAGCTATTGTCAATAATCATTTTTCTGTGCAAGTTTATTTAAAGGCACTGAAACTTTATGGTTTTACTTGTATATTTGATACTGAGACATAGCTGGCACTGCATTACACGGAAATCAGATCCACAGGGAAATTGTGCGATCTAAGCATTTGCGTTTGCATCCTGCATGTCAATTATATTTGCCAGGGTCTGTGCCTCAGACCTGGCACTTAGAGTAATAGAGTTGGAGGGGGCCTAAAAGTCCAATGGGTCCAACCTCCTGTTCAGTGGGGGAATCCAAAACAAAGTATATCTGACAGATGGTTGTCTGGTTTTCTCTTAAATGCCTCCAGTGTTTGTTGTCTACTAAGTTGGTAGTGATGATTAAACAGAAGACAAATAGTAAATTATATTTAAAACCTGAACTTATAAACCAGATTAACCAACCCGATTAACAATTTTGCAGTGCAAATTATATAGACCGGTCAAAATCTATTTTAGAAGTTCCTTAAAAGTCAAAACTCCATTAGAATAGAACATGATTGGGGTTATAGAGTCCTTAATTAGATTGCAGCTTCTCTATGACTGACTTGTTTTCTCTATCTTTATGAGATTTCCTCAGAAATGCACCTCAGGGCCAGGATAGCTATGTCAAATGAAACAAACAAGCAAGCACCCCCCCCCCAAAGTAAGATACATCACATGTCACAAGTCCCTACCTGGGGAATTCTGGGAGTTGTAGTCACAGCCACCTCCATCATGGGTTTGCGTATCCATCCACAGCCACTATAGAGACCTCCCTTGTGCCTACTAGGAATAGCTCTGGAGCTAGAAGGGTGACTGTGGAAAAGTGTTCCTTCATCTCCTCCCTACTGCTTCCTCCACAAGTATTACCTCTTGATTTTCAAGAAGGAGGGAGGGGGAGGGAGGGAATGTGGGCTAGGGAAGTGGTAGGATGACTCTGAAAAAGTCAAAGGGGTCCAAGTTGAGTCATGAGTTGGTTCCAAGTCTTTTTAAAAAATAGCCTGAGTCACAGGTGCAAATTAAGTCAGATGCAACTGTGATTTGCACACCACCAGTCCTCACTGCTGCCCTTCAGTGTTGTATGTTCACTGTTGTTAATTTAAATACCATTTTAAAGCCTTTGGTCCTTTTTAGGGAGAAAAGTGGAATTAAAACTTTTAAAATATGTATTAAATACACTAAATGATGCTCACACATAGATGGAAGCATTCTTGTTCTTCCCCCTTCCACCATCACTTCCTCCAACCTCCTATGAGAAGGTGTGTTACTGCTGCCAAGTCTGAAAGACAATGGCTTCCATTATCCATGGGTAGTCTCCATCTGATTCAGGACACTGGGAAATCAGAGTTTTGGCTCAAGTGGAAAGCCCTCCCCCAAGAAAATGGAGCTCTCTTTCAGAGTTCTTTAAGGAGCATGGCAAAACCAGGGATGTAGGGGGTGTAGTTAGAACATTCTGCCTCACATGAGATGATGATGATGACGACGACGACGACGACGACGACGACGACGACGACGACGACGACGACGACGACGACGACCATCTAGCCGAAAGCCACTCTGGGTGGTTTACAACATAAAATAGACAGATTACAAAATTCAGATACAAAAATAATAAAATGCAAAAATACTACAAAAACATGACAAAACAACATTCATAAAATTCAAAAGAAAATAAGATAAGATAATGGCAGACAAAATTGGATCACTAAATCAATAAGACAACATAACAAGTAGTAACCAGGGAAAGCAGATTGAAATAACCAAGTCTTTAATCTTATCTTGAAGATCAATAATGGGGGGCTAGGCAGATCTCTGAGGGGAGTTGGTTGCAAAGTATAGGGGCCGCCACCAAGAAGGCCCGGTTCCTTGTTGACTTGCGGGCCTCCCTCAGTGTCTGCACCCTGTGATGACCAAATGACACGGGCAGAACTCTGAGGTAGGAGGTGCTCTGACAGATAGGAAGGTCCCAAACCATTTAGGGCTTTATATGTCAACATTAAAACCTTGAAGTCAATGCGGTAACAGATCAGCAGCCAGTGCAGTGTGGCCAGAGTCGGGGTAACATGATGGAATCTTTTAGTACCTGATACTATTTATATATAAAATATATATAAATAATCTGGCCACAGTATTCTGCACCTGCTGGAGCCTCCACATTAACTTACAAGGCAGCCCCACGTAGCGAGCACTACAGTAGTCTAATCTCGAAACTACGTAGTGGACCAGTGTAGTGAGAGCACGAGGTCCAGGAAGGTGCAGAGCTGCACAATCCGCCTAAGGTGGTTATGTGCGGTACTGACCACTGATGCCACCTGGGCCTCCATAGTGAGAGCCGGGTCCAGAATTTTGCCAAGACTGTGCACCTCATACTGCACAGGGAGAGTTGCCCTCCCAAAACTGAGGGAGCTTCCCAACCCACCAACACCAGGCAGCCCCACCCAGAGGACATCCGTCTTGCCTGGGTTCAACCTCAGTCTAAGATATCCTTCGTGCAAAGCTCCTAAAATGTCCCAATGGATTTTTATCACCGAGATCACAGAGAAGATAAAATTAGTTAAAAGCTAAATGGAACCAGGAAAAAAAGCAACAAAATCACTAATCTATTGAGGTATAGGAGTGGGGTGGGGTGGAGTTTGAGGGGGTCAAATTCCATATTATATTAGTGCTACAGCAACCTGCAAAGTTCATTGTTCTGTTTCCAGACTGAAGTCTGCAGACAATAAATGTCAGGGGTTCAGGACATTTGATGAACATCCAGAGCTTGGCAAGCATCCTGAGGTACTTTGGGAACGGTGTTGCTGAAAGAATAGAAAACAGATAAAATGGCAAGAAGAAATATGATCAGTAGACACAGAGAAAGAGAAAAAGATTTTGTCCAGAGGCTCAAACTGTCTGATAAATAATGGGAACTTTCCACCTATCATAAACATAAAATAACTGGTTCAAAATTTAGTGGGAAATAAATTTTAGCTGACACAGCTCCAGCCGGCTTCGCAGAACTTCTGCCCTCTTGTCCATAAGGTACAGGAAATGAACTTGCAGACCTAATTAGGAGCCTAGGAAATCAGAACCAATCTGTTTCCTTTCCTCCCAATCTCATCTCTTCCATCTTGACCCAAAGGCAAGAAAATAATAATCACCCTGTTATATGGAACAAGGTACTATTATCTGCCAGACAACTTGAGCTCTGGAGTAAGAGGCCAAGCAAATGTGGAACATTAGATCTTTAAAATGAGCAAGACACACAAAGAGTGAGGAGTGAAAAACAATTAACGTGAAGAAGGAAAAGTGTCTGGCTGGCCAACATATCTTAATTCTTTATAGACAACAAAATCTCTGAAACTCTCATTCTTTCAGCCTTTTTGTCACATGGATATTATAAATAGAGATGGGCACAAAACGAGCGATTTTTCGTTTTCATTTTTTTTTTTTTATTTCATTACGCAACGAAAATGAAACAAATTTTTTAAAAAACAAAACAAAAACGAAAATAAACAACCAAATTTGCCGATTTTTTGTTTTCGTTGCAGCAGATGCATTGAACTAAAAAGAATGCTAATGAAACAACAAATTTTCATTTTCGTTTTCATTTTTTCGTTTCGTTACCTAACGAAATGAAAACGAATTTTTTTGCAAAAAAAGTCACAAAAACGAACCGAAACAGACCCCTAAACGACCAAACGACAAACGAAACACCATTTTTGAGTCGTGCCCATCTCTAATTATAAATATTTCCCACAAAATATTTTTTCCTTACATGGGTGTCCTATATTATTATTATTATTATTATATTATCACACAGCAGACTACGCTGGATTTTGTATTACCAATCACTAGTTGAATGCTTCCCAAGCGTTTAGGACTATGTGATGTATTGGTGAATTATGCGAGCAGATCCCAGTAAGGTGGCTTTCTGCAGCTGACTGATGGTGACTTTGTCAACTCCAATTTCTTCTAAATACTTGTTTAGCTCCTTAGGCACTGCACCCACGTGCCAATTACCACTGGGACCACCTGTACCAGTTTATGCCAGAGTCTCTGAAGTTCAGTTTTCAGATCATTATAACGGGTAATTTTTTCAAGTTGTTTCTCAGTGACTCTACTATCACCTGGTATAGCAACATCAATGATCCACACTTTTTTCTTTTCCACAATCACAATATCTGGGGTATTATGCTTCAAAACCCTGTCTGTCTGTCTTTGGAAGACCCAAAGTAATTTTGCATGCTCATTTTCAATTACCTTTTCAGGCTTATGATCCACCAGTTCTTTGCTATGGGCAGATGATAGTTCTGACACAAATTCCAGTGGACCATTTGAGCCACTACATTATGATGCTGTTTGTAATCAGTCTGAGCAATTTTCTTGCAACAGCTCAATAAATGGTCAATAGTTTCATCTGCCTCTTTACAGAATATACATGTGGGGTACTCAGCTGTTTTTTTCTATCCTAGCCTTAACTGCATTTGTTCTGGTAGCTTGTTCTTGAGCTGAAAAAATTAGGGCTTCTGTCTCCTTTTTCAGTGTTCCATTGGTGAACCAAGTCTTTTCCTCATCTACTTTTCCTTTGAGTTTTTTTGAGGAACTGCCCATGCATGCTTTACTATGCCAGCTATCTGCTCATATTTGCATTGTTGTTTTCCTGTATTATTATTATTATTATTATTATTATTATTATTATTATTATTATTATTATTATTATTATTATTATTATTATTATTATTATTATTATTATTATTAGAGATGGGCACGAAACGAACAATTTTTCATTTCCATTTTCGTTTTTTTGTTTCATTACGTAATGAAACGACAAACTAATTTTGTCTTTAAAATGAGACGAAACGAACAGAAACACCAGAAATTTTGTCGTCCATTTCGTTTTCGTTACGGCAATACATTGAACTGCTTTAAATGCTAAAAAAAATCACAAAAAATTGAAATAAATGGTAACGAAATGGTAACGAAATGAATGAAAATGAAAACAATTTTTTTGCAAAAATTCACAAAAAACGGAAATGAACCGAAACGGACCCCCTAAATGACAAACGACAAACAAAATGCCATTTTTTTATTCGTGCCATCTCTAATTATTATTATTAACAACAACAACAATAAAAGTATTGTCATTGTGTGTATATACACAGTATACACACGCAATGAAATTCACCGACCCCCCAGAGACCAGACTCAAAACACACACACACACTTTTTAAGAATCCCTGAATACACACAAACATAAAAAATCCCCTCAACACACACACACATACACAAAATCCTCTAACACTCCCCCACCTGCCAAAATCCCCCTCCTATAAACACAAGCATCTACACAACAGGCTGAACAATACTGTCCAACTGTGCACTGCTGGTGGTCCTTAAACAACTTTGTCTTTAGCAATCTTTTAAAGATGTGTAATGAGGGGTCCTGTCTAACTTCTGGTGGAAATTTGTTTCCATAATGTGAGTGTCACTGCTGAAAAAGCCCATTTCCTGGTATTAGTTTTCTTTATTTCCCTTGGAATCAGCATGATTAATAATGTGGCCTGAGAGAAGAGCATTGATCAGGTAGACATTCCTGGGAAAAGTTGCTCCAATAGGTAATTTATTTATATTTCCATTCCACCCCCTTAGTGCAAGGTCTCAAACCATTTAGGGCTTTATAAGTAAAAATTAACACCTTAAATCAGACATGGAAACCAACAGGGAGCCAGTGTAAGTGAGCCAGGATCAATGAGACATGATCAAATCTCCTCATTTCTGGAAATTAACTGGAATTATTAATTATTAAGTAGCAGAATGTCACTTAGTTGCCATAAAATGGAGGAAACCAGCTTGTTCCCAAAGCAGTCCCCACTACAGTACTCCCCCATTTATTGTGGGAGTTTGGTGCCTGATACACCTGCAATAAAGGAAAATCCGTGAAATGCAGACACCTCAGTAAACTGTCCTTGGGCTGCTCCTGCCAGCTGCATTTCCAAAGAGTAGGTTTTTAACCCCCGCCTGACACCTCAGCAAACCTTGCTGCCAGGAGCTCAAGGTCTGTTTGCTGAGGTGTCAGGAGGGGTTCGAAACTTATATTTGGAAACAGCAGCCGAGCAGCCCAAGGTCAGTTTGATGACGTATTATGGGTTGGTTAAAAACCTCTCTTTGCAAACGCAGCTGGCAGGAGCAGTCCCAGCATTGTTTGCTGAGGTGTCGGGGGGGGTGTTAAAACCTCTCTTTGGAAGCAAAATGCAGGCCTCTCAGCAAGGGATGCTCCTGCTGGATCTGCTTGCAAAGAGAGGTTTTTAACCCCCTCCTGACACCTCAGGAAACCTTGCTGTCAGGAGCTCAAGGTCTGTTTGCTGAGGTGTCAGGAGGGGATTAAATACCTCTCTTTGGAAACAGCAGCCAAGTAGCCCAAGGTCAGTTTGATGAGGTGTTAGGGGTTGGTTAAAAACCTCTCTTTGCAAAAGTAGTGCAGAAGCAGTCCCAATTCTGTTTGCTGAGGTGTCAGGAGAGGGTTGAAAACCTCCCTTTGGAAGCAAAATGCAGATGCCTCAGCAAGGGTTGCTCCTGCCAGCTACACTTGCAAAGAGAGGTTTTTAACCCCCTCAACGGCTCAGCAAACCTTGCTGCCAGGAGCTCAAGGTCTGTTTGCTGAGGTGTCAGGAGGGGATTAACAAACTCTCTTTGGAAGCCTACTTCTCTCAAGAAAAAAACTGATATACTGAGACCGTAATATATGAACCATGTTGTGGCGGGGGAAATACTGTACTGAATAATGTGCCATCTAGTCATGGTAATGAAAGTAAAAGGGGAGGATAAGAGAGGTTCAGCTCATATCTATTCAGCTGCAAAAGTCATTCACATCCTTCATCCTTCGGACTACATGGAAACCTAATCTGCTTTCCTGTCTACAACTGGATGCAAAGGAAAAGCAAAGTGTACTGGTCATATACCCCCACCCACCCAGGGATGGAGTTACCACTAGGTGAATTAGGCCAGCGTTTTTCAACCACTGTTCCGCGGCACACTAGTGTGCCGCGAGATGTTGCCTGGTGTGCCATGGGAAAAATTGAAAAATTCTAAAGAAATTTAACCCAGCTTGGCTCCTCCCCCCCGGGGCCCGCGGCGTTGGGCCACTTCCTCCCCGGCCGGACCTGGCCCTGCTCATTCTCTTAGTGTTTGCCCTGTGCCTGCCGCCGCCGCCGCGACTCGCTCGCTTCCCTCTCCCCCCTCATTTTTTTACCCTGGACCACCACCACCCCTTTCCTGGGAGCTACCAATGGACTGAGCCGCTCGACAGCCCGCCCGCCAACACGAGCCAGCCCGGGAGCCCCAGCCCAGAACAAACCACCAGGTGAGGGGAAGGGGAGGAGGGGCGCCCGGCTGCCCCACGAGCACCGCGGCAGGGCTGCGAGGAGGAGGGGATGGAGGAGGCCTCCGCCGGGCCTGGGCTGAGGAGGCGGGCGGGCGGGGGGGGTACTGGCACGGCTGGACGGCCGGCATTTAGGGTCCAGGAAGGGAAGAGCCGTCTCTGAGGGGCCGCGCGATGGGTTCCTTGAAGTCTTGCCCCTTTCTTTCTGTCTTGGGTCGCCCTCTTCTCTCTCTCTGTCTTTTCTTTCTTTTTTTCCCCACCTCTCTCTTTCCATTCGTACCCTTTCCCCTCTTTTTAGAGACTGATATAGGCACAGAGTTAAATTTTTTAACATTTTCTAATGGTGGTGTGCCTCGTGATTTTTTTCATGAAACAATTGTGCCTTTGCCCAAAAAAGGTTGAAAAACACTGAATTAGGCAACAGCCTACAGCTCAAACCTGAGAGGGGTACAAAACTGACCTCAGAGGGGCACAGAACTGACCTGAGAGAAGCTAATTTCTTGAAAAAAATGCAACTGAAATGTTATATTTTAAAATGTTAAGATAAATACCAGAACAGAGACCTTTGGATAGTGGGCGGCATACAAGCTATATAAAATAAATAAAAATAAATAAACAGTGCTATGGAATATAATTATTTACAAAGTCTTACAAAACTTTTCTATATACTGCAACCCAAGGATCATTTCATAGGGAAAGGGCTGCTGGTTCTCTCATTAGCATAACTCATTTGCATATATCAGCCCTATTTCTTACAAATGCCCCAATGACACCAGCTACTGTCATCTACTTCCTGGGGTTTTAAGTCAACAAACAGGGCTAATGGACAGGCAGCAGTGGGGGGACAAAATTTTAGTGAAGATCCTGCAGCTTCCCTCTCTCACTTAGCTTTTGGTCTCTTTTAAGCTACCTTCTCCCGGTTATAACTGGATACATATTTCTAGTTTGGGAGGGACTCCAACAATGTTCCCTCTAAGCCAAGTCCGTGTTTGAGCAGAAATTCCACCTTGGGACCTCTGGCATGGAAGATCTACTAATTTCTTGCCCATAGTGCAAGTTAGAGGGAGCTATGGTTTCACTTTCAATGTGGCAACTCTTACACTGCAACTGCAAGGCCTCTATTGAGCTGAACGTACTTGCTTGGATGGTGTCCCCAATGACATTTTGGGGAAAGTGAGTTTCTCTCTTCTTTCATTCAATTTTTACTTTTCAGTTATTTACATCATCATTACATTTTATTTGGGAAGTGGAACACTGGGAGAGAGTAAGGCCTTCTTTATCGAAATAGCTTTGTTTGCCTGCTTGCTATAATTGTTGCATTTTGCTGGGTATAGGATGTGTCTATATATCCTTGATTGATAACAGTGATCCCCCCCGGGGGGGGGCTGGTTCAGTGACTCCTAAACTATCCTACTACAGTAATATAAACTCTAACAATGAAATTTAAGGGGTATATCTATGGGGGACAGAAGGGTACATCTGCCTCTGGTGCAGCAATCAGGGGGTGCCTGGGGGGGGAGGAAGAAGCCATGCGCCTCCCCGCCAGCAGTCCTCAGGCTTAGTGACAGGACTCAGTCCATCGCAACCGCCTCCTCTGCCACTGTGCACCAGGCAAGCGGCAAAGGAAGCAGGCAGGCAGGCGTACGAACTCGGTGGCTGTGGCGCCCTCCTCCTCCAACTCCAACTCTTCCTTGCCTTGCTCTGGGCCACTGCAGGAGAGGTAAGGCACACACATGCTACCATGCGTGCACACACACCACACACACACACACACAAATGCCCACCCACATGCCCGCCCACGCACCAGCTCACACCACGCCCACCGGATTGCTCCCTCTTGCTGGGGGGATGCAATGGGGTTGTGGAGTGCCAGAGGGGCGCAAAAACAACTTTGTCCCCAGGAGCCCCAAAACCTTGCTACGCCACTGTGAACTTTCACAATCGGTAGGCTTTTCACTAAAACATACAGAAGAAAAAGAGGATTTCAAAGAAAGTGAGAATACTGCAATGAATGCAAAAAGAAGATAATGTTGTGCCCAGGTTGGATTACAGTGACCCTGCTAACTAGCGTAACGACTGCAGTGATACTTTGTGACAGCTTATAGTACAATATGGACCACAGCAGACTATATCACACGACTTTCGAAAAGACTCAAAAACAAGAAGACTTTCTCCTATACACTACAAGAGGAGACTAAGATGAGCAAATGGTGAAGAGGTCAATTCCACCTCAAAAGATGTGTGCTTTTGTTTGTTGTAAGCTATTCAACAAAGTAAATAGTACAGCAGTGCTACAAGGACAAGATTCAAAAGACTGGAATAACATTAGAGCAATTCACATGAGAGAAATTATCTCCATTTAGAAAACTATCAGACCTGGCGATAACTTGAATTCCGCTTATATAAAGGGGAAACAGTTGATGATATTAACCAGCAGGAAATCAGGCAAGAAGAACAATATTGGCAACAAATCTTGGAACACTTGATTGCTTTAGTCAGATTTCTTGGCATGAAAAACTTGGCATTTCATTGTACTACCAAAAAGTTGTATAGTGCTACAATGGAAATTCTTTGAGGTTTGTGGGATATTTAGCTCTTTTTGATCCTATCATGAATGAACATTTGCACAGAGTTAAAAACAATGGTTCACTACTTAGGAAAAGATACCCAAAAGGAACTTATGAGACTTCTAGCAGGTGCCATAAAGCAGAAAAAATTGCAAATATAAAGTCAGCCAAATACTATCCAATTATTCTGGATTGCACACCTGATGTTAGTAATACTGAACAAATGACAATGGTACGTTTTGTCAATGTGATCAAACCAGAAGATACTGAGATGTCCAAACTTGAGGTTTTGATAAACATTTCTTGTGATTTGTTCCACTAAAAGACACTACAGGTCCTTTAGGGTTTATGACAGAAACTCTTTTTGGACAGCTTAAGCAAATGGGATTACCAATTGAGGATCTGCGTGGTCAAGGTTATGATAAGGGGAGTAACCTGAAAAGCAAAGAAAATGGCGTACAAAAGAGAATCCCAGACATAAATCCACGTGCTTTTTTGTGCCCTGCAATGCACACTCTTTAAACTTGGTAGTCAATGATGCTGCTAAATGTTGTCTAGAAGCAACAAGTTTCTTCAGTTTGATTCAACAGATCTATAATTATTTCTTTGCATCGACTCAGCGTTTGCAAATTCTAACTAGCCATGTATCAGGCATAATTGTTAAGCCACTGAGTCAAATGAGATGGGAAGAGATATCCTATTAGTAGTATACAGTATGTGTGTGTTATGTCATTACAGTCGTGACTGACTCTTCGTGACCCCATGTCCATGGAGTTTTTGGGACAGGAATGCTGGCGTGGCTTGCGAGTTCCTATTCCTATTCCAGGCTCCTACAGCACCTGGTATTCCCTGGTGGTCTCCCATCCAAGTACTAACCAGGGCCAACCCTGCTTAGCTTCCGAAATCAGGCGGGATCAGATGTGCTTCGGGCATATAGGTGGCTCAGGATACAGAATATTATGCTTTAATAGAGATCTTTGATGACACAAGCTTAGAGAATTTATCCGGAAATTAGACATGGGCACGACTTGGCGAAATTCTCGTTTCCGTTTCCGTTTCTCGTTACGTAACGGAAACAGTAATGACAATTACTCTGCCAGAACTCGAACTCGAACCGACTAAAGAAAAATTGGGTCTGATTTGTCGTGGTCGTTCCTGGCATCGCAGCGATCGCGCGATGCCAAGCAGCACAGGAAAAAAGTTTTAAAAATTAAAAAATAACCCGATTCCCGGCCAAAAAAGCAGGCGAAAATATGCCTGCCTGAGTGAGGGCACCTACCAGAGGGGTGGTTTCTGGGGGGGGGTCCCCGGCCTCCCCCCTCTCCTCTCCTGGGCTGCGCGCATCCTCGTCGTCTCGCCAACTCGCCATGCCATGCGGTGCGGGCGGGGGATCCAAATGGGGCGACCTCAATATTTATTTTGAAATCGTGTGGTCCAAAAATACACCAAAGCACCACAGAAACATACGAAAATAGCTATTTTAAAACTGCCTGAATTTTTTCAGTAGCAGCAGTGGGTTTTTCTTGCAACAAAACATCTCCATTGATTTTATTTTATTTTATTTTATTTTTATTTTTTTACACCTGCGCAATGATGGGCTGGCCATGGGAGTGGACCATGCAAATTTTTGGAGCCATTCCACCAATTTGCATGGCCACTTGGCCAGGTTTTGACCGAGACTTCTGGGATGTGCCAGTCGGGCATAAAAAGCCCACTAACCCTAGCCCGATCCCGAACCCTAACCCTAACCCTAACCCATACGCCAGTACACTGTCCTTCTTAGTGGGTCAGAGAGGCACCCAGAGGTGCACCCCAGTAACTCACCCTAACCTTACCCGTAACCCTAAGCCTAGCCCTTGCGCTAACCCCTAACCAGTAAGCCAGATGTGTACTCGCATTGCACTACAGCAAGTACACTTCACTTCATAGTGAGTAACAGGGCGCCCGTAGGGGTCCTCTCTCACTTCGTTCCCCAGCCCAAGTGCACCGCAGGCAGTGAGTCACAGAGGCACCCGAAAGAGAGGTGCCTCTGCCTGCTACTGCAGTGCAACTGCAACTTAATGGTATGCATATCCAATTGGCTATGCATGCCATTTTGTAGTGGGCCAGAGGAGGCACCCACCCCAGAGAGGTGCCTCCAGGAGCCCGCTTTCCCTTCATGGTGGGCCAGAGGAGGCACCCACCCCAGAGAGGTGCCTCCAGGAGCCCGCCCCCCCAAAAAAAGTACTAACGACAGACAAAAAAATGACAAACGAAACGACAAATTTTTGGAAAATTTCACGAAAAACGGAAACGAGCCGAAACGGGCCAGCTCCGACACACGACAACTCGAAACGTAATTTTTCCTTGTCGTGCCCATCTCTACCGGAAATACTTCTTGAACTGAATCTGAGGCCCTCGCTGATGCAATTTGTAAGTTCAAATTTGTGGCATCACTTGTTACATGGTACAACATTCTTTTTTAAATTAATCTTACAAGCAAGCTGTTACAAAATAAGGGAAATGATTTAAATTCAACTACAAGCTGATTGCAAGTGACTAAGAATTACCTTGTGGGCTGTAGGTGTGATGCAGGTTTTCAGCAAGTTTTGATGGATGCTACTGAGATTACAAAGGAGCTGGAAATACTACCAAATTCTGAGAGAGAACAAGTTAGAAAAAGGAGAACAAAAAAGCTGTTTGAGTATGAAGCACAAGAGGAGGCACCACAAGACCCAAAGTAGAAATTCAAAATATGTTTCTATTATGATGTCTTAGACATGGCCATACAATCTGTTGAAGACAGATTCCAACAGCTACAACAATATAATTCCTTGTTTGACTTCCTGTGTGACATATACAAGATCAACAAAAATGTACTGAAAATGTACTGAAGACATACTTAAGGCCTGTAAGAATTTGGAAAAATCATTGATGCACAATGGAAACAAAGATATTCATGCTGAAAATCTGTGCTGAGAACTTATAGCACTAGCTCGGAGACTTCCAAAGTCTATGCCAACAAAAGGAGTATTTCTCTTCATAGTGCAACAAAAACTCCCGGATAGCGCACCTGATGTTTCTGTTGGTAGTATCCACCTCACATGGTTAAGGAACAAATCAACAAAGCAAGACACATACCCAGAGATAACCTGCTACAAGACAGATTCAAAGGGCCAAATGACAGAACACCACTGGTTGTCACTTACAGTCCACAAGGGAGACCACTCACACACATCTTAAATGATCTCCAGCCCATCCTTGACAAGAACACATCACTCTCCAAAGCTCTTGGTGGAAGACCATAACTTGCCTACAGACAACCTCCCAACATCAAACAAATACTAATACACACATTAGAAAACAGCCACATGAACAATGGAACTAAACCTTGCCAAAAACCCCAATGCCAACTCTGCCCACACATCAACTCTGGCAACACAATCACAGGACCTAGGAATGTCACATACAATATCAAGGGCAACTTCACCTGCTCCTCAACCAATGTGATCTACGCCATCTTTTGCCAACAATGCCACATTGGACAAACAGGACAATCTCTAAGACAATGCATCAATGGACTCAAGTTTGACATAAGAAACCACGATACACAGAAACCTGTCTCAAACAATTTCAGTCTACCAGGATACTCCTTGAAGGATTTGAAGGTCACCGTTTTGGAACAGAATCATTACAAATCCAGAATACAAAGAGTAACAGTTGAGATAAAATTCATATGCATGATGGACACACACAAGAATGGATTAAACATAAGTCTGGGTTTCCTGAGTCATTGTCAAATTTAATATTACTATATTGCCACTATTTTCATGGAAGTTTATCTCCCACCTCGACCCTTAGGTAAAAACTCCCACTCTCTCACCCCCCCCCTCAATCCACTCTGTCTGGTCCTGGTTTCTGACTCTTGAGGAATTTACCTTAAAACCACACTTAACATTTCAACACACCCTGGCCACAGAGCCATTAGCAATACTTAACATATCTATGATGCCCAGCCAAATCTTCCTTTCCAGCATTTGTACAACTAATCATCTCCTCCACCTCCACAGACCCATTAACATTGTTTAACATATCTATGACCCCTGGCCAAATCCTCCCACCACTTCTACAACTAATCATCTCTCCCTCCTCTTCCCCCTCCCCTATCCACCAATGAGCATCTAGTATGAAATGGATATCTCATCACATATTATATTACACACCTCATTCTGCTGCTATATGTCTGAAGAAGTGGATGGGTCCACAAAACGTTACATTAAAATATGAAAGTTAGTATTTAAGGTGCCACATATTTTGTGTCTTTTGTTTTGTTTTGTTTTTCTTTTATTTTTGCCTGCAATTATATTTTAATGCAATATTTTGGGGACATATTCACTTGGTTGTAAATGTTTATGTTTCTTTGTTTTGCTGAAAATTGCCCTAGACAACACACCGTATTCACACTTTGCATATTCCACTGTTCTTCTGTAGGGATAGGATTTGGGGGGGAGTAACATGAATGAGGCACCTTCTTTCATTTTCTGAGGCCTTTGGGTCTGTATGAGAGGGCCTCTGAAATACAACAGATTCAGGATTCCAATAGAAAGTATAGTGTTAATTTTCAGCGTATCTCTGTCTGAATCTTCTTTTCAAAATCACTTCAATATCATGGGGAGGGTTAGCAGCAAGCATTACCATTAAGAGAACATCCTGGAAGGTTGGTGTGGAGGAAAGTTGAATCTTTAAAAGGCCCTAGAAAATACATGGCTGCTGTTTAGCTGCTTTGTGACTCGCTCGCTGCTGCCGAGAGAGTTCCTCTAATCTCCATTTTGTTCTGTCACTGTGACTGATTTTCCTCAGTTGGGGGCTACCTCTTTTTGTTTGCTTTAAATCTTTCTACTGTTCTTCTGGGTTGCTTTCTGGATTACTTTGACTCTCTGCTTTTGAGGCCTTTACATTTTATTGATATTTTATTATAAAATATTTCTTTTATTGTTGTTTGGAATGCCTGCTTGCCTTCACCTCATTTAGGGGACTACTATTTGTACTGTTGAACTGAAGGTAGCGGGATGGGGCTGTCTTCCTAATCTTACACGCTGTATTTGGAGGCTGGGGGGTTGATTATACTACCCTTAATAAGTGAATGTAATTTTCATTTTAATTATGATCATGATGAATAATGATTTCTCTTTCTCATCTGTACTGTTTCCTTCTGATTAGGATGATGAGGACAGTGAAATGATGATAAATGCGAACTTTAAGCACAAATTTGTACATAAATTTGTAGATGATTGATATTTCTTTCTTATGTACTGTTATGGTTGCCTACCTTTGGAGGCAAACATCTGATTATCTGTTGCCTTATCACTGTTTATGAGGGAAGGGTGGGAGAGTTTTGAGGGTGCAATTGGGCTTACTTTGCTCTAGTGCCAGAAACCTGACCTGGAAAAAAGCAATGAAAGAACTCAAAGATTCAGTCCCTTTTGGGTTTATTACCACAAAAACTTATACACAACGGAACCCAAAAATGAAAGAACAGCCCCACAAAACAATATGAAAGGAATGGGAATCTTAAAAGCTTCTCCCCTCATGTCCCTCTCCCTCTGTAACCTTCCCTAAGACAAACATGAAGGTAAGATTGACTATTAATAGTAGGTGAGGACCAATTAATAATGGTATAGCTTCATCCTTAAGGGCTTGCTGTTTAAGGCTCTCTAAGGACCAGTTCACTAAATGAAGAGGCAATGGAAATCATAGTGCCTGAACAGCTGCTCCTGGGATTACCATCAGTGGTCAGCATTTGCAGCGCGGTGGGGAGCTACAGCTCAGAAGGAAAATCAGCAGAACCCTACTGTTTGTGTGTGCAGAAGCATTTGCTGCTCAGACGTGAAGCTCTTTGCCCCCATAGAGCATAAATTCAAGTTTGCACACAGCTACAGTATTATTCATGCTGACCAGAGAAATAAACCTTGAATCAATAATGTCTGTGGCACTTCCTTTCAGATATTGACAGAGATGGGAAAATGTAATTTTATTTTATTTTTATTGCGGAAGGGGATGTTTTAGTTCTTTTTGCTTTTGCACTGCAATTTCCAGAAAAAAATCCATTCTGGGTGCGTTCCAGAGGTACTGGAAGTACTAGGAGTTCAGTAATGCTCTGGAAGATGTAGTCCCCCCCCAAAAAAAAAATTAACAGTTTTGAAATGGATGTTTTTTAAGACACTGGGCCAATTGTTTGGATTCTTGGAGTAAAAACTAGGAATTTGGACCAGGAACCCAGATTGTTTATAATTATAGTTATTATTTCAGTTAAAAATCAGCTACAGCATGCTCATTCTATATGTGAATTTAAGTCATATGCCACATGGGCATGCTTAAGCACCATCTAGCCAATGAGAAACCTGCTAGTTCTGATATTTGGAACTGCTGTGTACTTGCAAGGTGATATCAATCTTCCTAACTCAATTGCATGTGCTGAAAGGTCCCAAGATTAGAAGAAATAAACATAAAAGTAGCAAGTTTCTATAAATATTTATAGTGAGTCATGCCATCCTCACTTCCCTGTATCAGTCCAGTTGACCATTTAGGACTCACAGATCAGCCCAAGCCATCACTTGCAATGGATGTCAGCAAGACCATTCTGGTATTAGCTCTAATCTCTGATTCTCTAGGGTTAGATGCCTTCTCTCTCCTAACTAATTTTGGTCTCATCTATTGGCTTTTTAGTATAATAAATAATCTTTAAATTGCCAAGTCTGTACAAAGCAGTTTGATGTATACAGAAAGAGAGAGAAAACACTATTGCACAGTAAAAAAATTATTTTCTCCCATAGGTGTGTTTTGTACAAGCAAAAATGGGCAAATAATCACTTGTGATTTTTCTTAAAACATTATATAACTTTGACTATTTATAAACATCTCTAAAATATACATAACTCATAGCACTTACACTTTTGGTATTTGCTATACATATTAGAGATGGGCACGACTCAAAAATGGTGTTTCGTTTGTCGTTTGTCGTTTAGGGGGTCTGTTTCGGTTCATTTTCATTTTTTGTGAATTTTTTCAAAAAAAATTCATTTTCATTTCATTATGTAACAAAATGAAAAAATAAAACGAAAATGAAAAATTGCTGTTTCGTTAGCATTCATTACAGTTCAATGTATTTGCCGCAACGAAAACGAAACGCACGACAAAATTTCTGATGCTTCGGTTCGTTTCGTTTCATTTTGGGGACAAAATTCATTTTTCATTTCATTACGTAACGAAATGAAAAAAACGAAAACGAAAATGAAAAATTGCTCGTTTCGTGCCATCTCTAATACATATTCTTGGTTTATTAGCAGACACATTTGCTTTACTAAATAACAAATTATCACATTGTTCTACTCTTATATTTGTAAGAACTATCCGGCCCAATCAAATATTGTCAGTAACATCATTATTCTTGTCACTGTGATGTTTCAGCCCTATCTGTGTTTAACCTATAATGTCTCTGTACATGTCCCTATTTTAGACTAACACATGGCTATATCTATGACATGGTTGTCCCTAGCCTCTGACAGACTTATAACTGACACCTGCCTTATAGAGCTGCCTGGCTGATTTCAGACAACATTCCATTTGGTCAAAATCATATACTATTGCCAATACAACATTATGATCTTTCATAGCAAACTCATTTAAAGGTACAGGTACAGACTGTGTTGCTTAATTATATACACTAACATCATCTCTGTGTCCCTACTCCAGGTATCAGAAGTTAGCCACCCTATATATGGCAGGAAGAATTTTCAAGAGTCTTTCACAATGGCATAAAATGACAGGAAGATTTATTTGAAGGGAAAGCATGTCAGAAGACTTTGGGATATGGGCATACTGTAATTTGTAAGATGAACAGAAACGGGGAATAATTAAAAATAGTAATTCGTCCTATTTGTGATTCATTAGGGCTGACAAACTGCTGAATTGATGCATTTCTATCAATGAATCAATTTGTCTTGTCTTTAAAATGCTATCTTGATGGAAAAATATTAGAACAATATTAATGGAAAATATCTAGTAAATAAGGAAATGTGAAAACAATCTTGTTTACGATGAGAAGAGAATTATGAAATAACTAGGCCAATATATTGGGGAAAACTTCTGATATATGTAACATGGCAGGAGATAAGCAATGTATCTGTTTTTATATATATATATATATATATATATATATATATATATTTATATATATATTTCCAGTTTGTGGAGTTTGTTGGTGTGTATGTCTGTCTTGTGGGAGGTCTCTGTTTCAGCTCTCCAGGCGGCGAGTTGCTTGGATTTGTTCCAGAGTGTTGGGTGGATTTTGTTGCTGAGTTTGAGGTGGAGAGTGAGTAGGTCTCTGTTGGTTTGATCTAGTAGGTATCTTTTCTTGTGTAGTTCGTTTCTGATTAGGGCTAGTTCTGTTCTTTTCAGGATCCTTTCGCTGGATGGGGTTTTTGAGTGGAATTTCAGTTGGAAGCTTGTGGGGATCACATTTTTATCTCGGCAGTTGCGTAGGAATGCAATGTCACATAAGATGGTGGCTCTTCGGACTTCTAGTTTCTCGTAGGTTCTGGTCAGCTGGAAGGTTTCCTCCCCGTAGAGGTCGGATATTTGTTTTCGTAGATTTTCACGGGTATAGGTATGCATGTTAGGGTGGATTCGGGTTTCTTCCCGTGTAGAAATCTGGTTGTTTTGGCGACGTTTCGACGAGGTCTCACTCGTCATCTTCAGGCTGGTGTTCTGGCTTCTTTCTTCTTGAAGCAAAGCGTGATCTCAGTTGAAGTCCTTCTATAAATACTGCTGGGGGGTGTGGTTTGCTTGCTCTGTTGCTGATTGTAGGTTCGTTTGTTCTTTTGTGATTTGCTGTGTGGCTGAGGCGATCGTTAAGGGCTTAACTGCTGGTGGGTTAGATGGCTGTTTAGAGACATCATGTGTGGGTGAGGTGCTGGATGTGTGTCTATTAGCCTTTTGTTTCTTAACGACCTTGGTGATGGGTGTTCTGGTAGCATCCTGGGCTTTGGTGGAGTGGGGTCTTGTGTCTTGTGAATTCATTTTGGTCTGGCTGCGTGTCTGTGGTCTCCCAAAGTTTTTTTGGCGTGTGTAAGTGTGCTCCATGTGGTGGCTGGAGTGGGGAGTAGCGGTAGATGGTGCAGTCGTGGTTTTGTTATTGGATGGTGGTTTCGTTTCATCTGTGGGAAGGGTCTGGGTTTGTGTTTTGTGTGGATGGAAGGTGGTGGCATCTTGTGTCCTTTTGGACCTGGTGTCAGTCTTTGTGACAGAGGCTCGTCTGTTGACCAGGGCTAGTTTCCAGATGTCAGGCAAGCGGGAGGTGTCATCACGTTTATTCATGTTGTTTGGGTGTTTCTCTATTTCAATGGCTTCCATGATTATTCGAGTGTTGAAGTGTTCAGTTTTGGAGATGAGTTTGGTTCTTTTAAAATCAATTTCATGACCTGTTGTTTTTATGTGCTGGAAGAGAGAGGAAGATTTTTTCTTCTTTTTTGACTGCGTTCTTGTGTTCTGCGATGCGTGCGCTTATTCTCCTGTTTGTCTGTCCGATGTATGTGGCTGGGCAGACTTTGCATGGTATTTCGTAGACTCCTTGGTTTTCTAGCTCAATCTTGTCTTTGGGGTTTCTTAAAATGTTGGCTATTTTTTGTTCGGTGCAAAAGGCTGTCTTGATATTGTGTTTGTGGAGAATTTTGCTTATTTTGTCTGTGGTGCCTTTGATGTAAGGGAGGAGGGCAGTGCCGTTGTTCTCTTCTGTTTCTTGGTTCTTGGGGGGTGTTTCTTTTTGGATTAGTTTGGTGATGGTGTTTTTTTGGAATCCGTTCGCAATTAAAGCATTCGAGAGAGTGTGTAATTCAGTATTTAGGTGGTCTTTGTCAGCGAGGCGTTTGGTTCTGGAGATGAGGGTTTTTGCTACGGAGTTGATCTGTGCAGGGTGGTGGTGTGATTGTGCATTTAAGTAGCAGTTTGTATGTGCTTTTTTCCGGTAGATGGTATGTCCTAAGGAGCCGTCGGGTTTTTTGTAGATTAGGACGTCCAGGAAGGGAAGTTGGTTGTTGGCTTCTATTTCCATAGTGAATTGTATTTTGGGGTGTAGGCTGTTGAGATCTGTGAGAAAGTTGTTCAGTTTGTCTTTCCCGTGTGGCCAGATAACAAAGGTGTCGTCAACATATCTGAGCCAGAGTTTGGGTTTATGTTCGGACTTCTGTAACGCGTTGGTTTCAAAGTGTTCCATATATAGGTTTGCGATGACCGGTGAGAGGGGTGATCCCATGGGTGCTCCTTCTATCTGTTTGTATCTTTGTCCATTGTGGATGAAGTATGTGTTGGTTAGGCAGTGGTTGGTCAGATCTAGGATGTGCTTGGGGGGGTTGTATTTGTTGTGGATAGCTGTCAAGGCTTCTTGAATGGGCACTTGTGTGAAGAGCGAAACAACATCGAAGCTCACGAGTAGGTCATTGGGTTGTAGGTCTTGTTTCTTTATAATTTCTATGAAGTGGAACGAGTTTTGTACGTATGAAGAGATGGATTCTGCATAGGGCTGGAGTTGTTTGGCAAGAAATTTGGCGAGGTTTTGTAGGGGTGAGCCTATGGAGCTGACTATGGGTCTGAGAGGTGTTCCTTCTTTGTGAATCTTGGGGAGGCCGTAGAGCTTGGGGCATCTGGAAGATTTCTCTCTGGGGATGATGCTTGGCTTGATTTCTTCACTTAAGGGTGAGGCTTTTATTTTGGCTTTGGTGGTTTTTTTCCAGGTAGGTGGTGGGGTCTGTGTTCAAAGGTATGTAAGCAGGGTCTTGTAGTAGGTTGGATAGTTTGGCTTGGTAGTCAGATGTGTTCATCACCACTGTGGCATTGCCTTTGTCTGCTGGGAGAATGATTATGTTGTTGTCTTTCCTCAGGTTGGTGAGGGCTTTTTGTTCTTCTTTGTGTAAATTGCTTCTGGGTGGTTTGCTGGAGCAGAGGATATTGGTGACTTCGAGTCTGATTTTGTTGGCTTCATCTGGGTTGATTTTGGTTAGGCTGGCTTCCACTCCGCATATGATGTTTTCAGTGGGGATGTGTCTGGGGGCGACTGCAAAAGTTGAATCCTTTGGACAGGACTTTGGTCTCTGCGATGGTGAGTGTCCTGTCTGATATGTTGTGAACTGTTTGTTTCATGGGCTGCTGTGGGGGGTTGGGCTTCTGGCGTTTTTCCAGTTTGTGGAGTTTGTTGGTGTGTATGTCTGTCTTGTGGGAGGTCTCTGTTTCAGCTCTCCAGGCGGCGAGTTGCTTGGATTTGTTCCAGAGTGTTGGGTGGATTTTATTGCTGAGTTTGAGGTGGAGAGTGAGTAGGTCTCTGTTGGTTTGATCTAGTAGGTATCTTTTCTTGTGTAGTTCGTTTCTGATTACGGCTAGTTCTGTTCTTTTCAGGATCCTTTCGCTGGATGGGGTTTTTGAGTGGAATTTCAGTTGGAAGCTTGTGGGGATCACATTTTTATCTCGGCAGTTGCGTAGGAATGCAATGTCACATAAGATGGTGGCTCTTCGGACTTCTAGTTTCTCGTAGGTTCTGGTCAGCTGGAAGGTTTCCTCCCCGTAGAGGTCGGATATTTGTTTTCGTAGATTTTCACGGGTATAGGTATGCATGTTAGGGTGGATTCGGGTTTCTTCCCGTGTAGAAATCTGGTTGTTTTGGCGACGTTTCGACGAGGTCTCACTCGTCATCTTCAGGCTGGTGTTCTGGCTTCTTTCTTCTTGAAGCAAAGCGTGATCTCAGTTGAAGTCCTTCTATAAATACTGCTGGGGGGGGTGTGGTTTGCTTGCTCTGTTGCTGATTGTAGGTTCGTTTGTTCTTTTGTGATTTGCTGTGTGGCTGAGGCGATCGTTAAGGGCTTAACTGCTGGTGGGTTAGATGGCTGTTTAGAGACATCCTGTGTGGGTGAGGTGCTGGATGTGTGTCTATTAGCCTTTTGTTTCTTAACGACCTTGGTGATGGGTGTTCTGGTAGCATCCTGGGCTTTGGTGGAGTGGGGTCTTGTGTCTTGTGAATTCATTTTGGTCTGGCTGCGTGTCTGTGGTCTCCCAAAGTTTTTTTTGGCGTGTGTAAGTGTGCTCCATGTGGTGGCTGGAGTGGGGAGTAGCGGTAGATGGTGCAGTCGTGGTTTTGTTATTGGATGGTGGTTTCGTTTCATCTGTGGGAAGGGTCTGGGTTTGTGTTTGGTGTGGATGGAAGGTGGTGGCATCTTGTGTCCTTTTGGACCTGGTGTCAGTCTTTGTGACAGAGGCTCGTCTGTTGACCAGGGCTAGTTTCCAGATGTCAGGCAAGCGGGAGGTGTCATCACGTTTATTCATGTTGTTTGGGTGTTTCTCTATTTCAATGGCTTCCATGATTATTCGAGTGTTGAAGTGTTCAGTTTTGGAGATGAGTTTGGTTCTTTTAAAATCAATTTCATGACCTGTTGTTTTTTATGTGCTGGAAGAGAGAGGAAGATTTTTCTTCTTTTTTGACTGCGTTCTTGTGTTCTGCGATGCGTGCGCTTATTCTCCTGTTTGTCTGTCCGATGTATGTGGCTGGGCAGACTTTGCATGGTATTTCGTAGACTCCTTGGTTTTCTAGCTCAATCTTGTCTTTGGGGTTTCTTAAAATGTTGGCTATTTTTTGTTCGGTGCAAAAGGCTGTCTTGATATTGTGTTTGTGGAGAATTTTGCTTATTTTGTCTGTGGTGCCTTTGATGTAAGGGAGGAGGGCAGTGCCGTTGTTCTCTTCTGTTTCTTGGTTCTTGGGGGGTGTTTCTTTTTGGATTAGTTTGGTGATGGTGTTTTTTTGGAATCCGTTCGCAATTAAAGCATTCGAGAGAGTGTGTAATTCAGTATTTAGGTGGTCTTTGTCAGCGAGGCGTTTGGTTCTGGAGATGAGGGTTTTTGCTACGGAGTTGATCTGTGCAGGGTGGTGGTGTGATTGTGCATTTAAGTAGCAGTTTGTATGTGTATGTTTTTTTCCGGTAGATGGTATGTCCTAAGGAGCCGTCGGGTTTTTTGTAGATTAGGACGTCCAGGAAGGGAAGTTGGTTGTTGGCTTCTATTTCCATAGTGAATTGTATTTTGGGGTGTAGGCTGTTGAGATGTGTGAGAAAGTTGTTCAGTTTGTCTTTCCCGTGTGGCCAGATAACAAAGGTGTCGTCAACATATCTGAGCCAGAGTTTGGGTTTATGTTCGGACTTCTGTAACGCGTTGGTTTCAAAGTGTTCCATATATAGGTTTGCGATGACCGGTGAGAGGGGTGATCCCATGGGTGCTCCTTCTATCTGTTTGTATCTTTGTCCATTGTGGATGAAGTATGTGTTGGTTAGGCAGTGGTTGGTCAGATCTAGGATGTGCTTGGGGGGGTTGTATTTGTTGTGGATAGCTGTCAAGGCTTCTTGAATGGGCACTTGTGTGAAGAGCGAAACAACATCGAAGCTCACGAGTAGGTCATTGGGTTGTAGGTCTTGTTTCTTTATAATTTCTATGAAGTGGAACGAGTTTTGTACGTATGAAGAGATGGATTCTGCATAGGGCTGGAGTTGTTTGGCAAGAAATTTGGCGAGGTTTTGTAGGGGTGAGCCTATGGAGCTGACTATGGGTCTGAGAGGTGTTCCTTCTTTGTGAATCTTGGGGAGGCCGTAGAGCTTGGGGCATCTGGAAGATTTCTCTCTGGGGATGATGCTTGGCTTGATTTCTTCACTTAAGGGTGAGGCTTTTATTTTGGCTTTGGTGGTTTTTTCCAGGTAGGTGGTGGGGTCTGTGTTCAAAGGTATGTAAGCAGGGTCTTGTAGTAGGTTGGATAGTTTGGCTTGGTAGTCAGATGTGTTCATCACCACTGTGGCATTGCCTTTGTCTGCTGGGAGAATGATTATGTTGTTGTCTTTCCTCAGGTTGGTGAGGGCTTTTTGTTCTTTTTTGTGTAAATTGCTTCTGGGTGGTTTGCTGGAGCAGAGGATATTGGTGACTTCGAGTCTGATTTTGTTGGCTTCATCTGGGTTGATTTTGGTTAGGCTGGCTTCCACTCCGCATATGATGTTTTCAGTGGGGATGTGTCTGGGGGCGACTGCAAAGTTGAATCCTTTGGACAGGACTTTGGTCTCTGCGATGGTGAGTGTCCTGTCTGATATGTTGTGAACTGTTTGTTTCATGGGCTGCTGTGGGGGGTTGGGCTTCTGGCGTTTTTCCAGTTTGTGGAGTTTGTTGGTGTGTATGTCTGTCTTGTGGGAGGTCTCTGTTTCAGCTCTCCAGGCGGCGAGTTGCTTGGATTTGTTCCAGAGTGTTGGGTGGATTTTATTGCTGAGTTTGAGGTGGAGAGTGATTAGGTCTCTGTTGGTTTGATCTAGTAGGTATCTTTTCTTGTGTAGTTCGTTTCTGATTAGGGCTAGTTCTGTTCTTTTCAGGATCCTTTCGCTGGATGGGGTTTTTGAGTGGAATTTCAGTTGGAAGCTTGTGGGGATCACATTTTTATCTCGGCAGTTGCGAATCCACCCTAACATGCATACCTATACCCGTGAAAATCTACGAAAACAAATATATATATATATGCATGTTAGGGTGCATTCGGGTTTCTTCCCGTGTAGAAATCTGGTTGTTTTGGCGACGTTTCGACGAGGTCTCACTCGTCATCTTCAGGCTGGTGTTCTGGCTTCTTTCTTCTTGAAGCAAAGCGTGATCTCAGTTGAAGTCCTTCTATAAATACTGCTGGGGGGGTGTGGTTTGCTTGCTCTGTTGCTGATTGTAGGTTCGTTTGTTCTTTTGTGATCTGCTGTGTGGCTGAGGCGATCGTTAAGGGCTTAACTGCTGGTGGGTTAGATGGCTGTTTAGAGACATCATGTGTGGGTGAGGTGCTGGATGTGTGTCTATTAGCCTTTTGTTTCTTAACGACCTTGGTGATGGGTGTTCTGGCAGCATCCTGGGCTTTGGTGGAGTGGGGTCCTGTGTCTTGTGAATTCATTTTGGTCTGGCTGCGTGTCTGTGGTCTCCCAATTTTTTTTGGCGTGTGTAAGTGTGCTCCATGTGGTGGCTGGAGTGGGGAGTAGCGGTAGATGGTGCAGTCGTGGTTTTGTTATTGGATGGTGGTTTCGTTTCATCTGTGGGAAGGGTCTGGGTTTGTGTTTGGTGTGGATGGAAGGTGGTGGCATCTTGTGTCCTTTTGGACCTGGTGTCAGTCTTTGTGACAGAGGCTCGTCTGTTGACCAGGGCTAGTTTCCAGATGTCAGGCAAGCGGGAGGTGTCATCACGTTTATTCATGTTGTTTGGGTGTTTCTCTATTTCAATGGCTTCCATGATTATTCGACTGTTGAAGTGTTCAGTTTTTGGAGATGAGTTTGGTTCTTTTAAAATCAATTTCATGACCTGTTTTTTTTTATGTGCTGGAAGAGAGAGGAAGATTTTTCTTCTTTTTTGACTGCGTTCTTGTGTTCTGCGATGCGTGCGCTTATTCTCCTGTTTGTCTGTCCGATGTATGTGGCTGGGCAGACTTTGCATGGTATTTCGTAGACTCCTTGGGTTTTCTAGCTCAATCTTGTCTTTGGGGTTTCTTAAAATGTTGGCTATTTTTTGTTCGGTGCAAAAGGCTGTCTTGATATTGTGTTTGTGGAGAATTTTGCTTATTTTGTCTGTGGTGCCTTTGATGTAAGGGAGGAGGGCAGTGCCGTTGTTCTCTTCTGTTTCTTGGTTCTTGGGGGGTGTTTCTTTTTGGATTAGTTTGGTGATGGTGTTTTTTTGGAATCCGTTCGCAATTAAAGCATTCGAGAGAGTGTGTAATTCAGTATTTAGGTGGTCTTTGTCAGCGAGGCGTTTGGTTCTGGAGATGAGGGTTTTTGCTACGGAGTTGATCTGTGCAGGGTGGTGGTGTGATTGTGCATTTAAGTAGCAGTTTGTATGTGTTTTTTTTCCGGTAGATGGTATGTCCTAAGGAGCCGTCGGGTTTTTTGTAGATTAGGACGTCCAGGAAGGGAAGTTGGTTGTTGGCTTCTATTTCCATAGTGAATTGTATTTTGGGGTGTAGGCTGTTGAGATGTGTGAGGAAGTTGTTCAGTTTGTCTTTCCCGTGTGGCCAGATAACAAAGGTGTCGTCAACATATCTGAGCCAGAGTTTGGGTTTATGTTCGGACTTCTGTAACGCGTTGGTTTCAAAGTGTTCCATATATAGGTTTTGCGATGACCGGTGAGAGGGGTGATCCCATGGGTGCTCCTTCTATCTGTTTGTATCTTTGTCCATTGTGGATGAAGTATGTGTTGGTTAGGCAGTGGTTGGTCAGATCTAGGATGTGCTTGGGGGGTTGTATTTGTTGTGGATAGCTGTCAAGGCTTGTTGAATGGGCACTTGTGTGAAGAGCGAAACAACATCGAAGCTCACGAGTAGGTCATTGGGTTGTAGGTCTTGTTTCTTTATAATTTCTATGAAGTGGAACGAGTTTTGTACGTATGAAGAGATGGATTCTGCATAGGGCTGGAGTTGTTTGGCAAGAAATTTGGCGAGGTTTTGTAGGGGTGAGCCTATGGAGCTGACTATGGGTCTGAGAGGTGTTCCTTCTTTGTGAATCTTGGGGAGGCCGTAGAGCTTGGGGCATCTGGATGATTTCTCTCTGGGGATGATGCTTGGCTTGATTTCTTCACTTAAGGGTGAGGCTTTTATTTTGGCTTTGGTGGTTTTTTCCAGGTAGGTGGTGGGGTCTGTGTTCAAAGGTATGTAAGCAGGGTCTTGTAGTAGGTTGGATAGTTTGGCTTGGTAGTCAGATGTGTTCATCACCACTGTGGCATTGCCTTTGTCTGCTGGGAGAATGATTATGTTGTTGTCTTTCCTCAGGTTGGTGAGGGCTTTTTGTTCTTCTTTGTGTAAATTGCTTCTGGGTGGTTTGCTGGAGCAGAGGATATTGGTGACTTCGAGTCTGATTTTGTTGGCTTCATCTGGGTTGATTTTGGTTAGGCTGGCTTCCACTCCGCATATGATGTTTTCAGTGGGGATGTGTCTGGGGGCGACTGCAAAGTTGAATCCTTTGGACAGGACTTTGGTCTCTGCGATGGTGAGTGTCCTGTCTGATATGTTGTGAACTGTTTGTTTCATGGGCTGCTGTGGGGGGTTGGGCTTCTGGCGTTTTTCCAGTTTGTGGAGTTTGTTGGTGTGTATGTCTGTCTTGTGGGAGGTCTCTGTTTCAGCTCTCCAGGCGGCGAGTTGCTTGGATTTGTTCCAGAGTGTTGGGTGGATTTTGTTGTTGAGTTTGAGGTGGAGAGTGAGTAGGTCTCTGTTGGTTTGATCTAGTAGGTATCTTTTCTTGTGTAGTTCGTTTCTGATTAGGGCTAGTTCTGTTCTTTTCAGGATCCTTTCGCTGGATGGGGTTTTTGAGTGGAATTTCAGTTGGAAGCTTGTGGGGATCACATTTTTATCTCGGCAGTTGCGTAGGAATGCAATGTCACATAAGATGGTGGCTCTTCGGACTTCTAGTTTCTCGTAGGTTCTGGTCAGCTGGAAGGTTTCCTCCCCGTAGAGGTCGGATATTTGTTTTCGTAGATTTTCACGGGTATAGGTATGCATGTTAGGGTGGATTCGGGTTTCTTCCCGTGTAGAAATCTGGTTGTTTTGGCGACGTTTCGACGAGGTCTCACTCGTCATCTTCAGGCTGGTGTTCTGGCTTCTTTCTTCTTGAAAAAAACCTAAAAACTGAATTACACACTCTCTCGAATGCTTTAATTGTGAACGGATTCCAAAAAAACACCATCACCAAACTAATCCAAAAAGAAACACCCCCCAAGAACCAAGAAACAGAAGAGAACAACGGCACTGCCCTCCTCCCTTACATCAAAGGCACCACAGACAAAATAAGCAAAATTCTCCACAAACACAATATCAAGACAGCCTTTTGCACCGAACAAAAAATAGCCAACATTTTAAGAAACCCCAAAGACAAGATTGAGCTAGAAAACCAAGGAGTCTACGAAATACCATGCAAAGTCTGCCCAGCCACATACATCGGACAGACAAACAGGAGAATAAGCGCACGCATCGCAGAACACAAGAACGCAGTCAAAAAAGAAGAAAAATCTTCCTCTCTCTTCCAGCACATAAAAACAACAGGTCATGAAATTGATTTTAAAAGAACCAAACTCATCTCCAAAACTGAACACTTCAACAGTCGAATAATCATGGAAGCCATTGAAATAGAGAAACACCCAAACAACATGAATAAACGTGATGACACCTCCCGCTTGCCTGACATCTGGAAACTAGCCCTGGTCAACAGACGAGCCTCTGTCACAAAGACTGACACCAGGTCCAAAAGGACACAAGATGCCACCACCTTCCATCCACACCAAACACAAACCCAGACCCTTCCCACAGATGAAACGAAACCACCATCCAATAACAAAACCACGACTGCACCATCTACCGCCACTCCCCACTCCAGCCACCACATGGAGCACACTTACACACGCCAAAAAAACATTGGGAGACCACAGACACGCAGCCAGACCAAAATGAATTCACAAGACACAGGACCCCACTCCACCAAAGCCCAGGATGCTGCCAGAACACCCATCACCAAGGTCGTTAAGAAACAAAAGGCTAATAGACACACATCCAGCACCTCACCCACACATGATGTCTCTAAACAGCCATCTAACCCACCAGCAGTTAAGCCCTTAACGATCGCCTCAGCCACACAGCAGATCACAAAAGAACAAACGAACCTACAATCAGCAACAGAGCAAGCAAACCACACACCCCCAGCAGTATTTATAGAAGGACTTCAACTGAGATCACGCTTTGCTTCAAGAAGAAAGAAGCCAGAACACCAGCCTGAAGATGACGAGTGAGACCTCGTCGAAACGTCGCCAAAAAAAACCAGATTTCTACACGGGAAGAAACCCGAATCCACCCTAACATGCATACCTATACCCGTGAAAATCTACGAAAACATATATATATATATATATATATATAATATATATATATATATATATATATATATATATATATATATATATATATATATATATATATATATATATATATATATATATATATATATATATATATATATATATATATATATATATATATATATATATATATATATATATATATATATATATATATATATATATATATATATATATATATATACACACACACACACACACACACACACACACATCAGGGAGAAATAACTGCATAATAAAATTAATAGAACTAAACAAGAAAAGTAATTTTAAACAACTCACATGTAAACATTAATAACAAAGTAGAAACACATTAAACCAAGATAAAACATAGAAATGAAATAGGTAGGGTGTGTAAAATCATCATTTTCACTTAAGAGATATTTGATATTAGATGTTACATAGTTGGGTAAAGGCCACGAATTTGCACAAATCCTCCATCTGCCTTTACTCTACAAGCTCTGCAAGTCTGGTAATGATGGGGGTTCAGACATCTAAGTTTTTTTAAAAAGCTCCCATCAGCTGTAGCTCAGTCCCCCTGCTCAGCACTTTTTATTTTATTTTTAAAAGACCCAATCAGGTGTAGCATGGCCCCCCTGCTGGGCCCTTGTAAAACAAACAAACAAACAAAAATGCCAACCAGCCCGCCATGCTGGGCTGGTCGGCTTGTGTTTAAAAAACCAAATGAAACCAAACGAAATACAAAATGATTTTTTAAAAAAAAAATTGTTTCGTAAGAAATGAAACTAAAGGGCAGGGGAGAAACGAAAAATGAAATGAAACCATTTTGACGTTTCGTGCCCATCTCTACTCAGGATAAAAGTATCTGCCGCATTCTCAAATGTGTCAGAAAATGTGATTCTTTTTTCAGTCCTTCCCCATCTCGAGTAAGGTTTAGAAAGAATATCAGAAAAGATCGCAGAATACTGTCAGGAAGAGAGACTATGAACAGGCCTGTGACAGTATGCTTCTGAAGAGCTTCTGCGTCAACTGAAAGTCCTATTGAATAATACTGGAGTCAGCACTTCCCTTTCTGCTCAGAGATGACAAGGTAAATTGAACTATCTAGTGGCTTTTATTGAAGCCGTGTGAAAAGTGCATAAAATAATGTCAGAATACCTGACCTCTAAATTCTACCTCTGTGTTTCTTAAATACAGACCTGCTTGTAGCAGATTGAATTGTTGACATTTTGACACTGTAACATTGGCCGTGATGATATCCTAGGACCTAGACTATATGAAAGGATATTGCAAAAGGAAACAGAAGAACCTCAAAAGATTTAGTGTGGCAACAGCACCATAGCAACTGTATACAGAGAAAGATGTTAGATAACTTAGGTATCATTACTAAGGGTGCTTGAGAATTTAGAATCTTCTGAATTCAAGCACAGTCTGGCCTACTATTCACCTTTCAGACTGGTATGTGGATTGAAATTTAGTTAACCACCGGCTCCTCAACTTCCCAATTTCTTCAGTTTTGTCCTTAGCTTTTTTTAAAGGGGCATACATTAAACAGCATTTTAGAAGCATGTTTTGCCATGTGTTTGGAAATTCTTTTTTTTTTCATATTTTGAGACAAAAGTGTTTTGACACACATATTTGTATGCATATAGAACAAGAAAAGTCTATATGTTGAAAGATAGGATTCAACATGCAAACACAATGCACAGACATATTGTGAAAGCAATATATACAGGGAAGAAACTGAGTAATCAGCACCGCAAGAAGGAAAGCAACAGCAAAGCAAAGCAAAAGCAAAGTGTTCTGCTTATATACCGCCCCATACCACTACAAGTAGTCTCTGGGCGGTTTACAATTTTTAATTACAGTGTGCAGGCTACACATTGCCCCCCCAGCAAGCTGGGTACTCATTTTACCGACCTCGGAAGGATGGAAGGCTGAGTGAACCTTGAGCCTGCTACCAGGGATTGAACCCACGTCGTAAGCACAGTTTTACCTGCAGTACAGGCATTTAACCACTGCGTCACCTGCAAAGTAATATTTTAGGGAATTGCACCCCATGAGCAAAATCTAAGTACAGTGGACCCTTGTATCATAAAATTTGTACAACATAAAAAATTCCAGAGATAGGGGAAATTTGCTTAACATAATTGCCTATGGGGCGAATCTGTACAACATAAAAATGGGATCACTCTGTTTTCAATGCATTCCTATGGGAAATTAGTATAAATGAAATTTGCTTAACATAATTTCATTTGGAACGAATTAATTCCTTTATACAAGGTACCATTGTATAGGTGAAACAGAACAAAGGAGGAAGAGAACAAAGTAAAGAGGCAGTAATTAAGAGGATGAACAGATTATTCTGTAAGGCTGGAGTCCCTGCCCGCCTTTAAGAGGGCTTTGAAGACCTTCCTCTTCAAAGAGGCTTATGGTGACCTTATCAGTTAGTTGTTTTTTTTCCGTCCTTATCTTTTGCCGCCATCTTGCCCTCCATGGCCTTTCCCTTGGAGGCTGCTACTTATTTTATGCTTTTTATTGATGTTAGCCGCCCAGAGTTCCTGTTGGGAAGATGGTACGGGATATAAGTATTTAAATAAATAAATAAATAAATAAATAAATTTGAAAATAACAACACGGAGTAAAAGCAGTGATCAGTTTTGACACTTGTCATGATTGCTATGCATTACAATTATATTATGCCAAATATATTGCAATCATCATATTCTATATGCCTGAAAATATGCAGGAGAAGATGCGGTTGTCCTCATATCTTACATGGGCTTCCTAGCAGGCCTCTGTTTGGCCACCATGGAAAACAGGATGTCAAATAAGCTAGGAGTATGGTCTGATCTGGTATGCCTCTTTCTATATTCTCCAATAGGTTGATGGCTTCACAACACTTTGGGAATCTGGAGAGAGGTTCAAAAGGAGGAGCAAGAGGGCCTCTGTGCTTGGTATGCAGTGGAATAGAGTTGTACCTGCACTCTCCCCCACCCCCTTGCATCTTCTGTTAGAGGCAGAACTGAAATCTCTCAGCCACTTCTGCTGGCACATCGTGCAATCAACCATTCCAGGTTGTAGGATCAGTTAGATTGCTGTGCACCCTCTCCTCCATTGCCAGCAAGATCAGGGTTTCCCAATAATCTTAGGGTCCAGGGAGCACCTCTTTTAAGAGAAGACTTGTATAAATGAACAAGAGAAATCAGGCTCGGTAATGTCTTCTTGGCTCAATTTCTTGGCTGAGAACAGCTTTTATTAGCCGTCTACAGTATCATCATTTCCTTCTGCCTCCCCCCCCCCAACCCATCCCATAGGGTTGAATTATAGTCTCCAAACCCTTGGGTGCCACTTGCCAAGTTAGGGACCAGTGAACATCACAGGAATTCCTCAGTGTCCACGCTGAGGAAAGCAGGAAGGAGAGAATTGCTTGGGTCCAGGGAGCACCTCTTTTGGGGAAGGCTTGTATAAATGAGCAAAAGAAGTCAGACTCTGCAACTCATCTCTAGCCATCCCCTCCATTGGTTTACCCATTGTTTACTGCTCCAGGGCTGCTAATATAGCCTTGTCCAAGACTGGAGTTTCTGATGTCTGATTCCTGTTGCAAGCAAGCATAGATAGCATCCAATATTCTCCTATGTCACCTGTTCTTCAGAGAGATGTAACCACCCCCTGCTGTTCCAGACCTGCCTATGTATTCTCCAGCTGCCTCTCATTAGGAAACTGTCTTTCAGCTGCATTGGTTTGATCCTGGAAATATATATACTGTATATACTTCCTTGCAACTGCTTGCTGCTTTTGTGTGGAGGCCAGATTGTTTGTTAGGGGTGCCTCCCTCAGCACCTCACAATTGCAAAGCACAATTATTTGTTGCCAAGGGTAATGCCAGGTACATGTACTCTAGTACATCTAAGTTTGCATTATACTGACATGCTCATTAGATCGCAGAATGATTCCTAGTTATGTCGGCTTTTGTTTCTTCATACAGCTCAGTTTTTATATGATGCTTTTGTTTATCTGTCATATCTATATATTTTTGTGAATGGGCATAAACACACAGAGAGACTCTCTCTGTCTCTGTCTCTGTCTCTGTCTCTGTCTCTGTCTCTGTCTCTGTCTCTACACACACACACACACACACACACACACACACACACACACACACACACACACACGAGAGAGAGAGAGAGAGAGAGAGAGAGAGAGAGAGAGAGAGAGAGAGAGAGAGAGAGAGAATCTTTGCATGGTTGGTTTGAGTGTGATTTGGGAGCACTTGAAGAGCAGGATATACTAGTTTCATATAAAATACTTTATAAATTAAATTTATAAAATGTAAGATAAACTTGGCCATAGGAACTTCCATACATTATGTCAAACACAGACAGAAATGAGGCAGGGAAAACCCATGACACATATTGACTGCTTTACAGTTAATATAAAGGTATCCCTCGAGACAGGGTATGAGATGGCACTAAAGAGATGTTCTAGCAAGATTCCTGGCTCAAGAAGCAACAAAAACAATGGTGGGAATGGCTTCGCAACAGATCTTCCAATAGCTGTTCATGGTTGATCTGGAGGAATGGTCATTTATTTACAATCTCAAATTAAACAGATGCACAGTGGAACAAAGTTATACCTGTAGAGGGCTTCAAAAGTAAGAATCCAGAATGTACATTGGGCAGGGTTGATATGCATAAACTTGTGAGAGAATTAAACATCAGTGACCCAAAAAATAAATCTGTTTGTTTACTAGGCCTCCAATGACACAAACCATTATTATTTCAGCCGCAAAAAAATAATAATCAGTATTCACTACTTCTTATCCACTTAAACCCGAATTTATTTTAGTTATGGAATAATAGCATTTCCATTTATCTCAATTTCTAGATTTCCAGATGATTTCCATACTTCCTAGGGTATTCATATGGATGAGATCATATTGCATTTCTCTTTCCACATAGGGGCAAAAAAAGAAAGCATTCCTAGCATCTAGGGTTGCTGATATCAACTCAGATTTCCAGTCAATCTCCTATGATAATATGAAAACTGGATTTTGTAAAATGCAATATAGCAGAATGGCATCTATGAATTTTCATTGGACTGAAACACCTGTCCAGCGAATGAATTTCTCTCTTAAAAATGATAAAAGAAATTAGGTTTTGCAACTCCCATCCCACATAAAAAGTGACACTTAAGAAGCTGGATCATACCCAAAGTTGGAACGTCTCTGCATTCAGGAGTTTTGGCAACCGCTAGAGCTGTACAACATATTCAGACAAATCCCAATGGGCGAACTATCAGGCCAATTCAAACCAATGCTAATTCATTCTGAAATGTATAGGGCTGATCTGCATCTGGATTGGACTGGATCACCTCAGATGGCTTTGACAATTACAACACTAAAAGAAAAACAGTCACTTTACAGTCACTGATGTACTGTACAGCGCCATATGAGGAGTGATGGGGAAGCAGGTTGAGGTAGCCAGGACTTCTCTCACTAACAGCTGAGGTTTACAGTCCCAAAGATCTAACCAGCTTCTTTTCAATCACTATGTGTAGGAAGAGTCCATAGACCTTCACTGAAATGACCTAATTCAGTATATTCAGCTTTTATTTCACTTTGCTTTATGTATTAGTAGCAAATCACTGAAAGAGCTTCACTGAGTGTTTTAGAGGTCGTGATTCTTATCACAGATTTTAAAATAACTTTATTAGGACTTGGTAGCAATTCTGGGCTTTGTATAGCTTATGATCCTCCCTCATTACAGTGGTGCTACGACAACTGAATTATTCAACATACAACGCACTGCTCTCCGCTCCGCAGGACAGCTGACTTTGACCTGTCAAAGTCAGCTGTCATGCAGAGCGGAGAGCAGTGTTCTCTGCCCATCACCACCTCCTCCTCCTTTTTGGTTGCTTCCATCTCTGAAAAATAGATCATAGCAACCAAGAAGAAGGTGGAGATGGCCATAGCGCCTCCCTTCCAAACTGCCCAGGCTTCCCAAACTTGCATCATTGCCTGGGAACTTCGGGCAGCCCAGGCACCTTGCAAGGGAAACGCTTACCTCTGGGTAAGCGCTTACCTTTGCTTACCCAGAGGTAAGCGCTTACCTTGCAAGGCATCCAGGCTTCTCCCTCAATCAAGGGCAGCCAAAGGCTGCTCTCTGCAAACCCCCCCCAGCTGATTTTGACAGGTCCAACTTGCTAAAGTCAGCTGTCTGTCAGGACTGCGGAAAGCAGCCTTTGACTGCCCTTGATTGAGGGGAACTGGGACAGCCTTTCCATAGGATGCATTGAAAACCTATTAATCCATTCCCTCAGAAACAGATTAATTTATTTTCTATGCATTCCTATGGGAAATCACTGTTCGACTTATGAGTTGTTTGGCTTCTGAAGATTCCTTTCGGTATAGATTAACATCATAAGTCGAGGTACCACTTTATTTGTATCAATACAGAATCATCTGTCTTTTTCTCCTACTCCGGGGTCACTTTTTACACTTTGCTGGTTTGAGTGAGTCTCTGCATTAGCTTCAGAGTCATTTTAGTAATATATTTATTAGACTGTGACAGTCCCCTTTTGCACATATGTGCAAACACACACACACACCATATGTTTCGGCCCAAATAATTAGGTTATGGTTTATTTTGTGCCTAGTACATTTGATCTGCTTTTCAGTGTTATATCTGAAACCACAAGCACAATATATAAAGCACAGACACTACTCTCTCTCTCTCTCTCTCTCTCTCTCTCTCTCTCTCTCTCTCTGTGTGTGTGTGTGTGTGTGTGTGTGTGTGTGTGTGTGTGTGTTCTGTGTGTCTGTGTTCTGTGTGTCTGTGTCCTCAATTTGGAACCAATCTATTGCAACTCTAATGGTGCTTTCAAGGTAAGTCAGATATTTAAGAAGTGAGTTCTTAGTTTCCATGACTGAGTCTTAGTCTTTCACTCTATTCATTATACCACACTGGGAATCCCACATGTACTATCAGCATGCAATAATGAGGAGGCATATTTTAGTGGTAGATATATCACACACACACACACACACACACACACACAGAGTGTGATATCTACCACTAAAATATGCCTGCTCATTATTGCACGCTGATAGTACATGTGGGATTCCCCTAACAAGTCTGTATTAAACCTGTTAGGAATGATTCACTCCAAAAGTGCTACAGAGTCGCCATGTTTAATTCATTAACAAGAAAAAGCAACAAAAAGTTGGCTGTTTCAAGAAATATTTTTCATAGTGACTGGCACAGTAATATCTGAATCTATTTGTCTGGATTGTGGCTGGTATATTCCTCTCTGAGTGGACTGTCATTTCATTCCATTTCTTGCATATCCGTTTCAAAATCCATGACTCAAATCTTATTAGGTATGCTCAATGCATAACAGAATCAGCATAATCATACCAATACATTGCTGTAATTTAAGATGTCAGGAGACAGGTTTGATGCTGTGTGCTGAGTCACACCACATCAATGCTTACACTGATTTCTTAACTTGAGGCATTTTGTTCTCAAAATTTTATGCATATCGGGGTATGGTAGCCTAAAAGCAGTGGATTATTTGAAGACAACTTCCAATTTCAGCTGCACATGAGAAGAAATATAGGACCAACAACAACAAATATCAGGCCAATGTTAAATTTCATTAAATTATTTTGTTCCAGGCAGATTTTATGGGGAGATCCAGGACAAATATTCATAAGAACATAAGAACAGCTTTATTGGAACAGGCCACAGCCCATCCAGTCCAGCATTCTGCCTCACACAGTGGCTCACCATTTGCTTCAGGGTATACCCAAGCAGATGTCTTCACCTGTTTAAGATTCCCAGCAAATGGTATTGAGAGATATTCTGCCTATCTCTCCAACCCTTGTCCTTAGGCATCCATAATGATAGCCATTGATACCCTTGTTCTCCATGAACTTGTCCAATAGTTTCTTAAAGCTGTCAAGGCTGACAGCTGTCACCACTTCTTCTGGCAGGGAGTTCTAGAAACCAGTGATTGCGTGAAAATGTACTTTCTCTTATTAACAAGAAGGGAAGCAGCATTATGGAAAGCTCTAACTGTGATATTACTAATGAAGAGACTAAAACACATCCACACAGTCCAAAGCAGAAGCCTGAGATGTTGCTGTATAGGAGATCTAGAAGCAGTGAAGGATTCCAACAGGTCCTAGCTCCATCTGACATGGAGCAGTTGCACTCTGTTCCTTACATGGGACCCACTGGCATTCAAATAGATGGGTTTGTTTGTATATGAAGAAAAGGGAGGAAGAACCTCCAGACACTGTCTCCTAAGGCTCTTCTCAAGCATAGGTTTCGGGGGAAACAGAGATGTGAAAGTCTTATTCTGGGGGGTTCCACTACCCAACCTTCCTTCTCTTCCGAGTCACAAAGAGTTATTTCCTGCATTGTGACTCTCCTTTCTACAGTTGTAATCATACATTTATATTATGCCTTTATCTGTTTATTGTGAACTTTCCCCATCACAGCCTTACATCACTGCATTGCAGGGGTGAAAACAACATCCATACTGCAATATGTTGGAACATGGGTTAATTTGGAAAGAGGCGACTATGACTAGTTCATAAGGTACCTCACGAATAAAAGCCCTGCCTTCTCACTATGCAGAGAAAGAATCTGGAACAGGGTATCAGAGGCAGATCTTAACAGCTGCTTTAGTGGTTCATGCGAAGAAAAGATTCATACTGCTGAAGCCACTGTCTGCAGAACTAGAGGCTGTTAGTTGAATTCTCCACTATACCTTGGTGAGGAAGCGCCAACCTGTGTGGTTTTGGGCAAACTACATGGTCACAGACCACCCCTAGAAGGATGGGATGGTAAGCAATTAATGTATACCTAGAAACCTCTCATAGTAGAGTTGGCATCATGTCATTATTATGCACTCAGGGTACTGGATATAGCTTCCTTATATGTTCATCTATCAAATATACATCTGCCTATCTATTGTATGATTCTCTTTGCTGACAGTCATTCACCCATGTTTACCTCTATGATGTCCAGATCAGAAGTTTGTGAAACAACTGTTTTTATTACCCCACTGTCTAAAGTCTTGACCAGTTGGACATTCATCAACTTTGAATGAACTTCAAACAGCTTGGGTTTTCAGTTCAACAGGTCCTTGGGGTTCTACCCAAATCATTCCCCTCTAGGAAATTCATGGCAATGTTCCAGTCCCAACTCCTCTTGGGGGCGTAACAGTGGTTTAACATAAATGAGACAAGGGATGTCACTGCAGAGATCTCTTCCACAACACTATTGGGTGGCTGGTTCTTCCCTTCTCCATCCCATGTTTCCTTATGGAGGGTGGGCTTGAATGTCCCCTTCCTGGGATCTCATCCTGGGATCCTCCTTAATTATAGTCCTGTGATGGCGGTTCCTACATGGCAGAGGGATGGAGTAGATGGCCCTTGAGGTCTCTCCCAACTCTATGATTCTATGATTCTATGATATTTCCATTCTTCCATGAACTGATCTTCATTACTTGTTACTTCTATCAGTTGCATCTGAATTCTCAGTTTCTCCAATTCTCCCTTTCTTCCTCTCCCTTTCCATCCTTCTCTCTTTCTTCTCCCACCTTTCCCTCCTTTCTTACATCTTACACCTCTTTCCTCCCTTTCCCTGCTAGGAGTCGTTTCTCCTTTCATGCAGTTTCCCACTTTCCAGTTCAACTTCTGCTTCCATCGCTTTGTCCACGGTCACTTATTCAGGGGCAATCATGGTCTCCCCCAAGTTAACATGTGACCCTGAAGTTATAAACTCCCTGGGGAGAGGCATGACTGCCCTGCAAAAGGGAGATCATAATCCCTGTCATCCTTCTCGCATATTTACCATAAAACACCATGAGAAATGTCCGGACATTGAGTCATGACACCTGGACTTCTCCTCTTGTGAGATCAAAACTTTTCACTGCTCATTCAAGTAGCTCTGTCAGTCTAAAGAAAGTTGGTGTGAGGCTTCCAATTTACAGTTCACCTTGGTTTCATGCCTGCTTGGTCTAAATAGGCTTGTTAGGTGGACAGTAGCCTCAATAGGTTTGTTGGGTGGACAATGCCCTGAATAGGCTCGTTAAATGTACAATGGCCTGCGGTGTGTGAAAGTCCACCTATGCAAGCCTTCCCAACACTCATTAAGTATGTGTTCTTAGCCGTGGGTACAGGTGGTAGACAAATTGTGCCTAATCCCCCCCCCCCCCCCCATGATGCCTCTTCATTGAACCAATCAATGCCAGGAAAGCCATGGCTAACTTGCCATGAGTCACCATCCAGATAACCTTACCTGGATGACTGAGAATACTAATTTTTATTTTCCTACCATGCTCCAAAAACAATCCAATAACCATTTACTAGTGTTTTATCCTCAGACTGTGAATTATAGTATTGTTATATATTAGATATTTTACATTATATTTGTAGTTTTAGCTGAATATCTCGACAATGTAGAATTGATTATTTATACAGTGGTGTTCTTTTTTTCTTTCATTTTTTTTCATTCTGATCCATTTTATACCTCCTAAATCCACATATTCAAGTTTCATCCTTTCCTAAAAGGTAAAAAAATGAAGGAGTTAATACTTTGTCATATTCAGCAATTTACCGACAGACAGTACGATATCTCAGTGCACCTTCTGCTTGAAGCTCAGAACTCAGAGATGGGTATTATTTGATCTAGTGAGTGCATGTTTTATTTAATCACTTCCATTCTGTAGCTTTTTACAAGGTACAGCTGAGTAGAATAGTTTATCATTTCTCTCTGCCACATTGCTTTATGCCACATTTGGCTTCACATCACAATCAAGAGTGCATATGAATTGGAGTGGGAGAGACGAGTCAAATTTTAATTAAAATGTTGGCAGGCTTCTGTCTGAGATACCTGAGATCTTCCTCTGGCTATATGGAAATATATTTAATTAATTACTGCCAGTCTTTCCTTTAAAGAGATGATTTGAATATTATCATGAAGAAAATCTGGACTTAAAATAATACAATGTATGCACATATTTTATCCAGACACAGGAAAGAAAATAAGAAATACTCAGACTTAAAATGTTTGCATTTATTTATTTACTTGTTTGTTTGCTTGTTTGTTTGTTTAATATATTTTTACCCTACCTTTCTCCTTACCCAACACAGCTTACATAATTAAATGACAATATAAAAGCTAAAACAATGAGTATACAAGTACCTATAGTCAGTCTAGTTATCTGTGGTACATGGAATGCAAGTGAAGCTATTTTGGACTTTGCCTCAGGCAGCACAATTTCTTGGGACAGTCCATAGCAGACAGCAGGAAAATAACATCATACTTCATCAGGGATCAAAAAGGGCTGTAAGTCACTGCCCTTGTCAGAGCATGAAAAAGTTACTTTTCAGATAACAACTCCCAGAGGTAAGCATGGTAGCTGAGTAGTGGATTCCATGTCCGAAAAAAGAATTTTTTCTCTGCTTCTCTGTGGTGAGGGTACATGTAAAATCACCCAGCTGCATCCCTAATGGTTCACTCATTCTTCTCTGTTTTATACCTCCAAGCGTTTAGGTCCTGTTCCATGTACTTTGAGGGTACTCTATTACGTAACAGAATTAACATAGTTGCTATACAGTCTTCTTTCTTGATATATTCACATCAAATCATTGCATGATTTGAAATTATGGACGTATGTGAAATATTGGTAAAATTTAAAACAAATTTGAAAGTTAAGATAGACTTTTTTTCCACCAAAAGAGGGTTTCTTCAGTAGCGTTATCCCAACCATTTCTTTGCACATGTGGGGTGAGGCACAAATTGAATGCTGCATTGACTGAATTTCTCCGCAGAGCAAGCCTATATTGTCTTCCTTGTTCTGATTGCACTTTGAAAGAAGTGGTGGGAAATCCAACCAATACTGCATGAAAAGGAAAGCCACCTTTGACCTTGAGATGGGGAGATATGATTGGAACAAATCCAAAGGTAAATCATTGTATCTAGATTTAAATCCTAGGAATTGCAGAAGTCTTGACCTATATGCACCACACTGCAGTAAACCAAACATGAGATTACTGTGAATCCTTTACGGGGGCATCTTGCCTGTCCACCCTATGCCCAGTTCATACCCTTGCATGGCCATTATCTTATAATTGAAAAAATGCTTTTTTATTTAATAAGAATCAGTGTGTGGTAATCACACAGCAATGAGAGTGCTCACTTCTTCTCCTTATTGTGTTATTAGATTCCTTTCCCTCCACGCTTGAACGATTGCTTTCTGCAGAATAGAATGTGTTCTGTGAAGCCTCTTCACACAGTTTAGAGCACTTGAGATTCATGTCACCAATCAGGAGACCACCCCTTGTCACTTAGTTCTCCTCAATTGGCACTTACAGTCTCAATCATTCATTCAGAGACACTGGTAAGAGAAAGAATAAAATGTTCCATTTACTCACAGTTCTTAATGGATTGAAACAAACAGGATTCTGTAGAAAAATATTATCTGGTTAACTAGATAGGGCTTAACTGATTCATTAGCTGCATTCATGATTCACTGCATTGGTGACTCCAACAGTCCACCCTGTGGCCACCCACAGGCTAACTAAAAAGAGCAGAAAAAGACATGTATAGAGGCATGGCTCTCTTCAGATATCTGAGGCAGAGAGGAAACTATTGGTTGCTGCTGCTTTGATTGACATTCACTGCAGCACTAAAAGATCCCTTTCAGCCAAAACCTCTTAAAGCCAACATAGAGAGTCCAATAATTCCCACAGAAAAGACAGACCTGTAGGTGATCTGCTACCAGGTAAAGTGAGAACCAGAACATGGGAACATAATTTTATTTAAACAAATAAAAGAAGAAATCTATGTAAATTGCCGGGCACCAACTACTAGTGTGAGGCAGGCTATACAGTAGGACCCCAGTATCAGCTGGGGATTGGTTCCAAGCCTGCCCATGGATAATGAAAACTGTGGATAAGAGAGAATGCCAAAATGTTCCCCAAAACTGCTGTTTTGTGATAGTGACTTACTTTACAGCAGCTGCTTTGCAACAGTAGCTTGCTTTATAGCTGCTGTTTTGTGATGGTAGATTGCTTTATGGCTGCTGTTTTATGACAGTAGCTTGCTTTACAGCTTCTCTTTTTGACAGTAGCTTGCTGCTGAATTATTTATTTATCTTTCCTCTGCCAACTGTGGATAACTGAATCAGTGGATAATGAATCAGTGGATACGGGGGTCCTACTGTACATCTGCAACTTGAGGAAGACATTAACCCAACCAAGATCTGCTTCATTTCAGCATAGTTGTTGGATCATATGCCTCAATGAGGGTCTTCCACAATTCACTAGGTCCATCCTTCAGCCTGTAACAGCCAGGGCCGGCGCATCCATTAAGGCAAACTAGGCAGTTGCCTAGGGTGCCAAAATGGAGAGAGGGTGCTGGCCAGCCTGCCACCCCCCTGCCTGCCCCGCCGCTGGCCACTGCCATCCATCCCCCCACCGCCCGCCAGCCACCCGCCGCCGTCCGTCCATCGCTGCCCATTGCCATCCACCCACCGCCGTCCATGGCCATCACCGCCCACCTCCTGTGCCCGTCACTGTCTGTCCCCCACGTCCATCGCCGCCCACCCCCCTGTGCCCATCGCCGTCCCCTGCCATCGGCCGCCCTGCCCCCCCTGCCATGCCCCGTGTCCCCTGCCCGCCACCCACCACCACCCTGCCCACCCACCGCCACCCACCGCCACCCACCGCCCCCTGCCCTGCCCACCCACCACCTGCCCCACCCCACCCCTGCCCCTCGCCTAGGGCTCAAAAAAAAAACCTAGCACCAGCCCTGGTAACAGCAGCTCTTCAAAAGCGAAATTTGAAGGTATGCCAAAAGTTCAAACTCCATGGGTAGTGACACTGGCAGAGACATACAACCAGCTGACAAGGGAGTGTGGTTCCTGCACAGAACATTCAAAGCTAGGCAGACAGCCCCAGAGTGTGTGAAATGTCTCTAAGTGCTTGTCAATACACCAAAGCACCAAAAACTGAAGCACCCAAATTGTATGATTCCAGAACTGTGTCTGGCCCCAGCTACTCAGAATGACTTCTGTTTCCTTATTTATTGTTAACATGCAGTGATTCTGTACACAGCCACATTCTATTTCCTTCTTCAGCTGACTGCCTCATCCATCATAGTTGCATGCACAGCAGACTGCATAACCCTGATTCACCTCATAAGAAATTGTCTAATCCCACCCAACAAACAACTGCTATTTTTTTCTTTACTTTCTTCCTCTCTTGTCTCTCTGTCTGTGTGTGTGTGTGTATGTGAGTGGGTGTGCCAGCCAGCCAGCCAGCCAAATAAATAAAAGAAAGGGAAAGAGACCAAACAACGGAGAAATTCACTTTGAGTATGGAAATGAAACTCTAATTAAAAGCTCCATTTCTGCTCAGAGGAACAAATCACACAGTTTGAAACATTTTCTTATGATTGGTTCTGCCATCACATGCTACAAAAGAGAGAGTGGCTCTGGATTGATTTGGTTCCATGCTGTAAACAAGTAAATTGAATAATCCATCAGCAGAATAAATGTTCTTTTTGAAAAACCACACAGTCACCTCCCCCCCCCCAAACACACTGCAGTGGAGTGAATTTTCCATAGGTAGCTTTTCTTGGCTATTGATCTTCTGATCTTCCCAGAAAGGGTCATCAAAGGTCTGACATGAGAATTTCCCTCTGGTACACCCTGGTCATTAATATTTACTGCTTCTGTTATCTGGAAGGAAATGACGTGATACTATGAAGCAGGATATCATCCCACCCCCTTGCATTCTTTTTGGCTTGGTTTTGTTCAGAGAGAAGATAAAGCCACTGCAAGTTTTTCCTGTCCCTTGTCTACAGGGCTAAATAGTTCTTTTGGGAGTGAACAAGACATCTTGGAGCCTCATGGCACAATGGTTAAATGCCTGTAGCTGCAGCTAAAACTGTGCTCACAACCTGGGGTTCAATCCCAGGTAGCTGGCTCATGGCTGACTCAGCCTTCTACCCTTCCGAGGTCAGTAAAATGAGTACCCAGCCTGCTGGGGGTGTGATGTGTAGCCTGAGTGCTATGGGGCAGTATATAAGCAGAACACTGTGCTTTTGCTTTTGCTTTATCTAAGCGAACTGGCATGTTGGGAAACATGTGGTTCGCCAGATGTTGGACTCCATTTCCCATTAGCTTCAGATAAATAAATTGATGGTGGGTGGTGACTGGAACTTGTAGTTCATCAACATCTGAACCCCTGCAGATGCCTCAGGTCTTTTATGAAACGCATAACCTTTTTCTCTAAGAAGTTGGACGAGGAAAAGCAAACCTATCCTGAACCTACTGAGACCCTGGCCTCCCAACATGGCCCTTGCTGCCTTACATCCTGCTATCAGTATATTAAGGGAACTTCTCAGGGGGGTTACTCTCAGCAGCCTCCTCTCCTTTACCCCATAGTTTAGAAATACAGTAGTCCCCCGTTTATCATGGGGGTTAGGTTATCTAACCTCCCATGATAAATGAAAATCCATGATATGCAGACCCTGTCATGGTGACAGCATCCACATATTGGGTCAGGTAAGGAAGCCTCCACGGCCGGGTCCTCAACCAGGTCTGGAGGCTTCCACAAAGGGTCAGAGGTTTCCGCAGCCAAGTCTGGTGGTCTCTGCTGTGGCTGCAGCCGGGTCCAGAGGCCTCCACTGTGGCTGTCCTCACCAAAGTGGAGGGGGGAAGTGGTATTTCCTGCAATATAGCAGGACTGCAATATTTGGGGTGAAATGTGGTGGGGGGACTACTGTAAATATAAAAATCTGCCATTTGGCCCACATTAGAGCTGTAGATTTACAAACTGATAGTCTGGTCCATTTCACACCTTCTCTCACTACTGCCATCCTGACTAAGGGTTTCAAAAAACCTATAATCGCAAGGAGGGCCATAATGAGGGTGGAACAAATGAGGCCTTGCCTTGGAAATCAAAATCTAGCAATGAATCTACCAATGACTATAAGGAAAATAAAATGCTGTACCTCTTGCCCCTATTCACTTTCATTTAAAAAGAAAACAAATTGTTCTTGTTGGAGATGGTGATGAATTAAAAACGATATCAAGGAGTATTGCTGATTTGTAGAATATTCATCCCTTCATATTCATCAGTTCCAGAGACCTCGATGGTTACAAGGGGATGACCCCACCCCACTTAATCCATTCCTTCATGTGGCTTCCCTCTCTACCCATGCCCCCATGGATCAGCCTTTCCTGGAAGGCATAGGTAGAGAGCGAGGGAGAAATCCCTTCCTGGAGAAAAGACAAAACCTTTTCTATCTGATCAGCAACAGGGCGTGGGGCAGCTGTGAGGTGCTTTTGCAGGGCGAGCCAGCCAGGAGCCCCCTCCTGCAAAACAAACAAACAAACAAACAAACAAACAAACAAACAAACAAAAACAAACAAACAAACAAAAAAATGTTGGTGCTCTTTTTGCAAGGGCCAGTTCCAGACTGGCTCCCTCTGTGCAAGCAACTACCTCACAGCTGAGGGAGGGAGGGTTGCATAAATAGAGCTCTGCTGGGTTACCTCATCAAGAAAGGTAAGGATGGATGAATTTGGTGGCTTTAAAAAAGGCTTCCTTAAAAAATCAAAAAAAAAAACCAAACAGACCAACAAACTTGAGTCATTGGATCATGCATTCAGGGGTGGGGGATTTGTGGTTCAGGATTTGTCAACCCCCTCTCTAGTTCTTGTTCTTGTTATGTGCAATCAAGTTGCATCTGACTTAGGGGAAGTTGCATCTGACTTAGGGGAACCCTATGAATGGACGATCTCCAGAGCAGCCTGTCCTCAACAGCCTTCCTCACTTCATGCAAGCCCAAGCTAGTTGGCTAATTTAGAGAGTCAATCCATCTCGTATTTGGCCTTCCTCTTTTCCTACTGCCTTCGATTTTTCCTAGTGTTATTGTGTCGTTGTTTTTAGAGTTTTGCCTTTTCATTATGCATCCAAAGTAGGACACCCTCAGTTTCAGCATTTTTGTCTCCAGTCATAGTTCAGACCTGATTTGATCCGGGAACCCTTTGCTCATCTTTCTAGCAGTCCAGGGTATCTGCAAAAGATTCGTTTCAAACGAATCATTTGTCTTTCATGTCAACTTTTATGCCCATTCATAGTGACTGAAAATGCAAGAGTGTGGGTCCCTTTGGGGAGAAAGGCGGCATAAAAATAAAGTTGTTGTTATTATTATTATTATTATTATTATTATTATTATTATTATTATTATTATTATTATTATTATTATTATTATTATTATTATTATTATTATTATTATGGCCCTGTTTTGTCTGAAACCACTGACTTTGTGAGCCAGAATTTATTTGAGGACAGGGCATGGAAAAAAGACCACTCTGCTGGTAGTGCAATCTATTGCACTAGTTGTGATTTTTCAGCATAAATTGTTTTATTTTATTTGTAAACCCAGATCCTAAAAGCAAGAACTACATGCAGCATTATAAGTTCCAAAAATAGCAACAAAAAGTTGTAAATATAGCATCTGCTTCCCAGGACTTAAATTAAAACACTGCAGGATACAGTGCACTTCAATTTTGTATTGTTTTAAAATGAGAGTTAAATGTAGGTGACTGCCTCTCTTCCTTGACTAAATTATGCTAAAAATAGAGACGATCTGTCACTTTAACACCCCATAGATTTCATTCAGGTCATTATGTATTTGCAAAAAAGTGCCTATGCAAATATTAGCTCCAGTTTTAGAGAAAAAAGATGTCTTACATTTGCTGCAAAAAAAGAAGTTGTGAGCAACTGTTGTTTGCATCCATTCCATTTCCTGATACAAAATGAAACTGCAGCCATGTACTCGTACAAGCATGTTTCTAACATATGGAAGGGAATGATATTAACTTTCTTTGTTATATCTATTTTAGCCTAACAACACACCTGTAAGGTAGATCTTTCTAAGGTGGGATTGTTCCAAGGTCACCAATGGACTCTCTTGGACTGCTTTTACATGACCCATAAAATCCGAGGCAAAGGGCTCCCAGATGCAGAGCTTAAAATTGTTTTCCCACCAGCTGCAGACTTTAAAAAAAAATTAAGTATGACCACGCCCACCTAAGCGCGCCCCCGCACATTTTACAAGTACCTGGTCTCCGGAGGTAAAAAAAATTCCAATGTGGATTATAAACCTGTGGATGCCGGGCTGTCCTCACCTTCTGTTTGTTTTTTTTTTTTTTGTCCCCACCACCCATTTAAGAGACAGGAATCCCTACGGGGCTGCTCCAACTGGCAGACGGAGGTGAGCGGAGGCGAGCCTGCATTTTCCCCCTTTTTTCTCCCTCCCCTCATCGCACACAGGAGCAATGGAATGCGGAAGGGTGGGAACACAGAAACAGAACAAAACCCCATGATCTCTAGTCTGAATTTAAGTTGCCATTGGATTTTAGAGGTCGTGTAAAAGCGGCCTTGGTCAACTAGAACAAGGATCTCCCATGTTCCAATCTAGTTCTTTTACCACTATTGTATCACCAGAATGGACTGGGATTCTGCAGCAATATTTGCTTTTGATCTTTATGAGTTTCTCTGGAGGTCATTACATGGGATATATCAACATGTAGGTAGATGCTGTTCATTGATACCCACTGTAGTGTAGTGGATAGAGTGAGGGACTAGGATTCAGCAGAACTGGATTCAACTCCCCTTTTAGCTTGTAAATTCCCAAGGAAGGGTTGAAACGGGTGAAACCACTCCTTAAATATCTCACTTGACTTGGAAAACCAGTTAGGGTTGGTATATACAAGTTCCATCCTGACTGCACATAATACAATACTGTGCATTGGCTCTTGGGGGATTGGCTTGGGGTTTTAAAAAAATACATTTAAATACAGTTTTGTGCCAAGCAAGAGACCTCCCAAGTGTCTTACAAAAAATTCAGACTCGGTTCTGACAACTGGTTGAACATGCATCTGTGAGGCCCTGCACAAGGATCTGGCGTGGAGAGTCCACTCAGCCAACCAAAGAAAAAAGCTGTTTAATAACTCAGCTGAACTGCTTGATTCACAGTTTGGAAATCTTCTTCTTCTTTCTACTACAACTGTGAGATTTGGGGACCTGAAATCCAAGCAATGTATCTTTGCTATGCTGTGATCCTCACTCAGTATCCAGTTATCCGTGGTAGACTCTTGCCATCACTTTCTGTACTGTCTAGTGTTTATTCTGACTTGACCTGGATTACTGTGCCCAGTTCTGGGCACCACGGTTGACAAAGAAAAATATCAAAATGTTGGGATGGGTCCCCATGAAGGTGAGCGATATGCTAAAATGAAATGAAACTCCACAGGGAGTTTGGGCATATATAGTCTGCTGAAGAGAACACGGCGAAGCTGTAAGGCAGCCATCTTAAAATATTTGAAATCCTACAGTGTAGAAGATGGAACAAGCTTCCTTCTTTTCAGCTCCAGAACCCCAAGTAAAGCATTTATGTTCCAAAAGAGGAAATGTTAACTCATCATTATAGGAAGTACTTCCTCACAATGGGATCATTTTGCAATTATTAATGGATTGCCTTGGAGGTTGTGAATTCTACAACCCAGGAGATGTTTAAACAGAGCTTGGAAAACCAGCTGTCACAGATGCTTTATTTGGGGTTTCCTGCTTCAGCAGAGTGCTAGAATCAGTATGTTCTGTGGTCCCTTCCAGTCTTAGTCCTCTCTGATTCTGTTTATTTACTTATTTTGCCTCCATTCTGCCCTTCTCTCAGCGTAAAGACCCAAAACATGCCATTGGGAGGTGAGCTGCATCCAGCCCTGTAGATCCTAAGAGTAGGCAGCTGGACAAGATGTATTCTAAGGTCCAAATTTGCCTTTGGTTACAGTCGTCTTTTAATGGCTGCCTGACTAATTGCAACACAGAGGCCTGAATGGGTACGGCCAAACAAAATTGACCTTATAGCCCAGTGGTGGTGAACCTTTGGCACTCCAAATGTTTTGGACCACAACTTCCACAGTCTTTTGTCACTGGCAATCTAGGCTCGGAATTCTGGGAACTGTGGTCCAAAACATCTGGAGTACAGAAGGTTCACCACCCCTGTTATAGCCTCTCACCAGAAGCTGAAATCCAAAGGCATTCCTGAGATGTGATTCAGTCAAATATTTGTGTCTACTCAGGTATGCTGTGAACAAGAATGGCTTAGATGGAATAAGGGACAACTGATCTTTCTTTAAACATAAAAAATAACAGAGCTGTTAGAACAGCACAGCAGCATAGTCATGTTAAAAAAAGTATTTGCTATCAGAAATATGAACACAGCATGTATTTAAGTCCAAAAGACCAGATAGAAAATAAAACATGTTGACTGTGCAGGCTATGAGAGGTGTGGTATAATCAACCAAGCATTTTCAGCACTTAAATAATTCCATCCATCCATTTCCATGCTACTTTTCTCCTGTTGAAAAGAACCAATGTGGCACTTCTAAACTTGGAACATACTAAATGTAATACGGAATTTGGCCTGAGATGATTAAAGGAAGCAGAATATTTCACCAAAGCGCCCACCTTTCATTTCGAGAATCTATAGCAGACTTCCTGATGGTCCATAAGGATGTGGATTCTTGCTTTCATTGAGGGTAAGCTCCTGTTTTTAAGAGACCCACTATCTTCCATGACTGAAAATCAGAGACAAATTCCACCCAAATTATGAGAGCAGCAGTTCACGGAATATTATCTAGGGCCAAAGATTGGGGAAAGTCCTTGTTTGGACTGTATGTATATGCAGGGAAGTCAATTACAGTTTCCATCTCTTCCTGTTTACATGTTTATTGTTTTGTCTATAAGGTTTTACCAGGGAGATCCCATTTAGAATAACCCTAATCACCACCACCACCAATTCAGTGAGCACAGAGGAGATAAAATACAGAGCCTTCATGCAGCAGAGAGCAGAGCAGAGAAAGGTTCCCAAAGTCAGATATAAAGAAGAAAATATGGAAGATATTTTGGCTTTATTGGCTATAAACCCCAGTTTAGCTAGGGATCAAAGCATGGCGTAGGCACTGATAAAGTAAATAATGCTTGTTCCACTTCATCTGAGGTGGAAAGAGAGAGACATCTAGTGGCTAAACAATGTCAGAAATAAAATGGAAAATACAGCTAAGGAAAACCCAAATTCTTGATCATTATTGCCCAATTCAGGGCTACAAGCTTTGGTTTAGTGGCACTGGGGATGGTGGGTGTGAAAAATGTCCAGTTAATGATACAGCAATCTCTTGATGGGTAATGTTGTGATAATATGTTCTCTTTGTGAAATTTCAGTAGCCAGAGCTTTGTTAGGATATTACTCCAAGTAAGCTGAATTTTGTAAGTTGTAATGGAAAACTGCAGTTAATCAATAATGTGTCTGTCATATGGCTGCTCTTTGTCAATTAGCTGAATTCCATCACTGTGACATGCAGTTTTGCTTACTTGGGAGTAGGTTCCAAAAATGTTTTTGATTCTTACACTTCCAGAGTGGGGCATGGTGGCTCACCAGGCTAGAGTGATGAAACTGTCAGTGGCAAAGTCGGCAGTTCAGCAATTCGAATCCTGGGTGCCATGCAGTGGAGTGAGCTCCCATGGATAACCCCAGTTCCTGCCAACCTAGCAGCTTGAAAGCATGTAAATGCAAGTAGATACATAGGTACCACTGTAAAAAGTGGGAAGGTAAAACAGTGTTCCGTGCGAAGAAATGCATTCAGCCATGCTGGCCACATTGCCACGGACTTGCACAACACTAGCTCTTTGGCTTAGAAATAGAGATGAGCACAGCCCCTAGAGTCAGACATGACTAGTATGCATGTGCGCGGGGGGGGACTTTACCTTTACCTTCCAGAGTACAGGTGTGGTTAATTTCATTTTTGAATAGCAACTTTTTTCTCCTCTGTCTTCTGACCCACTGTACTCATGCAACCTGATTTCTGGTGAATTCTGAAGCAAGACATTCACACTAGGGCCAGTGTGGCTTGTTCCCAAGTGAACATATCCAGAAAGGATGCCTGCAGTCTTAAAAATGAAGGGAAAGGAGGAAGACAACATAAATCCAGTTATCATCCTAGGCTTGCTTATCAAATAATGGTGACATACCACAGAAGGCTCTATAAGGAGTAGCCATGCCTGCAGAATTCCTTCCCACCCAATCACCAACATCTTTCCCCATCCATTGGCAGAGGCAGGGAGTCTCAGCAGCCATTTAGAAAAGGTGGCTAGCACATCAAGTGCCACTCAAGCTAAAAAGGGAGGAGGAAGTAGAGAAAAATCAAGACTATTGCAGTAGTCAATACTCTGCCCATGGTCAAAAGCAATCTGGCAGCTGCAGCTCTAGATAGCACCATTGGTTGAATTTCTCTGAAATGACAAAGGCCATGTTAGGATGAGAAAGGAAGAATTAGAAAAATTGCCACGCATCACCATTGGCCACCTAAAATGGCTGCCATTGTGAGACCAATCACACAAGTAGTGCCGGAATGTGTACCTAACAGGGACCCTATCAGAGTGTGAGAGATAAATGCTTAAGCAGTTGCCCTTCTGCTCCACATTTAGGCAACATAATATCAGCCAATACGGTTGCTTTATAACAATTAGGCACATCTGACTCTGTTTTTACAATCCATTGGAAATAAATTGTAGACCTAACAGAACTATATCCCTATCTAAAATCTGAGCACAGCATCCAGCATACACATTTTGAAAGGACACATTTTTTCTGGAAAAAACAGCATGGCCCTATCTGGACAAATCATAGCTAGAGGGAAATTTTAAGGGCAGAGGTCAAGTCTGATTTTCACGACTGAGCCAAGATACTTTGTTCACACGCAATAAAGGTTTTTATTTGAGACTTGAGGCAAAACAAATTCAGAGGTATACTTCCTGGCAAGAGAAATGCAGTCAATACAAATTGAATAGGTGCAGAAGAGAGTGACTAAAATGATTACTGGGCTGGGGAACCTCCCTTAGGAGGAAAGGCTAAAATATTTGGAGCTCTTTAGTCTGGAAAAAAGGCGCTGGGCGGGGGGATATGATTGAGATGTACAAAATCATGCAAGGCATGAGTCAAGTGGATAGAGGGACACTCTTCTCCCTCTCACAAAATATCAGAACTAGGGGACATCCATCCATCCACTCAAATGGAGGGTTGGGAGAGTGAGAACAGACAAAAGAAAATATTTTTTTACCCAGCGTGTTGTTAGTCTGTGAAACTCCCTGACACAGGATGTGGTGATGTGTGCCTTTAAAAGGGGATTGGACAGATTCCTGGTGCTCCCAGACACATTTGGTGGGGCGACTGTGAGATACAGAAAGCTGGACTAGATGGACCTTTGGCCTAATGCAGCATGGCTCTTCTTATGTTCTTAACGTAAATCCTGACTGGATTTGCCCTTGCATGATAAGCAAGACAATTTTTAGAACACTGGTTCCCAATCTTTTTCATGTTGTGATCCCCTTTTATAGTAGCCAAACAACACACAACACACATCCTGCCACTATTGCATACAAAGGCATCTTTAACTCATTTGGAGTCACAACCCCCAAGTTTGGAAAAACTCTCTTACAATATTCTGCACAATGCAATCTGCTCAGTTCCCCTTCGTTCGTTTGTTTGTTCATTCGTTCGTTCATTCGTTCGTTCGTTCATCCGTTCGTTCCTTCGTTCCTTCGTTCCTGAGGGGTTTGTTTGTGTGCTCAGAATAGTTTTATCTCCAGAGGAGTAGTGTTTCAGCATTTATGTATACAGTGCATTACAGTACTGAAATATGCTGCCTTGTGGTAAAAGCAATAGAACTGGAGGGCAATTTTGTCTTTCTGATCAAACAGCTCGGTCAATTCTCCTTGCTGCATCTGCATTGTGCCTACTAGCTTCGCCAAGGGAGAGAGAGAGTTTTACACAGAGCCGGGGATTTTATGCAGAGCATATTTTGCACATCTTTGTAAAGAAACCACAACCTTGAGGAAGGCTGTTAATAACAGTACCTTCTGGAAATTATTAATGCATACAGATGTCATCTGTCGGAAGCAACTTGACACAACATAAGACAAATGGAAGAAACGGGCAGGGGGAAAATATTTGGCATAACAGGCTAAACAGGGTCACTTAAGGTTGGGTAGACATCCGGTGTGCCATGTGGTACAGTCCTTGCCTCCAAGTGGCATAGGCATCTCAAGAGATCTTATTTGGCTTGCCTCCTTTAAGGAAAAAATCCCCCTTGTTGCCATCTACTATCTCTTTCTGCTTCCAGGAAGGAGCTTCAATTTTTTTCCCTAAACACTATACTGCATCAGCACTGTCATAATTGGCTTTTTAAAAATCCCGTGAGCCAAAAGAACTAGAGCATCCAAAGGAACCAACAAGTCAAAAGAGACAAAGTCTCAGGATGCTAAGCAAAAAAGATTCTTTATTGAAGTAAAAGCCCAACGCGTTTCGGCTTAGGAAGCATTCTTCAGGGGCTATCTTTAACTGCATTAAAACAAAGGGACAACTAATGAATATCTATTAATATTATACAGCAAATAGTATAAAATAAATAGTATATGTTCTGGTAGGGGGCTTATTGACATTAAAAATATTTTGGATAAATGGTTGAGTAGGTAGCTATTTTTACTTTATACAAACTCAATAGGCCTATTACTAAGATGTTCACAGTTTAAAATATTAGTAAATTATTACTATTTTTTTTTCCTTAAAAAAAGAAATTATTAAAAATCCTTTCTTACCTCTGCCACTCTAAAGTGAAGCAGTTAAAGAAAAATAATTAACTTACTAGTTTCCCAACATCATTATATGCCTAAAATGTTTGTTAAATTTAAACCAGCTAGTAAACTGAAGCCAGAAATGCTGCCTTTGGTTCATTCCCAGTCATTGCACATGTTGGAAATGAACCAAAATGGAATGGTCCTGCGTGCATTTGATAAAAAGTGCAGCCCCTGACTGGAACATCAAAAGTGATGGAAAAGGACGGTTTGGTTCACTCTAGTAGTTACCTCATCTGATTGCCACTAAAGGAAGCAATGCATCCCATCCCCACAGCGGACTAAACAACAGGCCCATGCAGTCACACCCAGGGTCTCACCTCTTTCTGGAGGCACAGCCTGTCAAAGAAATCTGAGCAAGGGTAGAATTTCTTAGCATCCTTGCTTCTTCACAGTGTCAGATGAAGGGCTTCCCTACCATTACCAGCAAACCTATTCTCCTGGAAGTGCCAAGTAAATCCTGGAACATTATCCAGGAAAAACGTGAGCTCACTACTAAACCATGACCCCTTGATGCAGTGTACATACGCCATACATGACTTCTGGCTGTGTGTTATCATTTAGCAGCTGCTGTAGCATACCTGGAATATCTTTTCATGTAAGATATTGAACTTGGAATCTGGACAGATTGTCCAATGAAACTGGAAAGGATTCAAAGGATAGGTGTCAGAATATTCCAAAGCAGGATAAAGACAGGTCATTCTTCAGAGAAGATGTCGTAAGGTAGGGTCTGGATTTGACCTGGTTTTGCCTTCAGTTTAGACTTGGTCTGGTGATGGCGCCATCCAGATGGGATGAGGGAGGCAGAGAGAGACACAGCAACAGTTTCATATTTCCTTTTTCACTTTCGTCTCCCTTCATCCTGCCTTCCTTTCTTGGAACTCCTCACTCTCTTTCCCCCTCTGTCTTCCCCTCTCCCTGTCTTCTGATTCCTGCTGCGTGGTCAGGATCTTTCCCATCAGAACTCATGAAAGCTATTTCCTAACCTTCATGACTTTGAGGCCAATCAAGAGACATCATGGGACACTCGGCTGTGAAAGAACAAGAACAAACAATGTAAGCATCCTCTCCCTAAAATCAAAGGCATCTCAGAGATATAACTTGATGTTAGGCTCACCTCACCATTGAGACTGGCCTTGACTTGTATTCAGCAGTAGTAGAAGCAGCCACACCATCAGCGTCTATGGGTGTTATCAATAGAGTAAAGAAGGGTTGTTAATTTTTTTTAAAGTCCACTGCTGGTGGGAAAACAATTTTAAGCTCCGCATCTGTGAGCCCTTTGCATTGGATTTTAGGGGTCATGTGAAAGCAGCCTAAGAAGACATGATGCTAAAAAAACAAGTACGACCACGCCCACTTAAGCATGCTCCAGCACATTTTACAAGTACCTGGCCTCAAGAAGGTAAAATTTTCCCCGATGCCGATTTTAAATGCCTGGCTCTCCTCCACCTTCTGTTTGTTTGTGAATGCCTGGCTCTCCTCTGCCTCCTGTTTGTTTGTTTTGGTTGTCCCCCCCCCTTTTAACAGATAAACGTGCTTCCAGTCCTACTACAACTACCGGTAGCTGCTGCCGACGGGCAGGCAGAGGTGAGCCTGAATTTTTTTCTCCCTCCCCTCACCGCAGACAGAAGCAATAGAATCAGACTGTGGGAGGGTGGGAACACAGGAAGCAGAACAAAACCCACATGATGTCTGGTTGGGAGGATCTGAATTTAAGTTGCCAGCAGCCTTAGCCGACTTAAGCTCATTGTGAACCTTACAGCCATTTTTAAAAGATAGGTTCTCCATGCCTACCTGATTTAAGAAGAAAAGGTGAAAATATGTAGTCTCTGAAATTTGTGTATTAAACAAAGCACACTTTTTCAATTACAGTACTCAGTAGGAATTCAGAAAATTACACAAAACCACGTGTCTTGAATTGGCAAAAATTAAAACACTACATAGTGTGGAGGTTGTGTGTGTGTGTGTGTGTGTGTGTGTGTGTGTTTGAAAAATGTAAAAAGCTGTAGAGAAACGCCAGCATTTTATTCACCTACTCCTATACAAAATCAAGTGAATCACCTATTCACCTCTATGTTATAGCTGCTTCTTGTTCAGCTATATGATCAATTCCTAGCTTTGGGTTTCCTTGTGGCCAAGCCATGGTGAGAAAGGCAACCAAAATCAGTGTTGTCACTCCTCCTACAATGTGTTGATCTCAAGGACCTCTGAAGCCAAGAATGATCCATGCAACAAGATAAGAAAGGATTAAACAATATAGACACTGGGAAACAATGATTCAGGCGGGAAGCTATCTTCTCCCCTGCCCTTCTTGAGTGTTGATGGGGGGGGCTTCCCTTGAACCTTGTTCGGCGATTGCAGCGGGTCCAGAATACGGCGGCCAGGCTGGTGGTTGGCGCGCGCCGTTATGACCGCGCCACCCCTATCCTGGCTCGCCTACACTGGTTACCCGTTGCCTCCCGAATAAGGTTCAAGGTGTTGGTTTTGGTTTACAAAACCCTCCATGGCTTGGCCCCGGCTTATTTGGCGGAGCGTCTCTCCCGACAATTAGATCTGGCCCGACCCACCCGAGCCTCGGTGGCCTTATCACTGCGGACGGTCACACCGAGGGATGCCCGTAAGGCTGGTACTCGTGGGCGGGCTTTCTCGGTAGTGGCTCCATCTATTTGGAATAAACTTCCTAGTGATTTACGGCTGGCTCCATCGCTGGCAGCGTTTAAGAGGAATCTTAAGACCATCCTCTTTCGAGAAGCTTACGGCGATGTCTAAGGTCCCACTCTGGTTTTTTTTTTTTAATCCCACCTAATTACTTCTGGACATTGTAGTTTTGTTATTGTTGTTTGCAATTGATTTTTAGCTGTTTTAATTTTGATGCTGTGAACCGCCCAGAGTCCCCATTGTGGGAATGGGGTGGTATACAAGCGTAAATAATAAATAATAATAAATAATAATAAATAATAATAATAAATTTCTGCTGTTGCTAGTGTTCAATCGATTGAGCATTCTATTCCATGAGTTCCAAGATCCTATCAAAACCTTTGAGTTAGTATTAAGTATCAAGGTATAACTTATTTTAGATATTAAATAGTTTGCATTCTAATGCTGAGTAGTAAAGCTGTGATTTAATTATGCTCAATTAAATTAACTTTTTATTTCAATTAATTGATAGTTTATAAAAGGATGGTTTGATTTCATTTGGTTGAAAGGGGGCATCCCTAGGAAAAATCATTTCTAATTGAGCAAGAAGCCGCTCACTTGGGGGTGAGGTAGGGCTATTATCAGCTTCTTGCTCAATTAGAAATGATTTTGTTCACCCCCTTTGGAGACTAATAACTCAGCCCCCTGACCACCAAACCCTTCCAAATTTCAGGGGCTTACAGGGAATAGCTTGATGAAGGTCCTCTGCCCTTTTGGTGCCTCTAGGATCCAGGGGAGCATAGCGGTTCATTTCAATTCATTTCATTATGACTCCAGTTTAAAATGTGTTAGTAACAAAATGAAATTACTTAAGAGATTAAGCAAAACCCAACAGTCTTTTTCCATTTCGTGCCCATCTCTACTGGGCACCATGGAATCTATTTACCCTGTCTGAGCAATGTTCTATCCTGGGACATAAAAGCATTTAATATCATTTTCAGCAAACCCTTGTGCCAAGACAGGTCTGCTTTTCTTTATTCTAATTACACCCTTGTCCAATTTTAACTTACGGATGATGTACATTTCAAAAGCGTATAGATACACTTTGTTTTTGAGCAGCATCCACTAGCATATTCTGCTATAGACTAGCACAGGGACAGAGGTGTTGTTCTTATTGCTTGTGAGTATGCACAGCAGATTTCCTAAGTAGGTTATTTCTAGTAGCAAACATTGTTTAGATAATGTTTTTTGTAGGCCAGTGTAGTTCTTACTCCATGTAGCTCGCTTTAAAGTTCCATTTCTTTGTTTATGTGTGCAGTATTTTGACAAATGCATAGAGAAAGCAAAATTTTTCTCCTTCTGGTGGAACCATCTTGGTTCTAACTTAGTGGTTCCCAGCCTTGGATAAGGTTCCCCATGGTATTCTTGCTAAGAAGTTAGTAGAAAGTGGGATAGATAGTGCTACGGTTAGGTGGATTTGTAATTGGTTGATTAATCGCACCCAAAGGGTGACCATAAATGGCCTCTCTTCAGCTTGGAGAGACGTGACCAGTGGGGTGCCCCAGGGTTCTGTTCTGGGTCCAGTGCTGTTCAATATCTTTATTAATGATTTGGAGGAAGGAATAGAGAGTATGCTAATTAAATTTGCAGATGATACCAAATTGGGTGGGGCTGCTAATTCCCTAGAGAGGATAGGATAAAATCCAAAAAGACCTTGACAGACTAGAGAGCTGGGCCAAAGCTAACGGAATGGATTTCAACAGAGGGAAATGTAGGGTACTACATTTAGGTAAAAAAAAATGAATTGCACAAATATAAGATGGGGGATACTTGGCTGGAGGATAGTACCTGTGAAAGGGATCTGGGAGTCTTGGTGGACCATAAATTGAACATGAGTCAGCAGTGTGATGCGGCGGCCAGGAAAGCCAATGCGATTCTTGGTTGTATCAACAGAACCATAGTGTCTAGATCAAGGGAAGTGATAGTACCACTCTATTCTGCTCTTGTCAGACCACACCTGGAGAACTGTGTCCAGTTCTGTGCGCCTAAATTTAAAAAGGATGTTGACAACCTCGAGCGGGTGCAGAGGAGGGCGACCAGGATGGTTGAGGGTCTGGAGGAAATGTCTTATGAGGAAGGGCTTAGGGAACTGGGAATGTTTAGCCTCTCTAAAAGAAGGTTGAGGGGGATATAATAGCTATGTTTAAATATTTGAAAGGATGTCATATTGAAGAGGGAACAGGTATGTTTTCCATGGCTTCAGAGACTAGGACTCGGGGCAATGGTTTCAAACTACAGGAAAAGAGATTCCATTTGAACATTAGGAAGAACTTCATGACAGTTAGAGCTATTCGGCAGTGGAATATGCTGCCACGGAGGATGGCTGAGTCTCCTTCTTTGGAGGTTTTTAAACAGAGGATGGATGGCCATCTGTCGGAAATATTGTGATGGGGTTTCCTGCATGGCAGAGGGTTGGACTAGATGGCCCTTGAGGTCTCTTCCAACTCTATGATTCTATGATTCTATGATCCCCAAATATACTTCCCTAAAACTCCCAGAAGCCTTCACCATCTGCTGTGCTGGCCAAGATGTTGATGGAGCAGCGTTTTTAGCATGCACATCATGAAGCACAAAAACAATGACAGAGCCTGTATTCCTATTTTGTATCTTCTATTTACAATATATACATAAGCTTTTCATCATTTAACATCCACCCGAGAGTACAGTTACAGCTCAGCAATATAACATACATGAAGGTTGGAGACATGACAAATGTAGTATGAAACGAAAGAGAAAAATGGCTTCTGCCACATGACATCATTTATACTTTTCCTCTACTGCTAATACTGTACTCAATCACCACTTCTGACCCACGTCGCTGGTATCTGGCCAGACATGCCTGAACTCTGGTCCTTGACTTGAATATTCTGCAGCTGATGCCTGTGCTCACAACCTTCCTTTCTTGTGTCTGTCTATATATGAAACCTGGACATTTCCCCACAATGTTCCAATAGATTTCTGGGAAATACAGTCCAAAAACATCTAGGGACTCAAACTTTGGTCCTCAAACTCGGCACACCACTGTGAATGGTCTTTGACATTTGCCAGTAGCTTTGCAGAAGGGTCTGGCATTGGAAGTCTTCTGGTCCTGCTGTCTGTCCAGCGAACAATAACAGAGTTTTGCTATCCATGGGGGGGATCACTACATGTATCAGAACCCTGGAAAATTCCTCACTTCTCACTTACTTTGGAGAGTATTTATGATCAAAACTTCCATTTTAGACTCACCACTGGGTAACATAACTAGAGCAGCGTAAGCAAGGAGTGTAATGTGAACAAATAGAGCAGGGCTTAAAATGCTTTACTTAACTGATTGGACAACTCATTGAGTTGGGTACCTGGTTGTGAAGCCAGTGAATGGGAGTTCAATTCTCCACTGTGTCACTCAGGAGAAGATCTGTCCTCTGCAGCTTAGAGCACGTTGTAGAGAGCCCCAAGAACAAAGGAATGGAAAATGGAAAATGAAGTTAAAGACATGAAATGGAGTGGGAATAGATGGAGCAGGAAAAGGTTTTCCCTGCCTTTCTCCTATATTAATAAACAAGATTTATTCCTGAGTAAATATGCTTTATATCTGAATGCAATATCTTACAATCTCTGAGCATTAAAGATGCTGATGGGAAGTAATTCAGGGTAGGAAATACTGATCTGCTTTACACCCACACCCACACATACACCCACACACCACACACCATATTTTGGCCCTATTAGGTTATGGTTTATTTTGTGCCTAGTAGATTTGTACACACACACACACACACACACACACACACACACACACACACACACACACACACACACACACACACACACACACACCACTTCCCTGTACATGAAGTACTGTACTGTACTGAATAACTTGGCATTTGGGTCTCTGGAGATTGATGATGGTGAAGGGTTATTATCAGTGCCTGGCACTGCCATGATAAAAGAGAGGATGCCTACTGCTGCCACAAACAGAGGGTGATTTGTCTTCCTACCTAGGCAGGTAGAGTTGTCCCACCTGCCATCATCATAGATGATGAAACATATCCGTGTTCTTGGCAGCTGCTGCAACAAGGGTTGGCAGGATGCTGTTTCTCGTTTGTTTCAGCAAAAATTCACTGCTTGGAATTATGAGGAGCGACTGAGGAACTCTTCATTCCCCTGTGAGGTTGCCATCATCTTTCTTTCTTACCCATTGGGTTTCTGTGAATTCTTTTCTGTACAGCATAAGCTGTTACATCCCTCCCTCCCTCCCTTCTTGTTGTTCCCTTAATAGTTCCCCCTCTGCATCATATTAAATCCTGAGCACCTATTTCACTGTACACAGTTTTATTTTACTTTATTGGTTAGCTCTATGTATACAACTACTGCTATATACATTCCACTTTATTAAAAATTACCTATAACAAATTATGTACAATATTGCACATTTATCCCATTTTCAGAACATGGATGTTTACAGGAAACATCCCCCTTGGGTTTAAGCCTCAAAGCTGAATATGTCATTGAAATGCATTGAAATGCTCTTAGTTTAAAAGTTGGTACTGGGCTCTCCCCCCAATATGAATCCCCAATATCAAAAATATGCTTGTTTTCTCTAAAACCTCTAGCAACGCTTTCACAAGGGACATTTTCTTCTTTTTCTCACTGTGTCTTGACAATATGGTTGCCAATGTTTGGAATATTCCACTTCTATCAGCAGATAAAACCAAGAGGACTATGTCAGAAAACATAAGAATGATAGATCGTAGCATTGGCTTATCTAGTCCAGTGCTCCCCAACCTTGTGTAATATTGTACATCTCAATCATGACCCCCCTCAGGTACCTTTTTCTAGACTAAAAAAGCCTCAAATGCTATAGCCTTTCCTCATAAGGCAGGTGCCCCCGCCCAATCATCCTTTAAGTCATTCTCTTCTGCACCTTCTCCAGTTCCACTATGTTTTGTTTTGTTTTGATCAGATGTGATGACCAGAACTGTCCGTAATACTTCAGGTGTGACCCTACTGTTGTTTTGGATTATATTCCCTCCTCTGTACGACAGCATTTCAGGCATTTCAAAAATGCTTTCATAGCTCCCCCTCAGTCTTCTTTTCTCAAGACTAAACATGCCCAGTTTTTTCAGTCTTTCCTCATACGACTTTGTTTCCAGCCCCATGATCACTCCTGTCGCTCTCCTCTGAGCTTGTTCCGATTTTTCAGCATTCCTTCTGAAGTGTGGTGTCCAGAACTGGAAAACTGGACTCAAGATGAATGCCAAGTAGAGGAGAACTAGTACCTCACAGGATTTGGAGACTGTCCTTCTATTAATGCAGCCTAAAATAGCATTTGCCTTTTTTGTAGCCACATCCCCTTCTTGATCATGGTATTGCTAAGCCAGGTATCTCCCATCTTGTAACTCTGTGTCTGGTTTCTTTTCCCTAGAAGCAATAGGTCTGGAGGAAATGTCTTATGAGGAATGGCTTAGGGAACTGGGAATGTTTAGCTTTTCAAAAAGAAGGCTGAGGGGGGATATGGTAGCTATGTTTAAATATTTGAAAGGATGTCATATTGAAGAGGGAACAGGTTTGTTTTCCATGGCTTCAGAGACTAGGACTCGGGGCAATGGTTTCAAACTACAGGAAAAGAGATTCCATTTGAACATTAGGAAGAACTTCATGACAGTTAGAGCTATTCGGCAGTGGAATATGCTGCCACGGAGGGTGGTGGTGTCTCCTTCTTTGGAGGTTTTTAAGCAGAGGCTGAATGGCCATCTGTCGGAAATATTGTGATGGGGTTCCTGCGTGGCAGGGGGTTGGACTAGATGGCCCTTGAGGTCTCTTCCAACTCTATGATTCCATGATTTGGCATTTATACCTGTTGAATTTCATTATCTCATTTTTGGCCCAGTGCTAAACCCCATCTACATGCTTTTGAATTTTGTTTCTGACTTCCAACGCATTAGCTATTCAAGTGGTCGTGAATCCTTGACACTCCAGATGTTATGGACCACAACTCCCAGAATTCCGAGCCTAGATTACCAATGGCAAAGGACAATGGGAACTGTGGTCCAAAACATCTGGAGTGCCGAAGGTTTGCCATCACTGAGCTATTCCATCCAATTTTGTGTCATCTGCACATTTGATTAGCATTCCCTGCACCTCCTGATCCAGGTCATTAATAAAAATGTTGATGAGCCCTGGGATACTCCACTTATTTCCTCATCCCAGTTGAGAAAGAGCCATCAATCATCAACATTTGAGTACAATTCTGTAGCCAACTGTGTATCTACCTGACAGTTGTTCTATCCAACCAACACCTAGTTAGTTTGCAAATCAGAAGATCATGGGACATTTTGTTAAATGTTTTGTTGAACTCAAGAAACACTATTATGTCTGCAGCATCCCCTCTGTTTATCAGGGAGGTTTCCTGGTTTTTTTAAAAGACATCAGATTACTCCGGATTTGCTCTTGACAAATATGTGCTGACTCTGAATTATTACTGCATTATTTTCTAGGTGCTTAAATAGTGACCACTTTACAGAATTTTCCAGAATTTTCCCTGGGATTAATGACTGGTCAATAGTTCCCTGATTCCTCTTTTCCCCCCCCTTTTGAAAACAACATTAGCCCTCCTCCAGTCATCTGGTACCTCACCCATTTGGAGGGATTTCAAGGGCAACACATCTGAGAGTCTTCAATGCAAAAAGAGGAAAGAAGGGTTTGATGGATTTCAATATAGTTTCACCACTGAGTTGGGAAGAGAAGATATGAGTGATTAAGGTAGAACACTAACATGTTGACAGATGCTCGGGTAACTAAGTAGCCCAATACAAACCTGGAAGATATGGAAACAAGGGGGAAACATTAGCTAATCTTGGGCTTGTTGGAGTGTCAAGTTACATGCTTGCTTTTCCATTACTCTCTTCTTTTGTGCATCCTTTATTCTTTCTGTTTCAGATTCTTTACTTTGGTTTTCAGAGAGAGGTTCCTAATTGACATGGCCGTTAATAAAATATTTTTATATGATCTTCAGTGTATCCTTGAATCATTTCTTTTGCATCATGCACCTGACGCAAGTGCTCCAGTTATCCAACATCATGACAACTTGGTCAGTCCATTGAAATTATTTTTTGTTTCAAGATTGTAAGAAAGGCAGATCATCTGTGTTTGCTCTAAGACTTCACAGTGTCAGTGATTTTATCCTGCCCCTTGATGGTGAGAATTATTCAAAGACAGACAAGGTGAAAAAGGCAGAGCTTTTTGCATGACATTGATAGATATTCATATATCTGGTCTGTAAAACAGAGAGATCAGAACAATGACTTTGTACAACTTCAGACAGATTCCCTGTCGATTCCAGACCACAGTCTTCTGAAATGGGTGCTGGCTTTAGAAATTTGCAAGATTACATCATTATCAATGAAGCAGGAGACGGTGCTGCCCAAATATGTGTATGTAACCACTGCAGTACAGGGTTTTTCCACTTACATTCAGAACTGGTTTGTCATGAAGTACACTGGAACAAGTTGGTATATCCCCACTCCCTTATCATTACTGGTCTGCAAGCTGAAATTGTTGCAGGTGGAGGATAACTGATGAAGACTTCTTTGTATATGCAGAAGTGTAGTTGCAGAAAAAGTGAAGCTGCTGGCAAACAAAAGCTCCCTCACTATACAAAATGATATTTTCTTTATCCCTTTTAGATCCTCACACATGGACTTTGTCTGCGTAAGTCTATTTTCACTTTGCTACCAGGATGGTTGAGGGTCTGGAGGAAATGTCTTATGAGGAACGGCTTAGGGAACTGGGAATGTTTAGCCTTTCAAAAAGAAGACTGAGGGGGGATATGATAGCTATGTTTAAATATTTGAAAGGATGTCATATTGAAGAGGGAACAGGTTTGTTTTCCATGGCTTCAGAGACTAGGACTCGGGGCAATGGTTTCAAACTACAGGAAAAGAGATTCCATTTGAACATTAGGAAAGAACTTCATGACAGTTAGAGCTGTTCGGCAGTGGAATATGCTGCCGCGGAGGGTGGTAGAGTCTCCTTCTTTGGAGGTTTTTAAGCAGAGGCTGGATGGACGTATGTCGGAAATATTGTGATGGGGGTTCCTGCATGGCAGGGGGTTGGACTAGATGGCCCTTCAGGTCTCTTCCAACTCTATGATTCTATGATTCTATGAACATGAAATCAAGACAATTTGATACAGCCCAGCAGATATATATGGGATATCCCACTAGGAACTGCATGAATCTGCTGTGTTTGCTATGTGCCTCCAAACAAAAGGACAGGAGGGGTTAACAACTATGGTATGTCCGGCCACAGCACATGTCATGTATGTTGCATTCAACTGGGAAACTCGAGAGTCTATTGCTACATGTTATTTTTATTGAAATATGAGATGTTTTTGTTCCTAAAAGTTCACCATGCTGGATATCAAGATATACCACCTCAGAGGTATCCACAGACCTTTGGGCAATGAGCCCGCAAATGTAGGAAAGTTTGGGGTGTGGTCAGAAAATTGTATTATTAACAGCCCTGCACCATTCTTACAAAGCCAAGGTCTTGACTTCTTTAACTGAGTTAAGTCATGTCATGCTTGGTTTTCTTGTATTTCTGTACTCTCTTTTCTAAGAGATCTCAATTATTTTCAGCTTTGTTGCTTTCGTACATACACATGGTAATGACTCTCAAACACATATCTGATCTCAATTATTTTCAGCTTTGTTGCTTTCCTACATACAGACGGTAAATCTTCTCAAACACATATCTGCATCTACTTGTGGGTGCTCTCACAGAGGCGTAGCCAGGATTTGGAGCACCTGGGGACAAAGTTCATTTTTTGCACCCTTCCTGCCGCTCCCCCCCACATCGTACCCACCCAGCAATGGGGGACGGACCCTGAGGGTGTGGGGTGGTTGCGTGCACGCATGTGCACTGGTGGATGGGTGGATGGGTGTGCGTGCGTGTGTGTGCGTGCATGCGCATGCAGTAGCACACAAGTCTTACATCTCTCCCACGAAAGCAAGGAAGAGGAGGAGGAGGGCGCCACGGCCACCACGCTCGGCCTGCCTGCCTGCTTCGCTGCAGAGTAGCGGTGGAGGGGGTGCCGCCACCAAGCCTTAGGGGAAAGGAGGACTGCTGGGCAGCGGGAGGGCGCACAGCTTCATCCTCCTGCTCCCCCTCCAGGTGCCCCCAGATTGCTGCACCTGGGGCAAATGTACCATTCTGGCCCGCCACCCCCAATAAGCCCCTGGGTGCTCTCCAACAAATTTCCAGGGACCCAACTCACCGAGAGAGCCTCCAAAAATGATGGAGCGTTCCTTCTTCAGTTTTGTCACCCTCTTTGCGTAGATTTGGTATGAGAGCCAATGGGAATGGGGCTACAACTCTATCATGTTGGGGATCCTTGAATTTTATACACCAATATGAACTACTGAAAAGGGCTCCACTCTTGCAGCCAAATCTGAATACAGGACTTCAGCTAAGGTCATATTCTGAATTGAGCATTTTTTTAATTTTATTTTTTGCTCAAACTCCCTTAGATATCATGTTGTCATTTCCCAGGTGTGCCTCAGAAAACATGCCTACAATGTTTCATATGACGATTGGAAAGAACATTTTATTTCTAAATTGCTAAAATACAATATATAAACATGAAATAAATATAAATGAATAGACAAGATAATTGATAACTTAAATGAGTCTTAACCAGACTTTTCATAGACAGAAGCAACAGATTCCAGCTCCTTAGAACTGGTCCCCATTCTGAAAAGTGCTATGCTCAGTGATGAATCAGGAACACTGATGTGAAATAAATATATATACAGAGACTACATCTTCTAACAAATCATCAAAGTCAATGAAATAAATCTCGAACAACTTATAGCACAGGACAAGTTATCAACAGAATACCAATTATGGTTAGAAAAAATCAAACTGCAAGAGAGCTTTTTTTCCTTTTTACTTCCGTATGTAATTTTGAAATATAGCAATTTCCCAAAAGTTGCATACGATTGACCGAAAATTTAAAAGTAATAATGCACTCTTAATTCAGTCTTCCTCTCCTCTGTCAGCTTTGCTATTGTCCAATGCCAATGAAACGTTCTTTACCGGATGAGTTCTTTTCATGATTCACACATATACATAACACACACATGTTAATTAAGTCCCTGGCTTTCTTTTGTCAATGTTCTGACCGGTAGGTGGGGAAGGTTTCTGTTCGATGGATCTTCAGTGGACTTTCTTCTCCAAATCAGGCCAAGGAGAGAGAGAGAGAGAAAAACAGAAAGACAAAATGTTAGCCAACAAGTATACATTCCTAATTTTAATGCCTAAGAAATTCTCTCTTCTTAGCACCGTGCTTCACCTTTTGCTTAAGACAGCCACACTTTTACAGATCTTTGGTCTGTGAACCCAATACTGTCAATACTGACTGGTGGTCTAGGGATGAAGGCGGGATTTTTTTCCAAGGTCTACCTGGAGATGCTAGGAACTGAACCTGGGACCTTGTGGGTGCACGTATCTGCTTTGCTCCTAAAGTATCTCCCCTCAGCAAAGGGCCATAAATAAGGAAGAAATGCAGGTTACTTACCTGTAAGTTAAGTTCTTCGAGTGGACCTCTGTGAATACACCCAATGGGTCTTCGCGCCTGCGTGCTTGAGTTCCCGGTCGTTCCAAGCTTAAGGCTTACAAGCCCCTCCCCTCCGTGCACATGCTCACCCATCTCCCGCCTTGCTGACTCAGTTCCCCTCTGGTCCGTCGCTGACCCTTAGAGAGTACAACAAGCCATGACGGAGAGAGGGGAGGCGAGTGGGTGGTGTGTATTCACAGAGGTCCACTCGAAGAACTTAACTTACAGGTAAGTAACCTGCATTTCTTCTTCGTGGACTCTGTGAATCCACACAATGGGTGACTGGCAAGCTGACTTACCGGCGGAGGGTAGTCATGGTAGCACAGTTGACAAAACTGCTTTGCCAAATGCGGCTGATCTCTGCGTCCTGACATCTAGTTTGTAGTGCTTCAGGAACGTAGATGGTTGAGACCAGGTAGCTGCTTTACATATGTCTTCCAAGGGCACTCCTTTTAGGAAAGCAGTGGAGGAGGCTACTGCTCTTGTAGAGTGTGCCCGAGGCATGACAGGTAAGGAGACATGCACAGTGCTGTAAGCCATTTTGATGGTTGTGACAATCCATCTGGAGATGGATTGAGGGGATACTTGATGACCTCGAAATGGTGCCGAGGTTCTGATAAAGAGCTTGTGTATCTTTCTAACAGAAGCTGTCCTGGCTGTATAGAAGAGGAGCGCTCTTTTGACGTCGAGGGAGTGGAGCTTCCTCTCGAGGTGAGTACTTGGGTTTGGGAAGAAGGTTGGTAGAATAAGTGGCTGAGACACGTGGAACGAGGAACTATCTTTGGTAAGAAAGAGATGTCCAGACACAGTTCCACTCTATCATGGTGGAACTTGAGGAACGGTGGGTCCGCTCTGAGCGCAGCGAGCTCTGAAGCTCATCTGGCTGATGTGATTGCCACTAGGAATGCTGTTTTTAAGGTAAGTAAGTAAAGAGATGTGGTCGCCATAGGTTCAAGTGGCGGCTTAGTTAGACAGTTCAGTACCAGGGAGAGAGACCATTGTGGTGTCAGGGCTCTGTGTTGTGGATGGAGGTTCGCGATGCCTCTTAGGAACCTCTTAAGTTTAGGATGTGTAAACAAAGCTGCAGCCCCAGACTCAAGCGGCTGATGAGGTATGATGGCTGCAGTGTAGACTCTTAGGGTAGATAGGGATAGTCCTCTATTGAAGAGTAAAAGGAGGAATTCCAGGAGGACCTGGATGTTGGTTGGATTCAAGGGTTGAGAGCTGGCATGAGTGAAGTGTAGGAAAGATGCCCACTTATGTGCATATAGGGTATTAGTAGACTTTTTCCTGGAGCTTGTGAGTACTTCTGCAATTGTTAGCGGATGTACCATGCCGTTAGGTGGAGAGTCAGGGTGTCTGGGTGCCTGACTTGGCCCTGGTGTTGCGTGAGGAGATTGGGCGTTGATGTCAGCCTGACGGAGTCGATCACCATTGTTTGCAGGACTGGAAACCATGGTTGTCTTGGCCACCACGGGGCCAGAAGTATGACATGGGCTCCGTGGTGTCTGATCTTCATCAGCGTCCTCTGAATGAGTGGTATTGGTGGGAATGCATAAAGGAGGCCGGCTGGCCACCTGGTGGCAAAGGCATCTCCCTGTGAGTGTTTGCCGATTCCCGCCCTGGAACAGTACAAGCTGCACTTTGCGATGGCTTGAGATGTGAACATGTCCATGGTCAGGGTTCCCCATCTGGTACAGAGGATTTGGAACACTGCTTCTGATAGGCTCCACTCGTGATTGTCATGTGTGAGGCGGCTCAGTTTGTCTGCAGCGACGTTGTTGCATGACGCAATGTGTATGGCTATTGGGTGAATGTCCTTGGCTATGCACCATCTCCAATGTTTGAGGGTGAGGTGCAGGAGAGATTTCGAGTGAGTACCTCCTTGCTTGTTCAAGTAATAAAGCGCTGTGGTATTGTCTGTTATTACTTGGACCATCTGGTGGGCAAGGAGGAGCTCGAATGCCTTGAGGGCTTTGAGAATGGCAAGGAGTTCCAGATAGTTGATATGATGAACTCGCTCCTTGAGTGTCCACCTGTGATGGATCAACAGGTGGTTGCAAGTGGCACCCCATCCTGTGGTACTGGCGTCTGTCGTTACCTAAATGGACGAGTAACGCTGTTTGAAGGGCCTTCCAACTTTGAGATTGCGGGAGGACTTCCACCACTTTAGGCTGGTGCGGAGAGAGGAGGTAACTCTGAGCCGTTTGGATGGGTTGCCGCAGTGAGGTCAAAACCTGTCTAGAAGCCATGCCTGCAGCGGTCTCATGCGGAGTCTGGCATGTGGTATGATAGCTGTAGTGGAGGCCATCAGGCCTAGTAAGTGTTGGGCCTGGTGAGCAGATACCTTGTTGGAGCTCTGAAATGGGTGTAGAGCCTGTTTGATTTTTATTGGGCGATCTGGCGCTAAGTATGCCCTTGCTCCTATGTACTGCACTGACAGGCAGGGTAGGAGGTTGGACTTCTTTTCGTTCAGACGAAGTCCCAGGGATGTTAGGAGTCGGATGGTGAGGTTTCGATCCTTCTCTACCTTTTGTTTTGTAGGTGCTACCAGGAGCCAATCGTCTAAATATGGGAAGATGTGGACTCCCTGGAGCCTGAGGAAGGTCGCCACCAGTGCCATGCACTTTGTAAACACCCGCGGGGCGGAGGAGAGACCAAAGGGCAGGGCTTTGAACTGGTATGTTGAGCCTCCTATCCGGAAGCGGAGGTATTTCCGGTCTTGAGGGCTTATGGAGATGTGAAAATAAGCGTCCTGTAGGTCCAGGATGATGAACCAGACTCCTTGTTGTAGCATGGGGATGATGGTGTCTAGTATGGACATGCAGAACTTCTTTTTTCGAATGAAGGTGTTTAGTTTTCCAAGGTCCAGAATGGGCCGAATGCCCTCGTCTTTTTTGGGTATTGTAAAGTATCGACAGTAGAAGCCTAATCGATTTTCTGATGGCACTAGCTCTATAGCTTCCTTCTCTAATAGAGCAGCTACTTCGTCTCTTAGTGCCCAAGAGAAAGGTGTTGAGATGACCCGTCCTAATGGGGGTCGATGATGGAATTGGATTCGGTATCCTCTTTCGATGATTGACAATACCCATGCATCTGTCATTATGTTTCTCCAGTTCGGTAGGAAGGGTTTGAGCCGGATGTCCTCATGCGGGGGATCCAGGTCAGGGCAACTGCTTCTGCTTGTGGTCAAATCTCCTGGCTTGCTGCTGTTGCTGTTGCCTAGGCTGCTGTGCCAGGCGCTGGTAAGGCGACTGTTGGTACTGTGGCCTGTATCTGCCCTGAGCCCTTTGGTGGGACGGAGTATACTGCCGTCTCCAGGAAGGGGCTGGTGGCCTGGAGGATGATTGTGAGGAATTTCCTTGGTATGTATAAGATTTTGCAGCCTTACGCATCTTCTGGATGTTGTCCACTGACGCGTCAGTGGACGTTGCAAAGAGTCCTTCTCCATCAAATGGGGAGTCTTCTATGCAGTTTCTGGCATCATCTGTAATGTTGGATGTCCTGAGCCAGGCATGAGGACGGAGATGTATAGCAGTCGTCAGTTGCTTAGAAGCTGCATCCGTTATGTGCAGGGAGGTTATCATCTGGTAGTTGATCAGAGACAAGACTTCCATGTATGAGGCCTGTGCCGTAGCCCTTTGTTCTTCCGGAAGGTGATTTATGAAGTCCGGAAAAGTGAGTAGGAGGTGACGGGTATACACCTCCATTGCGCACAGATAGTTCAGTGCTCTCAAGGAGAATGAGGCAAGGGAGTAATGACGCCTGCCAATGAGGTCTAGCTTCCGAGCTTCCTTGTTGCTCAGGGTGGTGTTGGAATGGGACTTCCCTCTGTTTTGCGTGGCATCCACTATCACCGAATTTTGTAGGGGTGCTTCATAAGGAAGTCTGTGCCATCACCATGTGTCTTGTAGAGGCTATCAATTCTCCTTGGAATAAGAGGATTGGAGGAGGGTTTGGTCCAGGCCTCCTTAGTCTTTTCCAACATAGAGGGAATAAATCCCATTCGCAAAGGCGGTGGCCTAGACTTGTGCAAGTGGCCAAAGAATTTGCACGAGTCACTTGCGTCTGGGAGTTGAACATGAAGTCCCCATGACTTGTGCAATTTTGTGTATCATCTGCGAATAATGTTTAAAGTCTTCCATTGGGGTGGAAGATTGTTTGTCTTGCATATCGGTCTCGGAGTGTCTAGAGTTTGAGAGGGTGGACCGATGCGATGTCTGAGAGGCTGCTCCCGTGTCGGAATCATGGTGGCTGGCGAATCCGGCAGCTGTGCCTGCTGATCCACTGCTTGCGGTGTGGTGTCAGTGGGGCTTTGCAGGGCATGGCTCTGAAAGGCTAGACCAGTAATGGTGTCAGTGTTGGACACCAGAGGGCGCTGGGCCGGTGGCTTAGGTTTACCTCTTCGCTGCCTCTTATGATGTGAGGAGGCGGATGAAGAAGTGGTAGAAGAATCGGTGTCTGAGGAGCTGGACACCATGCGGGCATGACGTCGTTTCTTCTTAGAATGGTGTTTGCTTTTATGACGTCGTGCGGGGGATGAAGAGGAGGGAGATCCATGACGTCGGTGCCTCTTGCCCTGTCTGCGTCTAGATTTTTGACGCCTAGGAGAGGATGAGGAGGATGACGTGGAATCATGAGAGTCTACCCTCACCCTCTTTCTGCCCCGGTCCGGGGAGAGAACTGGGCGTTGATCTTTTGCAGGATGCCCGACATCAGGGACTCCTCTCTCTTCGATGCCTGATCGCATAGCGCCCAAGCGCTTGGGGGCATCTAGACCCTGCTCCTCTGCGTCAGAGTGCTGAAGACCTGAGGTCATGGAGGCAGCCTGTAGATTTTGTAGGTGCGACAATGGGTTGAAACTGACTGTGGCCATGTCCGTGTCATGGACAAGCTGGCCCGGCGGTAAGCCCGATAGAATCATAGGGCTATGAGGGGGTTCACGGGTACCCGTTGCCTGATTTTCAAAGGCATGGGACCAAGGCTCGTCTCGTGTGGCATCAGGAGACTGGGTGCTGACCTGCGCTGAACTGTGAACCCCCTCTAAGCCGCGCGACTCAGTTAAGACGAGCGCGGGTGGTTTCGGCGTCGGCGTCGTTGATCGCACATCAGAGGCAATTTCCTTTTATCTTTTCTCCGGAATCGGAGCAGGCTGGAGATGTTTTTTATTTCTTTTCTCCATTGTTTTGCCTTTGGTTGAAGATTTGGATTTTGAGGAAGTAGAAGGCATGGAAGCCTCGGAGTGGGTTTCCATGGTTTTGGAGGGATTTTTCCCAAAAGTAAGCCCTTAACTGCTCCAGGCGATGTTTAAGGGTGGGCTTCGTTAGCTTTTTGCAATGCGGGCAGAGTTCAGGTTGATGAGCCTCGCCCAGGCAAAAAAGGCACAAACTGTGTCCGTCAGCTAACAGAATTCTATTCCAGCAGGATTCACGCTGCTTAAGCAGTGCTGCCGCGGCCATAAACGGCCGTCGTACCTGCCAGTACGGGGGGAGGGGGGTATACGACCCCTCCGCCCTAAGGGCGGGCACTGGAAATAAACAATAACTATATAAACTTGGAAGGGGGGAACTGGGAGGAAAGGAAATAAAAGAAATTAAATATTTGAATAAAGTTTTCACTTTCCTTTTTGTTTGCAGGAGCTCGGGAAAAGATGACCAAACTCAGCGGCGGCAAAAAGGAACTGAGTCAGCAAGGCGGGAGATGGGTGAGCATGCGCACGGAGGGGAGGGGCTTGTAAGCCTTAAGCTTGGAATGACCGGGAACTCAAGCGCGCAGGCGCGAAGACCCATTGTGTGGATTCACAGAGTCCACGAAGAAGAACTGGTGCTTTTTCCACAGGTAACAAAATGTGTGTGGAAATAAGTGGCAACACCTCCTTTTTCTTTCTTTCTTTCTTTCTTTCTTTCTTTCTTTCTTTCTTTCTTTCTTTCTTTCTTTCTTTCTTTCTTTCTTTCTTTCTTTCTTTCTTTAAAAAGCATGTATTTCTTTCTTTAAAAGCATGTATTTTGTTTTGTGGAAGGGATCACAGTCTCCTAGGTTTTTTGGGGGGGAGGGGCTCTGTGCCATGCATCAATGTGGAATGAGTGGGAGATGATGCTAATTGTTCCAAGTACCAAATTTACTATTCACAGCTCTGTCTCTGCTTAAAATATATGTACATTCAAGAGATGGCAGGACAGCAATTTTTGTATTTTCTCTTTTGTTTACTACACCACTTTGCCAAGAGTGTGACCCAATCTGTGGCTGTTTGGGTACCATATTTTGATTTTAATAGGGTTCTTTTTTGTGCTATCATTGTGTATTTGAAGAGTACTCATAAGCATTAATTTTATTTAACATATTTTACCCTGCTTTTCTCCTTGAAAAGGACCCAACTCTGAAGGACAGTACTTAAAGATGAAAGTGGTGAGGATATAGCAGTGGTGAACACCATCGAAAGACAGTATTTACAGATATATAACTATCTATTTTGTCAAACCAAAAGAGCAGCCTTTGAATATTTTCATTCTAATTTTGTGTGCCAGATACTGGGATCAGACTTGGACTGTAATCTCCCCTTCTATCCACCAGGGAATCACTCCAGCCTGGTCCCAAAAAGAGATGCCTTACAACTGGACCAAAAAGGCCCAGCCTGGGTACAGATTGGGGCTGAGCTGGAGAACATTTCACCATACCTCATGTGACATCATGTCACACTAGACTCCTCCACAAACAGTCCAAACTACTGCCTATTACCCCCACCCCCCTTGACATGGTCAAGGCTTCAAAGGAACACCAATGCATGTACTTCTCCTGCCCACTAGATGTCCTTCACGGATTATAAAAGAAGCCACTAACTAAATGTGTACAATTCGAAAAGATTGTTACCAGAAACCTTTGGGAGAATATCTGAAGAATATCTATGCTGTTGTCAGAATTTTTTTAAAAATAGCTAGAAAATGTTATTATTCTTTCTTTCTTTCTTTCTTTCTTTCTTTCTTTCTTTCTTTCTTTCTTTCTTTCTTTCTTTCTTTCTTTCTTCCTTCCTTCCTTCCTTCCTTTCCTTCCTTCCTTCCTTCCTTTCTTTCTATTTATTACAATACCTAGAATCCCCCAGCATGGCTGTGCTGGCTGATGGATCCTGAATTTTGTGATCTGAAAAAAAGGGGGGATTACCATCCCAAATTGCTGAAAGTGAGTTTACTGGGTGGGGTGGGGTGGAGGATTAAATCTTGCATAATGTCCCAAGATCATAAGTGTAAAGTTACTTTATCTGTTCTTCTGTGGTGCTTTTGCAAATGCATAGATCGTAAATGGAAGAAAGCAGATAACTGTTTGCTACAATAAGTGGGAGAATATTCATAGCAAGGCAGCTGAATTATTAATAGCCGGGAGTGCAAATAAGCTTTATTCTTCTCCAAGTACTAACAATGGATGTAGATCAATAGGTGGCTTAGAACCAGTAATATGGAGGGAAGAATGAAGAGTTGCTTCAGAGTTCTCCTGCAGTACCCTGCCTCGTTCGGACCAAATCAAGGAGGATAGCTTAAAACAATGCTTGCTGAAGTAGTGAAGGTAATCAAAACTGGATACCCCTAATGGCAGAATCTGGAAAAATTTGTCTACCTGTTAAATTTTTTAGACAGAGGGTAAATCCCTATTGAATAAATTCATCCTAGCAGAAGCCAAGGACATCATAACCAGGAACCAGTGAAATTTAATTTAATTTATGTTTTAAATTGCCCAGCGTCCCATGAGCGAGCGGTGACAAATCTAAATAAATAAATAAATAAATAAATAAATAAATAAATAAATAAATAAATAAATAAATAAATAAATACGCTTCCTACCCAGATCTTCCTACAGGTAAGCTTCTTATCCCCCAAAAGGGAGCCTCCTAAGCATCCTATGTCCCCAGCTTTCCGGTCTCAGGCTTCTTTAGAACTCTCTTTTGGTCTGGGGGAACCTTTGGGTCCCTTTTGGGCAGAAGCCCTTAACGCTTTAACAACAACAACAACAACAACAACAACAACAACAACAACAACAACCCACAAACAAACAGCTAGATCAGAGTTCGTTTCTGAATGGAGACATCCGCTTCTCACCTTGTAGGCCAAAAAGCTGCCCGGTGCTGTGTTGCCGTGTGATGTGCTGCCAATAGGCGCTGCGTGGCAGGGGAACCATGGTGCCAAGGGAAACAGCTCGGTCACTCATTTTCATCTGCAGCTGAAAGGAAAACCAAGGAATGCTGGATTTAACACGGGGTGATAACATTCAAGCTTCTTACACTGGTCTCATAAGAAAAACAGGAATACTCAGATCTTTGGTTGACCCCAACCAAAAAGGACATTTCAGACCAGTTGCAGTTTCTGAGACTTTCTTTCAAGCATAGCTCCTCTGTTAGTCTTTGGTCATCTCCCACCCAGCTACTAATACAGCCTAATCCTGCTTGATTTAGCAGTCAGGCTTGGCTAGATAATATGAAATGTGTTTGGGGTGGTAGGGACATTATACCTACCATGGGCTTCCAACACTTTTATCTCTCTGAATCATACGAACATATGAAGAGCCATGCTGGATCAGGCCAAAGGCCCATCTAGTCCACCTTCCTGTATCTCACAGTGGCCCCACCAAATGCCTCTGGGACCACACAAGGCTAGATCTCTGTCTCCTGATACCACTCCCCTGCATCTGGCCCTTGAAGTAGCCTGGTTTTAAGCCTGGAGATCTCCATCATGGTTTGTAACCTGTGATGGGCTTTTCCTCCAGGAATCTGTCCAATCCCCTTTTGAAGGCATCCAGGCCAGATGCCATCACCACATCCTGTGGCAGGGAGTTCCACAGACTAACATGCTGGGTAAAATATGTATTTTCCTTTATCTGTCCTTACTCTCCCAGCCCTCAATTTGAGTGAAACAAAAGGCATTAGAAATGATTTTATTCATAGCTTATAAATTGAGCCAATATGCTTGAGCATTGTGATTTTTACAATTGTGCTTGCAATTCTATTCACTCTCATCAAATAAATAGTCCCTTTAAACTCAATGCAAGATCCTTCTGAGCAGCTATGCCAAGATACTTCACCATGGCTCTGGAGCAGGGGTGGGTGAGGATGGGGTAGCCGCAGACATATCTTGCTTTTGAGTTTCCCAGTAACACCTAGTTCATATAGCCCCCTGTCAGAACTGCCTTCTGGAATACATGGGCCTTTGTTCCTCTCAAGCAGGGAACTACTCATATTCTTATTTATGGGTTCCCATTTAAGTTCTAAGTTCTACAAAGTTTAATCAGTCCAATACACACACACTTTTTGAAATCAGCTTGTTATCTTCAAACACCCAGAATCTATATTACTACTACTGAATCACTCAACACAATAAAAGCTTGTACCCACACCACATTAAATAAATATGGCCCTTCAAATATGTGCTTCAATGAAGCTTGCAGTATTATCCTATATTCCAACACCATGAAAACAACTACAAATCTATTTTAGTAATTGCAGCACTCTGTAAAAGTGCATTTTTTTTAAAAAAAATCTCAAAATGGATTCCTATGTGATGTGCAGGGAACTAGATTAATCATTTGTAATTTCAAGATAACACAGTTTTTGGATTTACTAGAGATGGGCACAAAATGAAAATATAGTGTTTCATTTCATTTTTAATTTCCTTTCCTTTCATTATTAATGATTTTTTTTTAAAAAAAATCTGAAATGAAATGAACCAAAATGAGATGATTCATTACACTATAAAATGGCTCCCCTGGGGCACCAAATTTCAGGGGCCCCCATTTTGGAGTTGAATAACTCGGCCCTCTGAACCCCAAAGCTCTCCAAATTTGAGGGGCTTTCAGGGAAGAGCTTGAGGAAGCCATGCTGTAAACTCTATGCTGCTAAGATGGTTGGGATCACTATTTTCAACTACATAACATTCCAACTACAAACTGATTTTTTTCCTGGGTGGACCCAATTTGGAGTTGAACAACTCAGTCCCCTGAACCCCAAACATCTCCAAATTTGGACAGCTTAAAGGGGAGAGTCCAAGGAAGCTACCCAGCAAATTTGGTGCCTCTAGGATGAACAGTTTCATTTTTAAAGCAAAAAAATTGTGGTTCAATTCATTTTGTAATGAATCAATTTATGTAATGAAATGAAAAAACAGCATTTCATTTTGCATTCGGTGCCCATCTCTAGTCCCTTCCAACTCTGCAAACCTAAGAGGAGGAGGAGGATGCCAATGCCTTCTCTTCCCAATGGTAGGGCTGGTCCATCATTATCTACCCTGCTGTTGGATCTGATGCAGCAACATTTTTATAATGTTACACTTTTCTCATTAAAAAAAAACACCAAGTCAATCAGTAAAGCTGAAACAAGTCACTTCTTACCAAGCCTTCAAGTTAATTAAGGAGCTGCCAAATTGCTCAAGACTTTTACAGTGACCCCATAGGTTAAGATCAAAGAAACAGGGTGGGTTAATGAGGACAAGAGGACGAGAGCCACATGCTCAGGCACATTCAGTATCTGTCACACCAAAGGTGAACTCCTGCTTAGGAAGATGGCCTATGGACCCGGTGCCATTAATGCAGGCTTGCGGGAGGATGAGAGCCATAATAAGGGAGCATACCATAGAGTTTTTCACACCCTGTAATAAGTGGTCGTGTTGTTCTGCGATGGTCAGAGCTGCCGAGTGAACTTTCTGATAGATTGCCTCCCCGTCTCTGGTCTGAAAGATGAACAGGCCTTCTCCTGTGTCACACATCCTGCCAGGGAGAGAACAGAGCAGAGTTCCATGCAATTAGACTGATTTAGAAACATACCTCACTAAAACCCACCCACCCCCTGCTCCTAAAAAAAAAAAAAAAAGACTAGCAAAGAGGAAGGAAATGACAGCAGCAGATTAATCCAGGTTAAACCACAATCACACTGTGTCTCTATACATTATTCCCAAGCCACAACCTGGTAATGTAAGATCTGGATTTAGGAGCCCGGCTTCACAGCAACTTGTATGCCCGGCCAGTCCAATCATCTCTTCATTCAAGAAGAAAAAGGAGCACACAGAAAGGAATCCCTTTGCCCTTAAGTTTTAGACCTTTCTCATATATTTTAGACTTTAAACTGTTCTAGTCCTTGAAGCAGAATTTCTTTACCACAATTTTTCTCCATAGAGTCTCTGCAACAGTCTGGTTAAAAGGAGCAAAACAAAATGTATCTTCTCCTTTGTTTTGAATCCCATTCCTGCTAAATAATTCTGTCCACCCCTATGCATCAAACTGAACCATGCAGCTTGGATCCAAAACATGCTACCTGCATATAAGGCAACATGGTGTAGTGATTAGAGTGGTGGACCACGGGACTGCAGATATGTGGATTTAATTGACTACATGGCCACAAAGCTCATGGGGTGTTTCGGGGGCAGTCAGTATCTTTCAGCATAACCTATTTCACAGGAATAACTTAGGTCTCTATCACACTGCACTTTTTTATTTTTTTTTAAATCCACATCTTGAGTGGTGTTCCCCACTGTGCTGCGCTTCAAAAAAAAATAGATGTGTCTGGAACGCCTCCTGAAGCGCGACACACCACATTTTCCTGATCCTTGCCCCTCCGGTTTGATCCGCATGTTCGAAGAACAGAAGTGTGCATCAAAAGTAAGTGGGGGCATAGTTTGTGCGCATTTTGGTTATTCCGCTCAATTTATTTTCCAAAACAGCAATTTGATGCACTTTCGGCCCATGGGAACACGTGAATAGAGCATTTTTAAAAAATGCAACCGTGGGGACTGAAAGTGCGCATCAGATATCACGTGACCTGTTTTGGAGAAAGTATGCATCAAATCAACATGCGCATTTAGTGTGCATGTGATAGAGGCCATATGCCTTGAGGGTGGGGCGGAGAAAGACTGTAGATGCCATCTTAGACTCTTTGAAGGAAACATAAGTTACAAACACAAAATATGAACCAACATGTGCTCAAAACTTTGCTTTCTACTCTTTTTTTCCTATGATTCCCAATGGTTACCCTGATAGACTACTTCATTTGGGAAAGTATTCCTGTTTTCAGAACCCTGGGGGGGAAAAAAACTTTCTGTAATAGATGTGTGTATGTGTACTACATGTATATCCTTCTTTTAAAATTATCTCCAGCACTGATTCAGCATATTTTTCTGAGTTTACAGTGGCCAGATTCTATTTAAAGATTTAAAATACTGGCAGCCTTCCCAAGGATGAGATAATTTTTCCTGTGCCATTAGAGTCTCAAGATGTTAAAGGGATACAAAGCAGAGGCTGCCTCCATGTCTATGGCTATTCACATAGTCTAGGAAACAAAGTCTCCCTACCTGATGCAGACTAAAGATAGGAAATTGGGGACGTGCATATCTCTAGAGCTCATATCCACAAATATCTTCCCTCTCTACCCTCCAAGTTTATCACAATTCTGTTGGTCTGGTTTTGTTAAATTTAAAAGAATGGGATCTGTCGTCTTCTTTTATTTTTACCCCCAAGACTCTGCTTGATTTGTGTGTTGGTTTTAAATCGCTATGCCCTGCTGCACTACCATCTTCCATCCATAAAACTATGTCGAAACAGAGTTTTGCATCAGTGCGAAATGTGCACATTTTCTTCTCTTTAAATATACAGCTCTACCCTGCCATGATACTCCTTCACTTGACCCTGGAGCTACCATTCTTCACCATATTCCTTTTGTCTTTCGGGAAGAATAATAGAATCATGGAACGGTGAAGTTGGAAGAGGGTCTACAAGGCCACCAAGTCCAATCCCCTTCTCAATGCAGGAATTCAAGACAAAAGATATCTGTCAGGTGGTGGTCCAAATTTCTCTTAAATGCCTCCAGTGCTGGAGTACTCACCACCTCTTGCGGTAACTGGTTCCATTGCTGTACTGCTCTAAAAAATGGGGCTTTTCTTATTTCTTTTATTCACTATAGACAACCCCCTTTAATGTTTCTCCTCAGTCGTAAATCATGCCAAACACTGCATCCACATAGCATATAAAGATTTTTGTCACAAACATCCAAAACAGAGGGCGGGGCGGGGGAAGATCACTGTTTTATCAGAGAACTGCAGCATGCTATGGTCGCTACACAAAATGTGGCCACTTTCTTAATAATGGGAGGGACCTGATCAGAAAGAAACATTTATTTATTTTATTTATTTATTTCAGAGTATTTTTACCCCACCTTTCTCCTTAGAAAAGGAGCCATATAAAAATCTCCTGATCTAAATTTGAAGAATTGATTAAGAAATACTTTACAAAGGCAGCTGTAGAAGGAACAGTGTGAAATACCTCATCCCTCTTTTCTACCTTCCCCCTATTACTGGGACATAAATGGTCAGGATAAGGTCCTCCATGATATGTCCCCTCCAAGAACACAGAAGGCAAAGCATTAAGTAGACTAGCGTAAAGGCTTTTCTGTACTTAGAAAAAGTTAAATTTGCCCAATGGGTAGAAGACAAAAAGATCTAATGGCCTACAGCACCACACTTCCTCAGCAATCTTTAAAAGGTCCTGTAAATTCTATGTCCCAGATTCCCTGCTTAGCAACTGATTTGGCTTTAAGGAAATCAAGCATTATTAAGACGCTGGGAGAAAATCCCAGAGATAGTAATGCATTAGTCAGGTACTTTTTCTATTTAGATTTAAAGGCATCTAATAATGTTAATAGTGCATGTCCTACTGGTAGAAAGATAGATTTTAGCTAGTAATTTATCCTGTATATCCTAGCATGCACTTCATATAGGCATTAGATGGATCTGCTTCTATAGGCCAAGCCACATTCGGGAGACAGTATAGAACTGAAAATGTAGCTTTCAGAAACCTAGTCTGAATTATTTCTAAAGGTCTAAAGTTATTATGAGGACAGAATTGGGACCTATACTTCAGTTGTGTGACAATCGTAGCTATAAACACTTTGGGTCAGAAGGGGTCTTGGTGCTGGTCTTTGACCATAATAGATTACATTCAGATTCCTCTGATTAGAATACCTGTACTTGAAACCAAGTCTTAGAAGGAACAACGGAAAGAACTGGGCATATTTCACCGTCAGAAAATAAGACTGAGGGGAGATATGATAGCACTTTTCAAATATTTGAAAGGCTGTCATACAAAGGAGAGGCAGGATCTGTTCTTGGTCAACCAAGAATACAAGACACGTAATGTTGGGCTCAAGCTACAGAAATCCAGATTTTGGCTGAGTATCAGGGAAAATGTCCTAACTGTCATAGAAGTACAGCACTGGAACCGATTACCTAGAGAGGTGGTGAGTACTCCAACACTGGAGGCATTCAAAAGAAATCTACACAACCACCGGGCAGATATCCTATGATTTGTCTTCCTGCCTTGAGCAGGGAGTTGGACTCAATGGCCTTGTAGGACTCTTCTAACTTCATGATTCTATGATTCTGTGATCCAAAGGTTCTTGGAGGAGAGCTTCCAGAATTATTAGTTCAAGAGATGGGCACTTGGTACTTCATACAATACATGAAGTGCTCCTGCCTGAGTGTTTCTAAGCCCCCTTCTCCTTTCCCCCTGTGTCCTTCTTGGACAGAAATTCACCATCAGCTGGGTGCGGAAACTCTCCTTCCTATCTCCCCACCTGAGTGGCCAGCTGGCTGCTTGGGTAGGTGGGAAAGAGACAATTAGTTTCCAGTATTAATGGGTGCACTACCAAACAAGGAGCCCAATGGCACATGAGGTGGAGTAAGTGGACCAGGCAACTGTGTGTGTGTGTGCTTTATTTGTTTGTTTGTTTGTTAAATTTTTATACCACCCATCTAGCAAATTGCTACTCTGGGTGGTGTATAGAAAGTAAAGCAAAAGTCCCCATCTCCATGGAGTTTTCTTGGCAGGAATACTGGAGTGGTTTGCCAGTTCCTGCTGCAGGCGCCTACAGCACCTGCTATCCCCTGGTGGTCGCCCATCCAAGTACTAACCAGGGCTGACCCTGCTTAGCTTTCGAAATCAGGAGAGATCGGATGTGCTTAGGGCATCTAGGCAGCTACACTGTGATAACTCTCTCACTCAACTGCCTGATGATTCTCAACCATTCTTCCCTATTTTCTCAAGGAAATTCACATCACTCTTTCCAGGCTTCCCTGGAATCCTGACTTCTCACATGGATACAAAGCCCACATTACATCGTGAATGTGAACTGAAATCAGAATCTTCTCCCAATTCTGCCTGGAAGAGATTTCCATCAGCCAAAGGCTAGAGAGAAGGTATTCAATCACTCACCTCCCAGCTTCAAATGTGAACCAAGTAGAATCCCGCCCATATCTCCGGAGGGCACTTAAAGGCCAAGAGACGAGTTTGACTCTGGGATTCTGGATGTCCCAAAGACAGATATTTTCAAACGTTATCTGCAAGGTACATTCCCCGTGCACATCTAAATTAGGAGATGGCATCAAATACACATTGAATCTCTCTGGGAGAAAAACAAAAGATTTAGACTAAAATCTTTGCAGAATTAAAAGACTGCAGACATTATACATTCATAGCAAAATATCTGTATATTCAGCAGGATTTTTCCAGTGTCTAGAGCACTTAACAATTCTGGATCATAACATTTTTGTAAAAGAAGAGAACTGTTCGAGAAAACAAAATAACATTTTGGATTACAGTGGTAGCTCTACTTAAGAGCAGCTCAATTTAAGAGAAGAAAACAGTTGGTGTTTAACTGCTACCTACAATTTTAGATGTGGTCTGCTCTACATACATTTTTCCCCAAATTTTTGAGTTTTTTTTTTATTTTATTTTTTAGATACGGCTCCTCTACTTAAGAATTGTTCCGCTTACGAGCATGCATTTGGAATGGATTAAATTTGTAAAATAGCTGTAGCACTATATATAAAATTTCAGTTTGCAGGGGAACTTGCCATTGTGAATAGCCACAGTATTTTCTTTTTTAAAAAACAACACAAATGCGTTTAGAAAATAAGTAGTTTATGTAGACTGCCACCTGAGGTACTACTGTATTCCATACAAAAAGCTTTGGGACAAAGCTAGTTGTTTGCTTCAATGAGGTTAAGCCTATTGTCACAGTGGTTGAACTGCAACACTGCAGCGAACCTCTACTCACAACCTGGGATTCAGTTTCGTTGGAGAGGGTGAATCCACATAGTGAATTCAAGTGTATGTAATTGCAAATTCATATTTTATTCCAGGTTTTTGAAGACTCTCTGTGGGGAGATGATTCTTCCATGTTCTGGATACCCAACCCCATTGGGGAAGTCATCGGGATTTTTTTTCTGAATCTGAATTCCAAAGGACACTTGAACTTTGCAATTCTGCAAGCAACTTTAGCATTGGTGTTGCTGTTGAGGACTTGAGCGCACAAAACTGTAGCATTTTGTTGTTATAATTGCACATACCTGTTATATAACCGTGAGTAAGAAGAGACTCAATGTGTGATGCAATGTTTGCAAGGCTCATCAATAGATACCTAAGTAAACAAATAACCCCTGGCGTCTGGACCAGGACTGGTCTTTGGCCTCTTATAAACCCGGCAACAAGGTTCCCTGTGTGGCACACACCCATGTGTATGCACAGCTTCCCCCTGCACAGGGGCCTTTTCCTCTCTCATGCACCCATTGCAATAGTTTTGTTTAGACTGCAACACAAGTATCACAGGGGAGAGGACTTTTGCACATGCACTCATCTCTTTGTCTCTCTCTCTCTTGCGCAAGCATCTGAAAAGAAGCCCTGTATATGTGTGTGCCCTTGATAAGCCCCGTGCAGGGACAGTACCAGTCTCTTGATCTAAAACGGTTGGGGACCACTGCCACATAACTTAAAAGGGATAAAAAAAGTAACCCATATTTTCATTTTTCATTTTTCATTTTCTTATTTATGGGACATTTAACATATAATGCATATGAGAGGTCAAAAGTCCTCCAGAACCTAAGGTATATCGTGAAAACATGTTACAGAATGACTGAAAATTCAGTGCCCACTTCCTAGTGGCTATATTTGTTTGTTTGTTTGTTTGTTTGTTTGTTTGTTTTATTTTTATACCACCCAGTTTTAGTGTCAGCTCACATTACTAGTCTTCTGGGGTTCTCTGCCTGTGGCACAATGCAGACCAAATTAAATCTGTATGAAGATATCATGCAAAGTGGCAGAGTATTGGTACTGAGGCCCTTGAGGGTCATTCCAAGTGATCTATCCCTCAAGGTGAATTAATATTTTAGGTCAGTTCCCAACGATAATGAAAACAAAAGGGCAAGGTCGTTTATGCGAGTGTGAATTAAGTTAAGGTGCATTCAGGCAGAGTATAGGTTGGGTTACTCAATGCTCAAGAAGTGGCACTGGCAGCCTTGAAGGTCCAAGGCATTTTCTATGGCTGCCGCAGAAACATCAAATGAAAATTCATCTCCAATGTTGTGGGGCAGTTGGGGACGTGTGGAGAAGAATCCCTTTTCAGCTGCCTGTGAGGACAATTGTTGAAGAATGTAACCAAAGAGCTGAAAATACTAAATGCTTTAATTCCTGCTGTGTTATAGGTTGTTTCTGGACAAGGCGTTTATCATGGAATCAGCTGTCTTTATTCATGGAATTGTATGGGTGTCCAGATGTCATCAATCTTTCATCGCTTCTTTTCCCCTTATCATGGAATTCTCATTTGGGAAGGGAAAAACAAAGAACAATGCTTTTTCAATGTTGCACTTCATTTTGTTAAACTTCCTGGACCAGACAGGAAATTATAGATAGCCAAATACTTTATCTCTAAATCGATAACTATTAAAGATGGGCACAAATCAGAAAAAAATGGTAATTCCTTTCAGTTCAAAATGATGATTTTATTCTGATGAATCTAAGAAGTAATTCATTGGGGGAGTTATATTTAAAACCTGTATTTGATTTGTTTTTGCCTCTTTTTTTGGAGTTATCAATTCATATGAATACAAATGGATGAACTGGTGATTTTTTTATATATTTTGCAATTCATTTTTAATTTGTGCTCATCTCTAATATCTGTCATTGTAGGCACGTTTTTTTGTATGCCATCATTTCCACACCAGTTTCTTCTCCGGCAACAATCCGTGGATGGGATTTACACCAATAAACTTATCTGGGAAATAAAATTACAGCCACATCCAGAGACTCTGACTCGTAACACACTGTTGAATATTAATATATGAAAATCATAGATGTAAATATAGATTTGACTCTGGTTCTCTTGTAACACAGCTCAGATTCCATTTTTTTTTTAAATTTCTACTTTTTATTCTAACTACCCAACCTCACACATGTATACGCAATTCCAGCAGAAACCACGGACCCCAAACATGATCACAGGGCAGCATTTAACACTGTTGTCTTGGCCCACAGTCTCAGAGTATTTCTGGACTTTATGAGCCCATTGCAGAGGCACCCTGGACATTTCTATTTGTGGCTGTGTATAAAATGTCTCTACTTACCACTTTGTTCCCTCTCTACGCCGGAAGCCAATAGGTCAGGTTCTCCCAGGCTAATATCATTAATCTGAGTCCCCAGGCACTCCACTTGCAAAACTTTGCACCATTCGTCAGCTTCTAGCTCTGCATATAAATGACCAGAAATCTGCATGTTGGTGTGCTATATTTAGTCTATTTATGACTGCTGCAAGGGATATTTTAAAAAGGAGAGGGAAATGGGGAAATTTATACCCACCTGATTCACAAGCAAATGTCTTAGATGTGTCATCATTAAAATAGATCCCTACTGCATGCTTCCTTGTACCTTTCGGCAACCGCAATACGTTCTTGACATGATTAAGTTCTGTAACCTGAAGTCAAGACAATAAACATTTAGAAGCAGCATCTTACCATTTGCATTGAGATTGTCGTACAAAGAGCATTGTATAACTTGGACTTGCATAAGGTATGATTTGCTGAGCGAATCTCAAACACAACTCATGAACCGTGTACGGCAACCCAGCAGGGGGCAATATGTTGACCCGTTATGCTTCCAACCTCAGAATGACCCCAAAAAAATGGTCTGGGGAGGGCCACATTTGGTAGAGCCCATATTTTGCAGTCTTAGGACAGAAAAGGGAAAAAATGAGATGCTGTTGGATTTTGGCCGTTGTGCTGCAAGTTGTAACGAGAGTAGGCCCACTGAATTGGACGAGGGAACTCCGTAAGTTCCATTGATTCAATAGGCCTATTCTAGTTGCTGTTTGCTACTGGATTTCAGCCATTAAGCAAATGTGGGCTATGCAGGAAGAGGGATAGGGCAGACAAGATGGATTAAATTATATAATGGGTATTCAGGCATAACTGATTCCGAATAATGAAAATTCAGTATTAGGCTACCACACATTCAACCGTTTTACTATTTCTATGTGGATATGCAAGAAAAACAACACACCTGAGTAGCAGGTTAACAAAACAATCTTATGAAATCCGCTATGCAGAAGAGGACCTTCTCTTTTGCTGCTCCTAGACTTTGGAACTCCTTTCCACAAGAGGCCAGGTTAGCCCCATCTTTGCTGTCATTTCGCAAGCAAGTGAAGACCTTTCATGCATGTTTGTCCTTAATTACTGGCGGTGTAATTACTGGTCGTGAGCAAGAAGAGACTAATTAAGACTCTTCTTACTCATGGTTATATAACAGGTAACATGAGCAATTATAACAACAACAAAATGCTCCAGTTTTGTGCACTCAAGTCCTCAACAGCAACACCAACGCAAAAGTTGCTGGCAGAATTGCGTGGGGTTCTTAGATTCTTGTGCTTTACTGCACTGAATCTGTCTTGATGCCACTTCTCTTTACCGCCCTTTTCCATGGTATTTGTCTTATCTTTTTTAAATATTTGTATACATTGCATTTGAATGTTGTAAGCCACTTGGGGTCCTTCTTAAGGAGAAAGGTGGGGTTTTACATGTTTTAAATAAATAATAAATAAAAACATGGCCAAAGAAGCGATTTAGTTTTCTCATATGTCAGAAGGCACTGATCCTTTGAGCCTCACCCACATTTTATAAATATCGCAAACACATACCTCACTCCAGACTCACATTACATCACTCACAATAGTGAGCGCAACCTGGAGCTCAAAGTGGACAGAAATTGCAAAAGGAGCAGAGACTGAACCTGAGGCAAGTGCTTGGCTCTGTTGCTTAAAGTCTTTTCAAACATCGCACACTGCTTTTCCTGACCACCCCTGGGTGTGGGGGAATGGCGTGTGATGTGGGCTCCAGCTGATTGGCGCTGGGGTGGGGGAGAAAAACCTTTTGTTTCCCCATCCTAGCGCCAATCAGCTGGAGCCTGGGGCTTGGGAAAGGGGGGAGGTTTAAAAAGCCCCGACTTTTAAAACATTTCCCCCCCTCCCTCAAGCCCTTTTGGGGTACTGTGGTCCCATGATATAGCCGGACCGCAGTATATGAACGCGAAAGGGCAGGGGACTACTGTATGTTATCAATTGTTAGTTTTAATGTTGCCTTCTAATGCTGTAAGATACCCCTCAGTTCCCTGTTTCTCAAACTGAATATGTCTTAATTGTAATGGTCTGAGAAAGGTGGGGTAAAAATACTCAAAAATAAATAAATAAAGTGATGCCAAGTCATGACAGCTTCTAGCCATTAAATAGAACATCTATGGTTTGCCTCAGGCAGCAACATCACTTGCACCATGTGAACTGTGGTACAATCCTTTACATTCTTAAAGATGGGATAAAGAGATAGATGATTTAGAATGTACCCATAGATAGAATATTTAAAATTTGCTTTCTTGCTTATTTTCTTGCACCTGGGCATATTCTATGCATAGTCAGCATTGGAATTCCTGCCCTTTAATAGTATTTGATGTTTTTGAAAAATATTAACTCTGAATTCTGTTTTTGAACACATTGTCAGGTTTTTATTTTGTTTTGATTTCCAATAAAGAAAACTGTATGTGACTGGAATTATTGATTGCCCGTTGTGGCTTTATGTTGTTTAGTAGGGAAAGAAGTAATAAAAGAGTGAGCGTTATTCAATCTATTCACATTATCAATTCATTTTTAAAGGTCAGATATGAAAGAGCAGCCTCTTTCCCAAATTCCAAAAGGCAGAGCAATGTATTCCAACATGCATTTTGCAAGGTTCGGTTCACATTTGAAGCGTCAAAGTTCATCTACCTCTAGAGCAAATTTTGTTTTCTTTGGCTTGTTTTCATTTCTCATTTATGCCCTTCGCACAATTGATAAAACAGGCAATAAAGACTGTTTATCTCCTTCTGGCCATTATCTATACCACCAAAGGTCTTGAACTGATGCTGCAAATATCAGGAAATGTCAATCTGCATAAACACAAGCACCTCTGTTCATAATAGCATCTGTGCGTGCATGTGTGATTTTATCACAGTTTGTTGTGCTAAGAGTTTAAAACCACATGTAGCCAGAGATGAGGTGATACTTGCATGCATAATTTGAATGAAAAGAAAAAGAACAAGAGATGGGAAGGGGAAGGTGGTGATCCTTGTTATGGAATCATGCCAAAGTGCCTATCCATGTTATTTTTCTATAGAAAGGTTTTTAAGAAATGTAGTAGCCTGAAGCTTCACTGTGAACCCTAAAAGGAGTGTCAGTGGCATGACCTCTCAATTGTGTCATCAGCAGCACTAAGTTTTTGGTTACCAAAAAAAGGGGGCTTTCTTACTGTGTTTGACAAGATTCAGGACTAGCATATGATTCCCCCACATTAAAACCACTGTTTTGCTTTTGTATTTCCCTCTGGGCCTGAACATCACACCCCAATTACCTATGTCAAGGAAACACCACCCATATACAACACCTGTATTTAAAAGAATGTAGTACAACTAAATCATATGGAGAAAAGCCCAATCAAATTGTTTCATCATGAAACAGTAGAAGTCCCCAGCTACTCCTCTAGCCCTTTTTGGAAACAAAAAGAGATGGACCAATTCAAATCAGCTTTCACATTTTATAAACTGGGCAAATCCAATGGTATTTGCCCATATTCACGTTCTAAGTTGAGAAAGGGAGAGGAGAGAACTCTGCTGATTACCATCTAGGCCAGGAGATGCTTCCACCGGGGGTGCAAATGCATTTCCCACTTCAGATTAGACATCAATTCAGCACTTCAGCTGGGAACATTACTTTGTATTGAATGATGTGGACCCTGCCTGATACCAGGTGGATCCTGAACCTAAAACACAATTCAGAAATTGCAAACTCCAAGGTTCCAACTCAATAGAGCAGGCAGCTTCACGGGGTTTTGTGTCATTACCTCCCACATGCTAGTGCTCAGGAGGAGTCTTCCCCTACACCAGGGGTGCCCAAACGTTTTGTAAGGAGGGCCAGATTTGGTGGCTGAGAATGTGTCAGGGGCCGGTTGCTCCCTGACCCTGCCAAACCAACTGCAAGCCCCACCCACTGACCAATAAGCCTCACCCACTGACCCCTTGCCACCACACCCGCAGGAAGGAAGGCGGGAACCAAGGGAGGGAGATGGAAACCAAGAGAGGAAGGAAGGAAAGTGGGGAACAAGGAAGGGAAGGAGGGAGGGAGGTGGGGACCATGGGAGGGAGGAAAGGAGGGAGGAAGGTGGGGGACAAAGGGAGGGAGGAAAGAAGGAAGGTGGGGACCAAAGGAAGCATAGGGAGCTGTGGCCACAGGTCGCCCCTTGGAAGGGGTGATCTGTGCGACCTTGCACCCCCCCCCAAGCTCCCCAGTGGTGGCGACGGCTCGCCCACTAGCCCACCCCCAAAGCTCCTTGGTGGTGGCAGAGGCCCGCTGGCCTGCCCACCCCCACACATTCCCCTGCAGTGCCAGTGTCGGCAGACCGCCTGTCTGCCCAGCCGCCCAAGCTTCCCAGCGGTGTCAGTGTCGACAGAAGTTTTTTTAAAAAAAAAACATGGTGCGATAGAGGGGGAGGGAGGGGCAGGCCAGCCAGCCACGGGCAACGCAGAATGGTCTGATGGGCCGGATTTGGCCCCTGGGCTGGACTTTGGGCAGGCCTGCCCTACACTGTATGCAGGATGAGACAGGGAAGAGAAAGCTCAAGGACCTACAGAGTACTTGCCATTTGTGGGCAACGCAGTCTAGCATCAAGATAGCATCAGAGCAAGAGTGAGCCTGATATGACTAACACCTGGTAAGAATGTCCCCCTCCAATTACTGAGGCGACAAAAACCAAGAGTGAAGATGTACTCTTTCTCTGTGGACAATATCCAAGGCAGATCTGTGGTAACAAGCTTGCATTGCTTAGAGCCAGGCAGGAAGCCAAAGAAAAATAGAATCCAAGTGCAAAATGGAATAACTCACTGGGAAGCAAAAGGAAGAGGGGAGAAAAGAGGACTGCTAGTATGCCAAAACGTAAGCCAAATCAGTCAAAACCCAGACTAAACTGCAAGCACCCAATGTAGTCGAGCAGGTATAGAGGAGGGTGACCAGGATGATTGAGTATCTGGAAGAAATGTCTTACAAGGAATGGCTTAGGGAACTGGGAATGTTTAGCCTTTCAAAAAGAAGACTGAGAGGGCATATGATAGCTATGTTTAAATATTTGAAAGAAATAAAGAATGTCATATTGAAGAGGGAACAGGTTTGTTTTCAGTGGCTTCAGATACTAGGACTCAGGGCAATTATTTCAAATTACAGGAAAAGAGATTCCATTTGAACATCAGGAAGAACTTCATGACAGTTAGAGCTGTTCGGCAGTGGAATATGCTCCCACAAAGGGTGGTGGCGTCTCTTTCTTTGGAGGTTTTTAAGCAGAGGCTGGATGGCCACCTGTCGGAAATACTGTGATGGGGGTTCCTGCATGGCAGGGGGTTGGACTGGATGGCCCTTGAGGTCTCTTCCATCCGTATGATTCTATGATTCTATGATTCTAGTCCTAAACACTCTCAGTCCTAAACTAAATAATCTCTAAACCAGGGAATGTAGAACCTGCCCTTACTTAGCCAACATCAAACCAAAATGAATGGAAAATGCAAGTGACTTCACACAGGGACTGTCCCCACTGTCTCGGTGATTAGAGCACCCTGGAGGAGCTTTACCATTTGCAGAACCAAAGCTATCAGTCAGAAAACCATGGCTTTCCCCACCAATTCACTGCATCATGCCACGTGGGCATCTTTATCATATGATATTGCGGAGACTTTCTGTATGGTCCTTTCATTTTTTTGCTTTCTCTTCTGCACATTGTCTGCCATTAGAGACTTGTGGGGGTTTTCCCCCTGCAGGCAAACAGGCCTGCTTCAAGCCACTATGGACCAAAACACCCCAGACTGATCCAAATAGCCTCAATTTATCTCTGAATTAGGGATTCAGACAAAATGGATGCACAGCCCTAGACTCTGGGATTCATACCCAGAGAGCTGGTGAAAAAGCAGCCCTGACAATTGCTTTGTGTTTGGGTGAGAAGCAATTTATTTTTTTTTCTTTAAAGAAAAAAAGGAGTCTAGTTCTGGGATTTCCCCTGCTTGGTATCTCTTTGCATATCACAGAGAGCCTAAGAGGATAGCCTGTAGACCAGCGGTCCTCAACGTATAGCCCACGGGTCATTCACTGCAGAGCAGAGATCACCATGCTCCTTCCCATCCTCTAACCCCTTCGCTCCAGCGAGGCAAGGAGAGAGGGGAAGTTCCGATGGCTTTTGCCAGGCGCATACACGTGGCGTACTCCTCCTTCTCCTCTGGGTGGCCACAGGCGGGCCCCTGGCACAGTTGCTAGACGATGGTGCCGAAGCGGCCTTTCCAAAGAGTGGTGGCAGTGGCCTGGAGTCCAGACCGGCCCAACCTCCTGCCCCCTCATGCTGTGAGTGCTGCTAGATGGGAGCAGCCGCGACACCCTCCCCACGAAGAGATGCTCCCGCCACTGCCCCCCCCCCAGACTGGAGGAGGAGGAGGAGGAGACCCAGTGAGGAACAGGCCTTCCAGGCCCCAGGCTCCCTTTGGGGAGCAACCCCTCATGGACCAGCTTTGGGAGAGCCTCCAACTGCAGGGACAGTGTACCTTTCCCTTGGCCTGGTCTGGCCCGGATGGATGGATGGGGTGGGGGGGGGAGGGGAGGGGAGGGGAGGGGAGCCCTTGCTTAGCCTACCGGGCTGCTGTGAAACACCACAAAGGCCCCTGGGCCTCGGGGGGGGACGAAAGGAAAGGGTGTGTATGTGTGTCTTCATTTTAAATATTGCATTCTTTTTCCTGTTTTTTTGCACTACAAAAATGTGCAATGCGCATAGGAAATGGTTCATATTTTTTTCAAACTATAGTCTGGCCCCAACAATGTCTGAGGCACAATGAACTGGCCCCCTGTTTAAAATGTTTGAGGACCCCTGCTGTAGACTGACATTGGTGTAAACAACATTGGGATTCCTTCTGTGAAGATTCTCAGTCATCCAGGTTCGTTTAACTGGGAGTTGAGTCATGGCTACTGGACTTCTTTTTTGAGAGATAGAAACGTTTCGCTGTTCATCTGTATTCAGACCGATGAAGCTGTTTGGATGAACAGCGAAACGTTTCTATCTCTCAAAAAAGAAGTCCAGTAGCCATGACTCAACTCCCAGTTAACATTGGGATTGAATGTCAGGTCCTGAGCACAGTTGAAGCTGCCGTACAGCCATTTAACTACTGTGCCATGAGTATCTTCTCTTCTCTGCTTTTGTTCACAACACCTTTTGGCAGATGATTTGTATCAATTATCTGAAGTAACTAATTTTGCTACAGAAATCTGGTAGAACCTTAACAAGCTTCTTTTGCAACAACTGCTGCGTACAGGAAGTGACTGCAGAATAAGGATTATTGGATTGCAAAAACCCTTGGATTTCAAATAGCTGCTTTTTTGAGCATGCTAAAATCCACACTCTTGATCATGTATGTGAAAATGTTTTGTTTTGTTTTTAAAGGAGAGAACAAGTAAATATTTAAGAGTTTGGATCTTATATGCAAGCCCTAATTTACATATCTTTCAGAGCAATGGATATACCATGCTACTTTCAATGACCATGAAGAGTGGGAGAGTGAAAAAGACGTAAGATTTACATCAGTAATTTGGCAGCTTGATGTCATTACAGATGACACACCGTATCCACAGAACCAAAATTATACTGCTCTATATAAACTTCCCAGGCAATCCCTATAGGTGATCAAATAAAGAAAAGATTTTCAATCTCTTTCCATGCCTTTTGAAAATAGCCTCATATATATTTCCAAATAAACTATTTCCAATCACGACAAGTACAATAAATAGTTCACAGGATTTTATAATCAATCCGCTCCAAATTATGCATTAGAAAGATGTAGATGGAAGCAAATAGATAAAGAGGATTCACATTCACTATCCTGGTGAGGACTCAAACATTTCTCAAACTCAAATAGGAAAGAATAAGGTATCAAAAGCTTATCTTCATGCTCTTAAGCTCTTAAGAAGTTTTGCTGACCAAATTCCCACATCATCAATATAGTAAGCTGTTACTTCCAGAAATTAAAAATTAAAAACTGGCCCAGTGAATTCAATATACCAATCAAAAGTGATTGTAAACAACAAGACCTGGTAAGTTTATTGACTGGGGATAAGTCCGGCAATGCTGTTTATGTAAACATGCAATAAAGTTTGGATGGGCAAAGGGCTACTTGCAGATCCTCAGAATGAACAGAGAACCCATATTAGCCACATTAGGTTTTTAGGGAGGTTCCTATCCACTGTACTAACAAAGAAATTATATTGGTTCCATTGATGCAGCACCTAACAGACTTGAGTATTCTCAGAGCAGGGCATACAGTTCTTGCATTTATATGTCAGTTGCTATCATCTCCATAGCTCAGATATTTAACAAACTGACTGACAATATCAGGCATCATGAGTTGTCCCTTCCTGTATCACACAGCGGTAGCCACGACCCCCTTATAATAACCTTTGTGTTAGAATTAACCGGACAAAGCATCAAAATAACTGTGCACCTTACAAAGGTTTGCATAGAACAATATGCCCATTTCAAATGTGCCTGTTATCCAAGTGCAGGACAAATGCATAAAGCACCATTCAAACCCATATCAGTCTATGTGCAAATGCATTCATGCGCAGAACAACAAAATTATGCAAGAATGAAAGGGGAATGACAACAGTGAAACTTTATGATTAAGAAATGAAGTCTCTAGGTGCAGACTTTAAAAATGTGCCTATTCCCAACCCAATTCAAAGCATAGTTAAGAAAGAATAAGAAGAATCCCACTGAATCAGACCAAAAGCCAACACATCAAAGCACTATGAGTGGCCAGCTGCCGAGGGAGGTGGAGAAGGTCTGGTCGGGCTCCTGACCAAATTGGAGCATCCCTGTAGAAGAACCCTGGTGGTGAAAGGACCCCAGGAAGTGACTCAGATGGCTTGGGGGTTAGGCATGTGTCACACCTATGGTGCAGCGCTTTTTGCTTAGTATGAATCACAAATCATCCATATCCACACAGTGGCTTCCTTGCTGTCTAACAGCAGAGCAGAGGAATACTAAACATTCACTCTCAATCCCCGGGCACTCCTTCAAATTTAACTTGCCAGCTTCTAACAGGAATGGATGCTTCACCTGTGACCTCCTTGCAGCATGCAACAAGTCACCCTAGACAATTTCTATCTCCTGATCCTTGTTTCCCCTGTCTACCAATAAACATGAGTGATAAATACAATAGCAGAATTCCTATAAACAATTTCCTTCTATCAATGCCCTTCTCAGAAACAGTGGCTGTTTGTTTCTGTCTTGTTGGGACTCGGGTTCTTGGAGGTCAGTTGCTGTTGGGACTTGAAAGATCTTCTGACCTGTGAGAACTCTGGCCCAGGGGAAATCTTCTAGCAACATGTGAGGGCAATTGCATCCTCCATCTCTTGTTTCCTAGCAACAGGTATATATGGAGACATCCTGGCTGGCCTTGTAGGTTCCATATTAGTCAAGAAGATTATATGGAACCTACAAGGCCAGTCAGGATGTCTCCATATATACCTGTTGCTAGGAAACAAGAGATGGAGGATGCAATTGCCCTCACGTGTTGCTAGAAGATTTCCCTTGGGCCAGAGTTCTCACAGGTCAGAAGATCTTTCAAGTCCCAACAGCAACTGACCTCCAAGAACCCGAGTCTGATGGATCTAACCTCCATGAATTTGGAAGCTATCTGAGTTAGCACCCCTAGTTACAATGTACAGAGTAAATTCCATAGTTTCAGTTCATGCTATGTTAAAAAAGTACTTCCTTGTATATATCTTGAATAAAATTTGTAATGAATTCCTTTTAAAAAATTACACGAGAATTGTAACTTTTAATTACAACAGATAGTCTGCAAATGTTGAATTCCAATACATCTGTATTGGACCTTCATTATGCTTCTTTCAATGGTGTTTTGTGACAAATATCGTTAGCTGGATTTTTGCCAAAGGTAAAGGAACTGTGGCAGTCATTTACATGGGATTATACTGTAATTGTTTGTTAGAAAATTTGGAAGGAAACTGTGCATCATCCTTACCTTATGATAACATCGGAAGTAAGCCGCACGCTCATCTGAAAATTTCTCCATTCTTTTCGGCCCTTTGCTTGATGCTTTCTTGAAGACCAACCAACATCTCTGATAAATCTAAAAACAAACGAACACTTTTTAAAGAACATTTCTGCACCACATATTTATTTTAAGCATTGTGTGGGGGGGGATGCTTAAACACATGCACAAACATGCACACATACACAGAGAGATAGGTTCAAACAAATTAAATTCATCCTTATGGAATCAATGGGATTTCTGATAAATCATGTCTCAGTGATGCCACTCATTTCAGTGGGACCTAGCTTCTGTTAATTGGAAATGAAGCTCAACCCATTGATCATAAAATATATCTTGAGAAGCCAACGAAAAGCTCAATAATATTGCAGAATGGTTTTAAGATTTTGACAGACCCCCCTCATCTAACAGTGACTCACTCAGAGTGCAAAGTAGAGATGGGCACGACTTGAAAAAAAAAATTTTCGAGTTGTCGTTAGTCGGGCCAGTCCCATTTCGGGTCGTTTCCGGTTTTCGCAAAAATTCGCAAAAATTAGTCGTTCGTTCGTTTTTTCGTTTTTTTTGTTGTCGTTAGTACTGGTTTTGGGGGGGACTGGAGGCACCTCTGTTGGGTGGGCCTCCTCTGGCTATAAAGGGAAAGTGGGCTCCTGGAGGCACCCGTGGGTGCCTCCTGCCACTAGAAAGGGAAAGCAGACTCCAAGAGAGACCCCTCTACATGGGGGTACTCACCAGAGTACAAATGTAAAGCCATATGGATATTGCAAATAATAACCAACCATTTCCAAGGCTGCTAAATCTGCTACTTAGTGCACCTCTGGGTGCCTCTCTGACCCACTAAGAAGACAGTCTGTGACGTATGGGTACGGAATGCTTTTTTTAATTAATTATAAATACCCACTGCTACTGTGAAAAATCTGGCAGTTTATAAATTTGGACCACGATTTCAAAAACAATAAAAATGGCATGGTGTGGCAAGCCAGAAGATCCATACCCCTCTGGTAGGTGCCCTTTTTTTTTCTAAGCTATGGACATACTGGACACCGTTTTTGAGTGCCGGTGTAACGCGAAAAGTAGTGCAAAGGTAAAGCCAGTACGGAAACGATAATAAACTACCATTTCCCTGACACAAAATGAGTGAAATCCACTAGCAATTTATTCTTGTTTATTTTATTTATTTATGAGATTTCTATACTGCCCATCTAGCTACCAGGTTACTCTGGGCAGTGTACAACAAGTAAACAACAGACAAATATAAACAATTACTAATTACACTAATTGGAAACAATATGAACAAAAACAATGCAAAACAATTAATTAATAGTAGGCAGAAGCAGTATAAATAAATCAGGATGCGGATATAAATGCTAGAGTTATGAATCAGACTCAGGGGAGGCCTGTTTAAATGGCCAGGTCTTTTATGTGCATTTAACACCCAAGTGTTATTAGGTGGTAAAGAATTCCACAGGCGCAAAGGGCAGATCCATGGCTTTTGTTTTCCAGGCCTACCTTGGTGTCAGGGCCCTCAATCACCCTGCAGTGGTTCTCTGTGCAGTTCTCTGTGGTAGAAGGTGGTCTGTCAGATAACGAGGTCTTAAACTGTAAATTGCAACTTGAGTAGGCCCACTCAATCAATGGAATTTATGGAGGTGCTTCTACTTCAAGTGCTATGCCCTTGTAGAGAATGTTGGCAATCAGTAGCCTACACAAGTGATGAGGGTGCACTTTTTATGGAATTGCTGTGACTTAAACTACATCACTTACTCTCTGAACACATGGAAGACCAAAAGGGAAACAGCATACTGTATTTAGCCAAGCAAAAGGTAATAAACATTCATTTAATTTTAAAAGAAAAGGATCACTGCATTTGAAGAAAGGGGAACACACCAAGAATTGTCCTCTCATGATATGTTTTTATATATTCCAGTTGAAAATGAACCTCTCTACTTGAAATATGCAAAGTAAGTGTTATGCTTGAACTGTGGAGACGTACTACTAAAATCTATCTTCAAAATGGCTTCCATATGAGTAAAAGCAGGGACGCTGATAGGTCAAGGACAAGGATCTGAAAATAATTACAGTTCCTAGACAACAGGGACACTTTGCTGAAGCTAAAACCACCTGTAGCATGTATGTGGCACATCTGTTTTGCTTTCTGTTACTTGTGTGTGTGTGTTGCTAGCACATGCATGATGTATTGCTACTTTGCTTCCTATGTTTGAGAAGATTTTTGTCTGTATGCAGTATTTATGTTCATTTTCATGTGCAAAACCATAATTTCTCCAAACGTGCAAGTTTATGCAAGCCCCTTTCAGTAATAAAATGCAATTCTGCCTAGTGTACCTATTTTTATATATAATCTTCCCTAACGTTGAACATATTTTTGAATCCAAAAATGCCATTACACAATTCAAAGAAACAGGAGAATTGGTAGATAAATGGATTCTGGTTTTCAAATTAGTTTGGGAAGTGCAAATTAGGTCAGTTTGCATTAAAATGCAAACCAAACAAATGGGTGTCCCTAAGGAAATGGCTCAGAATTGTATATATTTTCCCATGAGGACAAAACTAGGTAAACAAAATGATGGCATAATATAAAAAAATTATTACAAAATTGCTATGTGAACATTACCCTTTCTAGAATCATTTGAGAAGCAGCAAATGGTAAATATGCTGGTGCAAATTATTGTAAAGCCCCAAGAGACCAATATTATCCAAGGAACTAGCTTTGTTGGTGTTGTTGAAAAGCTGAACAAACACAATGACTATTTAATTAAAGCTGGCACTGCATTTTTCTCATTATGTTCTCTTGAGCTCTGTGTGCTGGACAGTTAAAAGGATGTTTTGTAGCTGGGAGAAGACTGCAAAAAGTACTATGTCAAAAAGATACAACAGTGAGATGTACTGGAATTAAAAGGCTTTGAAAGCCTATTCAATACCTTGTTAGAGGAGGTGCTGATCCTATATCTAGAAGCAGTGCTCCCACAGGTAGTGAAAAACATTGGATTGTAAAAACTTATAAACACAGAAATCTGTTAAAATCAACCAATGGATGGAATATAAGTACAGTGGTGCCTCGGATAATGACGTTAATTCATTCTCCGAGGTTAGTTGTTATCCGAAACACGTCGTTATCCGAAATGAAGTTTCCCATAGGAATGAATGGGAAACCGTTTAATCCATTCTGGAGCCTAGGAAAAAGGCACAGACACCTGGTTTTATGCTCAAAACTCTTTAAAAAGTGCACTTTAAAGGTACAGATGCAATGCCACCTGGGATAACTTTTTTACTGATGCATGCTGGAAATTCATTATCTGAGGCAGTCCATAGGGAAAATTCGTTATCCGAGGCAGCCCATAGGAAGATTCGTTATCCAAGGCAGCCCATAGAGAAAATTCATTCTCCAAGGCAGACCTATACCTAGGAATTGCGATTTGTTATCTGAGGCAGCGCATAGGGAAAATTCTTTATCAGAGGCAGCCGTATACCCGGAAATTTGCAGTTGTTATCCGAATTATTTGTTATCTGGGGCAGTTGTTATCCGAGGTACCACTGTACTAGTTTCTTTTCTAGCTCTAATTGCTAGGCATGCCGAACAAAAGAGATTCTGCTTCTGGGGCAAAAATGATGTTTCAGAAAATCTGCATTTCCTAGAAAATTAATTTTTAATCACTAGCCTTAGGAGAGCTATTGCTATAGTTGTACTATGTTCAAGCAGATTCATCATTTTCAGTCATTTTGTTACACTTCTATTTTGCAAGTCTAGATCCAAACCAAAAGGCCCTTGCAGGAAAGAACTATCATAATAAAATGGAATATGCCAAAGTGTGCACATAGGGAGGTGCAGCCCATGGTAAAAACTTATTCCAAGTGTTTTACGGTGGGGCACCCTGCTTCTCAGACCATGGGCCACTTATGGGTATAAAACACAATCAAAGAGGACCCAGGAAGCTGCTGCATACCCTCAAGAGGTGCTGGTGGGAAATATAAGTAATATGAGCTACATTATTCAGCTGAATATCAAGAAAACTTCCTAACTGTTAGAGCAGTACAGCAATGGAACCAATTACTTCAAGAGGTGGTGAGTGCTCCAACACTGGAGGCATTCAGGAGAAATCTGTACAACCACCTAGCAGGTATCCTTTGACTTGTATTCCTTCTTGGAGCAGTAGGTTGAACTTGATGGCCTTGTAGGACCCTTCCAACTTCACTATTCTATGGTTCCATGATTACACTGTGAGCCACACCACTCACTCTTCAGGGGTGTGATTTCCCCCTTCCTTCCACTCCTTGCTCTTCTAACATCTGTCACAGGGAAGAGTTATGTGAAACTCAAATCTAGCTCACATTCTGTATGTATGCTTTTAGCTGGTTCTTATAAGGTTAAGTGTGGATCAATAGAAAGTGTTGGACTGGTATTAAGGAGACCTGGGTTCAAATCCCGGCTTGGCCATGGAAAGTCACTGCACAGTGGCACTGATACCTTAGAAACAATACCACGGATGCAATATGTTAACATCAATACAGTGGCACATAAAACACATATGATGCAATTAGGGAATCCTGTGACTCTAAAGCAGGGTGCCCAAACTTTTTGTAAGGAGGGCCAGATTTGGTGGCTGAGAATGTGTCAGGGGCCGGTTGCTCCCCGACCCTGCCACCCCACTGCAAGCACCACCCACTGATCCATAAGCCCCACCCACTGACCCCTTGCAACCCCACCCGCAGGAAGGAAGGCAAGGACCAAGGGAGGGAGGGAGGTGGAAACCAAGAGAGGAAGGAAGGAAGGTGGGGTACAAGGGAGGGAGGGCGGGAGGGAGGTGGGGACCAAGGGAGGGAGGGAGGGCGGTGGAAACCAAGAGAGGAAGGAAGGAAGGTGGGGAACAAGGAAGGGAGGGAGGGAGGTGGGGACCAAAGGAAGCACAGGGAGCCATGGCCACAGGTCGGCCCTTGGAAGAGGTGATCTGTGCAACCTTGCACCCCCCCAAGCTCCCCAGCGGTGGCAACAGCTCGCCCGCCAGCCCACCCCAAAGCTCCTTGGCGATGGCAGAGGCCCGCTGGCCTGCCCACCCCCACACATTCCCCTGCAGGTGCCGGTGGCGGCAGACCACCCATCTGCCCAGCCGCCCAAACTTCCCAGCGGTGTCAGTGTTGGCAGAAGATTTTCTTTAAAAAAAAAAACATGGGGTGAAGGAGGGGGAGGGGAGGGAGGAGCGGGCCAGCCAGCCGCGGGCCACTCAGAATGGCCTGGCAGGCCAGATTTGGCCCCTGGGCCGGACTTTGGGCAGGCCTGCTCTAAAGCTAGCTTTTTGAGAGTTCAAGTCTAATATAGGGTAGGGGGATTAGAAAGCATCTCCACAGAACAGATGCATGATACTTCAACTCCCCTGTAAACTGTGGGATGACAATCACTGAAATAAACCTATATAGCTGTCAGTTTTGCCAAGGCCGTCTTAACCCCCCCCCCCGCAAATATTACATATTTCACAAACAAGGCCCCCAATCTTCTCTTACATTGGTTTGCTTTCCCAGTTCCCACCGTACTCCACCCCATTCCAACTGGATTGAGTTTCCTTTTTTGAAATCACTGCAAGTATGCATAATCCCAAGAGAGGAAGGGCAGTGTTTCTCTATATAATAATGCAATCGGATTAAGAAAGAAAATCCTGCTTCGAAAAAGCGCAAAGGTTCACCAGCAACTGCTGCCGTCTCCAGGAGACATTGTCCTTAGCAGCTAGGCAAATTAAAATTACTCTCTGGATTTCAGGGATCCAGCTGGTGGATAAACAGTTTGTTTCTTATTAAAATAACCCTAGGATTATTTGCAAAGGTTAAGCATCACAGTTTGAATCTGCAATGCTAACGGCCAGAAAGTAAACATGCCTATTTATCAACTGTAATAACAAGACTGCTGAGAGGAGGTTTGCCTTCATTCAAAGTGCAATTAATTTTGTTCGCCTTTTCTGAAAATCTACAATTCATAATTCAAGAGTATGTTATTTTGTTCCTGAAAGGTTTCATAGCATACCAATGTTCACACTAACCAGTGAAGTTCATTTGCACAGCATTAATTGAATGATGTGGCATTTATTATTCTTTGAAAGGGATTTCCTAAAATTCATTTATTCTAAAAAATTCCACTACACATTCCCCACAAAAAAGGAATTGATAAACAGCAAAATAATTTAATAATTATTTATTATAATCATTGAATACAGTAATTCCCCATTCACTTCAGTGGGATTGTGCAAGGCAGAGACAACTCAGCATGCTCGCTACTTCAGCATAGCTATATCTTCTTTATCCACTTCTGCTGTTCAGCAAAATGTCCCAAAGTCATGAAAGGAGTGAAGCAGTGAGGGTGGATCTGTCTTTAAGCAGAGTGAGGGAGAATAAAACTGTGTATACCCAATATCCCCTAGGCCAGGCCTGCACAATGTGTCGACCGTGGGCAACTCATAGTCTACGGGGTGCTAAGAAGTTGCCCGCCAGGTCCCCATCTGCCTCTCAACCTGGGGGTGCTCCTCCTCCGCCAGCACCATGGAACCTGGTGGGGGTGAGCAGGTGCTCCTCCTCCTCCTCTGCTGTCACCCTCACCATGGAACTTGGTGGGTGGGTAGGGGGTGAGCAGACGCTCCTCTCCCTCCTCCGCCACCACTACCACCAGTGCCGGAGAGCTTGGTGGCTCCTGAGGGGATGAGTGGGTGTTCCTCTGCCAGCGCTGCAGAGCTTAGTGGGTGGGGGTGAGCAGGCGCTCCTCCTCCGCCACCACTGCCGCCAATGCCGTGGAGCTTGGTGGGTGGGTAGGTGGGTGGGGCAAGTGGGCACGTTGCCACCACAGAGCTTGGGGGGCAAGTGGACTCTCCTCCTCCTCCGCTGCTACCAGCACCGCCAGCACTGTGGAGATTGGGGGGCGGGCGGGTGGAGCAGTTGCAAGGACTGTGTGGGGGAAAGGACCCTGTGGGGATGTTCCTTGGGCAAAAGGAGCCCCCGGGCTGTTCAACGTTGGACATCCCTGCCCTAGGCTAGCCACCTGCCCACAGGTACAGCAGGAGCCACTGTGAAGATGTGATTTATCCAATTTATCCAATTTATATAATATTAAATATCAATATCCTGTATTCCGTATAATCATTCTGTATCATCAAAAATTACCCCATTTAAATGCATTAACACAGAACAGGAATAAGATGGGCCAGAGTGACCTTTCAGTTGCCTTTTAGGTAAGAAGCCACATTGATCTTCATATATAACATATTTAAGGGCCACTTTCAATCTTTGTGCCAAAATATTTGCAAATATTTTATAGTCGTTATTTAACTGGGAGATTGGCTGAAAGTTTTCAATTAAATTAAGATTCTTATTCTCTTTTGGAATTATCGTTATATTTGCCTCCTTCCAGGATTCTGGCATTTCCCCTTCTTTTAAGATTGAATTCATTATTGTTTGCAGTGGTATTAACAATTCCTTTTCAAACAACTTATAAAAAGTAACGGGCAAACCATCTGGGCCAGGAGCTTTACCCATTTTGGCCACCTTAATTGCTTCTCCAACTTCTCTTACTGTAATTGGTTCATTCAATATGGACCTTTGCTCATCAGTAAGCCTGGGTAACTCTTGTCTCCTAATATACTTGTTTATCACCCCTGAGGGGGTATCCCACTTCTTATAAAGATGAGAGTAGTAGCTGTGTATTACATTTTGAACCCCACTTTTTTCAGTGATCATTTGTTCTTGAACCAGTAGTTTGGGGATCCATCTCCTTTTCCCTCTTTTCTCAGTTTGTGAGCTAGCCATCTACCCAGTTTATTTGCCTGTTCAAAGTATCTCTGTTTCACATAATTTAGCTTCTTAACCATTTATGAAACAGTCAGCATTGAAAGCTGTTGGTGTAGTGTTTTTAATTCATATAATATTTTTATCAGCCCTGAGTTCTTTAGTTCCTCCTCTTTACTTCTGATTTTATACTCTAACTGGTACCACATGCTTTTTCTTATCTCTTTTTTTTTTTAAAACAGATTGACCACACCCCTCTGGTGAATCAGATCAGCTTGCATGGCACCATTTTAAGCAGAAGTCCATCAAAACCAATTCTGGTTCTTGCTTTGCAACCAACTTCAACGTTATGCTTGAGTTTGCCTATTTCATTTTAATATTTTATGTAAGAACCTACTCTTGACACCACTGGCTGATTACCCATGTTCACGTCTGGCCTCTGAAAAGATATTTTTCTAGAGTACAGATCCCAAGATCTTTCATTAAGTAATATTCAGCTGCCACACTGTTCATATTCTGTGCATGGGAGGGCATGAATTTAAAAACAAACTGCAGAATTCATTTAAAAATTGCTAATTTGTTGATTCATATGAATCGATAACCCCAACAAATATGAATCGATGAATTTTTTATACAATTTGTGATTCACTAATGTGTTGGAATCGTGAACATTTCTGGGAAGCGTCCCCTGACTCTCCTCTACAAACCCTCCCACTTTGTGCAAGATGGGTTTCCCAAAGCCAATTGCTAAGGGCACTTCCCAGGGGGACAAAATATGCTCCAGCACTTTATCAGTTAGCCACAATTAGCTGCCACAGGTTACAGTACACTTACATGAAAATCAACAGGATACTGGCCAACAGCAGTCATTTTATTAGCCCAGAAATTGGAAGGCCATAGCTAAGGACCCATACCTAATGGGCTGTTGGGAAGGATTAAATAGGTGGGACTTTCACACATGGTGGCCACTGTAAATCTTATGAGTCTATTCATCCAACTAATGAGCCTATTCAGGCCATTATCCACCTAATGAACCTATTCAGACCAGGGTGACATGAAACCAAAGTGAACTATAAACTGGAGGCCTCGCACCAACTTTCCTTCGACTGACGAAGCTACTCAGATGAGTAGCGAAACATTTCGATCTCACAAGAAAAGAAGCCAAGTTGCCATGACTCATCTTCTGGAGTGTCCTTGGTTGTCGATGATACTTTGTAAAAAATATACAGTAGGACCCCGGTATCCACTGGGGATTGGTTCCAGGCCTTCCCGTGGATAATGAAAACCATGGATAAGAGAGAACATCAAAAAGCCCCAAAACTTCTATTTTGTGATAGTAGCTTGCTTTATGGCTGCTGTTTTGTGATAGTAGCTTGCTTTACAGCTGCTGTTTGTGACAGTAGCTTGCTTTACAGCTGCTGAATTATTCATTTTATTCTTCCCCTGCCAACCGTGGATAACTGAATCAATGGATAATGAATCAGTGGATACGGGGGTCCTACTGTAGTAAGGTTTGATCATTTATTCCACTTGGGCCTGTTATGTCATTTGCAGGAACAGAAAGCCCTGTCTGGACAGTAGAAACTGGCAAGCCACTTCAATATTTCTGCCAAGAAAACTCCATGGACATGGGGTCACAAAGAGTCAGTCACAACTGTACCACCACCACCACCACCACCAACCACAACAACAACAACAACAACAACAACAACAACAACAACAACACACCAAGTATCATGTTTTCTGCCACTGTGGTCCTCTTCCATTTCCCTACCTTGGTGTGTGAAACTACCTCTAGTGAAGAAAAACAGTTTGTCTCCTGTCCTATGCACCCATTAAATACCATAGTTGCTGTCCAGTAGACAAGGGCATGGAGCGGCGAAATTCTCATTTCCGTTTTCGGTTCTCGTTATTGTTACGTAACGGGTAACGGTAACGAGAATTACTCCGCTCCAGCTCGAAACCGACCCGAAAAAGAAAAATTGGGTCTGATTTTTCGTTGTCGTTCATGGCATTGCGGCAATCGTGCGATGCCAAGCACCACAGAAAAAAAAGTTTTTAAAATAAATTTAAAAAAACCTGATTCCCAGCCAAAAAAGCAGGCGAAAATATGCCTGCCTCAGTGAGGGCACCTACCAGAGAGGGGTGGTTTTTCTGGGGGGGGGTCCCTGGCCTCCCCCCCTCTCCTGTCCTGGGCTGCTGGTACCAGGCTGGGGGGTCCATCCTCGTTGTCTCCATTTGCCATGTGATAGGGGGGGATCCAAAATGGCGACCGCAATATTTATTTTTAAATCGTGGTTCAAAACCCACCAAAGCAGCACAGAAACATTTGAAAATTAGGTATTTTAAATGCCTGATTTTTTTATAGTAGCAGCAGTGGGTTTTTCTTGCAATAAAACGTCTCCATTGATTTTATTTTATTTTATTTTATTTTTTATTTTTTTACACCTGCGCAATGATGGGCTGGCCATGGGATGGGACCATGCAAATTTTTGGACCCATTCCACCAATCGCATGGCCAGGTTTTGACTGAGACTTCTGGATGTGCCAGAGGGCATAAAAAGCCCACTAACCCTAACCCTAACCCTAACCGTAACCCTAACCCATACGCCAGTACACTGTCCTTCTTAGTGGGTCAGAGGCACCCAGAGGTGCAGCCCACTAACCCACCCTAACCTTAACCGTAACCCTAAGCCTAGCCCTTACCCTAACCCCAACCCTAACCCAGATCTGTACGCAAGTACGCTTCGCTTCTTAGTGAGTCACAGAGGCACCCAGAGAGGTGCCTCCCAGCCAGAGCCCACTACCCCTACCCCTAACCTGTACGCCAGTACGCCAGTATAATTTCCGTCTTAGTGAATCAGAGGCACCCAGAGAGGTGCCTCTGCCACTTACCCCCCAACCCTAACATAATGTAATGTATGGTACGCGACGGCTACGCGAAACGCTTCCCTTCCCTTCCCTTCTTAGTGGGTCAGACGTCAGAGGCACCCAGAGAGGTGCCTCCAAGAGCCCACTTACCCCAACCCCAACACAAATGACAAACGACAAACGGAAACGACAGATTTTTGAAAATTATCGCGACAAATGGAAATGACCCGAAACGGACCCGGCCCAACAAACGACAACTCGAAACGTCATTTTTCCTGGTCGTGCCCATCTCTACTGTCCAGAGAACATGGAGTGTGTTGGGGGTCCTTCCCCTTTGGGCAACATAAGTACAAATACCAAAGTTTCTTCAATGATCCGATTTTGATCCATAAATGCTAGCAAATACAACCTAGATTCATTGCATTATGACCTTCCTTACAGACACTGAAGCTATTATAAAATGGAGGAAAAAGTAAATTCACATTCTTGCCTATTCAATACAACTATAGCTCCTGGACTCAGACTTAATCAGGGGAAAAAACCTCTGCCCAACACAGCGAGCGAGTGAAATAAGTTCACAAATGCCTAATGGCAGTATCCTTCAGGAGCATTTAGCTCTCTGAATAATAGGCCTGAATAATAAGTCTGCATTAATTCATTGTTTCCCGGGCTGTTGTCATGTTCACAACAATTATTCAGATCAGCATCCAGTATACTAAATGGGATGTTTTTGCATTTATGTTCCATAGAGCAGGGGAATATAAAGCAACTGGAACTAGAATACATCTCAGTTGAGACCCCCACTCTTTCTGAATCGATGTTGTGAGAGAATTGACTTGAAATCCTCATCCCAGTATACCAACCTATTCAATGTTTGTCCACAGATTCTTTCTGATGTAGATGGAACATCTGAAACTCAGTCCATTCCTGAATCTTTAAGAAGGGGCTGCTATACCCAGAGGTAGAGCATAGGTTTTGTCATTGCAAATCATTCTATTAGGGATGACATTTGTTTTATTTCTGGGACTACAAAGCTCACTATGCACCAGTGCGGCTGCCCTCCCCAAGAAAGCAAGGTGAACTATAAATTGGAGTTTTCTCTGATGAAGTTCCTTGGATGAGCAGTGAAATGTTTCGACCACAAAAAAAGAAGTCCAGTTGTCATAACTACTTTCGGACCAGCAGTGTGATGTGGCTACAAAAAAAGGCAAATGCAATTTTAGGCTGCATTAATACAAGTACATTCCAAATCTACAAGATACTAGTTCCCCTCCATTTGACACTGGTTAGATCTCACATTGAGTTCTGTGCCCAGTAAAGAAGCAATTGCTAAACAAAAATATTTTTATAGATAATGGGGGGAGATTTTATTAATATTGCACTAATAAAGAGAGGTACACCTTTACACAAGTCAAAGCAATTTTGGAAAGGGACCGGGAGTTCATAAAGGGGTGGGTGGGGGGACTGATAATTTGTCTAGTGATCCGGGGGAGGGGCACATTGTGTATAATTATTTTTTTAATGTTGTGTTATGCTTTCCCCCCATTCGTATATTTTTGCATTATGTTTTATACTTTATGAAGAAAAAGAAAATGAACCCCCAGAATGGAGAATTATGGAATCTGCTGCCCAAAAATTTGAAATTTCCATCCCATCCCATCACATTCAGCCTTTACTTTCTAGTAGGAAGACCTTTGTTTGAAAACCTGGAAAGCCATTGCTAGCCCATATTTATGTATGCCTCACTGACCCAAATGAATGCAGTACAATCCAAACTGATGGTATTGACGCAAATAAATGTGGTACAACCCAAATCGATGGTATTGACTTAATGAAAACTAAGGCATTCAAATAACTCGGTTCCACAATCACAGTTGACGGGAGTCTGAATTGCAAAGTCACATCAACCGTTCCTGGCTAAAACAGCATACAGCATCAAGCATCAAGTGCTACAAAATGATCAGTGACCAGTTAAAGTCAAAGATCTACTGCACCATTGTACGAGCTGTCACGCCCTATGGTGCAAAATGCTGGCTGGTGAAATCAAATGTCACCTTGGTATCACGGAAAAAAAGATGCTGCAGTGGACCTCCAGCCTCATGCAAAAGGATCATGCATGCAATGATGACATCTGAGCAAAATACAGCATCCCACCAATTGCTGACAAAATGCATAAAGCCCGACTACATTGGTTTAGTCATGTTCTGCATGGCAATGAGGAAACTCTGGCCAAAAAGGGTCTCAATTCTGGAGGTCAGCAGATCCCAATGGAAGGTATGACCAAACAGTGCTGAATGAACGCCCTTGACAATGACATGAAGTTGTCCTGGGTTCACCAACACCTAGCCCATGACCGTGCCAAGTGGAAGGCAAAAACCAGAAAAGCAGACCCTACCACCAAGTGGGACAAATGCTAAGAAAAGAAGAATGATTCATCTCTGTTTGCATCCTAGTACCATTGACAGCTTTTCTGACTCACATCCCTATGCTGGAAAAATGATACCAGCTAGTTTGTAAATAAACTTAAAAATATGAACTAGTCTGGGTGTTAACTTGAAAATATACAGCGCACCTAATGCTGTCTTGAGTCCTTTTGATTTGTTTGTGAGGGCCCTCTCTTGAAGGAAAGAGCCTTCTCAGTATTTCATCCCTGTCTGTGAAGGCACCTTCTTGTACATATTAAATACAGCAGTGTTATTCATCCCTCAATAAATGTGGTTGGGCTCTGCTTTCTCATATAGAAAATGTTTCTTTGTATGGAGGTGTTTTTTCCTGGAGATACTACAGTGGACCTCACCTCAATTAGCTCAAGCCGTTCCTCTGGAACAGTTTTATTGCTGCCGTATCCTTTCCCCTTGAGCCCCTGTTCTACAAATATTGTCTATCTCTGCCCTCTTGCCCAATGCACATTTTTAAAAATGAACACTTTTCCAGGCTGCTGACCACTGATCTGCTTCTGGTCCTCCAAATGTGAACTCTCTGATTTCTTTCTATCTGATCCAATTATCTGCACTGTGTCTAGCTCCAAATCCGTGACTGGCATGTTTTTGGTGCTGGTTTATGGGGAAGTCATGGCTGATTTCACAGTGATGCCATGTGATAGTTCTTATCTACTGAGTGAAACTCATTCTCTAAGAGTACAACTCTTGCTTTTTTTGCCTAACTGCAGCAAAGATCCAAAAGCAATAATGGAAAACTAGAAACCCCTTTTATTCCCAGACTGTTATTTCTTAAAGCAGGGGTAAGTGACATCAGCTCTACTGTGAGCCATTTTTCAGATTTGCCAGCTGACTGCAGGCAGCATTTCCTAATCTGCATATTCAATATTTAATTATTTTTCCCTTTAAAAGTTCAATCCAGTGTTTATAGACTGAAAAGCTTGCTACAGTCTTCTTTTGCTAAAGGAGAATGAGGCATGCTGCAGGTCTTTTGAACTTGTAGAAGCTGCTTAGAGCTGAGTACTTATGCATCACTTTTTCCTAGAAAGGCATTTTGGACTACAAATCTCCCAGCCAGTGTTGTTAACAGTCTAGGATTGTGGTACTCAGAAACTACCACAGAACACTGTGTTGCCGACTCTTGTACTAAGTGTGGCAGATTCTGAATGTAGATTTCCTCTTGCTGTACAGCAAAAGTGAAGGAAGCAGAATAGCTTCAGGTTCCCCGGTTTAGTCTGACTCTTTTGTTCATCAATTGGCATTTACAGTCTCAATAGCTTCCTTTGTGACATTAATAGTAGAAAGAATAAAATATGTTTCTTTACTTACAGTTGAACAGCTCTACAGCAAACTGTCAGAACATGACTGCTTGCAGCAACAGGCCTCAACCAACAAACTGCTCGCTTCTAACAGACTCACTACCACAATGGTATTGTGTTACATTTGGGTTTATATTACAAATGGGCACCAAACAAAAAACAAAACACTGTTTAGTCGTTTCATTATGTAACAAATTGTTTTGCTAAAAAATGAAACAATAGAAACCATTTCATGATGAAACAAAACGAACCACCCTTTTTGTTGTTTGGGAAATGAAATGAGGGAGTTTTATCAAACTCTTCCCTGTAACCCCTGAAATTTAGAGAGATTTGGGCTTCAGGGGGCTGAGTTATTCAACTGCAAAGAGCCCCCCCCAGCAGTAATTGGAAAAGTGCTATGCACTCACCATGCCGGCAATAGGTCAATTTATTACTTTCCTTTGGTTACAGGAGAGAGTAAATTTTGGGGGCTTGCAGGGAAGAGCTTGAGGAAGCTCCCCTGCGATTTCCATGTGGCTAGATGCAAGGGATCACTATTAGTCAATACATATGTACTCGAAAATAGTGATCCCAAGCATCTAGTGACATGGAAAGCCGCTCAGACAAGCGCTTGCCTCGGTGGGTAAAAACAATTTTAAAGTTTGCGTTCCGGAGCCAAGTTATTCAGCTGCAAAGAGGGAGGGTAGCTCAGGCAAGATGCGGTGCACATGCCACATTTAAAATGACTTTGACCCTACCACCACACCCACTAGCACTTGCCTGAGCGGCTAAAAAGTTCCAACCTAAATATAAGTCGAGGATAACTTTTTTTCCAGCCCAAAATTAGGGCTCCCAAACTAGACTTATATTCGGGATTATGAGAATGATTTATTAAGCAACTACTTCCTACCTTTAGCATTCATGCAAGCCAACCATCATCGAGCAATAACAACCTTCATAACAACTAATTTAACCCCCCCCCCCCAAAAAAAGAAACTGGGGAAACTTATTGACTCAAGTATTAAGTCAGGAAATTTCAGCAGGGCCTGGCAGCTTTCTTTTTGCATAGCAGTGTGTACATGGAAAAAAAAGCCTTTTAGCCACTGAGGCAAGGGCGCTTAACGGTGATCTAAAAAGTGCTAATTTTAAAAAATGCGCAATTTGCTGCTTTCACTAGAGTGGAGCAAAAAAGCAGTTGCTCCCCACTTTGGTGACTTTGAGCCTGGACAGAAGACTTGCTATTACTAAGCAATATTGCTCTTCACAGCCCCGGAGTCAAATCACAGTATTTTTTTCCAAATCAAGAGGATCAACTTTCTGAAGGAACAGAAGAAGGAGTTGAAGTTGGGTTGTTTCTGCCATCCTGGCATTTAGACTTTTTTTCTCATCCACATTGGGTCAGATAAATGGCCAATAAGTAGGCAAGCCAACACAGTGCCTAAAATTAGAATTTTGGTACATAGACAACATGTTGCTACAGTGGTCCCCCGCCCTATCGCGGTTCATATACTGAGGTCCCGCTATATTGCGGGACCATATTATATGAAAAAGCCCCCCTTGGGTAAGGGGCAAAGGCTGTTTCTGGCCTCCCATACTTACCCCAGGACTGGTGCTGCCCCAAATGGGCCTGCGGGGTCCTTCCCAGGGGCCTCCAGAAGGCTTGGGAAGGCCCTCACAGTCCCATTCAGGGCAGTGCCAGGCTGGGGGTAAGTACAAGAGGCCCCAGTTAGGGCCCCCACGCCCGACCTGACCTGCATCCACATATCGCGGATTTTCAGTTATCGCGGGTCGGGTCAGGTTCCTAACCCCAGCAATAGGCGGGGGATCACTGTACCATCTAATAGCATCTAACTGTGGGTGACCTGAACATACAGCATAGCTGAAGTCCTCGTAGTAACAAGGATAGAGGGACACCCTGATCTTCTCAGCAGTACATTGCTATGTGAGAGGGATGTTGGCAGGTCTTTGGGTCTGAGTCCCATGACCTAGTCTGAATCTTTGGTGCCAAGTCCCAAGTCTGAGTCCAAGTCTTCAGTCCCAAGTCCCAAGTCCCAAATCTGGGTCACTATGAAAACAAGTTTTCCCCACCCCCAGAAAAAAAAAGAGAGAGAGAATGGTAGGTGGGTTTCAAGTTGTGGGTTGAGACCAAGTTAATTGGGGGGGGGGGGAATCCCAAGTCGAGTCCAAGTCTGGTGTGAATTATGTTAAGTCCAACATGACAGCGAGTTTTGCAACTCGAGTACCCATACCTGCTATGGGACCTATCCCTCAAAATAACAAAATTTGTGGTGAATTGGTTTTGGATGGGACAAGAAGATTTTTGCACTTTACAAACATCTTTCTCCTGAAGAAGATAATAATTCCAGCATCAGTTTGGTGATATAGATCCATATATCTGCCTGTGTTTTGGGGGTCTCTTTAGGCGCATGGCCACAAGAAACATCATAATGAGTACTTGGATTTCACTAGTATTTACTTTAGTATTACTATATCTGAAAGTACTATGGGTAAGTACTTTCAGATACATGGGAAAATACAGATCCCATCAGAAGCTATGTACTGTATGTGATGATAGATAGATAGATAGATAGATAGATAGATAGATAGATAGATAGATAGATAGATAGATAGATCCACATCCTCATTCTCCTCCAATTGATCACAAATATGGTAGACGTAGAGTGAGGGAGTGTTGGCCCAGCTGCATTGGCAGTCGGAAGTAAGGCTCTCCCTTCTCTCTCTCTGCACAGATGCAGTTTTGCATAACTTGCATACAGTTGCCGAGAAGGAGAGGAGGTTTTTCCATAAGAGCAAAAAGAGAAATGTTGTAACATCCTTTCCACATTTTGTAACTACATTAAGTTTGGTATGGTTACCAAGGCCAATGAAACTCCGCTGTCCTTCTATGGCTTAGGAACCATATGGGAATGGGCAGCCTTGAAGAATGCCTGGGAGGTTCAGCTGATGCCGCCTGGGGCAACTAAACTGGCATACAATGAAGGCCAGCACGACACTGAAGGCCAGCACAAGTTACCATTTGCACTTTGGGATCAAGGCAATGTGTTGGTTCAGTTACTTTAAAACTGCAAATGCCTTTAAGCCAGGCATGTCCAAACTTTGCCCCTCCTGATGTTTTGGACCACAACTCCCAGAATTCTAAGCTTAGATTGCCAATGACAAAGGACAGTGGGAGTTGTGGTCCAAAACATCTGGAGGGCCGAAGTTTGGCTATGCCTGCTTTAAGCCTATGTCTCATGACAAAACTCTCCAGATGTTAAGGTCAGTGGTCCCCTTGAGAGTACTATTGCCTATGGGAGACTAGTTAATACGTGACGACCATCTCATATGTTTCTCCCAAGCTGCAGAAAATATGGCCTGCTCCCACTCACATAGCTTCAAGTAAGGCTGTAGCTTATTAAACTCGTCTACCGAATATGCTTGCTAATATTCCTCTTATTATTTTGTATAATATCCTATTATTATTATTATTATTATTATTATTATTATTATTATTATTATTATTATTATTATTATTATTATTATTATTATTATTATTATTATTATTTAATATGTGGATTTTGCTTTTAGTGAAAGATGGGATAGAAATGTCAATTATTTGTTGGTCAGTTAAAATCAGTTGATTCAGTAACAGGGGCCAGGGCCCCAAAAATATCCACATTTACCTCAGTGGTTTTAAATTGATCCTAAAATGCTGGTTTTATAATTGTGGATGGAATTGTATATAGGATAACTCCCAGCAGGTAGAGATGAGCTTCGGATAAAGAGGTATTTTTTTCTTTATTGATTCTGTTTTTTTTCATTATGGGGGGCAGGGAGGGGATCTAGAATCATCAGAGGTCATTTTATGTGGGGGGAAATTTAAAGGATTTTGTGATAAGGCATTGTGAAGGTTAGCTGTTTTGGAGTGTGACTGAGGTACCACACTCCACTCAGTACAGAGTAGTAAAAGGTCTCACCTGACTCTAGCACAGGCCCCCAGTTGTCTGTACCACTTTAGTCTCGGGTTTGGCTGCCACCATTTAGGGCAGTGGTGGCCAAACTTTGGCCCTCCAGATGTTTTGGACCACAACTCCCACAGTTCTTTGTCATTGGCAATACAGGCTTGGAATTCTGAGAGTTGTGGGAACCTGGCAATGAAATGGAACGAACCAAACCGAACCAAGAAAATTAGGTTCGTTACGTTTCGCTTTCATTAATGGTGACATGCAATGAAATGAGCTGTTTTAAATATTTAAAAACGTCCTGAATATCTGTAAAAACCCAGCGATAATTATTTGTTCTGCCGGATAATACCTACCAGGGGGGTTTGGGGTCCTTAAAACGTTTCTTTTTGTCTTTCTCCCATCACGATGTATTTTTCTTTTCCCTTTAAGGATGACACAAAATGGATGCCAGCCATATGATGGGATCATGTAAATTCTTGGACAATTTCAACCAATAGCATGCCCAGGTTGTAGACTGGGCAGGTCTGGCAGCCACAGAGGGCATTAAAAGCTCTGGCAGCCCCCGTCCTCCTTGCAGTCTGTGGTGGGAGTTAGGGTGGGATTGCTGTCTCTGTGACTCATTATTTTCACTTTAGGCCAGCCAGGCAGGTGTGTGTCTCTGTGTTCCTGCTGGCTGCAGCCTGGCTCTTAGGGGAGAGAAAGAAGGATTTCTCTCTAGCTTCAGTCTTGCAACCTCCCTGCGTGCATGCGTACCTCTCGGTGAGTACCCTCCCTAGCCCCGCAGTGCAGTCACTCTGCGGCTGCCTTGCACCCTGGGCAATGCCCACCACTGCCTTTGCAGCCACCCTGCGTACCTAGTCTATACTGTGTCTCTGCCAGCATCAATTTTTTACTGTTTTCCATCTGCTGTGGGGCGTTGGGGGACGCCCGTGAATGGAGGGAATTTAAATCACGCAAAAGCGGGTAAAAGCAAAAAATGAAAAACGAACCAACGAAATGAAATTCTTTCAAAAAATTCACGAAAAACGAAAATGAACCAAAATGGACCCTCAACGAAAAATGAAAAATCGAAACGTCATTTTTTTATTTGTACCCATCTCTATTATTGAATACAGAAAGATGTTGAATTAAAGTTCACTTGTATGCAGTTACTTAATGTTACACAAAGCAGTTCACTCAAATACTGTTCTTATTTCCCTTACTCAAACTTGACAGTATCCCTAACTGTCCTGTCTCTTCTTCAAGATGTGCCTGTCAGTTCCCTAACTCCCTGGATGTTTCGCCCTATCTTAAGCGTGCAGCTTCTCTATCGGACTCTAACTACCTCAGGAGGAGCTCTTTAAGCACTAGGGCTCTGCCTCCACACTCCTTATTTGGGCGTAAGCATTAACCCTTTATGTCCCTTCCGGTATAGTCATAAACAGTAAAAGGGTGAACGCTACAACAATTTCTAAAGGGTTGTGGTTTTCCTTAAGTGAATACACCATTGTGCAGCTCCAGATCATATTCTGATACCTGGCCCCATGCCAGAAATGTGATTTTTTTTATATCCTTAAGATAAACTTGTAAAAACAGAGGACCTCAAGATAGGTCAGCCGCTTGTTATCAGGGAGACATTTCTCACCCATGTGTTCTGCTTCACTAAGTCTGCTCTCTTCTTAAAAAGAGGAAAGCCTGATATAAATTTCTCCACGTAAGCAATTTCACTTGACAAAGTTCTGCAGCACAATTAGATGTCAAGGGTGGGATTTTTTTTTGTCTCAGCTGGGAGGCTCTTTTGCTATGTCCCATCCTGCTGTGTTGAAGTTGCCGGACTCTCTAACTCCTAGCAGTAGCTGTGAAGTGCACAGGCTCTGACAGAGTGTGCAGTTTGCTGCCAAGTGACTTCAAAGATTTTGAAGGAAATATTCTCTTTGCCAACCTCCACAATTCTTTCAGGCCCAAAATTAGGCTTCAGGGAGTCTGAAGGCATTATGTAGTCCAGATAACAAACTATAAATAAATAAATAAATAAATAAATAAATAAATACCCTAATTGCAATTAGTTCCTATATCTACAGCAAGTGGAAGTGTGCTTCCAGGAAGCTTCCAGGATTAGAAGAACTTAAATAAAAGAGGTGCAGGTTTGCTTCAGTGCCCGCTTGTCAAAGTGGCTGATTTTTCCGTCTCGCCGCCAAAGTCTAGTGGGAAATCAGTTAGTGGCTATGAACGGTGGAAGAGATCGTAAAAATGAACCAAAATGGACCCTCAATGAAAAATGAAAAACTGAAACGTCATTTTTTTTATTCGTGCCCATCTCTATTATTGAATACAGAAAGATGTTGAATTCAAGTTCACTTGAATGAGGCTACTTAAATTTGTGTAGTGTTTCAGATCCCTTGTTTTTCAGCAATGGTTCTGCTCCCTCTGATATCCAGTGTTTGGGCTTTTATGACAAGTATGGTGGAAGATAGCAGCATTCCTGGTTACTGGCAAAAGGTTGTTAATCTCTTTTTAATGTTTTAGAGCTGAGAGAGTTTGTTTCCTGGGAATTTTAGATTTATTTATTTATTTTCCTACCTGGCTTCTGCTTTGGGCATTTCCATTCCCTGCTAATTTAGCAGCTGGGCTTCTGTTTTGTATTTTTTCTTCTGATAATTCAGAGGTTTCTTTCTGATATTCCAGGAGCTCCTCAACAAAGAGGTAAATTCCCATAGCCTCATTTTCTCGGAAAGAAGGAAAGAGGGAAAAGAAAAAAGAACCACCCTCAAGATGTCTCATAGGAAATCTCGCAAGATTTCTGAGAAGTTTCACTCTCACTTGTCTTGGAAAGAACCATAAGTTGATGCAATTCCTGGACCGAATGGCATGTTTTCCGTGCAGGATTCGCCAGAAGGAGCATAACGCTGTGTAGAATTTGGCAGTTCCCTGTGTAGAACAACAGGTGTAAGAGGGAGGAAATGGGGTCTCGTTTTCAGAGGAAGCCAGGAAATCTCACTGATGCAGTGAGAAGTCTTGGCAGGAATTCTCAGCACGGCAAGAGTCGGAAGATTGCAGAGAATGAAAATTTCGAGTACTCGTCACATCCCGGTTTCACGCTGAAGCATCTATCAGCTCTCTCAAGACACAACGTACAGTCCCTCATCTCACGCAGTACCATTTACATGCAAACCATCTTTGTAATTAGGATTACAGTTAAACCAACAACAACTGATGGGATTGTGTGCTTCCACAATAGGATCTTAAAATATATGTCTGAAATTTATTAAGCATGACACTCTCATTGCCCTCCTGCTGCTACAACCATGCGAACTATTCTTATTAAACAAGCAACATGCAGCAACTCCGCACATTTCTTGCACGGCAATAATCTCCATGGGCAAAAATATGTACAGAGGTATAGGGGTGTCATGATGCAACAGGAGGAAAAGGGGGGGTCTCTCCTTGCCCCTATTCTGGAGGTAGATGAATCTGGCACATGAGCACAACAAATCAATCCTTAACAAAGGGCCTTTTCACACGACCCCTATGATCCGCTGCCCCCTTAAATTCGGACCAGAGATCTTGGGGGTTCGTTGTTGTTCCTCCGTCCCAACCCCTCCGCACTTCCTGGCTGCTAGCTGCGTGAGGGGAGGGAGGAAAAAAGGGGACAAAAGAATAAAGGCTTACCTCCCGGTGCCGGTGGAAGCGGCTCCCAGCTGCTCCGAGCCCCGTCACTTCCTGATTCCTTCTCTTAAAGGGGCGGGAGGCAAAAAACAACAACAAAAGGAAGCGAGGAGAGCCCGGCACAGCCTCATCAAGCAATTTTCATCTCCCAAGAGCAGGTACCTGAAAAGTGTGCTGGGTCACGCTTAGGTGGGCGGGGTCGCACTTAATTTCCTGTAAACTCTGGAGCTGGTGGGGAAACATTTTTAAGCTCCGGAGCTGGGAGCCATTTGCCCCGGAGTTTAGGGGTCGTGTGTAAACGCCCAAAGTCAGACTCTGCTTCAGTGTTCACCCAGAAATTGGATTCACGTTAGCGACAGAAGCAACATGTGCAAATCTTTCCAGTGCGCATGTTGGCTTCACGCAACATTGGAATAGATGATCTACCAGATTGGCTCTACCATTAGGTACAGTAAGACCCCCATATCCATTGGTGATTGGTTCCAAGCACACCCACCCCTATGGATACTGAAAGTTATGGATAACAAGACAACAAATGTGATATACATCATATTTTTCGCTCTATAAATGCACCTGACCATAAGACACACCTAGTTTTTAGAGGAGGAAAACAAGAAAAAATGTTTCACCTAAGGTTTCATGGCCAGGGAATCCTGGCTGCAAAAGGGGAGACTTGCAAACAAGGTGATTGGAAGTGTGGGATGCAAGCTGTAAAAGAGGAGGTTTGCAAATAAGGTGATCGGAAATGTGGAATTCAAGCTCCAAAAGGGGAGGCTTGCAAACGAGGTGATTGGAACTGTTGAATGCAAGCTGCAAAAAAGGAGGCTTGCAAACCAAGTGATTGGAACTGTTGAATGAAAGATGCAAAAGGGGAGCCTTGTAAACAAGGTGACTGCAACTGTGAAATCCAAGCAGCAAAAGAGAAGGCTTGCAAGTGAGGTGATTGGAACTGTGGAATGAAAGCTGCAAAAAGGAGGCTTGTAAACGAGGTTATTGGGACTGGGGAATCCAGGCTTCAGAAGGGGAGGGCAGAGGCTCCATGGAGGAGACCTCTTTGCAATCAAGGTGATTTTTGACTGAGGAATCTTGGCTGCAGAAAGGGAGGGGTGGGGAGAGGCTCCCTGGAGGAAGCCACTTTGCTAATATGGTGATTGGAACTGGGGAATCCTGGCTGCAGCAGGGGATGGGAGAGGCTCCCTGGAAGCTTCTTTGCAAACAAAGTGATTAAAACAGTGGAATCCATGCTGCTGCAGGGGACAGGAGAGGCTCCGTGCAGGTAACTTCTTACTAAAGGAAAAACTGTGCTATATAGGTACTGGGGGCTAGTATATTCAATCTATAAGAGGCACAGACATTTCCCCTTACTTTTAGGGGTGGAAAAAGTACATCTGATAGAGTGAACAATCCAGTAAGTAAAGCAAGTCAAATGGGGGGAGGAGAAAAATATTTACATGCATTACTAGAACTTGTCACTAGGGAGCACCAGAGGCCATGCTATGTATTATTTAAAAAAACATTCACATAATAGTCTATGGCTCCCTCTGATGGCTGGTTCTGGTAATGCATGTGAAAATAGGTTTTTATGAATTTTTCTTTTACATTTTTAAAAATATTTTGAGACTGAATAAGTGATTCCGTGGATAATTAACATATGGATAAAGTGGTTGTACTGCATAGTAAGGCAGTCACCTCCATTGGCAGATGCTATAGTCCATTATCTGACAAATCCTTTGGAATTGCCAGCCCTTCCACTCTGTTGCAGGACTGTGTTCAGAACACCACATAATCTGTTCTGATCCCACAGCCAAACTAGCCTGCTGAATCTTCCAAAACATCTTTTCTTTTGGGAAATTTTGATCTAGTACTCTGATTCTCAGCTTAAGCACCTCCCTTTTCAGTTCCTCCATAATATCCCTTTTGCTTCTATATGAATCTGCTTCCAGACATAATTGGGGTGAACCATGTTCACAGTACAAAGCTGAAGCCCAGAACAACAACGCCATAGAAAATACTATTGATTCCGCATGATCCTGGCTACCTGCCTGGAACCTCCATGAGTACTGGTCACCTTTTTTTCCAAGTGTCAGTTCATTGATAACATGGATTGTCTGCCAGTGGAACATATTTAGATGTTACGATTTGTGAATGGATGGACTGTGCAATGTGGGAAGGACAAGCTTAACATTTATGAAGGAGGCTGCAATATTCCACAGCACTCTTTTTTTTTAAACTTATTGCACTTCATTAGGGAGATGTGGAAGGAAAGAAAGCAATTTTTTTTATTTTTTTGCTTCTGTTAATACAGCTTGTGGGTGGGGTAAATAACTCATCACTCTCCCAGTTTGAAGTTTCTGTTTCCTCCTTGTTAAGTGTATGAGCTGTAAAAGGAATGAATGAAAACACTTTCTCCTTAACGCCACAAGTCAATAGCTTCAGGTGACCTTTTGTTTAAGGTAGGGATGAGCAATGCATAGCCCATGTGCCTCCTCCCAACTCTTTCTCCTCACTTAAGTGTATCTGTCATTGAGCCAACCAACTGTATTATCAAATGTTTGGTAGCAGTATCAAAGTACACCACTAAAACCAGTGGCAAAGGTCTTTTTCCCTTCCAGAAGAGAAGACTCTGTGTAGTGCATAAGGATGCTCTGGTACCTTCTTGTACCATTGGATCACAGAGAGGATAGAGATACAAGGGAACCCAAGAGTCCTCATGTCCAATCCACTGCCAAAGCAGGAAATCTGCAGCTAAAGACTTCTTGGCAGATAAGTCTCCAACCTCTGTTTAAAAGCATCTAATGAAAGATGGTCTGTTGCACTGTTGAACAGCAATTATTTTTCAGGAAGTCCTTCATCTTCTTTAATTAGAAAGTCCTTTCCTGCATTTTGAATCCAGCCACATCCCCAGCTTCAACATTATATGTATGTTGTATAAAGGAATTAATTCATTCCAAATGAAATTCTGTTATGCAAATTTTCCTTTATACAAATTTCCCATAGGAATGCATTTAAAACAAGTAATCCCTAATCACGACCATTTTTATGTTGTAAGGATTTGCCCCATAGGCCCCATAAGCAAATTTCCCCTATCACCGGAATTTTTTATGTTGTATACAAGCAGTTTGTTATATAAGGGTCCACTGTAATTCTCTTATTTCCTAGTCTTCCCCAGGCAAAACATGTATTTATTTAAATTTAGTTATTTATTTAAAATATTTTTATCCTGCCACTCTCCCTAAAACTTACCAGTATCCATTAAACCTTCTTGATGGATATGTTTCCAGGCACTTTAGTATCTTGATCCCTTTCTTCTGCATTCCACCTTGTTACTCTACTTCTCAAATTGTGCTGCCCGGCACTGGACAAAGTATTCCATGTGGCGTTTGACCAAACAGACTAGAACAATACCATTATCTCCCTTGATCTACATGCTTTATTTCTGTTGATGAACCACATAATTTTGTTTGTTTGTTTGTTGCTATAACAGCACAATGTTGACTCATGTGTGGCTTGTTTTCTATTACAACTTGCCTAGAAATGTTCTGCACATGCTACTACCAGGAAAGGTATCACTCATCCTATATTTTTGGACCTGCTTTCCCCACCTAAATCTTGGCTTAAATTCCCTCTCCCCCAACATTTTCCATTTCATTTCTTTTCACCCAGTTGTCCAATCTGATACTATCATAATAGATCTTGATGTTGTCTTCTGATGTAGTAGCTATCCATCCTAACTTGGTGTCATCTGCAAATTTGAAAAACATCCTTCTATGCCTTTGCCTACATCATTTATAAAAATATGAGACAATATTGTACCCTGGACAGAACTTAGCAACACTTTGCAGGTCACTTCCCTCACATTATTTTGGTACAGGCCAGTTACCAATCTGTCAAAACAATTACATCATCGACTTCAACCATTCTCAAAGGGGGGAGCATACGGTCCCCTGAGGGCCTCTGGCACATTTGAAGGTGAGCACAACCGGAAACAATTCTTCACACATCACTTTAAAAGGTTGGCTATGTGACTTATGCAATCCGGATTCAGCCTACATTTCTTTCATTTTACATTTATGGCCATGGCCAAAAATACCCTATAGTTGAGTAACCTGATCACAAACATATCATGGGGGGTGGGGGATCATCAGCTTAGAACTGCAGAACTGGGAAAGACCCTATGTATAATCACGTCCGGCCCCTGCCAAGGATGCCCAGTGGGGAATCAAACTCCCAACCTCTGGCTCTGTAGCTAGAGACCTAAACCCTAAACCAGAAATGTCCAAAGTCCAGCCCGGGGGCCAAATGCGGCCTGATTTAAAATTTTGAATGGCCCTCAGCCTCTTCTCCCTGCCAGCTCAACCTGTCACTCATCCCCACCGGCCGGCCCTTCCCTGTGCTGGCTAGAGACATCAGCTTGCAGTTTTATGGTTTGCCTGCCCTCCATGCCGCCGTCCATCCCCTCAGCCACCTGCCCTGCCTACCCACTCCTGGCTCCCTTGCTGCAACATCTTCCCTACATCCTTGCGAGGGAGGGCAGCATATGTGAGCAGTGGTGCATCTTGGGTGTGCGTGGGCCAATTCCCAGGCCGTGTAACAGCTGCCAGGCCCTTGGGTGCCTTGAAACTGGAGCATCTGCGGCTGTTGCAAATGAGCACAGACCACGCCCTTTCTCTCCCCCCCCCCACCTCAGGTTGCATGCTAGGCCCCCACACATTTTCACCTCACCAAATCTGGCCCTCCTTGTAAAAAGTTTGGACACCCCTGCCCTAAGCCATTCTGCTCACATTCATTGTAGTCAGGGCTGGTGCTAGGCTTTTTTGTGCCCTAGGTGAGGGGCAGGGGTTGGGTCGGGCGGCGGGGCGGTGGGTCGGGCGGGGCAGGGGGCGATGGGTGGGCAGGGGGTGATGGGTGGGCAGGGGGTGATGGGTGGGCAGGGAGCAATGGGTGGACAGGGTGGTGGGTGGGCAGGGGCAGAGCGGCAGCAGATGGCGGAGGGTTGCGACGGGCACGGGGGTGCCGATGGGCGCAGGGGGCGGGCAGCAGGTGGCGGCAGGCAGCGATGGGCGGACAACGTCGGGCACCGGGGACGGATGGCAGTGGCCAGTGGGGGGGGGGGCGGGGGCGGCAGGCTGTCCAGCACCCTCTCTCCATTTTGGTGCCCTACTACGCAACTGCCTAGTTTGCCTTAATGGAAGTGCCGGCCCTGATTGTAGTTACTGCCAAATTTAGAGAGCCCCATCTCAATTCTGGTGGCAGTTCCCTCGGAGGAGCCCATGGAGTCTACTGCAACCCCTGCACTCTAGAAACTGCCACCCTCCATTTGTGAAATACATACACACATCTTCTACTTTATTCAATGGGTTGGCAAATAACACTTGAAGATGCCCAACAGGAGGCAATGACCCTGAAAATGTTTGGTGGGCAGGGGAGGTGGTCCCAAGCCGTCAGAAAGTTACAGATGGGCCTATTCTGCCCAGCACATTTTACACCTCATTTAAAGCTTATGTATTGCGATAAGCTCATATAGTTGAAATGAGTATATCACAAACATGCATATATTTGAATTTATATTATAAGGGAAATAAGCCTGAAAACTACTGCTTAATCAAATTAAGCACTGCAGAGTGAACATAAACTATCAGAAGGAAACAAAGAGATTTACTTGCATAAATGGAAGTCAGACATGAACAATTACTGGCTGCAAGGCTGTTCTCATTATGGATTAGTTGTCAGGATGCTTCTGCCGATGGAATAGTACTTCGCTGAAAAGGCCATTAGCCTGACTTTGGTTATATTGATGTTAAAATAATAATTTTATCCCATCAAGTTAATTCCAACATATAGTCATCCTATCCGGGGTTTTCTAGGTACAGAGTATTCCAAAGTACTTCAGAGTACTCTGTACCAGGCATGTCCAAACTTCAGCCCTCCAGCTGTTTTGGACCACAACTCCCACAGTCCTTTGCCATTGACAATGCAGGCTTGGAATTCTGAGAGCTGTGGTCCAAAACATCAGGAGGGCCGAAGTTTGGACATGTTTGCTGTAGTCTGTCTTGTCTTTTCCCAGGAGGCACAACAGAGATTTGAACTCCCAACCAGATACCTAAGTCACTGAGCTCTCCAGCCAGGTATCTGATGTTAACTCACTTGAGCTGGGAATATCAAATCTGGCAATAGTCCATCCATGTTAACTTCTATGTACCTTTACAAGGATGATTCGAGAGGATAATGCAGTCTGAAGTTGTCCTTACTTTTGACTGTTCATGTGAAAGTTTGGACTGTTTGTCTCAAAGGTTTGTTGAATATGTTAATTCACAGAGGATTCTGATGTATGAATTCCGTTTTACTGTGTGCTGGGAGGGGGTGATATATAGCAGCCTCTATGTTTTCAATATATTTCATCAGAATTTGTACATTTAGCTGTTTTTGTTGTTTTGAGGTTCATGTTTTTGGGGGCCCTTGGCTCTCATTTTTCTCTTTCTCTTGAAGGATCTTTTCGTGTTATGCATCAGTGAAAAAAACATACACATGAGAACTAGATGGGAGCCGCTCTTCCAATGCATAGGTCTGGATATTCTCCAAAAATAGTTTATGCATCGACCCACACCCTTTGATTTCTTGGTTGTTCAGCATCATTTTCTTTTGAGTACAGGAACCTTACTGAAAAGCGTTGTGTTTATCTTGATAACAAGCTGTCAATATCATCCATTCACCCTGGCAAGCAACCAGTTGACATTATAGTCCAGTAGTGGCCAAACTTCAGCCCTCAGATGTTTTGGACCACAACTCCCAGAATTCCAAGCCTGTATTGCTAACCACAAAGGACTGTGGGAGTTGTGGTCCAAAACATCTGGAGTGCTAAAGGGTCGCCACCACTGCTGTAGATGGTTTACAATTTATTTATGCAGGCTACACATTGTCCCCATCCCAGCCAGCTGGGTACTCATTTTACCAACCTTGGAAAGATAGAAGGCTGAGTCAACCATGATCTGGCTACCTGGAATGGAACCCTAGGTCATGAGCACAGTTATAGGTGCAGTACAGCAGTTTAACCACTGTGTGATGAGGCTCTTGAGTCAGATGAAATTGAAACACTACAAATTTGGGAGGCTTTGTTTTGCTTTACTTTGTTGAGAAATTTAAGAGGTCCAAATGTCCTCTTCACTCACAGCGCAGCACCTCTGCTCCCTAGGTAGGAGACCTTATATAACCAAATAAGAATCAAACATGTGACTCCCTGCCTTTCTGTCTAATTCATCAATACTTTCAAATGAAACCCATGCACTGAAGAAGAAGAAAGGTCTCAGCCATGTTAGTCATGGGGCTCAGATCTCCGATAGCGACCAAAGAAACAAACAAGCAAATAAGAAAAAAAGTAACTGGAAAATAAAGACCAACTCAGACAATTTGCTAAACCTGACTGAGGACATCTGGTTATGATGTAATGAGTAGTTCCTTCAGATTCATTACAACCCTTGCATCTGCTACTTATCCTTTGTCTCATAATGGTTTTCTGATAGTACTACCTACTGCAGATGGATTGCATATATGAACCCCTCAGTTTCATCCTGAAATGTTAGCTACAGACATTAGCATGCTTAAAGCAACCTGAGTCATGTCCGCCGGGCAGTTATACAATTACTGTGAGCTGATTGGTGTACATCCAGTCATGCCATTGTCACAGAATTGGTCACACAATCAAGCATACAATCATCAGCAGACCAGAAAAACTGCTGTCCCATTAGCCTATGCTGCAGGCTTCTGTTTGGCGTGTGTTCTTGTAACAGGATATTTGCTGATACATTTTTGTGCCACGTGCCCTGTAGTCTTTTGAGACGTGCTACAAATTAAGCTCTTGCTATCTGATCCCATGCCATGTTCTAAGGTAGTATACTGTGTACTTGAAGCATTCCTTTCTCAGTCTTTTCTTGGAAAGGAAATTCCATGGGCATCTAAGCCGTTGGTTCCGGTGATAAACTGAACTTAAACTGGCAGGAAGTACGGCTGCTTCCCTTTCTCTTCTCTGTGGATCAAGTGAACAATTATGCTCATTTTTTTCAGCAATGGTTGCAATACTTGTTAATGCTTGGAAAATTATAAAACTCCAGTCAACTGATCCTAAACAAGCAGCCTTACAAATGAGTCCCCAGAACTAAAGTTTTGTTTTTCTGTATGTGATTTACCTCCTTGACTTTGCAAAAAATAAATAAATCCTAAAATGTGCCCAGTTCATTGAGAGCCAGGGGGCTACATAACCAAATTGTTTGCAACAACGATCCCTGCTGATCAACATAAGATGGTTTCGTATGATTAAACTCTACCAGTACGAAATGTGAAGAAGTGGATGCCACTCACAATTCAACATGACTCGTTCCCAGAAAAATTGCTTCCTGCCCAGTTTAACAGAAAAGAACTGCTGTTATAGGCCACCACACTGCTTCCAATTTGTAACAGCCCTGTGACAGACATTTCCAAAAGGTCCTGCAAATGACACCTTTTGGAAGTGATCTTGCCCTCCTAAGATACTGCAGCCTCTGATTTCCTTTACTGAGTCAACACCATGGCATGTTCCCTTTTATTGTTTACCTCATAATAAAAAAAACTTGAAATCAAAGATGTGAAATAATCTCGCCCTTGTCTCAATGTTGGTCACAAAACTAAGGTATGTCAATACACCAGGATACCCTGATGAGGATTCTTGGACTACTGTGAGAATTCTCACCTCTATTTATTTATTTATTTATTTATTTATTTATTTATTTATTTATTTATTTATTTATTAGAATTATACCCCGCCCATCTTCCCAAGGGAACTCCAGGCGGCTTACAGAGCTGATCAAGTCAGCAGAATTCACAATACGGGTACAACAAACAGGATAATACACATAATAAAATCAAGCAGCATAAAAGCACCCTTTTAGTTTCAAAACCTCGCTGCTAGAACAACAAGACACTAAAAAGTAGGCAGTCGATGGCGGGAGAAAAAAAAGAAAAAAAACTATTAGGCTAGGTCACCAAAGGCCTCGCGGAATAGGATGGTCTTCACCGCTCTGCGGAAGGCCAGCAGGGACTCTGCAGAGCGCACTTCGCTGGGAAAGCTATTCCATAAAAGTGGAGCAGCGGCCGAGAAGGCCCGATTCCAGGTAAGAGATCGCCTGGCCTCTCGGGGGGTGGGAACCCGAAGCGAGTGCGCCCGCGACTGCTGAACCGGTCGGGCCGAAGTTGACCGCTGGGCGATCCGCTCTGCCAGGTAGTCCGGGCCCAGGCCATGGGGGGTTTTATAAACTAAAACCAAGACCTTGAATCTGATCCGGGAGGCAACGGGTAGCCAATGCAGCCGAGCCAAGACTGGTGTGATGCGGTCATAGCGACGCGCACCCACCACCAGTCTGGCCGCTGCATTTTGCACCCGCTGCAATCGCCGGAGGAGAGTCAAGGGCAACCCCATGTAGAGAGTGTTGCAGTAGTCCAGCCTCGAGATCACCAGCGCCTGCACCACTGTTCTCAGAGAGTCACCGTCTAGGTAGGGACGGATCTGGGCGATCTGGCGCAGATGGAAAAATGCGGTCCTGGCCACGGCCGCCACCTGGGCATCTAGGGACAGAGCCGGGTCCAGGACCACGCCCAGATTCCGAACCCTCTCCGCCAGCTGGAGAGAAATACCCTCCAAGCTGGGGAGAGGGCCTCCATAACCAGATGGGGAGCTCCCGAAGAACATCACCTCGGTCTTCCCGGGGTTGAGTTTGAGCCTGTTGGCCCTGGTCCAGGCCATGACCGCCTCCAGGCACTGGTCGAGAGACCAGACAGCTTCCACTGCAGAGGTGGAAAAGGAGAGATAGAGCTGCGTGTCATCAGCGTACTGATGACAGCAGGCTCCAAATCTCCGAATGACCCCAGCCAACGGCCTTACATAGATATTAAACAGCATGGGGGAGAGAGATGAGCCCTGCGGAACCCCGCACGGGAGTGTCCACGGGGCCGACAACTCTCCACCATGCTGCACGTACTGAGGCTGACCCTGAAGGAAGGACCGGAGCCAACTACGAACAGTGCCCCCGATACCCACCTCCAAGAGCCGGTCCAGTAGGATACTGTGGTTGACGGTATCAAAGGCCGCCGACAAATCCAGGAGAAGCAACAGGGTAGAGCAACCCCTGTCGGCCGCCCGGATTAGGTCATCTTGCAGTGCGACCAAAGCTGTCTCGGTTCCCCGGCCAGGCCTGAAACCAGACTGGCAAGGATCAAGGCACCTCTGTTCCTCCAAGAATGACTGAATCCGCACCGCGGCCACCCTCTCGATGACCTTGCCCATGAAGGGAACATTGGCAATCGGACGGTAGTTGGCCAATTGGTCCGATGCCAAGCCCGTTTTTTTCAGAATGGGCTTGACCACCGTCTCCTTCAGGCGGGAGGGAAAGACCCCCTCGCTGAAGGAGGCGGTGGCCATGACAGCAGCCCACTCGGACATGCTCCCTCCGGTAGATTTAATAAGCCATGATGGGCAAGGATCGAAGGGGGTGGTCGCGGGAAGGCAGTGGGCAATAGCCCTGGAGGCTTCCGAAGAAGAAACAGGTCCAAACTCAACCAGTCGGGGAGAGCGAGGAGGTGAGGCAGCTGGGGATGGCGAGGGGGGGCTAGTGTAACTGGATTCAAAACTGGCACAGATGGCCTCTATTTTAGATCTAAAAAAGACTGCGAAATTCTCACTACTGAAATCAGTAGGAGGAGGCCTAGCCAGATTAGGATTGGTGAGATCCCGAACCACCCGGAAAAGTTCCGCCTGACGGTTCGAGGCCTCATCAATTCTCAGGGAGTAAAAAGATCTTTTGGCCTCCCTGATCACTCGCGAGTAGCGCCTAGTCTGGATCACAACTGCAGTCTTATTAGTAGCCATCCGGTTCTGTCTCCAGATGCTCTCCAGTCTCCTCCGTTCCTGCTTCATCACTCTTAACTCCGCCGTGAACCATGGCAAAGTTCAAGCTCTGCCACGGAGGAGGCGCTTGGGGGCAATTCGGTCGACGGCGCAGGCAGCTGACTCAAACCATTGGTTAGCCATAGCCTCGGCCGAATCGTCAGCCAAGCCACCAGGAAGCTCCCCGAAGGCTTCACGGAACCGAGCTGGCTCAAGAAGCCTTCGGGGGCGGGCCCAAACAAGGGGCCGTTGGTCCCGCGGGGAGGGGCCACGATTGACAGGGAAAAGGACAACAGGTGATGATCTGACCATGACACAGGTAAAGAGACAACGTCCCCCACCTCCAGATGAGAATCCCCCGACATGGAGGTAAATACCAGATCCAGGGTATGCCCACACCTGTGGGTAGGACAAAAAATATGCTGGGATAGACTCATGGACATCATGGCTTCCATGAATTCCAGAGCTGCACCAGCGAGCTCACCTCCAGCATGCACGTTGAAGTCCCCGACGACCAGAAGCCGGGGGGGACCTCAACAGAGCAGTGGCGATGAACTCCGAGAGCTCTGGTAGGGATTGTGCTGGGTTGCGGGGAGCACGGTAACCCAGCACAATGTCAAATCTGTCCCGCTGTCCTACCAGCAGGTGGAGGCATTCTAACCCCGGACTTACCAATGTCGAGGCCCTGGTCACATAAAGCGATTCCCTGTACACAATGGCAACCCATCCCCCCTTCTGACCCTCCAACCTGTCCACTCCCTGGACCAGAAACCCAGGTGGACACAGCTGGGCGAGGAAGCCCCCCCCCTGTGCCCACCCAGGTCTCCATTATACAGGCCAGGTCGGCCCTGCCGTCAACAATGGTGTCGAAGATGACGGCGGTCTTATTGTGGACCGACCTGGCATTCAGAAGGAGGCAGGTCAGGTTGGAGGCGCTGGTGGGATGGCTCCGGGACACATGGCAGTGAGTCGGGGGGTCAGAACGTGGGACAGGCGCAAGATGCCTGACCCTAGTTCTTCTTAACCGACTAACTCTAGCAGGTGCTCCTTTGTGCAGAGAAATGGGTGTTTTACATAGCATAATATCTTTACAGAAAATCATGACCTGTTCACTTCTGAAGCATTTAGATGCCAGTTTACAAGTCTGGCCAGCTTCTGCAGATAAATAACCAATATTTATGTGTTAGGTACACTACACATCATCCTTCTTTCATTGGCCAAAAAGCACAATGCACGCCTCACCTCTCCTCTTCTACCCCCACAGCAACCCTATTAGGTAGGTCAGCCTAAGAAAGACATCTTGGCCCTATCAGTTACAGAGGTCAGTGGGAATTCAACCTGTACCTCCCAGTCTAATGCTAAAATGCAGTGAACCACACTGGTTTTTATAATGTCACATTTTATGAAAGCACCCCTTATCATTCAGCTATTCTGTCTCACATTAGCTGAAGCATAGTTCCATCTTATGGTTATATGCAATATTTGTTACCATTTGAAAGACAGTTCTGCTGCAATGAGCTAATATGTGCTGGGAATGCCCAAGGCAAAATATTGGAAATCATACTACACATAAGTAAAGAAGAAGAAGAAGAAGAAGAAGAAGAAGAAGAAGAAGAAGAAGAAGAAGAAGAAGAAGAAGAAGAAGGAGGAGGAGGAGGAGGAGGAGGAGGAGGAGGAGGAGGAGGAGGAGGAGGAGGAGGAGGAGGAGGAGGAGGAAGGAAGGAAGGAAGGAAGAAGAAAGAAGAAGAAGAAAGAAGAAGAAAGAAGAAAGAAGAATAGAATTAGTTCAATTGTGAGAAATAGCAAGATGCTAAGTTAGAAAAATATAATTTCTCCAGTAATAAATGATGAGGTGTGGTCTAAAAAGTGTGATCATTTCCTTCCTTCCTTCCAAGAGACAAGAAATTACTGGTTTCACTCAAAACACATGAGGGCTGTTAACATTCATTTTGGAGAGGCAGTGAATGCTCTCCAGATTTTAGTCTAGACCAGTGTTGGTGAACTCTCGGCACTCCAGATGTTTTGGACCACAGCTCCCACAGTTCTTTGTCATTGGCAGTATAGGCTTGGAATTCTGAGAGTTGTGGTCCAAAACATCTGGAGTGCAGAAGGTTCACTACCACTGGTCTAGACTTTTAAGATGCTGAACCCTATAATCTAAATAGGTGCAGTACCTTGGACACCTCCTCTCAGCTTGAAATGTATTGGAACAGATCAACCAGCCCCATGAAAGGGGAGCCAACGGCCTCCTGTAGCAAAAGGACATAAGGTTGCCTACTATGATGTTTCCCTACCTTGGGTCCCCATACATTGTAGGGCTAACCCTAACCCTAACCCTAACCCTAACCCTTCAGCACTAGCTGTGCTGGCCAGGATTTCTGGGAGTCACAGTCCAAATACATCTGGGAACACAAGGTTGGAAAACATCTGGAAACCCTATAAAGCCTGCCTCCTACCTCTTAAAGTATTTCCTGCTAGAGGACAGTGGAGTACAGTGTTCTGCCATTGGTACTGCTGAAGTAAGATACAATTGCACATGGCATTTGCAGAGAATTCCATCTTGTCCTTCTTTGGAGGCAGCAAAATATACCGGGGCCGCCTTGGAACCCATCATATCAACAAAAGAAATCATCCGCCCTGAATGTCAAAGACGACCAAAGCATTTCTAACAAAAAGTAATTCAGACAGTGCCAGATATGTCTTTTATCTCTGTTCAACAAGCCCGAGATAGGCTTGGCAGTCACAATCAATTTTAATAATCATTTTAATAAGTTTTACCCTTTTTTCAAGAACAAATTTCATCGCGCGTCAAGCTCATCAAGTACATGAGCCAACACATCTAACCTATGAAAGCATTCTTCAGTATTTTGCAAGATGTTCCTCTAAAATTAACTTAGAGTACAAAAATATTCTTTTGTAAATCTTCAGCGACAACCAGCAGTTTGTCTTGGCAATTTTTCCTTTATGACGAGGCTGCAGCATAAATCCATAGAAGCTGGAGGAAACATGGCCTGGAATTACAAATTGCCCATCAACCCACTAAGCCACCAGCACGAGCTAGGCTGGATAACAAAGCATCCAACAGAAGCTCGGTGAATATAAATATCACAGCTACGAGCTATCATTCTCTCTTGGTTTCCCCCTTGGTCTTCTAATAATTGAAAAACAGACAAATCAAACAAATTGCCTGTCAAGAATTTTGGCAATAGATGAAAGTCCTAATTTACATTCGTAAGATGGCATAACGAGAGATACCAAGAGATAACTGAAATTTTGTACACTGGGGAATCAAAAGCTCAAGCCAACATGAACAATGTGTAACCCCACGAACCAAACACAGCTTGCTAGCCACATATTATAGGCTGTAGTTTGTTCATCACACATGCATGTGCACACACAATTTGGGGGGTGTTTGTTTGTTTGTTTGTTTGTTTTGCCATCCACTGTAGGTGGAAAAAGGACTCATTTACTAAGGTTTTGTTGGGCTGCATCTGTTGCCAAGTTTCAAATTTATGGTATAATTCCCTTTTTGCTCATCAGTAGAAGTATAGAGACAGAGGAGAATAGCTACAAGTTCCCCAGAGTCCACCCCTTTCTTCAAAGTCTCAATAACTTACTCTGAGACATTTTCAGGAGAAAGAATAAAAATCATTTAAAAAAACCTTATAGTTGCTTGAAATTACAGACTTGTCTGCATTGCTTTTTTTTACTGCCCACCTACTAGCAATGAACCAAAAAGGCCAATAGAAACCAACAACTACCAACAACCAAAAAAAGAGGGGGACAGAACACACAACAGTGAGACAAGCTTGTCTTTGACTCTCAAAACCTGGAAAGAACAATTGGTTAGATAGCTTAACAGTCACCCCAGCCTAGAAAAAGTCCCTCCCAGTCATTCAATCTTCAGATGGAATACAAGATTGTAAATAAAACTCCAACAGCATCTGGGCTGGTTAGGAACATAGGAACATATGAAGCTGATATATACTGAGCATGCTGTATACCACGTTATACAGTAATACCTCGGATAACGAATGCTCCTGATAACAAATTTTTCGGATAACGAATCACAATTTCCAGGTATAGGGCTGCCTCAGATAACGAATTTTCTGTATGGCTGCCTCGGATAACAAATCGCAATTTCCAGGTATAGGGCTGCCTCGGATAATGAATTTTCCCTATGGGCTGCCTCAGATAACAAATCGCAATTTCCAGGTATAGGGCTGCCTCGGATAACGAATTTTCCCTATGGGCTGCCTCGGATAACGAATCGCAATTTCAAGATATAGGACTGCCTCGGATAACGAATTTCCAGCATGCATTGGTAAAAAAAAAAAGAGTTATCCCGGGCTGCATCACATCTGAACCTTTAAAGTGCACTTTATAAAGAGTTTTGAGCAAAAAAACAGGTGTCTGTGTCATTTTCCTAGGCTCTGGAATAGATTAATTGGTTTCCCATTCATTCCTATGGGAAACTGTGTTTCGGATAATGAATTTTTTCAGAGAACAAATTAAATTCCTTATCTGAGGTACCACTGTACAAGTGGCAATTATCTGGTCTAGTACTGTCAAGTCTGAGTAGCAGCCACTCACTCAGATTTCAGCCAGAATCCTTCCTGGTTCCGCCTGGATACTCTGAGGATTCCATATGGAAAACTCTGCAAGATATATATGTACTCTACCCAGGGCCGGCGCTTCCATTAAGGCGAACTAGGCAGTTGCCTAGGGCGCCAAAATGGAGAGATGGCACTGGACAGCCTGCCCCCCCTCTGGCCACCACCATCTGTCCCCCCACCGCCCGCCAGCCACCCGTCACCGTCCGCCCATCGCTGCCTGCCACTGCCTGCCCGCCGCTCCCACGCCCATCGCCGCCCACCCCCCACGTCCGTTGCCGTCCCCTGCCATCCGCCGCCCCCGCTCCCACAACCTGCCCCGTCCGCCCACCGCCCACCCGCCCGCCCACCCGCCTGACCCCAATTTTTTCCAAAATCAGGTGAGATTAGACATATAGAGGACAGAAGACTGTTACTGGTGGTTGATCACAGATTGCACAGCTAAACAGCTGCCAGGCAAAGAAGGGAATGAGATTATGAATAACCTTTTATGTCTGTTTCTTAAATCTTTACATCTTAGTGAGATTTCAAGAGGAAGGCAGGATCCTGAAGAATATGTGTCTGCCTTAGTGTCTTAGAACCTAGTCATTCCTTACATGCCTGGAGTGTCTGAGAAGCTTAAAAGGATTTTTGGCAAACACCACATCCCTGTTTATTTCAAACCCACAAACACACTAAGGCAGAGACTTGTCCACCCAAAGGATCCGATACCAAACCATAAAAGGAGCAATATAGTATATGCGGTTCAATGCAGTGAGGAGTGTTCAGACCTCTACATTGGAGAAATTAAACAGCCATTAAACAGAAGGATGGCCCAACATAGGAGGGGCAACAGGTCAGGACCAGAATCAGCAGTACACCTCCATTTGAAGGACAAAGGGCACTCTTTCAAAGATGAGGATGTACACATATTAGACAAAGAAGATAGGTGGTTTGAGAAAGGAGTAAGGGAAGCCATTCATGTGAGCATTGAAACCCCCTCCCTCAACAGCGGTGGTGGCCTCAGGCATAGTCTATCTGCTACTTATAAGGGTGTGCTTTCCAAAGTACCCAGACAAATCAAAAAGCCTTCACCACCAAGGCCATAGCTAACAACCCATTCTTGATAGGTTTCAGCACCTTAGGCCATTGTTCACCTTAAGGCTATGGATACTATTGTCTCCCTAACGAGCCTATTCAGGCCATTGTTCATCTTATGAGCCTAATTCAGACCAGGGTGACAAGAGGTAAAAGCTGACTGGCTATAAGATGGAGGCCTCACACTAGCTGTATTCAGACTGATGGAGCTGTTTGGATGAGCAGCGAAACGTTTCTACCTCTCAAAAAAGAAGTCCAGTAGCCATGACTCAACTTCCAGATGTAACTACAGTATTGCTCTGTTTCTTCCTATTAAACAAACAAAAAACCCTGCCTGCAAAGGTATCAAAAGTTGCAAATTGGCTTAATAGTAAACAACAGGATTTGGACCATTGTTTAAAGGAGATAATATACTTGTCTTTGTAACGAGGAAAGAAAGAGCATGGGCCTCTTTCCAGCTCTAAACTAAATGATATTTTATTTAAATATTCACATAAGGATAGTATGTTAAAGGGTTTTAAAATTATTTTATCTTTCAAAATGCTCTTCTAAAACACTGGGGGTTTTTCAACTATGTAATTCTGACTGGTGTTAGGATTCAGAAATAACAAGAATACTTTGGATTAATGATCATGAAGATTTAGGGCAGTGGCACTGAAAATATGGCCCATCGGAATGTGCGATTCAAAACAGTAAATAATTCCCCTTGCCAGCAGGGGAAAAAAGATGCCAAGCTTTACAAAGCAAAGGACAGCCTGAATGTTGACAACACTGATGGCAGCAGTCAAGGTGGTCTACAGCAGTGGTTCTCAACCTGTGGCCCCCCCAGATGTTCCTGGACTGCAGCTCCCAGGAATCCTGGCCAGCTCAGCTAACGATGAAAAGTTCTGGGAGTTGCAGTCCAAGAACATCTGGAGACCCACAGGTTGAGAACCACTGGTCTATAGTATACACTTTTGTGATTACAACCATTCACAGAGTGACATCAAGCAAGGGAAAATCCCAGAAGCTGACTCTCCCTCCCTCCCTCCCCCCACACCTCCCCCCCCCCAATTTGTTAACAACTTCTCATCCAGACACAAAAGACATGACAGGGCTGTTTTTCAATAAATGTGAATGCTGGTAGAGATAGTGTTACTTTTAAGAAAATCCTAACTCAAAAACCCTTTCTCCACAACTCCCCAAAATTTGTCACAGAGCAAGAGATGTTTGTTCCACCTGTATCCAATTCAATGCTGTTCCCAAAACCAGTTTGAGTTTATCCAATTTTTTGGGCTGCCCCCATGTTTAGAATTGCTTTGAAGAAGGCACAATAGCATATAACAACGCACAGAGAAATTCAGACTTTGGGACTCCCTGTCACAGGAGGCTTAGCTGGCTCCATCTTTGCTGTCCTTCCACAAGCAAGTGAAGACATGAGCGGCTAGCTGCGTCAGTGGGGTTTTAACTGCTTTTAATGTGTTCAGATGTTTCTTATGTTTTTTGTATGGTATTTTTTTGATCCTTTTTAGCATTTTATACTCACTGTTGTTAGTTTTAACGTTATATTTTAATGATGTAACCGGTCCTTTAAAGGAGAAAGGCAGGGTAAAAATAATTTAATTAATTAATTAATTAATCATTCCCAGAGCAGCCCCTCATGCCTCTGTGGTTGGAATGTCGAGGCCAGCTTTGGGGTTATGTTGGGAGATTCAGCCTTCATTCACCTGCTTCACTGAAGCCAGAAACTCTGTCCACACTGATCTCTATCAAATTCAAATCACAGGCCATCATTTTAGCCCCATGAATGCTGGGTGGGATATAAAGATTCTGCTGAGGCAAACAGCCACTCTTTACTCTGCCCTATAACAATAAAATACATATGCTGTCAAGACGATTCAACCTTATGGTGACCTTTCTCGGGGTTTTCTCAGTACATAGTCAAAAATGGGTTTCCATTCCCAAGTTCTGGAGGGACTCTCAGACCGTGCAGATTACAGAGGCCTGTAATCTTTCCCTGGCAGGAACATCAAAGAAGCAAATGCCAGATTACCAATTCACTGAGCTTGCCAGCCAGATCCATAATCACCTCAGAAAGTGAACAAACGGCCCGGATTCAGACTGGTTTTACACATGTTTTTGTGAAGCCAGCCCACATACTTATTAGTTACATTCCTCAGCTTTTATGAGCCTAACACTCCTCTTATGCACACTTAATAATATTAATAATATTGTATTAATATTAATAATATTAATAATATTGTACACTTTTAATGATATTAGCCCCTTCTCGTAAAGAAGAGTTGAACCAATCTTTTACTAGGGTTGAGGGAGATGTATTTATTGGGATCAGATGAATTAGGATCCTCTGGATCCAAACTTTTCGTTCACCTCAGGGGCTCTATTAGTCAAGAATGAGGAAGATTCCCGCCTCCCAAACAACCCAAGAAAAAAGAGAAGGGGGAGGTGGTTTCACTCAGTTAGGCCCACAATGAGGATTCGTGTCACTTTGGGAAAATGTGGATTAATACTAATTTCAAATACTTTGTCGTTTTTGACACACACATACCCAGCACACCCCAGCATGGCACCCACGTAATACGCCTGGCTTGCCCCCAGCTACGGCCCTGCATTCTGTGGGGCTCACTAAGCATTTAGCTTTGCTCATATAGCTCCCCATCTTACATTCCTGTGCTATACAATGGAGCCTCCACCCCATAATTTTCTGATTATACCATGCATATTTTTAAAATATACACATGAAAGTGAGTCATTTTTCCAAAGCCAGGGTGCATTAATGGATGGTACTGAATGATTGAAGTTGAAGATTAGATTATTGAATGTCCCTCATTGCCCATGGAGCCTAGCATGACATCCCTGATTATTAATTTAGAGTGTGACTTTCATTATCTTATTTGAATATTTCAGCATATACATTTCTGGGCAACACATTCAGATTATCTCATTCATCTCTGAAACTAAGTCACAGTACAGTGTTGTGAAATATGCAGATAGGCAGCATGCTTTATGTTGGGAGGCCATTTGCCTGGCCCACCACGGATACCCCTTGGCATGGGACTGACCAGCACATGGATGGCTACAGTCCTTGATCTTGGTGATGCTGAAAACCTGCTGCCATTATCTGCTGATTAGCTCAGCTTGGCGGTTTAGGCATGCATTAAACATGCTTTGATGCTCCAAGGGTGACTGTCTTTGTACTGAGTCGTGGAGGACTCACTGGAGATGGAGAAGTGGAAACAGTTGTGGGTGGATCTAAACTGCTTGGTGGCTCACACGGAAGACGTGCTACTGCTGGTATCAACTCTCATCCTCAAATTCCCTCTTTGAATAGGGTCCCGAAGAAGCAGGAAGGAAGAAACTATGGAATGCTCAGCTCTAAGCAGCCACACTCTATATATAAACAGGAACCTCTTGGAATCTTTCATCGTCTTACAGTCAGCGGCGAAAGGCTATGGTTTTTCTGAATGCAAGAACACATGTAATATACATGGTAAACTTTTAGAAGCTCTGCAATGTATAAGATCCTCAGGAGATCTGCAAGGTTCATGCAAGTTCTAGCAGGAAATTTGTTCACAAAGTCAAATGAACAGCTTATTTTAGCATTTAGGCACTGGAACACTGATAAGGTGACTTATCTTACAAACCACAGCTGGTACATCACACTAAGGAATATCGCAACTGACCATCAAAAATATGACAGGAAGCTGTGAGATTGGCCAGTAATTTTTTTTAATAGAACTGGAAAGGTCTATAGAAATCAGGTAAACTATACCTCAACTTCTGACATTTCAGGGGGAAAATCTGAGGCCAGGATTGTGGTGGGCTCTTGTGATGTGACAATGCTGCAACAAGAGTAGGATGTACTGGTTCAGGCCAAACTAGAATATAGGCCATCTCTGTAACTGTGGTTCTTATGGGTCCGCCCCACCCCCATGAGGTTTATTTGCCTTTTAATTCCTCTATCCCAACTAGAATTTTGCAGGATTTACTTTCCCACCTGACAGTCATCGGGTCAAGGAAATGCACCTATTTTAGCTTCAGTTCACAAATTTCCCCTGAAAGCCACCTGCCAACAAGATGCCTCTTGGCTTTTTCGCCAAATGACTTTTTCCATTTCTGAATGGTTGTATGGCTTTCATAGAGATCACCCAAGGCCACATTAGGGGACCCTTGCCTTTCTGGGTTAAAAGCCCTCATATGTAAGATGACACATTTTTCTTTTCACTGGAGTGGGTCAATTACACTTATTTGGATGTTCTTCCCCCAATATATTCTACATAGGATTCCTGGATTCATTTGAGACCTCTTGAATGTAGGTAAGCTCTCTTTAATTGTAGAAGAAATATTATGGGTGAAATCTGTGTTTTGCTGTTTTTGCTAGTTGTTGAAACAGGAATAAGCTGCAGTTCATTTATTCGCTACTATTAAATGGTTAAAACAGAGAAATATGTTCAGTTACAAAGGAGAGGACTTTGTTGATTCCACAATTCCCATAAGAAAAAAAACAGAGTCTGGAACCAACTACAGTAATAGAAATCAATTTCATGCATATCTATGTATCCTTTTCTGAGTCTCCTCTTTAATCAGGTTTATAGATTCTTTAAAGCATGCAAGGCTCTGTTGAAGTCTCAAAAGCCACAAGACGTCTACAATATTTGGAAATATATTTTTTCAACCTAAACAAGCCTACATAGGTTTTCATGACAAGGGGTGCCATCAGATCATTTTTTTAAAGAGATTCCCCTGTGTAGAAAAGTTTGGAAAATAAGAGAATCATGTGCAAATTCACGTAAATGATTGAATTTATTGAACTACATTTTGTATTCTCAAAGGCTTTCACAGCCAGGATCTGAAAGTTCTTGTGTGCTTTTCTGGCTGTTTGGCCGTGTTCTGGGAGTTTTTCTTCCTGGCGTTTCGCCAGACTCTGTGGCCGGCATCTTCAAAGGGCAAGGAGCTCAAGGAACTAGGAGTTTCTCTCTGTGCTCCAGGATATAGTGAGAAACTCCTAGTTCCCTGCATCTGCAGTGTATCTATGGACCTATGCATCTATGGAAGCCTGATGAAAGTTTCAGATAAGCACCAAGGATGACCAGATTCAAATCCCCAGCTGTTTAGGTGGTGGTGGTGGTGCTGTTGTTGGTGCTGGTGCTATTACAGGCCATCAAGTTGCCTCAAAACTCCAGTGATCCTGTGAATTAAGGATGTAATTTCTTGTACATACACTTTAACAAGGTGAGCAGTACTGACTGTGTCGGTGAAGCCAAGAACAATCTCGTCAGGATTCTGTTATGAATCCAGACTCCTAGTGGGATCCCCCCAGGTGAAATGATCTAAGCTAAGACAACGAGCTCCAGTCACCCTCTTTAGAAAGACAGTTCCAATGAGCATGAATGAAGAGAAACCTCTGAAGGGTGGCTACTGGGTGGACCTGGACTCATATGCAATGCCATTGACACTCAAGCTTACTCTCATTAGTACTTAGCAGAAGAAGAAAATACTGTAATAATAAACCACTTCTGAAATGTCCTAAGTGGTCTGCTTATACCACTTCAAGTCTGGGCAGTTTACAGTTTTAATTACAGTATGCAGGTTACACATTGATGAGATAACTGTCCACCATCCCTATAGAAAAGTCAGATCCTCATTAAGCCATAATATTCACCCTAGCCTTCTCTCTGTCAAGCGCACACATACACACAGAGACAGCAACACAATGCCTAGCCTATTTTAAAATATTGCTGTGTGGATAAAATTATAGAGAGGCAGAATAAAACATATATATATGGTTTACAGACCCTGTTCATATTTCCCCATGGCAAATGTTATTTGAGATTTCACTCTGAGACAAGTGTCCTAAAAACTACTTACTTAGAAGAGTATTCCATCAAAATTAGGGGGAATTATTTCTGATTATGGCTATGAAAAGCTTCAAGGTTCATTCATATACTCTCATTCATCCACCTATTTCTTCCAGCATATACACAACATTCCATGCCAAGATGCATGACTGCAAAGATTCTCCACTTCAATTACATTACCAAGCAACATTTATATAGAGGAATGAAGCAATAAAGGATGCAATTTTCCCCTGCTACTGTATCCTTTTCTTGTAGAATCTGTCCAAGATATTTTATTTGTTAATAACCGATCCCTCCACTTCTTCATGAAAAATGTTGATCATCTGATTCCAAACATTTCCTTTCTCCAAGATATCCATGTCTATCCATGTCTATAATTTAGTAGTTACTTCAGTTAATTTAGTTAACATAGTTACTGCTAAAACAATACATGGGCAGATTTCTGAAGCTGCACTGATTGTGGCAGAAGATACTGTGTCAGCTAGAATACTTTGTCTCACATAACTTTTCCATAGGTTTCCACAAGAGTTCTTCTTTCAAGCCACTCCAGTTTCTCTCATCTGCACATCTTTTACATACTCCCAATAAACTGCACATCCCATGGGTATATTTTAATCAGTAGAAATCCTTATAGCGAGAGGGCTTGAAAATTAGGCAGTTTCCCACGTACCTGGGACCATGGACTCTCAACACCAAAGAGCAACACTGCAACCACTAGGTAATATGGCTTTAATTCAATCTGGTTCCAATTGGCAAACCTAGTGGGCTTACTAAATTTTACCCCAATCCAAGAATGAAGCACATGGGTCGTCTACATCAACCCTTTTCTCTCCCCCACCCCTCTGGCCAACAGGGACTTGTATGTCTCATAGAGCCAAATGGGATGAGGGGTGAATGGGGGGGTTGTATGACTCGTGTTCCTTTGTTTGAAGAAGGGGGATGTGAAACCCAACGCTTAAGCAGCTTTTACAACTGCCCTCTGACTTCCTGCCTCTAAGAAAACGCCTGGCCTGGTGTACATCATCATCTAGCCAAAGACTTTATGAATAACCTCCTGGCAAAGCATATCTTTTGCCATGTTTGAACTTTTGGGACGTGCTTTGAAAAATAAGGTTTTGCCCTCGAAAGCTTGCAATTTTTTAAATTAGTGGCCTATAAACATATCATCTGTAGCCTAGTTTTACATAAGTTTACTAAGGATGTTTTCTAGACAAAATGTAAGCATCACTTCCAGCCTGTGTAGGTCCTGAATTATTTACCAGATCTTTTGTCTTAGGGCGTTTATACACAACCCCTAAACTCCGGGGCAAATGGCTCCCAGCTCCGGAGATTAAAAATGTTTACCCACCAGCTCCGGAGTTAACAGGAAATTAAGTGCGACCCCGCGCACTTTAGCGCGTCCCAGCGCAGCTTTCAGGTACCTGCTTTTTGGATATGAAAAATATTTGATCCGGTGTAAGGATAGTGAGTGCGGGGCTCTCCTGGCTTCTGTTTGTTGTTTTCTCCCCCCCCCCCCCCCCCCGCCCCTTTAAGAGATCTGAATGCTGCCGGGAACAGAACAGAGGTAAGAGGGCATTCTTTTCTTTCTTTTTTCTCCCTCCCTCACGCAGCCAGCAACCAGGAAGTGCGGAGGGGGGTGGGGACAGAGGAAGAGCGACGAACCCCTAAGATCTCTGGTCTGAATTTAAGTGGCCAGCGGATCTTAGGGGTCATGTAAAAAGGCCCTTAGATGTTGTATGAGATGTATTTACAGAGTAAAATAATTCTGTCCTTGGAACCACTTGCTTTGCTGTTCTGTTTCCAAAACACAAGAGGGGGTGACAGCAATGACAATCCCAACGGTCACCCTAAGTTTGTTGTGAAAGTGAAAGGAGGTAACAGAACTGGTGGCAAAAACATTTCCACTTCTGGAAAGACTGACCATTTAATCTGACAATTGTTCTGAGATCATGGAGTTAGTTGTTCTTGCTACAATGTTATCAAGTCAGCAAAGACTCACAGCGAATGCATGAAAAAACAGCCTCTAAATATCTTGTCATCAGTTGTGCTGCTCACCTCTTGAAAACGCAAGTCTGTTGTTTCTTGGATGGAATCAATCCATCTTACATTTGGTCTTTCTCTTGACCTACTGTCAAGATCATGGTACATGGGATGGATCATTTCATTGTGTCACTTTATGATCATCACAGTGGCAGGCATTCTACTGATGTGCACATCAGGTCTGGCTCACTTGCCATGGCTAATTGTGGCTAACAGATGAGGCAATGCCCTCCCCTCATTTTCACGACAGGGCACATGACTAGACAGGCACTCAAGATGCCTCAGCATTTTGTCAATGATGAACAATTAGCAACAACAGATTTCACATATCTGGCACAAATACTAATACGTTTCTGGCCATGATATAACCTCTGAGACTTTTAAATTAGCAAACTACTCTTAATAAACTACCACCACCACCACCAAAAAAAAAAAAAAAACCCAGCCCACTGCTTCCTGCCTTTTACTCTACTATGCACCTCTGGTGCTCACTCTGGCTTAAACCACAAATCAGACATGCAAGTCTGCAACCACATCTGCTGCAATGTTGCATGAAACCAGACATTAGCTAATGCTTGGGTACGTATGGTATCTCTGGTATAAAACGATGACCCCATTCTTCAGATGGAAGAACTAAGGGACAAAGATTCTGAGTTGCCAAAAGTTGTAAGGAAGGTCATCACGGGGAACTTGAAACCATGTTTCCCAGGACCCCAACCTACAGTATCTGTTCAGTATCAAGGTAAAGGGAGACAGGCAGAAATCTTCAGGAGCATAAATCATATGGACCTAAAATAGAGTGGATGTGTAAATGTAAATAATTCAAATAAAGGAACCCCAAAGCAAGGTAAACTTGAACTAAGGAAGCAGAGGTACCTCTGAATGCACACATGCTCACAGTATTCCTTTTATAAACACATCATTCACACTACAAAAACTTCAAATATATTCCTCTTGCAGTTCTGTAAAACCATAGCTCCATCAAACTAATATGGGTGATTTTCTCTCCACCCCCCATGCTTCAGACCAAAAAAAAATTATTATTATTATTTTTGCATGCTCATTTAGCACACCAAAGTCATTGCTTTTCTTAAGAGTAATAATAATGAAAGAGAGGGATCCTTTGGGTCACATATCAGCAAATGTGAAATCAGAAAATGGTTTTTGGGAGTAGCAGTCTCTGTGTATACTCCAACACATACCTCCATGGTATGTACATTGGTATCCATATTGCTAACAATGTGGTGTTTTTTTAAAAAAAAATCCTAACATTTATTGAGGCACTCAACATGTTCTTCCTCCCATAGATTGTCTGACTGTCTTAACAATAACGCTCCAAAACCAATATTCTAATTACTCAAACACTGATGTGATTAACAATACAGAAAAATTGGATAGATGTTACAGCCAATAGTGGATTTCATATCTTCACTGTAAATTGATGTCCGCCAAAATTGATTACAGCTGGAATCTCATATCCTCTCCCGGTTAGATTACACAAGCCTACACATATTGCTCTGAGAATAAAGTTCAGCTGAACTCAAAATGGATTACTTACAAGTAAATACTGCTACAGGCAAGCACTGTAAATCTCCCATCTGAAAAACACTGTGACAGCCCAAGAAGTCAAGAGACTCTTCATGGATTTGATCCAATGCATATTGTTTTATTTCTTTTTATTAACAATACATCATCGTCGTCATCGTCAATAATAATAATAATAATAATAATAATAATAATAATAATAATAATAATAATAATAATAATAATAATAATAATAATAATAATAATAATAATAATAATAACCTTTATTGTCAGTGTACAACTTGTGTACAGTGACTAAGCCTCCCCCCCAACATCATCCCACTAAAAAGCCACTCAATCTCATTTCACTCGGTGTGCTTGCTGCAAAACTCGCCAGCCCCAGGAGTCTATCACACATTGACACTTCTCATTCAACAGTCTAACAGCCCACAGATAAACACTTATTATTATTATTATTTTGGCTTGTTGGCTATGCTTCTGTATCTCCTGCCTGAGGGTAGGAGAGTAAAGAAGTGCTGACTAGGGTGTGAAGCGTCCCTGATGGCTTTCCTTATGATACCCTTTCCTATAAATGTTCAAGGAAACCTATCACTATTGATATCTGGGGGGGGGGGGAAGGGTGATAATAAGACATCCATTTCTGAATACAACCGCCAAATGTTATATCTCAAAGGTGCAAGACCTCAAGCCTGTCATAAAGTTAACAGGGCAAACCCCACTGAAGTGAATGAAAATTCTTCAAGAGGCACAAGACTTAATCCTAAAAGTTGTGGGGGGGGTTTTTTGCTCCCATTGGGCTTCTTTTCTGGAATTAGCCAACATGGGAAGTTTGAAGGTGTCCAGAGACTTTGAGGCCTCTATCCCCTGCTCTACTTTTGTATGAGACCTCTCAGGCGGTGGTGATCTCTTCAGGAATTCCTCAGGAATTCCTCCTTCAATCTATACTTGCCTTCTGCTTTATTGGCACACCAGCAGGAACCCAGCGCCCCAAACCCATCCCGCTTCCTGCTTGGTCAAGAGTTCTGTGAATTTCAAAAGATTGTTCTTTTATCAAAACATCTAAGACCCCAGAAAGTGATGTTGAGAGCAGTAGACCCCACCCCTTGCGTCCATTGAGGAGAGATGTGCATTGCATTACAGGGCAAGGCGCTTCTGTATCTTTAAAATGCCCATGAAAGATTGGAATCTGGAGAAGATCGACTTTTTCCAAGGCTAACTGGACCAACAAGATAACAACATTTCCGCGTGTTTCCTTTCAGTTCCTCGGACAACGGAAGGGCTTCCACGCATTATTTCCAACGCTACGTTTGACAAACCGCCGCAACCCCTTCCCAACCGTCAAACCAAAACAAAAGGCAGGATAACAACAACAGAGAGAAAGGGGTGGGGAGGGGAGGGGATCGCAGCCCCGCTTACCCCTAAGCGTCTGCTCCTAATCTTGACATAGCCTTGCTTGACGATGTCATTAAAATTGGACGCCATCCTGGGCAGCCGGTGTGGAGGAGAGAGAGGCGGCCCGGGAGTTGGAGCAAAAGTTGAGATGCAATCCAGTTCGTCCGCGTGTCTTGGAAAAAGGGGGGGGGGGTGCGTGGGTGGGTGTCGCCCTTGTTTTGTTTTTTTCAGACGACACCCCGCGCCATCCCAGCCAGCCACCCACCAGCCCACCCACCCACTCCACCCCGAATCCGCCTTTGCAACCAAGCTCCTGGTCCGTCTGCAAGGGCAGATTGGGGGGTGGGGTGGGGGTGATGATCGGGAGACCCGGGGCGTGGTGGTCGCCGCTGCTGTGATCGAAAAATCCACTGGGGGAAGGGAGGGGAGCGTGGGAATGAAACGGAAGAAAAGGGTCTCCACCCGGGTCAGCTGACTTGGGGGAGGGGGAGGCAGCTCGCCGCTGACTGGCTTGGGGAATGAGATCAGAGGAGCGGAGAATCAGCCCAGATCCCCCGCTGCCGCCTCCCCAAACCCCCACCTTCCCCCCCCACACACACACACACATACACCGCTTCTCTGCTTTCCTCCCTCCCCGGGAAGTGGGTTGAGGAGATCCGCCCGCCCTTCCCGGCTGGTGTCTCTCCCCCCACACACACACACACACACACATACCCGCCCCGGAGATCCAGCGACGAGGGAGGGTAAATTCACCACCTCCGCCAGATTTATGACACACAGAGGTTGGGTGCCAGCCAGCGGCCAGTGTGGGACAATCCAGCCTTTTTCCCCCCCGCTGCCCCAGACTTCCCACCTGCCTCCTTACCTGGGCTAGAGGTGACAGCCCCCCCCAATTCCCTACCCCCGCCTGTGTGTGTAAAAGAGAGAGGTCAAAAGAGCCTTCCATCCTATATGAAGGAATAAAAGTCAACAGCCCGGCTTTAAAACCAAACCTAGAGAAAAGCAGTAGGTCGGAGCATTTCTGATGAAGGGTCAAGGTAGGGCTTCCTGTCCTCCCGCTGAGCCCTGGGGTGAATCCATGGTGTGTGTGTGTGTGTGTGTGTGTGTGTGTGTGTGTGTGTGTGTGTGTGTGTGTGTGTGTGTGTGTGTGTGTGTGTGTGTGTGTGTGTGTGTGTGTGACAGCAGGTTGGGTTTGAGTCCACACCTGCCTGCTTCCCTCTCTCCCTGGAGGGATCTGGACCTGCAGAACTGGAATGGACCCTCTGGACCATCCTTTCTCTCCCCTGTTAAGGAGGCACATCTGGGACTCGAACTACCAACCTCCGGCTCCTCAAATGGCTGAGCCACTAAGACAGGCATGTCCAAACTTTGGCCCTCCAGATGTTTTGGACAGCAGCTCCCACAGTCCTTTGTCATTGACATTCTAAGCTTAGAATTCTGGGAGTTGTGGTCCAAAACATCAGGAGGGCCAAAGTCTGGACATGCCTGCACTAAGATGTCAGCACAAGGCACCTGAAGAAGGCACACACACACCCAATATCCCAAATAAAAATGCCCCTGTGAGAGAGGGAGGGGGAGATTTGTTATTGTGACTCAGTGTGTCTGTGTTTAAATGAACAGGTTTTACTAGCAGATACTTAAACTGTGAACACAAATCGTGCCACAAACAGACTGAGCTCAGGGTAAAATGTCACAGGTTGCAGGCCACTTCCTTGGCCACAAGGGCTGTTGAAGGCAGAGCCCTTTTGCCTCTGGATGTGCTGGCACCTCAGCTCTACAGACCCAAGGCTGCCATGCCTTCTCACTACCACCAAGTGCAGTGAGAACCAGCCACCATGACAATTCTGCATCCAAACTGTGGAAGTGGAAGGGACGTCAACTGTAAACAAGTCCACTGTCCTCCAAAGCAGGAAAATCACATTTAAAGTCTCCCTGGCAGATGGCCATCCCACCATCTTGTAAAAACCTTCTGTGAAGAATAACCCACCACCTTTTGAGGCACCCCATTCCACTCTCAAAAGGTCTTGTTATTGCTGATATTCTCCTCCTGCCCACAGTTCAAAAGAAGAAGCAACATCCATAGTGCTGGGAAAAGAAGGATAATTAGATATCAGTTTGTGATTCTCCAGGACTTTTCCAAGCTACACCCTTTTAATTTCAGGAGTGAACCTTATAAAGAAGATATAAAGTGGCCCTGAGGACAACAAAGTGTGTTTTGTCATGTGTGTGTGTGTGAGTGTGTGTGTGGTGTCGTTACAGTCGTGGCTGACTCTTCGTGACTCGATGTTCATGGAGATATCTTGGCAGGAATACTGGAGTGGTCTGCCAGTTCCCACTCCAGGCGCCTACAGCGCCTGGTATTCCCCGGTGGTCTCCCATCCAAGTACTAACCAGGGCTGACCCTTCTTAGCTTCCGAAATCAGGTGAGATCAGATGTGCTCAGGGCATCTAGGCAGCTTGTGTTCTGCCATAGGCTTCCAAACCAAACCTGCCACCCTGGAAGCGTGCTTAATGCATGTGTGTGGAGGGCTGATGGATTGCACAACCATAGCTGTGTAGGAAAGTCCACATTGAGTACATATATTATCTTAATGAAGTTTTCTGGTAAGAAAAAAGAAACAAGAAGTGGCGAGAAAACACAGGAAAGTTGTAGACAAAAGGGCCTGTGTTCCATTAATGAGGCAAGTAAGTTGCAGGGTAGAAGACTCTTGCGATTGCATCCCATACTGTATACCAGAATCTGAATCTGAAGGAAAGTTAGATGGACAGGTTCCACTCTGTTTGCAATGTCAAAACAAGATGTTAGGAACTAGGAACTGAGTAGTGCTTGGATCCCAAAGATGGGAGAGAAAAAAGAGACTCAGGAACCCCTTCCAGGACAGGGTCACAGAGGTGTCTGAACCCATACTGCAAAGACAATGAAAGGAAAGGGTCTGCTCAGGACCTGCAATGGAGTACCTACAATTCGGATAACCCTATTTCAGTAACGTTATTTGCTCATTAAATTTACTTCCGCTAGAAGGTGAGAAATAGCAATAGCATTCCTCATAGCCTGAATGCCTTCAGACCTACATACACAAAATATCAGATGTGTTTCCAAGGTGGCTGGATTGATGGTTACATACAGATCTGAAGGCAATGAGAGAGAAACGGGGAGGTACAGTAGTTTCAAGATGTGACCAATATGGTTTACTTCTGAAAAAGAGCTACACGGTAGGCCCAGCGTGTACTCTTCAAAAAGGACCCAGGGCCCACATTTTGGGGGGAAAACTTGACTAGGGTCTTGACTTTCAGGTTGAAAAAAAACCCTATTATTATGAAAAAAGGGGAGTAAGTCTTGCAACATGTGATAAACATTGACTATAGGACGGTAATAATAATTCATTCCCAAGGCTCTGACCAGATACGGCTTCAAGCTGACAACCTACAACACTGGTTCAGTTCTCAGAAAACCTGATAGTAAATTATTGTGTGCCTGCATAACCCGACATGTTATTGAGGCAGGGGAGCTCTGTATATGATGACCCACCAAGAGTGTCAATATTTCCTGCAACAACCATTTAAAATGTGCTTGCACACACATGCAGACACACATGCTCGTACACTGTACGTTAACACTTAAATGTTAATGAAGAGTCAGTCACGAGCGACTGTAATGACACACACACACACACACACACACACACACACACACACAGAGGCTGCGTATTAAAGCATTTTGTGAAATCTCATTATTAAGGTATCACAACATTGTATTAACAGTTATAGTGCAGGGGGAACAAAAAGTTGCTTTGAAGTATTCGTAGCCCTGTTATTAATAATTTAAATGGGTAATAATTTTAATCGCATTACAGGAGCGTGGAAAAATGTTTTGGCATGTGGCATGCTTTTATTTGCCAGATCTGTTTTCAGGGGGTTGTAGGGAGGAAATGCTGAGCATTCCAGACTGAAATAATCATATTGTTTGGGGAAGTGCCTCCATGTGCATAAATGTTGATGTTTCCACCCATTCCTCAAAATCCTGTGGGTTAGCACAATAAATTGGAGAAGAGTAGACATTATTGGTCTGTTTATTTATTTATTTATTTATTTATTTATTTGTTTGTTTGTTTGTTTGTTTCATTTCTATACCACCCATCTTCCAATAGGAACTCTGGGCGGTTTACAGCAATATTAAAATCAACAATAGATAACAGAACAAGTCAACAATACTAGAAGAAAAAGAGGGGAAAACCTCTGCAAGAGGCATTGCGGGTGGAAAGGAAATTACTCTGAATTACTCCTCAGCTTTCCGTTGGCTATACAGATTCAAACAGGGTCTACTCCAGCACAAGGAACTGAGATCTAAGAATTCCATGGAGTCTCACAAAAGCTTCCACGTTTGTTGAAGATTACTGTATTTTGTTGGTGGGTGTTTGAACCCAGAATACACCCTCACTTCCTGCATGTGTCTGCCCTTCAATTCATGTCCTGATATTTGAAAAGCAACAGCAGCAGCAGCAACACATAAGCCAATAAATAAATAGCCAGCAGCACTAAAGGAAAATGCTACTGCAAGTGTAGAGTAATAGAGGACATGACCTGGTTCTATAGTTTTCTGCTACATGTAGAAATCTGTTTCCTAACACCCAGTGGATGATAGGAAGGCCCGGGGAGCTCTGGTCCATGGGGTCATGAAGAGTCGGACACGACTCAACGACTGAACAACAACACCCAAACATTTGTTTCTCTTCTGAATTTTTACCTCAATGTTTGTTTCTCTTCCAAGTTTAGCACTTCCCTCAAACCCTCCCAAATCCCAATGTCAATCATTTGGAGCAGTTAGTGTAAACAACACTTTGCTTGTATAACACCTCCCCTCTAAATCCTTTACTTCTACAAGATGTTGCAGAGAGGCCGTATTATTACAGGAAATGTTGTGGCATAATTTGTCATCCAATTTCCAGGAACTTGTATTTCCCCATGAACAGTGTTCCCAATTGTCTGTCTCATTCTCAGAAACCTTTAGAATTTGTTTTGGTTATATATTTTGAGTTTAGCATAATACTGCAAAGTGGTCTGAGAGCATTGTTCTTGGTCTGGTTGTTTTTAAATCATATTGCACTTATTTTTTTCATCTACCCTGCAGCTTTCCTGGCCAGTAACTTGTTCTGATCTGAAAAAGCCCATAGAAATAATGGGTTATAACGATTTTTTTTCCTTAGCTTAAACAGAAGTGTAATAAAACTGAGCTGAATTGGCTGGAGGAGACTGCCAGGTGCCATAGATATGATGACACAGTGGAAGACATGATATGTATGTGCACTCCTCTCAATCTGTAATCTTGCACACGGGAATGCCTCTGACATCTCTCTCCTCATCTGAAAATCTCTACAATGCAAACAAATGTATTTCCTATTAAATTGCAGGAAAATAGCCATTGTCCCTTAAGAGAAAAGAATCAGCACAGCACTGATTTGAGCTCCATCCATTTCAGTTGGTGCTCCACAGATATATCAATTTATAAAGTGGCTCTGTTCCTCCCCAGAACCAGAATTAGACCCTGCATTTCAACACAGGCCTTATACAAATAGCTCCTACGTAGCCTGATTCACTTCTAATTGGTCCAAATGCAGCAGCCACTGCTGCTGCTGCTGCTGCTGCTGTTGTTCAGTTGTGTCCGACTGTTCGTGACCCCATGGACCAGAGCACACCAGGCCCTCCTGTCTTCCACTGCCTCCCGGAGTTTGGTCAAATCCATGTTGGTTGCATCGATGACACCGTCCAACCATCTCATTCTCTGCCATCCCCTTTTCCTTTTGCCTTCCATCTTTCCTAACATCAGGGACTTTTCCAAGGAGTCCTCTCTTCTCATGAGGTGGCCAAAGTACGGTTAATTTATTTCAACCTATCAAAACGGAACTATCTCTAGAGGCGACAAACAGAGAAGCTGTCTTACTTTCAGCCACATCATGAGAATAGCGGCGGGTGGTGGTGGTGGTGGTGGTGGTAGGGAAGGCCATTATGTTGGGAAAGGTGGGAGTCAACAAGAAAAGACAGAGATCAAATACAAGATGGACTGACTCCTTAAAGGAAACCACAGCCTTGAGTTTGCATGACCTCAGCAGGGCTGGTGAGGACTGGGCCTTTTGGAGAGACCGCATGAGTCAGAGGCAACGTGATAGCAACCGATAACAATTTACAAATAAGCTCAATGCAAGGGACCGTTCCGTGTCTCGCTTTTGTTCCTGCCAGTAAAAAATGCTTGCAGTTTCTTGACAGGCTGCCTCAGTTTGTGGAGACAGCTTGTCTCATCAAGAATTAGTAGCTTTGTGATTATTCCTCCAGCCGTTTCTTTTACCATACATGATGAACTGTGCAGTATCCAAAAATATTTTCCAAACAGAAGAGTTTTGCTTGAAAGCCAACATAGGAATATTGTATACCAATGTTCTTGTTGCAGAGGTTTTGTCTGGAAGATGCCATAAAAAGTCTGATACACATATAACCCTAACCCTAAACATAAACCTAAACCTAACCCAAGCCTGAACTAAACTGCCTGGCTTTTTTCCCTCTTGCCATGGACTCTACACCTAAGAAATAATTCCTGGCAAATCCATCTTTTGCCATGTTATTACCTATTGATACTGCTCTAAGGAAGGGGGCTTGCCCCCCAAAATATTAGCAATGTTTTGTTATTTTTATCGTAGCCTAAAGGTATCACCTGTTCCACTTTTATATTTGTCTTTTGTGATGGCTAAAATGGCTAGTTGAATTGTTTTGCTTCAATTGGGGGTGGGGTGGGGATCCCAACAGCTCTGGCGAGCTTATCTGAGGAGCTGCTGGGATAGAACCAAAAGGCATGTTTTTCTCCCCTTCTTCAAAGCGGCCCCCATTCCAAGTTCCTAACAAAACAATGCTTTCTATCTCCACAGACCATAGTGTGCTTCGAGGCCTTCTTATGGCATTTCATAGCTACCTAATCAACTTGAAAGGTCTTATCCTTTTCGGTAGTTAGAGAACCAAGTATAAAGTGAGCCCTCGAGGATTCCTCACCCAAACTATGCTGGCATTTCATGCTTCATTGTCTCCATCAGATAATTGTTTTTATCTGAATTCACACCAGAACATTCAGTTCTCTTTTGGGGGTTTTAAGTCGAGATAAACCTCTTGCTTCTTTCCCATTACATCTTAGAAGTTTGTGTTTTGTTTTGTTTTTAAAGTTTCCTCTTCCTCTCCGGCCGTAAAGGATTGCAAACATGGTTGGGTGCGTACAGAAGACTAACCAAACAAAAGTATTGTGGCAAGTAGAGATGGGCATGACCGGGAAAAATTACGTTTCGAGTTGTCGTGTGTCGGAGCCGGCCCGTTTCGGCTCGTTTCCATTTTTCGCGAAATTTTCCAAAAATTTGTCGTTTTGTTTGTCGGTTTTTCATCTGTCGTTAGTACTGGTTTTGGGGGGCGGGCTCCTGGAGGCACCTCTCTGGGGTGGGTGCCTCCTCTGGCCCGCTACAAAATGGCATGCATAGCCAATTGGATATGCATACCATTAAGTTGCAGTAGCAGGCAGAGGCACCTCTCTTTCGGGTGCCTCTGTGACTCACTGCCTGCCGGCATACGGTGCACTTGGGCTGGGGAACAAAGTGAGAGAGGACCCCTACGGGCGCCCTGTGACTCACTAAGAAGGGAAGTGTACTTGCTGTAGTGCAATGCGAGTACACATCTGGCTTACTGGTTAGGGGTTAGCGCAAGGGCTAGGCTTAGGGTTACGGGTAAGGTTAGGGTGAGTTACTGGGGTGCACCTCTGGGTGCCTCTCTGACCCACTAAGAAGGACAGTGTACTGGCGTATGGGTTAGGGATAGGGTTCGGGTTCGGGTTCGGGCTAGAGTTAGTGGTTTTTTATGCCCGACTGGCACATCCCAGAAGTCTCCGTCAAAACCTGGCCAAGTGGCCATGCAATTGGTGGAATGACTCTGAAAATTTGCATGGTCCACTCCCATGGCCAGCCCATCATTGCGCAGGTGTAAAAAAAATAAAATAAAAAAAGATAAAATCAATGGAGACGTTTTGTTGCAAGAAAAACCCACTGCTGCTACTGAAAAAATTCAGGCAGTTTTAAAATAGCTATTTTCGCATGTTTCTGTGGTGCTTTGATGTATTTTTGGACCACGCGATTTCAAAATAAATATTGCGGTTGCCCCATTTTGGATCCCCCGCCCGCACCGCATGGCATGGCGACTCGGCGAGACGACGAGGATGCCCCCCACCAGAGCAGCCCAGGACAGGAGAGGGGGGAGGCCGGGGACCCCCCCCCAGAAACCACCCCTCTGGTAGGCACCCTCACTCAGGCAGGCATATTTTCACCTGCTTTTTTGGCCGGGAATCGGGTTTTTTTTATTTTTAAAACTTTCTTTCTGTGCTGCGCCGCTTGGCGAGTTGGTGAGTGGCGACTCGACGAGGATGTGCACTTTGCGCAGCCCAGGAGAGGAGGGGGGAGGCCGGGGACCCCCCCCCAGAAACCACCCCTCTGATAGGTGCCCTCACTCAGGCAGGCATATTTTCGCCTGCTTTTTGCCCGGGAATCGGGTTTTTTAAATTATTTTTAAAACTATTTTCCTGTGCCGCTTGGCATCGCGCGATCGCTGCGATGCCAGGAACGACAACGACAAATCAGACCCAATTTTTCTTTAGTCGGTTCGAGTTCGAGTTCTGGCGGAGTAATTGTCGTTACCGTTTCCGTTACGTGACGGAAACGAGAAACGGAAACGGAAACAAGAATTTCGCCAAGTCGTGCCCACGTCTAGTGGCAAGATCTAAATGAATGACAACTGGGGGGAAAGAAAGAGAGACAGAACTTGAAATGGATTCCAGACAAAATGATGGTAAGGACTCGTGCGTCGTTGATGGAGGAGTTCACTATCCTTAATTTACCAAGGAATTGGGATCACCATGTTCAAGCAATGTGGAATCATCCTGGTGCCAGAAATCCCATGTTTTCCTGTTCCTAGCCAAGACCTATGTCCTGCAGATAAAACTATTTAAGCTTATTGGAAGTCAAGAGAGAATGGTGCTTGATCTCTAATGGAGGTGGGGAAATATGATTCTCATCACTATGCATCACTCAGATTCTTGAGTTCCAACAATTCAGCTTAACCAGTATTGCCATTTCCAGTGTAGCTAACCATATGTATCTTAGAAGCCAACAATGTGTGTGTGTGTGTGTGTGTGTGTGTGTGTGTGCGTGTGCGTGTGTGTGTGCGTGTGCGCGCGCGCGCATGCACGCACGCACGCACACACACACACACACACACACACACACACACACACACACACACACACACACACACACACACACACACACACACACACACACAAGGAAAATGCAAGCCAATATAAAATACAATACATATGATTCTCTTTCTGATGAACAGAAATTTTCAATGAGGATGATTATTCTTTCTGATACATTTTATTGTATATTGTCACACTCTGATGTACTCATTGGTGTACCACTTCTTTGGGCTTGAGCTGTGCAGTGTAATTTCATGCATATTGAGTTGGATTTTGTAATCCCTTCAGTGGGGTGACCAGCCAGTAAAGATGTATAAAACTATAGCCTTAATTGCTTTGTTAGGCTCAACATTAGTAGATGTCAGGGAATGGAAGCATTCAAGGGTACCAGAGAAGGGAAAACATTTCATAAACAAATCTAGACTGCAATAGCCTTAGTACAAAATAGTAGCATATGCTGTTTCACAATCTTCCAGGAAGAGGAAGGATAAACATTCCCACCACCACCACCTTTGCTTTCAGAGCAAGTGTATATGCTGGCGTCCTGTTTTCCCCATTTGTCCTATAATGACAGCCACAGTCTCCAATCTACCAAGTAACATTGTTTGGGTCTTGAGTCTTGACTCTTCTGACCTAACTTGTAATATGATACTCAAGGTGCTTCCAGAGAAATATAGCTCCTAAAACTCACAATCAGAAGCCATTGTGTGCCTATTTAGTCCCCCCCCATTATTAACATGTTCCCTTTCAAATTATTTTAGACTTTTCTGGAAAGCAAAATGGTTGATGAAATCACAGGTCAAGATGGCAAGGTAGCTGGATCCTATCATCTGGAGAACATCCCCCCCCCCTCAAAATGATTCTGATGCCATTCAAACAGAATTTGGACCAGTATGTGCTTCCAGCCCGATCTTAATCAGTACAAATTGGCCAAACTTGGTTTAGGATTCAGAATTTGCCCATACTGGTTGCACAGCCTATTTTTTTTTTTGCTTCTTTTTAAAAATGACATCTGTTTCATCATCCCTTTCCAAATCTTTTCTCACCCATCTCTCTGGTGGAACAGCCACTTCCTCATCATTCAAAAACTTTGATCTTAAGCCTTCTCTGATTAAATAGTGACTCACACAACCCCCTTCTCCTTCTCTCCCTCCTTCCCTTCCTACTTCCCCCCTCCCTTTTAATTCACATTTTTGGGTGCTGGAAATATGTAAGGACATCGTGAGGATGGATGAAGTACAGTGGGAGATTTAACACTGAGAGCTAAATTTACCGTATAGGTATTAAAATGATGCTATTAAGAAAGACTGTCACAAAATGATTAATCCTTAAAGGTTGTGGTCATTCTTTTCAGCCTGCGAAGGAGTGAAGGCCATTAATCTGAAATATGTACAGTCATGCCAAATGCCACTTGTTCACCTGCTTATCTGGAGGAACTGAGATATCTTCTTCATAAAAAAATCAATATTGAATACCATCAGGGTTTCTTTCATATGCCTTTTTAAAAAAATACATGGCTAGTTGCAGCTGTGTTTTCATGTTTGTGGATCTGATGAATTGCTGGAGAACAGCACTGCCTTGTTGATCAAATGTTTTTTTCCAATGCTCCTATGTTAAAACTGTCATTTGAAAGCCTTATTAAATGTGTATGTGAGCACGTAAGCATGTACATATGTACTTCCTTTGTACCAATGACCCATATAATCTACTGCTGTTTGCAGCTGGGGGGGGAGAGAGAGAATCGTGCCCTGAAAAACCATGACTGTGGGAGAACTGTGCAACTATGAAGAAAAATAATTAAGAGAATTTGTATACGTTGGTCCAATCATCCACCCAAGCAGGGCCGGCGCATCCATTAAGGCGAACTAGGCAGTTGCCTAGGGTGCCAAAATGGAGAGAGGGCGCTGGCCAGCCTACTGCCCCCCTTCTGCCCCCCACAACTGGCCACCACCGTCCGTCCCCCCACCACCTGCCAGCTGCCCGCCCGCTATCCCCCGTGCCCGCCGCCGACCCCCCCATGCCCGTCGCCAGCCGCCCCCACGCCCGTCGCCGTCCCCGCCATCTACTGTCCCCCTGCCTCCCTGCCACCCCTGCGACCCGACCCCCGCTGCTGCTCTGCCCCCCCACTGCCGCCCCCCCACCGTCCCGCCCCCTCACACTGCTGCCCACCCACCGCCCCACCCACCCCCGCCCCCTGCCACCCCCTTCACCGCCCACCCCCCCACCCCCCACCCCTTGCCTAGGGCGAAAACCTAGCACCGGCCCTGCACCCAAGTACAGAGTGCAGTCAAGAAAACAGAAGAAAACGGAGACTTGGAAGGACAGGAAAGAAGAACTTAGAAAAGACCATTGTGTAAGGATGTGTCACTGGCGACCGAGGTCAAGAATCATCTGCAGGATTGTATTCTCAGTCACTATATAGAGGTGAAAAAGCTGGAAAGTAAAGAAAGCTGACTGGTAAAAACTGATTTGTTTGAAACGTGGTGCTAGAAGAGAGGCTTGTGGGTAGCTCAGATTGCCAGCAAGACAAACAAGTGCATCCAAGTGCAAACTGTGTCTGAACTATCTGGATCGTGTGGAGCTTAAACAATTCAAAAGCTCAGCCATTTGTTCTGAGGGGAAAGGGCAACAGATAGATAGATAGATAGATAGATAGATAGATAGATAGATAGATAGATAGATAGATAGATAGATAGATAGATAGATATAGATAGATAGATAGATAGATAGATAGATAGATAGCACCACATTTCAAACAAATCAGTTTTTACCAGTCAGCTATCTATCTATCTATCTGTTGCCCTTTCCCCTCAGAACAAATGGCTGAGCTCTTGAGTGGGATATACACCATTTCATGGTTCAGGTACTGCAGTCCCACTATATAGCGGGATCACAGTACCTGCCCTGGCTCCAGGTGATCAGCGCTGGGGTGGGGGAGAAAAACCTTTATTTCCCCACCCCAGTGCCAATGAGCTGAAGTCCGGGGTTTGGGGGAGGGGGGAGGTTTTAAAAGCCCAGGCTTTTAAAACCTCCCCCCCCCTCCCGCTTCCCCAAGCCCCGGATCTGATCCCCCATCGCTGCTGGCCTGTGTGGGGTAATCACATCACCTCAAGTAGCCGGCCCATGCTCCTCCAAGAAGCCTTGGGGCCGCACGGGCGGGGGCGGAGGAGCCATCACATCGTCCCCCGTCCTCTGCCCGCGCTGCCCAAGGGTTCTCGGAGGATCCCTAGCCGGCGGTGTTGGGCGCTGCCCCGCAATCCCCATTGAAATATATTGGCTCAATGCTTTTCAATGGAGACAATTTTCCCCATTGGAATGCATTGAGCCAAACTGATATGACACCTCCATCTCAGATCACAGCCCTTGGCATTTCTCCATCTATCTGTGGGTTATTTAAAAAAAAAAAAGAAACAGAGATACAGAAATTGGCAAATAATGTCATGAACCTGGATAAGGAGAGATCAGAATGTCTCTTTAAAAGGTATGAGGGGAAGTTGGCTGTAGTTTGTGGAGCTTTTATTGAAGCACAGATTGGCTCAGGGGGCTCTCACATTTGACCAGTTTTATCCCAGATCATTCTTTACAATGTGCACAGTATAAAGGAACCAAAGAATTTTAGGCTAAAGATTTCTGTATGACGTGGAAGGTGAAAGATTGCAAGTACTGGTTTCAGATGTCCAGTGCAAATGTGGCATTGAATGCCCTCAGGCATTATGTGAACTGCAGACACAAGGTAGAAACCATAATAATAATATCTATTTGCTTCTAAAACAGAGCTAGCCATCACGATATATGCACTGGTGGATGGTTACCACTGGCTGCTGTGTCTTCCATTTGCCATGGTCAAAGGGCACCAGCCACCAATGGTTATAAATGCCTTGGTCACCACCTGATTAGTTTACTACAGTGCTTATTATATGGGACTGTGGTCTTAAAAAGTTCAAAAATGGCAGCTGGTCCTAAATGGAAATCCAGATCACACTTGGGTCTACGGTTTTTAGACCATATCAGTCTAATTTTAGGTCACATACACCTGCTTCTGAATCATTTCCAGAAGCTCTTTGAAGTGCTGGTACTTATCTAAAAAGGGATGTGACACTTGTGACTCTCCAACTAACACCGAGTTCCAGTGCCTATCATCCCTCACCCTTGACCCACACAGCTGGGACAGATGGCTGTTGTGACTTGCTAGAGGGTCACAAGTCCCCTTTTCCTGATTTCCATGGCTCATAGCCACAATATCTGAAAGATCTCTTCCCTTCTACCTCATAGGAATTAGTGTCCAGGGCTGAGGTCATCTTAAGAAGTCCGTCATGAAGCATGCCACCACCAAAAGAGGTTGATGACTGTTGCTGCTTCCAAAGTAAAAAAATACCCTTGATGACTTCCTGGGCCTTTTCACACGACCCCTAAGATCCGCTGGCCCCTTAAATTCGGACCAGAGATCTTGGGGGTTCGTTGCTCTTCCTTCCTCCCCACCACTCCACACTTCCTCGCTTCTGTCTGCATGAGGGGAGGGAGGAAAAAAAGCCTTAAAAAGGGACAAAAGAATAAAGCCTTACCTCCGGTGCCGGTGGAAGTTGCTCTGAGACCCGGTCACTTCCTGGTTCCTCTTAAAGGGGCGGGAGGCAAAACAACAACAACAAAAAGAAGCGAGGAGAGCCCGGCACTCTCCGCATCAAAATTTTTCACTCTCCCAGAGCAGGTACTTGAAAGCTGCGCTGGGTCGCGCTTAGGTGGGTGGGGTCGCACTTAATTTTCTGTTAGCTCCGGAGCTGGTGGGGAAACATTTTAAAGCTCCGGAGCTGGGAGCCATTTGCAGCGGATCTTAGGGGTCATGTATAAACGCCCCCTGTCTCCGGTAGAAGGGGAACTACAACAGCAAGAAGAATTTAACATTAGAGTAACTGAATTAACTTAATTAATGTTAATTAACTGAACTCATTTCTTTTGAGGAAGGAGCAAAATCATTTTCACACTTTTCCTTTCATTGAGCAGTATCAATGGGGCATTTGAGCAGTTGGAAAATCTGTTTCTTTTTTAAAAAAAAATAATGCCCACATCCTCATTCTGTTACATATAGCTTGCATACCTAATGAGAATGTTAAGTGAAAGTTCCTTTTAATTAATTGAGTTAAATCAAAGCAAGAACTAATGGTAACTTTCTCTTCCTGGGTGAGATTGTCATTATTTAGAGATTATTCCTGAACAAAATGGAAATTTGGGATTAGATCACATTTTACTTCTTTTTCTTAGTATCTATCCCGCGTGTTGGTGGGTCCGCTTAGATCACATTTTACTATAAAGTTTTATTTCCGTCTCTCATTACATTATCCCTCCAGGCACATGAATCTTTCGGTGCTATGTGGCCAAGACATCAGTCATGCAAGCAAGCAATGCTATCTCTCACCTTTCCAGTTACAAAACAAAAGCAGGCTGTTTTTCCAAATGAGCATCAAACCAAGTACAGTGGTACCTTGTATAAAGGAATTAATTCGTTCCAAAGGAAATTATGTTAAGCAATTTTTCCTTTATACAAATTTCCCATTGGAATGCATTGAAAACAGAGTAATCCCATTTTTATGTTGTATGTTATAATCGCCTATTTGCCCCATAGGTGATTATGTTAAACAAATTTCCCATATCTACGGATATTTTTTATGTTGTACAGATCTTATGTTATACAAACTGTTTGTTATACAAGGGTCCACTGTATGGGTTAGCTTTCTTTTCCCCTTAAGAAAGTTCTGGGGACAAAATTAGCATCTGCTCTCAGGAGGCCCTCAGAGGCAAGATACTAGGGTGCTACTGAAAAGATTTGTGAGCCGGTGCTCTTTAACCGAGCCTTGTTTTGATCACAGATATGAAGGAGACTTTTTTTAAAACAAAAACTCTGAAATTATCAGAATATGGCGTAAAGATCCAGTGTCAGGTATGAATCATATATTGTCAGTACTTATCACATTTGAAAAGAACATCTGTGTAACACAGAAGCTTACCTTCACTGCTACGTGTTAGAGACTCCTTGTGAAATGTATGTACAATAGGGGCAGGAAAGACAATTTTAGTACCCATTCAGAAATGTCACACCAATGAAGCCAGCAGGAAGAGTTTGCTTGAGCGGCATTATGTCTTGAAGTTATTTTCCGAGACGGGTTTTCTCTCCCCACAGGAAATCCAGCTTCTCAACAAATGTGCTTTTAAGAATTAAATTTCCTTCTAGCTGCTGGAGGAAATTCACGTTGAGCATTGTCTGTGCGGATGGCGGACACCCAAACACGGGGAAGATCCTTATGTCAGTTTGATCTCTTCTTGTTACCAAGATCTGTAAAGGGTAATATTTAAATTATAAGGAGGAGAGCAGAGTTGACTCTGTCCCTCTGTCTCTGTCTGTCTGTCTGTCTCTGTCTCTGTCTCTGTCTGTCTGTCTGTCTGTCTGTCTCTCTCTCTCTCTCTCTCTCTCTCTCTCTCTCTCTCTCTCTCTCTCACACACACACACACACACACACACACACACACACACACACACACAACACATTCCCTCCCCTCTTCCAGAACATCATCCATTTACCATCCTACTCAACACATCTTTAAATCCTGCTGCTTTCAAAGGATATATGCCAAATCGAAAGCCCTTCCAGTGGTCATGCTGATTGGTAGTCCCAGGAAGGCAAAAAGAAAAAAGAAAAAAAGAAAAAGAAAAAGAAAGAACTTTTCCAAACTCACTCCCCCCTCCCCCGCTGCCACCACCAAATGGCCCAAGGAGCTGATTGGTTTCACTATGGCTGCATAATAATTATACTTGAAAGAATGAGGAGCTGTCGTTTCAATACCAAATTATCTACAAATTAGCGCTATGCGAAATATTGTGCACTTTGATGGCAAAACATTGGGATAATAAGAATCTAAAATGAAAAGATCATTCGCTTCCTGCACCGGACATAGAAAAAAGGAATTTTTTCTTCCCCTATCTCATTAGGTTTTGAAATGGAACTGCTTCATGGAGGGTAACCATGGATTAATGATAGTCAGTCAACTAGCTTTCATCCTATCAAGCAATTAAGACTGGCCATAAAGGAAATTAAGTGCTAAATGTGTTTCAGCCCGGCCATGTTCATGTGCAGTGATGAGCTGTTATGTTTATACTTGCCTAAGATTATGGTAGTCCCTAAGAAGGCAAACCATCACACTATCCTGACTTGACGTCTTCTAGAAGTCTTCAGCTATAACCATCGGTGTAATTCAGCCAGGGCTTCCAGGGCCAAAGCTCCAAGACTTTCTGTTCAGCATGACTTCAGATGATCTACCCCAACCCCATCTCCATCAAGATTCTTGGTGCTGCTGTTCTTAGCAGCAGCCCTCACAACAGTTGTGAGAGCAATCATTCCCCCCCCCCAGCAACAGTATACTGCTGCAAACAATTCTGGCTGTGCTGTAAAATATTTCTGAAAGGGTTTGGGTCTGGCAATTAAGATCTGACCCTCATTAGTTGGTGTGGAGTGATATATCTGCCTGCATTTTTGGATTCCCCTTGTAGCAAGGAGCCACAGGGAAAATCACGATGAGCTGCTGTGTTTCCAAATTGGCCACTATGCCACTCACTACATCCTTAGCCACCATGATTTAAGCAGCACAAACTCCTAGGCAGAGCTTGGAAATGCACTTGGACTATAGATCCCAAGATCCCCTGGCTAGCAGCAAATGAATAGGCCAAAAGTTGTCATCCAAAAAAGCAACTTTTAAAAGTTTTTCTTCCAAGGCAATGTGCACAAGAAAGCAGACCTGGGCCACTTCTGTGTGTTTTTGAATGACCCAATATTCTAGGAACGGTCGTTTGGACTGAGCAGGCAAAATGAATAGAAAAGTTGATTTTTTTTCCCAATCTATAGTTTAAAGAATACCATACCATGTGCTGTCAAGTCATGTCCAACTTATGGCAACCCCGAAAGGGGTTTTCTAGGGAGAGAATACACAGAGGTTGTTCACCATTTCCTTCTCTATGGCAGCTCCCCAGGAATACGCAGCGTGCCAAAGGTCACACAGGCTTCCTCCACTCGCACAGCGCACAGCGGGGAATCCAACTGACCGCCTCCCTCAACCACAGAGCTCTCCCAGCCAGCTCGTGCCTTAAAAGAACACACCTCATTAAGGGAGGGAATCAGAATCAGAAGCTGAAATGTGATGACAGATATGGGGGAAGAACAGTATTATTTTTGCCCGATGACAAGCAAAGGAGGTTCTTCCATTAAAAAGGCGCTGACAGGCTACAGCCTTTCTTTCTTTTTTTCCCAACAGATGCAAACACACAGAGGATACTAACTTGGTATCTTTAATACCTCTACACATGACAGCAAATCATTTTAGACTTTACTGGAGAATAAATATGAAGACACTACTTGCTGAGCTGCTACCTAAAAATCAAGACATATTTCTTACCCCATCTCCTGCTTTTTAATCATGCAATTTCCTCCCATCCACGTTGACAATGTCACTGGAATTCCCTGCTAATTAGAACATTTGACAGATGACTCTCCCATCTCTGGAATGAAAGATATGCCTGTCAGGAGATGTTTAAGCGTCAAACCCTGTCAAATTGGCAACTTTAAAAATTCTTTTAAAATTGGCATGCTGGGAGTTGGTACAAGGAAAAACTATGCATGTTGCAGTTCTTCTTTTAAAGTTCATTGGGAATCCTTGTGTGTGATGTGTGCCTTGTGTGTGATTTGTAAGTCATCATAACCAATTTGTATTGAGCCTATTAGGGCTTTTGAGATAGTAAAAAAGTGGTTTTACCTGTTCTACTCTCCCAGCAAGACTAGAAGACTAGCAGACCCCACCACCATTGCTACAACAGTACAAAGCACTATTCAGTCTGCGTCCTAGCTACCTCAAAGATCGAATCTCACAGTATGAACCAGCTCAGGTGCTAAGTTCATCAGGAGAGGCCTTTCTCTCCATCCTGCCACCCTCACAGGTACGTCATGTGGGAACCCATGAAAGGGCCTTCTCGGCTGCTGCAGCCAGACTCTGGAACTCCTTCCCACTAGAGACCAGGAATGCCTCATCTCTGTTGTCCTTCCGGAAATAGGCAAATACCTTTCTCTTCAGGCATGCTTTCCCTGAATGATGGACTACCACACATGGCGATACAGAATTGTGTTTAGAACCACTTATAACTTTGTGCTTGTATCTCTCCTTATGGGATTACGTTGACACTGTTATCAATTGTTGGTTCCCATCCCTCATAACTTTTAGATGGCCTACCGTACATGATTACATGGAATGCTTACTCTTTTCTTAACTGCTCACATTCTCTTTTAGCATTAATGTTGCCTTCTAATGCTGTAAGATACCCTTCAATTCCCTGTTCTTAAACTTGAATGTCTTAATTGTACAGGTACTGGACTGTATGTGGTCCCTCCATACTGTAAACCACCTTGGGTCCTTTTCCAAGGAAAAAGGTGGGGTAAAAAGAAAATACTCATAAAATAAATAAAAATAAAAGCCCCCCAGTTTTTGAATATGGGATGTTATATACATGATTTAAAATGTCAGGAAGTGGCCCAATATTCCTACATAATATTGGGCCCATATTGCCAGTAGGAAAAAGGATGCTGAAAGTTACATAGGAAATGCCAGACTGAAGTTGACTACACCAATGGAAGAAGTCAAGGTGATCTGCAGGATAATATTTTGTGCTCCCTGACCATTCACAGTGAAACACAGCAAGGCAAATCCCAGGAACTGGTTTCTTTTTTTCATCAGTTAACCACTTCTCACTCAAACACAAAGCACTTTTTAAATAAGTCCCATTTTAAAGTTATAATTTTTTGTTTGGGTTGCTCCCATTTTTAGAATTACTGTGTAGAATGCTGATTTTTCTGCCAGCACCAGGCCTGGTGGATGACAGGAACTCTGTGGATATTGCTTATCTAGATTTTAGTAAGGCCTTCAATAAGGTTCCCCATGGTATACTTGCAAAGAAGTTAGTAGAATATGGGATAGATAGTGCCATTGTTAGATAGATTTGTAATTGGTTGACTGATCACACCCAAAGGGTGATTATTAATGACTTTTCAGCTTGTAGAGACGTGACCAGTGGGGTGCCCCAGGGTTCTGTTCTGGTCCAGTGGTATTCAATACTTTTATTAATGACTTGGAAGACGGAATAGAGAGTAGGCTGATCAAATTTGCAGGTGATACCAAATTGGGTGGGGTTTCTAATTCCCTATAGGATGAAAATCCAAAAGGACCTTGACAGATTAGAGTGCTGGGCCAAAGCTAACGGAATGGGTTTCAACAGAGGGAAATTCTATTCTATGATTCTATGACTGTTGCACTCTTATGCAACAATTTATTTCTGGGTTGGCTATGTGGAAATTGTTATAAGGGACTGAGAAAAGGGGCAGATGTATGCATTAGGGCAACTGAAGGCTGGTGGCTTTGAAAGAAACAGAAGCATTAAGTGAAGACTGGTAATAAAAACAGTTTATTTGTGAGGTGATTTAAAGAGTCAGTTATGTGAAGAAACCAATAACAATATAAAGAGAGATTTGATATCAGTATCAGAGAGGAACTGTGTGATATTAATAATCACTTCATGAGAGCTGTATGCCTATTCTGAATAATAATTGAACAATGACTTCAGTTATTTACCCTGCTGGCTTGTTTTATTACGTGGATGATTCAGGCAGAAGATTTTGGTTGTCATAGAAAGGAAAACCAGTGATCACTTACTTTGTTACAATTGCAATTTTTACCAGCAAAGAGGGAGAGATCTCCTTGTGGAATCTGAGGTCACATGTGCCAAAATACAGCTGGTTTTGTACAGCACATACCTGTACCTTGTCTGGAGTGAATGCATGCATCAGGGGTGGTATTTGTTGTTCCTGTTCAAGCAAAAAAAATTGATCAGAGTACCTAGTAAAAAACGGGACAACCTTTGGTGCATGGTTAGAATTTCTGGGCTAAACAAGCTGATGAGTTTTTTCTGTTTCTCCTGCTACCAATAAGAGAGTTTTCTGTATCTCTCCATTACTATCTGCTTTCCAACACTTTCCTAAGAGATTCTGCAGTAAGCCTCAGTATGCCCAACAATGTAATTTTTAGTATTTCTTATCCTGATTTTAAAAAAGCTGTTCGATGTGGTTTTGAAAAATGAGAAGGGGAGTGAAATACTGCCACAGGCCAATAGAGGAACAGCTGTTAATTTTATTTAACAAGCCATTTATTTGAAATGTTTCAGCTTGGATTTGGTTTCTGGGGGCAGACAGACAGAAGGACACCTTCTATAAGCGAGCGTCTGCCAGCACAACCGGCATCCTCTCATGCATTCTGAGCAGGCAGGCAGGAGGGAGTGAGCACATACGGAATTGAAATTTACTTTATTATACTTCCCTCTAGTTTCCCACTGTGATTCCCTCTTCATTATGATAGAGGCAGGGGTCCCTTCATTGAGCCAGACCATCCGGTGGGCAGAACGAAGCAGACCATCATTTTTTAAAAAATAGCAGACTCTTACATATTCTATTTTAATACTATTTTTTGCAGTGGAGGGAGTGGGAAAGAGGACATTTTGTATACATTTATGTTGTTTTCTTTTTATATGTCATCAAGTTGCATCCAAGGTATGATGATTAGAGATGGGCACGACTTGAAAAAATTTTTTTTCAAGTTGTCGTTAGTTGGGCCGGTTCCGTTTCGGGTTGTTTCCGTTTTTCGTGAAAATTCACAAAAATTAGTCGGTTCATTTTTTCGTTTTTTCGTTTTCGTTAGTACTGGTTTTGGGGGGGGAGCGGGCTCCTGGAGGCACCTCTCTGGGGTGGGTGCCTCCAGGAGCCCGCTTTCCCTTTATAGCGGGCCAGAGGAGGCACCGTGGGTGCCTCCTATCCTCACCCACTAGGAAGGGGAAGCAGGCTCCAAGAGACCCCTCAACATGGGGGTCTCCCCTCCTCACCTGCTGCTGCTGCAAAATGCTATGCAATAGCCATATGGATATTGCATAACAGAATGTGCAGACAGTGACTGTGAAGACTAGTGGATGGCACTGAACCCAGAGCCATAGTGAGATGCCTAACTAAGGCTCTCGCACCACCATGTCTCACACAGAAGGGAATTGTACTTGCGTGTAGTGCAATGCAAGTACATCTGGCTTAGGGTTAAGGTGGGTTAGGGTTAGGGCTAGGGTTAGGATAGTGACGGGTAAGGTTACGGTGGGCTAGTGGGTTGCACCTCTGGGTGCCTCTCTGACCCACTAAGAAGACAGTCTGAGATGTATGGGTATGGACTCGGAGTCAAGGGTTAGGGTTAGGGCTAGGGCTAGGGCAGGTTTTAGGGGGCTTTTTGGCACATCCCAGAAGTCTCCATGGCCAAGTGGCCATGCGATTGGTGGGATGGCTCCAAAAATTTCGTCCACTCCCACATGGCTGGCCACTCGGCCAGCCCATCATTGCGGAGGTGTAAAAAAAAATAAAAAAAATAAAATCAATGGAGGACAGAGGAGGAGAGGAGAGACATTTTGTTGCAAGAAAAAACCCACTGCTACTGTGAAAAATCTGGCAGTTTATAAATTTTTGCGTGTTTCTGTTGTGCTTGTGTGTTTTTGGACCACGATTTCAAAAACAATATTGCGTTCGCCGCCCCATTTTGGATCCCCCGCCCGCACCGCATGGCATGGCGACTCGAGTCCGGCTGCCCAGGACGGGGGGGAGGCGGGACCCCCCCTCCAGAAACCACCCCTCCGGTAGGTGCCCTGCGCCCTTAGTCAAGCAGGCATTTTTCCGCCTGCTTTTTTGGCCCGGGAATGGGTGGGGGGAGAGTTTAAATGTTTTTTCCTGTGCCGTCCGTGCCGCTTGCTTGCGCTTTAATTGCGGCAGCTGGCGGCCGGCGAGACTGGGCTTTTTGCTGGCTGGCTGCGAGCCTGCGGCGAGTCCCACAGAGCAGCCCACTAGGACGGGGGATGGGGGGGCGGGGACCTCCAGAAACAACCCCTCTGGTAGGTGCCCTGAGGCACGGCAGGCATTTTTCCGCCTGCTTTTCGGCCGGGAACTGGGTTTTTTTAACGTTTAAAAACTTTTTTCTGTGCCGCGTGGCATCGCGCGATCGCGCGATGCAAGGAACGAGCACGACAAATCAGACCAAAATTGTTCGTTCGTCGGTTCGAGCTCGAAGTCTGGCGGAGTAATTCCCGTTACCGTTTCCGTAGAGTAACAGAAACGAGTAACGGAAACGGAAACGGGAATACCGCTAAGTCGTGCCCATCTCTAATGATGATGACTAGAGATGAGTACAAAATGAACCATGAATCAAATCCCACCCACGACCACTAAAACTGGACTGTTTTGTGTTGCTTTGATGCAGTTTTAACACCAGCCTTACTCCCTGCCCCAACAGAAGAGCGGCTGGCTGATATCATCTGGTCCCGAAGAATCCCCTGTAAAACTACATATTTTGCAAAGAATGTACTTTTTGGTACAATGCTTTGATAAAGATGGCTTGCCATCAAAAGCTCAGACTGCATTTTTTGTTTTATTAGTGACCTATAAAGTTATCACGTAGCCTAGTTTTGAATTGTTTTCCTGGTCACACAGCTCAACCCACCCACCCCCCTTTAATTTCTACAATCTATTATTGCCATTGGAGATTTGTACACTTTTTAATGTGTCCTTTGGCAAACAGCCTAGGGGCGTGGTGGCTCAGTGGGCTAGAGTGCTGAAACGGTTGGCTGCAAAGTCAGCAGCTTGGTGGGTGCCACGCAGTGGAGCGAGTTCCTGATGTTAAACCCCAGCTCCTGCCAACCTAGCAGTTCGAAAGCATGTAAATGCAAGTAGATAAATAGGTACCACTGTAAAAAGCAGGAAAGTAAACAGTGTTCCATGCACAAAAATGCATTCAGCCATTTCAGCCACATGGCCACGGACTTGCACAACACTGGCTCTTTGGCTTGGAAAAGGAGATGAGCACCTCCCCTAGAGTCAGACATGACTAGCAGGCATGTGCAGGGGAAACCTTTACCTTTAGTTTGGCAAACAGCCTAGCCCCACTCAGTCGGTTCCCTAGGCAAGGCAGGTGTGGACCTAGAGAAAACTTTGTGTAGTATTGATTGTCAAGTCAAGCAGGCAACCATGGAGCTCCAAGTCCACTCTCCGGGAGTAGCTGGTGACAGAAGCCACACCCTGGGCAGCTCAGCTCCAGGTTTTGCTTTTGCAGCAGCCAATGTGGGAAGATGATGCTTAGCTAGCTCCTCCACCAACACTTCCACCCTCTTCCCATGTCCCTTCCCATGTCCTCTCCCTCTGTTTCCCCTCTCCAGCTCACCTCATAATGAGAAATCCCACTCTTTCAATCTCCCTTATATAAACCACTCATTTAATTTCCCTTGAGCCAGCTGCTAAAGAGCACTTTCAGGTGGGCCTGCATTTTTTGGTTGGGGGGGGCACTGTGTGAATCCAGTCTGTGCCAGACTTGGAAGGAATTTGGGAGGAGAGTCTGCTGAAGGCATGCTGTGAGTTTGGCATCTCTGACTCATGCAGGGGCCATTCCACTGCTCCTGGGATTCTTGAATTGTATTAATGGTTCATTGTTTCAGAAAGTTACTCAACGTTCCTGGTTCAGAAATAGCCACAGGCTGCAAACCATCACAAACTGCCATTTTCCAGGTTTGTGCCCAGTTGTAATGATTATCTTAATGTTTTTTTTAATAATGTTTAATGAGTTAAGTTGGGTAGAGGGTAAGGAATGGAGGGAAGAGGCAAAAAAGGTGGAGGGGAGAGAAGATAGACATGAAAAGGGGGAAGGAGAAGAGTACAATCACATTCTTTGTTATGTTTCTACATAAGCATATTGCTTATATATTATGATAGTCCTATTCAATTGCTTATTGGTGTTAGGAATTGTCACCATCATCTATTTCTAGTAGTCTCTTCTTTTCCCAGTTCTCTTTCATAACACCTTGTGAATTCCTCTGTAGAACAGGTTCCAACTTTCGCCTGCTTTCTCCGTGGGTTGGTCCTTTCGCTTTTCCAACAATTTTTCCATTTCCACAACTTCCATACATGATCCTAATGGGTTTTCAATGTACAGTGGACCCTCGTATAACAAACATTTTGTATAACATAAAATCAGTACAACATAAACAATTCTGGAGATAGGGGAAATTCGCTTAACAGAATCGTCTACGGGGCGAATCCGTACAACATAAAAATGGTCGCGATTAGGGATTACTCTGTTTGCAATGCATTCCTTTGGGAAATTTTTATGAAGGAAAATTTGTTTAACATAATTTCATTTGGAACGAATTCATTCCTTTATACAAGGTACCACTGTATGTACAGTTTCCACAGGTCAGCACAGGTTTGAACACAGGGCTTATGAACATCCATCTAATACTCAATTCACTACATTGAATTGCCTTGCATTTAAGTTCAGTATAGGATAGTGCTCTAGGAAGCTAAAAAGCATCTCAAAATGTAGCAAAAATGACAAGCAGAAACCAGTTCAAACACAGAATCATTACAATCGAATAAAACAAAACCGGACTATGAAAATACTTTAAAGTCAATGAGTCTACAAACAACTAGAGTCACATCCACAAATCTTTCCCAAGGATGACTTTAAATTAGCTGTGGTGCCTCTCTACAATAAAATGATATATTATCTTTATTATGCCTGAGTTTTGTTTATACAGATTGATTTATTTGACTTGATTTACATACCACCCCATTAGTGCAATGCACTATCCTGGGTGGTTTACATATTAAAATTTAAACCACATAGCAAAATATATTCAGTGATATGGATATTTACAAGTATAGGTCTGACATTCATCACATTCATAAAAAAGAGGGAAATTTTAAATTAAAAGCATCTGGAAAAATCGACTGTTGAAGGCAGCTTTGAACAGTTCTGTCTTCACCAATTTCCTGAAAATAAGGAAGGAAGGAAACTTTAATATCTGAATTAGTAACTTATTCCAGAGACTGGATGTCTCCACTCAAAATATAAAACATTTTTATGGGCTGACAGGACAAAGTAAAACAGGGAGTTGATTTCTGACAAAAACGTTCCAACAAGTTTTGTGGTCTTAAACTGTTAAGGACTCTATAGGTCATGACCGGCACCTTGAAATGAGCATGGAAATTGACAGGGAGCCAATGAAGGGATATATGATTGAATTTACCTGTCGCAGAAATCAGTCTGGGTGCCAATTTTTACACGTGCATAAGTTTCCATACTGTTCTCAATGGCAGCTCTACATAGAGAGGATTACAGTAGTCTATTTCTTGTGAACCACTTTTAATAGGCATTTCTTTTCCAGATAGGGAGCAACTGTGTGATCAACCAGAGTTAATAAAAGGCCCTCTTGGCCATGACGTTTAGATGGTTTACCATGCATGATTGCATTGACTGATTTCATGAGAACACCAGTGTTTTCCATGTTAGTTTCCATCCCTCATGATGGATTTTCTTCTTCTTTTCACATGCTTTTTGTAGCTGTAATGTTACCTTTTAATGTTGTAAGCTGCCTCTTCTAATTTCCTGTTCTTAACTTGAATACTGTATGACTAAAATGTTCTGGGCTGTATATTGTCCCTTATTATTGCAAGCCGCCTTGGGTCCTTTTCCAAGGAGCAAGGCGGGATAAAAATATATTCAAAATAAGTAAGTAAGTAAGTAAGTAAGTAAGTAAGTAAGTAGTAAGTAAGTAAGTAAGTAAGTAAGTAAGTAAGTAAGTAAGTATTTGAGCCTCCATAGAGAGTTCCAGGTCCAGGAATAACCTCAAGCTGTGGAACCAATCCTTCAAGGGAAGTGTAACCCTGTGAAGGCCAGGTAAGTATCTCTCTAACTGGTCTTGATAATCCTCCTCTGTATTATCTGGATTCAGTTTTAGTTTATTGGTCCTAGTCCAATCCATTATTAGTGCTAGGCAGCAAGCATTCAAGGATACAGAACTACCTGCAGATGACGTAAATAAGAGATAGCATATTGGTAACAACCAATCCCAAATCTCCATATGTGTAGCTTCATAAAGACTTTAAAAGCCCCGGGGAAATGTTTGACCCCTTTGGGATCCCATAGCAGAGGTACCAAGGGGTTAGAATGACATTCCCAGGCTGCATCATCTGGGATCATCTCTCAAAGAAGGACCAAAACCAGTGGAGAACAAAGTCCCCAATCCCTAAACTGAACAAGCTTCTCTTTAAATGAAACTCCAGATGCTTCAAAAAGAGGGCTGAGCAGGACAACCCTCTACAAGCCCTTTAAACAGAGGACTATCTGTAATTGAGAATGTGTGGCCGCCCTACATTGACGTGGAGCTAGGCAGCAGGGACAAGCTACTAGTTGGTTCCCCAAACACAATCCGCTTATTTTGTTCCTATCTTCTGTTATTTGCACCAAGGAAAAGGTTCCTGAGGAAAAGAGAGATACAGAAGAAGAAGAAAGACCCACAGTGGTGTAGACACTTATTACAGAAGCTTCTTGGATGCAGGTACTTGTAAGATTCATGTTGAGGACATGTCCCATTTCTAAGCAGTTACATGAATAAAGGGTTGAGATTCTTGATAACTCTTGGTTGCAGCCAGTTGCCTAGCTGAAACATCTTGTTTGCTGACAATATAAGTCAAACAAAATGAGATGGCTTTTTTCCCTGTCTTGTTTTGTTTCTGGGTAGCTGTTTTTGAGTGGGAGAAATATTTCCGCTGGTGAAGACTGAGAAAGCGAAGTTCTGTTGACAAGGCAGGTGAAGCCTCAATGATCCAGATTGCTCTTCCCAGCTTGACGTTCGCTTCTCCTCTCGTTTCAGGCTCTGGCAATTAGAGGAGGAACATTGTCTGTCTTCTAAATTGATGCCGTTTGACCTATAAGCTGTGGAGAAGGAACAGATGCATAACTAGGGAAATGCATCCATTGGAGCCCCCTCCCACCAATGAGGCCCCTTTTAAAAAGTGTTTTAATGTGTGATGCACTTATCAGGTTTGCACAAAGACAACTTTTATTTTTTATAGAACAGTTAAATTTGGAGCACTGCGGTGGTACCAGAAAGAAACAGCCTTCCCTCATATTAACTAATATTTAATTAATTTTGGTTAACATTGGATTCTTGTATTTGGCTACTCCCATTCGGAATGTATCCCCCACCTATTATTTTTATCACCTTTATTGTTCCTATAATTTTTCTGTGCTTAATGTTATTGTACTCTTAGGGCCATGACTGTCGTGATCTCTTTTTTGAGTTGTCCGGCTTTTTTAAATATCAGTTTTTGTTGCTGTTTGTATTTTTATCACTACATTATTTTGATGTTCCTCTCTTTAGTCTCCCAGAGTAGTAGTTCTGCCATGAGTTGAGTGCAATAGACATATAAATAAACCAACAAACAAATATCAGTGAGGGGGAGGATAAGATCAAAACTGACTTTCAGATTATGGCAAGTAAAAATGAGGTCCTTTTATTGAATAAGCGGTGTAACCAGAAATGACTCAAGACCAATTAAAGGTTCCATTAATTGGGAAATTTATTTAAGTGTAACACAAAGAACCGAGTGAAATTGTGAATGTCTTTTGTTAGTTCCAAGGGAATAAAACATTTTCCATTAGAAATCAGAGCTGCCACATTCCATGGAGAAAATGATAATATTGCGGTAATCAAAATCAAACCAGTTGTTACTGAAATTTTCCCATGCAAAGCAGACTGTGACTCTGCTCTCACTAAAGCCATCTAACTGGATATGATCCCCAAACAATTAAATTAACTCTTTAAAGGCAACCTCTGTGGCATGCAATACCAAGAACCATGAAATGAGCAGCTGTGGTTATCTACCACCATCTCAACTCCCACCAGCTTTGACTTTTTGGACCAGGCCTAAAAATCCTCAGCTATTCGGCAGCAAACCTAGCAATTAAAAATCAAATTAAAACAGAAACTAAAATAGTACAGTAACCCCCCACTGATCGCGGGGGTTAGGGACCCACCCCACCCGCGATCTGTGAAAATCCGTGATATGCGGAAGCGGGGGGGCTAGATGTAGGTGGGTGGGCTGTGGAAGAGCGTGGGGGTGGCACGGAGCGACCTGATCGCTCAGCGCCGCCCTCCCACCCACCCAGGAGGCTTCTCGGAGGGGCGGGGGTGTGCGCAGAGCAATCGGATAGCTCTGCGCCGCCCTCCCACCCACCCAGGAAGCTTCTGGAAGGGCGGGGGGCAGCGCAGAGCGATCGGATCACTCCGCACCACCCTCCCTCCCATGCAGGAGGCTTCTGGAGGGGCGGGGGGGCGCGCAGAGCAATCGGAATCCCCCTCACCCTCTCACGCACCCCGGAGGCTTCTCGGAGGGACCGCAATCCCTGAACCGCGAAATGGCGGGGGTCACTGTATAATATCTACCTAATACAAAACAGGGATGTGAATAACTCATTCCCTCAGAGCCAGACGGGTAGTTTCACCAGAACCTCCTCTTAGATGGGAGATCCCAGAAGGCAGAATATAAAGGATGGTTCAAGAAGTTCCCCTCCCCAGAAGCCAATATTTAAAGTTGACAGGGAATGCTTCTTCTCTCAAGAGTGCAGCAGCTTTTCCTTCCATTGTCATCCCAAAAGTTTCCTGCTACTGTAGTTGCAAGCCACAGGCTGGTTCTTTGCTGGTGAATAACAAGATGGGAGCAGAACCTGCGGGTAGAACTCTCGATTGATTTTAGGACTTGAAATAACCCTAGGCACCATACCTCTGTATAAGGAATTCCATGGGTCCATGTATTTTGTATGCATACAGGCAACTGTATTCGAACTCAGCACCATGGAGTTGTTTTCAGCATCCCATTTTCAAAACAGCTAGAACTTCCTGCCCTATATGGCAGCTAGACCTGCATCTGACCCATCTTCTTGCATCTTCTGATTTGTTCCCCTTTGAAGTCCCCTATTCCTACTAGCTAGTCTTTTTCTCAAGGATGGGCCTGATTAACAACAAGAAAGGACATGGAAGTACCCTTGCTTCCACTGGTGTAACTAGGGAGGGGCGGAAGAGAGCATTTGCCCCTGGGCACGCAGCAATCTGGGGGCACCTGGAGGGGGAGTAGTAGTAGGAGGCCATGTGCCATCCCACCAGCAGTCCTCCTTTTGCCCTGCTAAGGCTTGGTGATCCTTAGTCAGAGGGGGGGGGAGGAAGAGCAAGCAATTTCTTTTCCAAGCAGCACCTCCATTGACCTCTCCCCCCCCCCCACTAAAGCGTGGTGATTGTTTGCCAGGGGAAAGGAGGAGAGGGAAGTGTGCAATGGGAGTGCCCTGGAAGTTGAGTCATGGCTACTGGACTTCTTTTTTGAGAGACAGAAACATTTTGCTGCTCATCCAAACAGCTTCATCAGTCTGAATACAGCTAGTGTGAGACCGCCATCTTATAGTCAGTCAGCTTTGACCTCTTGTCACCCTGGTCTGAATTAGGCTCATAAGATGAACAATGGCCTGAATAGGCTCGTTAGGGAGACAATAGTATCCATAGCCTTAAGGTGAACAATGGCCTAAGGTGCTGAAACCTATCAAGAATGGGTCGTTAGCTATGGCTTTGGTGGTGAAGGCTTTTTGATTTGTCTGGGTGCTTTGGAAAGCACACCCTGATAAGTAGCAGATAGACTATGCCTGAGGCCGCCACCTCTGTTGAGGGAGGGGGTTTCGATGCTCACATGAATGGCTTCCCTTACTCCTCTCTCAAACCACCTATTTTCTTTGTCTAATATGTGTACATCCTCATCTTTGAAAGAGTGTCCTTTGTCCTTCAAATGGAGGTGTACTGCTGATTCTGGTCCTGAGCTGTTACCCCTCCTATGTTGGGCCATCCTTCTTTTTAATGGCTGTTTTGTTTCTCCAATATAGAGGTCTGAACACTCCTCACTGCATTGGACCACGTATACTATATTGCTCCTTTTATGTTTTGGAATCGGATCCTTTGGGTGGACAAGTCTCTGCCTTACTGTGTTTTGGGGTTTGAAATAAACAGGATGAAGAAGAGGGAACAGGTTTGTTTTCCATGGCTTCAGAAACTAGAACTCGGGCAATGGTTTCAAACCGCAGGAAAAGAGATTCTATTTCAGCATTAGGAAGAACTTCGTTATGGTTAGAGCTGTATGGCAATAGAATATGCTGCCACAGAAGGTGGTGGCGTCTCCTTCTTTGGAGGTTTTTAAGCAGAGGCTGGATGGCCATCTGTCGAAAATACTGTAATGGGGTTTCCTGAATGGCAGGGGGTTGGACTTGATGACCCTTGAGGTCTCTTCCAACTCCATGATTCTATGATTTTATGAACCAAGGAGCACCACCAATGTGTCTCCACAACTCATAGTCTTGTCATACTAAGTATCAGAGCCTAGAGGGATGCAATCAATTAGAGTTCTGAAAACCAGAGTGATATTGATTTGTGCTTTCTAATGAGCATGAATCCCATAATAGATTTATTTGACAACTACATAATCTAGATTTTATTATCTGTTTAAACATCCCACAGCTCGTCTATGTTAATTAATACCATAAAGGTTTTGCAAGGCAATGTAAGCCTGCCTGTTTTGTAAATAGCAGAATGTAATTAAAGTTCAGGTAGAATTTGGGGTGCTTGGTGCTAAAACTGACAGATGATCAACAGCTTCTTTGGTTTTTCCAGGCTGGTTTGAAGCCTAACATAACAGATTTTTGACCCAAAAAGCACAGAGGAAAAATGGGCAGAGGAAAATATATGGACAATTCCAGTTGATGTGGAAGTAATATTTGTCTCATTTTCTTTCATGTTGTGTTGCAGTTACATTTTGTTTAAAATGTTGTGAAGAAAAATAAAATAAAATAATTATCCCAATAACAACAACAACAAAATGATCATGGATAGCACAGGAAAGGAAGAAAAAGGTGGATCAGACATCAGAGGAGGAATACTCAAAATCACCCGGTGGACATAAATCACACACCCTTGGAATTCACAGATGTAAAAATTTAACAGGCTGAAGGTTGATATATTGAGTCATACACTAAATCCATGCATTAAATCTCCAAAACGTTGCATTATACTGCCAATGTAAGGGAAAGTAGCTCGGTAGTGTGATTGGAAGGGGAAGATGTGGAGTTGCCTTTTGCTCAAGGGCAGCAGTAGCTTGCAACCTGAGACTAATAATTAGAGATGGGCACGACTTGAAAAAAATTTTTTTCGAGTTGTCGTTAGTCGGGCCGGTCCCGTTTCGGCTCGTTTCCGGTTTTCGCGAAAATTCGCAAAAATTAGTCGGTTCGTTTTTTCGTTTTTTCGTTGTCGTTAGTACTGGTTTTGGGGGAGGAGCGGGCTCCTGGAGGCACCTCTGTGGGGTGGGTGCCTCCTCTGGCCCGCTATAAAGGGAAAGTGGGCTCCTGGAGGCACCCGTGGGTGCCTCCTATCCTCACCCACTAGGAAGGGGAAGCAGGCTCCAAGAGACCCCTCTACATGGGGGTCTCCCCTCCTCACCTGCTGCTGCTGCAAAATGCTATGCAATAGCCATATGGATATTGCATAACAGAATGTGCAGACAGTGAGACCAGTGAGAGTGATAGCGTCATGCCCGCCCTTCACAAGGCTCTCGCACCACCATGTCTCACACAGAAGGGAATTGTACTTGCTGCGTGTAGTGCAATGCAAGCAAGTAGATCTGGCTTTAAGGTGGCTTAGTGCAAGGGCTAGGGTTAGGCTAGTGACGGGTAAGGTTACGGTGGGCTAGTGGGTTGCACCTCTGGGTGCCTCTCTGACCCACTAAGAAGACAGTCTGTGACGTATGGGTACGGAGTCAAGGGTTAGGGTTAGGGCTAGGGCAGGTTTTAGGGGGCTTTTTGGCACATCCCAGAAGTCTCCATGGCCAAGTGGCCATGCGACTGGTGGGATGGCTCCAAAAATTTGCATGGTTGTCCACTCCCACATGGCTGGCCACTCGGCCAGCCCATCATTGCGCAGGTGTAAAAAAAATAAAATAAAATAAAATCAATGGAGGACAGAGGAGGAGAGGAGAGACATTTTGTTGCAAGAAAAAACCCACTGCTACTGTGAAAAATCTGGCAGTTTATAAATTTTCGCGTGTTTCTGTTGTGCTTGTGTTTTTGGACCACGATTTCAAAAACAATATTGCGTTTGCCGCCCCATTTTGGATCCCCCGCCCGCACCGCATGGCATGGCGAAATGGCGACTCGAGTCCGGCTGCCCAGGACGGGGGGGGGAGGCGGGACCCCCCCTCCAGAAACCACCCCTCCGGTAGGTGCCCTGCGCCCTTAGTCAAGCAGGCATTTTTCCGCCTGCTTTTTTGGCCCGGGAATGGGTGGGGGGAGAGTTTAAAAGTTTTTTCCTGTGCCATCCGTGCCGCTTGCTTGCGCTTTAATTGCGGGCGGCCGGCGGCGAGACTGGGCTTTTTGCTGGCTGCGAGCCTGCGGCGAGTCCCACCAGAGCAGCCGAGGACGGGGGATGAGGGGGGAGGCCGGGGACCTCCAGAAACAACCCCTCTGGTAGGTGCCCTGAGGCACGGCAGGCATTTTTCCGCCTGCTTTTTGGCCGGGAACCGGGTTTTTTTAACTTTTAAAAACTTTTTTTCTGTGCCGCGTGGCATCGCGCAATCGCGCGATGCAAGGAACGAGCACGACAAATCAGACCAAAATTGTTCGTTCGTCGGTTCGAGCTCGAAGTCTGGCGGAGTAATTCCCGTTACCGTTTCCGTAGAGTAACGGAACCAAGTAACGGAAACGGAAACGGGAATACCGCTAAGTCGTGCCCATCTCTACTAATAATCTCTCCAGCACTGGTACAATCATGGTCCCTGGACAGGGTGGACTGAGTGATGTCACCGGGGCTGTAACTACATGATTAAACACTGTGGATTTGCTGTGAGTGAAAAATAGATGAATTCACTTTTGTTTAACTGATCAGCTCAGTCCAAACCATTTTGCTCCCAACACTTCTGACACTGGGGACTTCTACATTTTTCATTCCAAAGAGATTCAATGCACTTTTCATCAAGGGATCCATTGTTTGCTTCTCCAAAGGGAGAAGGGGCATGACTGTGGGTGGTCTTCTGGTCACATACTAAGCTGTTGTACTAAACTACAACAGAATGCTGTGTTTCCATGGTATGAGTGTATGTGATTGCATGTTAGGTGGTGCAGCCCATTTTCCCTCGCGCCCTGCAATACTTTAAACAGCCTGCTGCTGGCTTTACAGCGAGTGAACCATGAAATGAAAGTTAGGGATTGGCAAAGGGCAGGAATGGATCAAAAGAAAAGGAGCTATGGGCTATGGCACAGGTCAAACTGTGTCACATTGAAGGACCATTGTAGAAAACTGGCACTGAAACCACTCACAGTCTCTGCGTGATCATCTAATCTGAAGAGAAGCAATATAGGCTGTGAATAAAGCTGCAGAAAAGCTAAGTTACTCCAATTTGCCTTTCCAGGGTAGTAGCAGCCTGAAAAAGAATATACTCGGTCCCGCACTTGCCTCTTAATTCTTTTGCTTCTCTTTAGTTGCTTTGCAGATCATCAAAGAATCTGCAGTGAGTTTTACTGATTGCTGACTGTCTTGTTTAGTCAGTGTCTTTGGGCGTTTATACACGACCCCTAAACTCCGGGGCAAATGGCTCACAGCTCCGGAGCTTAAAAATGTTTACCCACCAGCTCCGGAGTTTACAGGAAATTAGGTGCGACCACGCCCACTTTAGCGCGTCCCAGCGCACCTTTCAAGTACCTGCTCTTCCGTCCTGAAAATTCCTTGATGCGGTGTAAAGATAGTGAGTGCAGGGCTCTCCTCCCTTCTGTTTGTTGTTTTTTTGGCTCCCGCCCCTTTAAGAGCTACTTTTACTGAGACAGGAATCTTGCGGGCAAGAGCGAGAGCCAGAAGGAGAGCCAGAACGGAGGTGAGGCATGATCTTTTCTTCCTTTTTTTTCTCTCCCTCCCCTCACGCAGCCAGCAGCCAGGAAGTGCGGAGGGGTAGGGAAGCAGGAAGAGTGACAAGCCCCTAAGATCTCTGGTCCGAATTTAAGTGGCCTGCGGATCTTAGGGGTCGTGTAAAAGCGCTCTTTGTCACCTCACTTCCAAACCTTTTACTTCCTTAATTGCAATAACCTAGCAGAAACTTCTTTTGCCCTTTCTTGTAATTTTGTACATTTGAAAAGCAGTTTGGCTTTTTCTTTTTCTGTTTGAATCTGAATATTTCACCACCAACCTATCTCTACCCCCTTAGCTTGCAATTCACCTCGCCCAGAGTCTCATCAGTATTTTCTGATTCTAAATGCTGAAAGAACTTGGTTGCAGTCTGGCTGTCGTTTCTTTTTATTACTGCATCCTGTGTTTCTTTTTCCTTCATCCCATCAGCATCCAGCCTTCACTCCTCCTATGTTAATTCTTTCACTGTGTGGCCCCGCCCTTCCTTGCTCCTTTTATTCTTGAGTGAGTCTGTATGTTGGTCTGAGTGTTTTTTAGAAGCACTTTTATTATGCAGTGACCACTGTCTCTTTAAACCCCCAAGAGATTTATGCATTATAGGGCTAGTTATTTTTAAGGTTATATTTTATTTTTATTTCAGTCTTTGTTAGTGTGTTTATGTCAAATTTTTATCCTTGAACAAAGTTATAAAAACATTAATAATATTGAAACATACCTTAGAAGAGTACAGCAACTCAGAGTTTGTGTGTGGGTAAAACAAGTACAGCTGTTAAGGTTTGAGGGGGAAAACTCTTGAGGCTCCAGCAGCATCAGGCAGGTGCTGGTGATTGTGGCTATAGTTTGTATAAAAGTAGCACAGAGGGATCTAAAATTACTGTTCTTTGTTTAAAGCCAGTCACACGGTTCCTGTGTAAGGTTAGTTGAGTTTTTGCTGGTCAAAGTAATGTTATCAGGCATGTTTTTATGTATTTTTTGTTTTTTTTTTTTTTTTGCTGAAGACAACCTCTCTAAGTTGAATTTTTAAATATACAATTATTTTTTCTAATACAAGCTGTCTGCAAAAGTTTTTTTGGTATCCTGAAAAGCACTGAGTTTCTGCTGGGTCTCAGGTCTGTTTTGCAGAATGCAATGTTTTATTAAGACTATGTTAAGAGTCTACCAGGATTTTTGAGGGGGAATGCTGTGCATCTACACTCTATAATTTTTCCGACAGTTTATCCTGACTTCACAGCGTAAGGGGCACATCTATTTGTTTTATAATTTGTAAGAAGTAAAACAGATCACCGGCAGGTAATAATGTGTCTTCTGTCCAATATAGTCTGATCACAGTGTAATGATGGGTCCATATGGCCTGTTGTAAAGCATTTCTTTTGACTGCAATTTAATAGGCCTAGTTATATTAGGAAATCAGCCATCCTTCCATATGACTAGACCATATGGTGTTGGACCCAGCTTGGCTTCTAACCTCCAGGAAGACTTGACAGCCTCTGCGAGAGAGTAGGCAAAGGCAGGGTGTTAGTCATTGCTCTTTGGGATCTATGCCATCACTGCCCAAGTCTCTACCATGCCTTCAGTTCTGTTGTGTGTCCGGAGCCAGCAGGTTTAATTGCTTCTCCTGCCACCCAAGCTTTTCAATGAACAACAGTTCCTTCTTCTCAGTATATTTTTTTAAAAAGCAAAAGGATGTAACAAAATAGAAAATCATGATTATCAAGATGTGTACCACTACCACTAAGAAGAAGAAGAAGGAAGTTGGTGTGTTTAAGCATTCCACAAAATGCCCAGTGAAATTGGAAGGGTCCTACAAGGCCATCAAGTCCATCCCCACGCTCAATGCAGGAATGCAAATCAAAGGATATCTGCCAGGTGGTGGTCGCAATTTTCTTTTAAATGCCTCCAGTGTTCGAGCACTCACCATCTCTTGGGATAATTGGTTCCACTGCTGCACTGCATGCCTGTTTGAAAGTTGTTGGTTTTTCCCCCTGATATCCAGCTGAAAGCTAGGTTCTAAGAATTTGAGCCCATTGCTGCATGTCCTACAATCTGTGATGATTGAGAACAGATCCTGCCCCTCTGTATGGTGGCCCTTCATATATTTGAAAAGTGCTATCATATCAGCCTCATTTTTTTCTAGGCTAAACATGTCCAATTCTTTCATTCTTTCCTCAAAGGGCTTGATTTCCGCCCCCCTGCTCATCCTTGTCTCCTTCCTCTGAACTTGTTTCAATTTATCAGCATCTTTCATGAAGTGTGGTGTCCAGAACTGGACACAGTACTCAAGGTGAGGCCAAACTAATGCCAAATAGAGGGGGACTACCACAATAGAGGGGAACAAGCACAATTCTTGAAAAATTAACCCAAATTCTTTTATATTTGTTTGTGAGTTTAGAATATTTATGTATCACACAGTAATCCAGGTCTTCTGGGCAGTTTGTAGCAAAAAAAAGAGTTGAAACTTGAAGTTGTGCTTGAATCCACTTATTAAAACATCAGTAATAGTGCACAATTTAAGGGAATTCTTTGAACTTATTTTTCTTTAGCCTCTAGTTGTGATTTGCTCCGGAATTTCAGCAGCCATTTCTGAGCTTTGTCGCTCTTTCTACCATTCCCAACCTCCTGTATCTGCTCTTTGCAGTGGGTCTCTCTATTATTTGTACTTGTTAACCACTCAGGAACTCTGGTTGGTGTACAACAAATTGCAAAAACAAACTTCCCAAACAGAAACCCTTGACAACAATCCATCTTCCAATTAAAAGCAATAACCATGAAGAACACAACAAAACAAAAGAAAAAATAGAGAATCCAGCAAGGGGGAGGGAGAAAAGAAAGAAAAAGGGTAGAATAAACAATACAACCAAAGACATGACACAATTGTACAACCAACAATCTCCAAAAGATTCCCTGAAGAGACAGATCTTTAAAGCTCTACTAAAAGCTGGCAGGGAGTCCAGCAGCCTAATCTCCATGGGCAGTTCGTTCCACAGTGCTGGGCCCAGTTGCGGGTAGAAACCCTTCAGGCCTCTCTCAGTGTGGCCACCCAGAGCAAAAAGGCCAGGGAAGCTCTGGTGGGACGGGACGAAGTTGATCTAGCCAAGAATGAAGAAAAATAATGTTATTGGATGATAGCTTTCCCAGTAGATACTCCCATAAACCAAGTTACTTTGGGTTGAGGATACTCCCCCTCTCCAACCCTGTTGGGCATTCAAAAGGAAACATTCTGAGTGTTAAACAAAAAAATAAATAAAATTAAAACGAATGCAGTCATTACTGGTTTGCCTGAGACTTTTATACATAGAGCAACATGGTGTGGGCCAATCACATATTACATGAGGTGAGGTGATCATGCCATACTACCTGGCCTAATCATCCTGACCTTCCAGTGTTAATTATTCCTTGCACCTGTGTCCTGGACCTAATACACATCCTTGCTTAGCACATGACATGGCGTTGTTTTTTTTTTACAGAATCCATTTTCTAATCTGTTTATATATTACAAACTATATTCCTTGACAATTTTACATTAGAAACATTTGCCTCTTTCAGATAGCACTGTCTTTGAAATATGTGGGAAGGAAATGCTTCCCCTCCTGTACAGCTATTTTATTACATAACCTTTTTTGCATCTATTTTATGACTAATATTTGATCTCACTATCTTTGACACAGAGATAGGCTCCACACTGTGAATAGATGCATGGTCACCCTTCCCCAAATTTGTTCACAGATGAGTTGGCCTTCACTTTATGTATATGGTCTTATCACAACAACAGAAGAAATCAAAAGGAAATGGCACATACCAATCTCATTCTCCCTGCTGCATTATAGCCTACTTGGGGGAAAGAGTTAGAAGATCATTATCTACAGATTGTTTGGGATGGCGATGTTTATCACAAAAAACATTGATGGACTACCGTGCAAATCAACTCTCTTTTATAAAATGCTGAGTTGCAGGGTCCGTGTTCAATTTGGGCGGTGGGGGGATATTAAAAATTAGAATTTCTAGCAGGTGCAAAACCACAGATGGTGCAGAGTCATAAACAGGGCACACCTGCTAGAAAGAAAACTGCCAAGCAGAGAAAGAGAAGAGAGGACCATGCACAGATGCCATCATTGTTGGGGGTAGTACTTTTTCATAGCGCAATGCTATCAATCGTACCCAACTACATTGGCTGCCGTTGGACATTCTGCTATGACTTGGAACTGTGTAACGGAGCAGCTCCAGATGAAGTTCATAGAGCTAATTATCTGAGTTGTCCATTTCCATCAGCGATCATAGGGGTGTTCTTCCTCTCTGATGAACACATGAATACCTGATGGCTCAGACCAAAAATTCATCTATTATACCAGTCTGTTTTCAGTTATTCCTGGTATGTTTACAAGCAAGGGGTGAAGTCAATGCCCATCCTTTGTTACCTGTTCCAGATTCCATTCATAGAGTTTTGGACCATAGCTCCCAGAATTCTAGACAATGTTTATGGCATGTGCAGTTTGGTACTCCTTGAAATAAATTCACATATGCATGCTTTTAAGCAGGAATGGGGAATGTTGGTCTTCTACCTCTTGTTGCCCCATACCAGTGGTGGCGAACCTTTGGCACTCCAGATGTTTTGGACCATAGCTCCCAGAATTCTGAGCCTAGACTTCCAATGACAAAGGACTATGGGAGTTGTGGTCCAAAACATCTGGAGTGCCAAAGGTTCACTACCCTACTCATTATAGCCAGGGATGAGGGATGTTCATTGACATGTGGAGGGCCATACATTTTCCATCCCACCTTCAAGGCTGAGCTTGGTTTAGAGACTGAAATTAAATTTACAAGTTGAGGGAGTCGCAGATTTGGCACAGATCTCTTCTCTGCGTGAACTGTGATGCTATGAATGAAAGCATCTGCAATTCTGATTCTTTGTTTCTTTTCCCATCATCGGGAGGAGACTGAGAACATGAGACTGTAACCTCACCCTCCTTTTTGAATTGCACCCAAATAAATGTGTGTCATTAAATTAAAAGGCTGTGGCTTTGTAAATGCACGCAAACGCACCTCTGCCAATTGGGAAATGTATAAAACCTGCATACATTAAGACAAATGCATTTTTAAAAGAATGTATGTCAATAGAATTGAGTATCAATATGCGCACACATTTCTAGGCAAGTCTTAGAATGTGAAACAGGTTATAACCCAATGCTTCACCCACCCCACACCACGTTGATCTGGGAACATACAAAGACTTGCACAAACTGAAGGAACAGATTGGCAGAAGCCACCTCCAAATCAGCTGGGAGAAGTCTGGTCCTCATCTACACAGCAAGGATTCATAAGAGATCAGATTAGGCAGCAGCTGTGCATCGTTAACTGGAAGCCAGCCTCACTTAATGCAGTGAGAATTCTATATAAATATGCAAAAGATGGCAGTGAAAATATTCCCATTATTTTTCTTCCATTTTACAAGGATGGATAAGTAATATCATTCTTGATTCTCTACCTCTGATCTCCCAAATGCTATTTATTAGCAGCTGGTTGAGTGAATTAAACCATCTGTGCTTGCCGAAACTGGGTATCGGCAAAAACAACAGCAACAAAAAACAAATAATCTGATTCTCTGACAGTAAATTCATTCTGACTGCAAGTTGTGCCATTGTTACTGCTTCTACTAATAAGATTACAGCTACAACATTACATTTGCCAAGAACTGCAATAATTGTTTCATACGATGAAATTGTTTAGCTCTTGAATGCTAGCAATCCTCAGTATAGATTTTTTTCCTCTTTTCATGGATCTTTGCAAAAAGCATGTATCTGCCCTTTAATGGCTGAAATCCTGTTATCCGACACAGTAAAGTAGGCCTACTGAATCCACGGGGATTTGATGAATCAATGTCTCTGTAAGTTCCATTGATTCAAATGGACCTACTTTATTTATGCCTTACTTTGGTGTATCAACGACAGTCAACCCATTTGAATCAATCCACTCTTGTGGGAGTTACATCAATAGTTGATTCAATGAATTTAATTTTGCCTCAACTAGCAATAAGATACAAGCCTATGAGTTTTCACAATACTCATTCTACCAAACTTTCTCCAGCCTCTGGAATGTCCTTAACTTCCAGAATACTAACTCAAACTGTGCCATACAATTTTGGTCTATACGGGTTATAATCAATGTGACCAAGAATTTAAAATATTTTAAATAAATAAGGAGTGGAATCCATTAATGTAAAATTATGGCGCATGATGGCCATCAGGCATGACCATATTTTGTAAATTAAAAAAAAATCCTATTGATTACACCATCACCAAGTTTCCGAGTCCTTCTTGGGATTCTTCTCGTCCTAGAGAAGCCTGTGGGGGAAATGAGATGGAAGTAGATTCTTAAAGATCTGAAAGCTGCTCCTCCTGGTCCCAGTATCATTTTTGCTCAGAAAAAAAACCCTCAAAATTCATGCTGAAATAGTTTCTCTATTAGTTGAGAATACAACATATCCTTTATATCATTGTTTTTCAACCTTTTTTGGGCAAAGGCACATTTGTTTCATGAAAAAAATCACGAGGCACACCACCATTAGAAAATGTTAAAAAAATTAACTCTGTGCCTATATTGACTATATATAAGTAATTCTCTTGAATAGGAATCAAACAAATCTATACCACCACCACCCATTAGTGTTGCCACCATAAATGCAAAAATACAGTAAAATTCAATCAGCAATTTCTAGAACTACCCCCCCACACACAAATTAATAAAAAGGCACATCTGAAAACCTATTTGAATATCTCAGGGCAATATTCACACTAGAAGAAAGCAGCTTTATATACTTCGGTCTTACACCAGCTTCCCAAAACCAGAAAGGGACAGTGGCTAGCGCCGCAGCTCTGTAGGAACTTTGCTCGGTTGCTCGTGCTGGCTTGTCTGGCCTCCTTGAGGGCCACACTGATGATCAAGGACTGGGTGGGATTTTTGTAGGATTCTGCCCCCCCTCCTTCCCTGCAAATCCAGAACTGGAACTTAAGGGCATCATGCATCACCCGCCGCCTTGAGAAGACGGTGAGCCGACGGCGGGTGAGCCGATTTCCTCAGGAGTAAAGCGGGTGGAGGGAGCAGGATGCGAGAGACAGCCTGCTCGGGGCCAAATCCTCCTGCCCAAGGGCAACGGCGAGGGACAGAGGGGCGAGGGGGACGGAAAGGGGTGAGGGGTGGGGTGGGCGTGGGTGGACTTTACCTCTCGTTCACAAACTTCCCTCGGGCGGCGCTCCACCTGCCCGCTTTTCGCTGGAGACGTGGCGGCGGCTACTGCTGCTGAAGCTTCTGCCTCTTGGAAATGGAGGTGGCCGCTTCCTCCACCTCACGCTCCACCGCGCCCGGGACAGGTCGGAAATGGGGCTCGGAGAGCCACCGGTCTGGAGTGTCCCGCCGGGAGGTGGCGGCCAAAGTCGCCCGGGGGCTTCCTTTGGCCCCTCGCCAAGGCGGCTCGTCCTCGTCGTCAGAGTTGCCCACAAAGAGGTAGAGCAGGAGCAGCAGCACCAGGCAGAGCGCCAGGGCCACCACTTTGCAGTGGAGTTTCATCTCGGTGCCCGGCAGCAGCAGCAGCAGCCTCAGCAGCCCCGGGAAGGAGGATGAGGGGAAGGAGGAGCAGGAGGACAAGCCCGCGCCGCCGCCGCCGCCTCGTCCCTCCTGGGCCCCATCGCCCTCCTCCCGCTGGCGGGCTTGCAACGCCGCGCCACCCTGGACATCAGCAAGCGGCTTCCTCAACGCCCCGCTGGGGCACCGCGCGCGCGCGAGGGAGAGGAAACCGGTGCCGCCTCACGCCACCCCTCACCCCGCGGTGGCCAAGAGGAAGGTGAGGGTGAGGGAGGGAAGGAAGGAGGAGCCCCGGGCGGGCGGGCGGGCGGGAGCAGGAGAAGCCCCTACCGTAAAGACCAGAATAGCTCCTCGCCCTACAATGGGGAAGCAAGCTCTCCACGCCCCCCTCCTTCTCCCTCCGGAGAATTTATCATTTAAATCAGTGTTTTTCAATTTTTCCAACGACACACCAGGCAACATCTCGCGGCACACTAGTGTGCCGCGGAACAGTGGTTGAAAAACACTGCTTTATATAACTGATATACAGAAGAAATTATAAAAAGTAGAATATTGTCACTATACTGGGATTTGTCAGCTGATGGGACCTAATCGTAACCACATTTGAGCCAAAACCCAAGCTAAGAAATGTAACATAATGGAACACAGCTGAAGTCCAGTAGTAAGTCCCAAATAGAGTAGGACCATTGAATCATTGGGGTTAGTTGCTCCACTGATTCAATGACCTTACTGTACTTGTGACTTAGTACTGGATTTCAGTACATATATAATATAATAGGATAACATCAATGAATTTAATTCCAGTCAATGGTCTCCATATTTATTTTATCTTTGTTTACACTGTAAACATACCTCGGCGTTGTTGGATTCAAGCATCAGTTGGTCCTATCATGGAGACTATAACCAGTTAAGATAATAACCCCTAAGTTATTGTGCTATTATAGTTAACCCTATGATGATTCTGTGAGTCTATGATTCTATGATTCTATAATAAACATTAATGCCTATCACCAAATTAATCTGTGTAAATATTCTGCTTAGAAGCTCAACATTGGAACAATGACAAGCCAGTTAGTTTTGCTATTGTGTATTTCTAAAACGTGCATATTAACTTTATAAAGCTTTATAAAGAATACATTTTTAAAGCTATGTTTTTGCATGTGTTGCCAAAAGGAGCTTGCTAGAATCATTTCCGAAATATAAAGAAATTGCATGATCCTATCACAGTGCTCATGAGTTTAAAAAATCTCATTTTTCTATTCCAGCTAGTACGAATGTATTCACATTTTCTCAATGAAAGCATATTCCTATTCTAAATTCTCTTGCTGCTACAGACGTATTTTTCCTAAAAAAGATTACAATTATTTACTATCTCTGTTCCCAAAGCTAGTTTTGCCCAGAGGCTCAGTGAGCATGGGGTCTAAAGGTTAAAAACATTCTCATTCTGCTTATAATTGCTGAATGGCAAACAGGTGTCATTTTGGGAGGGATGAAAAACAACTCATTTTCTTTTTGAATATTGTGTTTACAATTATTTTCAACAGATGAGTCTTTAATGAAGGGACAAAGGGAATTAAAGTCTTTTAAAACATTAATGATCTCTTTTCTTAAAGAATGTGTTTATACTCCTTCCAAGTTTACAGTCCTTCCAAGTTTATTTATTATGTTCAATTTCCAAGTTTATTCATTGCGTTCAATTTCTGTGGATCATCTGAGGAGGGTACCTCTGAGGCCTAAATGTCTGAGATGGCTCAAGATCATTAAAAACTATGCATCGGGTTCTTGATATAAAGGGGGGGGGGCAGAGAACTCCGTCCTTTGATTCTGCAAAATCCGGGATCTGAAAGTAAACCCCCTCCATACACATCTGCAATCAGTTCAAGGACGATCCCCTGAATGAATGAGTCCCTGACAGTTGGTCACTCACAAGCAAAGATTTCATCACACCACTTGATGATTATTCATCTTTTCCAAGCTGTGCATATCTTGACAACTTGTCAAGGAGAAAAGCCATGACACTGCCTTTGTATTTGGGTGAGAAATGGCTAACTCCTAAAGAAAAGAGTCTGGGATTTTCCCTTTTATGATGTCTTTTTGTAAATGATAGCTAGCACAAGAAGGGATGCTGCAGATCATCTTGACCTCTAACATTGGCATTGTCAACATTCAGGGTTGTCTTTGCTATGTAACATTTGGCATCCTTTTTCCTCCTGGCAGCACCAGCGCAATAGCAAACAGCAATGTTGGCCCATTCCCTGGCATTGTGATTCCTGCACACTGAAGCAGTACGTGCCACATCCTTAAATGGAAGGTTTTTTTGGTGTACCAAATATAGCATTAGCATTTGTATATACACACAGTATACGTATGTGATCCTGCATCTAATGTACAGGCAGGAGGTTATTTGGAGTGGACTAGACTAGATGCCCTAAGTACATCCGATCTCGCCTGATTTTGGAAGCCAAGCAGGGTTAGCCCTGGTTAGTACTTGGATGGGGCGACCACGAGGGAATACCAGGTGCTGTAGGTGCCTGGAGTAGGAACTGGCAAACCACCCCAGTATTCCTGCCAAGAAAACTACATGGACATGGAGCCATGAAGAATCGGTCACAACTGTAATGACACAATGCAGAGAGAGAGAGAGAGAGAGAGAGAGAGAGAGAGAGAGAGAGAGAGAGAGAGAGAGAGAGAGAAGAGAGAATGATAATGGCATAGGACTGGATCACGTTTCCCGCTTCCAAGAACTGCCTTGCAGTGGTCTCTTTCCAATTGTGATAAGCCCTGCTGTTTGTTCCTGGCAGAAGAGGAGACAGGTTGAGCCTACTATGATGTGTGCAAACCAGCTTGGGCCTGCCATTTTCATTTCCCAAAATTCCCCCAACATTGCCTCATTATAAGATATTAGAAGGAGTTAAAATGGTATTTGTGATCTAGGTTTAATTACCCACAATGGAATGATTCTCAGAGCTGCATCAGTCAACCTGGGAGAGGTTGAGTGCTTGCAGTTCCACAAAGGTGATATGTATTCATGCCAGGCCTGGGATGGTTTATGAAGGTAAATGGAAGACACACAGAATACTTTATCTTTGACTTGCCACTTTCTCCATTTTTGCAGGTGAGATATAATAACAAGTTGCGAGCAAAATCAGAGTTTAGAAGTACTGTAATTGGTTCCATGTGGTTAAAAAATACCTATAGCTTCTTAATTTGGGGTAAAAAGTACAGTAATATAACTAGTAGTTACAACACTGATGTTTAGATACAGTGGCTGAAATCCAGTAGCAATTGCAACTAGAGCAGACCCAATGAATTAAGAGGGATTTGGTTTTGGAGAAGTGTGAACAGCTGTATACAGTATGTTCCGTTGTTTCATTGGACCTACCCTGGTTGTATCTTATTATGGGGTTTCAGCCGATGAATAATACCCAGTTATTTTCAACGGTTGCATTCGAAGGGCATTTTAAGATATTTTTAGATGTATTTTGACAGAAATTTGTCTGGCTTTATGCCTTTGTTTTATTAGCCTGGAGTGCCATAAAAATTATTCTTTTGATTTGGATGCAATATCAGAATTAGCCACTAAAGGGAACTAAATTGTTTTTTGTTTGTTTGTTTGTTAGATTTATATACCAGTAGGTTGCACCAGCTTAGATTTGAAGAATGTCATTGATACTGCAGATACGATCAAATCCTTTGTTGCGCTGGAGAGATGTGTCACTTTTTTTGACAGCTTTCATTAAAAATTCAGACTCCGCTTCCTGTGAGAACAGTTCCTGTAAATATATTTCTTAGACTCACAGGGCAGGAAAGAACCTCAAAGGTCGTCATCTCCAAGCCCTTGCTGATGCAGGAAGTATGCTACAGCACGCCAGATAGGTCAGCAGGCAACCTTGGCTTAAAAAATGTTTCTCCCGAGGCAGTCTGCAACACTATCAAAGAGCCTGTGCTGACAAGAAGTCTTTGACGTTTTCAGTCCGTTCTTTTTCTAAGTCTGAATCTGTTGGTTTAGATTCTATCCTTGGAACACAAGAAAACTTTGTTCCATCACTTGAGGCTGTGCTTCAACAATTTGAAGACGCCCGTCATTTATTTATTTATTTATTTATTTATTTATTTATTTATTTGACTTTTATACCGCCCATCTAGCCCTAGGGCTACTCTGGGCACTTTACAACATGGAATCACATAACAAGCTAACAAAGGAATACATGTAAAAAACCAAAATACAAGAAGCACAATAAAACAAAATATACACAAATCAACAGCACTGTTTACAACCTTCTGAAATGAGAAAATCTGGATGAAATGCAATAGTTTCTTTACCCTCTTTTTCAGAACCCCCCAATCTATTTGATTTCAGAAGCTCTTGTGAAATACTGTGGGAAGGGTGATTCTTTCATGTTATGTTCCCATTCAGATTAACTTGAAAAGTCCATTCCTAGCTCCAAAACCTTAATTTCACCCCATATCATCCATCTCTTCACATTAACACCTGTTTTTTAACCCATTAATGATTAATGCAATGGCATTTAACATCTTGATAATGCTTTTTTCTCACAGCACTTGTTTGCAAACCCTCACGTGTACATGTGGACTTGATGTCAATGTATCACTGAATAGGTGTGTGGTATAGAGGAAGGAGGAAATCTTAGATTAGAATTGAAGAGCTAGATTATTCAGTCCAGCCCCTGTGAAGGGGCCACGGTGGGAAATCAAAGTCTCGGCTTCTAGGCCCGCAACTAGATACCAATACCACTGCACTACCCAGCAGTTCAGGAAGCCTTATAGGGGTAATGTTAAATCTGGCTGGAGAGCTCAGTGAGTTAGGTTTCTAGTTGAAGAGCCAGAGGTTGGGAGTTCAGTTCCCCATTGTGTATTTCAGAAGAGACAGCTTGCACAGTCCAAGTACAACAGGGTACCCTTTAAAGTATAACCCTTTTAGGCAGATAGGGATTTGTTATGTTCAAGGAAATATATAAACCACTAGCAAAGGTTAGCAGCACTGTGGAAGAATGAATGCAGTTAGTAATTATGGAACTGGGAGACAAATGAACCAGGCAATAGAACTTAGTACAAAACTTATATTACACATACCCGAGAAAATCTAACGAAAACAAAAATATCCGACCTCTACGGTGGAGGAAATTTTAGAAACCGACAGAACCAGAATCTACTACGAGAAACTTCCCATAAGCCGAAGACATGAGAATCCCCACAAGCTCCGCTGAAATTCCCAAGAACCAAAAATCCAAGAAACAATCCTGCATTCAAACTAGCCAGCACATGCCAACAAGAAAATGACTACTAGTTCAAACCTACAAAACAAAACAGTTTCACAAAAACTGAGACTAGGACACTCACCATCGCAGAGACCCAAAGTCCTGTCCAAAGATCAAAGATGCCACCGCCTTCCAGACCAAAACCAAACCCAAACAGACCCTACTCAATCAGATCATATGAAACCAGCCATCCAAAATAACCCAAAAGAAGCCCACAAAATGTACACAGGACAAAGATCAACTGAGGCCCGGTCCACTAGAATGTCGCAGGCGCTCTCACTCAGAGTGGCCACGCCCAGGGAGGTGTGGAAATCTGCAGCCCGAAACCGTGCCTTCTCTGTGGCTGGCCCCTCCCTCTGGAACCATCTTCCGAGTAAGGTGCACCTTGCGCAGTCCCTGCCCGCCTTCAAAAAAGCTTTAAAAATCTTTCTTTTTAGGGAGGCATTTGGCGACCTTAATTAATTTTTCCTTTTTTCCCTTTTTTTTCCCGCCGCCTTGCCGTTGAATATTCGACAATCTTGTCGATTTGCTTTTATATCATATATATATAAAGAATATGTTTGTGTGTGTGTGTGTGTGTGTGTGTGTGTGTGTGTGTGTATAGATAGATAGATAGATAGATAGATAGATAGATAGATAGATAGATAGATAGATAGATAGATAGATAGATAGATAGATAGATAGATAGATAGATAGATACTTTTTATTTTTCTATCCTCTGTTTTGATTATGTACTGTTTCTTTATTGGGTTTGTTTTCCCATTTTGTTAACCACCCGGAGTTCTTTCAGGAAGACGGGCGGTATAAAAATAAATAAATAAATAATAAAATAAATAAAAAATACAAAGAGTAATATACAATAACAATATACAAAGCACGGCATGACAGAGTGTGGGGAAAGTTGCCTCTCACCTTAGGCAGTCCCAATTTACACTGGTTTGCTTGATAACTTTATACACAAAGCCATATGGTGTAAGGCAATCACACACTACATGGGATGAGGTGACTTAGCTACACCACCTGTGCCTAATTATCCTGACCTTCCAGTATTGATGATTCTTTACACCCATGACCTAGACCTAATACACATTCTTGTCTAGTTCATGACATAGCATTTTACAAAGGATCCATTTTGTAATCTGTTAAATATATATTTCAGACATTTTGTCAACACTACAATCCTTGGCAGACTGCCACCCCCACCCCAGAAGAAGAGAAAGGTAAACCATTTCTGACCCTTCTCTACTGGGGAAACACCATAAGTTAGAATTGACTTGACCGCACATACACCTACATATAACAAGCACATGTGCTCCGCACATGATGACAGAAATGTGCTGACCCCTTATCATTGGGCATTTATACACGACCCCTAAGCTGCGCTGCAAATGGGTCCCAGCTCTGGAGCTTAGAAATGTTTCCCCACCAGCTCCGGAGTTTGCAGACAATTAAGTGTGACCCCGCCCACTTTAGCGTGACCCAGCGCACTTTTCTTGTACCTTCTCTCTGGAGGTGAAAAATATTTGATGCAGATAAGAGTGCCAGGCTCTCCTCGCTTGTCTGTTGTTTTTTTGCCTCCCGCCCCTTTAAGAGCCCCTTGAGAAGGAACCAGGAAGTAACGGGGCTCGTCGACCGGCACCAGCAGGTTAGTAAAGGTTTCTTTTGTCCTTTTTTTCCCTCCCTCCCCTCACGCTGACAGGAGCAGGAAGTGCTGAGGGCTGGGGACGCAGGAACAGAAACGAACCCCTAAGATCTCTGGTCCGAATTTAAGGGACCAGCGGATCTTAGGGGTCGTGTGAAAAGGCCCATTGTCATTTTCCTCATGGGACAATGATTGTCTCAAGTGAAAAAGCCAGTTCTATCCATGTGTTGGCCTTTCACCTGTGCCAAAAAGATATATTCTGGGCAAACGTTCAGTTGCTTTCATTTCAGGCTTTTTTGGAGGGGCTTCTCTTTCATTCTTCTGTCCTTTCAGGCATGAATCCTTTGATAAATCTAAAAAGGTCTAGGATCCTTTGTGTACTTTCATTTCAGTCTTCTTCAAAGACCACTTCACTTTTGTTTCTTGGGCTGGACAGCATTAAGCGAAACAGAAAGCTCAAAAGTGCTCCAAACCACCAGAGTCAAAGCAATAGACATCCAGTCCCTCCAGGTAGCATAACAGCAGTGCTGGAGAAACAAAAACACTCATCCAAATTATGCAGCAGGCACTTGAAATCACATGGCATCCTATTATCAAAAGGAAAAAATACAGATGAGAAAGAGGGGCATTATCAGATTCATCAGAAGTCATCATCATTGTTTACAACCTTCTGAATGAGAAAATCTGGATTAAATGCAATAGTTTCTTTACCCTCTTTTTCAGAACCCCCCAATCTATTTGATTTCAGAAGCTCTTGTGAAATACTGTGGGAAGGGTGATTCTTTCATGCTATTTTCCCATTCAGATTAACTTGAAAAGTCCATTCCTAGCTCCAAAACCTTAATTTCACCCCATATTATCCAATTTACAATATAAAGGGAGCCTACACAGATTGAAGAGACTCTGTCTTCAAAGAAATGCAACCTTGTTTGATTTTTATGGATTTCTTAGTGGTATTGCCCTGCTCTTGTGTTTGTATAAACCCAAGGGACACCTGGCTTATTCCTAATTCTTTCTGTCTCCAGTCCATCCTTATTGTGTGAGGAAAGTGATAGCAAGGAAGGCGGGACCAGCCTGCTTCCCTCATCATACATTGAGTAGGCATGCTCTGGAAAACCCTGGGTTCCAGTCATGCAACTTTCACACATTGATTTATCCTTTACTGGCCATTTCTCCAAGGCTGAAAAGCTGCAAATATAGCTGCTGTGCCTCTAAGGCTGATACTTCACATCCATCTCATCACTGTTCGCAGTCCCACTTGGGACAGGTACGAAGTAATCTAACCGCACATCCATTGCGGGATGAGGGGAGTTTGTCCCGACCACGCCCCCTGAACTGCGATTTAAGCAGGATGAGAGATTCCCCTCCCTGGCCTCAGGAATCTGCTCGTCACGCTTCTCATTCCGAGACGAGTGGCCATGAGGTAAGGCTCATCACGCAACGTGCTATTCTCCATCTAGTGGCAAGAGTGTGAAGTGCCATTCGCCAGTCCATTCCCTATGGAGTCAGCAACGCAGTGCAGAGAGATTAAAAGACAAATGCCTCAAACTTAGGTCCGTAACACATTGAAGGCAAGGCTTCGGAAAATCGAAACATCGAAAAACAGAAGGTCGGGGCCGGGAAAAAAAACGGAGAACAAAGGCATGGAATTTCACATCTCATCACAGAACAAGGACATGTGGTAACAGTCATGCCGGTATCATCCATCACGCCCATGCTTACACGGGAACAGGGACAGAACCGGAAGAAGACCACATGACTGCGACCAACATCAGCACGCAATGAACTTTCTCCCGGGACGAGAATGGATGTGAAGTAACCGTCTAAGGCCCTGGTCCCACATCCCTTTAAAAGCAATTTAAATTACTAGATAAACCGAGTCCAAAAATGCCATCCCCATGGCCACCAGGCTTTTTGAAAAAAAAAAAAAAAGAAAACCAGGTAATGCCCCTTTAAGCGAGGTTTCTGTGACTCACCCAAGAGGTAGGGAATTTTCTGCCTCACTTGGAAAATCCACCTTTTAATGAGGCAGACATCGTGGGGCCATGCAGATGATCCAGGTTTCTTTTTTCTTTTTTCTTTTTTCTCAGAGCACCGACCGGCTGTTCCTGGGGCCGATCGGCGCTGCTTTTTAAAATTTTCCTGCAACGTCAGAGCAAGAGGAAGCTCGATCGGATGTCCTTTTATTTCATTTCCCCCAGACAAGTGGTCCGTTTTTTAAAATGCTAGTGCCACCTGCTGCCCAAGGGGGCTGAAATGCACTTTAAAATTTAAAAAAAAAACCAGCTTTGGACGTGTGAATTCCTGTCCCACATATTAAATCATGTGACAGGATGAAGAGGAAAAGCTGGACCTTCAGAATATCAGGATCAAAATCAGGTGAGATCGCAGCCTAAGAAGTCTCCTTGCTTGGCGTACATCATCATCTAGCCAAGAACTTTAAGAATAACCTCCTGGCAAAGCACATCTTTTGCCATTTTTGAATGTTTGGGACCTGCTTTAAAGAAGAGTAGTTTGCACTCAAAAGCTTGCAATGTTTCTTCTTTGTATTACTGGCCTATAAAAGTATTGCCTGTAGCCTAGCTTTGCATTTCTGTTTTGTGACGGCCACGCGACTCAGCCCCCCCCCTTTTGCTGTGCTATAAAGTGAAGATCTGACACAGAGGTGCCGTTTAAATGACACTTTCCCTCCTTTAGACCTTTTTTTTCCCCCAGATTGAGAGGAGTGGGGGGAGAAGACTATCAATAGCTTTCCTTAATGGCACCAGTAAAATTCCAAATATGCTGTTTGGGAGCAGATAACATTATACAGTACTTTGCTTCTTTGGGGATAAATACAAGGTTATCCTGGAGATAGTAAGCAGATGTTCTGGCTCCCTTGAGGGATATAAAAGATCTCCTGGTGATACATTTTGTGACACTTGACTTTATCCGTAGTGCCCTTGCAAATTTCTAATATGCAAGGAACGTTTGCAGTTTCCAAAGGTTGAGCTACTTGGTATAATGTAAAAATAGCTCCACTCCATAAACAACAATGTGGCAGTTTGTCATTTGCTTACAGTAGCAAATATTTATTCTTTCGACACAGCGAATGAACTCTGACTTCTGGCTTCCCATGAGTCGTAGATAATAACAGTTGTGATGTGCTTTCATTTCTTTCTGTAGTCGTACTGCAAACATAGCCGTGCATTTCTGTTAAGATTCTCAGCCACCTGGATAGGTGAGATTATCTGGAAGTTGAGTCATGGCAACGGGATATCTTTTCTTGTGAGATCAAAATGTTTCGCTACTCATCCAAGCAGCTTTGTCAGTCTGAGGAAAGTTAGTGGTGAGGCCTCCAATTTATAGTTCACCTTGGTTAGCTGTGTATTGTTCTGCTTTCATTGACTGATACAGTATGTCACAGAAGTGAGTACACCCCCTCACATTTCGTAAACATTTTGGTAGAGCTTTTCATGTGACAACACTGAAGAAATGACACTTGGCTACAATGAGTATAGAGCTTGTATAACAAAGTAAATGTGCTGTCCCCTCAAAATAATGCAACACACAGACATTAATGTCTAAACCGCTGGCAACCAAAGTGAGTACACCCCTAAGTGACAATGTCCAAACTCAGCCCTGATGTCATGAGACCTGTTAGTGTTAGAAGGTCTCAGGTGTGAAGGGAGAGCAGGTGTGTTCGCTCTCTCACACACATTTGGTTTACATCTCACATCTCATACAGGCAAGTCATGAACTGCAGCTGATTTACCCATATCTTGCTACACGATCCTCCAAATCCTTCATCCTGCAGATGGACATCTCAAGGCAGACCAAAAAGTCAATAACCTTCTCCATGGCAGACCCTGAAATGTGGAACCACCTGCCATTAGAGATAAGGCAAAATGCCTTCCTTCTTTCCTTTTGGAAGGCCCTGCAAACTTATTTACCTGTATCTGCAGAGGGCTTCCCCGGTTAGTGGCTCCTTCCCCTTCCCACTTCCACCAGCCATCTGAGAGGGGCCACATTTTATTTCGGTTTCTATTTCCTCCCCCTCCCCCCGAAATTTGGGGATATTTCATATCAACCCGTAGTTCAAACCTATCATCTTTGGGCAAGGCAGTAATGATTCTTCTTCTACCAAACATCATTTAAAAGCCTCTCATAACTTCCACAGTATTTCCTTTCCCTCTCCAAAGTTGAGTTGTCTTCTGGTGAAGCATATGCAAAAGTTGATACACCTTTCCTGCTTATGGCTTTCCTAGTTTATATAAGCACAGGACCCTGCTGGATACTGTGGTAGGTTTGTTGTGCTGATTCTGCTAGCAATGATTTTTCCACTGTTTTAAACATTGGTGCTTTCTTAATTTTATTTATTTATTTATAAGGAACTCTGTGTGTGTGTGTGTGTGTGTGTGTGTGTGTGTGTGTGTGTGTGTGTGTGTGTGCGTGCGTGCGTGCGTGTGTGCGTGTGTGTGTAAGCAAAACATTAATTAAATGTTTTTAATAGATTAGCCTAGTGGCACAGAGATTAAACTGCTGTGCTGCAGTCAAAAGTATCCTCATAACCTAGGTTCAATCCCTGGTAGCCAGCTTGTGGTTCACTCAGCCTTCCATCCTTCTGAAGCAAGTAAATTAAGTACTCTGATTACTGAGTGTGTAAAAATGGTAAACCACCCAGAGAGTGCTTTAAATGCTATGGGTTGCCTGGGTCACAATCAAAGAACTAAATATTTGCTTAATTTCGATATACCTGTAACTGTTCCTTGTGTTTGTGCTTTCTGCCTTTCATTTTGGTACTTAGCTCTTAGTTGAAGGTTATTATGAGTCTCCCCTTAGGCCATGGTCACACCTGGATTTTGATCCTGATCTTCTGAAGTTCCGGCTTTTCCTGTTTGTCCCACTATGTGATTTAATATGTGGGACACGAGTTCTCACGTGACAAGCTGCTTTTTTTATTTTAAAGTGCAGTTCAGCCCCCTTGGCCAGCAGGTAGCACTAGCATTTGAAAAATACGGACCACTTCTCTGGGGGAAATTAATGTTTGTAGGACCGGATAGAGCTTCCTGTTTCTCCGAAGGTGAAAATAAATTAAAAAAAACCAGCCCATCAGCCCCAGGAATAGCCAAAAAAATAAAGAAAAAGAAACCCGGATAATCTGCATGGTCCCACTGCGTCTGCCTCCTTAAAAGCTGGATTTTCAAAGCAAGGCAAAAAATTCCTTACCTCGTAGGTGAGTCACAGAAAACTCGCTTAAGGGAGCATTACCGGGTTTTCTTTTTTGTTTTGTTTTTAAAAGCCCGGTGGCTGTGGGGATGGCATTTTTAAACACAGTTTATCTGGTAATTTAAACTGCTTTTAAAGGGACGTGGGACTGAGCCCTAGAATATCTTTTCCCTACTTTGGACACATAGTAACACAAATCCTGGGGAAATGAGAATACTGCCTTTGCCAGCTTTATGTCTTCTACTGCAGTTCTGTCCATCCCAAGGGCTGTTCGTCTCTTTCTCCAAAAGCAGACCTCTTGCTGTCTTTTTGTTTTTATGTTCTGAACCACTGAACCAAAGCCCTGTGATAAATTACTGCTCTATGACTCCTTGACTTCAATTTTTCATTGGTAAACAGTTCACTGATTTATGCCTAATATAAATAAATACATTGCATACAGATACCCTTGTGTTGCAAAAGATCACAGAAGCCCTGGGAAATTTCAGAGGCATCCCTGGACATTGCCTTCCAAGTGTTTTAAAATATGAGAAAAACAAAGAAGCTACAATAGCAGAAGTCAGAGTTGGTCCTCTAGAAGTGCTGGCCAAATGGTGGTGAAAACTGCCATGTCCAGCCTTGTTTTATGAAAGATAGGTGTGGCAGAAGCATGTGGCTCTGCTTAGGTGGGACATTCAATGCCAGGACAAATGCCCTGCTTTTCCATGTGCATTTCCATCTTTTCCAAGCTAGCAAGGGGTCCAGAATGTGCCCCAGGGCTTAATTCCAAGGATAAAAGCCTTTATTTTTCAACAAAGGCCACAGACATGGAGTGGTAAAGCAGTTCCACAGGGAGTTCCAATCCTCTGGCAAGGCTGTCCCTTGCAGGGATGATGGCAAGACTTTGGGTCCAAGTTCAAGTCCAAATTGAAGTCTTTGGCACCAAGGACCAAGTCCAAGTCTTTGGTACCAAGTCTTGAGCCCAAGCCCCAAGTCTTAGTCCCAATTAAAAGGAAGCTTCCCACATCTTCAGAAAAAAGGGAAGGGTAGATGGGTTCCAACCTAATCACAATTCTCCTCCTCCTCCTCCTCCTCTCTACCACTTGGTGACAGGGTCAGATATTCTGGTTTTTGTCTTCTACTTTGCACAGTCACAGGCTTGGTCCAGCTGAAACTGGGGCAGCTTTGTGTCGTTGTCAAGAGTGTTCATCCAGTGCTGCTTTGGTTGTCTCCTTGGTCAGGAACCACTTACCTCGGTGAGACCCTTTTTGGCCAGAATTTCTTTGTTGGCATGCAAGATGTGTCCATGCCATCGTAGTCAGGTTTCATGCATCTTGTCAAATGTCTGGTGCATTGCTATATTTATATCAGATGTAGTTGTGCACACAATCATTGCACATGAGTCCAGAGGTCCATCGTAGCATCTTTGTCTCCATGACACCAAGGTGGTGTTAAACTTCTTTAATGGCCAGCCAGTATTCTGCACCATAGAGTGCAACAAGTCATGCAATGGTGCAATATATCTTTGACTTGAAACAGTCACTGATCTTTTTGTCACACATGACAATTTTGTCATCCACCATTTTTGTCAGGTACCCTTGATCCTTGATGTGACTTTGCAGTTCAATAGAGAATCAGTAGCTGAAAAAACACAAACCCATGAGTTGAATCCAAGTTGGTTATACAGATTTGAAGGAAGGAAGGAAGGAAGGAAATAAATAAATAAATAAAAAAAAACACACACACACACAGAGAGAGAGAGAGAGAGAGAGAGAGAGAGAGAGAGAGAGAGAGAGAGAGAGAGAGAGAGAGAGAGAGAGTGCCCCAGCCACCCAGAACCCCATGATTTGAACACCCAAGATGTCAAAAGTGGTCAAACACAACATCCCTAATTCAGCCTCTAGGTCAGGGTCTCATAAGGAGTTTTAAGGCTCATCATATTCATTACTGTTTGGAAAGGAATGAGAACACTATGGAAGAAAACAGTGACCATGAGAATGGGTGGGTAGATGGGTATGGATGTGCATCAATTATGCTTTGCAGTTACATTTTGGAAAGCAGGGCCTACAAATGAATTTTCAACTTCATGGGAATCTGGCATCCCTAACCCCAGCATTGTTGAAAGGAGAAGTGTACAAAGGACAGACCTTTTATCTACCAAGTGCCCTGATTTTGGAATGCCCACCACAGGAAATGACAAAATTAGGGCTGATTGTTTACTTTTTTGGGCATTCTGATTTAGAATGCTTCTCTTAGCCCACACCTCTTCAGAGGTATTCTGCATGTTTGTTTGTTTGTTTTAAAAAATGAATTAACTTCATAGCCCATCACTTATTTTGGTTTGATCATGGGTTGTTGTTTTTTCGCTTCAGTTGCCTGCTTTTTATGTTGTTGCTATGAGCTTTCATATCACTTCTGAATGATGGTAATTCTATGAATTGGTGACCCGTCATTAACAGCTCTAGGTCAGGCCTTGCAAAATCAAAGCAGTTGCTTCTTCAATTGATTGAGTCAATCTGTCTCATTGTTGGTCATCTTCATTTCCTGCTGCTTTCATTTTTTTTTTCTTGACATTGTGGTGTTTTCCAGTGAGCCTTGGCTTCTCTTACTTTCTGTACCTTGGTTTAAACATTTGTCTTGACAAGTATCTCGATATGGGCTAGTATCTTTTGCTTACCTGTTATCCTACATTACAAACATAAGTCAGTATGGAGAAAGAATGATCAAGAAACAGCTGAGCACAGACCGGGAGGCTGGTGATCAAAAGGAATTAGTCAATTGGACTGATTGAGCGAAATTTGATTCATGTTGTGAACAGCTCTTAAATACTCTTTCTTTAGAATCTGAGAGGGACTTCCAGTTAACTGTGGCTCTTAAGATATAAAGCACAGAGAGGCCCATGGGGTAGAACGAGCCAGAAGAGCAAGAGAATATTTAAAGCATGCCTATATAACAGGGAGGGGGCAGGATTATATTTCTTTTGTTGGCTCCTTGGTTGATAATTCTTAAAGATGCTGGCATATGATTTGATCTGACCTTCAGCTGAGTGGTTAGGTGGGCAGGAGAGCAAAGCCCTGTGATTTATATAGTACTCAAAATATTATACTTCCAGCAGCATGATGTAATCTTTTCATGCATGAATAAAGCTTAACTTCTTTTTAAGGATCAAAAGTGTGTCCCAGCTCTTTGCCATTCACTCAAGTCCCATTTGCTTCTCGGCAGGGAAGAGAAAAGGGGAAGCTTGCTTCAACTACAGCTGAGACCCCTAAAGACCCCCCCCCCACCAGCAGCATTTGTTCCAATCTACTGGAGAAAGGGGACAAGAAGTGACGGTAGTGTGTCACTTTAAAGTTCTACAGGGTTATTCGCATTAGACACCCATTGGTGAACCTTGAAAACACAATTTCACAAACTAAACCTCTCCTTATTCACATACAACATAAGCAATTATAACAACAAAGATGCTACAATCTGGGCATCGGAGTCCTAGGCAACAGTGCCAATGCAGGACGTGCGTGCAGAATTGCTAAGTTCTAGCGAAGTCAAATTCAGATCAACATTCAAGACATATTCCTCAACTGGGTTGTTCCAATATACTGAAGAATCAGCTGCATGGTGGACTCTAGAAGACCCTACAATAACTGTATGTATTAATTTATGAATGAACTGTGTTGATTCACCCCTCCAACACAAATATATATGAATTATACCTAGACCAAGTTGGCAAAGAGCCTCTGAAGTTTAAATGGCAACAGTGGTTCTGGACTCTTCTGTTCCCTCCACTCTTTCTGATTCAAATCTCTTACACACACCCCTGCTCAATCTTGACATAGGGCCCCTAGTAGCATTATCCAAAGATCAGAGAAGAAGAGCTGGGAAAGAGTTTTTGCACACCCTGTTTTCACACTGCATGAAAAGTTGAGGGAAATCTCTAATATGCATGACTGCTGATTTACACCATCTGTGTTTTGCAACCATTCCAATACTGGTTGATGCCCTCTCTAAAAGCTGGAAAATGTCATTCTCGGTCGATGAGTCCCATAGTCCCTCAGCCATCATGGACAACATTGGTTTCTAGGAACTGTAGTCCTAAAAGTTATAGCTGTCCTTTCTTTCACCAGCCTTCTGAAAGCCTAAGTTATTTGCAGTCCCTTGCTGGGGCCAGTAGTTCACCTAACATGAGAAGATAGCAGTCAGAATCCTTTGCAGTATTCTGGGCAGGATCCTGATGGTTTCTTACCTTCCTCATCTTCACCTGACTATGATTTAGTGGATATGAACCCATTTAACTGAATAGGTCCTCGATTTTGCAGGACTTGACTCCTGTTCCCCAAGCCTAGTGCCATCTGTATGTACTTGTGCAGTGCTTATTCCTGCCCATGAAAATTCCCAGAAAAGCGATTATCAATGTGCAATGATTTGGGGCAAGTCTCCTTATGCCAGGATTTTATTGTGAAAATAACTTGGGCAAATTTCTTTTTCAGAATTCAGCTATCTGGATCCCATGCTGACAGGGATCCTTCCACTTCCCTCCCTCTTTCATATCCTCCTGACCTAATTTACGAAGCAACATCTGGTGTTGAGGCAGCCAGTTATTTGAAGTCAGTGGCTTCTGAAAGAGGAAATTCCCACCTTTTAAAGAAATCACCTCAAGCATATCTAAAATGCCACATTTACAATATTTCTTTCATTTTCATCAGCCTAATTACTTTGTTCCTTTCACAGCTCCTGGGCATGGTAATCAGAGGTGTTAATTAATGAAGTTCAAAAGCATATCTAGGTAGGGGGAACCATATTTAATTTTTACACATCAAATTAATTACTTGCTTCAGTACAGGTGCATGAGAAATTCCTAGACCAGTACTGGGTTTTAAAGAGTATATTTCATTGTAAGCTGCCATGATGGTTTCATTGAATAATGCTTCAGTTTGAATCCATGTCCTCTGAATGCGGGGGAATATTGACAGAGTGAATTGTTTTCAGAGAAATACTTGTACAGTACTACTGTGTTTCACCATGTAGAACAAAGCAAGCAAACAAAAATACCCCACCACAAATGGAGGTAACTCCCATGATTTCTTTCATTCCATTTTACAATCCACTTTGGATCAAAGAAGTAGACTCTAATCCATGAAATATACCATATACACGGCTACACAGACTTGTGTTAATAACCACTTATAACTTTGTGCCTGTACCTCTTCTTGTGGGATTATATTGTTTTGATACTATGTTATCAGTTGTTAGTTCCCAATCCATCCCTCATAACTTTTAGATGGTCTACCTTTCATGATTACATGGAATGCACACTCTTTTCTTAACTGCTCGCATTCTCTTTTAGCATTATTGTTGTATTGTAATGCTGTCAGATACCCCTCAATTCCCTCAATTCCCTGTTCTTAAACGTGAGTATGTTTTAATTGTACTCGACTGCATTTTGTCTTTCCATACTGTAAGCCACCTTAGGTCCTTTTCCAAGGAGAAAGGCGGGGTAAAAATACTCATAAAGAATAAATAAATCTCACAATGAAATGAATGTATCCATTCTAAATGTGCACAATAATTTAGTTTTGGTGTTCCAACATCTGAAATGTTGAAAAAAAATTGAATTGTTACTGACTCTTGTGAGGATATTTTATGTGTTGTTCCCTGCCCTATGATCTGGTATGGGTGGGCTTAGCAATAGATGAGTAATAATAATGTGCCATCAAGTCCATTTTGAGTTATGATGATGCTTCATAGGGGTTCCCGGATGGAGATTTTTCTGGGATTCTTCCTTCTGGGGACACCTTGAGACTGTGTAGCATGCCCAAGGCTACACGGGCTGTCTCTACCTTATAGGAAGTACAGTGAAAAATTGAACTTTGAACCTCAGGCTCCACAGCCAGATACCCAAACCCCTGCACTATCCAGACGACGGCAGCAATATATGAATACATGTCTTAAATACATATATACATGTGGGAGAGAGAGCCTTGGTTTCCTCTGTCTTAAGTGACCTTCTGCCAGTTTCTGTTTTTCTCGCTACGTAGCAAGGGTGAAATGGCCAGTTGGTTCAGGCATTGCTTTTTTATATCAATTTGGAAAGGTATGTCGACTCGTGAGGGTAAAATGTGTGACAGGAACATGGTCATTGCTTTCAGTTCTTTGGAAGAATGATAGGATAATAATCTTCCTAAATGCTCAAATATTAATAAAGTAATTAGCTGTGTGTTCAGCTAATGCAAGCAACATGCACTAACTAACTTTTTCTGCTTTGCTGGATCACCTCAGTAACTCCCCTTTTGTTTGTTTAGCTCTTGACTTCAACCATAAGGATTTTTAAGCCATTTCTTATGCTTTGAAATTTTATTGTGTTGGGTTTTCTATCATATCCATTTGTTCTTCTAGGTATATATTTCCATATAGCCTAAGACAAACAAACTGAGAAGAGGCACATGTGAAACGATAAAATACGAGTTCCATAAAGGTTGACACCTTGCTCAGGTCTCTTTTAATTGGTCGTAAAGAAGATGAAATGATGTGTAGCAAAATGGTTCCCAATTAACAAAGTTGGAAGCAAAATGCAGCCCTCAATTTCATTACCAAGTTTAGGAATCCCATAAAAATGCTAAATTACAATAAAGAGAATTAAAATCGCTGTTTATTCACTGCATTTATTTTTAGTGTTACATAAAAGAAATTGGGACATGTGTACCCTTGACAGAGAGCATATGGCTTAAATTGAACAGTTTTGAAAGGGTTCAATATTTGTAGTTTTCAAATAGAGGCTCTGACTCTAAACATGGGGTTGATTGAGAAACAGGAACAGTGGGGCAAGGTGTTTATCTAAAACATTTATATGCTACTTTTTTTATTTACATTGCTTACAGCAACCAAATTCATTGACAGTGAGAAATTTAGCACCAGCCAATTTAATAAGTAACATGTGATGAAATCAGACAACTTGTTTATTAAGGTTTTTGTTGAGGTGCTTTCCCAAGTACTGAAAGAGCGTTTATACACAACCCCTAAACTCCGGGGCAAATGGCTCCCAGCTCCGGAGCTTTAAAATGTTTCCCCACCAGCTCCGGAGTTAACAGGAAATTAAGTGCGACCATGCCCACTTTAGCGCGTCCCAGCGCACCTCTCAAGTACCTGCTCTTTGGAGGTGAAAATTTTTTGATCCGGTGTAACGATAGTGAGTGCGGGGATCTCCTTGCTTCTGTTTGTTGTTTTTTGGCTCCCACCCCTTTAAGAGCTACTTTTACAGAGACTGGAATGTTGCCGGAAGCAGCGAAAGGCAGAACGGAGGTGAGCGGCATGCTTTTCTTTCTCTTTTTCTCCCTCCCCTCACGCAGCCAGCAGCCAGGAAGTGCGGAGGGGTGGGGACACAGGAAGAGTGATGAACCCCTAAGATCTCTGGTCTGAATTTAAGTGGCCAGCGGATCTTAGGGGTTGTGTGAAAAGGCCCAAAGATGCCTATCTTTTAATAGTGCATGCATTTCCTCAAGGGCATCTTGCATTTAGCGTCCTTTATTCTCTGATTGGCCTCTGGAAGGTAAACACTGACTTAATCTGCAAGGATGACGGCTCAGGCTAATCTCTGAAAAAAGCCAGTTATATAATAAGAAAAAGGGCTTAGTCACACAGAATACAGTGGTACCTTGTATAAAGGAATTAATTTGTTCCAAATGAAATTATGTGAAGCAAATTTTCCTTTATACAAATTCCCATAGGAATGCATTGAAAATGGAGTGATCCTATTTTTATGTTGTACGGATTCTCCCCATAGGCAATTATGTTAAGCAAATTTCCCCTATCTCCGGAATTTTTTTATGTTGTACAAATTTTGTGTTATACAAGCTGTTTGTTATACAAGGGTCCACTGTACACAAGTCTGAAACCACAAATAAAATAGGCCAGTTCATTGCTTAATGCATTGGGCAACACCATAATAGTCCCTTGCAGGGCTTAGAAAAGTTACTTTTTAGGGCCACACATCTCTAAATTCCCCTGCCAAATGGGTCCCTGTGAATCATATGAATTGTAGCCCAACAAATAAATTCATCAAGTCTTAGCCATTCTCCCCAGCAGTGAACTGATCAGAGAAACTACAGAACATGTCTGATGTCCTTCCCTCATCCATCCAAAGGGCTGGTCGACATAGACAGGGCCCAAAAAGTAGACTTGGCTATGGCTGCTGCAGAACTAGGTGTCACACATGGACATATGAAGTCATTACAAAAACAACCTCAGTTGGAATTTGACTTTTTTTTACATCCATTGCTTAAGGATCCTTTGCCATTTGGAACTTCTGCAAGGCTGCATTAGACAGGGCAGGTGGACAGGTGAGCAAATATCACCAATTCAGACCCAAACATACAGATCTCAGGCTCCTTTCAGAAACTAATAAGTGTGAGACCATTGGTACTTGGATAGAGCGCTACTTAGGAATACAGTACTAGGGATCTTCACAGAAGGCAAAGATGGAGTCCTGTCGAAAACCATAAATTGCTACTTCCAATCAATGTTGAAACTCCTTCCTGGGTAACAAGAGGCTGCCATGAGCAAGTGCCGTGCTGGTGTGTGCGTGTGTGGTGCAGCCAAAATGACCAAATACTATGTACTATTCTGCATACACACACCTGCTGTGTGGGGGGAGAGGGCACAAAATCCATATTTGCCCGTAGTTTGCGCCCTGGCAATGAGTAGAACCCAATATTCATTGGTTGCAAAATAACTCATCACCGCCATTCCTGTAAGGCCATGTAATTCTCTGAGTTTAAGAACCCTTCTAAAGCCACCAATGTTCAATTAGGAAGTCACCTAATGTGTGACATTTCAGTGTAGCCAAAGCAAATTCATTAAGTTGATGAGAGAGCAGTTATCACTTCATCCACAGGTAGTTATGCAGCTAATGACCAGAAGATGAGGATATAATTAAAGCCGCCACTCATGAGAGTTGTTGGTGCTAATTTTTTCCCTTGTCTCTTCATTTTATGTTGCACTTATTTCAACCTTAAAGGCCACTCATTCATTTCATAAATGAAGAAGGCACACAGAGTACATGAAAATAAATTTGTTCAGAGCCAGGGAGAGTATTTTTTTAAAAAAGTAATTAATTATGATTACCACCCCAAGTCCCCCATTGTAGTTAACTGCTGGCATATTTACACTTTCTTAGACTTACTTTTTTCCAGTTCTCAAACAAAATTGATAAAAATTAGAATCCTATAAAGCCTATGGCCTCCCCTTTACTTCATCATTGCCTCAACCCCACAACAGGTAGCAAGGAACACGGCAAGCCATAGTAGAATGAAGCACTTGAACCATGTGGTATTCCTCCTCCATAATTCCATGAGGCGACACCCCTAACTATAAATGTAACTAAAATGAAGTGATTCATCTATATTCCCAATGTAATTTAATGTAAATTGTAAATTGTGTTGAAATAGTTATTTACAAACAGTAAATGTGACGTTTTCTCCAAGTCATTCCAAGAATAGCTGACTCTCTTCATTTCTATCTATAAGATAAATACAATAGTGGTTTTATGGCTCTGTGTGTGTGTGTGTGTGTGTGTGTGTGTGTGTGTGTGTGTGTGTGTGTGTTGTTAATAGCAAAGGTGCGGGGGTAAAAAAAACTGTATGTCTTGAAAAGAACCTTACTGGTAAATGTTCCCACTCATTTTAGCAGAGAGGAAGAGAATATGGTGCCCTGTCCACCCCACTTTTCTAGTAATCTTAACGAAATTCATATATTTATAGCAAACTACTGTATTAAGTATATTAATTGATACAACTATTTGTGCCATATGCTGTTTAGGATTGCTTTCTTTTCTCAACAAAATATTTGCAAGGCAACCTGTGCACTCCTGGTCTTTTGCGCCATCAAAATCACTGGTTGTCCTGCCAACCATTCCCCACTATTGTCTCACTTGTGATCATGTGACCTGCTCCATTGCTGGTATGTCAAGACACTGCTTGTGGATCAAGGCAAAATTTAGAAGAAATGTTTGCTTGTCTTGCAAAACACTCTTAAACCAAGTTGCTCTTAAGCCCAGGTATTACTGTATTTCTACTCTGTGGCAAAAGGAATTTTACCAGAAATTTAAAACTCTGCAACAAGATGCAGTAGGCCTACTCTAGTGTAACTTACTATGCTAAGCAACAGGACTTCAGTCAGTAACTTAAATTTCTAATCTGCTTAACGTGCTTTTGTTGTGTAAATGTTGATTGCCATCTCTGAACAGACTGAATCGTTCACTAGTCTTCAATAGGCAGTGCAAATGATTTAAAATATGAGAGAGCACATTTACAATTATCCTTGCAAGGGGAGGAGAATGTAATTGACAGAATTATTAGTCATGGCTTCTCTGCACAAAAACCTGAGATTTAAAATTAAATACATTTTTTCTTTTCACAAATTAATGTCAGTATTTCTATATGTCAGAGTTCTGTTCATAAAAAATAAGAAGAAAGAAACCCTGAATGGACTTGAGAAGAAGAGATAATTTTCTGGCCAAACAGAGTCTGTATGATCAAATGCCAGGTCCTTAGTAAAAATGAATGCAACAACCTTTAAACCTTTTTCTGCAGATAAATGGATGCATTTTTCATCTTCATATTGCTCCAACTCTAGACAGGCAAGTGCCTCCCCTGACTTCCCCTCTGGGAGTCAGATTTACAATTTTCTACGAAAAAAGAGAGAAACAGATGCTGACAAGATGATAAACAAGCAGGACTCAAATAATTTGTCCCGCGTCATTTGAATGGTGTGCCACTGCACAGATTACTCCCCAAATTACCCTGGGTAAATTTATTATAAAATTGCCGCTAGACTATCAATAGAGAGGCACTGTTTTCGTTGGGCTTTATTTGTGTCACTGGTAAGGACAAGAAAGTGATGGAGAAATGGAAGCATGAATTTGAAGGGGAGTAGAATTAGCATAGATAAGTTCAAACCTTCACTCGGTTAAGTAAGTCAATTAATTACGGGAGTTTTGGAGCACTGAGCAGCCAGCTAAGTTTGCTCACCTTTAAATGTGGGTCAAATTGATTGTTTTGAAATTAGCAGGATAGTTTCCTTGCTTTTAAATTCAAAGGTGCAGAAGCTGTGACCTTCAGCATATGGCTGGTCTCCAGTTTTCATCAGCGCCAGCCAGCTAGGCAAGGGTAATAAGAGAGATACCGTATATACTCGAGTATAAGTCGACCCAGTTATAAGTCGAGGCCCCAAATTTAACCCCCCCCCCCAAAAAAACTGGGGAAGCTTATTGACTCGAGTATAAGTCTAGGGTGGGAAATGCAGCCGGGCCTGGCAGCTCCTCCTTTGTGAGCTGGGGGAGCGGTGTGTGATGTTTAAAATGACTTTTAGCCACTGACCCAAGCACTTGCCTCAGTGGCTAAAAGTATTGACCCGATTATAAGTCAAGGGCCCCTTTTTTCAGCCCAAAATTAGGGCTGAAAAACTAGACTTATATTCGAGTATATACAGTAAGTTTAACTATTTTATTCATCCCTATGAGAGTGCCCTTATCATTACTCATATTGGTGCTTTATCAAGTTGTGCCTGAGTTATGGCAACCCTCTCAGAGTTTTCTGGAAACCAAGTAGAGTGGTACATCAGTTTGTGAGTACCTTGGTTTGAGAGTGTTCTGCAAAACGAGCAAAATTTTACTTCGCTTTGGGAGCAATGTCTTGCCAAACAAGCACCGGAGTTTCTTGACACATCGGGGAAGACTGTAATCAGGGGATCTGGGTTTCTGTTTCATGGGCTGCCCAGGTACTAACTGGGGCTGGGGGGGAGGACATCTGTTGGAATTTTTACAACCTTGCATGCTGCCTGGAGTAGGTTTGGCTACAAGGGATCTTTCTGGCTCAGAGTCACTGTCAGTCTCTCCGTCACTAACCAACTGTTCCCTCCTGCCTCTGGGGTCAAAGAAAGCCCTCCCTCCCTGTTCAATGCCTTTCCCGTCCTCTTTTTTTCCGGGGGGGGTGTTGATTGGAAACAATCTGAGAGTAGAGATGGGCACGACTTGAAAAAAAAATTTTCGAGTTGTCGTTAGTCGGGCCAGTCCCATTTCGGGTCGTTTCCGGTTTTCGTGAAAATTCGCAAAAATTAGTCGGTTCGTTTTTTCGTTTTTTCGTTGTCGTTAGTACTGGTTTTTTTGGGGGGGAGCGGGCTCCTGGAGGCACCTCTGTGGGGTGGGTGCCTCCTCTGGCCCGCTATAAAGGGAAAGTGGGCTCCTGGAGGCACCCGTGGGTGCCTCCTGCCACTAGGAAGGGGAAACAGGCTCCAAGAGACCCCTCTACATGGGGGTCTCCCTTCCTCACCTGCTGCTGCTGCAAAATGCTATGCAATAGCCATATGGATATTGCATAACATAATGTGCAGACGTGAGACCAGTGTGAGAGTGATAGGGTCATACCTTCCCTTCACAAGGCTCCCGCACCACCATGTCTCACACAGAAGGGAATTGTACTTGCTGCGTGTAGTGCAATGCAAGCAAGTAGATCTGGCTTTAAGGTGGCTTAGTGCAAGAGCTAGGGTTAGGCTAGTGACGGGTAAGGTTACGGTGGGCTAGTGGGTTGCACCTCTGGGTGCCTCTCTGACCCACTAAGAAGACAGTCTGTGACGTATGGGTACGGAGTCAAGGGTTAGGGTTAGGGCTAGGGCAGGTTTTAGGGGGCTTTTTGGCACATCCCAGAAGTCTCCATGGCCAAGTGGCCATGCGACTGGTGGGATGGCTCCAAAAATTTGCATGGTTGTCCACTCCCACATGGCTGGCCACTTGGCCAGCCCATCATTGCGCAGGTGTAAATAAAATAAAATAAAATAAAATCAATGGAGGAGAGAGGAGGAGAGGAGAGACATTTTGTTGCAAGAAAAAACCCACTGCTACTGTGAAAAATCTGGCAGTTTTATAAATTTTCGCATGTTTCTGTTGTGCTTGTGTGTTTTTGGACCACGATTTCAAAAACAATATTGCGTTTGCCGCCCCATTTTGGATCCCCCGCCCGCACCGCATGGCATGGCGATGGCGACTCGCGAGTCCGGCTGCCCAGGACGGGGGGGGGAGGCGGGACCCCCCCCTCCAGAAACCACCCCTCCGGTAGGTGCCCTGCGCCCTTAGTCAAGCAGGCATTTTTCCGCCTGCTTTTTTGGCCCGGGAACGGGTGGGGGGAGAGTTTAAAAGTTTTTTTCCTGTGCCGTCCGTGCCGCTTGCTTGCACTTTAATTGCGGCGGCCGGCGGCGAGACTGGGCTTTTTGCTGGCTGCGAGCCTGCGGCGAGTCCCCAGAGAGCAGCCCACTAGGACGGGGGATGGGGGGGAGGCCGGGGACCTCCAGAAACAACCCCTCTGGTAGGTGCCCTGAGGCATGGCAGGCATTTTTCCGCCTGCTTTTTTGGCCCGGGAATGGGTGGGGGGATAGTTTAAAAGTTTTTTCCTGTGCCGTCCGTGCCGCTTGCTTGCGCTTTAATTGCGGGCGGGCGGCGGCGAGACTGGGCATTTTGGTGGCTGCGAGCCTGCGGCGAGTCCCACCAGAGCAGCCGAGGACGGGGGATGAGGGGGGAGGCCGGGGACCTCCAGAAACAACCCCTCTGGTAGGTGCCCTGAGGCACGGCAGGCATTTTCCCGCCTGCTTTTTGGCCGGGAACCGGGTTTTTTTAACTTTTAAAAACTTTTTTTCTGTGCCGCGTTTGGCATCGCGCGATCTCGCGATGCAAGGAACGAGCACGACAAATCAGACCAAAATTGTTCGTTCGTCGGTTCGAGCTCGAAGTCTGGGGGAGTAATTCCCGTTACCGTTTCCGTAGAGTAACGGAACCGAGTAACGGAAACGGAAACGGAAATACCGCTAAGTCGTGCCCATCTCTATCTGAGAGTCTGTTCAAGTCCGTTTGCTGCTTGATCTGTTCAATTGTAAGCAAAAAACCCTTTTATTCTTTCTACTATTTATGTCTCCGAGTGAGTTTTGGAGTCTACAAGGGCCAGTTTATGAGAAAAAGGGGTGGATGAGTGTGAGGAACTTGAAGCTACCCTGCCCTGTAAACCCAGACACTGCTGTCATACAGCAAGAGTAATTTAATGAAAAAGCCAAAGCTCTGCAACAAGGCAGATGATTTGCTCCCCTTTCTGTGTCTTTTTCTTCATATCAAACTTGGAAGTTGCGGGACATCAAAGAAAGGAGAGTCCTTCATATACCAAAACACCTGACCATGGTAAAGAGTAAGGGCGCTTTTACACGACCCCTAAAATCCGAGGCAAAGGGCTCCCAGATGCAGAGCTTAAAATTGTTTTCCCACCAGCTCCGGACTTAAAAAAAAAAAAAAGTATGACCACGCCCACCTAAGCGCGTCCCAGTACATTTTACAAGTACCTGGTCTCCAGAGGTAAAAAAACGTTCTGGTACGGACTATAAAGCTGTGGATGCCGGGCTCTCCTCGCCTTTTGTTGTCCTCCTGCCCCTTTAACAGCCTGGGATGCCTAATGGGCTGCTCTGACCTGCAGGAGTTGAGCCTGCATTTTTTTCCTCCCTTTTTCTCTCCCTCTCCTCACGCAGACAGGAGCAATGGAGTGCAGAAGGGTGGGAACACAGAAAGCAGAACAACCCCCCCCCCATGATCTCTGGTCCAAATTTAATTTGCCAGCGGATCTTAGGGGTCGTGTAAAAGCGCCCTAAGTGATAAAGAAAGGAAAGGGAAAAAAACTACCTGTGAACAGGAGCAAATTTCCTGAACAGGGCTATGGTAATTATATTGGATCACACTTCCATCATTTTCTCTCCTTCTAAGCAAACAAATATATGCTTGTTTAATATATTCCTTCTAGGCAACAAATTTTAATTGTTTCTGATAGTAGTCATATATAGCGTACAGAACCAGCGAGGGAGTCAATTGTGTTCTGTGCAGGAATAATTGCATATGGAGAGGGAACAGGGCCAGCCCTACTGTCAGACATCTATCACAAGCAGGTTCCAGGTGGCAGCAAATACTTAGCTATTTAATTGTTTTTTTAACCAACTGGGAAGGGTAGAGAGACATGTGTGGCTTTTAAACATGTATGTATGTATGTATGTATGTATGTATGTATGTATGTATGTATGTATGTATGTATGTATGTATGTATGTAAGCCTCATGTGCCAATAATAAGACACATAAATGCTGGATTCAATGCACAGTTCATGAGGCACATCATGAACATCTAAGACAGTTTTTTAGAATTTAGAATTTTGATTAAATTCCTCTAGCTCCACAGGAGAATTGCAGGGCTTCACAGAGCAGAAGCCATTCAAGTTCCCCAGTTTAGGCCACCCCTTATGTGCTTCAACTGGCACTTACTGTCTCAATGAATTACCATTAAGCACTAGTTAGAGAAATCTAGCAGCAATTCAGGTGGCAAAATTTGCACCTCAATAATCACTTACAGTCTCAAACACTTATTCTCAGACATTATTTAGGGAATGAATACAACTATTTTCTTGATTTAAGAGAAAGGGCTGTGCTGACTCAGGCAGTAAAATGGATTGAGCTGGTCTTGAGAAGAGGATAGGAAAACGCTCATCCTCATGGTTCAGAAAAGGCACCACTTGTTGGAGAGAGTGTGAGAGAGAGGGAAGAGACCAGTGGGAAGGGAGGCAGAATGTGAGCGATAGGCTGACTGACTTGAGAGTGAGAAACCTATTCTTTATAGTCATTTTCTTGATTAAACTAATTTACCTTGAAGGTTAATGTATTCTAAACTAATTCAGAGTTTAATAACTGCTTAAAGATATATGAAAGACATTTTGATGTATATGGGACGAGTGTCATAACCTGTTTTATTATCTCCGCAATGACTTTGGGAGTTCATCTGATGAGATGTAAAAGGGAATTTGATTGTATGATACACAGAGTGACAGGAGCAGAGAAGGGATGGAGCACACGTACACACCGCCTTTTTAATCCTGAATCTTGCTCCTGTTCATACAGAAAACACAAGAGGTAATTCTATTTGCTGCTGCTTTTTTCTCCTATAAAATGTCTTAGTTCTCAAGAGGACAACTGTTCCCTTGTATGAAACACTTTGATTATTATTATGTTCTGGTAGGGATGCCAACAATCAAAAGTACTCAAAAGAAGCACAGTCAATTCTTCAGCTTAAGCCTGAGCCAGCAAGGAAAAAATACAAGTGCAGCAGTACCTTGTATAAAGGAATTAATTCATTCCAAATGAAATTATGTTAAGCAAATTTACCTTTATACAAATTTCCCACAGGAATGCAATGAAAACAGAGTAATCCCTATTTGTGACTATTTTTATGTTGTACGGATTCGCCCCATAGACAATTCTGTTAAGCAAATTTCCCCTATCTCCGGACTTTTTTATGTTGTACAAATTTTATGTTATACAAACCGTTTGTTATACAAGGGTCCACTGTGTTTGAATTTGAACCCAGGCAATGGAAAGGGAAATAGCTAGACCCTATTTATGAGTTTCCCACTTTATATTATATTATCAGTTATGCTTCTTTCCTACCTTTCTTCCAGTGAGCTCCACTGGCATACTAGATTCCATTTTCACCCTCACCTCATCCTCACAACAGCCCTAGGAAGAAGTGCAGGAAAAAAGGAAGAGTAACTGAGCCAAGATCGGGGGGGGGGAGAGAGAGAGAGAGACCTACATATTCCAAATTCTGCTCCAAGAAACTAAACACTACACGGCAGGAGCTCTTAATAGGGAGAGACAACATGTGCAACTGCTGAACTCAGTTCACAGTTTATAGGACACGCCAGGGCGTCTGTGGCTTCTTCATGTGGACGCAGTGTTGCTGAGTTTTGAATTTTGGTTAAATTCCTCTAGTAGTTGCACAGGGTTTTATGGAGCAGAATAGTTTCAGGTTCCCCAGATTAGAATACCCCCCTTTTGTTCCTCAACTGGCACTTACTGTCTCAATGACTCACTTTGACATATTAGCGGGAGAAAGAATAAAAACTATTTTTACTTACAGCTGAACAGATAAAAGGCAAATCAATAAACATATCTCACTTGCAGCAAAAGACTCAGAGACCGCTTCCAACGAGAGACAGGCACTTTCTGCAGTATGGTGCTTCATGAAAGTTCAGTGGATCAGGCCTGCAGGGGATGCTGTTTCTGACGAGGCAGGTACAGAAGGGAAAAGGTCATGGACTCCAGATCACCCACACAACATCTTGCAGGTCACGCCTGCTGAAGCACACCAGATCGCCAAAGCACGTTAAGTTCCTATCTTTCCTTCAAAATACAAAAGAGACGTTACAAGATGCAGAGTAGAGAGGCAAGGGATCTTTCTGAATCTAGAGGCAGGGAAGGAATTCTTGGTTAACTTGATACTGTTAGTGGTTGAAAGTTACACCAGCCCAGAAAAGTCTTTCTCAGCAAATCCAACTAAAGATAGCATGCAAGATTGCAACAGCTCCAACAGACAGTGCCTTTGATCCATCAAGCCTGGCACTGTTTGATTCCTCATATATCATATTATAAAATAACGTCTGGCTACAGCTTTGTCACTAGATGGGTATAGAAATCCCAATAAATAAATAAATAAATAAATAAATAAATAAATAAATAAATAAATAAATAAATAAATAAAATGTTCAGATGTTAGATTGCCTGATCTGACAAAGCCCTGTGGGGAGAGGTCTGAAAAGCAGGGATGGCGGGCAGAGACCTCCAGCTGCCACTGAGACAACTGTACAGTGTAAACCACATACGCACATATGCCTCAGCCACCGTATAAGTAAAGGAAGCATAAGAGAATGCTGTGCCTCACCTAAGAGGATTTCTGCAAAATTTTTCCACCTTTGGCATTTTTTATTTCTAATGGTGTTTTGTTTTGACTAATGATAAAAATCCACATTTCATACGGGAGAAAATGGCGAACACAGTCCTATAGTTAACAGCAGGCTGGGAGGGAGATGGAAAAATAAATAAAAAGTCTGAGTTCCAACTAAGACTTCAGCTTAATGAAGGACTCCATTAGTGAAAAGAAGTTAAGCAGCTGTTGGTTATTTATTTATTTATTTATTTATTTATTTATTTATTTATTTATTTATTTATTATTTACCTGACTTACATACCACTCTCTCAGTGGAATGCACTATTCTAAGCGGTTTAAAACCATATTAAATAAAATGCATCCTCTTAAAATGCGAACTCGTACTAAAAAGGCTGAAGATGGTTGCAGGTCCGTTCCTAATTTTAATTAAGAAATGCTGGGTGGCCCATGGGAAACCTCAGAGCAGCATCCCTCTCCTCAATATCCTGGGTTCCCCATCCATTCTTGGCTAGATGTCCCTTCCCTCCCTCCCTCCCTCCCTCCCTCCCTCCCTCAAATGTAACCCTTCTGCTTGCAAAACATGTTTTCCATTTCCAAGCCAGAGTTGTTCCCACCGGTGAGCTTTGAGCTGCTCTGAAGCCCTGACCGCATCCAATGTCTGGCTGTCATAAATCTTTCAAGATGAAACCGAAACAAGTTGTCCAAGCAAAAACCAGCTTGTTGTTTTTCAGCCATGAACAGGAGGTCTTCTAGATCAGTGTTTTTCAACCTTTTTTGGGCAAAGGCACACTTGTTTCAGGAAAAAAATCACGAGGCACAGCACCATTAGAAAATTTTAAAAAATTTAACTCTGTGCCTATATCAGTCTCTAAAAGGTTCGCCATTGCTGGTGTAGGGAGAAGCAGGACAGAGGGGCCACAGATTGAGGCAGCCCGCTCTCTAGTACCCAGTTCCCACTTACCTGTGTTGTTTTTTTAAAGACATTTTGCCCTGCATGGACTTCTGTGTCCAGTGGAGACCTGAGAAGGGGCACTGACTCTCCAGGAACACAAATAAGACCCAAAAGCCCATCTTGCTCTCCACATGTGGCCAAGGCAGATGCCTTCAGCAAGTCCAGCGACCGGGGAGGAGGATGAAGGAAGGCAGGAAGGAAAGAAGGCAGAAAGTGTTCTGCTTGTATACCGCCCCATACCACTTCAAGGAGTCTCTGGGCGGTTTACAGTTTTAATTACAGTAGGCAGGCTGCTAGACATACACATATGCAGGCTAGAAATGAGCACGTTTCTATGATGGAAAGAGAGGTGGGGGGAAAAAGAAAGAAAAGACAGAGAGAGACAGAAAGAAAGGGGCAAGACTTCAAGGAACCCATCGCGGGGCCCCTCAGAGACGGCTCTTCCCCTCCCGGATCCTAAAGGCCGTCCGTCCAGCCGTCCAGCAGTGCCAGTAGCCTCCCCCGCCCGCCAGCCTCCTCAGCCCAGGCCCGGCGGAGGCCTCCTCCATCCCCTCCTCCTCGCAGCCCTGCCGCGGTGCTTGTGGGGCAGCCGGGCGCCCCTCCTCCCCTTCCCCTCACCTGGTGGCTTGTTTTGGGCTGGGGCTCCCGGGCCGGCTCGTGTTGGCGGGCAGGCTGTTGGGCGGCTCAGTCCATTGGTAGCTCCCAGGAAAGGGGTGGTGGTGGTCCAGGGTAAAAAAAGGAGGGGGGAGAGGGAAGCGAGCGAGTCACGGCGGTGGCGGCAGGCACAGGGCAAACACTAAGAGAATGAGCGGGGCCAGGTCCGGCCGGGGAGGAAGTGACGCCAGCGCCGCGGGCCTCAGGGGGGAGGAGCCAAGCTGGCCCTTGGACGCTATTTATAGCGCCTCCCAGCTGTGGGCCGCCCGCCGGCCCTGGGTTGAATTTCTTTAGAATTTTTCAATTTTTCCCACGGCACACCAGGCAACATCTCGCGGCACACTAGTGTGCCGCGGAACAGTGGTTGAAAAACGCTGTTCTAGATTGTGTGACGTTTCATTCGGAGGGAGCCCACCTGCTGTCCAGAAGGCAAAGGCCCAATGATCTCTGTGCCGTAATAAAGGCCAGGCTAGCTAATGTATTGCGTGACAACCCAGAAGCATGCATAAGCCTTTGCATACTTTCAAATCATAAATGTGTTCTGCCACAGCTGAGCTGTCAGGGTGAATTTATTTATTTTTCCCCTGACAGGTTTCTCATTTATCCACCAGTTTACCACAATGCTGCTTAAATGAGATGCGAGACGATCATTATTTTCTTCTCAGACACACACACGCTGTATTATCTGAGAAGAAAACACACACACACACACACACACACACGGTAGCAAGCTTGCCTCTCTATCACAAGCTATTAAGCTGAAGGCCCTCCAGCTTCATTTTTCCTCATTTAGCACTGAACTGAAATTTCTCAGAAAGGACATTTCGGAGAAATCCTTAAAATGTTCTTTCCTGTTCATCCATTTGAGAATTTCAGCAGCGCTCTGCATTTTATTCCACGGATGTGTTACCAACACATATCGGCATCTCCCTCTTTTTCTTCAGTGATGTCACAGCAAGCTACCTGACTCATCTGTCATCTCCTCCCCACTTGACCCTCACAAGTAGGTCAGGTGACAGAGAATAACTGTTCTCTTAGGGAGCTGCCATGGTGGAGTGAGGACATGAGTGTGGATCTCCCGATTCCCATGATTGTCGTCGTTCGTTGTCGTTGTCGTTGTCGTCGTCATCATCATCATCATCATCATCATCATCATCATCATCATCATCATTTTAGAAATGCAGAGCTGGAAGAGTCCTCTGGATCACCAAATTCTGCTTCCGTCAAGGAAGCACACTGAACTCCCAGACCTTGGCTCTAGAATTTCATATACACAAACCACTATATTGTACCACATTGGCTTTTACCAGAGGGAAATCAAGAGTTCAGAATGGTTGTGAATCCAGAAGCAGGAGCAAGAGTCCCTTGGTTCTATATATGAGGTGCCAGCAGTGGCATAGTTAGGGAGGAGAAAGGGGGAGAATCTGTTCCCGGGCGCAGCATCTGGGGACACTAAACTGGGCGCCAAACAGCTCCCCGCCCAGGACCCGGGGGAAAGCATGTCACAGGTGATCTGCCAGGGCTGGCGCAGAGGGCTCCCCAGCTGCCACCGCCGCTGCCTTCCTCTCAGCGCCTTAGCCCCTCTCCATCTCTTTGGGGGAGGGGACGTGAAAACTGACTTTGTCCCCAGGCACTAAAAACCCTAGCTACGTCTCTGGGTGACAGGTCAACAACCCACTATGGATGCAGCCTCCCCATGAATCAACTCCTCTGCAAGTTCCATTGATTCAAATGGGTCTATTCTAACTGTGATTTACTAAACCACAGTTAGGGGAGATCTATTTGAAGATATTTAGTTAGTTAGTTATATTCTGCCCATCTTTGATTGCTTGAATCAATCAAACAACTGGAAGAGTAGACTCACTATATCCTCACTGACTCAATAAGCCTATTCAGGAGTGAATTATCATACCACACAACAGGATTTTAACCAATGGTTGAAGAAACTACTATGTTTGACTCTTTTCTCCTGCCCCTCTTCTAGGACTGTGGATTTCTTCAGCTACTACAGGGAAACCCAATGACACAGCACACACAACCCCAAATGCTCTGGGGGCGTTTGGATAGTTTTGGAGAATTCCCAGCAATCTTGATCTTCCCTTGCACCAAGCTGAATTTGGTTTCATCTCGTTGGGCCACTAGTAAGTGCAATGGCCTGTTCCAGTTTCTTTTAATATACGGTAACACCCCCATATCCACTGATTCATTATCCACTGATTCAGTTATTCATGGTTGGCAGAGGAAAAAATTAAACAAACAATTCAGCAGCTGCAAAGCAAGCTACTGTCTCAAACAGCAACTGTAAAGCAAGCTACTGTTGCAAAACAGCAGCCGTAAAACAAGCTAATGTCACAAAACAGCAGGTTTGGGGGGTGTTCTCTCTTATCTGTGGTTTTTGTTATCCAGGGGAAGGCCTGGAACTGATCCTCAGTGAATACTGGAGTCCTAATGTATTCATAAGGATGGAAGGATGGATGGAAGGAAGAGTCTTTGAGGATTCTCAGTCATCCAGGTGAGTTTATCTAGAAGGTGAGTCATGGCTACTGGACTTCTTTTTTCTCTTGTGAAATAGAAACGTTTCACTGCTCATCGAAACAGCTTCATCAGTCTGAATACAGCTAGTGCGAGTCCTCCATCTTATAGTCCACTTTGACGTCTTGTCAGCCTGGTCTGAAATAGGCTCATAAGATGAACAATGGCCTGAATAGGCTCGTTAGGGAGACAATAGTATCCATAGTCTTAAGGTGAACAATGGCCTAAGGTGCTGAAACCTATCAAGAATGGGTCCTTAGCTATGGCCTTGGTGGTGAAGGCATTTTGATTTGTATGGGTACTTTGGAAAGCACACCCTGATAAGTAGCAGATAGACTATGCGTAAGGCTGCAACTTCTGTTGAGGGAGGGTGTTTCAATGCTCACATGAATGGCTTCCCTTACTCCTCTCTCAAACCACCTATCTTCTTTGTCTAATATGTGTACATCCTCATCTTTGAAAGAGTGCCCTTTGTCCTTCAAATGGAGGTGTACTGCTGATTCTGTTCACCTCTAAACTCTCCCCATTGGTCAGCAAACATCAAAGCATTTCAGAAACATAATTCATAAATAATAAGTATGGGTAAACGCCACACTCGGGTGGCACGCTTACATGTTTCTCTTATTTTAACACTAGCAGCTATAATCTCTGTTATACTGTTGGAGTAATTTATTTACAGGGTCCTTTTTCATAAAAAATTATAGAGTGGTTTCCAACTATCTCTTGCCTTCCGTAAGTCTTTGTCCTTCATCAGTTCCAATGTTATGTCCATCTCGGCTGCCTCACAAAGCTTTTTCTAAAAGTTTCTTGTTGAGTTGGAGCTTTGGCCCATTCTCTTGTCAGTCCTACGTGGCTGGAGAAGTACTGTGTTTTTCCACTTTTGTACTCTCTATACACAAAATCACATTTGGAAGAATCGGAATATTTTACTATATTTTTCTAGCTGTTGCCAACAGGCATGTAACATGTCAAATTAAATTGTGTTTGCAAGTGCAATAGTGGTAGCAATTAACAATAACCTGGCTGCTGCAAAGTAATAACAGGATCATAGGCCCTAGTCTCACTACCGTTATCTGCTCATCTTAATATGATGCATACTATTTTAGGGGGCGGTCATGTGATGTTTGATGCACAGTTAGCGCCCCAACGACAGGGGAGTGTTTTACTTCTCTGCGTCCATCCTGACTTGCTTACTGTGCATCTTTTCCCCTTGTGGTGAATACCTGCATTGCAGCCAGGTAGCAGTTTTGCAGGCGGAAAGCCAGTAAAAATTGTGCCAGCATGCCGGCATGCCACCAATTCAGTAGCATAAACAATTACCAAGACAGAAATACAGGAAGTGGCAGAAAAAGGGGTACGAATCTAATTGGTGTGCATCAATAACAGAACTATTTTAGCACAACCCCTAGCGGTGGTACAAAATGCTACAGTTAAAGTGCGCTTCCGGGGGCGTGGTCGACCGGGGTACCAAAATACTGCTCTTCAGAGTGAAGGCACAATCTTTTGCTGCGCAGTCTTTCACAGCAAAAAGAGCGGCAAAATAGAACTGTAAGGCTGAAGGGACCCGAGTCATCTTGACAAAGAGTAGGTGTCAATGTGAAATTTTCACAATGGAGAGAAGTGAAAAGCAGTGTGCCTCGGGGATATGTCCTGGCACTGGTGCTTTTCAATCTGTTCATAAATGACCTGGAGACAGGGATAAGCAGTGAGGTGGCCACGTTTACAGATGACACAAAACTTTTCCATGTGGTAAAAAACAGAGAAGATTGTGAAGAGCTCCAGAAGGATCTCTCAAAACTGGGAGAATGGGCTGCGAGATGGCAAATGTGTTTTAATGTAGCCAAATGTAAAGTAATGCATATTGGGGCAAAAAAATCAACACTTTATCTATCAACTCATGGGCTCTGAGTTATCTGTGACGGATCAGGAAAGAGATCATGGTGTGTTGGTGGACAGCTCCATGAAGGTGTCTACCCAATATGTGGCAGCGGTGAAGAAGGCCAATTCCATGCTAGGGATTATCAAAAAGGGGGTTGAAAGTAGAGATGGGCACGACTTGAAAAAAAATGTTTCGAGTTGTCGTTAGTCGGGCTGGTTCCGTTTTGGGTCGTCTCCGTTTTTTGCGAAAATTTGCAAAAATTAGTCGGTTCGTTTTTTTCATTTTTTCGTTTCCGTTACTGCCGCGATTTCGCGCATTTTGACGTCCGACTGAGACTTGCGGCTTGCGGGCGCAGCGCGGGCGGCGGTGGTGCGGGGGTACATGCGTGGGCGGCGGCAGCGGCAGCGGCAGGGGGAGTGGCTAGCGCGCGCGTGGGCACGCGGGCAGGCGCGCGGGCGGGTGGGCGCAGGTCCCACAAATGAGCAGGCGAAATACAGTTTAAACCTGCCTGGGTGATGGACTTGCTGCTGCACAACAAGGCTAGTGCATCCTAAGCAAACAAAGTGCGGCAGAAACAAATTTGCATTTCTTTTTTTTTCTCTTGGTCTGCTGTGCTGAATCTGCTGATGCTGAACCAGCCAGCCACCCTACTTGGTCTGGCTGACGTGCCTGTTTGTTGTACTTTTTTGTTGTTTGGTTTTGAATCTATCCCATCTCCCCTCCACCTCTCTCAGAGGCAGCAGGAGACACAGACATTCCGTTCCTCCCCAAATCTGGATGAGGGGTCTACTACTCTACTCCTCTCAAATTGCCCCCCCATCACCAAGGTCCTTCTGCCTTCACTTCACATTCACAGTCAAAGTCACACACACTTAAAGGACAAGCAATAAAGCCAAAGCCAATGCAACCCTGCTTTTGGTCATGGTCAACAAAAACATTAGCAGTTAGAGCCTGAGGTGGTTAAGCTACGTACCTAGCTAGTAGCTGCTACAGCCAGGAATAGTTTTGGTAGGGATGGGAATGGGATAGGGCTCTGGGTTGCTCTGACTTAAGTTTTACAGCCCACAGCCCAGCCCACTAGGCTATACAAGGAGGAGGACTATCTCTGGTCGACGCGTCCATAAGGCCAGACTAAGGACGGCCACTCCGGCCAAGCCACAAGACAGAGTATGAGAGCACCACAGCACAGAGCCAGAGTGCGGCAGGCTCATTGCCAGCTCCAGTATAAAAAAGATGGAGCTGAATGGCATGACAGGAATTTAAATGCCACTGGCCTTGGGTCACAGTGTCTTGCAGCCCAGAGGACTGAGTTGCGGAGGAGGCCAATCACCTTGAGTCTGGTCTGGCACCACACTGCCTGCGATGCACCACATGGCACTTTCTGACAAACTCTTGGGTGGTGCTGTACGTAGTACGAACGCTGTTCAAATCAGTACCCCCCTTCTGTGTGAAACACGGCGTCTTGCAGCCCAGAGGAAAGACTGGAGGAGGAGGCCAATCACCTTGAGTTTGGTCTGGCACCACACTGCCTGCGATGCACCACCGTCCACCACATGTCACTTTTTGACTAAGTCTTGGTGGTGCTGTACGTACGAACGCTGTTCAAATCAGTACCTCCCTTCTGTGTGAAACACGGCGTCTTGCAGCCCAGAGGAAAGACTGGCGGAGGAGGCCAATCACCTTGAGTTTGGTCTGGCACCACACAGGCTGCAAAAAGGACAGCAAGCCACATTCTGAGTCTGACTCTTCCTCCCCAAGTCCCCAGCTGTGTGCTGGTAGACTTGCTACCTGCCGGCCCGGCAGTCTACTACCATGCCCTTCTTTGTGAATCACAGTTGGTTCCCACACAACTCCAAGAGCCAAGCCTGCAACTTTGCAATAAACTAATGGAGTGCTGGGAACCCAAGTCCTCTTCCCTTCCTTGTGAGGCACAGTTTCTTGCATCCCAGAGGAAAGAGTGGCGGAGGCCACAAGCTGGAGTAATTGAATGCTGGGCCAGCAATCCACGACCATGGCCTTCGTTGTGAATCCCAGCTCCTACAACTCCAAAAGCCAAGCCTGGAACTGTCAGAGAAACTACTGGAGTGCTGGCACCCAACTACTCTTCCCTTCTTAGTGAGCCACAGTGTCTTGCATCCCAGAGGAAAGAGTGGTGGAGGCCACAAGCTGGAGTAATTGAATGCTGGGCTAGCAATCCACGACCATGGCCTTCGTTGTGAATCCCAGCTCCTACAACTCCAACAGCCAAGCCTTGAACTTTCGGAAAACTGTTCTATTTATAAATGGTGGTGCCACCACCACGCAACTGGTACATTTTTTTCCCTTCTTTATGAGCCACAGCTGGCAGCCCAGTGGAAAGAGTGGCGGAGGAGACAGAGCTAGGTCTGTGTGAATTACAAACTCCCCGCAAACTACTACCATGCCCTTCGTAGTGAATCCCAGCTCCAACACAACTCCAAGCCTGGAACTGTCCGGGAAACTACTGGAGTGCGTGCTGCACACAACTACTCTTCCCTTCTTAGTGAGCCACAGTGTTTTGCATCCAAGAGGAAAGAGTGGCTGGAGGAGGCCACATAGCCTGAGTCTGAGGCCACAGGGCCTCCGTAGGGGAGGATCATTGCCAGGAAGCTCCAGCTCCCCAGCGTAGCTGAATGGCCTGAGGAGGACGCCAGGAAAATGCCCTTCTTCGTGAAGCACAGTGGGTTGCAGCAAATGGAACACAGTCACCCTTCCCTCACAGACTCACAGTCAGTGACTCCAAGTATCCATCCACCAACAAGGGCCAGGCTGCACCTTTCCGACAATCTGTTATGTACGCCTACGCTGGCTTCCCTTCTTAGTGAGCCACAGTTGGCAGCCCAGTGGAAAAGCAGAGTCCACATGGTGTCTGACTCTGAGGCCTGAGACCACTCTGAAAAAAGGACTGCAAGCCAGAGGGTCTTCCTACATAGCTGTGTGCTGCTTTCCCGGTAAACTCCTAGCAGGCCAGCACAGCCATGTTCCCTTCTCAGTGAGTGACATAGCTTTGCAGTCCACGGAAGACAGTAGGCCTGAGAACCACAGGCTCACTGTCTGTGTGAGTCAGAGTACCCACAAATAACCAAGCCTGGAGGCTTCCTTGCTCCCTCCCTTCACAGAGAGCCACAGTCAGTGCATTGCATCCCAGTGGCATGCCCTTCGCAGTGAATCACATTCCCCACAAGAGCCAAACCTTGAACTTTCTGATAAACTGTCCTATTTGTAACGGTGACAGAGGGCCACCAGCACGGCAGTAAGTTGTCCTTCTTTGGGAGCCACAGTGTATGGCAATGGCAGCCCACTGAAGACTAATTGGCGGTCCGGAGGCTGACAACACTCCCACACTGCGGCACTCCTTCCTGCAGAGTCCTGTCACTGTCCCAGGCAGAGTCCAAGGGTGCTTTCGCATGAGTTCTGCCTGATCACGGGCCCACCCCACGGCTGTTTTCTACCACACAAGCACAATGCCCTTCTCTGTGAGGCACAGTGTGTGCAAGAGTGAAGGGTAGGGGAGGCCAGAAGGCCAGACTAGAGGGGGTTGAAGGAGAACCACCGAATCGCCCCTCCCTCAGCCAAGGGATTTCCCAACCTAGACTGCGTGAAGAACCCCCCCCATGTGGGATGACAGAGTCCACCAGTTCTTCTAAACAAAATAGTTGATGAGTGAATGCACTGTTACAGTTGGTCTTCAAGTGGTTTTCCGCCAAGAGGCGGGCACAGCTGTGGTTGCTGCATGGGCAAGTTGAGGGCAGTGGCGACAGGGCTGAACTTGAAGCACTAACTGGACCAGTGAAGGAGAAGCGGCTGGAAGGCCTCCTCTAAGCCGGAAGTGGGGGGAGCCTGACAGGCAGGCAGGGAGAAGACACAGAGCTAGAGTGAGTCTGAGTCTTTGACCACACAGGCTTCCAAAAGGACAGCAAGCCAAGCTTTCTGACTTTCTTTCCCAGCTGTGTGCTGGTAGACTGCTCCTAACTGCCGTGCCGGCATTCCATCTCCATGCCCTTCGTAGTGAATCACAGCAGTTCCACAACTCCAAGAGCCAAGCCTGGAACTTCCTCCTGAAAGGCTCTTCTATTTCTAAGAAACAAACGATTATTGTGCAGAACTGTGGTACGCGCAAGTACATTCCACTCCAAACCTTCTTAGTGAGAGACAGTGTGGTGCAGCCCAGAGGACAGAGTAGCGGAGGCCTAAACATCCCCCCCTAACCCTAACCCTAAGCCCACCACCAGCTGTTCCTGAAGAGTGTTCCCATAACTCAATCATCATCATCAATCACAACCTAGATTTGCAACCAGTAACTTTTCTTGTCCGGCAGCCTTTGTTCCGGGGTTAGGGCAGAAATGCTTATAAAATGTTTAAGCACTGAGTGTGCGCACAATGAGTCACACAGCACAGCACCAAGATCCACACAGGGGACTTTCGGACAGGAGTACGCACACACAACAAGGACGTTTCCCTTCTTTGTGAGCCACAGCTGGCAGCCCAGTGGAAAGAGTGGCGGAGGAGACAGAGCGAGGTCTGTGTGAATTACAGACTCACACAGTCAGTGTGCGTCAGAGTATCCACCAAGCACCAAGCCTGGAGGCTTCCTGGTCCCTCCCTTCACAGTGCATTGCAGCTCAGAGTGAAAATTAGCAGTAGCGGAGGCGGACAAATCTCCCACACAGCGGCAACACTTCCTGCAGAGCGGCCTGCCTCTTCCCACTAGAAGCGGAGCTCCTGTCTTTCCCTTTCCACAGCCCTTCTTAGTGGTTCACAGAACAGCCCAGACGACAAAGTATGGGACTGGGAGGCCAGAAGGGCAGACTGGAGGAGGTTGAATGAGAAGCAACTTGAAGGCATGCTTAAAGCCGGGACTGGTGGAGTCTGACAGGCAGGCAGGTTGGCAGAGGGCCGGGCAGGCAGGGAAGCATCTAGTCTGGCTTACAGGTATGTGTGTGTAGCCTAGGCGCATGCTTAGAGGATACCATCCTCCAAGGCTAGGGATTGGGAAGGCACTAAGCCAAAGTGCCAGTAGGGAGGATGGTTTCCGCCTTGGCAGGCAGAGTTTCTATCGCCACCCCAGGAGACCGGGTTTTGGCAACCAAGGAGACAGAGTGGAAGCAGGAGAACTGGGTGGGTCTATTTCTTTAAGGCTGTAAGGAGGGGAGCTTGCCCCCTGATTCTCAGTCTTTGAGGTAGGTTGTTGTGAAGTGCTTCCTCACCACTTTGTTAGCAGATTGGCGCCTAAACCCCAGGGAACGGTGTGAAGCACCAAGAAAGGCAGGTATTAGGGTCTCTCTCAGACCAGCCATGGCAAAAGGGGAAACATTGGGCCAATACAGACAGACCCTTTCCAATGACACTTTGAGTGGCCCTGCCTGGTTTGGAGACAGGCCAGGGCTAGAAAAATTGGGCCACTAATAGTACCCTTCAATTGTGTGTGAGAGAGAATACAGGTAGGCAGGCAGGCAGGCAGGCAGTCAAGCAGGCAGTTTTGCAGGCATTAGGCACTGGAGTCAGCAGGTAGTCACAGGGCCAGGCAGGCAGGCAGGCTCGTAGAGCCAAGGGGAGGCAGGCAGGCTTGCAGGCGGGCATGGAGGATTGCAGGCAGGAGGTTAGGTTACAGGCAGCAATTTAGTTCTTGGAGTGTTGGGGTAATCCCAAGGTGGAAAGGTTGAAGCAGATGAAAGTCAACCTTTCCACCGTCTCCGGGTCCAGGCAACAGCGGCGCGGCCTCAGGACATCTCCCATGTGGAAGAAGACACGCTCAATCTGGACACTGGTGGGTGGGATAGACAAGAGGTCCAACGCCAGAGTTGAAAGAGCGGGCCAGAAGTCTGCCTTTCTGGCCCAGTAGTGCAGTGGGTCCGAGCTGAGGGGTTGGAGGGGCTCGGCCATGTACTCCTTCACCATGGTCTGAGCGGGGTCTGCTACTTCTTCCTCCCTGGCCTCCACTGAGGAGGAAACTGCCATGGCTAGGGCAGAGGCCAGGTAGTTGGCTGCTGGAACGGAACCTGGTCTCTGGGTGAACGCTCCTGGAGTACAGAGGGATGTGGATCCTTGCGAGGACTCCTCCTCAGCATCGCTCTGGCTTCCGTGCGCCCTCTGAAACGCCTGGCCCTCATCGGAGAGAGCCCTGACTTGACGGCATAGCTCCGTCTTCCAGGATTTCAGTTCGGCAGTGCTGGCCGTCAGGGAACCCTTGATGCGAGGGTCGCACAGGCAGGCCATCTGGTACAGGTTTTCCCTTCTTAGTGGGCCAAGGCGGGTATCCACGCCGGTCAACAGCCTGTCTGCCAATGCCCTGCTCTTAGGGAGAAGATTGCCTTCTTCCCGGATACTGGTCTCTAGGCGTTGGCGAAGGGCATTGACCAGGGGGAGAACGTGGCCCAGGCTGGCGTTGTAGCTGCTGAGGACGTGGGTGGTCTCCTCAAAAGGCTGCAGGATATCCGCCATCTGGGAGAGGGCGAGCCACTCGGTAGCACCAAGGTCCAATTCCCTCCCCTCATGCTGGACTGGGGTGGTTGACATGATGTATTCCACCACTTCCTTCTGCTCCACCAGACGCTTGACCATTTCGTGGGTGGAGTTCCACCGGGTGGTCACGTCCTGAATCAGGACGTGCTCCGGTCGGCCCGTCTCCGCCTGCCTCTCACGCATCATCCTGGCTGCCTTGACGCTGTGAGTGAAGTGCCCCACGATCTTCCGACACTTGTCCAGCAAGGCCCTGGTCTCCCTGGTCCCCTCACTCCAGGAGTCCTTTGGTGCACCCAGGCCAATGGCATCGCCCACCACTAGATGCAGTTTGTGTGCTGTGCACACGATGCCCTGGAACCCTGCCCCAAGAACTGCGTTGGTCATGTTACGGCCCGCGTCTGTAACCATGACTCCATGATTGACCTGTCCCTCTGTCCCAAATCCCCACTCTCGCATTGCTGTCTTGAGAACGTCAGCAATGTTGATCCCTGTGGCGTTGTCCTCTATGCTTTGTGCCTGTAGAAGCACCACCCTATACCCTCTTGGGGTGCTGCCTTGTGCCTCCCCCTGCAGCTGCTCATGGGCTGACCGGGGCTCCAGGGCCTCCTTGGGTTGCCACCAATGAGCTGTCAGTAAGAGGTATCCGTGGTGCCCACCGGTCCAGAGGTCGGAAGTGAAGTGGATCTTCCTCCCTCTGGCCGCCTGCAGCAGGGCCCGGATCCTGTCCCTGACAGACTCATAAAGGGAGGGAATCACCTGCCTGCTGAAGGTACGCCGGGATGGAGTCTCGTACCATGGTGCCACGTGCTTCATCAGGTGCCTGAAGCCTGATGACTCCACAAAGGAGAGGGGCAACCCGTTCATGGCCACCATTTCACCCACCACTCGAGTGGTGGTCTCCTGTGCTTTGGCCCTATTTCGCGGGCTGACAAAAGTCCCACCCAACAGCCCCACTTCCTGCAGAGTGGCCTGCCTCTTCCCACTCTCACTAGCGGAGCTGTGTTTTTCTTTCTCTAACCCTTCTTCCCCTCTCTTCCTCCCTGAAGAGCAAGGGCCTGACAGGGTTCCAGGCAGAATCCCAGGGTGCTTCCTCATCAGATGGCTGCGCAACCCACTTGAGGAGAGGTGTTTGGGGTCATTCCCCCTGCGCAAGACCACCCCGCATATCTTGCACACCGCCATCCTTGCGTCTTGGGGGCTGTTCTCAAAATGCTCCCAGAGACACCCTCGTGGCTTACAGAAAGTAACGCCCCCTCTGTTATTGCCTGCCGCTGCCACTGCTGTGGTGCTGGTGTGGCCTCTGCCCTGCCGGGAAAGTATAGTAGTACTACTGCTCTCACTGGTGGTACTCTGGGTGGAAAGAGGGCTGCTCCTTCCGTCACTGCCTGGAGCCTGCCTTAAGTCTGTCCCTGCCAACAGGTCCTCAGAATCTGGCATGTTTAGATACAAGGAGCCCGATTCTGATTCTGATGCTTCCCTCGGTGAGAGACGATGGCACAGTGCTGCTTGTGCCACTGGTCATGCTTACTCTCGGTGGGGAGGGCTTGTTGGCACCAGGAGTTCACAGTATTTCTGCACTACTTCCTGTCCCTTCCCTCAGAAACATGCCCCTATTTATCTTAGTAGGGGTCCCCCTCCCCTGCCCTCTAGCTGTGCTACCCCTCCTCATTTTTCTCACTTCTTGTGGCTCAGGCCAGGGAATGTATAATGTGATAGTAAAGAAAAGCACCAAGGAACTGTGCAAGTAAATGAGTGAGATGGACTCACACAACAGCAGCACAACAAACAAGGAAATAGGAGCAAGGGGTTTGCCAATCCTGGCACCCAAGTCTCTCAATGCCCTGCACAGGGCAAGTATAACAAAGAGAACTGTAACTTCTTCACAGTTGTAATTGGATTGTGTATGTAGACTGTGGTGGCAACAAGTAAATGAGTGAGATTGGACTCACAACAGCAGCACAACAAACAAGGAAATAGGAGCAAGGGGTTTGCCAATCCTGGCACCCAAGTTTCTCAATGCCCTGCACAGGGCAAGTATAACAAAGAGAACTGTAACTTCTTCACAGTTGTAATTGGATTGTGTATGTAGACTGTGGTGGCAAGTAAATGAGTGAGATGGACTCACAACAGCAGCACAACAAACAAGGAAATAGGAGCAAGGGGTTTGCTAATCCTGGCACCCAAGTCTCTCAATGCCCTGCACAGGGCAAGTATAACAAAGAGAACTGTAACTTCTTCACAGTTGTAATTGGATTGTGTATGTAGACTGTGGTGGCAAGTAAATGAGTGAGATGGACTCATAACAGCAGCACAACAAACAAGGTAATAGGAGCAAGGGGATTGCCAATCCTGGCACCCAAATCTCTCTATGCCCTACACAGGGCAACTGTAATTAGGAGAACTGTAACTTCTTCACAGTTGTAATTGGATTGTGTATGTAGACTGTGGTGGCAAGTAAATGAGTGAGATGGACTCACAACAGCAGCACAACAAACAAGGAAATAGGAGCAAGGGGTTTGCCAATCCTGGCACCCAAGTCTCTCAATGCCCTGCACAGGGCAAGTATAACAAAGAGAACTGTAACTTCTTCACAGTTGTAATTGGATTGTGTATGTAGACTGTGGTGGCAAGTAAATGAGTGAGATGGACTCACAACAGCAGCACAACAAACAAGGAAATAGGAGCAAGGGGTTTGCCAATCCTGGCACCCAAGTCTCTCAATGCCCTGCACAGGGCAAGTATAACAAAGAGAACTGTAACTTCTTCACAGTTGTAATTGGATTGTGTATGTAGACTGTGGTGGCAAGTAAATGAGTGAGATGGACTCACAACAGCAGCACAACAAACAAGGTAATAGGAGCAAGGGGTTTGCCAATCCTGGCACCCAAGTCTCTCAATGCCCTACACAGGGCAACTGTAATTAGGAGAACTGAAACTTCTTCACAGTTGTAATTGGATTGTGTATGTAGACTGTGGTGGCAAGTAAATGAGTGAGATGGACTCACAACAGCAGCGCAACAAACAAGGTAATAGGAGCAAGGGGTTTGCCAATCCTGGCAAACAAGTCTCTCAATGCCCTGCACAGGGCAAGTATAACAAAGAGAACTGTAACTTCTTCACAGTTGTAATTGGATTGTGTATGTAGACTGTGGTGGCAAGTAAATGAGTGAGATGGACTCACACAACAGCAACACAACAAACAAGGAAATAGGAGCAAGGGGTTTGCCAATCCTAGCAAACAAGTCTCTCAATGCCCTGCACAGGGCAAGTGTAACAAAGAGAACTGTAACTTCTTCACAGTTGTAATTGGATTGTGTATGTAGACTGTGGTGGCAAGTAAATGAGTGAGATGGACTCACAACAGCAGCACAACAAACAAGGTAAAAGGAGCAAGGGGTTTGCCAATCCTGGCACCCAAGTCTCCCAATGCACAGCACAGGGCAAGTGTAACAAAGAGAACTGTAACTTCTTCACAGTTGTAATTGGATTGTGTATGTAGACTGTGGAGGCAAGTAAATGAGTGAGATGGACTCACAACAGCAGCACAACAAACAAGGTAAAAGGAGCAAGGGGTTTGCCAATCCTGGCACCCAAGTCTCTCAATGCACAGCACAGGGCAAGTGTAACAAAGAGAAATGTAACTTCTTCAAAAATGTAATTGTGTATGTAGACTGGTGGCAAACTGGCAAGTAAATGAGTGAGGTTGACTCACAAAAACAGCACAAAAACCAAGCTAGTAGAAGCAGGGGTTTGCCAATCCTGGCAAACAAGTTTCACAATGCACAGGGCAAGTGTAATTAGGAGAACTGTAACTTAACTTCTTCACAGATGTAAGTTACAACTGCACAAAAACCAAGCTAATAGAAGCAAGGGGTTTGCAAAATCTGGCAGCACCCAACTTTCACAGTAACTAAGATGAATGTAACTTCTTCAAAGATGTAATTGAAGAAAAAGTTCTATAGAGGTGGCTGGGTGCCTGCCCTTCAACAAATGTTTGTTTGAGTGCCTGACTGCAAAAAAATGAATGAGGTGTTGGACAAGTGAAAGAATATCTATAAGTAAGTGTTAAGTAAAATGAAATTGTAAAATGTTCTACAGAGGAAGGTGCCCTAGCCTTCTTGCCAACAAATGTGTTTGAGAAATTTGAGTGCACTGGTTGGCGACGGAGACTCTGCCTACTCAGTCTGTACTCTGTATAATATTTTTAAAATAATTTAATCCACAGCCTCCAACCTCCCCTTCTAAGCACTAGTACTGCACCTTGGCTGTTGCTTGCCACTTGCTAATAAACTGTAGAATAGAAAATAAATGGAATAAAACTATAAGCTGCTACTAGGGTAGGATAGGGTTGCTGGATTCCCTTCCAAAAACCCAATCGCAATAGCAGCAAAAAAGCTGTAGGCGCAGGGTAAAAGGACCTTGGCCAAGTAAATGAACTTGGTGGGAAATTGGGATACAAAAGAAATGGTATGGTAGTGTAAAATAATATATTTGCAAAATAAATCCGCAGCACCTCCCCTCCCCTACCGCTCCCACTCAAATCTTCCCTCCCCCTTGAAGCAAATATAAGCAAATAAAAAACGGAACTCTTCCTCAAAAATGCAGAAAACAAAAAAGAATAAACACTGCGTTGCTATTCCCCACAGGGAATAAAATAAATTATTATGTTTTGCGAATTAATATCAATTCAATTCCCTCCCTGCCTAGCGAGACCGTGACCGCGACCGCGAAATCGAAACTAGACTGAGCGCAGCAATCCAGCCCTGACCACCCTCCACAAGATCCAAGCCCAGACTGTGACGGACTGGAACTGCCTTGGCTTTTTATGCCCTCTGGCACATCCAGAAGTGTCAGTCAAAACCTGTCCATGCAATTGGTGGAATGGCTCCGAAAATTTGCATGGTCCCGTCCCATGGCCAGCCCATCGTTGCGCAGGTGTAAAAAAATAAATTAAGGAAAAAAAATCAACGGAGACGTATTTTGGCAATACAAACCCACTGCTCCTACTGTAAAAAAACAAGCATTTAAAATAGGTAACTTTCGCATGTTTCTGTGGTGCTTTGGTGGGGTTTTGGGCAAGGATTTAAAAAAAAAAAATTGCGGTCGCCATTTTGGACCGGGAATCGGTTTTTTTTTTAACTTTTAAAAACTTTTTTTCTGTGCCGCTTGGTATTGCGCGATCGCCGCGTGCAAGTAATGAGCACGACAAATCAGACCAAATTGTTCGTTCATCGGTTCGAGCTCGAAGTCTGGCGGAGTAATTCCCGTTACCGTTTCCGTAGAGTAACGGATACGAGTAACGGAAACGGAAACGGAAACGGGAATACCGCTAAGTCGTGCCCATCTCTAGTTGAAAGTAAAACAGCCAACATTATAATGCCATTATACAAAATGATAGTAAGGCCACACCTGGAGTATTGTGTACAATTCTGGTCACCGCATCTCAAGAAAGACATAGTGGAACTGGAAAAGGTGCAAAAGAGAGCGACTAAAATGATTACTGGACGGAGGGACCTCCCTTATGAGGAAAGGCTAAAACATTTGGGCCTCTTTAGTCTGGAAAAAAGGCGCCTGAGGGGGGATATGATTGAGATGTACAAAATAATGCAGGGCATGAGTAAAGTGGATAGAGGGACGCTCTTCTCCCTCTCACAAAATACTAGAACTAGGGGACATCCACTCAAATTGAGGGCTGGAAGAGAAAGAACAGACAAAAGAAAATGTTTTTTCACCCAGCGTGTTATTAGTCTGTGGAACTCCCTGCCACAGGAGGTGGTGATGGCATCTGGCCTGGATGCCTTCAAAAGGGGATTGGACAGATTCCTGGAGGAAAAGTCCATCACAGGTTATAAACCATGATGGAGATGTGTAATCCCCAGGCTTAAAAACGGGGTACTTCAAGGGCCAGTTGCAGGGGAGTGGTATCAGGAGACAGATATCTAGTCCTGTGCACTCCCAGACACATCTGGTGGGGCCACTGTAAGATACAGGAAGCTGGACTAGATGGGCCTTTCGCCTGATCCAGCATGGCTCTTCTTATGTTCTTATGTTCTTATTTTAACCCTCTGTTGAAGCAGGAAATCATTAGCAAGACACCCTTCACAGAAGGTCATCCAAGCTCGTTCATTAGCTTCCAAAGTAGTCCATTCCTTTGATGATCATAATATGTTCCTCGTAATGTTCATCTGAAAAATTCTTACTGGTGTTTAGTATCAGTAACACAATAAGTTTGTTTTTTTAAAAAAAATAACATTCCAGGCTCTAACTTGGGATTTTTTGCCTTGCATGTCGGGACAACGACAACTCTTCTCTGCAACTGACCGAAAGCATGGAAAAGTTACTTTTTGGGGCTACGCTTCCCCAAATCTCGTAACAGACCGTAACACATAACCTTGCTGGTGGGGAAATTCTGGGACATGTGGTGTGAAACTTCCCATATTTTTCAAACTCTAAATATACTGTACCTCAGGAAAACTAGGCTGGAGAGGAAACTTGTTTCTCCGACAGTTACTGGGAGGAGCTCACAACCTCTGTTCGTTTTGAGCAGTTCATGCAGTGAAAGGATTCACCACATTACCATTTTCACTTCGACTTTTTTTCTTCTTCTTCCCCTGCCTCAATTTGTTCCTTGGAACACGAGAAACAACTGCTCAGACAAGAACTACATTGTGATTTATTTCTGCTAAAGCGGCAATAACACTGAGAATGCAAGATGACATGAAGTCCATGGAAATCAAATATAATCATATTTTCTGTTCAATTTGTTTCACCCTCTGGATTTATTTTTAGCCTTGTTTACTTTAATTGTGTGGATGTCTGAAAGCCTATTTCATTCTGTGTTTCACAAATGTAGAATGCAACAGCTCCTTCAATGTTGGCTCTGAGTTATTTTGTTTCCACTCCAGCCTTCTAACTCCAGTTTTCACGTGAAACATCGGGGCCACAGGAAGATTGGTGTGTGTCATTTAAATAATGTCCTTATACAGTCCACTTTTCAAAGGGGGTGTAGACACTGTTAAGCACAAAAACATGATTTTATGGTGTCTTATATTAACTTTTTTATCATGATTGTGTTATATTATGTCTTCCGTCAATTGCTTTAATAAAATGTTGTTTGTTTTTTAGCTTAGTTTATGATTTGTCTACCGCCCACTTGCGAAAGCAACTCAAGGTGGTAACAACAATAAATTGGTATAAACATCAAAATAAGAACAAAAAATAAAAACAGAAACCATAAACACACACACACATATATAACCTTAAACACACACACACACACACACACACACACACACACACACACACACACACACACACACACACACACACACACACACACACACACACAATGGTGTTGGATATATCTATCAATAACGTTTTAAATGTTGATTTCCTTTTTTGGCAGAGAGTTGGACAAGGACATGCAGATTTTTAAAATTAATCGTTTTATGGTTCTTTCAAATTAAAGACCTCTCAGGACAGGGAAGGGCCACACAAAGGAAGAAGCGTAAGAAATCACATTGAAGAAGGCAAGGAAGAAGATACTAATTAAAGAGACAATGGCAAGGAGAAAGGTAACTTTGCTATGAAACGCTGACCATCCACATTACAATTATCTACAGTAGAGATGGGCATGAATCAGAAAAATGGCATTTCATTTGTCGTTTGTCGTTTGGAGGGTCCGTTTCGGTTCATTTCCGTTTTTCGTGAATTTCTGCAAAAAAATCATTTTCGTTTTCATTCATTTCGTTACCATTTCGTTACCATTTATTTTGATTTTTTGTGATTTTTTTTAGGATTTTAAGCAATTCACTCATATTGCAGTAACGGAAACGAAACGCACGACAAAATTTCCGGTGTTTCTGTTCATTTCGTTTCATTTTGGAGACAAAATTCGTTTGTCATTTCGTTACATAACGAAATAAAAAAGGAAATGAAAATGAAGAATTGTTCGTTTCGTGCCCATCTCTAATCTATAGCTATAGATTCTTGGCCATACACATTGTCTGTCTGTCTGTTTGTTTGTTTAAAAGATTCTAAAATATTTTTACTTTTTCTTTGAAAAGGCACAAGGCAACTTACATCATTAAAGGACAATATTAAAGCTAACAACAGTGAGTGTACAGATACTAAAAAGTTTCAAACAAATACCATATTAAAAAACATAAGCAACATCAAAACACATTCAAAGCAGTAAGGTACAACAGTCCATTTAAAAACCTCATTCAGGCAGCTGGTCACTCAGGGAAGTTTGCCTGAAGAAGCACATCTGCTTGCAGAGAGAGAGTAAAGAAGGGGTAAGTTTCGCATCCTGTGGGAGGGAGTTCCAAAGTCTGGGAGCAGCAATGGAGAAGGCCCTCTCCTGTGTACCCACCGAATTCTCCTGAATTTGTATGGGGAGTATAAAATGTCATACTGTTGATTCGTCTTCCAGATGACTGTGTTACAGTCATGCTTCAGCAGCACTTATGAATCTTCAAGCCTTCTCTAAATAGAATATTAGCAGATGGTTATCCCAGTAATACTTACTGTCAAGCATCTTTTAATGTGTTTGTGTGTGTGTGTGTTAGAGCTCTGAGCTTTAGCAGGTTTAATTGGCCAATTAATCAACTATTCATCCAGCCCTTGGCCTAATTTTAAAGGCCCTGCGTGAATGGCTAGTGCAGACCTCTGGAAAGATTGGACTGTGCCTTCTGTTGCTGTGCTGCTGAGCAGGAGGAGGGGTGTGTGTGAAGAAGGAGAGTTCTAGAGTAGGAATCAGAAAAGGAAACAAAATGGTAAAATGGAGAGAGAGAGAGAGAGTAATCATTAGTAAACTTCTTGTGTTCTTAATTCCATTAACGTTCAAGATACAAAGGACAGCATGTAAGGGACATGACTGTAGGCTCGTCACTGGTGTTGCAGGTTAGCAGCACCTCAGTCCCTGACGTTTCTAAACTGTTTAAAAAGAATAAGGAGAATAGAAAGGGAATTGTAGTTGCAGTATACAGTATGGCACTGAAATGCGGCAGGAGGAGATGGGCAGTCCCACTGAGAGTTGAGATGGACTTTTTGTTTTGGAAGTGGTCAGCTTCCTAAACAAAATGAGGGAGCCCACCTAGCATTCGGAACCAGAGGAACACAACCAACCAATTCTTTACCTAGCACTGGGCTCGCGGGGGACTAAACTCCAATGAGGAATAAGCCTTCGACATCATTTTTCCTTCTCCCTGGCGCTGGCCAATCAGACAGAGAGGTGGTATGATGCATTTCCCTGCACAGCTCCTGATTGGCCAGCACCAGTGTGAAGAAAATATGACATCAAGGGCTTCTTCCTCCTTGGAGTTTAGCCCCATGCAAGCCCAGCGCAAGTTAAGGGATTGGTTGATTGCATTCCTCCGGTTCCGAATGCCAGCTGGGCTCCTGTGTTTCGTTTTGGAAGCTGATCACTTCCGAAACGAAAAGCCCATCTCTAATTTAGAGCATCTGGATGAATCTAGTTGGTGCAGAAATAAAAGAGAGGAGTAACATGGCAGTTGGAGTTTACTACCAACTGCCCAATCGAGAACTGCCCAATAACTGTTTAGTTATTGAGGTGCCATAAGGTTTTAACTTTGTTTAGTGTTACTATCACCTGTCCTGTCTGTGCACCATTGTAATTTGTGTGGCTATCACAGCCTTGTAAGCCGCTTAGGGTACACATTGTAGATAAGCGGGGTATAAATAAATAAATATTAAGAAGCAGATGAAACTTTTGAAAAGCAAATTGCAAATATTTTTTAAAAATTGATGTTATAGTAGTGGGAGATTTCAATTTTACAGATCTATGTAGGGAGGCAAATTTGGACAAGAATGGCCCTTCCAAGAAACTCCTGGCTAGTGTGGCTGATAATTTTCTCCTACAAAGAGTGGAGAAAGAAACTAGAGCATGAGCTATCCTCAACTTGAATCTAACTAATAGATATGACTTAGAATAATAGAATCATGGAATCATAGAGTTGGAAGAGACCTCAAGGGCCATCTAGTCCAACCCCCTGCCATGCAGGAACTCCCATCACAAGACTCCCAACAGATGGTCATCCAGCCTCTGCTTAAACACCTCCAAAGAAGGAGACTCCACTACCCTCCGTGGCAGCATATTCCACTACAGGACAGCTTAACCATCATGAAGTTCTACCTAATGTTCAAATGGAATTTCTTTTTCCTGTAGTTTGAAACCATTGCACCGAGTCCTAGACTCTGAACTTGGTGGGGAGAGTGGCTGTAAGGGGAACTCTGAATGAAAGAGGCCATGTTCTGCTAGAATTCTTGATTTGAAAGGAAACCAAAGCAGAGTGTAGCCACACACTTATGGTGGATTTTTAAAATAACCTCAGAACAAAGATGAGTAAAGTCCCATAGTGGAAGACATTAACAAGCAAAGGAGTCCAAGAAGGGTGGGAGTATCTAGATGAAAGAAAGAAATTCTAAATGCTTAACTACAGTCTATTCCAATAAAAAGAAGAAAAGGTGAGAAGCAACAAAATAGGCCAATGTGGCTTCACCAAAAGCCCAGGGAGGACCCAAAATACAAAAGAGACATGTACAGGAAGTGGAAAGAAGGCCAGGGAACTAAGGATGAGTATAACCAAGTAGCAAGAAAATGCAGGAATGGCATTAGGAGAGGAAAAGCAGAGAATGAGCTGAGATTAGCTCAACACTAAAAGCACACAAAAAATCTTTAGATATGTGGAAAGCAAAAGAGAAAGAAATGAAATATAACAGGGATAAATGCAGAGTACTACACCTAGGCTGAAGAAACCTACTGCACAGCTACAAGATGAGGGACACCTGGCTCAACAATACTGCATGTGAGAAGGATCTTTGAATTTTGGTAGATCATAAACTGAATATGAGCCAACAGTGTGATGTGGTCCCAAAAAAGTCCACTGCTATTTTAGGCTGCGTTAACAGAAGTATAATTTTCAAACCCCATGAAGTGCTTTCGTCCTCTATTCAGCACTGGTTAGGCCTCAGCTTAAGTGTTGTGTCCAGTTTTGGACACCACACTTCAAGAAAGATGCTGACAAACTGGAACAAGTTCAGAGGAAGGAGACAAAGATGGTCAGGGGAGTGGAAACCAAGCCTTATGAAAAAAGACTGAAAAATTGGGCATGTTTTGCCTAGAGAAAAGAAGACGGGTGAGTGTGTGTGATATGATAATGCTTTTCAAATATTTGAAGGGCTGTCATACAGAGGAGGGGAAGGATCTGTTCTCAGTCATCCCAGAGTGCAGGACACGCAACAGTGGGATCAAGCTAAGAAAACCCAGCTTTCAGATGAATATCAGGGGAAACTTCCTATTTGAACAGTATGGCAATGGAATTAACCAAGAGGTGTTGTGTTCTCCAACACTGGAGGCATTCAAGAGAAATCTGGACCACCACCTGTCAGATATCCTTTGATTGGTATTCCTGTATGGATCAGGGGGTTGGACTTCACTATTCTATGATGTTGTGATTCAGGGCTTTCTCTGAAACCAGAGGATGGAGCATTGTGACATCATGGGGCAGGCCTTTGTGATGTTACAGAGCCAAAGCTGGCAAAGGTTGGGAGTAGTGACTGTGTACTGTGGGATGACTGGGGAAAGAGAAGTGAGGGTATGCATACAAATGAGTATCCATGTAAAACCCCAGTAGAAAGATAATATGGGCACCTGGTGCTAGGAGGAGTACCTTTTGGTGGCCCTACTAATGGCAAAATGCATCCAATAACTTCACCAGTTGCCACCATTCCTTCCAGGCTTCACGCAGGAAAATACTGCATATATCATTACAGAGTCTAGTTGGAAGAAAAGTTTTATGCTGTGTCAACTTGGTCACTTAATTCAACATCATTGTAGCTGTCACCCAGTAAGCCTATTCTGCTCAACAAACGTATTTGAACTAGGAGAACTACAGGATTTCATCAGTGGGCCATCCCAAGCATTTTGCGGTCTGAGACAAACAACATGAACAGAAACCAATTGATGGCAAGGAAATATATTGTGACTACGTGACCCCATGTTCATGGAGATTGGCAGGAATACTAGAGTGGCTTGCCAGTTCCTATTCCAGCACCTACAGCACCAGGTGCCTACAGCCCATCCAAGTACTAGCCAGGCCTGACCCTGCTTAACTTCCAAGATCAGGCGAGATCAGATATGCAGCTAGGCAGCTATTGATGGCAGTAGAATTCAGCTAAATGACACATCTATTTATTCTGGATATCAAGTCTAGTGTGGTAAGGAAGGTCCATAGTGGGTAATAAGGAACTTTTAAAAGGCAGCAAACTCCATTGTACTATAGAGTGACTGCAGGTGGGGTTTTTTTTGGGAGGGGGACTCAAGCCAATTTATATCCATCCATCATAATGAATTATTATTTTCTTTTCTTTCCACATGCTCTTTGTAGCTTTAATGTTACCTTTGAATTTGTAAGATGCTGCTTCTAATTCCCTGTTCGTAACTTGAGTATGGTATGTCTTAAATATTCTAGGCTGTCTATTGTCCCTCATTATTGTAAGCCGCCTTGGGTCCATTTCCAAGGAGAAAGGTGGGGTAAAATATATATATATATATATATATATATATATATATATATATATATATATATATATATATATATATATATATATATATATATATATATATATATATATATATATATATATATATATATTTATTTCGTATATTTTCACGGGTATAGGTATGCATGTTAGGGTGGATTCGGGTTTCTTCCCGTGTAGAAATCTGGTTGTTTTGGCGACGTTTCGACGAGGTCTCACTCGTCATCTTCAGGCTGGTGTTCTGGCTTCTTTCTTCTTGAAGCAAAGCGTGATCTCAGTTGAAGTCCTTCTATAAATACTGCTGGGGGTGTGTGGTTTGCTTGCTCTGTTGCTGATTGTAGGTTCGTTTGTTCTTTTGTGATCTGCTGTGTGGCTGAGGCGATCGTTAAGGGCTTAACTGCTGGTGGGTTAGATGGCTGTTTAGAGACATCATGTGTGGGTGAGGTGCTGGTGTGTGTCTATTGCTTTTGGATGGTGATGGGTGTTCTGGCTTTATTTCCATAGTGAATTGTATTTTGGGGTGTAGAAGCCAACAACCAACTTCCCTTCCTGGACGTCCTAATCTACAAAAAACCCGGGTGTCCTGACATACCATCTACCGGAAAAAAACACATACAAACCGCTACTTAAATGCACAAATCACACCACCACCCTTCAAAAGCAAAAACCCTCATCTCCAGAACCAAACGCCTCGCTGACAAAGACCACCTAAAAACTGAATTACACACTCTCTCGAATGCTTTAACGAACGGATTCCAAAAAAACAGTCACCAAATAATCAATGAAACAGAAGAGAACCATTGAACTGCCCTCCTCCCTTACATCAAAGGCACCACAGACAAAATAAGCAAAATTCTCCACAAACACAATATCAAGACAGCCTTTTGCAAACAAAAAATAGCCAACATTTTAAGAAACCCCAAAGACAAGATTGATAGAAAACCAAGGAGTCTACTACCATGCAAAGTCTGCCTGACATACATCGGACAGACAAACAGGAGAATAAGCGCACGCATAGCAGAACACAAGAACGCAGTCAAAAACGAAGAAAAATCTTCCTCTCTCTTCCAGCACATAAAAACAACAGGTCATGAAATTGATTTTAAAAGAACCAAACTCATCTCCAAAACTGAACACTTCAACAGTCGAATAATCATGGAAGCCATTGAAATAGAGAAACACCCAAACAACATGAATAAACGTGATGACACCTCCCGCTTGCCTGACATCTGGAAACTAGCCCTGGTCAACAGACGAGCCTCTGTCACAAAGACTGACACCAGGTCCAAAAGAACCAAGATGCCACCACCTTCCATCCACACCAAACACAAACCCAGACCCTTCCCACAGATGAAACGAAACCACCATCCAATAACAAAACCACGACTGCACCATCTACCTCTACTCCCCACTCCAGCCACCACATGGAGCACACTTACACACGCCAAAAAAACATTGGGAGACCACAGACACGCAGCCAGACCAAAATGAATTCACAAGACACAGGACCCCACTCCACCAAAGCCCAGGATGCTGCCAGAACACCCATCACCAAGGTCGTTAAGAAACAAAAGGCTAATAGACACACATCCAGCACCTCACCCACACATGATGTCTCTAAACAGCCATCTAACCCACCAGCAGTTAAGCCCTTAACGATCGCCTCAGCCACACAGCAGATCACAAAAGAACAAACGAACCTACAATCAGCAACAGAGCAAGCAAACCACACACCCCCAGCAGTATTTATAGAAGGACTTCAACTGAGATCACGCTTTGCTTCAAGAAGAAAGAAGCCAGAACACCAGCCTGAAGATGACGAGTGAGACCTCGTCGAAACGTCGCCAAAACAACCAGATTTCTACACGGGAAGAAACCCGAATCCACCCTAACATGCATACCTATACCCGTGAAAATCTAAAAATATATATAATAATATATATATATATATATATATATATATATATATATATATATATATATATATATATATATATATATATATATATATATATATATATATATATATATATAAACAATTTCTGTAATTAACTAATGCTGCACTGTAGTGGCTGCAAAAAAGTGGGCTGCTTATATATTGCCCCATAGTACTAACAGAACTCTCTGGGCAGTTTACAAGTAATTATGTAGGGTACACATTGCCCCTCTCCTCCCCTCCCCTGCCTGCAGCAAGCTGCGTACGCATTTTACCGACCTCAGAAAAATGGAAGGCTGAGTGAACCTTGAGCTCTTGAATTGAACCCCAGGTTGTGAGCACAGTTATAGCTGCAGTACAGCCATTTAACCACTGAACCATCAGGCAGGACAATTTTTAGCCAAAAGATTATTTTTTTCAAATGCCGTTTTACCTCCGATGCTTACTGCAATGGGGAATGACAGAGGATGGGACAAACCAAAGATATAGCAGCTGTTAAAGTTTGGCAAGAGACAAAAACTACTAATCTACATCAACTAATATATATATATAAAACTGATAGAGAGTGCTGTTCATTGATAATCCTGATGGGCATCAGTAGATTGGCTCTTTTGTATTGTTCCATGAACCTGACTGGCTGAATAGCTCAGGGGTTTAGATATCTGACTGCAGAGCCAGAGATTGGACTTGATTCTCCACAAAGCCTCCTGTGAAATACAGTCAGCCTGTGTGGCCTTTGGCAAGCAGCATAGTGGCAGGGTGCCCCTTCCAGATAAAGGCAGTGAAAAACCTCTACTGAGTATTCTCTATCTAGAAAACCCTGAAAAGAGTCGCCATAAGTCAGAAGTGACTTGATAGTACATGATAACGATGCAACAACAACAACATGGAGCTGGATGAAATTGTAAAAGTAAAATGCATCCCCTTCTCCCCCAACCAAACACACACACACACACACACACACAAATGTTGAAATAATTTAGTAATATCGGAGACCCTCTTTCAACAAAAACAATAGCATTTCGGTCTATAATAATAAATCCACCAAAACAAGTAGCATAGCAAAATCATAATATGTACAGGAAAAAAAACACATGTGTTCATACTTAGATGACAATGAGGCACACGGGTACAAATTTGTTTCAGCACATTTGTCATTGTCATGTGTGGGAGACGTCTGGATTTTGAAGGAAATGATTCTTCTATAACCCGATTATCTGATTACAAACTAATGATGTTATGTACGCTGTACATTTGACACATTGGGTGAATTTGTCTTACATGGTAATGCTATTTGGATTCTTTGTTTGGTTCAACAGCTCCACTTTTGTATTATTACTAATGTGTGTATTGCTATTATAATTATGGATATCTGAGATAGCCAAGAGCAGTTTCTTTGGAAAAAAGAGTGCAATGAAAATTTAGTGCTTAGCTAGAGTGGGCTGGTCCAGACTAAAAAGGGTCGCTTAAGAACAGGTAGAGGTGAAATAAGCTCTTTGGTGCAGTCCTTTGATGCAGTCCATACACACATTGAACACTACGTTTGTCCTGTCTATCTTTAAAGAAAACAAGGGGGGGTACTCCTCTTGTCTCCTCCTACTTCTGGGAGGAAGCTATATTATTTGTGTAATTGTTATTTTTTAAAATCAGCCAGATACTCAAACCACTGAACTATCCAGGCTGGTTTTGAAGAAGGCGGTGTGTGTTTGTCTGTGTAGAAAAGAGCATTGCTGGAAACCAACACAAATTGAATTTCAGATCAGAAAGTATATGCTTTGGCTCCCAGACTCTGTTCTAAAACAGTTCCTCTGCTAATCAGCCGTGAACTGGTCGATATCATCCAAGCAGGGTGACAGGCAGCATCCAGCCCGCCTGCATATTGGATGCCTGCAAGGAAAGAGGCAGGAAGGAGCAAAAGAGTGCTGGTTTGCTCTCTCATTCAGAATAATAATTAACCCAGTGGGGAGAAAAATCTCATTTTTTTTCACAATCAGTTTTGTGACTCTGGGTCAAACGGTTCTCCACAAATTACTTGCTTCTAACAGAACCCTTGGAACTAGCCTTATTTCCCTTATCTCTGTCTGGTGGATTGAGATACCCTAAAGAATTTACTTAGCCTTTTGCAAAGTCAGTCACCTGAAACAATAATCTCTTAGGGGGCTTCATTCAGCACCGTTATGTGTTCTTCCTTAAGTCTATGCATTCCAGATGGTTTGGGGAGCCTCAATGCAGTGTTTGGTTTCAGGCTCACGTTTATGGCCAAGCTGCACATTGTATTGCTAGCTCCTCCCCTTGCAGTGCATAGTACAGTTCATCTCATTTATTTTGGAATTTCATTGTGCCTCACTCTTGTTGAGCATAATATTATGGACAGAAATGGCCTCTATTCAATCTTTCTCCAATGAATGGCAGCCCCATTCTCCTTGTAGTGTATAATTCTATTTGTACGTATATAGAACGTCTTTTTAACAGCCTAAAGATTTTGAGTACAGGTATATTATATTAATAATTCTTGTTTTTTTCTTCTTATTCCCTTTCTAGAGGACTTGGAACATCATTTGGGAAAAACATTGCCTTCAGATAAATGTGTAAAATTAAATGAATTGGGGATATCTGTACATTTCCTAGGCAACCAGATAATACGGGGTGGTGGTGTGTGTGGGAGGCTAGCCTAGAGGCATAAACAGGGTGGAGCAGCATCCCCCCAGAGATCCCTCTGGTTAAAGCTAGCCTTCTTTTGTTTATTTCATTCATTCATTTCTTTATATTTCTATCACATCCAACTGGTGGCACAGCAACCACTCAGGGCACACACACACTCATACACACACACAAATAATAATCAGAATAACACAATCTCAATAACTCCCCCATAATCAATACAAAATTATCAGGCATTTTTCATAAGAGATAAAATGTCTAATAAAAATTCATCATGACTAAAATGCCAAGAAAGATAAACTTTGCAAAATGAAGGAAAGTAAGCTATATATCGGAAACGAACCTTCTTTGCTATTGTTGCTGCAAAATCACTGAGACCATTAAGATCTTCTGGTTGTAGCACCACCCAGATTCAGATGCAGGAAACAGCAGGGCAGGGCAAGGAAAAATGACAAAAACAGTATTGAAAAGAGAATGCTCCCTATATCGCCCTTTTGAGAACAAAACTAAGGCAATTCTGTCCGTTGCCCTTTTAAAGGCCCTCACCGAATCACTCACTTTCTCACTTTCCAGCATCTCCTCATAGGTGGAAAAAGAGGGCAAAATAAAACACTAAACCCTATTCTGCAGACTGCTGCTGATGCCCTTTTGTCCTGCCTATGTCCTTGTCTTGGGAGCAAGAAAACACACATCTGATCATGGGCTCAGACAAGGACTGGGTTGGATTGCAACCAGAAAGGCACAGGGTGGGCGTTAGCCCTGATTTCTGTGCCCTTTGTTTGAAGCATGCTAGCTACACTAGCTTTGGATGCAATACTTGAACCCAATGAGGCTGTGGTCTTTAAAATGGCCATCTTCCCTCTTCCCAATACTGCAGATTCATGGGTGCAAAATCCAAAAGAATGGAGGCCACCCTAGTCACCACTCACAGGTCAGAGTGGCATTTCAGCTGGGGGATCCTCATTATAGTGCATACACTGAGTGTATGCATACACTACACTGAGTGTAGTGCATACACTTTATCAGCTGTTATTGTACCAGCCCCCCACAAAACAGTTGGGCTTTCAAAAACAAAGAAATTTAGGGTCAAGCTCTCAATATAAAAGGAGACCTCCCATAAGTGATGAGCAACATTCACAGAATCATTTCTCACCTCCTTTTTTTGCAGATGAGCTAGTCTTGCATTGTGATTAGTAACCAAGAAACAAACATGGGCCTCCATGCAGGTTTGATTGACTAGGCATGATAACTTCAAGGAAATCTGTTCCAGTTTCAGTTGCTTTGAGCTTCTAAATGCAAGATCAGTGCCTGGTGTAGTCCTACTTAAGAAAGGTTTTCTGCAGCAGAACCAATTACATCCTAGTCTTGGACCCATTTTACAGCTTCTATTGATATTGCATTCTAAAGGGAGATATACGTATAACCAATTATTAGGGAAATCTGTCTTGAGTCCCTTCTTTCGCAAGGTTTTTGTGAAGAAGAAAGTGGAAACTATGCACCTATTGCAGCGAAACACAAGTGGTCTTTGTGTTAGTGGGTACTGCTGGGAGGCAGTGAAACAGCTCCATTTCTCCTCTTGTGTTTTTGTTTTGTCTTGTTTAATTTTTTACAAATTTACATAATCATAAAATCCAGAACACACAGCTTGGTGGGTATATGGTGTTGTGGCTTTTTATAGTACCACTCTGTTAATTCATTATTGTCCTGAGATCAAGCAGCTGTTAACAGTGTTTAGCATCAATTTCCTTTGCATTGAAAATACCCGCCCAGCATTCAGGGCCCCTTTTTTCCACTTGCCTTGCTACCATTTATTCTGAAATTTGCCAGGCAACATGCCAATCAATTGCATGTTGTGAAAACCAAAACACAAATCACCCACAAATGCTCACATCTGTCTTATGTTAATTAGAAGTATAATCACTGGCTAAACAAAAGTGCCTGGAAAAGAACAAAGCCATTTGTGTGCAGAATAATCTCAAATTCATCAACTATGGGAATAATAAACAGGTCTGGTCATGATCTGTTTTTTTGATGTTGAGCTTCAACCCATTTTTTCACTCTCCTCTTTCACCCTCATTAAGTTCTTTAACTCCTCCTCACTTTCTGCTATCACAGTAGTATCATCTGTGTATCTGAGGTTGTTGATATTTCTTCCGGCAATCTTAATTGCAGCTTGTGATTCATCCAGACCTGCCTTTCGCATGATGTACTCTGCATATAAGTTAAATAGGCAAGGTGACAGTATACAGCCTTGGCGTACTCCTTCCCCAATTCTAAACCAGTCAGTTGTTCCATATCCAGTTCTGAATGTTGCTGCTTGTCCCACATATAGATTTCTTAGGAGACAGATGAGGTGGTCAGGCACTCCCATTCCTTTAAGAACTTGCCATCAGCAAGTTGTTGTGGTCCATTAGCAGCAAAACATTTCAATCTCTCAAGAAAAGAAGTCCAGTTGCCATGACTCAACTTCCAGATAAACTCACATGGATGACTGAGAATCTTCACAGACTAACTTGTATTAGTACTGCGAAGGTAATGGTAAATCATTTCTGAATATCTGTACTTTGGAAACGATGTAACATGCTGTTTTATAGTTTTAATATATTATTGAATGCCGCCCAGAGACCATTTGGTAGTGGGACAGCTAAAATACTCTGTATAAATAAATGAGAACAATCAGAAATGAAACACAATGAAAAGCATAAATCTAAATAAGCATGAAATTGTAAAAAAAAATGGAATATTTAAACATAATACTTGGGTTGAGTAAACTAAAATGAACTTGAATATGGTATTTTCAGCCAGATAATTTTAGTAATTTTTTCTTTATCAGAATGAAAATAATTCAAATAAACTATCTTTGTTGTAAAGGTACAAAGGTAAGAGAACTAAAATGTAAGAACAAAAGGTGAGTCCTGCAGGATTAGATAAAAGCACCATCTAGTTCATTCCTCATGAAGTGCCATGAGAAACCCACAAGCTTGACATGAACACTACAGCATCCTGTCAAGCAACTGATATATTGTTCAATGATATACTTCCTCACAGGGTGGGGAGTCCATATGTAATCTTCTGCTCTAGTAGCCACTGACATATTTATCATCTATGAATTTGTCTAGTGCTCCAATGTAACATACCTACTAAATGTAACTACAATTCTCCATTAATAATTAGTTGTACAGCAATAGCCTGTTGTTTGGAGAGTGATAATTGCTTATACTCTGGTGCCATCTTCTGGACTGCAAAATAAGACATTTGGGAGGTACTAAATATTAATTTATATATAATTTGTGTTAAGATATTTGATACGTTCCTCATGTTGTGGTGACCCCTTGCCCTGCTTGGAAGAGGCCACAAGCCCCCTTTGGCAGGCCACTGTCACAGGTGCCATAGAGAACTTCCTTGTAGTCTACAGACACCGTCAGCCAATCGCAGCCTCCGTGCCATTGACTGACATCCCCTCCAACCTATCAAGCTGTAACTCACTCTTTTCCTCCTTCCTCCCCCCCTACTCCAGACCCAAGCCGTTTGTGCCTTTTTCTTCACTGGCTCATGGCGACCCCTGTGAAATGGTCGTTCGACCCCCCCAAAAGGGGTCCCGACCCCCAGGTTGGGAACCACTGTATTAACACTTCTAGACAGTTATGCACTCTTGCTGAACCTGTTGTCCCCCTATCCTGTATGTGTACAACTGATTTTAACTGCCCATCTGCAGGTTATTGCTTTTTTTTTTTTTACTACAGAATCTCATTCTGTTCACTTTAGCCTGCTTGTCTAATCCATTAGGATTATCTTGAGCCCTTTTTTCGTTGTTCTGGCTTACTACCCTCCCAGTTGGAACCCCATTTGTCACTATTTTTCAGAAGGATGATGAACTATTGGTGAGCAGTTTTCAACTCTGTCATGCCAATCAGCTACAAATTTTTCTAACAGTATCGCTGTCTAGGTTATTGGTTTCCATGCTTGGGTAACCCAGGTCTTCTTGGAGTGTAGTTCCCACAAACCTTCAACATCAGCTTTGCAGTTTCTTGACCAGCCCTTTAAAAGAAGGGAAAGAACTGTATTTGCCCATTAGGTATGTGGAATAGACTATGGCAGGTTCTTGACTGAACCTTTAAGATAAGTGTATTAGGTATGGCTATTAGGTATACACATTACAGATGGGTACAAAGCACTGGTTCAGCAGTTTGTGACCATTCATCCTTTGGACGAACAGGTGATCAGGGCTTCCCAGCAGATGCTCAGAGGAGGTGGGGCTGAGAGGCTGGAACACTTCTCCTGAGTGGGTGTCTGCCAAAGGAAGCAGGGTTGGGAACCTAACATCCATTTGTCCAAAGGATGAACCGGCATGAACCACCAGACTGAGGGTTTGTGCCCATGCTTAGTACCCTTCTATTAAAGATCACTTGTAATAAACATGAACTTTTTAAAAAGCAGAATCGAGCTCATTTCTGTCTGAATATGCTCTTAATGCACTCTTTTATATTTTTATCAATACCTGCAGCGCAGGGGCTAGAGCACTGGATATGGAGATCCTAATCCCCATTAAGCCATGTAATGTAATACATGACCTTAGGTCAGCCACTCTCATTCAATCTGAACTACATCATTGGAATGCAATGATAAATTGGAGAAAGGGAGAGTTGCATATGCCATAATGAATTTTATAGAAGAAAATGAGGATAGAAAAGTAATCAACAAATAAATAGTAATTTTTAAAAGCTTTTGGCAAAAAAAAAATCACAATGTTTGCTTGCTATTTATTATATTTGAATAACTCTTTAAACAACCCCTTCCTTACTTATGTGTTAGCTGGACTTGCTTGTTCATTTTAAAACAAAAATAATTACAGCTAAGCAACATAAGAGTTCTTCCAATAAATAAAGGAAACAAACAAATGAAGTATTTTTTTTAGAAAAACAAATAGATGTAAAATCTCAAAACAGTACTCTGAGACAATGATTAGTACAAAAAAGAGTGTTGATTCTAGAATGCTTAATTATCATCTGCCTCAAGATTTATGTTGTTGCCAAACTTTGCATAAAGTTGGACTTTAAGGTCTGATAATACTCTCTGGATCGATGTCACTCGTGACTCCAATGCTTCAATTTCTTCCTGCAGATTTTGCTGGGAAAGAAAAAAAATAGTTAATCACTATAAACAATCAAACTTTTAACAAGTTATTTCAAAGCCCATATTCCTAAAAGAAGCAAAGCTTTTATTCGATCATCTAAAATTAAGTCACAATATAGCAAATTTGTAAAAAACACATTATTCATTAGATTTATGGAAGTCAGAGTAATAAAAAATAAATCTCACATGCCTAAATGGTTCTTAACTTGGACATGTCCAAGAGGAATGTCTGACACTCTATTATAAAGAAACAGCAAAATATACTAATCCTAAAGCAGAAATTTCAGAGAGGGTAGCCGTGTTAGTCTTTTCAAGAATTTTTGCCCAGAATTCTTGAAAATACTAATACCAAACTAGCACATTACATATCCACTGCTATTGATAATCTACACACATTTGTATTAAAACACTAAACCTTTTAAACAGGGTTGTGAATTCATCCTCTGATCTGATCTGAAAGGTCTCTTAATAGATCCTGATTCAGTCTGAAGTGATTTGTGCCCCACAGATTTGGATCTGTGCCTTGGTTTCTAATCAGGCTGTAAGCCTGCTGCTGACTTGCCCTGGAAAATCAAAAAAGGTGTGACTCTCTTTTTGGTTTTGCACTGAAATTCGTACAGTTTAGAGATGTAATATTCCCCAAAATAGGGTATTCAGTGGTTCCCTGGGTTATGAAATTAATCAATTCCCCATGATGCTTCATATTGTTTGTTTGTTTGTTTATATACCGCCCTATTTCCCAGAGGGAACTCAGGGCGGTGAACAATGCAATAATAAAAAGGAAAAATAGCAATGAAACAGCTCCAAAATAAGGCTCCACAATAAAGAACATATAAAACATCAGAACAGAGTCAAATAAAAATGCAACTACAAAAACAAATACAAATACAAAAAACAAGAATGCTAAAATGTAATAATACAAGATGGAGGCAAATGAATGGATGGAGAAACAGACAACAAATCAACCTCCTTGATCGCCAAAAGTGGCCTTAAAAACCCAAGTTTTTACGTTTCTTGAAGGCCGCAGTCCTAATTTCGCTAGGAAGGTGGTTCCAAAGTATTTGGCCCACCACGGAGAAGGCACGATTCCAGGTAGAGGTCTTACGAGCCTCCTTGGGGGGGGGGGGGCTGACCCAGAGCAAAAGGGACTGCAATGTTCTGGTGGGCCAGGCCAACGGTGGCCTTAGGATGACACGTTCCGACAGATACTCTGGACCCAAGCCATGGAGGGTTTTGTAAATCAAAACCAGAACCTTGAACCTTATTCAGGAGGCAATTGCAAACATTTCGTATCCCAAAGTGCAGTTTCCCATAGGAATGCATTGAAAACCAATTAATCTGTTTTGGAAGTCAGAAAAAAAGTCAAAAAGAGAATGGATTAATTGGTTTTCAATGCATTCCCATGGGAAACCGCACTTTGGGATACAGAATTCTTCACTCCCTCGACTCTTGCACTTACCCACTCCCGAAAAATTGACAGGTGGCACGGAGCTGAAGGCACCACAGTGGGGAGAGACTTGTCTTTGCTGTGGTGCCTTTGGCTCCCTGCCACCCGCCTCCTTTTCAGGAGTCGATAAGGGCAAGCACTGATGGGAGGGAAAGATGTGCCATGCACCCGAAAGCTGAAGGAAGGTGCTACCACCTGCTCCCTTTTTGGGAGTGGGTAAGGGCAAGTGCCGGGGGTGGGGGAGAGATGCACCATGCGCCTGAAAGCCAAAGACACTACTATGGCACATCTTTCACCTCCTCATTGCTTGCCCTTACCCACTGCCAAAAAAGAGGTGGGTGGCACAGAGCCAAAGGCACCAAAGAGGACGGAGGCTTGTCCCTGCTGTGGTACTTTCAGCTTCTTTCGTAACCCAATTTTTTTGTAACCTGAAGCATTCGTAACTCGGGGCACCTCTGTAAACCTGCCAAATTTCAGACATGGGTTATGTATTAGGCACCTTTAAAGTTTCTCTTTTCCAAAGAAAGACAGACAGACAAAATATCTTATGCCCCATCTGACTGTTTTGTGTTATTTACATAAACTGATCTGTCAGTTCACCTTGTACTAAATCAAATCTGGTCATTCTGCCTCACTCCAGATCTCAGATAAATCGGTCCAAATTAGACTAACTTTGTAAGTTATTTGGCATTTCACCAACTGCGCTGCCCAGTCCTACTTTCAAAATAAATTTGAAAAGTCAAGTTCATTTATAATTGTTTTTCAAGTGATAGAGAGGTCCTGTATGTAATATGTAATATACAGAAGGGTAAAAATACGACACTAATAAAAATCTGAACAAAAAACCTAAAGACATATTAGTATACAAGCATGACCCTTGACCTTGCCCCAACACTGCAGGATGCTTGCTTCTTTTTCAGTTAAACAGAATTAGCTACTATACAAATTCTATAATTTGTATTCCAGCACCGAGTAGGGGGTTGGACTTCATGGCTTTATAAGACATGTTTCAACTTCACTATTCTATGATCCTATGATCTTAACATGGAATGGTTTACAGTAAGACAGAGACAACATGGCACCTGTGAGCATCTGCCACTATGTCCACTAAGGACCTTGCCAATATTTATGATTTTAATATTCACACACACACACACACACACACACACACACACACACACACACACACACACACACACACACACACACGCACACCTTTACTACTCTTATTCTCCAGACTATTTGAATCTTGTCTCTCCACCATACCTTCTTGATATCTGAGCAAGAAACATCACTAACCTTTGCCTCTTCCAACATCTCCTGTGTCTCCTCTTGAGGATGGCTAATGAAGACATCTCCAATTTGGTAAGGTATCAATAGTGAATCATCATCAAGCATCATGAGGTCATCACATGCATCTTGTAAGTTCTGAAGCTGTTTCTGTGGTCAAGAAATTAGTCATTCCCATCTGATTTTAACTAATATAAGTAAAACATTGTTTTTACATTGATGTTACGTCGTAAAAACATTAAAATAGTTTAAAAAACACAATGCAAAGTATAATAGCAACATTAAAAAAAACTATATATATAAGCTTTTATAAAAGGATTCCAAATATGTATCTATATGAAGTTATCTGTACATCATGTGCTCCTGACAGGAATTGTAAGAGCCTTATCCTCTGAATAACAAGAAGTGGGCAATGACCTTTCTAAGGCAATGCAAATCTTTTAGTCACTAGGAAGTGAAATTTAGAAGTTAAAAAGCATCAATAAAAATCAGAGAATGTTCCAATACAAAATTAATGCAAGCAATGACACACATACACATTCCAAAATAATCTAGGACTGAACATAATGCAGGTTTAAGAAATGCATGGTGTGGTGCACAGTGCCAGCAAATAGATGATTTATTTAGACATTTACTAAAGAAATGTTGAGTTATCTAGTACATCAAAGACAGCATTTATTCCTTGATGTTGATAGCTTAACTTCTATAAATACAGCTAGTATGAAAGCTAAGGTCACATTTAGCTAGTTAAGCAAAACAATCAATCCAGTCTGTACATCATGTGTTTTTTAATGAAATACTATGTTTTATTTCTGAACCAGTAACAAATATCTATAAAAAATGTTGCAAGTTTCTTTTTCTATATTGTTTCAGCAAGCATTTCTAAGAGCAATATAGACAGTTGAGGCATTTTGTGCTACAGAACGATATCTAGATACCAACAAATGCTGCAACCATGAACACTGTAACTCTGCCAGGTTTGGAAAATCATTCCCACCCTACGAAATGACAGAAATTAACTCTCAGAACCTACCAGTTGGTCTAAAGTAAGAATTGCATCTTCAGTCAAAGACAAAAATGGTCCTTCCCAGTATTTAGTGGCTCATGTTAACTTAGCATGTGAAAAGAATCAAACTGAAATGGCTGTGTCATTATGTACCACAGCTCTCTGTTGCACAAATGGTTCAGGAAACAGAAACCATTGTAATATGAGTAAGACCCCAATGCCATCCATTAAAAGGGGAACATCATATAGCTAGTTTCCAAATGGATTCAAGTTACGTAGTGCAGCTGAGATGCACAATCTCAGTAATTGGTACAAGTAAGCAAATTAAACTGGTGACAAAAACTAGGATAGTATGGAATTCAACATAAACTCCCAAAATGGAATATCAAATTTATGGAAATATCAATGACAGGGATTATACGAAGAACATATGTAATCTCAGATATAGCATTCATTTGATTGCGATGGCAGCTTGTTGGGACAGAGCCCTATACAGTGGGTTCAAGAAAAACCAACTTTCTGTTTCCTATCTATAAAACTTTGAAGTGATTTCAGTGAGCAAAAACTAGGGTGTGTGCCCTTTCATTTCCCATCACATGACATGCAAGGTGATTAAACAATTTCCATGTACAGTGGACCCTCATATTCAAACAAACAGTTTGTATAACATAAAATCTGTACAACATAAAAATTCTGGAGATAGGGGAATTTTGCTTAACAGAATCACCAATGGGGTGAATCAGTACAACATAAAAATGGTCGTGATTAGGGATTATACTCCATTTTAATGCATTCCTATGGGAAATTTGTATAAAGGAAAATTTGCTTAACAGAATTTCATTTGGAACTAATTAATTCCCTTATACAAGGTACCACTGTACTTGTAAATGCAGCCTGGATATAAAGAATCAGAACATGGAAAACCTGTAAGAGAGACTTGTGGTGTCTGGAAAGGGCAGGGAGGAGAATCAGGAGAGCAGGGAGATTGAAAGAACATGTGGGGTGGAAGACAAAACTGCACAAGGCTGAATCATAGAATCATAGAATAATAGAGTTGGAAGAGACCTCAAGGGCCATCTAGTCCAACCCCCTGCCATGCAGGAACCCCTTCACAATATTTCCGACAGATGGTCATCCAGCCTCTGCTTAAAAACCACCAAAGAAGGAGACTCCACCACCCTCCGTGGCAGCATATTCCACTGCCGAACAGCTCTAACTGTCATGAAGTTCTTCCTAATGTTCAAATGGAATCTCTTTTCCTGTAGTTTGAAACCACTGCCCCGAGTCCTAGTCTCTGAAGCCATGGAAAACAAACCTGTTTCCTCTTCAATATGACATCCTTTCAAATATTTAAACATAGCTATCATATCCCCTCTCAGTCTTCTTTTTGAAAGGCTAAACATTCCCAGTTCCCTAAGCTGTTCCTCATGAGACATTTCCTCCAGACCCTCAACCATCCTGGTCGCCCTCCTCTGCACCCGCTCGAGGTTGTCAACATCCTTTTTAAACTGAGGCGCACTCAACTGGACACAGTACTCCAGGTCGGGTCTGACCAGAGCAGAATAGAGTGGCACTATCACTTCCCTTGATCTAGACACTATGGTTCTGTTGATGCAACCAAGAATCGCATTGGCTTTCCTGGCCGCCGCATCACACTGCTGACTCATGTTCAATTTGTGGTCCACCAAAACTCCCAGATCCCTTTCACAGGTACTATTCTCTAGCCAAGTGTCCCCCATCCTATATCTGTGCAATTCATTCTTTTTTCCTAGATGTAGCACCCTACATTTCCCTCTGTTGAAATCCATTCCATTAGCTTTGGCCTAGCATTCTAATCTGTCAAGGTCCTTTTGGATTTTCATCCGATCCTCTGGGGAATTAGCAACCCCTCCCAATTTGGTATTATCTGCAAATTTAATTAGCATACTCTCTATTCCTTCCTCCAAGTCATTAATAAAGATATTGAACAGCACTGGACCCAGAACAGAACCCTGGGGCACCCCACTGGTCACGTCTCTCCAAGCTGATGAGAGGCCATTTATGATCACCCTTTGGGTGCGATCAGTCAACCAATTACAAATCCACCTAACAGTAGCACTATCTATCCCACTTCCTACTAACTTCTTAGCAAGAATACCATGGGGAACCTTATCGAAGGCCTTGCTAAAGTCCAGATAAGCAATATCCACAGCATTCCCCTCATCCACCAGGCCTGTAATTCTATCAAAGAAAGAGATCAGAGATCAAACAGACAGACAAGCAGTTTCTAAGCCAGGTAAACTGGGTACAAGGTGACTGAAAACCACATTGAAGAGGGAAAGAACAGTGCAAAAGATATAATTTGATGTTTGGGAGAGAAAAGAGAGGGCTGAAGCAGCTAGTACTATCACTAGTAGGTAAGGCTTATATTCCAGTCAGTGTGCTTAGTACTGCAGTAAATCAGCTTTCCCCAGAAGCTTTATCATCAGGTTACCTTTTTATCTTCAATTTCTTCCTTTAGTTCTGTAATTCTACTGGTGTTTCTTGCAAACTTGTTAATTTTCTGTTGATCTTCAAAAGTAACATTGACATCTTCTGCTGCCTGCACAAAACAATCAGAAGTGGAGTTTAGCACGAAGAGAAACTGGAACAGCAATCTGCTTTTTCAGTTAAACCAGAGCCCCCTCTGCTTACCATTCAGTTTAGAATTAAGTCAGTTTATTAACATTCTATCACCATGTGGGGTTCCCCTCCCCCCCAAAAAATCAGAATCAGCTATTTATCCTGATCTCAAAAAGCTAATTTTAATGAAGGAAAGGCTAAAATAACATTGCCAAAGAGTAGGATAGCTCGGGGGGGGGGATCCTTAGGATATTTGCATATACATCAGTTACCATAGGAAATGCCTGAGATCACAAAGGAACTATGAGTCAATGTATAAGTACAGAAAGGAAGGAGGGGAGTAGTGTTTAAGTGTTTAGGACTATTTGAATAAGAGACAGTGTGCTTGTAACAGTATGCCCCGTAAAACATGAAAATATACAAGTGATCACAGGCAGTGGAGAGAAATTCAGATCAGGGGACCAATATAGCTATGTATTAACATGCATTTATTCAAATGTCTGCACATACATACATACATACATACATACATACATACATACATACATACATACATACATACATACATACATACATACATACATACATTGTAAGTTAGGACAGGCTGAGAAACAATAATTGTCCCAAGATCACTCTGTGTGTTTTATGGCACATGTAGCTTTTCATCAGAAGAGGCCTTTCTCTCCATCCCGTCACCCACACAGGTATGTCTCATGGGAACACATGAAAGGGCCTTCTTGGCTCTTGCGCCGATTCTGGAACTCCCTCCCACTACAAGTGAGGACTGCCCCATCTCTGCTATCTTTTCAGAAACAAGCATTAATGCTTCTTTGGCAGACGGTGGGGTGGGTGGGTAGATGGATGGAAGAATTACATACACCAATTTGCAAATCATTAGAGGATCAAGGGAAGTGATAGTACCACTCTATTCTGCTCTGGTCAGACCTCATAGGAGTACGGGTGTCCAGTTCGATTAGTGGGCAATTTAAAAAGGATTGTTGCACATCTTGAACTGTGGTCCAGAGGAGGGCGACCAAGATGGTTGAGCGGTCTGGAGGAAATGTTTACAGGAGCGGCTTATGGGGAGCCCATCATTGCAAATGTTTAGCCTTATAAAAAGAAGCCTGAGAGGGGATATGATACCCACTGTTTAAATACTGTGAAAAGGATGTCACATTGAAAATAGGGACTGGTTTGTTTTCCATGGTTTCTGTGGACTTTGGTGGGGCAATGGTTTCAAACTACAGGAAAAGAGATTCCATTTAACATTTTTCATGACCCCCTGTTCGGCAGTGGCAAATATGCTGCCACGGAGGGTGGTTGACCTCCTTCTTTGGAAGTTTTTACGCATTGGCTGGATGGCCATCTGTAGGGAAACTTTGATCGGGGTTCACTCCCATGGCACTAGATGGCCCTTCATTGTCTCTGCGCAGGTCTAAAAAAATAAGATCATAATAGGCCAAAATCAACCCAGTAAGGGGGGGGGCAAGATGACTCACAACTGTAAAAGTAAAAAAGTCAATCATTGTCCATCTAATTTTCATATACTATATATCGCAGCTCTTGGATGGGGTTTTTGCCCTTGATTTCTTTTTATTACAGTTGACGGCTCTTCACCATTTTGATTGGCATTCACTGCATGGCAAATGTTTGCCCCCTCTCCCACACAGCGTGGCAGCAGCACAAGGCAATGAGAGGGGGATATTACCCCACCTGCAGGGTGGGGCAGAGTCAAGCCTCAGCCACGAAGGTAGCCCTCATTAGAGATGGGCACAACTTAGCGGGAATCCCGTTTTTTTTTTGTTACTCGTATCCGTTACTCTACTGAAACGGAAACGGGAATTACGCCGCCAGACTTCGATGCTCGAACCGACGCACGAACAATTTGGACTGATTTGTCGTGCTCGTTACTTGCATCGCGCAATGCCAAGCGGCACAGAAAAAAAGTTTTTAAAAGTTAAAAAAAAAAACCGATTTCCGCTCTAAAAGTAGGCGAAAACTGTCTGAGGGCACCTACCAGGCCAGAAGGGTGTTTTACCGGGGGGGGGGGTGTTTCCCCGCCCCCCTCTCCTTGGCTATTGCTACTGCTGCGCTGCATACATACCAGGCTGGGAGGGCGCATCCATTTGCCATGCAGTGCGGGGGATCCAAAATGGCGACCGCAATTTTTTTTTTTGAAATCGTTGCCCAAAACCCCATAAAAGCACCACAGAAACATGCGGAAATTAGCTATTTTTATGGCTTGAATTTTTACAGTAGCAGCAGTGGCCTTTTTCTTGCAAAAAAAGTCTCCGTTGATTTTATTTTGTTTTATTTTATTTTTTTAACCTGCGCCTTCGCAATCTTGGGCTCGCCCATGAGAGTGGACCATGCAAAGTTTTGAGCCATTCCCCAATCGCATGCCAGGTTTTGCTGACTGTACCAGCTGGGAGGGCGCATCCATTTGCCATGCGGTGGGGGGGATCCAAAATGGCGACCGCAATAATTTTTTTTTTAAATCGTTGCCAAAAACCCCACCAAAGCACCACAGAAACATGCGAAAATTAGCTATTTTAAATGCTTGAATTTTTACAGTAGCAGCAGTGGGTTTTTCTTGCAAAAAAAAGTCTCAATTCTGTGCATTTTTATTTTATTTTATTTTTTTACACCTGCACATTTGCAATGATGGGCTCGCCCATGGGATGGTGAGGGTCCATGCAAATTTTCCACCAATTGCATGGCCACTTGGCCAGGTTGACCACAGAGACTTCTGGGATGTGCCAATCGAGCATAAACAGCCCACTAATTGTAGCCCAAACCGAACCCTAAGCCTAACCCATACGCCAGTACACTGTTCCTTCTAAGTGGGTCAGAGAGGCACCCAGATGCACCCCAATACTCACCGGAAAACCTCACCCGTAACTAGCCTAACCCTAGCCGTTGCGCTAACGGCCGTCTTAACCCTAAGCCAGATCTACTTGCATTGCACTACGTGCAAGTACGTGAGACACAGCGGGTGCAAAGAGTCTGCCAGTCCGTCACTTGTGGCTCTGGCTGACTCCTGCAGCTCCCTCCAGGAGCCCGCTACCCCCCCAAACCAGTACTAACAACAACGAAAAAACGAAAAAAAAAAAAACTGACTAAATTTTGCACCTTTTTCGCGAAAAACGGAAACGAGCCGAAACTCACAACTGCCCGACTAACGACAACTCGAAAAAAAAAAATTTCAAGTCGTGCCCATCTCTAATCGCAGGACCACAGTATATGAAAAAAGGCCCCCTGGGGTAAGGGGGGAAGGCGTGTTTCAGGCCTTCCGTACTTACCCCAGGACTGGCACTGACCCAAACAGACCTGCAAGGGCTTTCCTGGGCCTTCTGAAGGCCCCAAAATGGCTTCCTTGTGAACCGTAAGTCACTTCTGGTTTCCAGAAAATCTCCAAGAGTCTTTGTAGGCTTGTCAGGGGCCTCAGAAATGATTTTCAGCGATCCGGAAGTCACTTCCGGTTCACAGGGAGGCACTTTCGGGGGCTCGGGAAGGTCCTTGCAGGCCCATTTGGAGCAGCGCCAGGCTGGGGGTAAGTACAAGAGCCCCCAGCTAGCCCCCCCCCCCAGCCCGACCTGACCTATTGCGGATTTTCAATTATCGTGGGTCAGGTTGGGTCCCTAACTCCCACAATATGCAGGGGGTCACTGCAGAATTAGAGCATGGTAAGGTAAAAATTAAAAAAGAATTGAACTATTGCTAATTAAAATACTACTGAATCATTAAAAGGGAGTGAACAATAAAGACTACCTTCAAAAGGAATGGGAGGGCTTAATTATTTCATAAGCAGATGTACAACTTCTTAGCAAGACTAGGCTATAGGTGTACCTATATAGGCCAATAATAAAAAATAATTGCAAGCTTTCGTGGACAATTATCCACTTCTTCATAGCAAATACCAAAAGTCCAAACATGGCAAAAGGTATCACATAGAGCAGGCCTGCCCAACAGGTAGACCGTGGGCTACCGGTAGCCCGCAAAGGGTTTAAAATAGCCCGCTGGCCACCAATAAAAAAGTGAGGAGATAAGTTATCCACCCCTCCTTTCCCCATCCCAAGGACCACCACTGCCCCAGCAAAGTTCTGGGTCTGCCAACCCACTGTCTCAGCCGAACGGGGCAGTTCAAGGGCCATGGCGTGGTCCCCTGCCCCCCCCCACTGGCCAGATGATTGAGCGGGTGCAAGGGAAGTGTGTGCATGGTCAGCCTTCCCATAGGAATGCATTGAAAATCAGTCTGTTCCAGAGGGAACAGATTTCAATGCATGCTTATGGGAAACTGCTGCTCTACTTACAATTTTTTTTTAACTTACGAGCATGTGCTTGGAATGGATAAAACCCATAAGTAGAGGTATTAGTGTAGTAGCCCTCAAGCACTTTGGGCCAGAAAAAGTAGACCTCGGCCAGTTAAAAGTTGGACAGCCCTGACCTAGAGCAGTGGTTCTCAACCTGTGGATCCTCAGATGTTCCTGGACTGCAACTCCCAGGAGCCTCCACCACTCGCTATGCTGGAAGGGACTTCTGGAAATTGCAGTTCAGGAGCCTCTGGGGACCCACAGGTTGAGAACCACTGACCTAGAGCCTAGTCTTGCATTTATATTTTATAATGGCCACACGGCTCCCCTTTTTTATTTCAATGCAACTGAGGATACCAAGAAAGACACACACACACACGCCAAGAAGAGGGCACACAGACTTTCAACACCAGCACAGCATTACTGCAACCAATAGGTAATATTCCTTTTTTTAAACCTGGTACCAACTGGCCATACCTAGTCGGTTTATTAAATTACATCCCAATCCCTACCAGCATATAGGTCAGGGGTGCCCAAACTTTTTGTAAGGAGAGCCAGATTTGGTGGCTGAGAATGTGTCAGGGGCCGGTTGCTCCCCGACCCTGCCACCCACTGCAAGCCCCACCCACTGACCCATAAGCCCCACCCACTGACCCCTTGCAACCCCACCCGCAGGAAGGGAGGCGGGAACCAAGGGAGGGAGGGAGGAAGGTGAAAACCAAGAGAGGAAGGAAGGAAGGTGGGGAACAAGGAAGGGAGGGAGGGAGGTGGAGACGAAATGAAGCACAGGGAGCCATGGCCACCGCAGGGGAATGTGTGGGTGAAGGAGGGGGAAGAAGGGGCGGGCCAGCCAGCCGCAGGACACTCAGAATAGCCTGATGGGCCGGATTTGGCCCCCGGGCCGGACTTTGGGCAGGCCTGATATAGGTTTTCTGCATCAACCCCCCCCCAATTCTCTGGCCAAACAGAAATTTGTATACTGCACTTCCAAGAGCCAAATGGAGAGGAGGTGTGGGTAAGCAAGTGTGGCCTGTGTCCCTTTGTTTTAAGAACTGGGGTGTGAAACCCAATCCTTGACTTCAGCAACTTGGCAAGTATAGTGGTACCTTGTATAAAGGAATTAATTCGTTCCAAATGAAATTATGTTAAGCAAATTTTCCTTTATACAAATTCCTATAGGAATGAATTGAAAACGGAGTGATCCCATTTTTATGTTGTACAGATTCTCCCCATAGGCAATTATGTTAAGTAAATTTCCCCTATCTCCAGAATTTTTATGTTGTACAGATTTTATGTTATACAAGCTGTTTGTTATACAAGGGTCCACTGTACCTTGCTGCTCCCTGCCTCATTTAAAATGGACGTGCCTGGTGAAAATTATCTTGCCAAGAACTTCAGATCTAACTAAGAATAATTTCCTGGCAAACCATATCTTTTGCATTGTGTGGACTTTTGGCTGTTACTTTGGAAAAGTGGTTAAGTGTCCAAGAAAGGTTCCAATGATATCGTTGTTCTTGTTAATTATAATCACTCACACACGCAATCATCAATTAACTGGGGGCCTATAAAGGTATTTGCATTTGTATTTTGTAATTACCACACGGCTCCCCCCCTTTTTTTTTAAATTAACGGCACTTTTTAGGCCGTCTTGGCATTGAGGGGACTCAATCGTAACCCTTGAAAGCCTCCAAGGATGCTCGAGCTGTCTGTCTGTCTGTCTCCCCCTCTCTCTCTCTCTCTCTCTCTCTCTCTCTCTCTCTCTCTGTGTGTGTGTGTGTGTGTGTGTGTGTGTGTGTGTGTGTGTGTGAGAGAGAGAGAGAGAGAGAGAGAGAGAGAGAGAGAGAGAGAGAGGTGTCCGTGTGTGTGTCCGTGCGTGTTTTAAGTCGGAAGCGCCTGTTCGGACGGAGCCCACCCGATACTGCCTCAAGGAAGAAGGGTTGGGGGAGGAGTGCGGGAGGGCCGCCCCTCCAACCCAACCACCGCCGCCTCGGTCTCCGCTTCGCTCCAGCCCAACGACCTGCCAGACTGCCTCTCCGCCCAAGCCTTCGGTGGTGGAGGCGGCGGCTGAAAGAAAGAAAACCATCAGGCTTCCCCCCGCTGCCAAGCCCACCGCCTCGCTTCATTTCCACCCCCTTCCCCGGAGCCGGTTAATTAGGGAACAGCCAGAATGCACGGTCCCCCCCTGGGAAGTTCAGCCACGCTCCCGCCGCCCTACTTCCCTTTCAGCCCCTCTCAGCCCCTCTCACCGCTTTCTTCATGGTGGCCGCCATTTTGGGGTCTGGACGGGACTAAACTCCCCCTCCTTGGGGGAGAGCTGTCCTCGGCTCCTCTCATCCTTTTCACGCCCTCTCTTTTTAAACGAAGGGCTCCGCCTCCCCTTCGCTTTCGTTTCTTTTTGCCGACATAAGAACGCGCTTCCCAGTTATCGTCCCGAAGAGCGAAAGGTCGCGGGACTGTCTGCCTTCTCCCCCCTATTCCCGCGGATGTTGGTATGGCCCACGTTAAAGGCGCCAAAGAGGAGGGGAACGGAAAAGCGGTCGGCCGTCAGAAAAAAAAAACGGGGGTGGACGGGGTAGAAGTTGCAATGCGGGGGAAGACCGGTAGGGGGCGGGGCGGGCCTTCGAGTGAATTCGGCGTGTCAGCCGTGCGAGGCTGCGAGACAGGAGATGCTTAAGGCTAGAGTGCAAGAATTGAGACCTTTGTAGTTACTTGCATGAGCCACGGCGCACCTTTCTGCCATTTTGTGTACATTCATGATTATAATGCTTGCACAGCTACAACTAGTATGCTTGTCCCAAATATACCTTTACTCATACAGGAGTTTGTCCCATCCCTTGATCATGATGGTTGTTGTTCAGTCGTGTCCAACTCTTCGTGACCCCATGGACCAGAGCTTGCCAGGCCTTCCTATTATCTTCCACTGCCTCCCGGAGTTTGGTCAAATCCATGTTGGTTGCATCAATGACACCGTCCAACCATCTCATTCTCTGCCATCCTCTTTTCCTTTTGCCTTCCATCTTTCCCAACATGACAGGGACTTTTCCAAGGAGTCCTCTCTCCTCATGAGATGGCCAAAGTACTGGAGCCTCAGCTTCAAAATCTGTTCTTCCAGTGAACATTCAGGGTTGATTTCTTTCTGAATGGATAGGTTTGATCTCCTTGCAGTCCAGGGGACTCTCAAGACTCCCCTCCAGCACCACAACTCAAAAGCATAATTCTGTGGAAATCAGCCTTCTTTATAGTCCAGCTTTCACTTCCATACATCACTACTGGAAAAACCATAGCTTTGACTGTCCTGACCTTAGTTGGCAAAGTGATGTCTCTGCTCTTTAGGATGCTATCTAGGTTTGCCATTGCTTTCCTCTCAAGAAGCAGGCGTCTTTTTATTTCGTTGCTGCAGTCGCCATCTGCAGTGATAAAGGAGCCCAAAAAAATAAACTCTCATTGCCTCCATTTCTTCCCTTTCTATTTGCCATGAGGTGATGGGACCGGACCGGTGGCCATGATCTTAGTTTTTTTCTGTTGAGCTTCAGCCCATTTTTTTTCACTCTCCTCTTTCACCCTCGTTAAGAGGTTCTTTAATTCCTCCCCACTTTCTGCTATCAGAATAGTATCATCTGCATATCTGAGGTTGTTGATATTTCTTCCGGCAATCTTAATGGTTAGCCCTTTCTAATTAACAGATATCCCTTGTTTTGTAGTGTATAGAGCAGTGATGGCGAACCTTTTAGAGACTGAGTGCCCAAACTGCAATTCAAAACTGAGTAATTTTTTTGCAAAGTGCCAATACAGTAATTTAACCTGTATACAGGTGGCTATGAAGGGGTGCTGTCGAGTGCCCACAGAAAGGGCTCCGAGTGCCACCTTTGGCACCCGTGCCATAGGTTCGCTATCACTGTTATAGAGTGATGGAAGAGGATGATGGAGAGCAAAGTTGACCATGGATTCTCAAGTGAGGGAGTGGAACTGGAAAAACCACTCCTTAAATATCTCACCTTAAAAGCCCTAATGAGTAAAGCTACATATTGGTTACAACAGCACATAACTTTATATAATTAATAATGGAATATATACATATAAAGTGCACCCAGTTGACAGGTGAACATGCTGAATGGCCATAGAATGCTAGTTGGCTTGGGAGGGGCAGGTTGAAGAAGAGACATAAGTAGACATTTTGGCAACTGCGGTAAGATATTGGTGCCTCCATTTTAAAAAAAGTGGAGCAAAAAAGTGCCTTCCCCAAAAGAAAGAAAATGTTTTTCTCTCTCTCTCTCTCTCTCTCTCTCTCTCTCTCTCTCTCTCTCTCTCTCTCTCTCTGACTTAAAACAAGGTGGAAAATGAATAGGGCTGGAGGAACATTGCTGTTTATTTTCCTCCCACTCACCAGTAAACTTACTCCCAGACTTTGGCACTCCCCAGAGTTTCTAAAACCTAGTACAGTTGTACCTTGTATAAAGGAATTAATTTCGTTCCAAATGAAATTATGTTAAACAAATTTTCCTTTATACAAATTTCCCATAGGAATGCATTGAAAATGGAGTAATCCCTAATCGTGACCATTTTTATGTTGTATGGATTCGCCCCATAGGCGATTCTGTTAAGCAAATTTCCCCTATCTATGGTACTTTTTATGTTGTACAGATTTTATGTTATACAAACTGTTTGTTATACGAGGGTCCACTGTAATAATCCTGAAGGAAAAAACAGGAGTGAGGGAATTCAGAAGAATATTCTAGAAGACGTATGACTGATTTGAAGCCCAATATGTGCACTTTCAGACTATGACATTTTGTGGCACCCCCCACCCCAACACAAACACAAATGTCTGAATATTGTTGTGATGCACAGACACTCTCCAATATTTATATTTGTAGTGTTGTTACAGTCGTGACTGACTCTTTGTGACCCCATGCCCATGGAGTTTTTCTTGGCAGGAATACTAGAGTGGCTTGCCAGTTCCTACTCCAGGTGCCTACAGCACCTGGTATTCGCTGGTGGTCACCCATCCAAGTACTAGCCAGGCCCCGACCCTGCTTAGTTTCCAAAATCAGGCGAGATCAGGTGTGCTTAGGGCATCTAGGCAGCACCAGTATTTATATACTACCCATTAAAAAAAGACATATGAAAATTACTAAGATCACAGCCTGTTGTAATACAAACAGCAAAAACTTCTATGGTACCAACTGGTCTAAGCAGACAACTTTGTATCCTATCTATTTGACTAATTTAGGAATGAATCTTGTTAACTGTTCCAGGAGGAAGCTGGAAACTATTTATTTATTTATTTATTTATTTATTTATTTATTTATTTATTTATTTATTTGTAGTATTTATAGACCGCCCATCTTCCAGACGGAACTCTGGGCGGTTTACAATTAGAATAAAACAGCAGTATAAAACAGCAAAAGAGAACAAAAACGAGAACAAGAAAAACTAATAAGATAAAGTGGAGGGAACCTCCAATTAATGGACACAATTGAGACATTGATTTCAGTGGGGCTTAAGTGCACCTAACCTAGACTGGATTCATTAAAGCCTGATTCTAGACTTGTTTACTCAGAAGTATATCAGAAGAGGATCAGAAAGATTCATTCCCACAAAGAGTACACCAGATTGCAGTCATTAGATGCTTCAGTTCAAGATACTAAGTTTCTAATTGTCCAAAGGTTTAAGTAAAATCCTAGAAATGAGAGCTACAATGCTACTGTAATTTCTATATTCTACAATGTATATATGTTTTACTATATGGGATGTTAAAGTTAATACAGGCTCGCTCTTATTACATTTGACCCCATGTTACTTTAAGCTTTCCTTTCCTTTGTGCTGTTTTGTTTTGTTTGCTAAGAGTGTCCAAATGTCCTTTCACTTTTAGAATAATCTCACTCTGTGATACAAGGGGACTAACAAGCAGAAAAGCCATGCTATCCATACAGCTGTCAATGATTCTGGAAGGTTCATTAGCATTTGCCTGCAAATTCTATTAAGCACATATGATGCTACTGTGAATGTGCTTAATTCAGATAGATTCTCTTGCAGTTTCTACTCTTGTTATGGCTACTAATAGCTTTTGGGTTTTGATTAAAATACAACCTATTGCCCAACCTGATGCTGCATTAACATATGTGGGAAGTGTGTGGGGTGGAGTGGGAATGGGTGGTGACTGGAGAAATAACTGGCAATGGACTGCCTCAGGCATGTCCAAACTTTGCCCCCCCCCCAGATGTTTTGGACCACAACTCCCACAGTCCTTTGCCACTAGCAATCTAAGCGTAGCATTCTGGGAGTGGTCCAAAACATCAGGAGGGCCAAAGTTTGGACATGCCTGGACTACCTGTTAGAGCAGCAATGGCTTTGAAAGCTGTGTCAATACTCCACTCAGTGCTTCTTAACTTCTGGCATTATGTCTGTGAAGATTCTCAGCCATCCAGGTGAGGCTATCAAGAAGTTCAATCACGGCAACTGGACTTCCCCTCTTATGAGATCGATCTCACAAGAAAAGAAGTCCTGCTGCCATGATTCAACCTCTGGATGTTGTGTGTGTGTGTGTTGTGTTGTTACAGTCGTGACCGACTCTACATGCTCACCACTATACCGCATACTCTAGTGTCTACAGCTAAGCCCTCCAATACAACCACATTTGTTGAGATTAATCAGAGGAAGATTCACAGCTTAAAAATTCACATTGGGCATTTTCAAATTGTTACACAATAGGAAAAAGAAAGCCACAAGGCCGGCAGCCAAAGAAATATACGGTATATCTAGGAAAAGCTTCAAAGAGAAATAACAGACCACTTTTTTGTTGTTGTTGTTGTTGTTGTTGTTGTTGTTGTTGTTGTTGTTGTTGCATACAGCTCCCATCTGAAAATTTGTACACCCATCACTAGCAGCATATGGTCTGTTGTGGACACAAGGGCATTTCCCATTCACTGGTCTTGAGTGCCCTTTCTTGGATCACAAGTGGTTGACGGAAAACACCCATGGATGGCTTCGTTTCTAAGAACGTTCAAGGATGTCTGAAAAAGTGGAAGTGTCCACAAAAGCTTACATTATTAAACTACAATAGTTAGTCTTAAAGGTGCTACATGCTTTTGTTTTTTATTTTGTTTTGTTTTGCTTTTTGCCTGGAATTCTTGCACAGACTAACACAGATACCTCTTACAAAACTTTAAGGAGAGGAACTCACTGTCCAGTTTCAGGAAACTTATGGAAGCACCCCTACACCTATATAGGTCACCCCCTAGAATTGAGGGTTCGTTCATATGCCTATCTGCCAACAGATAGTTGGGCTATTGGCCTGTATAGCCAACGTTTCTAAAGCAGGGTTGGGAATTGTGAATTGAGGGCCCCAGCATGCACCTTTAATGGTGTGCCGGAGGACCACGTTGAAAACTCCGCCACGTCACGGCCTCTGGTCGATGTCCCTCCTTTCTGGAAGCTGCCTGGCCAATCCTGGCCTTGCATCACATCCAGGGCTTACTCTTTCTCTTCCGGCGGAGCCCCCCACATGGTAGCCGCCATTGCCGGGTCCCCCTCCATCCTCGTCAGCATGCCGGCATCAACGTGGGACCCTGGTAAGTCAGGGTCCCGTCCATCTCATGTGCTCCAAGCTTAGCCTACTCATAATTGAAACCCTGGCTAGCAAAACTGTTAGCTACCAGTCTGGCTCCAAGACCAGGATTTTAAAACCTACAGCTGTGAAAGCATCAGGACCTAAAAAGTGACCTAAAATTCCATGATGAAAGCTAAAAACCTAAAGGATCCATTCATGTATGGCATGAAGCATCCATCAGAAAAGGCACCTAAGGCAGTTAACATCCAAGGGTAACAAAAAAAGGGTGTAAAATGGAATAGATGTGCTTTTTATTGTTTTAATACTCCTACAAGAGCCAAGGTTAGAGGGTGCAGCTTGTACTTCATGGGCTTGATATTAATATTAAAGTAAACCTTGGCACAATCCCATTGCTAAAACTACTTCCACAGAAAGTACTTTACTGACCAAAATTGAATCCATCTGTAGAAGAGAGTGAGAACATTTTAGCAGTGATTCTGTCCACATGCTAATTCATAGTTTTAATTATGTCCACATGTTGCTCCACATTTTGCCATCCTGTCAAAACGAAGGCAGTGGGGTAGGTTTTTCCAACTACAGTGGACCCTCGTATAACAAACGGTTTGTATAACATAAAATCTGTACAACATAAAAGAATTCTGGAGATAGGGGAAATTTGCTTAACAGAATCGTCTATGGGACGAATCCGTACAACATAAAATGGTCGCGATTAGGGATTACTCTGTTTTCAATGCATTCCTATGGAAAATTTGTATAAAAGAAAATTTGCTTAACATAATTTCATTTGGAACGAATTAATTCCTATATACAAGGTACCACTGTATAGATAAAGCCAAAGTCTAATCCTATGCCTGTCTACTCAGAAGCAAGCCCCATTGAGTTCATTAATGCTTCTTCTTGGGGAAAACATACTCAGGATTACAGCCCAAGCCTACTTTTTGTTCTTATGTTTAAACCCTTGGAAAAATCCAAAATAAAACCAGCAATCGTTATTCACCAAGGAATTGCATGTTGTTTATTGTTGGCTTACGTGCTCCTGGTAGGGATTGTGACATCGCTAGACAAATGTGTGTAAACTCAGAATGAATCAGGACTATACATACAGTCACATAGCAAACATGGGGCAAATGAAGTAGCCCCTGGTTGTCCACAGTGTTGAGTGGCATTCTAGAAGACCAGGCCTGCCCAACAGGTAGACCACAGGCTATCGGTAGCCCACAAACAGTTCAAAAGTAGCCCGCTGGCCATCAATTTAAAAAGTGAAGGGATAAGTTCTCCACCTCTCCCTCCCCCATCCCAAGGACCACCACTGCTCTAGCAAAGTTCTGGATCTGCCAGCCCTCTGTCTCAGCTGAGTGGGGCAGTTCAAGGGCCATGGCCCACTGAAATCTGTTCTGCCCCAGAACGGATTAATTTATTTTTCAATGCATTCCTATGGGACACCGCTGCTTTACTTACATTTTTTTTTACTTATGAGCATGCGGAACGGATAAAATTCGTAAGTAGAGGTTTTAGTGTAGTAGCCCTCAGGCACTTTGGGCCGGAAAAAGTAGACCTCGGCCTGTTCAAAGTTGAACAGCCCTGTTCTAGACGAATCCCCAATGGTTGATTCAGCATTTGAGGGATTAAAAACAGGACAAAGAAAATCAAGAGAAGGAAAGGGAAATCAAAACTAGCACAAATGAATATTAAAAGACACAAAACAGCCAGTGATCAAAAACCTGCTGGATATTTCTTTCGCCCCCTAAGAACTCCTTGCCTATTGGTAGAAGGACAAAAGGAAAATGTCCTGATCGTCACCAGTGTTCTCCAGGATAAAGGATAAGAAGTCCTTGCTGGCTGGTTTCCTCAGGGAAGTCCAGAGAACCATGAGAAAGTAAAGACCTCACCCACTCACACAGTAAGAGAAGCAACTATACTAGTTTGCTGCTTTTTTCATGATGTGCATATTTCAGGATGTGCACAGTATGTCACCTCACTTTACCTAAAGATATAGGTCGCTTTGACTGCCGAATGTACCTTTGTTGCAAGTGCTGTCTTCTTGTGATCTTGATGGGTTTCTGAGATATGTGAGATGTTTGAGGAATGGTTTATCATGGTCAGTCACCCACCCAGTGAGTATCTGTGACCAAGTGGAATTTTAATCCAGGTCTCCTTATTCCTAGTCCAACAGTCTGTGCCCAAGGTCATGCAGGCTCTCAGATGTGTTTATCTGGCAGTCAGACATACTGAGGCAAAACTTGTCAGAGTAGACAGGTACAGGATTCCATTGTGAGCCAAGAACTCAGATGTCCTGGGTGTAAATTTCCTTTCTCCTAACATTAATTCAATATGTTGCCCTTGATCTGTGTTGTGGCACCTACAGTGACCCACCTGGTGGAAGGGTTATTATAAGGATTACTAAAAAGAATTGATAAGTGCTTCTTGAAGTGGTGTTTCATGTAATAAGCGTTAATAACAAATACATTGCTCCCATCCATTGTAATTGCATTGCACAAGAGAACTCCCTTAGGGAAGCTCGTAAGACCTCCACCTGGAACTGTGCTTTTTCAGTTGCTGGTCCTATTTGGTGGAACCAGCCCCCTAGTGATATTAGGACCATGGAGCCCTTCCCTGCCTTCAGGAAACATTTAAAAACTTGGCTTTTCCAGATGGCTTTCGGCGACTAAGGGAGGCTGAGCATCTCTTGTGTTGTCTTTTGTTTTTTTGCCTAACCAACTGATTTATTCACCGCCATCTTATATCTCTATTGATTCTTTATTATGTTTGAATGACTAGTTGCTATGTTTTATATACAGTGCTACCCCGATTTACGACGCGCCCAACATACGGAAATTGTGACTTACAAGCGTGATTCCATTGGTTTTTAAATCCCGCTGCCTTGCAAGCAAAAGATAGGGTTTCCCTGACTTATGATTTTTTTTAAATTGTTTGGGAGTTTGGGAGGTTTTAAAATACCTGCACCATGTTCCTGCACTTCTCTACTGTGAGAAAGGCAGGTTGATTTTTCCTCTGTTATTTTTATATACTGTACTGTAATATTTTGGGGGGGGGGGGTTGCGTGTTTGCCGGTGGTGGAGAGTCTTTTTTTTTTTTTGCAATTTTTAAAAAACCTGTGCTTTCCCCCTCAATCAGGCATGTTGCGTGGAAAACTGTAGCTTGTTTAAAATGTCTTTGAGCCACTGAGCCAAGTGGTTGCCTTGGTGGCTTAAAGACATTATAAACCACCTGTCACTTCTCCCCCCAATGCGCCCGGTGGGAGGGGGAAGCTGTGGGTGGTTTAAAGTGGTTTCCCATAGAAATGCATTGAAATCTGTTCGTCCGGAATGGATTAATTGACTTTCAATGCATTCCTATGGGAAACCACTCCCCGACTTATGAGCTAATCAACTTACGAGCGTACACTCAGAATGGATTAATTTCATAAGTCGGGGTACTACTGTATTTGCATTATGGAGTTATTGTTTGTTTGTGTTCCATGTTGTGAACTGCAGCTGAGCATCTGGTGTGTTGTCTTTTGTTTTTTTGCCTAATCAACTGATTTACTCACACCGCCATCTTATATCTCTATTGATTCTTTATTATGTTTTGAATGACTAGTTGCTATGTTTTATATACAGTGCTACCCGACTTACGACGCGCCCCCGGAAATTGAGACTGTGATTCCATTGGGTTGTTAAACGTGCGCCCCATGAAAATTTCAGAAGTTTTAAAATACCTGCACATAGTTCCTTTGGAAAGTAGGGTGGTCTAAACTGGTTTAACTGATGACTGTGGGTCCTGATGGCAATTTTAGTGTTGTGTTGTTAATGTATTGTATTTATTGTATTTACATGTTTTTCTTGTTCTAATTTTATTTAATGTTGATGTTTTAATTGTCTATTTTGATTGTGAGCTGCCTAGAGACCTTTGGGTAGTGGGTGGCAGACAAGCTAAATAAATAAATAAATAAATAAATAAATAAAAAATAAATAAATAAAACTCCACAGTAATTGCTGCTCTCCGTGACTTACTAAGGTGGGAGATGGAGCTGTCAACCGGATTTTCCTTCTCACCCACAAGAATGCTGAGTGTAGACCAATTCTTCCTCTGCCCCACCCAAAATCTTTTGCAAAAGCTGACTGAGTGCTTCCTCTTCCTTGAAGGGTATTACCCAAGGTGAGTTCTGCCAAAGCTTTGGTGGCTGCCAGGCATGACTAACCCATGCTCTGTCTGAGTCAATGTTGTTTTCTTTTAAGATGAAAGCTGTGACGGTGGCAGGCAGGCAAGGGGAGGGAAAGTTGTTTTGCTTCAGAGTAGGGAGAACTCGAGTTTGACACAGAAACTTTTCCGCAGCATGCGCCGAGAAGACGCCCTCTGCCTACATCTTGCTAAGGCTGGCAGTGAAAGCTGTTTTCTTGAAAGAAACCAGAGGGTCCCTCTGAACTCCCTGACTTTTGCCACAAGGAACTGGCTTGCTGCTTTGAAATAATGTGAAATTGAATAACAATAACGAGTGAAATTGAATAAAATAAATGGTAATTTTTAAAAGATTTGTTGGAAATGTGATAAGGATGTTGGTACATATTTTCATATGTGGTGGGAATGTGAAAAGGTACAAAAATCGGAGATCTAATTTTAAAGAATTAACTGACATATTTGAAAGGTATATTTGAAAAGTATATAGAGCCCAATTCAGAAATTGCTTTATTGTCAATATTTGTTAAAACAGATTATGACTAGAGAGTTGATTACTAATCTTTTGACAGTGGCTAGATTAATTATAGCTTGGAATTGGAAGGAAAATTATGAATTATGGATGAACAAATGGTATAATGACGTTTGGAATATTGCCCTAAATGACACATTTAATGTGCAATTTAAAGATTAAGAAAGGAGAGTTGTAGATTTATTGAGATTGTAGATTCATTGTAGATTTATTGAATATGTGCTTGTAATGAAAAAAGGGTAAAGTTTCAGTGCAACAATCAATTCAGTTCTGGAAGGGAGGATAATAAGGGATAATATTTATTAAAAGGTCCCGCTGGTGGAGGGGAGCACTGTGGTTTAGTTTTATGTTAATCTTTTTATGTGCATTTTGTATTTTGTATAGAAATAAATACAAATATTAATTTTTAAAAAAATTAAATAATGCGGGTTGCCTTCCTGATTTTATCCCCCACAAATGTGAATACAGTAATGTCATTCCTGCCAAGCAATAGAATCAGCCTGATGGAATCCCACAAGATCCATTCCACGATCAGCTCCATTGACTTCCAAAGATTGGGATGGAAAGGCAGCCATATTGCAGTGTTTTTGTTATGGCATTCCTCTACCATAGGCCAGTATTATTCTTTCATCTCATTTGTTTTACTGCATTATAATACTGCCTGATAATCATTGTTCTGGGGAGGATACAGTAGATTATTTTTTTAAAAAATGTAAAGGATAGAACAGTGACTAGAGGCCAAGGCCGGCGCTAGGGTTTTCTGCGCCCTAGGCGAGGGGCGGGGGGCGTCGGAGGGGCGTTGTCGTTGGCGGGGTGGGGGGGCGGCAGCAGGGGGCAGGGGGCAGAGGGCGGCGGCGGCGGGGGAGCAGCGGCGGGGGGGCGGACAGCGACGAACGACAGGCGGTGGGGGGACGGATGGCAGGGGCAGGGGTCGGGGGGGGGCGGGGGGTGGGAGGGGCAGCAGGCTGGTCAGCGCCCCCTGCCCATTTTGGTGCCCTAGGCAACTGCCTAGTTTGCCTTAATGGATGCGCCGGCCCTGCTAGAGGCAACACATAATAAAATGAAGCATAACACCAGAAGGGGAGAGTGAAAACAGTGATGTCAACAATAATAGCAATGCTGTAGCTCCTAAAACCAAATCTGCTACCTCAGCCTAAAGCCTCCCTCTGTCATGTGAGAGGGCTGGCTAACATTCTATATTCTTCCTCAAATAGGACTTTCCTCTGAATAAATACTTTGTGTGGAGAACCATGAAACCAGAAGGCCTCTGCATGAATCTGAGTGTAGGAGAGAGACAAAACTTTGGTGACAATGATAAAAACAACCTCACAAGGGCGTATAAAATCAAAATTCATCTGAGAGCAAAATGGAAAATAATCCATTTTATTTTTAAAACATTAAAAATAATCCTCGAGATTCTTGAGCAAACTGAATTGTCTTTACTGGTCACTGAGAACCCATTAGAGAACAGAGAGAGTCTGATGATTGATTTCACTGGGGTGAAAAAACCTGCTATGGGTTTTAATGTGAAAATCACAGGAGTTATGCAAAACAACTTCAGAACCTTGAATGGGTTCTTTAAACTCCAGACTAAAACCTAGAATGGATTATGATCCTGACAAAATCATGGTCACCACCCACCTGCCTTCCTTCCTTTGTTTATATGGACTGTCTAGGAAAGGTAGCTAGAAATGCCACCTGCCTTAAATTATTTTAATTTTAATTATGTTTCATTAATTTTAAGTCATTCTGTGCATCTGGTTTGATTTTAATTTGATTTTTTTGTAATTATGTTATTGTTCATGTGTATTGCTTTTAAATTGTCACTTATTGCATTGTGTTGTAAACCACCTAGAGTGGCTTTAGCAGCCGGATGGACAGTATAAAACTCATATAAATAAAAATAAATAAATAAATAAATTTTGGAATTGCAAACTTCACCTATCTGACGTGAGAGGTAAAACAGATTGCAATGAAGATAAGTCCCTTTGAAGTGCCAACAAGCCCTCTCCAAATTCCCCTGTCTGGTCAGGACCTCAGTCTCATAAAGACATAGGGCCTTTTCACACGACCCCTAAGATCCGCTGGCCACTTAAATTCGGACCAGAGATCTTAGGGGTTTGTTGCTGTTCCTGCGTTCGCACCCCCTCCGCACTCCTGGCTGCTGGCTGCGTGAGGGGAGGGAGAAAAAAAGGAAGAAAAGAATGCCGCTCACCTCCATTCTGCCGTCCCGGCACTGCAGTCAGATCTCTTAAAGGGGGCGGGGGGGGGGGCAAAAAAAAGAACAAACAGAAGCAAGGATTGCCTGGCAGTCACTACTGTTATATCCGCATCAGGAATTTTCACCTCCGGAGAGCAGGTACCTGAAAAGTGCGCTGGGACGCGCTTAGGTGGGCCTGGTCGCACTTAATTATCTGTAAACTCCAGAGCTGGTGGGGAAATAATTTTAAGCTCCGGAGCTGGGAGCCATTTGCCACGGAGTTTAGGGGTCGTGTGAAAAGGCCCATAAATAGCATTCCACTATCTAAAACCGTTGGTGTGGAGGGGAGGGGTCACAATCCGGCAGGGGGGGGAACATGGTCCAAAGGAAAGAGTTTATGCAAACACACACCAAAAAAGCCTCTCTGGGGGCCATTGATCTAATCTTCAACATCACTCACTGCTCGAGAACAGAGATGCCCCCACCGATGCTCGGAGAGCATGGAGTTCAATAATCTATATGGCTCATAAGCTTTGGGTTGACTGACCTTGCAGGAAGATGAAGTGATAATTCTGTCAGCCTTTCGGTATTTATGTTGGAAGAGGAAAAAAGAGAGGGAGAGGGAGGGACAGAGAAGAAGAGAGAATGTAAAGACCTATCTGTTTATTTAGCAAACCAAAACTCTTACTCATGAGTTCCCGAACTAAGAGGAAATAAGAAAGTCTCAAGAGAGTGGAGAAAGGGGTGGGGAAATTGAGTTGATTCAATGATGGCAGAAAAAATATGTTCCCTTCTTAAATTTGTCACCTGGCAACAGACATGGCATCCAACAAAAGACTGGGAAAGATACAGACACAAACCAAAAACCATGTGACTACCATGTGACCAAATTCAACCACCATGATCCATCTCACAAGAACATAAGAATAGCCATGCTGGATCAGGCCAAAGGCCCATCCAGCTTCCTGTATCTCACAGTGGCCCCACCAAATGCATCTGGGAGTGCATGAGACTAGATATCAGACTCTTGATACCACTCCCCTGCATCTGGTCCTTTCCCTGCAGGAAACTGTCCAATCCCCTTTTGAAGGCATCCAGGCCAGATACCATCACCACATCCTGTGGCAGGTAAGTTCCACAGACTAACAACACGCTGGGTAATCTCCTGATTTATTTTCATAGTGTAACCTCAGTTTCATGGGATATCTTAATAAATCCCCTCTTGTCTTTGGGAAGATATCAAAAGGACCTTCTTACTCTTCAGATGGAGAGCTCCATCTCCCTTCTAAGCTATGAATCCAACCTCTGAATGGTGTGGAGTCTAGTCCACACAAGTTCTCCAATTCTTTAGGTGATCCTTGCGCACCTACTCTTTTGGCTTGCCTCTGAATTTTTAGACTGTGGAGCAGGAACAAATTATACCCTGGGGAACTTTTTCAGCATAAAAGGTAGCCCAGAGCTCTTAAGTTCATCCCAGTGTTTTTGAAGGCAAGGAGCTTGCCAGCTTATCATCTCTTTTATCACCAGTCTGTCTTTCTCAACAGCTCCAATTACCTACTTATCTCAACCTGCTCTGCTTGTATAACATTTTTAAAATATCAACAAAACACGGCAATGTTTCACGTAGAATGGGGTGTGGGTGGAACAGCAGGTCTTTCACCCTAATGCCATACAGTCCATTTGCCACTTCTTTCAAAGCACACATCATCTGATGCCGCCCAACTATGCATTTGGAAGGAGGAGAAAAAGGTAACACACAGCTCTATACCTTGTTTGTGCTGTTCAGAAACCTTCGCACAGGGCGCAGGCACCCATCAATGCACGCCAGAGAGTGCTTACGTGAGTTGGTTATTGCACTCCTATCTGAGGGGAAGTGCGTCACAATGAATCTGGCAGAAGTTGCCAGAAGCTCAGGTGACAAACCCTGCCGGGCCATTATCCAAGCAACCCCTGGAAGTCAGCCCTGCTGCAATGAAGCATTCCTAATTCCCTTGATAGCATTGCTTTTATGGAGCTTATCTTTCAGCAGACGCTCTCAAGAGCACTGAAGGGGTTGGGCTTGCAGCAGTGCCAACTGCCAAGTTGTAGATAAGATCCCAGCTGGAATTTTCAGGTTAGTTGGTCCACCATAGGGACTCCCTCATTTCCTAGACAGAAAGTTCACATTGAACTTCTATTAAAAGTAGTAGCCTCTGTTGGGCTACAGGGCATCCATGCAGTTTGTGGCTGACCAAGGGAAATGAGGCCTGCTGTTCAGTTACAGATGGTTTTATTGCTTTTTAAAAAAGCTATCTTCAAAGTGTCCCCCTAAGGTACTTTATAGGTTGATTCGGAGCTTTTAAATGGATCTCAGTTCATTTGGAGGGCAATCTACCGCCCATCTAATTCAATTTGTGCCCTGGTTCCCAAGACATTTGTATATTTGTAAGAATCAAAGGAGCTGCCTCTATGTCTTAAGGCTTAAGGACATCCGATCTTGCCTGATTTCGGAAGCTAAGCAGGGTCGGCCCTGGTTAGTACTTGGATGGGAGACCACCAGGGAATACCAGGTGCTGTAGGCACCTGGTGTAGGAACTGGCAAACCACTCCAGTATTCCTGCCAAGAAAACTCCATGGACATGGTCAGGAAGAGTCGGTCACGACTGTAACGATGCAACACACAAGACACATGGATAGTATCAAACGAAGGTGCAAAACCCACGGTGATCCTTTTGACACGTGCGATTGCTGACAAAAAAAGTTTTTTAGGTAAAAAAAAATCACAGAAGTGATTTACCAGCTCCCAAAGACAGCTAAAGTGCTAAACCACTGAACTATCCTGCCAGCCCACATGTAAGCATGATAAATTTCACAGTAGTTGCCCATTACTTTTCACCAGACAGTCTCAGTGAGTTGAGACATGCTTGTTCACCAAGGAAAAGAACATTTGCAAGGATTTGTTGCATGTGTATCTTGGAGAGAGGACTGACATTTCACACTGGGACTCAAGGGCAGAGTGCAAGGAAGAAGGAAAGGCAATGATCAAACCCCGGCAAAAGACCCTTTGTGAATTGCTTGTAGACAAACAGCTTAAACTAAGCATAAACTCAGGGTTATCTGGCTGGATGCTCTTGAAAACAGTAAATGGAAAACATATTTTTCTGGAATACAGCCCCTGTGTATCCTCTAGCCATCTGGCTTGGAAATTTTGGGAGTGGTAGTCCCAAGAAGAAGAAGGGAGAAAGGGACAGATTAATAAAAGCATCCAAGAGAACTCGTGAACAAAAAAGTGGGACTCCCGTCTGTAAATTCAGGGTTGACTGCCCCCACTCATGAGTCTATGGATCATCCATGGCTGCCATTAATCCATGAGCCCACAAAAAGGACACAGATAGGGATGGGAATTTCATTTCGGAACCAGTAAGTTACGAAACGAACCACACGAGCCCAGGTGGTCCTCAGAACCAGCAGATACACACAGATCCAATTGCTTTACCTTTCTCTGTCTTGTGCAGGGTTAAAATCCAACGAGGAGGCATGCTGCAATGTCATCTGTGCTGTATCTGTGATGCTGGCCAATCAGGAGCTGTGCAGGGACAAGCATCATCCCGCCTCCGTCTCTGATTAGCCAGCAGCACAAAGCAGGAAGGATGATGTCGCAATGTGCTTCCTCATTGGATTTTAACCCTGTGCGAGACAGAGAAAGGAAAAGAAATTGGACCTGCGTGCATCAGCCGGTTTTGAGGACCACCTGGGCTTGTGTGGTTCATTTTGTAACCTACTGGTTCCGAAATGAAATGCCCATCCCTAGACATGGATGCTTACAAGCAGAAGCATAGGCTACAACTGCAATGGAAAGGGGATGATGAGGAACAATGAAAATTCATGGATTTAATACTCATGCCCACATGTGGTAGTCTAACCAGCGGGATGTAGAAGATAGAATGACAGATTAGGGCCCTTACTTCACATCCACTCTGTTGCTCTAGAAAGTGCGCTGAGTTGCAGATCTAAAAATCATTCCCAAATGGCAAATAAAAATTGATATACCGATGTACCTAACTATTGGTTTTAATTTTTTAAAAAATGTGCCGCAGAACAACGAAGCAAGAATGCACTTTGATGCGCCATTACCCTGTGAGATTGCATCAGTTTTGTAACAATAAAGTGCAACCTTGGGGACGCAGGAACAGCAACAAAACCACATGACCACAACAAAATATTTGTGCACTATAATTTGTTGTGGTACGAAGTGGACATGGGGTAACAGCCCTAGCTCTTAGAAGATATTTATTTATTTATTCATTCATTTTATTTTTATGCCGCCCGTCTTCCCAGAGGAACTCCGGGCGGTTAACAATAGGGGTTGAAACAAACCAAATAAAAACACACTGCAACGATCAACAAAAGAATCAAGAAAGAATTTAACGGGAAAAGGAGGGGGGAAAACACCAAAATTATAGATGAAGTCATTGGCAAGAAGGCATCGCGGAGAAGGGAAAAAAAGGTTAAAGGTCGCCAAATGCCTCCCGAAAAAGCAAGGATTTAAGTGCTTTTTTAAAGGCGGGCAGGGACTGTGCAAGGCGCAACTCACTCGGAAGTTGGTTGCAAAGCAAGGGGACAGCCACAGAGAAGGCGCAGTTTTGCGTTACCGATTTCCACGCCTCCCTGGGCGTGGCCATTCAGAGTGAGAGCGCCTGCGACATTCTAGTGGGCCGGGCCTCAATTGATCTTTGGAAGATATGCTCCGACAGGCATTCAGGTCCCAAGCCATGGAGGGTTTTGTAAATCAAAACCAAAACCTTGAACCTTATCCGGAGTGCAACGGGCAACCAGTGCAAACTGGTTTCTGCTCAGCCAGAAACTCATAGGGACAGGATGGTAAAATCACTCCCTACATATCTTCTCTACAATACCTTGAAAGCACTACTAAGATTACTATAGGTCAGCCACAGCTGGATGGCACTGGGCAAAAACACATCCATACCTGGTTATTCACTGCCATTATTGCAGCATAGGCATGATGCAGTTTATGCATCATACCTATGCCATTAACAGATCTCTTGTTGTCTCATTTTTTCCCTTTTCTGTCTTAAAAATTAATGAGTAGGAAAGGGCGTCGGCAAAACCATGGGGAAGGAAGAATCAACTGTTTCTTCCACAACAAGTCTAAATCCCAACCGGATCTCTTAGACAGACAAATAAATGGTGTGCTTTGGTGGTGTTTGTGCAATTCATGCATCTCTAGTTTTTAACCCTAAAATCTGTAGTATTGGCAATAAATTTTGGGAAAGGGTTTTAAGCAATGGTTCCCAACACTGGGTCACTGGATGTTCTTGGGCTATAACTCCCAGAAATCATAGTAAGCACAACTAGTGGTGAAGGCTTCTGGGGATTTTAGTCCAAGAACATCTGGGAACCCACAGCTGGGAACCACTGGCTTATAGAATTACAAATCCCAATAGTGCACAAAGTTGGTTGAATTGTATATACCTCCAAAGGTTGTGGAATTATGAAAAGAATTCAATAAAGATATTGTTTTCTATCGCACCTTAGCAATAGCCCATATGTCAGGTATCTGAAATATGGTAGCAAACAAACAAAATATCCACTGCAGCTAAACATTGGGAGACTCAGGGCAAACAGGACAAAGCACATCACATCAGTCAGTCTCAGAAGCTGGTGCTACAAGATGTAGCGATGACTGCTAACAGCCTCCGCCACCAAGGGCAGCCTGTTGCAATCTTTATGACTGGGATGAGCCTCTGATTGAGCCACTGCCTAGTGTGTGAGGATTTTGAAACTTTTCTGTACTTTTCACAGTTTTTCCTGCTGGAACCTGCTGTTGCTAAACTTAGGCTGTTTGTTTCACCCAACACGGCATGTCAAAACCCAGTGCTCAAGTCAAAATCCTTCCTAGAAAGAAGGTGCCACGATTCAGCTTTCTTTTTTTTACACCAGTTTTTAGCATTTCACTCCATGCTTATTCTAATAGTAATGCAAAGTCGTCCCAACTCTGGAAAGTGACTGGTTCAGATTTCCACAGAGAGCTTCATAGTTCAGTGGAGAACTGAACCTGAGTCTCCACAGTTCTGTCTACCTAGATAACCACTACATTGAGTGTGAAATGTGTGTGTGTGTGTGTGTGGTGTGCAGGGCCGGCGCTTCCATTAAGGCGAACTAGGCAGTTGCCTAGGGCGCCAAAATGGGGAGAGGGTGCTGGACAGCCTCCCCCCCCACTGCCACCCCCGCCGCTGGCAACCGCCGTCCATCCCCCCACTGCCTGCCAGTCGCCTGTTGCCATCCACCCATCGCTGCCTGCCACCGCCCGCCCGCCGCCCCCGCGCCCATCGCACCCCCCCACCGCGCCCGTCACCATCCCCCCACCATCCGCCACTTTCCTTCTTCAGTTTTGTCTGGAAGATACCACAATATCCCTGTTGCTCAGAGGATTTGGAACTTTTGTCACTTAGAATCCGACACAGTCTCCCACATCTTGTGTCATTGTCCGGCACACAATAAACTACGCAAATTCTTCTTGGAGCAAATCCTCCTTGATTTGCCAGGCCCTCCTGAAGGATATGCAGGTTTTCTCCTTCAGGACCATTGTGAACTAGTCACTGCTCGGGTGGCTGAATTTCTAACAGCTGTATTAAAAAAAAAAGAGCAACCCTCTGTGAACTTTAGTTCAATCATTGTGGTGAGATTTATTTTCTAATGTTCTGTGTAACTGTTGTGTCTTTATTAGTACATCCTTTGTTTTAATGCCATTAAAGGTTTATGGAATGGAATGAATGAGTAATGCTCCCAACGTTGTAAATTCAGATCAATAAGAACGTCTTCATTTTGGTTTCCTCTAATTCACCAATCACACATCGACACCGCACCAACAGCACTGAGGACAGCTGTTCCATAAATGAGATATAATGAATCTCCCAAGTTCCAACTATACTCCTGAGACCGCCCATAGTTCATCATACAGCAGGCAGATGACAAGATGGCTAGTAATACAGTATTTTCATTTCAAGAGGCCATTTTTGCAATGTCTGAACACACCCTTCAATGCATGCTGCTTTCCATAATGTTTGTGACTGCAGCAGGCACAGCACTTTGTTAAATTGTAATTGCTCACAGAGATTATTTGAATTAATGTTTTAATTATAGTTTTTGATGGTGATCTCAGTTTTAAAATACTGCTGACATCTTTTCTTGCTGAAAAACACACACAAAGGATTCTTTCTCCGTCTCTTTCAATCCATTTCAGGCATCAGCAAAGCAAGCTAAGGAAATCCAAATCAATCAGCCATCATAGAAAACTACCACTCTGTCTGACTTAGTCTGATTCAGTCTGAGATATCCAAGTACACCTCAGAATTTGTAGTCATCTTTTATGCTAAGAATGCTTTTTCCTGCTGATGCAGAGTGACAGATTTATGATCAGAGCTCTTGGATCTGATTTTTGCCCTTGTTCCTTTTTATTACAGTTGACAGGCTCTTCATAAATGATTTGATTGGCATTCCTGCAGTCTCACATACTGTTTTCCCCATCTCCCACACGGTGGGAGGCAGCACAAGGCAGTGAGATGGATATTACTCCACCTGCAGGGTGGGGCAGAGTCAAGCCTCAGCCACGAAGGTAGTCATTAGAGATGGGCACGACTTAGCGGTATTCCCGTTTCCGTTTCCGTTACTCATATCCGTTACTCTACGGAAACGGAAACGGGAATTACTCCACCAGAATTCAAGCTCGAACCGACGAACGAACAATTTGGTCTGATTTGTCGTGCTCGTTACTTGCATCGCGGCGATCGCGCAATGCCAAGCGGCACAGAAAAAAAGTTTTTAAAAGTTAAAAAAAAAACCCGATTCCCGGCCCTAAAAGTAGGCGAAAACTGTCTGAGGGCACCTACCAGGCCAGAAGGGTGTTTTATTTGGGGGGGGGGGGGGTTCCCCGCCCGCCTCTCCTTGGCTATTGCTACTGCTGCGCTGCTGGTACCAGGCTGGGAGGGTGCATCCATTTGCCATGCAGTGCGGGGGATCCAAAATGGCGACCGCAATATTTTTTTTGAAATCGTTGCCCAAAACCCCACCAAAGCACCACAGAAACATGCGAAAATTAGCTATTTTAAATGCTTGAATTTTTACAGTAGCAGCAGTGGGTTTTTCTTGCAAAAAAAAGTCTCCGTTGATTTTATTTTATTTTATTTTATTTTATTTTATTTTATTTTATTTTATTTACACCTGCACATTTGCAATTTCCACCAATCGCATGGCCACTTGGCCAGGTTGACCACAGAGACTTCTGGGATGTGCCAATCGGGCATAAACAGCCCACTAATCGTAGCCCAAACCCGAACCCTAAGCCTAACCCATACGCCAGTACACTGTCCTTCTAAGTGGGTCAGAGAGGCACCCAGAGGTGCACCCCAATACTCACCCTAACCTCACCTGTAACTAGCCTAACCCTAGCCCTTGCGCTAACCCGTCTTAACCCTAAGCCAGATCTACTTGCATTGCACTACATGCAAGTACGTGAGACACAGCGGGTGCAAGGAGTCTGCCAGTCCGTCACTTGTGGCTCTGGCTGACTCCTGCAGCTCCCTCCAGGAGCCCGCTACCCCCTCCCCAAACCAGTACTAACAACAACGAAAAAAAAAAAAAAAACGATTCAAGTCGTGCCCATCTCTAGTAGTCATGCCTAAATACAGAAGTGAGAGCCAGTGAGTGAAAAACTATCGAATCCTTACTCTGCCATGAAAACTGTCAGGGAGGTGGCAGCAGCGAAACCACTCCTTAAATATCTCACAGATGTTGAATACCAGATCAGTAACCCAGAAACAGCTTGTAGGCACATAACACACAAAAAAGAGAAAAAAGTTTTTAAGTAGCATGTGAGTCGCCTCAGTCCCCTCAGAACCCAAGCTCACCCACTGCAGCTAACAATGGGAGACTCAGCAAACAGAACAAATGCACTTATCTCCACATCATATTGTTCAACATTGAAAATTAGATAGCTAACTTAGTTTTAAAGATGCCTTAGATGAGCTGTTGTGAAAGAAGGCTATTAGTGGTCAGATGGGTGAGGTATCAAAATTACTGTTGTTGCTGTTGTTGCTTTGTTGTTGTTGTTGTTGTTAACCACACAACTAACTATGCTGGATTTTGTAATACAAATCACTAGTCGAACTCTATTTTATTATTATTATTATTATTATTATTATTATTATTATTATTATTATTATTATTATTATTATTATTATTATTATTATTATTATTATTATTATTGACATAACATAGATTGTGGGTCCTGGTGGCAATTTTAGTGTTTTGTGCTTAAATGTTTTTATCGTTTTAATTATCCATTGCCTCTAACATTTTAACTGTTTTCACTGCTCATTTTAATTATAAGCCTCCCAGAGACCTTTGGGTAGTGGGTGGTATATAAGTTGTAAAAATAAATAAATAAATAAATAAATAAATAAATAAATAAATAAATAAATAAATAAATTATTATTATTATTATTATTATTATTATTATTATTATTATTATTATTATTATTATTATTATTATTATTATTGTGGCTATTTCTGAGACCAGAATGGTTGTCTAACACCTCCACTGCCATATTGTGAGAGACGTTCAGCAACGGAACCAGTTACCTCAAGAGGTGGTGAGTGCTCCCACACTGGAAGCATTCAAGAGAAATCTGGACAACCACCTGGCAGGTATCCTTTGTTTTGTATCCCTGCATGGAGGGAGGGGTTGGACTTGGATGGCCTTACAGACCCCTTCCAACTTCGCTATCATATGATTCTATGATAGGCAACTTGCCTCTACGAAATAGTTGCTGAGGGAAAAGTGACAGAGGATGCGGTTGCATTCATGCCCCACTTTTTGTGGGCTTCCTGAAAATATCTGGTTGATCGCTGTGTGAACAGAATGATGGGAGAGGCTTGATTTAGCCTCATGCAGTCTCACTGTTTCTGATTTACAGTGCTTTTATGAAATAGTAGTTTCCAAAAGGTTCTGACATTAACAGCCCTGCTTATGTTTTACAGATTAAATGTCATGTCTGACTTAAAAGAATCAAAACTAGACTATGGGTGATACCTTCATAAGCTGCTAGTAGAAAAATTAAAAAAGTGGCTGAGCTTTCGAGAGCAAGCTCCCTTGTTCAAAGCAGGTATAAAAGTCCAAACACGGCAAGGGATGTAATTTGCCAGGAGAGAGTTATTAAAAGTTCACATGGCAAGATGGAGGCCAGGCTTCTTCTTGGAAGGCACAGAGCAGCATGGTCCGATGGGGCTGGACTTTACAGGCCAATTCAAACAAAGAGTTGCATGACATGGGCACCTCCCTCCTGCTTACAACCATCATCTCTTTAATGGCTCTTCAAAGCACAGAGCTCCTGGTTGGCCAGAGGTGGGGTAGAAGCAGGAGGTTAATGCAAAAACACATGCTCTCCACTAGGGGGTGGGCAAGAAAGAATGAATCCACCTCTTCCTCTTTTCCCATTGCCTTGAACGTCTCCCTTGTCTTCTTGTTCTAGCTTCTAATGAGTTGAGGTTATTCCTGGGCTGTCACCATGATCAGCAGTCTTCTGTCAGTCCATTTCCCCATGCCTATTCCATTCCCTCCCCCTATATAAATCTGAGGCTCAAATCTAATGTGCCATGGGTCTGAAGAAACAGATTGTAATCCAAGAAAACTATGCTAAACACGCTAGTTTAAACTGCAACAACTGTTTTATTATTATAACTGTCTGAAAGCTGGAAAGGTCAATCAACCAATCTACATTTTACCAATAAAGATTGATCAAACTCCTTTCCTATATGAATTTTTAGCAACTGGCCAAACCCACATCCTTTTGGCAAGCTTTGAGGTTGGGACAGTTCTGCCCTCCATTTTACACACGTCACCTTACTTACTTATTCGGATTTTGTAGCTTGAAAAACCAGTTATGGGCAAAATGTAGGTCTTTGAGTCATGTATGGCCTCTAGCATTCCCATAGTGCAGGTACAATGTTTAGCATATCCACTTGGTCACATTTTCACAGGTTTTGACCACTATTACATTGTGTATGCATGTGAAATTTCAACAGTGTGTCTGAAAATATTTTAGGCCGATATAATTTACTTTGTGTTTTTTGTAACCGACCCATCCCTCCCCTCTTTTTTCCTTGGGGGTAGTATTTTTAATAGACTCTGACTCGGGACTTGCCCCCCAAGATTCTGACTCAGACTTGGGACTCAAACCCAAAGATGTGCTAACAGTCCGGCCTCGGGGTTTTTGTTAATTATGACCAACAGGCTAAAAAACAGTTTTTATCCGTGGGCTGTTCGACTGTTAAACGGGACGTGACAACTCGTGATAGACTCGTGGGGCTGGCAAGTTGTGCAGCAAGCACACAGTGTGAAATCAGATTGAATGGCTTTTTAGTGGGATGGTGTTGGGGGGGAGGGAGGGAGCTCAGCCAATTTCATTGTACACTAGTTGTACAATGACAATAAAGGTTGTTGTTGTTGTTGTTGTTGTTGTGTTGTTGTTGTTGTTGTTGTTGTTGTTGTTATTGTTATTATTATTATTATTATTATTATTATTATTATTATTATTATTATTATTATTATTATTATTATTATTATTATTATTATTATTATTATTATTATTATTATTATTATTATTATTTAACCACACAGCTATCTGCGCTGGATTTTATATTACCAATCACTAGTCGAACGCTTCCCAAGCGTTTAGGACTCAGTGATGTATCGGCGAATTATGCGAGCAGATCCCAGTAAGGTGGCTTTCTGCATCTGACTGATGGTGACTTTGTCCACTCCAATTTCTTCTAGATACTTGCTTAGGTCTTTGGGCACCGCACCCAGTGTGCCAATTACCACTGGGACCACCCGTACTGGTTTATGCCAGAGTCTCTGAAGTTCAATTTTGAGATCCTGATATCGTTGTTTTTCAGTGACTCTACCATCTCCTGGTATAGCAACATCAATGATCCACACTTTTTTCGTCTCAACAATCACAATATCTGGGGTATTATGCTCCAAAACCCTGTCTGTCTGTATTCGGAAGTCCCAAAGTAATTTTGCATGCTCATTTTCAGTCACTTTTTCAGGCTTATGGTCCCACCAGTTCTTTGTTATGGGCAGATGATAGTTCTGACACAAATTCCAGTGGACCATTTGAGCAACTACATTATGACGCTGTTTGTAATCAGTCTGAGCAATTTTCTTGCAACAACTCAATATATGGTCAATAGTTTCATCTGCCTCTTTGCAGAGTCTACATGTGGGGGACTCAGCTGATTTTTCTATTCTAGCCTTAACTGCATTTGTTCTGATAGCTTGTTCTTGAGCTGCAAAAATCAGGGCCTCTGTCTCTTTTTTCAGTGTTCCATTGGTGAGCCATAACCAAGTCTTTTCCTCATCTACTTTTCCTTTGACTTTTTCAAGGAACTGCCCATGCAGCACTATCAGCTCGTATTTGCATTGTTGTTTTCCTGTATTGACCCTTTGTTTGATTTACTTTAAACACCTCCCTGTTCTTAACCTCCAATAATGCTGGCTCTGTACTATTTTTTACATAATCTGCCAACGCATGCTTCTCTTCTTCAACTGTCTGCTTCACTTGCAGAAGACCTCTACCACCTAATTTTCTAGGTAAATACAGCCTGTCAACATCACTGCGTGGATGTAATGCATAGTGAATGGTCATAAGTTTTCTTGTTTTCCTATCTAGAATATCTAGCTCCGTCTGAGTCCAGTTTATAATGCCAGCGGTATACCTGATGACCGGTATGGCCCAGCTATTAATGGCCTTGATGGTGTTACCACCATTCAGCTTACTTTTTAATACTTTTCTGACCCTTTGGATATATTCTTTACTGACCACATTTTTCACTTGCCCATGCTTTATATTATCTAATTCCAGTATGCCCAGATATTTATAGGCTTCAGACTGATGATACTTAATAGCTTGTCCATTTGGCATTTCAATTCCTTCACTCTCAATTATTTTTCCTTTTTTCAGTGCCACTGTGGCACATTTGTTTAGTCCAAACTCAATACTAACATCGGTGCTGAAAATTCGGGCTGTGTTGGTCAGTGAGTGTATTTCAGTTTCTGATTTTCCATACAACTTTAAGTCATGTGGGAATTACTCCCGTGGGAAGCCCCAATCTGTGAGGCTTGGAAAGTTGCTTGCCAAATGTAGGAATTAAACCCAGGGAAGCCTTAACGTTTAAGGCTTGAGAGCAGATGTGGGAACCCAGCAGGAAAGCTTAACCAGCAAGCCCCCCCCAATGGGTTGGAAAAATAAAGACTCCGACAAGTGTTCTTCTTGGTGCAAAATGGAGCAGCTCTCCTTCTCTCCTTTATTCTTGATTCCCCTTTATTCTCCCCTGATTCTCGATCCTTCCTTGATTCTCCCTTGATTCACCCTTGATTCTCGATTCCCTTGCCGCACCCCAGCAAGGCTGTTTTATTGAAAACCACATGACTACAAATCCCATATGACTTTGCAGTAATTTCTTAACCAATTAGAAACTTACACATCTACGTAATGCCTAAATAAAGTTACTTCTTTGTCTAAATCTTAACACACTGAGCATGAGCAGGAATGCAAACTACTGCGCATGTGTGAAATTAGCCTGGGAACCTGATGAGAAGTGAAACATAGTATCTGAGCATTGATTTAGTACAATATGCCTTTGTTAAACTGTCCTCGCTAGTTACGTGATTTCCAGCTTACATTAAATGGATGCCACAGAGGCACTGTGAGAAAGATTCCCAACATTTCACTCTTTTTGTTTTTAAATTTTTTGAAGAATAGGAACACTGAGTTCGTAGTAATCAACTAACTACGATAACACAGTAGTATTGGAATAAGTGAGAATATAACTATATTTTCAACCTTCAGACTGTGCTGTAGCCAGTTTCAACCTGAAGGTGGCAGTACACTTGTCTTTGCGTGAAACCAGAAGTAGCAATTAGCAAAAAACTGAGTTATAGTAAATATACATTAAAGGCAGCAACTTATGATAATAATGCATACCACAATAATAAGCATAGCCTTTATGCAATTGCAGCAGTATAAAACCAATGTCATCTCTGTTATCTAAATTAATTTAATTTCAGTTTGAGCCTTGGAAGTGTTCAGTTACCCATAATTAGCTGTTAGCTTTCAAAAATGCTCTAAAACCCCAAAAGATAGGTAATCCCTGAAACTAGCACTATATTTCTAAACCATTGTGAAACAGCAAACAGAATCTGATAGCTGGAATGTAGTTGAAGCAACACATATGCAAAAATAATAACAAGACAATTCAGTTGTGTGGTACTAGTGTTGTGAAAAAGTAAAAGCAGATTTAGGAAGTCACTTGGTGGTTGGACTCCAGCTGGAGCCATTCACTAAGGTCTCTTCACTGTTCATTTGTTCATTGAGACCAGAATTGTCTGTGATATTATGAATAAAACATGCTGAAAACAAATCTCCAGCAACAAATTTGTGATATTATGAGGCTGATAGCAAAGTAAATTCCCAGCAGCATAGCTGGTAGAAAGACAAAACTTAGTGCATTACTGATTTTTGCCAGTTGAAGCCAGACAGTAGTCTGTAGGCCTTTAGGACGGAGCTGTTGTTCAGTCCTAAAATGCAACTCAATGGAAGAATGAAACCTGCTTATGGAAAACAAGCAGCCAATTTTAAAGCAAAAAACACAAACACTTTGAAAACTACAGTACTAAAATCTACCATAAGCAAATAGGCATGCCTTTCCCCGTTTTTAAGTTCCAAAGGATGCAAAAAGGTCTTGAAAATCTCATGAGAAAACAAATTAGTGTGTGTGTCTTAGAATAAGCCAAAAGCGCAGCATTTCTGTAGAACGTTTGAAACAAAGAACAATTAACAGTACATAGATAGCTAGGCAGCGATTGCCAGCAAGAACAGTGTGAATCCCCTTATCAGAAACCTTGGCATCTTTCCCGGAAAAGCTGTAAAGGAAAGAAATTTGTTAAACCATAGAAAGTTGAATGCAAACTTTCTCTGATCCTTCCCAGAAAAAGCTGCAAAGGAAAAATTTGTTAAGATGACCTGTGAAAAAGGAAATTAAACAGAGGCAATTGTTATAAACAGCCTATTGTCCACAGTCATTGACAGAGACATAAAAATGAAGGCAGGATGGCAAGACAAGCAGTCTCAGGTGACCTTCTGAAACGCTGATTCAATGTTTCCCTTGCAACAAGGTAGAGATCCATGGCAGTTTCACTCTGAGGCTGATTTTCCGGCAGCAAAGGAATGGAATGTTTTAGAAAAAAGTGCCTTTTCAGAACAAAGTGTGTTTTCAGTGCTAATTCACAGTTCACAGCTGGTAAGGATAGAACCGTTGATCTCTGGAACTGTTCCACAAACTTCATCCATGTAACGCAGTAATCAGGCCACCACAACGTTCAGTGGGTGGAAACAATGAAGGGAGTCGAGGCACGGCATGGCGACTGTATCAGTTGAGACGCCTTTTCAGAACGAAGGAAAGCAGAGCTTTTCCCATGGGGGGGTGCATAGAAGCAGCTTCACCCGTGGAACAGGGGCCTTGTTTAAGCCTGGATTTCTCCTCGTCATGATTACTGTTCCACATCTCATTAACCCCTTTCATTCCACCGCCACCACCGTCATCTGCCTTATCAGAGTCAGTACTCACAAATCGGCACGCACGCAGAATATCAGCCAGCGAGATAGTTGAACTGCCGGAGAAAGTAGCAACAGCTAGCTTGCAGCCAGCATTAGAGTTCTCAAAGGCCAATTGTTTAATGATGCTTATACAAAGCATCCTGGGAAAGATTATCCACACTTCCGTAGTTCCCACCTGCTCTTCAAACGCCACAATCAAGTGAGACACAAATTCAGCAACCAACTCCTTGGCATCCTGACGAATGGCAGCAAGCCCAGCAACATTAGAGTCAGTTTTGGCAGCCTTAAGAACAATTTCCGCCACACTGGAGAGTGCAGTGTCCTTTGCATAAGCGTCCTCACCCTCTTTCAGTGCTTCAGAGGGAATTGGGGCATTTTTTTTCAGCGTGAGCAGGGGCAGTAGCTTGCAGGACTGGAGAAGCAAGGTGCACAGGCTCGATGGCCAAGGCTGCTGCTGGAACAGCGTCAACAAAGCCAGCACTGAGCAATTTTCCATCATTTGCAATGGATAAGGCTGGAGAGGGCTCAGGCAGTGAATCTGGCAGCTGGCTTGGAAATTCAAGGGCTGGGCATGCTGGTAGTGGAGCTTTAGGAGCCTCAATTAGCCAAGATGCTGGTTTGGGAGGCAGGATGATAGGCAATGGTGATGGCAGAGACTTTATTGCCAATAAAGGATTGTCTGGAGTGGGTCCTTGAAGGCACGCACGGACCTGAAACCACGTGTGCCGGACCTTAAAATTAACTTTGGGATGATTCCGAAGGCAGTAGCCAATTTTGTCCCATTTTTGAAGATCTAACATGCCAGCTAGTGGGAACCAAGGACATATTTCAGCAATTTCTTTGGCAAGATCTTCCACCTCCTTTAGAGGAGTTTCGTAGCTATTCTTAGTGAGCAGATAATGCAGTTCCTGGCAGAACTTTTGTTGCGGGGAGGAAACAGCATTCCCGCCCATGTTGAAACAGTATCGGTAGTCTTAAAGTACGGGATCACTCACCAATGGGATCGAAGGTACGTCTTCGATGGTGATTTGAGCGCGCTTGGGATCCTTTTGCCCGGATGAGGATGGTGAGCGATGGTAGTTGACTCCTGCCTTGGCTCGCCAATCTGTGGGAATTACTCCCGTGGGAAGCCCCAATCTGTGAGGCTTGGAAAGTTGCTTGCCAAATGTAGGAATTAAACCCAGGGAAGCCTTAACGTTTAAGGCTTGAGAGTAGATGTGGGAACCCAGCAGGAAAGCTTAACCAGCAAGCCCCCCCCAATGGGTTGGAAAAATAAAGACTCCGACAAGTGTTCTTCTTGGTGCAAAATGGAGCAGCTCTTTTTTTTTTCTTGGTGCAAAATGGAGCAGCTCTCCTTCTCTCCTTTATTCTTGATTCCCCTTTATTCTCCCCTGATTCTCGATCCTTCCTTGATTCTCCCTTGATTCACCCTTGATTCTCGATTCCCTTGCCGCACCCCAGCAAGGCTGTTTTATTGAAAACCACATGACTACAAATCCCATATGACTTTGCAGTAATTTCTTAACCAATTAGAAACTTACACATCTACGTAATGCCTAAATAAAGTTACTTCTTTGTCTAAATCTTAACACACTGAGCATGAGCAGGAATGCAAACTACTGCGCATGTGTGAAATTAGCCTGGGAACCTGATGAGAAGTGAAACATAGTATCTGAGCATTGATTTAGTACAATATGCCTTTGTTAAACTGTCCTCGCTAGTTACGTGATTTCCAGCTTACATTAAATGGATGCCACAGAGGCACTGTGAGAAAGATTCCCAACAAAGTCATCCATATACAATAGATGAGAAATTTTCCCTGAATTTTTAGCAGTTTGGTAACCTAAATTTGTCTTCTGCAAAATTATTGAGAGGGGAATCAGGGCAATAGTAAATAGCAGAGGTGACAAAGAGTCACCTTGAAAAATCCCTCATTTGATGCTAACCAATCCATAGCTTTCATCCCTGACAAACAATTCTGTTTTCCAGTTCTTCATCGCATTTTCAATTAGGGCACTAATACTTTTACATATTCCAATGGCATCCAGGCACTTAATAATCCAACTATGCGGTACTGAGTCAAAGGCTTTTTTATTAGTCAATCCAAGTCATATATAAATTAGTTTTCCGGGCTTTACAATTGTCTAGGATCATTTTATCAATGAGTAACTGATCTTTTGTGCCTCTACTTCCCCGTTTGTTCCCTTTCTGCTCTACTGGCATGATGTTATTTGCTTCCAAATAATCCTGGACTCTATCAGCTATGATGCCTGTTAGCAGTTTATACATAGTTGGTAAACATGTTATTGGCCTGTAATTTTCAGGTATTGCTCCTTTTGTTGGATCCTTCTGAATCAAATAGGTTTTCCCAGTTGTTAACCACTCATTAATATAACCTGTTCTCAACATTTCATTAAATTGTTGGGCCATTTTTCCATGCAGACTGGTCAGGTGTTTAAGCCAAAACCCATGCAGTTGATCATTGCCAGGTGATGTCCAGTTTTTGAATCTTTGTACTCTTTTGGTGATCATATCAGCTGTTATTTCTAGTTGGTCCATTGTGCACTTGGAGAATTTCTTCTCAAAATCTTGGAGCCATCCAGCATTTCTATTATAGTCTTTCTCAGTCCCCCATATGTCTTTCCAAAACTGAAATTATTATTATTATTATTATTATTATTATTATTATTATTATTATTATTATTATTATTATTATTATTATTATTATTATTATTATAGGATTAATACTTCAATGAAGAAGTACAGAACGTGATAAAATGGCCCCATCATCTGTTATATAATAGTCCCTTAATCCAACAGCACAATCTCTGATGCGTAACAATGGCAATCTTCTCTGGGTTCTTACAATTCTTGGTTTGCAGATGTAACCTGAACCCTCCCCAAAGGCATTTTGTCACTTTAGTGAGGCCAATTCCACTGTGCATTTTCAAATATATGATGTCAATTAACAAGGCTGTGATCGTACGAATTTTTATCCTCTTTGACCCAGGCAAATGATGCTGCTGCGTACATGCTAAAGTTCATCAAGCAGCTCCCCGCCCCATTTTATTTTATTTCACGGCTGGAAAACTAACATGTTTGTCCAGCACACGTTTGCCCAGCATGTGGAAGGCTCTGGGATGGGTGGTGAATGCCTGTTGTGTTTGAAATATTCATCACAGCATTTTTAATAATCATTTTCAGAACAAAAATGGAGACAGATTGAATGCATAGCTAAGCTAGTGAACTGCAGATGTCCTGAGTTCTTGGCCTGTTGGGTTAGATCACAGTGGAAAGCTGGATTAAAAATTTGTGTCGCTGCTCCAGAAAATTAGAAACGGTATGTGCTTTAGAAAAGCAATTTCTTCTCCAAATTATAACTACAGCCTCCCTTTGCCTCCTCTATGCGGACTCCAATACTGTATAAAAGTACAGTATATACCAAGTCTCCCAACCTGTTAGATTTATGTGTTCCTTCCTTGTTTTATGCACTTAATTCAGGGGCTGGTCTCCATAATCCATAAAGTCTCTTCCAGTAATGCAGTTCTAAGACGAAGATTCTCTTAACCTCATTGCAATAACTGTGTTAGGGCACACATTCAGTTCAATTTAAGCACTTGCAGTTGTATTTAAGGGCCTTTTTACACGACCCCTAAGATCCGCTGGCCACTTAAATTCGGACCAGAGATCTTAGGGGTTCCTCGCTCTTCCTCTGTCCCCACCCCCCTCCGCACTTCCTGGTTGCTGGCTGCCTGAGGGAGGGAGAAAAAAGAAAGAAAAGAATGCCGGTTTACCTCCGTTTTGTTCCGGGCAGCATTCAGATCTCTTAAAGGGGCGGGGCACAAAAAAAGAACAAACAGAAGCCAGGAGAGCCCCGCACTCACTATCCTTACACCGGATCAAATATTTGTCACATCCAAAAAGCAGGTACAAGAAAAGTGCTGTTTGGTCGCGCTAAGTGGGCGGGGTCGCACTTAATTGTCTGCAAAGTCCGGAGCTGGTGGGTAAACATTTTTAAGGTCTGGACCTTGCAGCCATTTGCGGCGGAGCTTAGGGGTTGTGTATAAACGCCCTAAGGGGACGTTGATTACACATCTCGTGTATATCCCCCTCCCTTCATATTTTAGAAATGTTTTTCTCCTAAACTCCAACTAAGACCCTGTGAATTGGTAAACCTACAGGTTTATAATTAATTAATACATTTATCAGGATCAGTAGTCAATGCAGTTTTTTTCTTACTAGTTTTTGTTCTCTTGAACTCTTTATCAGGCAAGATGGATGTGCCCTTTCCTAGTATCCTGTTTTTCGCTATCTTTTCAAGTCTCATGAAGAGCTATGGTGAAAGTATTCATATTATAACAATGATCAAATACATGTTAGGGGTTCTGGAGTTCTTACGGATCAATCCACTCATTCTTTCTCAGCATTACCCGTTCATTGTTGTGATCTGTGAAATTGTTAATTCTAAATATAAGGAATTCTGTATGTGAGTGAAACACAAATATTGCTTAGCTTTTCCTTTAAGGCATGGGTTGTTTTTTTAAATTCACTTTGCTATGCATGGCTGATTTGTAAATTCAAGAAAAGGCGCAGATAGATAGATAGATAGATAGATAGATAGATAGATAGATAGATAGATAGATAGATAGATAGATAGATAGATAGATAGATAGATAGATAGATAGATAGATAGATAGATAGATGTCTATTAAAGACATGATTATCATACAATCAGATGAAGATTCCCTCTAGTAAAATTTTAAAAAAAACTGTGGTTCATATAAGACCTATTGGTTTCTATGGCTCAGTGGGCTAGAAAACTGAAACTGTTGGCTGCAAAGTCGGCAGCTCAGTGGTTCAAATCCAGGTGCCACCAGTGGAGTGAGCTCCCACTGTTAACCCCAGCTCCTGCCTACCTAGCAGTTCGAAAGCATATAAATGCAAGTACATAAATAGGTACTGCTGTAAAAAAGCGATAAAGTAAACAGTGCTCAGTGCTCAGAAATACGTTCAGCCATGCCGGCCACATGGCCAGGGACTTGCACAACACTGGCTCTTTGGCTTTAAAACGGAGATGAGCACTGCCCCTAGAGTCAAACATGACTAACATGCATGGGGGGACCTTTACCTTTTAGTTTAATATAGCTATTAAGTGTGATATCGCCTAATTTCATAAGCTAAGCAGGGTCGGCCCTGGATAGCACTTGGATGGGAGACCACCAGGGAATACCAGGTGCTGTAGGTACCTGGAGTAGGAACTAGCAAACCACTTCAGTATTCCTGCAAAGAAAACTCCATGGACATGGGTTCACGAAGAGTCAGACTCACAACTGTACCAACACAACACAGAGAGAGTTAGTTTAAGTATAACTAATCTTAGGTCCCAAACGTCATGGTGCATTCAATGAAAATTTAAGCCATAATAAACTGCACTGTGTCTGACAGAATGAACTTCCGTTTCCAGTTTACTACAGACAAATGCATAGAAGGAAGCTGAAATCGCAAGGTTGCAATGAGATGCACGCTTTGCTAGATAGAGATTCCTGTCAGTTTTCAAGGTGTTCCAAGACTTTGCTTTTGCTTCATTTTTCCATGTAAATTCCATTGAAATACCTGCTGTTTTCCCAGAAAAGAACAGGAGGGAGCGACACATCACGCACTAGTTAAGTAGATCACGACTCCCTGTATTGTACTTTACAAGTTTATTTTAAAGGGTTACATAGACCAAAAAGCTGCCTAGAAGATAAAGCACATCCGATCTCGCCTGATTTCGGAAGCTAAGCAGGGTCAGCCCGTTTAGTACTGTAGGCGCCTGGAGTAGGAACTGGCAAACCATTCCAGTATTCCTGCCAAGAAAACTCCATGGACACGGGTCACGAAGAGTCGGTCACGACTGTAATGACGCAGCACACAAAACGCGTGGATCAAGAATAGTACCACACGAAGGTGTGATGCACCTTTCCTTCTTCTCGGCCGTCTCGCTGCAAACCCTGGCGATTTTCCGTTCAGCGCCCAGCTCGATTCCCCAAGGAGGAAAAAAAAGATTGCGATAGACACACCGCCCAAGGCGAGGCGAGGCGATCCCACAGGGGAACAACCGAAGCCGCAGCAAAAGAAAGGGGTTAAAAGGCACTCGCCATGATCGCGTGGAGGGCAAGGGCGGCTGTCGGCCAGGCATAAAAGTCGGAGCGGTTCCAGCTTTGCGGTCGCCACCCCCCCGCCCGCGCGCCCGCCCCGGTCACGTTCTGGAATCCAGTTTCTCGGCGAGGCAAAGAGAAGGGAGTGGCTACAAGGGATCTCTCGCCTGGAAGTCATCCGATCCGGGCAAGGACCTGCCGCCAACAGGTCGCGGCTTCCCCCGAGGGCCGCCGCCCCTCCCCTCCCGTCTAATTGGCTTGGCGGAAGAATTGGAGGCTTATATAGACCCACACCTCCCGGACAGCCGTCTATGGGAGCCGGAGCTTCGACGGTGCGTGCCGGCTGGACGCGCGAGTTCGGGATCGCGGCTGGTCAACCTCTTCGGTTGCTCATCGAAAAAGAAGCGGGGCGAACTTTTCCTGTTGGATCTTCACGAGCAGTTTAGCCCGATCCTAAGAGCTAAGGAGTGAGGACCCTAAGGACCCCCCAAACACAAACACACACGCACGCACGCACACCCGCGCACCCTGGGTCGGTCCGGGAGATCTGCCCGCAGGCACGTGCCTTCGCAGCTTCGCAGCGGATCCCCCGCATTCCTCCATCTAGATCTCCTCTTCCCCGCCCCCGATTCCTTCCTAGGGATCCCCCTTCCTTCCAACCCCGTGGGGCTACATCCGCTCCTTGGCGTCCTCCATCTTTTCTTTGATCATCCCCGGCGAGATCTCCCTCTTCCGAAAGTCAGAGCCCCCCTGCAGCCAGGTCAACACACCAGGAGCGCCTGGGCAAGTCGGGGGGATACCGAATTTTTTAGATCGGTGGGACGGAGTGAAGTGACTTTCCCCATCGCTTCCCCTGCCACCTGCAGAAGGGTCCCCTCTCCGGCCCCGCCGGTGCGCGCGGAACTCCGCGCCACTTGAAGCAAGCCAGAGAGAGTCTCCTGCTCTTCCGCCCCCTCTTGCTTGCCCGTCCTCGCGCCCCAGCCTGCTGGGATCCCTCATTTCTGACCCCAGCCGCCCGATCTTCCATTACACACACACGCGCGCGCGCGCGCACACACACACAGAGGTCACCATGAGCTCCCCTCTCAAGCGAGCCCCTCTGCTCAGCTCGCTCCTCAACAAGCGCCGAGGCCCCGGGAGCGCGCCCGCCCACCCGCACCACCAGCAGCAGCTCCTGCCCACGTCCTCGGTGTGCGCTCTGGAGTCCAAGGCCGAGATGCCCTCCGTGTCGTCCCCGGGGCCACCTCGCCCGCACTCGCTGTCCGCCCTGCCCGGACCCACCAAGTGGCCTCTGATGGGCAGCCTGTTGGATATCCTCTGGAAAGGCGGTCTCAAGAGGCAGCACGAGACGCTGGTAAGGAAACTGTCCCTTCCGCCCTTCACCAGCCTGACTCCACCGGAGCAGCAACTGGAAGGTAGAGGATGGGAAAGTGCGCCCCTTGGGGGAGGGGGGACTACAACTCCCAGAACCCCCAACCAGCATTTAGGACCAAAACGACGGCGGCGGGGGGGGGATCCCTTAACTCCTGTCCCAGTTAGCTCCATCCCAAATATTCCATCCTGCTAGATCAGTGGTTCTCAACCTGTGGGTCCTCAGATGATCCTGCACTGTAACTCCCAGAAACCCCTGGCAGCACAGTGAGTGGTAGAGGCTACTGGGAGTTGCAGTCCAACATCTGGGGACCCACAGGTTGAGAACCACTGTGCTAGATGGATCAGTGATCTAACTCTGGATAAGGCAGCGGCATGGGAGAGAATTATAACTGATTAATGGGGAACCTCCATGGTCATCTAGTCTGGCCCTCTTCCAGACAACCTTCCAGCCTCTGCTAAGCAACCTATAATGAAGGTGAGCCTATCGTCTTCCACCAAAAAGGGGTTTGTTATGCCCCCAAGACAGTCTTCCTATTTATTCCAAGCTTGCCCCTTTCTATATACAGTGGTGCCTCTACTTACGAATTTAATCTGTTCCAAATGCATGCTGTTAAGTCTAAGTAGAGGTACTGCATCTTAAAAAAATTGAAAAATAAAGAAAATAAAAACATTAAAATCAATAATTGTAAGTAGAGCAGACCGCATTTCAAATTTGCAAGACGGAAGTTAAAACGCCAACAGTTTTACACTCTTAAGTCAAATTGCTCTTAAGTAAAGCTGCTCTTAAGTAGAGGTACCACTGTATACCTGCTCAATTACGGCAGTCTGCTGGGGGGGGGGTCCTGAGTAGCACCTTAGATGTAGCTGGAAGAAGAGGCCTCTTTTGTTGTGGCAGTCCAACCTCAGAGTGTCATCCCAGTTGATGCTAACTTAAACTTCAGCTCATTGCCAAGTCAAAAGGGAGGTAGCTTTTGAGGTGTAGGTCCTTGGATTTAGTGGGAGTTCTCTTATCAGTGGCCTGCTTCTAAAAAGTTTTTAAGTTGCTTACAGTGTGCATGTGTTTGACGTGGCTGAATGGTAGATGTTTCAAATGGCCTTGGATTATTCTAAAGTGCTTTTGTTGTACAAGATATCTCATGTTGCATAGAGTGGGTTATTAATGTTATAAATAAATAGAGTTTTCCCTTCTGTGCTTACAACAGAAACCTCAGTTTCATCCTTTGCTGCAATGGAAAGCATCCATGTCTTTTGTTCCATCCCATGTGCTCTGAGATCATTTCCAGGGTTGGTAGGGGGTCACACGAGGCCACACATCTGCAATTCAGAGACTACTTTCACCTATTTTGGGATGGGGTGGGGGAAACTGGCAGGGGGCCACTGGGATCTCCCTGGTTCTGACTAAGAGGGAAAAAGGAGAAATCAGCAGCCTATGTTTCTGGTTTGCATCTTTATCCTGCCTTGTGCCTCCTTCTGCAGGCAGACTACCACCGCAAGTTCGGCAAGATCTTCCGCATGAAGTTAGGTGCGTTTGACTCTGTGCACATTGGTGCTCCTTGCCTGCTGGAGGCCCTGTACAGAAAGGAGAGTGCCTACCCACAGCGTCTTGAGATCAAGCCCTGGAAAGCCTACCGGGACTACCGTAAAGAGGGCTATGGGCTACTTATCCTGTGAGTAAGAATCGGACATCTAGATGCATCTGTTTGGGTTGGGGAGGTGGGGAATTCACGGGTACTGAAGGAAGAGCCTGAGCTGTCTCCTGCTGAACTCCACAAGCGACGCAAAACTCAAGTTACATTGGTTTGCCGATGCATTCCAAACAGCAAGGAGGGCTTGAGTCTCCCATGCTTGTGAAGTGCTGGGAAAATGTGCAGCACGTGAGGGTAAATGCAAGGTCCCAGCAGGTGTCCTGCTGTTTTAACACCCTGATCTTTTAAAATCTCTCTGTTGCTGTTTATACCCCATGTGAATGCTGCTGATAATAACTAAAGGGTGGATTGTGTAGTAAGAGAAATCAAACACCTCTTCTGGCCATTGGAGGAGTTGCATTCACATTACAAACCTGTTTAAGCAAAACCTTATTTAAAAAAATACCCTCCAAAGGGAATACTGTTTGCCCTGAAGACCGATTCTTCGTGACCCCATGTCCATGGAGTTTTCTTGGCAGGAATACTGGAGTTTAGTATTAGGGGAAAATTCTAAGTGGAAAAATTACAGGTACAACAGGAAGAAGGCATTTTTTAAATGAAATAAACCTAAGACAAATTTTATACCAGTCCTGCACTATCCTTCAAACTGGAATTAAAATATAGATATGTGTTAGTACTTGGATGAGAGACCACCAGGGAATACCAGGTGCTGTAGGCGCCTGGAGTAGGAACTGGCAAACCACTCCAGTATTCCTGCCAAGAAAACTCCACGGACATGGAGTCACGAAGAGTCGGTCACGACTGTAATGACACAACACTCACAATGTATTATATATATTGTCCCATTATCCTCTTCTATCCGGAGATATATCCCTGGTTAATTTAAGTAAACAAAATAATTCAGGATTTGCCATCTTGGAAATGTGATATAACTTAAAACGAGCTTCTAATTTCATTCATTTCATTTTTTTAAAAAAATTCACACAGAGAAGGCAAGGACTGGCAGAGAGTAAGGAGTGCATTTCAGAAGAAATTAATGAAGCCGACAGAAATTGTGAAGCTTGACACCAAAATCAATGAGGTACTCCGTCTGAATTTGCTGTGCTGTCGTCCCTTTCAAGTGATACAGATTCGAGAACACTCACTGCAGAGGGAAATGCCATCCATTGCCATTTGTGTTGCCCTCTTGCACATGAAGCATAATCATTCTGAATGCTTCTCTCATTTGTGAATGCTTTCCCATCTATTTTTAAAGCCCTGCATGAAGAAATGTTGTACATCAGGGAAAGCTCTTATTCCCGAAGAGCTAACTTTCTCCATGTGGGAAATCCGTTTGTCATGGGGGAGAGCAATCCCAATCCATTCCTTCATTGTCAGTTTCCAGTGACTGAGACTATAAAGCCATTTATAGAATCATAGAATCATAGAGTTGGAAGAGACCTCAAGGGCCATCTAGTCCAACACCCCTGCCATTTGGACCATTTGTATTTCAGTGAGTGCGTAGCGATGTGTTTGTTCACTGGGCGTTGTGTGCCGATTCTTTCCTTTGGCAGTCGAGGAATGCCACATTTGACTATGTGAACCTTTATATGGGACATAACATCGTATACGTCCACCCCACTGCCTCCAAAACATCTGGGTTTAGCTTGCCCTTCTGCTGTTGATTTTTAAGTAGCCAAAACAGGAAGCCAGAGAGAAGTTGGGACTGCAATGTAAGCTTTAATCCTCGACTCCCACCATGTTCCTGATTGAAACTTACCTTCTCATCAGCATAGAACATCCGTTCAAAACTTAGTGCTAGTCTTGTTTCTTCCCATGTCAAATACCCCGGGTGAGAGACTGATTGTACAAATCAGAAGGACTGTGGGAATAAAGAATATACAGTGCTGATTCAACTCCTTCACCATCAGCACCTGGTACTTTAAAAAAAAAACTATGCCAAGCAGAGACGGGTGACCCTCTCTCAGGAATTATGTAACTGTGACTTTTTTGAGTCTGTTAGAGCAAATGGAACCAGTTAGCTCAGAAGGCGGTGTGGATTCCAGCAGAGGAGGCACTAAAGAGGAAATGGACAACCATCTGTCATATCTGCTTTGATTTAGATTCCTGCATCAAGCAGGGGAAGGACTCAATGGCATTATTGGCTCCACCTAACTTAATTACTTAATTAGTCTATCAAAGCAAAAAAGGGAAGTGAGCTGTGTGGCTATCACAAAACACAATTTCGAAAATAGGTTACAGGCGATACCTTTATGGGCCACTATTAAAAATATAAAAAGGAACATTGCAAGCTTTCGAGTGTAAATCACCCTTCTTCAAAGCAGGTCCCAGAAGTTCAGACTTGGTAAAAGATGTGCTATTATTCTGTGATCAACAGCAGGTAGACTAGATGGCCTTTGGATAACCCTTCTGCCACACAGTTCTGTGATTCTACCGCTGGACCCTAACATTAAGGAAATAGTCATTTCTCCCTTAACACAGTGTCCTGTCTTAGCTGTAAGACAAGATGTAGTGGTGGCTGCCAACTCGGATGGCTTCCAAAGGAGATTAGGCAAATTTATGGAGAATAAGGTTCTGTGGCAGTGAAATCCTGCCTCCGGGATCGATGAAGGTGCTACATCTTGTGTTAGCACTTTCTGTGCTTTCACTGCATTCTGTTGGGAGAAGGAACGGGGGCTGATCCCACCACTTAGGTCCAGCGGGCAGCTGTTGGTTCTCCCTCTCTAGATCTTTTGCACCTACATATTTCTATACACTTCTATCATATTTCCCATAATTTGTCATTTTTCACAGACCTGAAAGTTGAAAATGTGTCATAAGAAAGTTATTCCCCGCCCCCAGTACTTTTATGCCCTATTTCCCTACAACATCCTGTTAGACGTCGCCATGTTCCAAGAGTCACATATGTAATAGAATATTGCCAGTTCTAGTTTTGGTTCCCTTCCGAAACATGACACATTTGCTTTTATGAGCCATTTTGATACAAATGTTTTGATGTGATTCCCTTTACAGGTCCTGGCTGATTTCATGCATCGAGTTGACACACTTTGTAACGACAAAGGAGAGATAGAAGATCTATATTCCGAACTGAACAAGTGGTCCTTTGAAAGTAAGTTGGGCCCATAATGCGTAAGCTGAGATCATCAGTCCTTTGCCGTCCTCATCAATGGCAGACAGGGAGCTATAGATCTCCACCACAGAAGGTGAAATCTGAGCTAATTCTGTGACTGCCAGATACACAGCTTTTGGGTGCACGAGGCCAGGCAGATCATGCACCAGGCAGCCTGGCTGGTGCATTCCTATTACATTTGCATGTATGAATTAAACTACTCTACTGTGGACATCCCTATTCAAAAGCAAAGGAAGGCAACCAGCTCAGGCAACAGATGTTGTGGAAAACAATTGTATTGCCCCCATTTGTTACCCCTGAGTTCCCAGGCCATCCCATCTGTTGGAAAACCAAATTGCATGTGCATCATGACCCTTTAATTAGCGTACTTTTAATTAGCCCAATGCTTTCAGGATGGGAGTAGGGTGGAAGATGCAGTTCCCTTGCCAGAGTAGGTTGCTTCTGAAGGTGGATTTCGAGTGGGCAGTTCTTTGGAATCATCCTTTACCTCAGGGAACCAAGTGCCTTGGGCAGGCCTTGCTGTTGCATTCCGTGCAAGTTTTTACCTTCAAACAAAACCAGCCTTATATGTATACACGTAGATGGGTTCGTTCACCTTTATTTCTTATTCTTATTCTTTTGTTCTTTACACCATTGGCTAGGCTAAGAATAAAAAGGTAAAGGTAACACCCCCACATGTGTGCTACTCATGTCCAACCCTAGGGGCGGCATTCATCTCTGTATTCAAGCCGAATGGCCAGTGTTGTGCAAGTCTGCGGCCATGTGGCCGGCATGGCTGCAGGGAACACTATTTACCGTCCCGCTTTTTATGGCATTTATCTACTTGCATTTACATGCTTTCGAACGGATGTTGCTTGAACAGGGACCAGGGTGCCGGGATGTTCTTTGGCATCAGTCATAAAGCACACTGTGTTTATATATCAAAGGCACACACTTTTTACCATTGACAGGCATTTGCCTGGTGCTGTATGGGAAAAGGTTTGGACTCCTGGAGCAGGACGTCGGAGATGAAGGCTTGAATTTCATCAAGGCTGTAAAAACGGTATGAATAAAGTTTCACTTTGTAATCATGCCAGCCATTAGATCTTGTACACGTACACAGGAACGGAGCTACAGTATTTGCCTCATTATGATTCAGACCAGTGGAACATCTAGATTGCTATTTCCTTCCTTGGGGTGAGAAAACCAAAGGCCTTGGGATGGAACAAGACTCCCCGTCTGACCTTATGTCCACACACCCTCCCCACGACACCTTTGTTGGGTGTTTTCTGAGGATGTATATGGGTGTTTCCCTTTCAGACAGGTTGGAATGGCTCTTCTAAGGGCCATTTACTTGCAGAATGAGATTCACACTAAAAAGTGAATTGATACTTTTGGTCTCACCTTTTCGCTCTTGGACATATCCAACACTGAACTATACATACAGAATGTTTTAGAATGGGCACAATTTGTATGCATCTTCCTGTGTGCATTTTGTATTGGCATGAGTGGGCCACACACCAGAATGCTATAGTCACAGGGTTATTGTTGATGTGACGGCTAGATGCTTGACCTCTGCAATGACAGAATAATCACCACTAAGGACTTATGTATCATCCAGATCTCTGATGTTCAAGTGGTGAGTTGGAACAGAGGAGAATGAATTGCTGTATAGCTCAGTGCTTTAGGTATCTGGTTGTGGAGACAGAGGTTGGTAGTTTGATTCCCTACCCTTCCAGCTTTGCAGTTCTAAGACAACAATGGTGATGACAACGATGTTGATGAACATTACTTCTTTGAACTGCAACTCTTGAGAGTCGCCTAGCCAGCATGACTGCTAGGTGTTGTAGTGATATTTCCAAGCTCTAAATTGAAACTCTCAAGTAGACCATGACTTGATGTAACCTACATTGCATCAGGGTTGATGGAATCGTTCAGTAGCCATAAAAGCTTCTGAATGCAAGAAGCCTCAGGGGGTTTAGCAGTGCTCCATGCTTGTACTCAACTGCTGATGCTCAGTCAGCCAGATCAGAGATTAAACTATGGCTCATAATGAAAATGTTCAACTCCTTCTCCCCATTTTGCATTTTGTTACATTTAAGAAAACCGATATATCTGTTCACCACTTATTACAGATGATGGGTACATTTGGGAAGATGATGGTGACCCCAGTTGAGCTTCACAAAAGGCTGAATACTAAAGTTTGGCAGGCTCATACAAATGCGTGGGACAATATATTTAAGACAGGTAAGTGGACACCTGTGGGGCCAGCAACATTTTTCTGTAAAACAAACTTTATACAGTATCTTAGATCTTACAACTTTTTTCCAGTGTCTCATTTGATGAGAGTAGCTGCTACCATGAACGGAACAGAAGTTCAACTGAACAAACACAGAATACATTTATCCTTAAGTCCTAGATCTTTCCATTTATACTATATTGAAGGTCCTAGTTGAGATAGGGTCTTGCACTGTGCATTACTGTAATTTATTGGATTATACACAGTTATTTATATACATTTGAGATCTGTATACCATACTTACTATTCTTGGTCAGCTCAGCTCAACACAGAGGTTGAAATCCTGTTCCATAAGATACACCACGTAAGGCTGATGATGTCATGTAACATTTCCAGTTTCTCCACTGAAAGTCTGGAGATTTCCATGGAATTCCTCAGATAACTGTTAGGGCAGGTGGAAAGGCAGAAGGCATTGATTACTGAAAATTGCTATTGCCAGTTAAGTCATCCTGATGGCAGCGATTTTCACTCATTAAAGGCTGCGTCCCCCAACTGCTTCCTGATGACAAAATGGATTCCACAGGGAGCCTTTGGACCTTCAGGACAGAAATCAGAAATGTTTTATTTCCAAAAAATCACCGCAGGTGATGGCACTATGCTGTGTACCATATGTACATAACAGGATTTCTGCCAGTACAGCTATTCACAGCAATCTTGTGATAGTCATAAGGATAAAATTACAACTTCAGCAAGTCACTAAACCATATGGACACTTACAAACATGAACCCACATCTCCCTGATCTATACCCAGTATACCCTCCAAAAGGTGTCACTAGTCTCCTGTACTGCTTAGCTTCTCTCACACACAATTATCAAGTCAGCAACAGAATGCCCTTTTCATGCTATTAGTTATTGATTCTATGGCTGATGTTCACCATGAAAAACAAAACAAAACAACATGGTAGAAAGTACAAGCAGGTAAATCAAATGTTGACATCAGATGGCTTGGCTTCTCTCCCACCCACAGTTAACCCTTTGGGGTGTGTGTGTGTGTGTGTGTGTGTGTGTGTGTGTGTGTGTGTGTGTCCCAGGCTTCCTTCAGAGGCTTCCTTCACAAGCTTTAATTTTTTTTCTCCCTTGTTTATCGCTTCTCCTTTTTTTAATTTTTTTATCCTCTAGCCAAGTGTTCAATCGACAGCAGGCTGAAGAAGCACTCGGCCAACCCCACAGAGGATTTCCTCTGTGACATTTACATTGGCAGCCAGCTTTCCAAAAAGGAGCTGTATGCTGCTATCACGGAGCTCCAGATTGCAGGAGTTGAAACGGTAAATACAAGCTCCCTTTTTCGCATTTGTAAAACGTCTTTACCTGGCTGACAGCCGTCGATCCAGAATCCAGATCTTGCTTATTTGCTTCTAATCTAATTAAATTAAGCTAATTGGATATTATCCAATTTTACTTCAGTTTTACTGCTCTTGCCGTATAATCATCACTGCCACAGGCCAGATCGGAAAAATACTACTATCCTGCGAGGGCTAGGACCGAGTGATTTTCTTTGTGGACTACAACTCCCATAATTCCTATTTAGCATGCCTTCATGTTCGTCTTAACATATTTGGGGAGCTACATGAAAGGAACGCTGCTTTACACAGTCTCCAGGATCTTCCCAAGGGAATGCTAATGTGATGAGATAGCAATGGGTTCTAACTCTCAAGCCCTTATGCTCCTGGCTACAAACTGGTCCATCCCGGCATGTACAGGCAAAATGTACTTATTAGGCAAACTGTACTCTTCTCCCTCTGGCAATTGAATCACTTACATGGCCAAGTTTGGTAGCTTCTGGCAGCTCCTCAGCTGATCTTCCACTCCTGGCTAGAGCACAGACCTCTCTGCTTTACCCTCTAGGATTGACCACTAAAAGGTAGGACAGAGAAGTCTGTGCTGTAGCCGGGAATGGAAGATCATCTGAAGAGCTGTTGGAAGCTACCAAACCCAGCTGGGTGGCTGTTTGAGCCAGAGGAGGCAGGGGAAGGGAGTAACAGCACCTGTCTGTGGTGGTGCCTGTATGAACTAGAACAAACTGGGATGAACCAGTCTACCGCTGACTGTCTTTTGTCCTATGAATCAAATTGCATTCCTTCACTAAGGCAACTTTCTTTTCCTAATGTACAACAGAGAACCGTGAATATGTAACACACACTGTTCTCTCATCCTGAAAGATGTTGGGCTCCTTACTCGCGGTAGTATAATTAAGCAGAGAGAGATAAATTATCCTCTTTACTGTTTCAGACTGCCAATAGTTTACTCTGGGCTCTCTATAACATCTCGTGCTACCCGGAGGTCCAGGCAAAGCTGCTTGAAGAAATAAGGAGTATAGTCCCAGATGGGGAGAACCCAACTGGTGAACATCTAAAGAAAATGCCTTATTTAAAGGCCTGCCTGAAAGAATCCATGAGGTAAAATATTTTGCATACTTGCAGCTCAAATGGTGGGAAATTGAGTTTTGGGGATAACAACACTCCATGTTGGCTAAGAGAATCTGGTAGGTCGGTATGGGTTTGAAAGCAGAACAAAACTTCTAAACTAAACTGAAAATACATAACTTCTCCCTCTCTCACTCTGAAGTGATTATAGTAGATGAAAGATAATTGTCAAGTGGATGTCTATTGTTGGCAAGAATTCCTTTCTGTGATTTGAGAAATACGGTTAAGGTTGTCTCAGGTTATCAGACTAACTGTACATATGACCTTAGAACAATTTGCTAGTAGGGTGAGGGGAAGACTCAGCATAATTTTCCTAATGGATACTTCCTTCTTCTCCTGTAAGTAAGCCTACTTTCTCCTAGGGTTTGGAAAAGCTTTTTTAAGGTAAAGAACTACAGCTATAGTTATACCATCTCTAAAGTTATTTTCTTATGGTTACAAATAAAGAAAATCAAGCAACAATTTATCTCCAAGTAACTAAACCACTTTGTTAAGTTTATTAACTAGTTTATTATTAGTTTACTAAGCCCCCCCCCAAAAAAAAACTGATTGCAATACATCTGCTGGAAAACAGGCTCCCCTCCCAGTCATTTCATTGATGCTTCAGTATCCACAATACAGAAATGACTAGAAGTTGGGGCTTGATCTATGTGGTACAGTGGTACCTTGGATAACGGATTTAATTCGTTCTCTGAGGCAATTTGTTATCCAAAAATATTCGTTATCCGAAACACGATTTCCCATAGGAATGAATGGGAAACCAATTAATCCGTTCCAGAGCCTAGGAAAATGACACAGACACCTGGTGTTTTTTGTTTTTTTGCTCAAAACTCTTTATAAAGTGCACTTTAAAGGTACAGATGTGATGCAGCCCGGGATAACTCTTTTTTACTGATGCATGCTGAAAATTCGTTATCCGAGGCAGCCCATAGGAAAATTCGTTATCCAAGGCAGCCCATAGAGAAATTTTTTATCCGAGGCAGCCCTATACCTTGAAATTGTGATTCGTTATCTGAAAAATTTGTTACCAGGGGCATTCGTTATCCGAGGTATTACTGTATTTCTCTTCTACGGTTTTTAATGAAGTTGTCCTTGTTATAACTAGACAAATGACTAAATGATACACTGCAAGTTGTTAAAAATCTTACCAAAAAGTAATTATGCTTCAGTTTGGGGGAAGAAAGCAAGGACAAGGATGGTTGTAATGTCAGATGCCCATCGTTATTGTAATTGCCCGTAGTGAACTGGAAGCATTGTGGGTATTTTTAGTGGTGTCTTTTCAATGATCAAGTGTCCTCACCAGGCAGTGCAGTGGAAATTTCAGCAACAGCTCTCTGGAACAGCCAGATAATGTTATGATTTATTATACGTTAAAGCTCTAAAGAAAGCTCATTGTGATTAATTCCATCACAGTGGTAGTGATTGAGATCTGACCGCCTGGCAATTTTGATGGAATTAATCATCACCTATTGTATGTGAAATATGTTTTTCACCCAGCGGTTATACACCCTATTGTTGTCCTTCCGAACACAACCTTCCTTGCCAGCAGTTTTAAACTTCGCCCATAGACACATTCATCTGAGACACAAACACTGTTTGGAAACCAAAAATTAATCAGTCCTCAGCATCCTTCTAGATTTCTAGTTTCCATTTTGCTACAATAAACCAATATGGCTACTAGATTAGCTCTAAATATTGTTTAGTCACCTTAGTTCCTCTTGGATAGAAATATGGGGTACAAACAATTAAAATGAATTAATGCCATGTACTGGTGCCAACCACCTTTCTATTTTATACTCAGTGCTGATATGAGATGCTTCACTGATTGCCGTGCATGTCAATAAAATTGGGTATTCCTTTTGCTATAGGATAACACCATCAGTGCCATTCACAACCCGGACCCTTGACAAAGAAACAGTGCTTGGAAATTATACCCTTCCTAAAGGGGTAAGTGTAATGCCCACTGGCACAGTGAATTTCCAGTGTGAGCAGTTGCCTTCCCAAAGGCTCCTACTCATTTGGGGAATCAGGGATTCTTTTTCTGATTTGCTGGTGGCATGTGTATGGCCAGGCTGCCATTTGCTTGGCTCAGTACCTTGGCCACTCCGTGCAGCCCTTCAGTGGTGTTAGATGAGCACAGAGCGGTAGCTGCACAATCACTTTCAAAGAACCACACTTTGCATTTCACAACCATTTCCAAGTGTGCTTGGAATAGGGGCACTGTGAAGTACAGTAGGACCCCGGTATCCACTGGGGATTGGTTCCAGGCCTTCCTGTGCATAATGAAAACCATGGATAAGAGAGAACGTCTGCCCACCCAGCCCCAAACAGCTTGCTTTGTGACTGCTGTTTTGAGACAGCAGATTGCTTTACAGATGCTATTTGTGACAGTAGATTGCTTTACAGATGCTATTTGTGAAAATAGCTTGCTGTACAGCTGCTGTTTGTGACAACAACTTGCTTTACAGCTTGCTTTGTGGCTGCTGAATTATTTAATTTTTTTCCTCTGCCAACCGTGGATAACTGAAACAGTGGATAATGAATCAGTGGATACTGGGTCCTGTTGTATAGAATTAAGCATTCTTAATTCCTGTGGCACATGAGTGATGTAAAGTCACTATAGGCAAATTGAAGTACAGTGGTACCTTGTATAAAGGAATTAATTTGTTCCAAATGAAATTCTTTTAAGCCAAATTTTCGTTTATACAAATTTCCCATAGGAATGCATTGAAGCAGGGAGGCTTAGTAGCGCTTTAGAGTTAGAGCCTTTTTCTTTTTTAAGAAGGGAGAAGTGCCTGAGCCTGGTCTTTTTTTGAAAAACCAAGCAAAACAAAAACAAAACAAAAAAAGATGACTGCCCCCCCAACATGGCTCCTGTGCCACTGAAACTGACAGGGAGAAATTTAGCTAGTGTAGATTTTCTCCACATGGGTGTAGCATGAAGGGAAAACAGACAATTTGGGGTCTTTCCCATTTGTGCTCAATTAAAAGCAAAGCAAGATAGATGAATGGGGGAAAGACTTCTCTTAAGTTCCTTCATCTACAAGTTGTGGGGATTTTGCAGTTATTTAAACAGCCCATAGGTTTCAATAGACTATAACTGCATTAGGCCCCAGTTGAAGCTGGGTTTGGCTCTATAAACGGGTTGCATACCAATGCCTGTCCGGACCTGGGTTAGATCAAGCCCTGTTTATTTGGAATTCATTTGACAGCATTCATAGTCCTTAAAATATTTGCCAGGAAATAAATACTCTATCTCTTCCCCTCAGTCAGCTTAGATGACAATTCATTTGACAAGGATAAGCCTGTACTTTTTAACAGGATTGTAAATAGGGTGGAACAACTGGAAATTTGCCCGAAGGCACCTGAACTGAAAGGGCACCAAACGTTAGAGCAGAACTTGCATTTTAAGGAAATAAATGGTGAAACTTATTGACCCACTTCATTTTTCTCTTTCTTTCGAGGGTATCTCACATTCTGTTCCCCCATTTTCAGGTGTGCATGTGTAAAGTTGTATATCTCAGGGTGGGATTGAGGGCAAAGCAGAATGCAAAAGAGGCTGCTTATATACCATCCCACCGTGCTCAAAGCAGGGAAGTTTAAAAGTAATTTTGCAGGCTATACATTGCTCCCCCTCGACCCAACAAGCTCGGTACTCATTTTACTGACCTTGAAAGGATGGAAGGCTGAGTGAACCTGTAGTTTGCTACTTGAAACTGAACTCCAGGTCATAAGCACAATTACTGTATAGCCATAGTCTACGGTAGGCCCCTGGCATCCGCTGGGGGTCGGTTCCAGGCCTTCCTGTGAATAATGAAAACTTCAGATAAGAGAGAACACCAAAAAAAAAACCCCAAACGGCTGTTTTGCGAGAGCAGCTTGCTTTACAGCTGCTGTTTTACAACAGCTTTTTTTTTACAGCTGCTGTTTGTGACAGTGGTTTGCTTTGCGGCTGCTGAATTATTTATTTAATCCCCCCTGCCAACCATGGATAACTGAATCAGTGGTTCATGAATCAGTGGATACGGGGGTCCTACTGTACAGCAGTTTAAGCACTATGCTATGAGGCTCAGGGTCAAGATGCATTCCTTGGGCGCCAAAAAGTGCCTGTTTCATTTATGGCTCTGTTTCATTTGCTCGTTTTTCCTGGAAATGTTTTTTTTTTTTTTTAAACCAGCTCAACAATTCCTTTGGGAATTCTCAGGACAGCTGTGCATGACTGAACTGTGGCAGCCTGTGAGACAGCACTCCCCTTCTTAAAGAGGAAAGAGATTTTCCTTAATCGGCAACCTTTTTTCCATTCACAAAGTGGAACTTGTTCTTATGTCTTCATCAGTTGTGCCCAGCTGACTTCCCCCCTTGTATTCTTGTGTGTGTGTCTGTGTGTGTGCGCGTGCATGCGTGCGTGTGTGCGTGTGCGTGCCTATTTGCAGACGGTGTTGATGATCAACAGCCACGCTTTGGGGTGCAACGAAGAACACTTCAGTGACTGGACTCAATTCAAGCCGGAGCGTTGGCTTCAGAAGAACATCAATCCTTTTGCGCACGTTCCCTTTGGCATCGGGAAAAGGATGTGCATCGGGCGCCGCTTGGCAGAGCTGCAGCTACAATTAGCTCTCTGTTGGGTAAGCTCGTCGTTAACAGTCGCTCCTTTCCTCCGGCTCAGTTTTGTTTCATAGCTGTGATTCTTTGTCGCAATGAGGGGAAATGGTTTCATTTTAAAAATGACAAATTGGCTTTTTTCTTCCTTACCTGTAGGATTAAGTCTTGAGGCAGTTGAGGGTCGAGTGTTAATTATAAGCAGTGATTCAGGGTTTGAAGAGCTACAAAAATAAAGAACATTGGGAACAGTCGGAAAAGGCCTTTTACATCTCCACCCTCTCCAGCAGAAATCCAAGTGGGAAGGGAGAACCAAAAGCAGCTGCCTTTTGCTGATACAAAAGATGGGTCCGTTTAGCTTTAGATTACATGGAATAATCTTCCACCTGGATACATGCCTGCCCCCCTCTTTGGCTGCCTTTAAAAGGTCACTTAAAACCTGGATGTTTAAGCAGGCATTGACTTAGCCTGCAACATAGCTCCAACGTTCACCCATCGAAGTCACGTCTTTTAAATAATGCCATTTATTTTAGCTTGCCTGCCAATAACAGTAACAATGATTTTAATCCTTATGTGAGTTTACATGTTATGACCATTATTTATCTAGATCAGTGGTTCCCAACCTGGGGGTCAGGATCCCTTTGGGGGTCGAACGGCCATTTCACAGGGATCGCCATGAGGCAGGGAAGAAAAAGGGCAAAAACGGGCTTGGGTCTGGAGGAGGGGGGGGGAGGAAGAGGGAAAAGAGTGAGTTACAGCTTGATAGGTTGGAAGGGATGTCAGTCAGTGGCACCGGAGGCTGCGATTGGCTGAGGGTGCCTGTAGAGGGAAGTTCTCTATGGCACCTGCGGCAGTGGCCTGCCAAAGGGGGCTTGTGGCCTCTTCCAAGCAGGGCAAGGGGTCACCACAAAATGAGGAACTGTATTAAAGGGTCATGGCATTAGGAAGGTTGAGAACCACTGATCTAGATTTTACCTCATTTTTCTCTTATTGTCTTGGGCCTATAGGATCATGTATTGTATTTTGTTTGTTTTTGTTATTTTTGCAATTTCTGTATTTGGCCACTTGTAAACTGCCCAAAGTGGTCATGGCTGCCAGATGGGCAGTATAAAAGTCAAATAAATAAATGAATGAATGAATGAATGAATGAATGAATGAATAAATAAATAAATAAATAAATAAATAAATAAACAAACAAACAACCTGGAGATCCCTGATGGTCCTCCACTGAAGCACCTCCAAGACTCAACCCCGCTTAGCTTCTAAAATCAAAAGAGATCACGTATGGCCAGGGTGATCTCACGAAAGCTTGTGGTTCCATTTTACATTAACCACAGTTTCCCAAATTGCCCAAATCCAGGAAATTATGATTAAGATTAACCACAGTGTGGGGCAGGCATTGGGCAATTTCACCAGCCCTTGCGACTCCTTTTGAGGCTCAATGGGCAGATTCCAAGCTAAACCTTGACTGCAAGTTGGGAAGGCCTCAAACAGACTCCTTCCTGGAAGGACCGATGATGGCACAGCTAAGTAACACCTCCCCCCTTTGCTTCCTCTTTATCATCTTTGCATTACAGCTCATCCGGAAGTATCAGATTGTAGCGACCGATGACAAGCCAGTAGAAACTCTGCACTTGGGAATACTCATCCCCAACCGAGAAGTTCCCATTGCGTTCAGGAGACGTTAAGGTAAGAAGGAACGCAGTCTGAACAGTAACTTTTAAAAAAAAAGTCATTTGTGCTATTATCTCAAATATTAATGCTGTAACTGATTAAGACATTCTTGTCATGCTGAAGAACATGCCTCAGCTTCAGCATTTCATTTGGGAGCTGCTTGGAGGAAGAATGCTGGGTAATTCAGAAACCTGCGCCTGAATTACCAAAGAGATTGGTCCGGTACCCATTTTTGCTAGCCCCCTCATTTTCTACAAGATTATAAAATTTTTCAACAGTCCTTTCCATGGGGCAAATAAGCAGGCCAGCTGGAGGCTTATTGTAGCTCCTTCACGGGGTAAATCCATGTTGCTGTATTAATACAGCCCCATAGATGCAGATGGGATTTTTTTTTTAAAAAAAAAACCCTTTAAAACAGGATGTTTTAAAGGTGGTATGTTTATTCGGAATTTAAATTGATTTTCCTCGTGTGAAATTGCTTCCATGAGACTGTTCTTCAAGACAAAAAAATCAATGTTTTAATAAATAGATCAGATAACAGCATGCTGTTCCCGAGAAGGACAGAATGAATTGATGCTCTGTTTTCTTCAGCAGGTATTTCTGAAGAAATCAGGTGGCTTCTTGGCTGCTACGTTTTTTCCTGCAGACAACAAAGGCCTTTGGATGTCGGAAGCTTCACCGTCTAGTGTCCAGGCTTGCTCTGAGTGCCATGTACTTTTGAGTGATACTTCTGAAGTGAACTCCAACATGGCTTAGGGAGCCACTCTTTCCAACTGTGGTTAGCGCCTCTGAGATGTCTTTCAATGAAAACTAAAAGCAAACATTGCCTGTATAAAATGGGAAGCCGGTAGAACTCCAAGAGACTTGAGAGAAGACCACGGCTCTTACCATGCAGGTCTAACAGAACTCAGTTTTGGCCAATGTGAAATCAGTCAGCCACAATTCAGGAAGCATTCATCCTGTTACAGCACTGGGATTCTTTTTCACGTTATAATGGGAACAAGCAAAGTACATATTGCTGCCTCACTCCCAAATCTTCAAGAGCCTGCATGGTTATTGTGTAGTGATTTCAGTGGAGGGTTGGCTTAGTATTTACACAGCCTCCCTTTCCAGGGAGATCAGTATGAAAAAAGAAATCAAAGCATGGGGGTCGGGACCCCTTTGGGGGTCGAACGGCCATGTCACAGGGGTCACCATGAGCCAGTGAAGAAAAAGGCACAAATGGCTTGGGTCTGGAGGAGGAGGGTGAGGAAAGGGGGGGAGTGAGTTACAGCTTGATAGGTTGGAAGGGATGTCAGTCAATGGCACTGGAGGCTGCAATTGGCTGAGAGTGCCTGTAGAGGGAAGTTCTCTATGGCAGTGGTTCTCAACCTGTGGGTCCCCAGATGTTTCTGGACTGCAACTCCCAGAAGTCTTCATCACTTAGCTGAGCTGGCCAGGATTTCTGGGAGTTGCAGTCCAGGAACATCTGGGAACCCACAGGTTGAGAACCACTGCTCTATGGCACCTGCGACAGTGGCCTGCCAAAGGGGGCTAGTGGCCTCTTCGAAGCAGGGCAAAGGGTCACCAGAACATGAGGAACTGTATTAAAGGGTCGCAGCATTAGGAAGGTTGGGAAGCACTGTTCTAAGGGCTATAGTGTGTAGATTATTTTTAAATAAAGGGGACGCAAGCAAGTGTGAACACCACTGATATGTCTGTCATCAGAGAGAATCCAGCTACAACAACATGGAAATAGTTACCAATGTAGAGTATTAGTCAGAACACAGAACCTGAAGGCTTCAGCATTGGAAATGCTATGTGGATAATCTAGTTGTAATGAACATGACTGTATAATATTACCCGCTACCATCAGCAGCAGATGTAATGAAGCCTTTGGCAGGCAGCAAAACAAGGCGAACAGGAATGGAGAATTTTTAACTTATGGTTTTGGATGTCAATTCCCGGAAGCTGTAACCACTATAGTCAGCAGTAAGGGACTGTGATGCTGTAGTGCAGGAAGGTTAATGTTGCCCTCCCCTGAAGTAGGATGTAAGTATTATACATAGTTTGCCAGTACCTTTTTTCTGTATATTAAAGAGACCACTTTTTTATATTTGTATTTTTACATGAATTTTTATTTTATACATTTGAAAATATTTGTAGACTTCTTTTTAAAAGACAGCTAAGTTAATAGAACTGTTGATAGTTGATGACTCTCTGTACTTGGATTTCTTCTATTTTTGAGGGCGTAGTGTTTGACTCTGTTATTCATGCCTTCTGAGAATTTTGTAATAAAATTGTAATAAGAATAGAATTTTCTGATAAGATGTCTCTCCTTTTGTTCAACCCACCAGCGTCCTGCATCTCCATTACAATTAGCATCTACTGGGGGAGGGAGGAATTTCTATGCAAATGGGCCATTGTATCCACCCCATCCCCACCCCCAAGCTTTAGAGAAGAGGGAGTGGTATCAGGAGACAAGAGTAATACCGTGCGCTCCCAAACGCATCTGGTGGGGCCACTGTGAGATACAGGAAGTTGGACTAGATGGGCCTTTGGCCTGTTCCAGCATGGCTCTTCTTATGTTCTTATGAACTCCTTCAAAATGTAGTATGCATGTCTTCCATTCAGAAGGGCTTTTAAAGAGGGACGGGGGAATGTTTTTATTTAGCAGCGGTTCCCTATGTTGGGTTCCCAGATGTTCTTGGACTGCAACTCCCAGAAATCCTGGCCAGCCCAGCTGGTGGTGAAGGCTTCTGGGAGTTTTAGTCCAAGAACATCTGGGGACCCAACAGTGGCAACCACTGAATTAAAGCATGAGCTGTTTTTCTAATACTGCCTTCTCCCAGAGACTCCTTGTAAGCCACCCCAACTCATTCTTACATATGAGTGTAGCAATAAGCTATAAAAATGAATAGTGAAGGTGAAGAAAAAGAAGCAGAAGCCTCTGGAGATGGGATAGGTGTAGTTGAAGCATTTTTCCATCACTCTGTTTTCCTCTGCTTGCAGTGGTCGAATATAACAACTTCAAGCACTGTGACGTCACCCCTTTCACAGACTGGGTTTTCAGAGGCACAACCGGGTTTATTTCGACATCCCACTGCTGTGCCACCAAATTGTGACGACGCCTCCCTTTTTCACACTGAATTGTGATGGAAATGGTACTGCTGCCACCTTTTATTCACTTAATAATGCTGCCACCTTTTAAACTCGTCGCCTCCTGAATTGGAACAGACTCAGATGAATAATATAAAAATAATAAAGTTTATTGAGAAGATAATAAATATAACAATATCTGAGGATGGCATGCGTTGCCTTTAACATATAATAGATTTAATCAGCTCTACAAGCCCCCCTGTCTTCAATAACTAGTAAACAGTATAGCGCTCACTGCCTGACAGAACTCTCAGAGAACAGCGCTCTCTCCCAGCACTCATTCTCAACTGAACTCAACTCACTGAACTCCTCAACTGACTAGGCTCCACCCTTTTTATATCATACCATTCCCCGCCCTCCTGCTGGGATTGGCTGATGATTTGTATATTCATTACTCCTGTTTCCAGGGTTTTGTCACAATACCTCCCCCTTATAAAGAAATTTTAAGGGAGTAAACGTACTTCAGTTTGCTCACTTAAAATTCTCTTCTGGAGCTTATTTAACTAATTCATACATCCTTATGTGTATCAGCTTCAATTCTGCATATCTAAAAACTGTTTTATAACATGTTCAACCTTATTACCATATAATATCATTAAATGCAATAATTCTTTCTATATCATTACATTTTAAATAGACTATACTCTTATAACATTGGTTAACATCATAACTTCAAATACCTGTAAAGACCTTATTGATCATACTAGAATCTATGTTAAGATGCATAAATACATATATTTGGTTTACATTTTAAGCTGTTTTACTTATCAATATACATACAATTTTATCCTTAACTTATATTCTAAATATCACATAAACATTTTTATTTATAGTAAGCTCTAATTATACATTACCTTGCATTTTTCATTTACAGTTAACTTACATTAAGTGATGGTTTTCACATTTTATGACATTACATTTCCATACTTTTTTTAAAAACAACACCTTCCTTTTACATCAGCAATAAAATAACAATATTACATTATTATTATTTAACCATGGTCCGTGTAATCAATGTCTTCCGCCTCTTGCTGCAACGGCTGGACGATGATACGCCACGGGTGATCATTTCCTCTGGCACATAAATTCAAAGTCCAGTTCACAGTAAATTGGTGCCATTTTTCCTTGAGTTCTTGGAATGTGGGATTCAACTCTTGGACACCACTCCTGGTACAGTTCATTAGAGTCCCCTCAAATGCAGCTTGATATTCAAGCGACCACTGTATGACATACGGGTGCTTCTTTTTTGTCAGTTCAGTCAGTGGTGTTGCAATGGTGCTCAAATGTGGACTAAACCTCACCTTTTTGTTGATCTGTCTTGGCCACAAGTCGATCGCGTCGATCTTCCTCTGCAGGGGGTCGATCACGCCTCGTCCCACGACGTGTCCCAGGTAGTTGATTGCTGGAATTCCTAGTCGCCACTTGGATGCTCTTTTCGTCCTCTCATCCTCTCGGATCCGCTGAAGCACGATGTTCACAGGCCGTAGTTGTTTTTCCCAGGTGTCTTTTGCAACCACCGAATCAGGTCTGTCATTAGCATCCTTCACTTCCAAGTAGGGTTTCTGCTTTACACGGTTTTCTATTTGCTTTTCGGCTTCCTGCAGCTTTCTAAATTCATCAGCGATCTTATTCCCTTCTTGTATCAGTTGATCCTTGCCCAGTGACACTTTGTTCCAATCCAGACAAAGTTGCTCATTTTTTTATATTTCTTTTTCAAGCTCTGCTTCTTTTTCTTCTCCTTCTTTTAATTTAAAATATTTTTTCCAGTCGGGAGTAGAGATGGGCACGACTTGAAAAAAATTTTTTTCGAGTTGTCGTTAGTCGGGCCGGTTCCGTTTCGGCTCGTTTCCGTTTTTCGTGAAAATTTGCAAAAATTAGTTGGTTCGTTTTTTCGTTTTTTCGTTGTCGTTAGTACTGGTTTGGGGAGGGGGTAGCGGGCTCCTGGAGGAAGCTGCAGGAGTCAGCCAGAGCCACAAGTGACGGACTGGCAGACTCTTTGCGCCCACTGTGTCTCACGTACTTGCATGTAGTGCAATGCAAGTAGATCTGGCTTAGGGTTAAGACGGCTTAGCGCAACGGCTAGGGTTAGGCTAGTTATGGGTGAGGTTACGGTGAGTATTGGGGTGCATCTGGGTGCCTCTTTGACCCACTTAGAAGGACAGTGTACTGGCGTATGGGTTAGGCTTAGGGTTCGGGTTTGGGCTACGATTAGTGGGCTGTTTATGCCCGATTGGCACATCCCAGAAGTCTCTGTGGTCAACCTGGCCAAGTGGCCATGCGATTGGTTGAAAATTTGCATGGTCTACTCCCATGGGAGAGCCCATCATTGCAAATGTGCAGGTGTAATAAAATAAAATAAAATAAAATAAAATAAAATCAACGGAGACTTTTTTTTGCAAGAAAAACCCACTGCTGCTACTGTAAAAATTCAAGCATTTAAAATAGCTAATTTTCGCATGTTTCTGTGGTGCTTTGGTGGGGTTTTGGGCAACAATTTCAAAAAAAATATTGCGGTCGCCATTTTGGATCCCCCCCCCCACCGCATGGCAAATGGATGCACCCTCCCAGCCTGGTACAGTCAGCAAAACCTGGCCATGCGATTGGTGGAATGGCTCCAAAACTTTGCATGGTCCACTCCCATGGGCGAGCCCATCATTGCGAATGCGCAGGTGTAAAAAAATAAAATAAAATAAAATAAAATAAAATCAACGGAGACTTTTTTGCAAGAAAAACCCACTGCTGCTACTGTAAAAATTCAACCATTTAAAATAGCTAATTTTCGCATGTTTCTGTGGTGCTTTGGTGGGGTTTTGGGCAACGATTTCAAAAAAAATATTGCGGTCGCCATTTTGGATCCCCCGCACTGCATGGCAAATGGATGCGCCCTCCCAGCCTGGTACCAGCAGCGCAGCAGTAGCAATAGCCAAGGAGTGGGGGGCGGGGAACCCCCCCCCCCAAATAAAACACCCTTCTGGCCTGGTAGGTGCCCTCAGACAGTTTTCGCCTACTTTTAGGGCCGGGAATCGGGTTTTTTTTTTACTTTTAAAAACTTTTTTTCTGTGCCGCTTGGCATTGCGCGATGCAAGTAACGAGCATGACAAATCAGACCAAATTGTTCGTTCGTCGGTTCGAGCTCGAAGTCTGGGGCAGTGATTCCCGTTACCGTTTCCGTAGAGTAACGGAAACGAGTAACGGAAACGGAAACGGGAATACCGCTAAGTCGTGCCCATCTCTAGTTGGGAGTTCTCTGCTGGTACACGAAGTTCCTCACAAGCTTGTATCATTTTCTCCTCTAGTATGAAATTTTCAGGGTGTTTGGGATTTAAGGGTTGTGTATCTGTTTCCATTAAGTCAAAACATCCCTTCATACTGTCCTCTTGCCTTTGTTCTAGGCCAGGGGTCTGCAACCTTTAAGACATAAAGAGCCACTTGGAACCATTTTCGACGGGAAAAAAAAACTGGGAGCAGCAAAACCATTGTGACATTTAAAACAAATATAACACTGCATATATTGTATCTTATCTTAATGCTATATACAGGATCGTGCAGATTGGGGGGGTCAAAAACAGGGACGTAATTAGAAATCACAGGGCCCCATAGCAAAATTTGCTATGCCCACCCCCTTCCAGCTCCAGCCACCCCCCTCCCCTTCCTTTCCCTGCAACCTACTCCAACCAAACACCCAAGCAGGCCTCAGCAATTTCTATGCTGCTTCCATAGGGCTGGGGGTTGGGGGGGGGGACTGGTCCTAAGAGTCCCTGTGAAAACCAAGCAAGCAAGCAAGCAAGCAAGCAAGCAGCATCTGTGCTTCAGAGAACAAGTCCCGCCAGCCAGCCAGGCAGCCCCCACCCACCCCAACCCCTTTCTCGCCTCCTGCACCTTCCCGCTCCCCTTTCCACGTGGGGCCACCCAGGCACCAACCTCACCCCCCCACCCCCTTCCGCCGAGCTGGGGGTGGGGTTGGGGGTGGGGGGGAGAGAAGAAAGGAAGGGGAAGGGGGGAAGAAAGGGAGGAGGGTTTTCTCTCCTCCACGTTGAACCGTCCCGTCTAAACGCTCCCCCCACCACACACACACAACACACACACACACACACGTCGCTTCTTCCCCCTCCCACCTGTCCCTTCCTTCAGTTGTCACCTCCGATATACCTGAAGAAGTAGGAGAGGAGAAGCCGAACCAACTCCATCCCCCACCACACACTCCCGAGATATTTCCCACCCCCAATCCACCCACCGCGCCACTCTTGCGGGGCCGTGAAGCCTTCAGATTTTTTATTTAAAAAGGGAATTCCCCCCCTCCGCCTCGTGCCCCGTTTTTTCTGCCTACCGCCCTACCTGCAGGGCGTCCTCCTCCTCCTCCTCCTCCTCCTCCTCCTCCTCCTCCTCCTCCTCCTCCTCCTCCTCTCTTCCCTCCGCAAGCCCCCAGTTGTTCTTCTCCTCCCGTCTTTTTTTCTCACGGGGGGGAGGGGGCCCTCCTTCAAGCTCCTTGCGACGGTCCCTGCAACATGGAAGGCTGCCGTTGGGGGGGGGCACTTTCCACCACGCCTCCCTCTCTCTCTTGCTCTGAAGAAGAGGGAGTGTGCGGGAAGGTAGAGGGCGAGGGTGTGGTCGCGCTTGGCTTCAGCGTCTTGTGGGACGGGCTGTCCTCGCGAGATTCGGCGCCTCCCTCCCATTGGTCACCTTCCCATCACTTGCAAGGAAGTTGCGGTGCAAGGAATAACTGTACAGAGAGGGATGGTGTTTTTAACTCCCGGAGCCGCGGCAAAGGTTCCAAAGAGCCGCATGCAGCTCCAGAGCCGCGGGTTGCTGACCTCTGTTCTAGGCTAAGGTCTACTGCTGGCCCCTTTAGACTGTCAGCTAAATTAACTTCTTCTAACACTTCAGACTTCTGAGTTTCCCTCTCAAATTCTCTTATGGACATTTGCTTTGTAACTGTGTTGTTTTCACCATTTTGTTCAGCTTGGTGTATCTGAGCTCGTGTTACTCCAAAAGCACTCTGCACATGCTCTAAGACATCTATTCCAATTAAACCTGCTCTTGGGATTTGATCTGAAACTCCTATTCTATGACTGGAGTTCAAACCATATGAGTTATTGCAGTCATCATTTGTAATGTCTGAAGAGACAACTGTTGTGGAGCAAGGGCTTGCTGTCAATTTTGAGGAGGTAGCTAGACTTCTTTTGATTGCACTGCCCAATTTTGTCACAGGGGACTGTCTGGGCCAAGTACCATCTTCATTCTTTACCTCTATTACCACCACCTGTCTCTGGTAGAGCCCTGCATCTTCTATAGTGCTGTCAAGTTTGCTTAACTGCTCATAAATACTGGTATTACTCATATATCTGAGCCACAGCCTAATTTCCTTCCCATCAGGAATATTAATCAGCTTCCGCATCTCTTTTCCAATAGTATCAATGGTATCCACTTTGCTGAAATAACAGCTTATGAGATTATTAGGATCATTGTTTTGACAGATCTTCAGTTCGAAAAGATATACTTCGACTTTACAATATTTCACAAATACACCATATTCTACAACTTTTCTCACAATTGGCTTCTGCCCCTCTACACACCCATACCAATTTACTAATTTATTCCAGGCTTCAGTGGGAACTAAAACATAATCCACTTTATCAATAAGGTACTCTTTCAATATCTGAGTTTCTGAATTTGCAAAAAGTCCCGAGTTGTCAATTGGCCCTGGGAAGAGGTTAGGCTCTCCCACGTTATACCGGTCCCAGCTGTCAAAGCCCACATATTTCTTCCACTGCTTGAACCACCGGTTATTAATCAAATACCAAAACTCCCCTGGCCGCAAAGGCGTCCCCAACAGCAGCTTAAGTTCAGACACCTCAGTATGGGCCATTTTTAAAAAAAGGTTTTCTTTGTATCTCTCTGGCACTTTAGTGACTGACCTAAATCTTTTCCTCAGTTGTTCTGCTGAAATGCCAATTCTAGTAAACACTAACTCTTTTCCCGTTCTTAGTATTCACTTTTGGAACTGACTTGAAATCAAAATTGTTTTATTTATTTATTTGTTATATGTGGTGTATATTTCTTTATTAAGAAAAGGAAGGTTAAGTGGGTCACAGTTATTTCAATGGTAACTGTAAAAAAATTACCTCAGCTCTCTGGCAGTTTCTGGCTACTGTTGCCAAGGGCAAGATTGGCACAGTGCCCAGACTTCAAACTCTTTCTTTCTTTAAATAATATCTCAGTGTTTAAAATACACAGATTTAAATATATTTCTTCGGCTTTTAACCTATAACTTTTCTCTGGCTCCTCCAATCTCATATAAGGGATTCCAGTCAGGCACTCCTGCTTTACAGAACTTTTGTCAGCTTTAAATCTCCTCAGGTCTCTTCAGTTTGTGAGGTAAATTTTCTGTCCTGTCCCTACAGAATCTCAGACCTTTTACTTTGGAGATTTCTTTCTGTTAGCACCCAGGGTGATATTTCCAACCTTTACCAAAGCCACCCTAAATTCAAGGGCAAACGCTTTGTGTCTTTCACCCTTAAAGGAAATTTGCCTCAGCACCTTTTTAATTTTCAGGCTGCTGGTCAGCACAGAGTTCCTTGACTCTCAGGCAGTTTCCCCAAACAAACCACTGTAGAATTTTTAGTCTATCCTTACAGATTTTCTCTTCCAGGTGTCCTATAATTTGTCAAGCCAGACTCCTTTTCCTTTTGGAGTCCTGGCCTCCAGACTCTAGCAGGCCCACCAAAGAAAATCAGATAGCACTACAGGGTTTTAAGTCAGAATTCCTCTCTCACACACAGGGCTTCCCAAGAACTGAAATTAGCCTCACCTAATTCTCAGTCCTAACCCCTTTTCAGAGGAACTTCCACAGACTACCAACAACACTTGAGGGCTAACTTTTACTAAAGGCTTCTTTTTAAACTTCCAGTTTCAATTTCTTCACAGGGTAGAGGCTAAGTATTTTGGGCTGGTGACTTTCCCTCAGGCAAACTGGATGTATTCGAAATCCGACCGCTGCCCACCAAATTGTGATGTCACCCCTTTCACAGACTGGGTTTTCAGAGGCACAACCGGGTTTATTTCGACATCCCACTGCTGTGCCACCAAATTGTGACGACGCCTCCCTTTTTCACACTGAATTGTGATGGAAATGGTACTGCTGCCACCTTTTATTCACTTAATAATGCTGCCACCTTTTAAACTCGTCGCCTCCTGAATTGGGACAGACTCAGATGAATAATATAAAAATAATAACAAAGTTCATTGAGAAGATAATAAATATAACAATATCTGAGGGTGGCATGCATTGCCTTTAACATATAATAGATTTAATCAGCTCTACAAGCCCCCCTGTCTTCAATAACTAGTAAACAGTATAGCACTCAAAAACAGTGCTCTCTCCCAGCACTCACTCTCAACTGAACTCAACTCACTGAACTCCTCAACTGACTAGGCTCCACCCTTTTTATATCATACCATTCCCCGCCCTCCTGCTGGGATTGGCTGATGATTTGTATATTCATTACTCCTGTTTCCAGGGTTTTGTCACAAGCAAACAATATGGAACTTCCGTTATACAGTAGGACCCCTGTATCCACTGATTCATTATCCAGTGATTCAGTTATCCACGGTTGGCAGATAAATAATTCAGCAGCGGCAAAGCAAGCTACTGTCAGAGCAGCTGTAAAGCAAGCTACTGTCATAAAACAGCAGCTGTAAAGCAAGCTACCGTCACAAACAGCAGCCGCAAAGCAAGCTACTGTTGCAAAACAGCAGCTGTAAAGCAAGTTACTATCACAAAACAGCAGTTTTGGGGACATTTTGTCGTTCTCTCTTATCCACGATTTTCATTATCCACGGGAAGGCTTGGAACCAATCCCCAGCAGATACTGGGGTCCTACTGTAGTTCCTGTCGGAAGTCTAGAGAAATGAATGTAGCCCATTACATAGGTACTGCCCTGATTATTTTCCTCAAGCAAATGTGAATTATTCCTGATTCTTAACTAACTGTACAAAAAAATCAAAATATTGCAGGGAGACATTTCAACAGCATTTGCATATTTATAATTGTGGTGGAAGGAAAAGGAAGTGCCTGATGCTTATCTTGTGTGCACTCATTGGTCTGCAAGCCACATGTTGAGCAGTAGGTAAAATGAGTTAATGCCCTAACAGAATGAACAACTGGGACCAGATGCAAAAATTAGCCCCCGCGTTTGGCAGTGATATTCCTGTTCAGGCTGCCACCTGTCTCCCCTTTTCTTCCCACTCTCTTTTCTGACTCAGTTAACGTGAACCTACATTGCACTTTTACAGCTTTTTGATGGCACTGCTGCATCACATACGGCAGTGGTGGCCAGTGGGTTAGTGGGCTGCACCTCTGGGTGCCTCTGACCCACTAAGAAGGACAGTGTACTGGTGTACAGGTTAGGGTTAGGGTTAGGGTTAGTGGGCTTTTTATGCCCTCTGGCACATCCAGAAGTCTCAGTCAAAACCTGGCCGTGCGATTGGTGGAATGGGTCAAAAAAATTGCATGCTCCCATCCCATGGCCAGCCCATCATTGCGCAGATGTAAAAATAAAATAAAATAAAATAAAATCAATGGAGATGTTTTATTGCAAGAAAAACCCACTGCTGCTACTATAAAAAATCAGGCATTTAAAATACCTAATTTTCGAATGTTTCTGTGGTGTTTTGGTGGGTTTTTGGACCACGATTTAAAAATAAATATTGCAGTCGCCATTTTCGATCCCCCCCCCCGCATGGCAAATGGAGACGACGAGGATGCCCCCCCCAGCCTGGTACCAGCAGCCCAGGACAGGAGAGGGGGGGGAAGGCCGGGGACCCCCCCAGAAACCACCCCTCTCTGGTAGGTGCTCTCACTCAGGCAGGCATATTTTTGCCTGCTTTTTTAGCCGGGAATTGGGTTTTGTTTTGTTTTTAAACTTTTTTTCTGTGCTGCTTGGCATCGCGCGATCGCTGCGATGCCATGAACGACAACGAAAAATCACACCCACTTTTTCTTTTTTGGGTCGGGTTCGAGCTGGAGCGGAGTAATTCTCGTTACCGTTACCCGTTACGTAACGATAACGATAACCGAAAATGGAAACAAGAATTTCGCCACTCCATGCCCATGTCTAGTAGCTGTACCTCTCGGTGCTGTAACAATTGTTATGGCTAATTTCTGCATTCTTTAGATAAAAGCTTCTACTGAGAGACTAAATATGCACTTAATTTCACAGTTTAAGAAATCACTATATCCCATCATTCCTAATTTCCTTGCAGCAAAAAAATAAATAAGTGTCCTAGACACTGAATAAATAGAAGAAACTGAACTAAGATGATCAAAAAATCCACAACTGCTGAATAGCTCAGTGGTTAAGTTTCCTGGCTCGAGAGCCAGAGTTTGGGAGTTCAATTCCCAACTGTGTTTCCTTGATAGGAGCTGGACTTGATGACCCATAGGGTCCATTCCAGCTAAGCTTATATGACTGTGTTATATAGATAAACAGCTGTCCCACGTATAAACTATTAGGACAATATTTTAGCAGTATAATGCTGTTATTATTAAACCTGTTTTACATAAGTTGTTTTCCGGATTTGTATACTCTCCTGTGTGAACTCCTGAAATGCATATTTAAAGCTGTCTATTACCTGCCATTCCTTAAGATAACAATCTCACCTTAATCATCTACGTGTGTTATGGTTAATTGGAATGAAAGCCAAGCTGGTGATATAAAAGATAAATAAACGGTCCTATTAACAATTGTAAAAACAACTTCTAAATTTAAAATTTGTCTGTTCTCAAAATGTCTCTCTGAGATAAGCGGGTAATTGAAACAGGGTGTTCCATTAAAATGGCATTTTAATTAGAAGTTTGTGTTCTTGCCATCTTTTATATTTTCCATGAATTCAATTCATCCTTACTAGCAAAAAGACACTTAATACTGTATATGGTACTGCCTTTATCTTGCCTTTTAAGATCACAATTTTCATGTGGAGGGTTATGTATGTTAGCATATACACACCAACCTGTGGCACAGCAGTTCTCAACCTGTGGGTCCCCAAATGTTTCTGGACTGCAACTCCCAGAAATCCTGGCCAGCTCAGTTAGTGATGAAGACTTCTGGGAGTTGCAGTCCAGGAACATCTGGGGACCCACAGGTTGAGAACCACTGCTGTGGCCTAACCTCAGTCCCTCGATGAGTTAGAAATCCAAGGATTCTTTGGGATAGAGTGATGCCAGTTAAAGGAAACTGAAAATGATATCAATAGACCACATTCTAAAGGTGGAGTGTTGCATATGTTAGCACGCACGCAAGACAACTCCAGGCTGTGGCCCAAGTGAAGACCTTCATTAAATTATAAAATTAAGAACTCATGAGGTTGGAGTCAGCAGGTTCAAGTAGTTTGAAAATGATACTACTCTACAGCACAGGTACACCAAGAGCTGGCTTCAATCCATTACTAGAGTTTGTGAAATAATTGCGTCTAGTGATCAGCCTAATCTTTAAATTACACTCCCAAATATACTTTGAGAAGTAAATCCATTTGAACACCCCTAAATTTGTGACTCCAACTCACATCAGCTCAGGAGAGACATCTAGGCAATTCTCCCCACCAATGCTTATTTATTTATTTTATTTATTTATATATTTTTATACCGCCCATCTTCCAAAGGAACTCTGGGTGGTTTACAACACCAAATAAACAGTAATCAGATGTTTCAATAATATGGTATTAAAAATAAAAGAAACAAAGAAATATATAAATGCTTAATATAAATATATAAATGCTTTAGTGTTAGACATGAGCACGGAGCGGCGAAATTCTTGTTTCCGTTTTCGGTTATCGTTATCGTTACGTAACGGGTAACGGTAACGAGAATTACTCTGCTCCAGCTCAAACCCGAACCGAAAAAGAAAAATTGGGTCTGATTATTCGTTGTCGTTCATGGCATCGCGGCGATCGCGCGATGCCAAGCAGCACAGAAAAAAAGTTTTTAAAAAAACCCAATTCCCGGCCATAAAAGCAGGCGAAAATATGCCTGCCTGAGTGAGGGCACCTACCAGAGAGGGGTGGTTTCTGGGGGGGGGCTCCCCGGGCTCCCCCCCTCTCCTTTCCTGGGCTGCTGGTACCAGGCTGGGGGGGGCATCCTCGTTGTCTCCATTTGCCATGCAGTGGGGGGATCCAAAATGGCGACCGCAATATTTATTTTTAAATCGTGGTCCAAAAACCCACCAAAGCACCACAGAAACATTTGAAAATTAGGTATTTTAAATGCCTGATTTTTTATAGTAGCAGCAGTGGGTTTTTCTTGCAATAAAACTTCTCCATTTATTTTATTTTATTTTATTTTATTGTTATTTTTATTTTTTTACACCTGCGCAATGATGGGCTGGCCATGGGATGGGAGTCTGGGACCATGCAAATTTTTTGACCCATTCCACCAATCGCACGGCCAGGTTTTGACTGAGACTTCTGGATCTGCCAGAGGGCATAAAAAGCCCACTAACCCTAACCCTAACCCTAACCTGTACGCCAGTACACTGTCCTTCTTAGTGGGTCAGAGGCACCCAGAGGTGCAGCCCACTAACCCACCCTAACCTTAACCATAACCCTAAGCCTAGCCCTTACCCTAACCCCAACCCTAACCCAGATCCGTACGCAAGTACACTTTCCTTCTTAGTGGGTCACAGGCACCCAGAGAGGTGCCTCCCACAGCCCACTATCCCCTACCCCTATCCCATTCCCTAATCTGTACGTCAGTACGCTAGTACGCTCCCCTTCTTAGTGAGTCAGAGGCACCCAGAGAGAGAGGTGGTACGCGGCGGCTTCGCGTTACGCTTCCCTTCCCTTCTTAGTGGGTCAGACGTCAGAGGCACCCAGAGAGGTGCCTCCCAGAGCCCACTTACCCCAACCCCAACCCCAACCCAAACGACAAATGACAAACGGAAATGACAAATTTTTGAAAATTATCACGACAAACGGAAACGACCCGAAATGGATCCACCTCGACAAACGACAACTCGAAACGTCATTTTTTCTGGTCGTGCCGATCTCTATTAAGTGCATATTCAGTGAGACCTATTTTTGCCAGGCATAGAATTGCTCTAGAAATTATGCTGTTCGTGACTCTGAATATAAGATCAGATCATTATTACTACTAAACAGGCACATCTTGGTTATACAAAACATTATCTTCCTTATATATCAAAGAGTACCGTCCTTTCTCGTCAATAGCCTGAAATGGGGCAGTGTTTCCTTGTGCTTGACTAGAGGTAATAAAACAGGATTATGCATAACCAGTTGCAATTAAAAAAACACACACACAAGGAAAAGGATTTCAGCTTTCCAAACCCACCCTTCCCTCCAGCTGTTTCTGAGTTGTTTTTCATTGCTCAGATTTGCTTCAGATGAATCCCCAAGATGAAATATGCAATGTGTTGAAAACCAGCAACCAGTTGTTTTTGTGTGTCTAGAGTTCCAAAAGGTCCAGACACATGTGACTCTAAAGCCATGCTTCCCAGCCTTGGGTGCCCAGATCTTTTGGTGTTGTGAGTCTCAGAAACCCCCAGCCAGCACAACTTGTGTCGAAGTTGCAGCCCAAAAACACCTGGGTCACCTAAAGTTGGAAACCTCTGCTCTAAAGCTCTAAACCAAAAGTGGATAAACTAGAGCCTGTCAGATACAGTGGTACCCCGACTTAAGAGCAGCTCGACTTAAGAGCAATTTGACTAGCAGAAAACTGTTGGCATTTTAACTCCTGCCTTACAAATTTTAGATATACAATTTTTTTTATTTGTTAACTTATGTTTTCAATTTTTAGATAGGTACCCAGACTTAAGAGTAGTTCAACTTAAGAGCATGCGTTCAGAGTGAATTAAATTCATAAATTGAGGTACCACTATATTTTGCATTTCAACTGCCTAATGCCTCAGCCACCAAAGACAATGGTTAGGAATCAAGGTTGGTTGCAGTCAAAACACGGCATGGCACCTCGATTCCTTAGTCTTGTTCAGAGATATGCTCTGGCCATTCTTAGACATTAGAGAAACTTCTCTCATTGCTCCCAATCACACTAGTATTTTCCACTTGTTTCACAGTGGTCCTACTTTGGTCTCATGCCTGTTCATTATTTTCCAAACAGGTTGTGTAAGCCTGAATCATCCTTGAGAATCATCCAACCCTCCAGATGTTTTGGACCACAACTCCCAGAATTCCATGCCTGTATTGCCAATGTCAAAGCACTGTGGGAGATGTGGTCCAAAACATCTGGAAGGCCGAAGTTTGGACACCCCTGCTCTAAACCAAAGGTGGACATACTAGGGCCTGTCAGATATTTTGCATTTCAACTGCCTAATGCCTCAGCCACCAAGGACAATGGTTAGGAATCAAGGTTGGTTGCAATCAAAACACAGCATGGCACCTCGATTCCTTAGTTCTGCCCAGAGATGTGCTCTGGCCATTCTTTCTTTTCACCTAAGAGTAAACAGAGTTATAGAGGTGTTCTTGGGTGCAAGAATCCAGGGGCTGGAAAATAAGGCTAAATGAAACAAGGACATGAATTAAATATCAGCTTCTTTTAGCATTAAAACTCTTACCACCGGTAATTAAGACTCAGAAGTATCTCAGCCTTTTGCTTGGTCTATAGCAGCGATGGCGAACCTTTTAGAGACCGAGTGCCCAAACTGCAATTCATAACCCAGTAATTTTTTCTCAAAGTGCCAATACAGCAATTTAACCTGAATACAGGTGGCTGTGAAGGGGTGATGTCGGGTGCCCACAGAAAGGGCTCCGAGTGCCACCTTTGGCACCCGTGCCACAGGTTCGCCAACAGCGGTCTATAGGTTAGTGAATTAGGTGCCGCTTTGCAGAGTCAGGGAGAGTTTGATTGTCCACTGTATCTTTTGAAAGAAGGGCCAGCCTATGTGGCCTTGGGCAAGCTGCTCAATGCCAAAGAAAGGGATGGTAAACCACTTCCGAGGACTTGATACCTAGCAAACTCTGAAAAGGGTTGCATAATTCGGAATTGATTTGGCTTGTTGTTTTTGTTGTCTCTCTGATTTGTTTTGGCTTGTTGTTGTTGAACTTCTCTTAACAACATGTGTCAGCTCTCTTACTTTAATCCCAGCTCTGCTCTCATTCCACAGACATAACATTTGGAAGGGGGGAATGACCTGGCAGCAGCTGCTGATGACCGAGATCAGATTTCAAGATGGAAAGCTCATTCACACAAGTCCCCTGCCCCCTGCTGCTGCTCCATGCATGTACCCAGGGAATTCTCCTTTGCTGTGTGCATACAATTAGCAAGAAAAGATTGCCCTACTGCAGCAGCATGTGCCAGAGAGCGTGGGTGGTGCTAGCCATGATGTTTTGAGCAAATGCATTCCAGACTCAAGATCTGGAATGCATCCCCTTTTCTTTTTTCAACAAGTGTTATGAAACTGAACTCAAAAACCTCTGGTTTAGTTTCTGCTCTTGCATTGTTTTGAACAATTGGTAAACTGTGAGAAAGAGAAGAAGGAAATTAACTGTTCTCAAGACATACTGTATGTTTGATGTGGTACAAGCTGGGGGGGGGCGCAGAGTGCCAGTTATTTAATGGTGGTATGAGGTACACACAACCAAAGTTCATGGACCCTTTTCATGCAAATCTGCTGGATGCTGTATTGGTATTAAACTCCATTTGCAAGACCGAATTCTTGTGTTCTGTTTTAATCTAGAAGAGAACCCATGTAATTGCTCAATGCAATGCAGAGCACAGGTTTGAGCCCTAATTTTACTTGCAGGTACACTGAGTACAGTGTTGTAGATGGGTGGCATGTTGGACTAAGGGCGCTATCACACGGGCGAAAGATATGCTTTTTTTTTTTATAAAGATGTGTTTTTACTCTAAAGTCGTCATGTGATTGAAGATTCAGTTACAGCAGCCTCATGGGCGAGGTATTAATGTTCCCACATTCCAAAACTGCATTTTTATGTTTGATACTGAGCAATTTTTAAACTTTTTTTTGGGGGGCGGAGCCCCAAGCGCCCATCAGCTGTAGTGCGGGCTTGGGGCTGGCAAAAAAAAATGTTTAAAACTCGCTCCTTTTCCCCACCTGATGGGATGGGGGGAAAGGAGGGATTTTAAAACTTTTTTTTTTGGGGGGGGTGAGCCCCAAGCGCCCATCATCTGTAGTGTGGGCTTGGGGCTGGCAAAAAAAGTTTTAAAAAAATGAAACTGAAAGCCAAATTAGTATTTTTTAAATTTAAAAAAGAAGTTAGCATCGGCTAATAGGGCAAAAGAGGGAGGGGAACCCGGATAATCAGCATCCCCATATACCTATGCGAGGTTGGAAATGCACATTTTTAACTGGGTTAAAAAATACCCCACATCACCCCTAGGTCATGGAGAGCTCGGTTCAACCCGCTGAAGGGGCCATTACTGGGTTTTCTTTTTTAAAAAACTCGATGGTCGTGGGGACACATATTTTGAGCCAGATTACTAATAAGTAAAAACCGGATCAAACTGCTCCCTCAGAAAAGACTCACTCAGAAAGGTTTTCTTTGTTCTAGTTCGTGTTCATCAGTCACTTGCACTGAAATTAGAACTGACAGATCTCAAGGTCATTGGCTGGGGACTTAAGGAGGTCCTACAATTCTCCATGCAGTGAGACTTCTCTAAGGACGAACAGTATTGAAATACAAGGAAGTCTGTTTTTTCTTAGGGCACAAGGCTACTTTAAAGCCTGGATTTCAACTGGCAAACCCCTCCAGTATTCCTGCCAAGAAAACTCCATGGACATGGGGTCACGAAGAGTCGGTCACGACTGTAATGACAACACACACACACACAAAGTAAACAGGACAGATTTCCGAACGAGTTTCCAATTCCTATCATCCATAGTACCAGGGCCTACAGCCTCAGCAAGACATTCTCTGGATATGCATTGTGCCTGCCCAATGCCATCATGCCACAAAACCAAAAGTGGTAAGAGGAGGATGGGGGGGCAGCACTTGGACCCATCCCCATGGTGAGCACGTGTACTCAGGCCCATCATGCCATACGAAACAAGGCAGCGAGTAGAACACCACACTATGATCCCAGTTGCAGTAGCACAAGGCCTAGAAAAAAATACCTGACAGACAGTGATACTTCAGGTGCTGGGGGATGTGTTGCACATACTATGGGAAAAGTAACACAGAATAAAGCCCTAATGGGAAAGATAGCAACTACTGTAGCTGATAGGGGTATTGTATTCTCTGTTCAGCTACCAAACATTGGACTTTTGGCCCTGACTTGGGATACCCATATTAGCAAAGCGGGTCCATTTTACCTGGATTCTGGAGCCATGTAGCCAGAGGCCCTTTATGGACGTTTCCACAATCAGCTGCTAAACTCTTGTGCGCCTTATCTGACTGACACCACAAGGGCTCTCTCACTCACTCACTCTCACACAGAGTCTCGGGGTTTTGAATCTTAGGCAAATGCTACCTCCGACCCCTCTCGCCTTAAGCTGATCCACTTTGCTTAAACTGTTGTTTCTCTTTGCCAGTGTAAGAGGCTGGCTCTGTCTAAAGCTTACACATAGTTCTTGCTTGGTGCCAATGCCTGCGGCAATCACATTGAAGGCAAACAAGCTCCCTGACAAAGCTCAAATGCTTAACTACAAGGAGTGATCTCCAAGAGGGAGGACCAGAATTCTTTCTCTGTAAAACCACACTCAGCTTTCTTGGGCTCGCTCCTGCTGACAAGTTAGAACAGACAGGCACGTAAGTGTCAATCAAATATGCCCACTGAACTCCAAGCAGTTCTTCAATGAAGCAGAGGGGGCACTTTGGCTACCACACACAATTCAGAAGAGCTTTGGGTGCAAATAAATAAATAAATAAATAAATAAATAAATAAATAAATAAATAAATAAATTAATAAATAAATAAATACACCCTGTGATTTTTTTTGATAGTTCATTTCCAGCTATTAGAGAGAAATTAGGATATGTCATTTATGTCACTGGTCTGGATGTGTGAGAAATCTGCATATCAACCAATCACAGAGCCAAAGAAGAAAGTAAATTGTGCCAATTATACGGTGTTCCCACTTATTCCAAACAGGGGGAGTCAGAGATGCAATACACTTTAAACAATCATGCTTGCTCTAAATATCCCAGTGTGTCCATGTGTTCCACTGCTAATGCATTAAGGAGCAGACAACATTCTACGCATGCTTGAGCACCCAGATCTGTGCCTCAGTGGTTCAGAGGCAGCTCCAGAAAAAAAACACATACGTACCTGCACATTTAAAGTCATGCATCGATTTTTCATACAGAATGAAGTATGTTTGAGAGAACTGGACATATTTAGCTGAGAGAAGAAAAGACTGAGAGGCGACATGATAGACCTCTTCAAATATTTGCAGGGAGCCATGTGAACAGATGTGTTTTCTCCAGCTCCAGAAAGTAAGACTTGAAGTAAATGATCCAAATTACAGGAAAGACTTTGGTTTCAAAACAGCAAGTGTAAATGCAAGTTCTTTCAAATCACACTGACTGAGGGGCTAAAACTTTATCTGTTCCCCCTCCTGGGTCTCCAGTGCTCTGGAATGCAGAAGACAACATTTTGGAAGCAATAACAATCTGAATCCTGGACTTTGAAAGAGCAGAGATTTTACGAGAAAATCTTGTCACAGCACCCTTCTGGTGGTGCATGGGACTTAAGGTAGATGAACTATGAGATGCTTTTGAATGACTGTTGCTCATTTATTATCTGTTTTTCAAAAAGGCAGTCTTGGAAGATTGATAACAGTGTTTGCAATATTTCTTTATAGGTTTGCTTTACAAAACCCCAGAAGCTCACAAGGCACTGTGATGCCATATGGAAGTCAGGGAATTGTGGAAAGTAGAGGCAGTGCTGCTCTGGGCCAATTGATTTTGCACTTGAGGAGATTCTGGGTAAATGGGCTCAGAATCCAAGTAGGACATGGCTGACAGAGTATTGCCGCAAACCAGAACAAGAGGGACAAGCCATTCCCCCCAATTTTTGGTAGCCAGTGAAGTGGAAAAATGTACCTAAGAGGCAAGGTTCTTTTGTTATTTTAAAAGCACATTAGGCAACGAACAACCTCACAAAAGCTTTTCCCATGGACAAAGATAATAATTAAAACTTTGCTGCAAGACCAACAAGTCTTGTGACACCCTTAAAGATTAACAGGTTATATTTTGGAAAAAGCTTTTCTTAAGAAGTGCAGTCTGCTTCTTCAGGCGTGGCTTCAGGACATACCAAATCCAGCATCTGGGGTGCCCTCTTCTAGTTCTTAGGATCACCCTTGGCCGCTTCTTTGTATCATCTCACTCTTCCTCTATGCATAGTGATAGGGAACGGGGGAGTGGGGACTGGCAATTACAGGGAAGAAGAAAGTCATTGCTGGGTGCATCTCGTTTCCAATACCTCAGAGACATAACTTAACCATGATCCAGCTTGGGGGGGGGTAGATAACATGTTTGTAATAAAGAGTTCAAAGGGCTGGGAAATTATAGAATAACTGAATTGGAAGGGGGGTTGGGGCTATAAAGCCAGCATATTCAACCCTCTGGTAAGTCAGGAATCCAAGATCTTACAGATGGTTGTCCAGCTTTCTTTTCGAATGCCTCAAGCCTTAGAGCACTGACCACGTCCTGAGGTAATTGGTTCTACTGACATATTGCTCTAACAGTTAAGTAGAAATGTAGATATTAAACCTGCTGTACTCTCAGACCATCACAGAAACAACATAGTAAATTTGGGGTTGATTTCCACAGCCTTCCAATTTGATACATCCTTTTTGGCTTTTGAGGCTTATTATTGTAATTATTCCCCCCCCCCCAAGTTGCTACTATCACAATAACACACTGTAAGGTGCGCTACCCACAGTCCCTTTCCAATGAATGTATCAGAATATATTCTCAAAGTCTTTCATGGCCGGGATCTGATAGTTGTTGTGAGGTTTTTCGGGCTGTTTGGCCATGTTCTGGAAGTTTTTCTTCCTTACGTTTCACCAGACTCTGTGGCCGGCATCTTCAGAGGGCAAGGAGCTCAGGGAATTAGGAGTTGTCTCTGTGATATGGGGTATTGAGTAGAGATGGGCACGACCAGGAAAAATGACGTTTCGAGTTGTCGTTTGTCGGGACGGGTCCGTTTCAAGTTGTTTCCGTTTGCTGCGGAAATTTTCAAAAATTTGTCGTTTCTGTTTGTCATTTGTCGTTTGTGTTGGGGTTGGGGTTGGGGTTGGGGTAAGTGGGCTCTGGGAGGCACCTCTCTGGGTGCCTCTGACGTCTGACCCACTAAGAAGGGAAGGGAAAGGAAGGGAAGCGTTTCGCGTAGCCGCCGTGTACCATACATTACATTATGTTAGGGTTGAGGGGTAAGTGGCAGAGGCACCTCTCTGGGTGCCTCTGACTCATTAAGAAGGAAAGCATACTGGCATACTGGCGTACAGGTTAGGGGTAGGGGTAGTGGGCTCTGGCTGGGAGGCACCTCTCTGGGTGCCTCTACTCTGACCCACTAAGAAGGGAAGCGTACTTGCGTACGGATCTGGGTTAGGGTTGGGGTTAGGGTAAGGGCTAGGCTTCGGGTTACGGTTAAGGTTAGGGTGGGTTAGTGGGCTGCACCTCTGGGTGCCTCTGACCCACTAAGAAGGACAGTGTACTGGCGTATGGGTTAGGGTTAGGGTTAGGGTTAGGGTTAGTGGGCTTTTTATGCCCTCTGGCACATCCAGAAGTCTCAGTCAAAACCTGGCCATGCGATTGGTGGAATGGGTCCAAAAATTTGCATGGTCCCATCTCATGGCCAGCCCATCATTGCACAGGTGTAAAAAAATAAAAATAAAAATAAAAATAAAATAAAATCAATGGAGACGTTTTATTGCAAGAAAAACCCACTGCTGCTACTATAAAAAAATCAGGCATTGAAAATACCTAATTTTCAAATGTTTCTGTGGTGCTTTGGTGGGTTTTTGGATGACGATTTAAAAATAAATATTGTGGTTGCCATTTTGGATCCCCCCCCACCGCATGGCAAATGGAGATGACGAGGATGCCCCCCCCCAGCCTGGTACCAGCAGCCCAGGACAGGAGAGGGGGGGGAAGGCCGGGGACCCCCCCAGAAACCACCCCTCTCTGGTAGGTGCCCTTACTGAGGCAGGCATATTTTCGCCTGCTTTTATGGCCGGGAATCGGTTTTTTTTTTTAACTTTTTTTCTGTGCTGCTTGGCATCGCGCGATCGCCGCGATGCCATGAACGACAACGAAAAATCAGACCCAATTTATCTTTATCGGGTCGGGTTCGAGCTAGAGCGGAGTAATTCTCGTTACCGTTACCCGTTATGTAACGATAACGATAACCGAAAATGGAAACGAGAATTTTGCCGCTCCATGCCCATGTCTAGTATTGAGTGAGTGAGACTGAGGTTTTAAAGTTGTGGGAAAGGGGAAACTTGTCCTATGTAGGAGAATAGGTGTTAAACATTGTATTGTGATGGGGGGGATTAAGAAGTTTCACTGCAATCAGGGGTGGCAGCAATCCTCTGTGGTTGATGGGTGTCATTAGCTGCTCTATTATGTGGAGTGGTGCTTGTTGTGCCAGGGTGGGAATAATTGAACTTTGACCTTTTGCAGTTTGTAGTTTTCAGTACTGGGAGCCAGGAAGAACCTCAGGAAGAAAAACTCACAGAACATGGCCAAACAGCCTAAAGCACTCACAATAGCTACCAATGTATCAGAAATTCACCAGGATACTTACTCCCCAAACACCAAGTGCTCAGCATGAATAATCTTGCACTTTGTTACAAAAACATGCAGCTTTACTCCTCTGCACTAATCGGACACCTTAAGCCTATTATGAAATCATTATTAACAGATGCAAGAACAACCTTGCCTTTCAGGAATTTACAAACACTTGGCACAACAAGAAGGGGCATTTTTAATCATTAAAGGATAAATCCAGGAGCATTTTCCAGACCTCTAATGCTGCCAAATTGGCAAAATTGCAAAATCTCCAAACAACTCCAACTATTTCAAAATAACAGAACCCATCTTTGGGATTTCAGGGAACTTGTGAACCTTTTATGGTATCTAATCTCTAGATGCATAAGACAACTGTACTGCTACTTATATCGCACCCCTTACTCCTTAAAGCACTCTCTGGGCAATTTATAACTTAGTTATGCAGGCTATACATTCCCCCTACCCCAGCAAGCTCGGTAATTTATTTACTGACCATGGAAGAATGGAAGGCTGAGTCTACCTCAAGCTGGCTCCTAGAGTGCAGGATCAAACTCAGGTCATGGCAGAGTCTTGACTGCAGTACTGCAATTTAATCACTGGACCACAAGTATTGCAGGCCTTAACCAAAGTAATTGTTCTCCCCTTCCTGGAAGGAATACATTTTATGCACTGCTCACTTACACCATATGGAACTCAATTGAATTTATCATACACTACATTGTAGTATAAAGTCGATTCAACCGAGTCTTTATTGTATGGTCACAGACTTGATAAAGTTTACATCCACAATGATTCTAGTCACAATTAAAGGGTTTTATTGACAGCTGAGCCCCCCCCCCCCAAAAAAAAAAATTGTTCTTAGCATTGCCATTAGGAACCAACCAATTTGTAAACTATGAGTAGTGAATGTTTGACACTTCAGGTGTTTGGAGGTGCAATTGCCATACTCTTCTGCTCTTCACAGTGCTGGTGGGCTTTGGGGAAAAGAGGTCTAGAACATCTAGAATTCTGAACATTTTCCACTCTTGCAACAGACACAGGCACCACTGAGGTCAACCCAATTCCTCAGAAGCCATTCTGGTTCGGGTGGAGGAAAAGGGAGCCATTTTCTATTAACTGCATAGCAGACGTTGCTCAACCTGTTTACACGCCTTCTCCCATTTTCTCAGAACAAAAAGCCATATTAGTAAATAATTCAGGAGGGAAGGCCAACACTGAATGATGGATCTTACCACCTGGCCAAGTTGTGATGCCTTATTCTCATCAAGGGAAAAGATGCCCCTCAATGGATTACTTGATCACTTCTTTATGCCACACTGAATAACTGGAAACTGTATAGGTATACTGGATCCCCTGGAAAGTGTCATTTGTCACTGAGGTGACATAAAAGTTCATTCGACAGAGTTAAATAAGCAAAGGCACATTCTTGTGAGCAGGTTATTGCCAGGTGTTGCAGTCCTCAAATTCTGATCACACCGGGACAAAACAGCTCCAAAGCACTGGTTTATGTATCCTTTTCTTTTGCATATCGTGGTCAAGCAGTGATATTGCAGCCTATTGTTTTCAGAGAAATGACTGGTGAATATACTTTATGGTGAGGGAAGCAAATTTTATGGGGCTCTGAGAGTCCCCCAGGCTGGCTGGACAGCTTAGATATCTGGCTAAGAAGCCAAAGGTTGGAAGTTCAATTCCCCAATGTGTCTTCTGTGAGTAGGCTGTGTGGCCTTGAGCAAGCTACACAGCCCCAGGGCACCCCCAAAGGGTAAACCACTTCTGAGTATTGCCTATCTAGAAGACCCTGAAAAGGTCTTCACCAGAAGTCAGGAAAGATTTGACGACACATATTATTAAGAGTCTCCCAGGATCCCTCTTTATCAAAATATGTGGTTTTGCTTTTGCAGGTCTAATTTCACTAATTTCAAAGTAAATGTCCATGTTGGCTGCGAATATAAAAGGAAACACTTCCACTCATTTTAATGAAACTAGATTGTACCACACAATTGAAAGAGAGAGGAGAGAGAGAGTCCACCAAAAAACCTGATCAGTCATTGCAGTCATTGGGTTCATACCAAGGGAATAAAGAAAGAAAGAAACCGGAATGCTTTTACTTGCATTTCTATATTGTGATTAATTCTTGAGTCAGGGAAGAATAAGACTCATTGTGAGATATATTCAATACATGAGTTTGTTTTCTCGGTGAGTACAAAGTGTAGGAGTGTGTAACATTTGGATGGAGGGGAGGGAACAATGGGGAAGGCTTCATGCAAAATGATTATATTTGGACTTAGCTAATGAGCAATTCTTAAACTCACTTCACCTAGAGAAAGGGCCCAGTTCAGCTATATTTGACTACGTATAACAGTGCAAACCTATACAAGTCTATGCAAAAATAACTCCTACTGTGTTCTACTGGTTCGGCCTTGTGCCTTCATACACCTTGCACCTTCCAGGTTCATATGCAGCTCAGCGATGGAACCTTTGAGGAGCCTCGTGGTGCAGTGGTTAAGTGCCTGTACTGCAGGTAAAACTGTCCTCATGACCTGGGGTTCAATCCCAGGTAGCAGGCTCATGGATGACTCAGCCTTCCATCCTTCCGAGGTCAGCAAACCGAGTACCCCGCTTGCTGGGGGGGGGGCAATGTGTAGCCTGCATTCTGTAATTAAATCTGTAAACCGCCCAGAGACTACTTGAAGTGGTATGGGGCGGTATATAAGCAGACCACTTTTGGGCCCTCCATATCTTGTTGAACTACCACTCTCATGAGGTCTGGCCAACATAGTCAAGGGTGAAGGATCATGGAAACTACAGTGGTACAAGTTGCCCTTCCTCGGCATATATCATTGCAACCAAACAGTTGTTTGCCATCTTGCGTGCTTGTGCGTGTGTTTCAATGCTTTCAATTCTGCAGTTATACCATTCTCATTCAGCAAAAATGTTGCAGATAAGCAAGATATCTAAATCCACAAAACTCTGCAGATATTTCACCTGAAATTATTGGTAATCTTTATTTTTACTTTTCATTTAGCCATTTTTTGATTGGTAATAAAATCTCACGGCTGTGTGTGTATGTATGTGAATAATATGATAAAGCAAAATAATAAACCATTGCTACATACAGGGACATTTGAAGAGAACAATTTTGAAAGGAATTGTTTTGGCTTCCACTCACACATCATGAGTTACTCTTTGCCTCGGAGACCTGAACCTTTCAAAGTTCAGCTTGACCTTAAACGCTGTTCTTTGATAGCATGCCAAGAAAAGGGAGTGCACACAGTTTGCGTGGAAGATTTTTAGAACATTCTAGATAAATCCCCTTCTATCAATAACTGGATAGATGAATAAATAATAGAATATATAGTGTAGATGTCACCCAGTTTATTATTACGTGGGCCATTCTTTAGGTCTACCAACAGGTCTGGGTCTTCTCCAACATCCAAAGATACTAGGCTAGCACAGTGGGAGCAGGATTAGGCCATTCTACCTTACAACACTCTGCCATCCACAACATCTTCTTCCTATGGAGACCGCCTCACCTTGTCCAACAGTAAGGCCCTATATATGGGTACAAGAAAGGCACAAATGCTGCTTTCTGGTTCCAAACTATCAAACGATCTAGAGTCTGTCTATGCCTTTTATCACACTTTCCAGCATTCACAGTGCAAAATGACATTCCCCTCAGGAGAAAGCACCATTTATTAATTAATGCTATTGCTGCTCAATTTTGTGTACATTCGCATGCACCCTAGACAACCCTCAGAACAATAATAGATTGGAAAAGTAACCTTTTTTGTTTTGTACTGGCCATACCTGCTGGAGGATTCTCCAAACTGTAAGTTGTAGCCCAGAGAAGTAACTTCTCTAAGGTCTGTATTTAATAATAAGCAATACACACTTTTTCTACCATTTTAAAACCATCACTGAAGGTTCCTGAGGTTCTCAGATGTTACTGGCATCCCCTAAGCAAGGAACACCTGGCTTGGTAGCTAATGCAGAGCCAGAGATGGGGAGTTTGATTTCCCCCCATGCCTCCTGAGAGAAAAGCCCCCCCGTGTGTGTGTAGTAATGAGCAAGCTACAGATATTGGTTTCCAAATGCAATGCATACAGCAGTCTACTCAGAAAAAAGTCCCACTGAGTTCCGAACAACTTGCCTGTTGTCCTATTCCAGCTGTCCTATTAATGTTGACTTGAAAGCAAGTGCTTCTCAATCAATGGAGCGTATGCCTACAAATAGAAGGTCTGGGTTGCAACCTTTTTCAATCAGTTATCTAAATGTGTGCAATGACATGCACTGAAAAGTGTTACATTTGATGTGATGTAAATAACAAGAGTCAAAGCAGATAGGAGATTGATTATATGATGAACTGTTACCAGCTTGGTTTGTATTTACTGAAGACTTGCAGTTGTAGAGAGTGTGTAGGTCAGGATCACAGCAACATGAGGGAATGTTAGAATAAACTTCAACAACCTAGTATTTAAGGTAAGCAATGAGAGAGCAGTTGGGTAATAGCTACTGATAAGTAGCAAGGTGCGCTTGGGTATCTGGCCAGTCTCGACATTTATCATTGATTTCTCCTTCTTTAATTACAACAGTTTACCATCAAGTCTGACTTATAGGGACCTTTTTCAGGTTTTTTTCCTAGTTAGACAGTATTCAGCAGTGGTTTCCTATTCCCCTTATCTAGCATGGCCCTGGTACTGTGCATTTTGGCCAGGGGTGGTGGAGTCTCCTTCTTTGGAGATTTTTAAGCAGAGGCTGGATGGCCATCTGTCGGAAATATTGTGATGGGGTTTCTGCATGGCAGGGGGTTGGACTAGATGGCCCTTGAGGTCTCTTCCAACTCTGCGATTCTATGATTCTAAGGCCACACAGACCGGCTCTTTTGGGATGCACAGTGGGGAACTGAGCATCCATCCTCTGATCCCATGGCTGGATACCTAACTCACTTTGTAAGTTTCTTTTCTGCATGTTCTGGTTTCTTTCTCCTACTTTGTCTGCAGTTCAAGTCCAGCTATGAGGGTGCTCCATGTTGCCCACATTGGCACACATGCATACATAGGAGCAAGTTCTTGAAGCTTATGTACTCATGCCAACATTTTATCCTAGTTTTTTCCCTCGATAGATTTCTTGGGAAGTATTTTTCTCCTTTTCCTTACACAGAGCATCCTAGGAGATAGCTGATTGCTGTAAGCTCACTTTAGTATCTGGTTAAGAACGTAAGAAGAGCCATGCTGGATCAGGCCAAAGGCCCATCTAGTTCAGCTTCCTGTATCTCACAGTGGCCCCACCAAATGCATCTGGGAGTGCACAAGACTAGATATCTATCTCCTGATACCACTCCCTTGCATCCGGCCCTTGAAGTACCCTGGTTTTAAGCCTGGTGATCACACATCTCCATAATGGTTTGTAACCCAGTAAGCCAGAAAGTGGTGTTAGGTGACTCTTGTTCGACACCACAGCCACTGACCTGTGGAGTTCCCCAGGGTTCTGTTCTGTCTCCTATGTTGTTTAACATCTATATGAAACCCCTGGGGGAGATTATCAGGTCTTTTGGGGTTAGGTGCCACCAGTATGCCAATGATACCCACTACCCAGCTCTACCTCTCATCACCCCCAGACTCTAAGGAAGCTACTATCTCAACTTTACATGAGTGTTTAGCTGCAGTAATGAACTGGATGAGGATGAAAAAAGATGAAACTAAATCCAGAAAATCCAGAGGTGCTCCTGGTCAGTCGAAAGAGAGAGCAAGGGATACGGATGCAACCTGTACTAGATGGGGTCATCCTCCAATTAAAAAATCAGGTACACAGGTTGGGGGTGCTCTTGGACTCATCCTTGAGCTTGGATGCCCAGGTCACAGCTGTGGCCAGGAGTGCATTTGCACAATTAAGGCTAGTACGCAAATTATGCCCCTTTCTTGAGAAACCAGCTCTGGCCTAGTGATGTCACGGCTGAACTACTGTAATGCGCTCTATGTGGGGCTATCAATGAGAGTCAGTAAACTTCAATGGGTTCAAAATGCAGCAGCCAGACTGCTGACGGGTGGGGTACAGAGATCACATTACACCCCTATTAAAACAGCTCCACTGGTGCCAGTCAGCAATTGAGTACAATTCAAGGTGCTGACCTTGACCTACAAAGCACTATATGATCTGGGTCCTAGCTACCTCAAAGATCGGATCTCACAGTATGAACCAACTCGGGTGTTAAGGTCATCAGGAGAGGCTCTACTCTCCATCCCGCCACCCTCACAGGTTCGTCCTGTGGGAACCCATGAAAGGGCCTTCTCGACTGCTGCGCCCAGACTCTAGAACTCCCTCCCACTAGAGGCCAGGACTGCCTCATCTCTGTTGTCCTTCCAGAAACAGGCAAATACCTTTCTCTTCAGGCAAGCTTTCCCTGAATGATGGACTACTATGTGTATTTTATATGAATCTATGGGTTCACATAGACTTTGTTTTTTATGACTACTTATAACTGTGTTGCTTTAATGTAATGTTGTCTATTAATGCTGTAAGCTGCCCTTCAATTCCTTTTTCTCAAATACTTGAACATGTCTTAATTGTACTGGACTGTGTATTATCCCTCATTACTGTAAGCCGCCTTGGGTCCTTTTCCAAGGAGAAAGGCAGGGTAAAAATACTCTAAAATAAATAATAAATAAATAACCTGTGATGGTCTCTTCCTCCAGGAATCTGTCCAATCCCCTTTTGAAGGCATCCAGGCCAGATGCCATCACCACATCCTGTGGCAGGGAGTTCCACAGACTAACAATACGCTGGGTAAAAAGAAAATTCTTTTGTCTGTTCTCATTCTCCCAGCCCTCAATTTGAGTGGATGTCCCCTAGTTCCGGTATTTTGTGAATGGGAGAAGAGTGTCCCTCTATCCACTTGACTCATGCCCTGCGTAAGTTTGTACATCTCAATCCTATCCCCCCCCCCCTCAGGCTCTTTTTTTCCAGATTAAAGAGCCCCAAATGTTTTAGCCTCTCCTCATAAGGGAGGTCCCCCAGCCCAGAAATCATTTCAGTTGCTCTCTTCTGCACCTTTTCCAGTTCCACGATGTCTTTTTTGAGATGTAGTGATCAGAATAGTACACACAATACTCCAGGTGCGGCCTTACTATCATTTTGTACAATGGCAATATAATGTTGGCAGTTTTATTTTCAGTCCCCTTTTTGATAATCCCCAGCATGGAATTGGCCTTCTTCACTGCTGCCACACATTGGGGAGACACCATCATGGAGCTTGTACTTCATTGGTTGTACTCTACTAGCAAAATTGGATCAGGACCAGGATGAAGGCAAATGCTTAACTCTTTTCTTTCAGTGATACAGTTTTGATCTGGACTGAGTTATTTAGGAAACAAGAAACAAACACATCAGGGCCTATTATGTGCTTTAAGGTTACACCCAGTTTGGCCCTGGCACTACCCATTCATACATGCAAACCATCCACCTCTTACTGTATATCTTACAGATCGCATCACATGCTGGCTTCATACTTTTGGTCCTGCATTTTGGTCACCCTACCCATATTAGGCCCTAAAAATTGGCTTCTGAACATTGGAAGACATTACAGAGTATGTAACAGAGAGTTAACTTATGTTGATTTCCAATGGGTTCTAGATGTTTAAGACGAGATCTCTGATCAGCCCTACCTAATATGGTTGATTGTCAAAATGGTATGAGTTGTAATCCAAAGCCAAAACTTAAAAAAGTTACTTCTTTTGAAAAAAGGTGGCTGAGTCCCCAAGCCAGTATGATGAGTAGCCTAGCTGGCTGGGAGATTCTGAGCCCTGTATTCCAAAAGAGAGATACAGACGGCACCAGGTACGAGAAAATTTGCTTAAGGATTAATGAGCTAGCAAAACCATCTTGTGCTACATCAAGTTACTATTAAAGATAAGAATATGGTTGTGCGACATGCATTGTTAAATATGAATTTACATTTATTCCCTGTGCTATGTAGAGATGGGCACGACTTGAAAAAAAATTTTTTCGAGTTGTCGTTAGTCGGGCCGGTTCCGTTTCGGCTCGTTTCCGTTTTTCGCGAAAATTTGCAAAAATTAGTCGGTTCGTTTTTTCGTTTTTTCGTTGTCGTTAGTACTGGTTTGGGGAGGGGGTAGCGGGCTCCTGGAGGGAGCTGCAGGAGTCAGCCAGAGCCACAAGTGACGGACTGACAGACTCTTTGCACCCGCTGTATCTCACGTACTTGCATGTAGTGCAATGCAAGTAGATCTGCCTTAGGGTTAAGACGGATTAGCGCAATGGCTAGGGTTAGGCTAGTTACGGGTGAGGTTAGGGTGAGTATTGGGGTGCATCTGTGTGCCTCTCTGACCCACTTAGAAGGACAGTGTACTGGCGTATGGGTTAGGGTTAGGGTTCGGGTTTGGGCTACGATTAGTGGGCTGTTTATGCCCAATTGGCACATCCCAGAAGTCTCTGTGGTCAACCTGGCCAAGTGGCCATGCGATTGGTGGAAAATTTGCATGGTCTACTCCCATGGGCGAGCCCATCATTGCAAATGTGCAGGTGTAATAAAATAAAATAAAATAAAATAAAATAAAATCAACGGAGACTTTTTTTGCAAGAAAAACCCACTGCTGCTACTGTAAAAATTCAAGCATTTAAAATAGCTAATTTCCGCATGTTTCTGTGGTGCTTTGGTGGGGTTTTGGGCAACAATTTCAAAAAAAATATTGCGGTCGCCATTTTGGATCCCCCGCACTGCATGGCAAATGGATGCGCCCTCCCAGCCTGGTACCAGCAGCGCAGCAGTAGCAATAGCCAAGGAGAGGGGGGCAGGGAACCCCCCCCCAAATAAAACACCATTCTGGCCTGGTAGGTGCCCTCAGACAGTTTTCGCCTACTTTTAGGACCGGGAATCGGGTTTTTTTTAACTTTTAAAAACTTTTTTTCTGTGCCGCTTGGCATTGCGCGATGCAAGTAACGAGCACGACAAATCAGACCAAATTGTTCGTTCGTTGGTTCGAGCTCGAAGTCTGGCGGAGTAATTCCCGTTTCCGTTTCCGTAGAGTAACGGATACGAGTAACGGAAACGGAAACGGGAATACCGCTAAGTCGTGCCCATCTCTAGTGCTATGTCTTTGGCTCCAAAGTGCATCACATTCTAATGATGTAAGCATTTAGGCTGTCCAACACTCTAAACCAGGCATGTCCAAACTTCAGCCCTCCTGATGTTTTGGACCACAACTCCCAGAATTCCACGCCTGTATTTCCAATGGCAAAGGACTGTGGGAGTTGCGGTCCCAAACATCTGTAGGGCCTAAGTTTGGAAATGCCTGCTCTAGACTTTCTAGAAGGAAGTGACAAAATAATCCCTAGTCTTGTTGACTGCACTACCTTCATAACTGTATCCAAAGGGCTATGCAATTATTTCCACGCAGGCCTAGAATTCTTGTGCTGTTCCTTCAAGTCATTCTTTTTTTCCTTTTTTAAAATTAACATACAATAGAAGCAAACAAAATAAAATAAACATTCCAATGACCTGACTCATAAAACAAAAGGGGAAAAGGGGGGGATTTAGAAGTGAGGATACAAACTACTACCAATACCAAAGGATTAAGGATTTTGCCAGGCTAGCCAGTAATAACCAGACGACACACAGTTTGTTTTGGTTTAAACAGGGCCACAATTTATTACTTACAGGAACAGGTTAATAACTTCATTAACTCAACTAGAACTTTATAGGAGGGTCTGTAAGGTAGCGCAATCAAGACAGGAGATTGGATTTATCAGGTCCACTTACTGAAAGGAATTTACTGCAGCCTGTTATCTCTATGCTGCAAGGGGGATACCAGTGTAGCTTTTGGGCATCCCCCGTTACCAATGTCTTGGCAGTCCTATTGATCATATTGGGTTATTATTAATTACTCCCTATCCACTACCTGATCTGATGTATTAAGATAGGACTGCCGAGGACCTTGAAACTATTTGTTGGAATATGAATCCGATGGTCAATATTATATTGCGCTACCCGCCAAATTGTGACCAACATGGTTTTTATATAAGCCCGTCTCCACATGTGGCTGGTGGGATGGGCGAAAACACGCCGCCACTCAGGGCCAATCAGAGTGGCGGTCAAAAATTCCCATCCGGCCCCGAAGCGACCAGCAAAGCATCACCATCACATTCAAATAGTGGAGGGCGGGCGGGGGATCGCGCGGCTGAGCAGGCAGGCGGTGGACGGGGCGCGGCCATCTCTTATATGGCCGCGCTGTCAGCGTAGGCTGCGCAACCAGCGCAAACCGCCCACCGCCTGCCTACTGGCAGCCGGCAAAGCCTCCCCAGCACCTCACGAGGAGGTGCGGAGATGCCATTGCCAGGCTAGCCAGTAATAACCAGACGACACACAGTTTGTTTTGGTTTAAACAGGGCCACAATTTATTACTTACAGGAACAGGTTAATAACTTCATTAACTCAACTAGAACTTTATAGGAGGGTCTGTAAGGTAGCGCAATCAAGACAGGAGATTGGATTTATCAGGTCCACTTACTGAAAGGAATTTACTGCAGCCTGTTATCTCTATGCTGCAAGGGGGATACCAGTGTAGCTTTTGGGCATCCCCCGTTACCAATGTCTTGGCAGTCCTATTGATCATATTGGGTTATTATTAATTACTCCCTATCCACTACCTGATCTGATGTATTAAGATAGGACTGCCGAGGACCTTGAAACTATTTGTTGGAATATGAATCCGATGGTCAATATTATATTGCGCTACCCGCCACTAAGAGACGCACCGCTGTCTCTTACCCCAACTGACCACCTAGGTCAGCGCACAGACCCTCCCGAATATCATGGAGGAAAATTGCCAGGCCCTTATCGGATAAATGCACCCCATCAGGCCGGAACAAACTCAAATCACGAGCGGTGATGGCGGGGTGCCATATAACAGAACCCATCTCCGCCAATACAAAACGGGCGATTTCCCGGTTGACCCCTTTACGTGCCTTGTGCATTTTTTGGGGGTGATGTTGCGAGCCCCAAACGAGTCGGGGGATAATCGCCGACCAAACAATCCTCGTATTGGGCCGATGAGTTTTAAAAACTCTCAGATCAGCTATGATCTTGAGAATTAAAGACTTGCCCGACAAGTCATTGCCCCCCAGGTGAATAACAGCAATGGAGGGCAAGGGGTCCAGGGGTTCAGCGAGTGCCATCGCTAAAAAGGCGTTCCAGCGCATGCCCCGTTTCCCTTTCCAAACCACATCGGCCCATCGCTCCAGGCCGAGATCGCGGCCACGTCCAGACATAACAGCGAACTTGGCGGCCCAGTAAACAAAACTGTGGCCATAGATGGATACTCGAGTCCGCCGGTTGCCTGCCGAACCTGCAACAGAAAAAAGAAGACAACTGGCCCGATTTTACGGGTCCATTAGTGGACGCACATAGGCCTTAAACTGGCGAGACTTCCACCGCCCTATTCGCTGTATCCCTGCAGGCTCCACACCCAGAGCGGCAGCGGTGGAAGCAGCTCCGATGCGAAACGAATGTGTACCGAAACGCCAATGCGGTACACCAGCGACCTGGAGAGCCTTGAGCGAGACGTTCCAAAATTGGAAACGCGTCAAGGGCGACCCGTCTCGATGCTGAAACAGATAGCCCTGCCGCTTGTTGACCAACCGGACATAATTATGAAGGGCTAGAACGGGGCAAATTTGTGGCTCAGAACACCTACGGAGGTGTATCGTGCAGCCCACACCCCGTTGGTCCGTCTTAGATCTGCGAATACGCAGAGAAACCTGGTCATCGCCAAGGGCCAGGTCGGACCATAACAAAGCTGTGGCCGAGTCATCAGTTTTGGAAAAGGCTACCAGCTCGCTGACCCGCAGAGCGGCGAAGAAGGCGACCAACGCGGCCGCATTGAACAAGTGAACTTCGAAACAATCTAAACAAACCTGGGGCCAAGCTTGTGCGAGCCTGGCCAACATTAACGGGGAAATGGGTGTCCGGGTATCGCGTGATTTCCCCCTCTCTCGAGTCCAACCCTCTACCATCTTGGCAATCCTGAACTGGCAATCAGGAATTCCCAAACCTTGGGCCTTAGCGTAATAATAGAGGGCCGACATCTTACCCTGGATGGTACGTGGAGCAAGGCCCTTGAAATGCAAATGTACGGCGAACTGGACAAGTTGGTCTGCAGTGGCCGGCCAGAGTCGCATAAACCCTTCCTTAGCACAAAATCGAGCATACTCAGCACATGCTGCCGAGTATGCCCGACGAGTGCTGGGCGCTAAGGCCAAACCCATGGCCCTATTGGCCTCTACCCGCCAAGCCTCCATACCTCCGGCGGGAGTCGGTCGGGTTCCATCATAGCGTGGGGTGCTAGCGCCCTGAACCGCTCCATCTGTTGGCGGGACAGGGCGTCAGCCAGGTCGTTCCGAACCCCCGGTACATGGGCCGCACGAAATAAAATATTATGCTGTAGACAGCGGAGCGTGAAGGCACGGACCAAGCGCATCACTCTTTTCGATTTTGATGTCAAATTGTTAATGATATGGACTACCGCTAAGTTGTCACAATGAAATCTAACCGATGAATCAGCCCATAACTCAGCCCAGAGGTAAAGTGCTCCAACAATGGGGAACAACTCAAGAAATGTGAGGTCTCTTGTCAAGCCAGACTGGTACCATTCCTGGGGCCACGAGCCGGCACACCAGCGTCCCCTAAAAAATAGCCCAAAGCCACAAGCCCCAGATGCATCGGTATACACTTGCAAATCGGTAGCCTCAACCACCTCCGCGCGCCAAAAGTAGACCCCGTTAAATTTAGACAGGAATTCAAACCACAAATCTAGGTCCTCCCTGATTGCAGCCGAAAGACGGCACCTGTGATGTGGGCTACGAAGGCCCACGGTTGCATCGCAAAGCCTACGCAAAAAAGGCCTCCCGGGTGCGACGACCCTGCAGGCGAAATTTAAATGGCCAATCAATTGCTGTAATTCGCGGAGGGTAGTCTTTCTACACGACTTGAGAAGCGTGATGCGCTGATAAAGATCTTGTAGCTTTTGATCGGGTAGGCGGCATGTCTGGGCGACCGTGTCCAATTCAATCCCTAAAAATGTGAGTACTGTGGTCGGGCCCTCGGTCTTATCTTCCGCCAAAGGGAGGCCGAGCTCGGCTGCCATGGCCTTGAAAAAGAAGTCATAAGACGGGCACAGCGGCCCGTACCCGCCGCACCGGCGAACAAAAAATCGTCAAGGTAATGAACCACATGGGTGTCCCGTGTCCGTTGCTTGAGCGCCCATTCCACAAAGGTGCTAAAACGCTCAAACGCCGCACAAGAGATGGAACAGCCAAAAGGCATGGCTCTGTCCATGTAAAATTGCCCGTCAAATGCGAAGCCCAATAGCTCGCAATCGTCGGGATGTACGGGCAACAATCGAAAGGCTGACTTCACGTCACACTTTGCGATCTCGGCCCCAACCCCGCAACTGCGCACCATCCTAACTGCCTCGTCAAAGGGCGTGTAATGGACGGAGGCCAACTCCAATGGGATACAATCATTCACGGAGCGTCCAGCCGGGTAGGACAGGTGGTGAATTAAACGATACTCGCCCGGCGTTTTCTTGGGCACCACACCTAATGGGGAAACTCGGAAGTTAGGAGTAGGCGGGTGAGTAAAGGGGCCCAGTACTCGTCCAGCCGCCAGTTCAGCCGCAATTTTCTGCCTGACTATATGCTCCATGCCATTAACGGATTTGAGGTTGGGGGCCATATAGGGTATTCGCTCACCGAGAGCAGGAATTCGAAAACCATACCGGAACCCATCTGTGAGATAACGCGCATCTGCCTGTGAGGGGTAGCTACGTAGCCACGCCCTCAAAGTCTCTATCCTAATTGGGCTAGGTCCCTTTTGGGGTTGGATTGGTTCCGGGAAGGTTTCGTTTGCCCCCTTGGTCCCTACTGCCATCTCCTCCGGGGCGACCTCGTGAACAGGTGGATGCTGGATGGTTTGCCCCACAAGTGGAGCAGATATGCCGGAATTTGCACTGCCGACGTCCACAGGAGCCCTTGCTGTTATAATCAAAGCAGACCAGCCGGGGTTGAACCGACTGGCCCGCAGGTGCGCGGGAACTTCCTGGGACGCCAGATCGCAGAACAGGGTGGCCACTATCGAATCGATCGTTGGCCCGGTTGGACCCCATTACTCTTAACCAAAGATAGCTGTGTGGACGGTCCCATCGTAGGGAAGGGTCCTTAGCGATCCTCCGGCGGAACCCCTCATCATACATAAGCCAAGCCATGGAAGGAAACTCTAAACGCGCCCTAATAATCAAATCCAAGTAGTGCCACAGGTCAGCGCCCTTTTGGGGGTTTGCTTTGGAATAAATGCCTGCATAAATAACGAAGGCATTCAACCAATTGTTCCAGGAACGGTCCGGCTTGCGTTTCCGGATCCGTTCCTTTTCTTTGTCATCCAGTTTTTCCAAATCTTTCACATCGATCTCCCTATTGAGGAGGTCAAAGATATCGATGTACTTGCCCGCTACAATTTTCTCAACCATGGCCTCGGACAGGTGGTCTCCCAAGGGCAATGATTCATCGCCTTCGGGCAAATCGCCAATCCCCGGCTTGGAGGATTCAGGGTCTTTTGCAGTGCCTGTTACAGGTTGCAATGGCAGGGATGACGGCACACCAGCTGCCTGTGCTGCCGAGTTGGAAACGGACAAATCTAATACCGGCTCGGTTTGCGCTGCCGCCTCCGCCCTGCATGGGTAACCCTGATAACTGGTCTGCCTGCGCACTGGAACGGTGTACGGGATAGCGGGAGCCGCCTCGCCTTGCGCTCGTGCATTAGGTATGTTCTCATGCCAAGGCCAAGAGACTTGCCTGTGTGTAGGGTTATGAAAGGAAGTTGACTCACCCCATTCTGAGCGGATAGGGGGTACCGGCTGAAGCGGCGCTAAACCTCCTGTAGCACTGGACAAGTCAATGGCGTGCTGTTGGTCTTCATCGGCAGCAACCACGGGTGTCGAGGACATCTCCGCCATCTGGTTAGGTCGTTGCAGGAGCGATGGTTCCCTTGTGTCGGCCACATCATCTGGGCTCCTAGAGGTAGAAGGTGCCGGAGTCTGGCCCGAGGATCCAGCAAGAGAAGATTCGAGAGATGTGATACGAGACCACATAAGATCAGTTACGATCTTCAAGGCCGATGTACGATGGCCTTGCCCATCCCCCGGGGTCTGGGGCCCCCCAAATGACGCAGCCATCCCTCGCCTCTTGACATTCTCGCGCTCCAAGCGAGATAGTTTTTTCCATGCCGCCGCTAGGCGCGGCCACTCCTCATCAGAAGATGAAGGAGACTCAGGGGCAGGTTGGGACGGGGGCCGCTTTTTTGCTGGGGCCTTGCCCTTGGCCTTTCCCGATGCCTTCTTGGGCGCCATTTGAACTCGGGCCAGGCGCCAAATGCAAGGGTGGTGGGATCAACGGCATGGTGTGTGGCCAGACCCCCTAGAGCTCTGGCACGTTAGGGCGCCCAAGGGGCAGATGCCGGCCGATGAAGTTTCAAGCCCACTAGAGCAGCTAGGCCGCAAAATGGCCGCCGGGTCCTATGGGAGATAAATCCCAAGGGGTAGGCCACCCGTATGCCTAACTGAGCCCTCCCCCCAAGAAATTAGGGTACCCCCACGTGGAGCCCTGTATTGGGGTGAATATGAGTAGCTCCCCGAGCCCGGATGGCCAGCTACCAGGGGAGATGAGGGTGGATGAAGGAATATCCTTCCCAAAATGGCCGACGGCAGCCGGCCTGATTGCAGGCCTGAGAGAACGCAGGGGAGTGGGGCCTCAGAGCCGGGCAGCAACTTGAATGTAGTTGGGCCCCAGGCCTCACCAGCTAAAAGGTAGGAGCCGCTTCAGGCACGACCAACTCACCCACCCACCGTAAGCACCCCTCTGTCAGCACGAGTAGGGTAGCTGGGCTGGAGGATGCCCTCCCTGCTGGAACGGGGCAACGAGAGCAACCCGCCTCGTTAAGCCCCGCCAGCAGCCTAGTCGCCGCGATCGGGCACCGATCGCTCACTCAGGCGCTCGCCCGCGCAGCACGCCACGCCGCGGCGCAGGTCTCGCCACCGTGCCGGCGCTCGTCCGCGGTAAGTCGGGTGGGTAGGGTATGCCGTTTCCCACCCACACCCCTCCAAAAACGCGTCCCCCCCGTGATTCTCCTCCCCCCCCCCTCGATGCCCCGCGAGCTCGCCGGAGCTCGGCAGGGCTCCCTCCCGCCTCCCGTCCCCGCAAAAAGCCCGAGTGGGCAACGAGAAGTAGCCTGGGGTCAGCGCAGTCCCGGCGCTGGTCCCTCGGAGCGTCCGGATCGCGCGGCTGAGCAGGCAGGCGGTGGACGGGGCGCGGCCATCTCTTATATGGCCGCGCTGTCAGCGTAGGCTGCGCAACCAGCGCAAACCGCCCACCGCCTGCCTACTGGCAGCCGGCAAAGCCTCCCCAGCACCTCACGAGGAGGTGCGGAGATGCCATTGCCATCATTCGGCCATCTGCAAGTCTTCCACAGGTTCTAACAAGCACTGTACAAACATCTTTGTATCTATTTCTTCCCTTATTCATTGGTCTGCTTCTGGGCCCAGTTATATAGCATCTTCCAGCTCTCATTTACAAAGTGTCTTGGTTGATCCCGCACCGCCTCTGAGAGCATATCTAGTTCTGCAATGTCCAGTAACTTTTCAAAAATTAATCCCCTTCAAGTCATTCTGATTGCTGGTGGTGTATGAAAGCTACACACACAAGTCAGCAGTTTTGAAAATGTGACTTCTGCATTAGGCCACAAATTAAAAAAGCGAGAATCTTTGACGACACAAGGATCCATACTAATGTGCACATTAATCCTGTAAAAGTATGCAGATGACATAAAATATGACTGGAGCGCAATAAATATGCATATTTGAAATGAAGTGGGGAGTGTAATAAACATGAATACTGGGAACAGAAATGCTGTCATGTAGTAATTTTGCTCCATGGTTTCATTTGTCCTCAGGTTTTGCAAAACAGTGATTCCGTTGCTAAGCAAAATTGGGGAAATGGTAATCTCAACTTCCACCTTTATTACATATCCTTCATACCTCGTGTGGCACGTACACAAGCTTCAGTTAGGCTCTTGAAGCACCATCTGCTGCAAGTCAGCTCAACAGCAATAAAGCAACTCTGAGAATTTTGCTTGTCTATTCATTGTCTAATATAACATTCCCTCATTCATGCCAATCATAGCCATGTTTAACCTACTTATTTAGAGGACAAATAACTTGTTCCAACTGCCTCATGATTCATAAGTGCTTGAGGCAGGGGTGATGTCTTGCAGATGTTTGGTTACTCAACAACAATAACATTTTGGAACTCCTGAAACATCCCAAAGGCTCATTGCATAAGCAACCTCTTTGATTTTCTTGTGCTGCTGAAGGAACCCTCCCAGAAACTTCAAACTGGCCAGATTCCCTCTCTGGAATGGCCTGTTTATGTAACTCATCTGTGAACAAGATGCTCCCCACTCTAAGAAAAGGGGATATGCCTGGGCATTTCTTCTCCAGGGAAGCAGCACCATGAAAGCTACTGTTGGACAGTGGTTGCAGCAGGACCTCTAGTTCCCGTTCAGCCATGGTCAATTGTTCTTTCTTAGCTTGACCTCCCACCTCCACCCCAAAAAGGTTCTGCAGATAAAGTGAGGAGATGGAGAGTCAGGTAGATTCTCTGCAAGTCACTAGACTCAAGTGGGATGACAGGCTGGGGTACAAAGGATACAAAAGAAGATATGGATTTATGGATTTATGTGTATTATATGCATTTATTGACTTATATGCTGGCTCAGTAGGCTAGAGCACTGAAACTGTCGGCTGCAAAGTCAGCAGCTCGGTAGTTCAAATCCTGGGTGCCACGCAGTAGAGTGAGCTCCCACTGTTAACCCCAGCTCCTGCCAACCTAGCCATTCAAAAGCATGTAAATGCATGTAGATAAATAGGTGTGCCATAAAAAGCAGTAAGGTAAACAGTGTTCCGTGCACAGAAATGTGTTCAGCCATGCCGGCCACATTGCCACGGAGTTGCACAACACTGGCTCTTTGGATTGAAAAGGGAGATCAGCACTGCCCCTAGAGTCAGACATAATTAGCACACATGTGCGGGAGAAACCTTTACCTTTTACTTATGTACTACTGTTATGAGTCCCTCACCAAAAGAAAGGCACCCCCCAAAATTAAAATAAATAAATAAAATAAATGGAATGTAGCTAATAGAGAAGACTAGAGTGGTCTATTGTTAGCCAGTGGTAGAACTGTAGATAAAAATTGGTAGAACACAACGACTTCGGCAAAAGATCTGTAGAAATTTCTTAATGAAAAGAGGAAGCTGACAGTGTTGCAGACACGTGGGAGATGGTAGGCTCACTTTCACCTATGCACTTAAACAGAGGTCACACAGCGGGAGGGATGCTGTAATTCAATGTCTTGTACTGTAGAACCTATGTTGAAGTTGTATCACCTATCCCCCCCCCCCAATTCTAAAGCATTTTAAAACACAGGGATGCACAGGCATACACGATGCATCATGGCACAGGATGCTTTGTATACTTGTTGAAATAGCAAGACAATGCTTTTTGTTCTTTGTAAAGACATGCATGTGGATTATTGAGGCACCAGACTGAGTGCATGGTTCTTGACTACATGAATTAAATAAACACAGAAGGTGGTGGTTGCTACTGCTGCTGAGATATAAAAGGGTGAATGAATGAAAGTCTCTCTTTCTTTTCAACCCTTATTTAGAGGAGATAAGAGGCCAGATATGTCTCTATTGTTCAAGGAGAGACAGTACTGCTTTACACCCTGCTATCAACCTGGCATTGACTGATCTTTTGATGTTGATTGCATGCACCTAGAACGCTTACCAGCTGCCTAGATGCCCTAAGCACATCCGATCTCTCCTGATTTCGGAAGCTAAGCAGGGTCAGCCCTGGCTATTACTTGGATGGGAGACCACCAGGGAATACCAGGTGCTGTAGGCGCCTGGAGTAGGAACTGGCAAACCACTCCAGTATTCCTGCCAAGAAAACTCCATGAATGTGGAGTCACGAAGAGTCGGTCACGACTGTAACGACACAACACACACACACACAGAAAGCTTACCAGCTTGGAAATATGTGGTAATATTATAAAGATTATAGCTGCTTTCATGCTTCCAACTGCATACGTTTTGAATTTTTGAGTGATGGATTTGCAATCACTGGTGCAAATCCATCACTCAAAAATTCAAAATACTGCAGAAATTCATTATTGCCAAATATGGGTATAAAGGCGAATTCTGAAGATACATTGGACAGCCACAGTCACTAATGTGGCTGTATTACAGCACATGAATAAAAAGCTAGAAATTCTCAATACCATAAAGAAAAGAAAACTGCAACATTTTAAACACATAATGCGCAATAAGAAATACCATCTGCTGCAGGTTATCCTTCAAGGCAGAATAGATGGGAAGTGTGGTCCGGGTCGTAAAAGAACAAGAACTTAAGCTAATGGTCTACAGTGAGCACAGGTGCTCTGTTTAGAATAGCTTTAGACAGGAACCAGTTCAGGTTACTGATCGCCAACATTCTACGAGGACGTGGCACAAGAAGAAGAAGAAGAAGAAGAAGAAGAAGAAGAAGAAGAAGAAGAAGAAGAAGAAGAAGAAGAATTTACCAAAATGGGTAAACCTCAAGTTCAAGACAGAAATAATTTTAGATTAAAAAAAACAGAATATGAAATTGAGTGGAAAACCCACCCCAACTCTAGGAAAGAGAGCAAGTAAGAAGTAACAAGAAATGCCCAGGGCCCAACAACATTAGGTTTTGGGGATGACAACTGGAGAGTTTATGAACTCTGAATGTACCCTTGCCTAAATTACTGAAAAGATTTGGAATACCTCACTCTGTAACTCTGTTCCTTACTTTATTCTGAAATATACAAAATGGAAGAAGATGTATTTGTGGTCCACAGTCAAAAGCAGAAGGGCATCCTGAAATATTTTAACTGGGAAACACTATGACAATTAGAAGCAGCAACCAGAGCTGCTGCCTTTGGCCCTCCTCACACATGTCTTTGGTCAGGCACCAAATTTTATTTGTCTGGCATTGTGGTCCAGTGCAACCTGTGGAAGATGGTTAGCTATTCTGTTTGTTCCAGAGTTTATCCAGAGGCTAAATGCGCAGTGAACCCAAGTTATGTTTTCATTGGCCTGAGTGGCCCATTGCTGTGTTTATTTTTATCTCAGCAAATTAAAGTTTTACCAGGGTTGGACTTTTGTCTATTTTTATCTCTCTCTCTCTCTCTCTCTCTCCCCCCCCCCTCTCTCTCTCCATCAAAAATGCCCTCCACTACTGACTTCTTGAGACTGGTGTTCTATTAATAGAAGAAGACTTTGGCCTAGGCTTCACTGAGGTGTAGACGTAGTGGGAGCTCACAGAATGCCCCACCATGCTGAAGTGGAAGGGGCAGTTGGTGTTATTTGTGTCTTCATCCACATTTATATGTCTGCATAGGAAGCATATCTGACAGTCAAAACAGAACTTCTCCTTGATGTTGGGTTTTCTGTGTGGAAGGACTTTTTTTGGATGCAAGCGCATCAGAAACACATGACATAAATATACACACCCAGTGACACAGCCAAACTCAAAAAAGAACAATAGCTTTCTTTGATACCTATTTAACTGGGGTGAGGTGGGGTTGTCATGTAACTTTGTGCATGTTGACTTTATTTTGGAGATTCAGTACCTCACTTGTTGGGTTAAAAATAGGCTGTTGGCTGCTGTTTTAAGCAGATGGTAATATGTGCCACGGTACTGACGGTAAACTAGGATGCCCCTGGATGATTCACAATAAGGCCATCCACTGACATCAGGCGAGTGTGGACCTGATGAGCCTGGTTTGTATGATTCAGCAGTAACTGCCGGGAAGGACACGTAAATAGTAGTGGCTATCCGAGTGTCCTTCTTCACCTTCCCCCCCCCCCCAATCTGTCATTCACAGAGGTTTATGTGCCATGATTCCATGCAAGAAAAAAAATCAAAAGTAATACATAATATAGGTAAGAAGACTCAAAGGTTGGTGGAAGGAAAGGAAAATGACAGCAAATAAAGCCAAGCCCTCTCCTGGGTATTCCAACCACTAGGGTGGCCTCAGTCTGGGCCTGGGGTCATCGGATACTACATGTGCTCTTACAGCTGCTTGGCTAGTCATTTCTAGTAACTGCAGGCCTGTGTTCTAGAACTTTCTTTCCTTTCCTTTTATTCCACTTTATTATACTTTACAATACTAAGATACTCTCTCTCTCTCTCTCTCTCTCTCTCTCTCTCTCTCTCTCTCTCTCTCTCTCTCTCTCTCTCTCTCTCTCTCTGTGTGTGTGTGTGTGTGTGTGTGTGTGTGTGTGTGTGTGTGTGTGTGTGTGTGTGTGTGTGTGTGTGTAGGCAACTGAATGGCTAGGTTGAAACCATCATGTTTTCCAGCCAGGTGTCTCCCATCCTATATCTGTGAATTGCACAGATATAGGATGGGAGACACCTGGCTGGACAATAGTACCTGTGAAAGGGACCTGGGAGTCTTGGTGGACCACAAATTGAACATGAGTCAGCACGCAGTGTGTTGCTGCAGCCAAGAAAGCCAACATGATTCTTAGTTGCATCAACAGAAGCAGAGTGTCTAGATCAAGGGAAGTGATAGTACCACTCTATTCTGCTCTGGTCATTTCTGTGCACCTCAATTTAAAAGGGATGTTGACATTCTTGAATGGGTCCAGAGGAGGGCAATCAAGGTGATTGAGGGTCTGGAAGAAAGGTCTTATGAGGAGTGGCTGAGGGAGCTGGGAATGTTTAGTCTTACAAAAAGAAGACTGAGAGGGGATATGATAGCTGTTTAAATATTTGAAAGGATGTCACTTTGAAGAAGGAACTGGTTTGTTTTCCATGGCTTCAGAGACTAGGACGCGGGGCAATGGTTTCAAACTACAGAGAAAGAGATTCAATTTAAACATTAGGAAGAACTTCATCATGATGGTTAGAGCTGTTCGGCAGTGGAATATGTTGCCATGGAGGGTGGTGGAGTCTCCTTCTTTGGAGCTTTTTAAGCAGAGGCTGGATAGCCATCTGTCAGGGGTCGTGTATGGGGGTTCCTGCATGGCGGGGGGTTGGACTGGATGGCCTTTGAGGTCTCTTCCAACTCTATGATTCTATGATTCTATGATAGAATTTATTTTCTCTTCTTTTTAGTGCACTGTCTGTATTCCTCCTTCCCTCCCTTCTTCTTTTTACCTTTTGTACTGTTGTGCAATTGCCATTTAAGTAATGCCACCTCCATAAAACTGATAGCACTCTGTAGTCTTACCCCAAAGTCACAGTAATTTGTGTTTCCTTGCTTGTATGGATAGATGTTTCCATGGAGATCCTGACTCTTGGATAAATGTCCATACTGCACACTGCACTGCCGTTTCCCTTTCATCTCACACCCTCACATCACCCATTTGTCAAAGTAGCACTGAGAAAATCTACTGTAGGGGGCTCATTGGATCCCCCTCCCAATCCTGCAGACAATGCAATACTGTCTTCTGAATGCATGAATACATATCAAACAATTTCTGCAAAGTGGCTGTCTAAATTTCTCTTGGCCACCTCAAATGTTGGACCACTCAATGCCTATGAAGGCATTTGCTTCCATTGTTGTACTCCTCTAACAGTTAGGAAGTTTTTCCTGATGTTCAACTGAAATCCGGCTTTCAACAACTTGAGTCCATTGATGCATGTCCTGGGCTCAGATCCTGCCACTCTTCTGAATGATAGCCTTTAAAATAAATTGAATAGAACACTCCACTTAACAGAAGCCCATAATATGAACCAAGAACTGTTATCTGGCATGATCCAGTGGTAAGTAATCTTTGCCATTTTAAAGACTATTATATAATCCAGAATGAGCAATGAAGATTAATTAATCTTATTCAAATTCACCAGCATTTGGAACTGTGCTTGGACATGTACCAGTTTATGAACTGGTACGGTGTCTGCACATGAGGCAGAAAGAGATGTTAGAGATAATGTGTAATTAGAGCTGAAAGCACATTAGCAATAGACAGGATTCTTTGTGTTTGAGAAATCAGACTTCAAAGGAAGCCCTTGTTTAAGTTCTGAAGCTCAATCCAAAAAAAGGAAATTAATTTTCACAGTCCTGGAGGTGAGGTGACACAGGTACACAATCAGCCTATAAGAATTTTCCTCTACCAGAGGCAGATGGGGGGGGGGACTAGTGATGGTCACCCTGCCCTTAGCTTAGCCTATCCCAACCATTGGAATTCTGCAGGAGGGGGTTAAAGAGTGGATTGACCATTCAAGGGAGAGGAGAGGTTGTTGCTGTTAAGAGGTGGAAATGGAATGGGGATGGAGATAGAGGACTGAGTAGTATTGCATAGAGGATGAGTGGAGAAGTTGAGACACATTAGGGAATGATTAGAAGAGATACAACGGAACCAAAAACTACCCATATTTCCCATCTATAAGACACCCCCATGTATAAGACAACCCCTCACTTTCCCCACCCAAAATTACAGTTTCTCAACCGTGCAGTTCTCTCCTAGGCTTACTTTCGTATATAAGACAACCCTCAATTTTTAGCCTAACAATTTTAGACAAAATATAGTCTTATACGTGGAGAAATACTGTAAATGTCTGACAAAACAAACAAAATAGTGTGTCCTTTACACAATACAAAGGCAAAGATGGCTGATACCTTTACTGGAACACTATAAAGTTAACAAGTCACTAGCTTTCAATCTTAAACAGCAGAGCAAAGTATATATGTGAGTCCCACCAGGTCTGGTTTGTTTATTAAAGGTTTGAGAATCAACCAGCCTAGCATTGGTTGTGTTGTGCCCAAGCATTGAAAACCAAGTCTGATGATCTGGGGTTTGGTTCACTACCTGAAACTATTTGGTCAGGGGTAGAACTGGCACTCTAACAAAACACTGAAAATGCACATCCTTATCCCTCGTTTATTTCCTTTACGAACCCTGGGATGGGTTCTAGAGAGAGAAAAAATCAACTGGGGTATAACAGTCCCAAGGCAAATTAGAAGTGGCTAAGTCTAAGATATGAATTATCAACACCTGCTTCTGGCCCAGTTACTATTGATGATCTATCATTAATATCCTGAACACAGCAAACATTTGAGAAGAGTCTTTAAAGTTCAGACCGGAGTACTCTAGTCCCAAAAGGGGACTTCACAAGGAGATTCAGACTATACAAAACTGAAAAATATTTTGAGAAATAAATGTTTGCTCAGCTGCAAGGAATTTATCCTATCAATTTATGCCTAATTCTTGAGAATAAAATTGAGAACACAATGCCATACTCTTCGTAAACCTTCCTCATTAACATTTGACTCATTCATATCATTCAAAAACTAAACATCAGTTTTAAAAAATTCCCTCACAAACTGGGAATGACTCATGTGAATTCAAGGACTCAGGATAAGGTCAGTTCCTCCACGTGTTAAAAAAAAAAGCAGGGAGTATGAGGTAATTGACACTTCTTTAAAAGCACATTAGAAAGTCATTGAATATCTAATATTTTGCAAACAAGCAGAGGCTGTATTTTCTTTACATGAGCATTCTCTTTTTCCGAAGAAAGCAGCCAGAAATAACTCTGCAAAGTGCAGTTGGGGAAAAACCATGCCAATGCTTCCGATCATGCTACCATAAATTGATGGTGCAACAAATGAGCAAGCATATGCCTCGACAGAACACTTTTTCAGTGTTGTCCTTCATTCTTGCCCTTGAACATGTGTGGGGAGGGATTCCAACCACCTCTGAACACCATTTGTTTACTGACTCATATCTTTTAGGTACTTATGGAATAGAAGAGAAGTGTGGGGAATAGTCCGTGCAAATTTTAATTTTTGCAACTGTCAAGGATTGTAGTTTTGACACAATGTAATATGTATTTAACAGATTACAAAAGGGAGTTTGTAAATTGTGCCACGTCGTGAGCTAGACAAGAATGTGTATTTGGTCTAGGACACAGGTGCAAGGAGTAATGAGCCTGAAAGGTCAAGATGATTAGTGCCAGGTGGAATAGTTCGATCACCTCACTTCATCAAGCATCTGATTGGGCGACAGCAGGTAGCTGTATGTATAAAAATAGCAGACAAAGCAATGTAAACTAGGACTTCCTAAGGTGAGAGGCTTTCCCCACCCTCTGTTGTATTTTCTCTATATGCTGTACATTGTATATTGTCATTGTATATAATATTACTCTTTGTCATGTGTCATCATTCATCATCATTGGCATCCTTCAGTCTCGAAAGACTATGGTATCATGCCTGGAGTAGAGATTCTAAGAACAACACCTAGTGTGTCTAAATAGACCAATTCGGGAATGGCAGTCTCTACCGCACTGGGGGCAGATGTATTCTGTTTCTTGCCCAGTCTTCGAATTTCGTTCTTTCCGTGCCTGCCTCTTTTCCTCTGCCTGTTGGACAAATGCCTCTTCAAATTTATGTAGACCATGCTGTATCTCTTGCCTCCAGACAGTGCGATCGGAGGTCAGGGTTTCCCATCTGTTGAGGTCCATTCCCAAGGCCTTCAGGTCCCTCTTACAGATATGCTTATACCGCAGCTCTGGTCTCCCTCCTGCAACTGCGTGAGGGAAAATACCATATCAGTAGTGGACCTGTTGGTTCGAAAGCCACACTGTGATTCTGGGTAGACTCTCTCTGCAAGTATCTGGAGCCTCTTCAGTATAACACATGCAGACAGCTTCCTGACAACACTAAGAAGAGAGATACCGCGATAGTTGTTACAGTCGCTCCTGTCACCTTTGTTCTTATAAAGCATAACAATATTAGCGTCCTTCATATCCTGTGGTACTCCCCCTTCCCTCCAGCAAAGGCAGAGGATTTCGTACAGTTCAGTGGCAATGATCTCTTTGCAGCACTTCAGAACTTCAGCAGGGATGTTATCTTTCCCAGGTGCCTTGCCAGAGGCAAGTAAATTCAGAGCCCCATTTAGTTCTTTTAGTGTTGGTTCATTGTCAAGCTCCTCCAAGACAGACAAGCACTCAATATTATTTAAGACTTCTTCGGTTCTTGTGTTTTCTCTGGAATATAGTTCAGAGTAGTGCTGCACCCGGCATGCCATCTGCTGCTCACGATCCTGGATGATCCCTGAAACAGTCTTTAAGGGTGCAGTTTTCTTATGTATTGGCCCTAAGGCCTGTTTAATTCCATCATACATCCCCTTGATGTTACCTGTATCAGCTGCCATCTGAATCCGAGAACACACTTGCAGCCAGTAATCGTTAGCACATTTCCTGGCAGTCTGCTGGACTTTATTACGAACAGCTCGCAGGGCCTGTAGGTTGCGCTCACTGGGACAAGCTTTATATGCAGTCAAGGCTCTCCTCTTTTCCTCAATAGCTGGCATCAGCTCTTCTGAGTGGGCTTCAAACCAATCTGCTGTCTTTCGAGTCTCCTTGCCGAATACTGATAAAGCAGTGTTATAAACAACATTCTTAAAATGTTCCCAACGTTTAGATGCATTATCTTCAGCAGGGCCAGGAAGAGCTTCCTTGAGTGCATGGGAGATTTTCTCTACTTTTCCTTGGTTATAGGTCTTACTGGTATCAATTTTTGATCTTCTTTCCTTCTTCAGGTGGTGCAGTCTCTTTGTTTTCAGTTTTACTTTGCTATACACCAGGGAGTGGTCTGTGTCACAGTCAGCACTCTGATAACTGTGTGTGATTGTAATGCTAGAGATGCTGGAGCGCCTGATGAGAATCAGATCGAGCTGATGCCAGTGCTTCGATCTTGGATGTCTCCAACAGACTTTGTGCTGGGGCTTTGTGTTAAAGAATGTGTTGCTGACACAGAGGCCATAATAGCAGCAAAACTCCAGCAGGCGTTGGCCATTTTTGTTCATCTTTCCAATGCCGAACCGACCTAGGCAGGTGGGCCAGGAGTTATAATCAGCTCCAACCCTGGCATTAAAGTCACCGAGGATAGCTATTGGTCTATTCTCAGGGATTTTCTTGATAGTGGCAGCTAGATCATCATAGAATTTGTCTTTAAGTTCTGCTGGAGATGATAATGTTGGTGTGTATGCACTGATAAGTGTAACCAACCCTGCTGTAGTGTGTAGTTGCATGGACAGGATTCTCTCACTTCCTACAGCAGGTGGGATAATGAGACCTAGTAAAGTATTTCTAACAGCAAAGCCAGCCCCACATTCCCTGGTCTCGTTTGATGGTTTTCCCTGCCAGAAAAACGTAAAGTTCCTCTCCTTAACAGATCCAGAGTCAGGTAGCCTTGTCTCTTGGAGAGCAACAATGTCCATCCGCCGTCTGCACAGTTCCCTGTCGATGACAGCTGTCTTTCGTATAGTGTCCATTTCTTGGAGATAGTCTGAACAGCCAGGATTCATTGTCCTAACATTCCATGTGCCCAACTTTAGGCTTGAGATTTTTTTATGCTTATTGCATGGTGCAGTGTCAACGATTTGTTTGCTGGTTTCCATCCTGATCCGCCTACACCCAGGTAGCTGCCACTTCCTGTGTTGTTCCCCCACTATTTGCTGCAAATGGTCCTCTCCAGGGCACAAGGCCTGGGTAATTCAATATGGAGATTAGGCTGTTACCCAGGCAGCGAAACCCCCCTCTCCACGTACCTGGAGTGGTCCAATGGAACGGCAAAGCCGATACGATTAGTTCCAGCTGCATCGCAGGAGTTGCCAGAACATGATTGTATACAGTCATGAACTGTCTCCGGGACTCCGGCTCTGGTTTTTTTCCTCAAGGTTGACTCCTGAAGCCTTTTCCAATGAGGGATATAGCCACAAGGCAGTGGAGGTTTGAAAGAGTTTCCTTCTCCTAAGGGTGGTTCTTCCGCTTTTTCTGCCGTTGGGGCAATGAGAGCCCTCTTCTGCCTTCAAAACCGTTGACCGTCATCTCCTGTAACCCCAGATGGGGGCCCTTACGAGGTACTACCAGCCGGGCCAGCTGGACCAAGGTTTTTTAAGGAGGTATTACTCCTCCAGTTCTCTTCTTGTCATGTGTACATTCTCTTCTTGTCATGTGTACAACCTTGTCATGTGTACATATGTAACACAAGTTTTGAACTAAGTTCTATTGCCTTGTTCATTTGTCTCCTAGCTCCATAATCACTAAGTGCATTTATTCTTCCACAACACTGCTAATCTCTGCTAGTAGTTTATATTTCCTTGAACATAACAAATCCCTGTCTGCATAATAGGGTTATATACTTTAATAGCAATAGCCTTCCCAAATTTCCTAGAATAAAATGGGAAACAATGTGGAGTATCCATTTTCTCAGGAAAGACCCTTGCTGCTTTACTGTTCTTCTCGATTCACTTACTATGTTGGATTTGTTCCACTGGTTGAAAAACCAGCAGCACATCTGTCATTTAGGTTAAAGATATACTACAAAAACAAAGACATTCAACAATATGCAATTATGTGTTCAGATTATACCCTGTAGCTGCAATCTACCAATTTATGGTTTTGTTTTGTTTTTGCTTGCAGTAATTGTAGATCACCAGATAATAAAGTTCTCAGGGTAGCTCACAAGAAATAACACAAAAACTTACAGATGCAACTACAGTACAGTCAATAGAGTATTGAATAAAAAACCATTTAAATATGCCACAAAAAGAGTCACAGATAGTATAGAATATTGTGAGGATTAAGACTTTCCCTCCCTTGATGCTCCCTTTCTTGGCTGTTGCACAGATCCACCATCTTCTGCCTTCCAAAGATTGAATCAACTAAATCAAGGAGAATAATGCTTGCAGGTACTGAAAAAACAGAGGAAGTGGAAATAACTGATTTGAGTGCTCAGTAATATTATGAGAACTACAGACCAGTCAGCCTGACATCAATCCCAGTGAAAATTCTGGAGCAGATTATAAAGTGGTCACTCTGCAAGCACCTTGACAGCAACGCAGTAATAATTAGAAGCCAACACGAATCCTGCCAGACTAGACTTATTTCATTTAAAAAAAAACACAGGCAATGCCTGTACTGCAGCTAAATCTATGCTCACGACCTGGGGTTCAATCCCAGGTAGCCAGCTCATGGTTGACTCAACCTTCCATCCTTCCAAGGACAGTAAAATGAGTACCCAGCTTGCTGGAGGGGGGCAATGTGTAGCCTGCATACTATAATTAAATTGTAAACCGCCCAGAGACTACTTGAAGTGGTATAGGGAGGTATATAAGCAGAACACTTTGATGTGCCTACTAGACAACAAGAATGCTGTAGACATAATATGTGTTGACTTTAACAACGCTTTTGACAAAGTGTCCCATGATATTCAATTAGCAAGCTAAGTATGGGCTGGAGAGCACAAGCGCCAGGTGGATATGCAACAGATTACAGAATCATACACAGAGAGTGCTTATTACTGTTTCCTTCTCATAGTGGAAGGAGGTTACAAGTAGGGTACTACAAGATTCAGTCCTGGGCCTAGTGCTCTTTCACATATTTATTACTGACTTGGATAAGTGGATGCAGTGAGTACAATGCAGAGTTGCAAGCAGCACAAAATTGGGTGAGATAGCTAAAATCTTGGAAGACAAGAATATTTTTTTTAAAAAAAAATCTTAATAGGCCTGAGCACTGAACTGAAAATAACAGAATAACATTTAATAGGGATAAGTGCAAAGTTTGACAACTAGGAAAAACAAGCACACAGTTACAGCATAGGGTATACTTGGGTCAGTAATACTATGACTGAGAAGCATCATGGACATATTGTAGCTAACATGCTGAATATGAACACAGTATGATGTGGCTGCAAAATGGCTAATTCTATTTTAGGCTGCATTAACAGAAGTACAGTCACCAAACCCTATGAGTCAGTAGTCCCCCTCTTTTCAGCAGTGGTTAGTGTCCACTCTCCTGGTCACCATTTTGAAAAGGATGCCAGTAAAGTGGAACAGATTCAGAAGAGAGCAACAAGGATGATCAGGAGGTTAACAACCAGGCCCTATGAGGAACTACTGAAAGAACTGAGCCCGTTTATCCTTGAAAAAGGAAGACTTGAGTTAGATATGACTCAATGATTTTCTGTCTTTTAAAAAACTTTTAACTTTTACTTCATTTTTTTCAATGATAAATTCAAATAAAGGTTGTAGCGAAAAATATTGCCTGTCCTCAAAATTCTTACCCAGGTGACCAGAAATACAAGAGTATGGGTAATCTTGGCCATGATCTCAGCCTCCAGTGACTTATCTTTACACTTAGTGACCTTTTCTAAATCAGCACCCTTGACTGGAGAATGATGTTAAAGGAACATTTCTTTCTTTGAAAAAAAAAAGAAAGAAAATATCACATGTCTATTTTTAACCCCACCAATATGTTTGGGGTTGAGGTGATCCTTAGTATTTTTCCACTCACAGAATGAGGTCTAGCAGTAGAGTTTCATGGGGGCAAATCCCTAGGATTTTCTGAATATCAGACCTATGACGTTATATAGGAAGTGTGGTGTCTCAGCTGACAGAGTAATCCCTAATTGCGACCATTGTTATGTTGTACGGATTCACCCCATAGACAATTCTGTTAAGCATATTTCCCCTATCTCCGGGAAACAGTTATACAAACTGTTTGTTATATGAGGGTCCACTGTACTCTTCTTGGAGATGGGACTAGCTTTTAGAACTATAATAAAAAAACAAAATTCCAAATGTAGCGTGTATCACTGGGAGGAAGGTTGGAGGAAAATGGTAGAATAGGATTCTTATTTCCTTTTCTTATTAGCCCCTGATCTAAAGTTACTAAAACAAATTGTTCCCATTGACTCTTAAGGGAAGCAGCTGGCATTTCCTGCAAACTATTCTATGAATTTGGTAAAATCAGCCAATCATAGTTTTTCTTCTCGATGCGTCACAAAACAAAAGGAAGCCACATTTTAACTACAAGCAGGCTACCGTCCTCTTCAAATGCTGTGTCCTGTTATGAAGAGAAAGCTGAAAAGCAAGACTTTCAGGAAAAGATGGAAAAATTCTTTCCCTAATCAGTCATACCTGATTAGTTTACAGCACCGGAAAGAAGAGAGAATTCAGCCATACACGGGGGAGGGGAGAGAGAGAAAGTACATTTCCTTTTATTTCTCCCTCACATACACACTCGTTGAACTTTTCTTCACCCTTGTACAACTTTGCCATAAGGAACCAATACGAGAGCTAGGTGAGTAAGAAATGTCAATTCACCATCTGTGACACCGACCGAGCCAAAGAGTGACAGATGAGATTTGTTAAGTGTTAATTCTTACTAAAAACTCTGCTATGAACCCCGTGACCCCTAAGATGACTTAGAACACTCAGGAAACAAGCCGCAGCAGTGCAAGACCTCTAGAATGGTGAAAAGGGTGGTGAGGGTGGGGAGAGGTTGCAAAATCAGAGCACTTTCCAGGAGGGTTATCTTTCAATGCATTAAATCTAAGCATGGGAAATACTTTGTTTTCTCTTGACACTTCAGACAAACTAGACTTTGAATAGTATTCTTTGGGAAAAGAATTGTATCTCAGATTGAGAATTCACACTATTCTTTGGGAAAAGAATTGTATCTCAGATTGAGAATTCACACATCTCTAAGACTTATAAACTGGATGTGTGTAGCTCAGTGATTTTTTAGGTATTTGGCTGCCGAAACAGAGGTTGCAGGGAGAAGAGCCAGCCTGTGTAGTCATGGGCAAGCTACGGAGACTGGTTTAGAGAAACTTATACAATGCTTGCAGTGAAATCCTATAGCAGTGATGGTGAACCTTTTAGAGACTGAGTGCCCAACCTGCGAGTTAAAACCCACTATTTTTTCACAAAGTGCCAGTACAGCCATTTAACCTGGATACAGGTGGTTGTGAAGGGGCGATGTCAGGTGCCCACAGAAAGGGCTCTGAGTGCCACCTTTGGCACCCATGCCATAGGTTCGCCAAAACTGTCCTATAGCTTTGGGTACATCATGATGATGCACAATTTTAGAGAAAAATAGAGTCTTACACATGGAAAAATACTGTACTTTAGAATGAGATATAATCCAAGAGAAAATCCCAAAAGTTGACTCTTTTTTCCCCATCAATTAACCACTTCTTATCTGAACACAAAATAATTGTCAAGGCTGTTTTCCACCAAGTGTGAATGTCAGTGACCAGTCTAGGTGCAATTCTTTTTCCACATAACTATGAGAAAGTCCCCTTAAATTCAGTTTATGGCTAAGCAGACATGTGTTGTTTTCAAAAAAACAAACACCATGATGTCCATATAGCTCAGATTGTCTGAAAGCAAAAGTACATCAGAGCCCAACTGTGGAAACCAGTTATTATGGCTAGAAGGATACCAAAAGAAAAAAAAATTAGTGTCTATTTAGTGGTTAGCTAGAATGAGTGGGGGGGAAAAAATCGTAAAATTGGTTCCAGGAATGGCAACTCCCTAAATATGACTTTTCAAAGCATCTGACCTCAGGGAGTTAAAAAATAACCTCCAGCGTGCTATTTAGGGCTGTGACACTGACCAAAGAAGGGAAAATAGAAAACCAATTTATCTTAAGAATCCCCAGGTCTGACCTTTGTTTTTGGCACTTCCCCCGAAAATCTCATATGTTGAGTGTTCAGACCGCACGGCTCCAATGTGAAGAAAGTCAAACAGATTCACATCCCATCCTGATTTCTTTTGCAGAATTGATTATACAGTCACATAGCCATCCTGGTCAGACACAATGTAAGCCTAAAGTGAAAAGTTACTTTTCACAAATATAAGTTATAGCCAACCCCAGCTCCCTCCAAAAAACCATCAGATCTTTGGAAATGATCAAGAACCAATATCAAGAATCGAGGTCCATAGATAACTGAACTGAGTCATAGTTACTCAGAAAGACCAGTGGTGGCCCAGGCATCAGACGTTTCCAATCCCTGCACTGCACCAAGGAATCATGAGTATGGGAGAGGCAATAGTTTGTGTCTTTCTGTGCAGCATCTTTAAAAAATATATAGAATCATAGAAGAATGTAGTCCAAAGCAAAGGATATCTGTTAGGTGGCCGTTTCAATTTCTCTTGCATGCCTCCACAATTGGAACACTCTCTACCTGTTAAGGATTGTACAAAATGGAATTGTCCTATTGCAAGTTATGATGCAATTTGGGAATGATGCAAGGCAGAGTGGGCTACACACCTGTGTAATTATATTCTGGCAACTAGTCAGGTCAGGTGACAGTTTAGTCATGCTCAGTTGTCAATTTGCTGAGTAATGATTGCATCAGACACATACATAGAAGCAAGAGAGTTGTCCAGTATGGTGTGGGATGTGGTTGGAAGTAGCAGCTCGTTACTCTGTCAGTTTGGATCCCGGATAGTTTGGACTACTGGACTGTCTATCTAGCTAACGAGGTATATGCCTGCCGATTCTGTTTTTGCTGGACTTGTATATATTTTGTAAATACAGTTCTTGGTGATGGGAGTCACCGCTGTGTTGCGTCTTTATTTAGCACTGCTATCTGGCTGTTAAAGCCCACACTCTTTACACAGTCCTCACAGTCTTCCGCTGAGAAATAACCACTCTGCGACACTACCTCTCAAGGTAGTTGGTTCCATGGTTGTACTCCTCTAACAGTCAGAAAGTTTTTCCTGTTATTCAACTGAATTTCGACTTTCTGTAAGTTGAGCCCATTCCTACTTTCCTCCCGTCAAGAATACTGAGAACAGATCCTGCCCTTCCTCAGCAGAATAGCCTTTAGTTTCAAGTACTGTACAGTGGTACCTCTACTTATGTGTCGAAGAGCAATTCGACTTAAGAGTGAAAAACCATTGGCATTTTAACTGCTGCCTTACATATTTTAGATGCAGTCTGCTCTATAGTACTAACAATTTTTTTTTGTGTGTTTTTTTTTTTGGTTTTTTATTGTTTGAGTTTTTTTAGATAGGGCTGCTAGGGATGGGCATGAAATGGAAAAATAATGTTTCGTTTCGTTTTGTGCTCCCCCGTTTTGTTTTGTTTTGTTCTGTTTCGTTTCTTACAAATTTTTTTTAAAATTGTATGAAACAAAACAGCTCTCCTGGGTCCTAGAAGCACCAGATTTGGTGCCCAGGACTCTGGGAGCCATTTTAAAGGGCTCCTGCCAAGCTGTCAACGGCTGGAGCCCTTTAAAACTGGCCCAGTCGGCACCATGGGAACTGCATTTAAAGGGGTCCAGACATTGACAAAGCGGCAGGAGTGCTCAGAAAATGGTGCAGAGGGCTGCACAATTGCCAGAACTGCCCTCCGTACCATATTCTGAGGGCTCCTGCCAAGCTGTCAATGGCTGGAGCCCTTTAAACCTGGCCCAGTTGGTACCAGAGGGCCAGGTTTAAAGTTGGTACCAACTGGGCCAGGTTTAAAGGGCTCCAGCCATTGACAGCTTGGCAGAAGCCCTCAGAAAATGGTGTGGGGGTCAGTTCCAGGCAGCAATCTCGCTTCCTAATGATCCCTAGCACTGAGTTTGTTTTTTTCACTGCTGCAGCACACTGGGTTGACACGTTCATTGAGCTGTCCACGAGGACACCAAGGTCACTTTTTGTTTGCAGAGAGTTCCAACCCCAACAGTTTATAAACGTAATTGGGGTTTTTTGCCCCAACATGCATCACTTTTTTGCCCCAACATGAATCACTCTGCACTTAATAATGCTGAAGCTCATTTGGCACTGGTTTGCCCACTCCCCCAGTGCCAGGAGATCCCTCTGGAGCTCCTCACAATCTCTCTCAGTTTTTTACTACCCTGTATAATTTAGTGTTGTCGGCAAATTTGGCTTCCTTCCTATTTACTCCTACTTCTAGATCTAGATCATTTATGTAAAGGTTGAGAAACAGGGGTCCCAGTACTGAACTTTGGGGGACCCCACTCTTTACCTCCCTCCACTTGGAAAAGTGTCCATTTAGTGCTACCCTCTACAACCAAGGTAGCATCTATTTCTATTGTTTTCCAAATTTGATGGGCTAATCTGGATTAAACTAACCATGACAAGCCCTTTGTTTTATTGTTCTTGAGCAGTGATTCCCAATCTTGGAAAATCCAGGTATTCTTCGACTGAAGCTCTCAGAAACGCAGGGCAAAACATTTAGTAGTTAAGTCTTCTGTTTAGGAATTAGAGGTGGGCTTGAAGCACATTGGAGCACTTCCTGCTGAACTCAGGGACAGAACCTCACCACCAGCAGCAGGCCCATTCACTGTCATTGGCACACCTCAATGTCCTACTTCACTATTGGAATGCCAAACTGGGTATAAGCTTGGGCTGCCCTTCCCCACCTCCTCAGGCATCCACCCAATACAGCAAGGAAGTGTGGTGGGGTGAATTCCTGCATAGCCGATGATTATCAAGCTAATCAAATGAGAAAAATGGTGAATATTTTAATGCAAGCAAACAAATTAATATGGCCAAAGACAGAATTTCAATATGTTAGTAGTGATGTGGAAAATATTCTTTGAATTAAATAATATTAGTATTGTAAAGAACCTTGAGTCCTTTTTAAGGAGAAAGGCAAGGTAAAATACTTAATAAATAAATAAATAAATAAATAAATAAATAAATAAATAAATAAATAAATAAATAATAGTTTTCTCCTCCACTTCAATGGAACAGATTCTTTCCCCTAAAAGCTCTTTTTAATGATGTTGGATTGTTATTGTTATCAGATTGCAATCCTCAACAGGCTTTCTCAATTGTAAGTGTCCCTGAAATGTATGTTTGCTTTCAAGTAAGCTGATTTATGATTGGCCTGCTGTTAAATCAGAAGTATAAAGGCAGAGGGAAGATGATGAACTTGCAAACCTTGTCTGGAATGCTTTTGTCAAGAATTAATCCTCAAGCATTCCTCAAGTGAAAGGCATGGTCCTATTTTACAGCCCTCGATTTCTGCAGGATGCCTGTCCAGGGAACTGCTGAGTGAAGGCAATGCAGCTGATGAAACTGAGGATTTACCAGAAGAGAAAACAAGAGTGGGAACTGGGCCCAAAGCTCATAGCGATATATTAAATGTTGCCCCATATCTAAAACATAATCTTTGAAGGAGTAACTGTTATTCTGTGCACACATATCAGCCAAAAGCGAAACAAAAACAAGAGCTCAAAATGTGGCAACACACATATATTAATAATTCTAGCACTGAAGTAAAGGGTAGCTCTGTGACCCAAGCAAAATTAAATACAGATCAAAAAATAGGCGATACCTTTATAGACCATTTCTTTAATAATAATAATACAATGAACAAGCTTTTATGGATTGGACACCACTTCATCAGGTTTGTACCAGTGTGAAGAACTTTAAAGTCCAAAAATTAAAAGTCCAAATGTACATCCCAGGCAAGTTGCTCTTAACTCTTAAATCCAGAAGTTCTGCCTCTGAGATGGAAGTCATGAGTCTGGTTGCTTTTTTATGGTTACAGATTAGGCAGATGTGGAATGAGTGCAAGAACCTACAATAGGGGCCCAGTATCCGCTGGGGATTGGTTCCAGGCCTTCCCGTGGATAATGAAAACCATCGATAAGAGAGAATGCCAAAAATCCCCAGAACTGCTGTTTTGTGAGAGTAGCTTACTTTACAGCTGTGTTTCGTGACAGTAGGTTGCTTTACAGGTGCTGTTTTGTGACAGTAGTTTGCTTTATGATAGTGGTTTGCGACAATAGCTTGCTTTATGGCTGCTGTTTTGACAGTACCTTTCTTTACAGCTGATGTTTGTGATAGTAGCTTGCTTTGTGGATGCTGAATTATTTATTTGACTTTTCCCTTTGCCAATCGTGGATAACTGAATCAGTAGATAATGAATCAGTGGATATCGGGGTCCTACTATAGTTCCCCAAAGTAAGAAAGCAGAGCCTATCTCCATCACTCTCCTCAGACTCTAGGAAGACTTGTTACCTAGTCTGCATTGTAGCCCAATTTTTGGCTCGATAGCTCATTGAGTTTGATACCTGTTTGCAAAGCCAGAGGTTGGGAGTTCAATCCCCCGCTCTTCCTCTCCAGAGAAGAATTAACCTGTGTAACCTTGGGCAAGCTGCACCATTTCATTAACAATTTCGGGCTGTCTCCAACCCCACCCTCCTCACTACATCCATTCATCTTTTGAGAGTGACTTATTGTCACTTCATATTTTGGCAACGAATAAAAACAGATAGGAACTGGGAAAATGGAAAATAGAGATGGAAATGTACTAGCTACACCTGTCTCCAGACAGTAACCAAGGAAGGTTATTCTAACATAAGAAAAAAAGGAAAGTCCAGCTGGATCAAACTGAAGCCATGTCCTTGGAGATACTGTCATACAATGGTCCGCCACCCTTTTGCGGTTCATATATTGTGGTCCCGCTATATCGCAGGACTGCAGTACAGTGGACCCTTGTTTAACAAACAGCTTGTATAACATAAAATCTGTACAACATAAAAAATTCTGGAGATAGGGAAATTTGCTTAACATAATTGCCTATGGGGCGAATCCGTACAACATAAAATGGGATTACTCCGTTTTCAATGCATTCCTATGGGAATTTGTTTAAAGGAAAATTTGCTTAACATAATTTCATTTGGAATGAATTAATTTCTTTATACAAGGTACCACTGTATATGAAAAAAGGCCCCCAAGGTGAAGGGGGAAGTCCTGTTTCAAGCCTCCCATACTTACCCCAGGAGTGGAGCTGCCCCGAACAGGCCTGTGAGGGCCTACCTGGGCCTTCTGGAGGCCCCAAAAGGGCCTCTCTGCAAACCAGAAGTGACTTCCGGATAGCTGAAAATCATTTCTGAGGCCTCCAAGAGCCTTTCTAGGCCTGTCGGAGGCCTCAGAAATGATTTCTGGTTTACTGGAAAGTACAAGAGCCCCAAGCTAGCCCCCCCGGCCTGACTCTGCATATCACAGATTTTCAATTATTGCGGGTCAGGTCAGGTCCCTAACCCGAGCGATAGGCAGAGGATCACTGTATAATATGATTTCATCAGTAGGTGGCACTGCACTTTATGATACAGTAATTCTTAGTTGAAATAATTCATTCCAGAAACATGCTTGTAAACCGAAGCATTTGTATATTAAAGAAAATATCCCCATGAAAAATAATGGAAACTCAGATGAGTCGTTCTGGGGTCCCATAGACCACATACTGTACACACAAAATGCCAAAATTCACAAAAAGAAGTTGGCTAGAAATCAGCATTCACACCACGGTTTGGGTACCTGGCTACGGAATCTCCTCTACTAGGGACTAACAACTAGATTTTATTGTGAGTTTTTAATGTGACAACAATAAAGTGCAATTTGTACCAGTATACACACTTGATTAGCTACCCCATGACTAGAAATTGTTTGAAAAATAAGAAAGGATGTTGAAAACAAATTAAATTTAAATTTAAATATAAAGAAAAATAAAAACCTAATCTGCACTCTCTTTTGAAAACATTCGTGGCTGGTGCAAGGGAGATACCCCTTCCTCTCTCCTCCCTCTGCTTTTGAGTCTTGTCTGAGATGGAACATTCCAGACAATCATCCACAATACAGCAGGGAGGGAGGGAGCCACCATTGGTTCACTTGTAAGCACGTGACCTGCTCCAGTGAATTTCCATCAATGAGTGAGGTTTTGAACTCAAGTCTCCTGAGACCTTGCCCACCACTTATTTACTGCACTTTGACCGTGGTCACACCTGGGTTTTGATCCTGATCTTCCGAAGGTCCGGCTTTTCCTCTTTTCCCATCATGTGATTTAAATGTGGGACAAGAGTTCCCACGTCAAAAGATGTTTTTTTTTTTTAATTTTAAAGTGCAGCTCACCCCCCCTTGGCCAGCAGGTGGTGCTAGCATTTGAAAAAAACGGATCACTTGGCTGGGGGAAATTAAAACTTGTAGGACCAAATAAAGCTTCCTGTTTCTCCGAAGGTGAAAAGCAATTTAAAAAACATAGCCCATCGGCCCCAGGAACAGCCGGTCGGTGCTATGAAAAAAGAAAGAAAAAGAAACCCAGATCATCTGCGTGGTCTCACGGCATCTGACTCCTTAAAAGCTGGATTTTCAAAGCGAGGCAAAAATTTCCCTACCTCTTGAGTGAGTCACAGAAACCTCACTTAAGGGATCATCACCAGGTTTTCTTTTTTCTTTTTCTTTTTCAAAAAGCCTGGTGGCCATGGGGACAGCATTTTTAGACATGGGTTATCTGGTAATTTAACCTGCTTTTAAAGGGACGTGGGACCGGGGCGTAAGTTGGGCATCCATTAAGCATAACAGGAAATTGCAAACCATAGCACTTAGTAGCCACTGATCATTTTAACTCCCATGAATTTGACTAATTTACCCTTTATGACCATCCAGTTTGGTGACTACACTACATTAACCAGTTTAGAAGAGCTAGCATAAGGATAGCAGATAGAATGTAGGACTACGGACTCAGAAGGCCTGAGTTCATATTCTTTCTTAGTCACGAAAGCTTGTGGGGATCAGGGTGGTAGTGATAAAACCAGTTCATGGCATCTCACGTATGTTAAAGACCCTGCTAGAATCACCAAAAGATGGAAGCAACTGGCACATAGCAACAATATGGGCATGTTTAGGATCAGAGGTGAGGATTGCAACCCTAAGTAAACTTATTGGAGTGTAAGGGACTACAAAAGACCAGCTTCAGAGCAAACCTGTAAAGGATTGTGCTAGACAGCTGCATCCTGGAACACAACAATTAGGGTGTGCATCTCTCTATTGCCATTTTGGTATTTAACGTAGAGTAAATTTATGTGGGATTAGGCTGCAGAGCTTCAATTCTAAACATCATGCTTTAATTCCCAAAGAGTCCATTGCGCCTTAATCATTTGTAAATATATTTAGGATTTTACAGCCAAAAACAAACAAAAAAAGTTCTAATACAGGGCAACAAAGGCTGACCACAGAGGTAGACCACTCTGGTCTCTCAGATTTGTGGGATTCTATTTCATAAGCCCTCTTGCTACACTGGCTATGACTGATGAAATCTCCTCAGACAACATTCAGGGGTTCACAGCTGCTTGCCCCTGATTTAACTTGATGAATGGTTGAATTAATCACAGGATAACTTTGTGCACAGAGACTGTGTTTTAACAGCCTAAAAATCAATTCAACACTGCCATCTGGCGGCTGTGTGACTGATAACTGCCCTATGAAAAGGCCCTTGAATTACAAGATATTGGCAACACACTAAAGTGAAATGTAATTGAAAAAGCAAAGCAAAGTGTTCTGGTTATATACTGCCCATAGTGCCTATAGCACTCTTTGGGTGGTTTATAATTTAATTATGCAGGCTAAAAATTGCCCCCACAGCAAGCTGGGTACTCATTTTACTGACCTCGGAAGGATGGAAGGCTGAGTCTACCATGATCTGGCTACCTGGGATTGAACCTCAGGTCATGAGCACAGTTTTAGCTGCAGTACAGGCATTTAACCACTGCACCATGAGGCTCCTGATTTCCTGATTTCCTCAAGAGAGATGAAATGAAATAATACTTTGATTGGACCAATTCATGATATGTTGCTGTCAACCCGGCCTGGCCTCGGACGATCTTGCCAACTATCGTCCGATCGCCATTGTTCCCTTCCTGGGCAAGGTAGTTGAGAGGGTGGCCGCCATCCAGCTCCAGACCTACCTGGAGGATAATCACATCCTAGATCCCATCCAGTCCGGGTTCAGGCCATTTCGCGGGACCGAAACTGCCCTGGTCGCTCTGCAGGATGACCTCCTCAGGGAGGCTGACAGGGGGTGTTCCACCCTGCTGGTCCTCCTTGATCTGTCAGCTGCCTTTGATACCGTCGACCATGGTAACCTGCTGGTCCGACTTGCCGAGGCGGGAGTTGGGGGCTTGGCGCTTGCTTGGCTCCGCTCCTTCCTTGGTGGCCGGACTCAGCAGGTTCAGCTGGGGGAAGATTTGTCGGCTCCTTGGACCCTCCCATGCGGGGTGCCCCAGGGGTCGGCAATCTCTCCCATGCTGCTCAACGTTTACATGAGGCCGCTGGATGAGGTCATCAGGAGACATAGAGTTCGCGTTCATCAGTACGTTGATGATACGCAGCTCTATCTCTCCTTTTCTTCTTCTGCAGTGGAGGCAGTTTGCTCCCTCGATCTGTGCCTGGAGGCGGTCTTGGAATGGACAAGGATGAACAGGCTGAAGCTTAACTCGGAGAAGACCAAGGTACTGTTCTTTGGGGCGCCCTTGTCTAGGTACAATGGCCCCCTCCCTAGCCTGGGGGTTTTTCCCTCCAGCCTATGGACAGGGCCAGGAATCTGGGTGTGGTCCTGGATTCAGCCCTCTCCCTGGAAACCCAGGTGATGGCAGTCTCCAGGGCTGCTTTTTTCCATCTCCGCAGGATCACCCAAATCTGTCCGTACCTCGATGAGTCCTCCTTGAGAACGGTTGTGCAGGCCCTCGTGATATCGAGGATTGACTATTGCAACACACTCTACGTTGGGTTGCTCTTGACCCTTGTCCGGAGATTGCAGCGGGTGCAAAATGCGGCTGCTAGACTGGTGGTGGGTGCTCGCAAATACGATCATATCACCCCAGTTCTGGCACGCCTGCATTGGCTGCCCGTTGCCCTCCCGATAAGGTTCAAGGTCTTGGTTTTGGTTTTCAAAACCCTCCACAGCTTGGGACCTGAATACCTGGCAGAGAGGATCCCCCAGAGACCAACTGAGGCCAGACCCATTCGATCGTCGCAGGCGCGCTCACTCAGAGTGGCCACTCTGAGAGAGGCGCGGAAGTCAGCAACTCGTAACCGCGCCTTCTCGGTTGTAGGCCCCTCTCTATGCAATCAACTCTTAAGTGAGCTGCACCTTGCAGAGTCCCTGCCCGCCTTCAAAAAGGCACTGAAAACGTTGCTTTTTAAGGAGGCATATGGTGACCTCATCTCTTTTTCTGTTTATTTTTTTTCTTTCTTCCTCCCCTTTTCTTCACTTGCTGCCCCCCACTGAGGGTCTCCCTCATTGCTAAACATTTTATTCTTATCTTGCCTTTCTACCTGCGCTTGTTGTTTTAATTGTTTGCTGTGCTTTTAGCCTTTTAGCTATTTTAGCTATGCTTTGTGAACCGCACTGAGTTCCGGTTCGGAAAATGGCAGCGGTATATAAATGCATCAAATAAATAAATAAATAAATGGTACTTCTGACTAATGAAGACCCTGTGAATTAGTATTGATTCTATTCACTGCTTTTAATCTACTACTTATTTAATTTGTTTTAGACATGTGTATAGTTACTACTTTTGGTTTTTAAATGTTGACCTTTTAATGCTGTAGGCTGCCTTGGGTCCTTTTAATAAACTAGCCAACGAGCCAGCCAACCAATCAACTAACTAACTAACTTACTAACTAACTGAATAAATAAATAAATAAATAAATAAATAAATAAATAGTGACTTCCAAAAAGTCATTTTCTGTCCTTTACAATCCTGCTCAGGACTTGCAAACTTAAGGATGTGGTTTCCTTCACTGGCTCCTGTTCAGTTCCAGTCTGTTCCCAAGCCCACGTGACCTCCACTGGGGTGCTCCAACCTCTTCTCTCTCTTAATGGCCACGTGGAGGCCTTAGCTTCTGGAAACCTGGCTGTGGCTGGACATTGTTGTCTGAGGAGCCTCTCGTGTTTGTTTTGCCAGTTCCTTTTCAAGCATCATAGGGATGGGGTCTCCATTGCCTGGTCCCAATTTGGGGCAACGTGTTGGGTGAGGATTAGGGCCTTCTTGCTGACTTGGGTGGTTGGGAGGATAAGGGCTCCACTAGGCTAGTCCTGATCTCTTTGCAGCTGCATTATGTTCCTGGTCCAGGGGTCTTCATTCACCCTCTGGTTCTGGTGTCAACTCAGCATTATTTGTCTTATCCAACTCCTTTCGGTCAGTCCTCATGCTCATGTTCTTCCTCCAACGCTGACCTGTTTTCTTCAGCCACCTTGTCTATCTCTATCCCCCAACCCACCCTCTCTATCAGTCATTGTCTGTCTCCCTTCATCTAGTTCCTCTGCCATCTACCTCCTGCTGTCAAGTTGCCCCTGATGTTTGGAAACCCTATGAATAAACAATCTCCAATATCTCCTGTTCTCAACTACCCTGCTCAGCTCTTGTAAAGTCAAACCTCGGGCTTTCTTTAGGGAGTCTATCAATCCCATATTTGATCTTCCTCTTTGCCTACTGCTTTTCACCTTTCCCAGCTGGTCTTTTGCAGAAAATCCCACATTCTCATGATGTGGCCAAAGCCGAACAGCTTGGGTTTCATCATTTTTATCTCCAGAGATAATTCAGGATTGTTTTGATGTTGGGCCCACTTGAAGTGAGCCAGATTGTTCTAGTGCCACTGTTGTTGCTGGAAAGGGGGATTCTGGGAGTTGTAGTGCAAAACCAGCATTTTGCCATGGAGGCCATGTTAGCTAGTTGAGCAAGTACAGTAAAGCAACAAGCAACCTTGTGGTACAGTGGAAGAGGGCATGTTTTATTTGACATACACATTTATTCAGGTGTGTTTTGAAGGTGCTACAAAATTCCTTCTGGCTTTTGGAGTCTACATTAATGCCTCTTAGAGGCTCAAGTGAATGTTAGAGAAAGAGCAGTGCACTTTCACAGAGGGCCACCAGAGGCACTTTCTGCTTCATAGAACTTGGTTTCAGTCTCCTGCTGCTTAAAACATTTTAAAGTGTTTACATTATATGTTAGTATGAGAGAATATAATTTGATGGCCTTAAACTTTGTTCTGTGAGCCACCCAGAGATCTTCAGCCAGCGGGTGTCATAGAAATGTTATTAGTCAATAAAATACTGTATCCTGATTAGAGATGGGCACGGAACAAACATTTTTTCATTTGCGTTATTCGTTAGTCATTCCATTACGGAACGAAACAACAAACGAAAATTGTGATGAAAATGCAAGGAAATGAACAGAACCACAAAAATTGTGGTTGTTACATTTCGTTTCCGTTAATGGTGACGCGCAATGAAATGAGCTGTTCTAAATGTTAAAAAACACCCTGGACATCCGTAAAAACGCAGTGATAATTATTTATATTGCCTGATAATACCTACCAGGGGGGTTGGGGTCCTTAAAAGGTGCATGTATGTCTTTTCTCAGATCGCTGTATTTTTCCCTTTAAGGGGAGTTAGGGGACATCGACCCAAAATGGCTCCCAGATGCCTAATATTGATTGATTTCTTGGGTATTAAAACACCCTGGACATCTGTAAAAATGCAGCAATAATGCGATAATTATTTGAAATTATTACCTACCAGGGGGTTGGGGTCCTTAAAATGTTTGTTTTTGTCTTCTCCCATTGTGATGTATTTTTCTTTTCCCTTTAAAATGGATGTCGCCACCAGCCACAAAATGGAGGCAAGCCATGTGATGGGATCATGTTCAACCAATAGCATGCCCAGGTTGCAGACTAGGCGGGCAGGTCTGGCAGCCACAGAGGGCATAAAAAGCTCTGGCAGCCCCCGTTCTCCTTGCAGTCTCCGGTGGGAGTTAGGGTGGGATTGCTGTCTCTGCAACTCTAGCTTCAGTCCTGCAGCCTCCCTGTGTGTGTGCGTGCGTACCTCTCGGTGAGTACCCTCCCTTGCCCCGCAGTGCAGTCACTCTGCGGCTGCCTTGCACCCTGGGCAACGCCTGCCGCTGCCTTTGCAGCCTCCCTGTGTACCTAGTCTATACTGTGTCTTTGCCAGCATCCATTTTTTTAGTGTTTTCCCTCTGGTCTGGGGCGTTGGGGGACGCCCGCTCACGCAAATGCTTTAAAAATCATGCAAAAAGCAGGTAGAAATAACAAATGAAAAAACGAAAAAAAGGAAACGAAATTTTTTCCAAAAATTCACGACAAACGGAAATGAATCGAAACAGACCTCTCAACGACAAACGAAAAACGGAAACACCATTTTTTTTTATTTGTGCCCATCTCTAATCCTGATGCATGTTTACTGCTGATCTACAGCTGTGGTGCATGTTTGAGTCTAAGCATTATTTTGGGGTAATGTGAAGATGAAGGCAGATTCCCTGTTCAGATCCAGAATCACATATAGTTGATAAAGTTGGTATATTTTCAACAGGACAATTTTACATCTGCCAGTTGAGCAGATATTAGCACAGTAAGACTGCTGTATTCAAGGGGAAGTCAGTTTCAAGCCCCCCTCAATGGATGCAAGAAATTCCAGATATGTGACCTCTCTCTCTATTAGGCTGGCACTCTTAGATGGGGGGGGGGAGGTTTCTTCTCATGGCTTCAGAATATGCCATTTACACCTGCTCAGAAGCACTCTTTTCTTTTTCATGACCTGGCATGCTCTAGAGCAGAGGTGTCCAAACTCCGGCCCTCCAGATGTATTTTCTGGAGGGCCAAAGTTTGGACCCCACTGCTCTAGAGCAACCGCTGCTGGAATTCAGTGAACAGTGAACAGTATCTATATTGTCTGTCTGTCATGTGCTAGTGACCCTGGCAGTAATACTGTTAAAAGTATAACATGCTGTTATTCATTCCTTCTAAGTATCCATAGGTGTGTGTGTTGTGTTGTTACAGTCATGACTGAGTGTATTATTATTCTGGCTCAGAGGGTGCAAGTAATTTGTTGGGTTGCACATAGTTAAACCATGGGTTTAATGGTAAGTCCAACCCATTGGGCTAATGGTAAGTTCACTCTTGAAATACCTTATATCTTGAAAATCCTATTAAGGTCAGTATAAATCTGATCATAGAATCAGAATCATATAATTATAGAGTTGGAAGAGACCTCAAGGGCCATCCAGTCCAAACCCCCTGCCATGCAGGAACCCCATCACAATATTTCCGACACATGGCCATCCAGCCTCTGCTTAAAAATTTCAAAAGAAGGAGACTCTACCACCCTCCGTGGCAGCGTATTCCACTGCCAAACAACTCTAACCATTATGAAATTCTTCCTAGTGTTCAAATGGAATCTCTTTTCCTGTAGTTTGAAACCATTGCCCATTGATGTGACTTGATAACGGAGATAACCCCCATGGACCAATTCATTTAGTCCAGTTGCGGAGGACCTGAACCTGGGCTGTTAAAGAGATTTGGGATTGCAGTTGCATGACAAATGGGAACTGAAACAGAATTGCCTTGATTATATGGGTTTTAAGGCTTTGTTGTTGCTATTGTTGTTAATACAGTCTCTTGTGACTATGGGGAAAGGAGTTTCTGGGAGTGATTTCTTAAGTTTGAGAATACACCAAGTGGGGTACATTTCTCCAGGAAACTCTTGCATGGGTGAATTCCGATATGTTAAATCAAGAGAGATAATGATCATGACACGTACATTGGTATTGTTATTTTGTTATCTGTTTAAAAAAACGCCCATCCCTACAAAGACTATTGTGTTCGCAGTATTACGTTCAAAAGCATACAATTCACAGAAAGAAGAGAATGGTGTGTTCATGCTCTTCCAAAACATTATTTGGCAATTTGTAAAAAAAAGTTACTTTCTTTGGAACATATTCTCAGAAGATACCAGCACTAGGTAGCTGGGAGCTGAATCCCCATTAGGAAGGGGATTCTGGGAGCTGTAGTACAAATAACTGCTAGAGAGCTTGCTGGCTTAGGTATTTGGTTGTGATGCCAGAGGCTGGGACTTTGATCACCCACAGTGCCTCCCTGACACTTGTTGGATTCAGTGATCTCTTCCACCTCTGCAGTTTGATGATGATGATGATGATGATGATGGGGGGGGTGTAAAATGAGTACCCAGCTCTTGGGGGGACAATGTGTATCCTGCATAATTAAATTGTAAACCGCAGAGAGAGCTCTTGAGGTTCTATGGGGCGGTATATAATCAGAACACTTTGCTTTCCTTTTGCTTTTTAAAGAAGTAACTTTTCCCAGCACTGACAACAACTGTTCAGGCCACTGAAAAGTCCAAAAGCACTCCTGAAAGAAAGAATCTGGGTGCATCAGTAGCTTCCGAGCAGCTACTGCTACAAACCGCTGGATGTCCAAAAACAACCATCAGCAAAGAGTGACTTGAGCAGGATTAGTCTAGACATGAATAAGCCTTTTATTGAGTCAGCTGAGTTCTGCACACCATAACAGGGAAGGAGGGAGGGGCGTTGAGGCAAACAATGTTGCTTGAAAAACTGCAACAGCTTTGACAGCAAAGGGAAAACCTTCCTCTCAGCTTTGTCAAAAGGTGTCTAAAAGGAGCAAAATATTTAACATAGTATTACAATCAGTGGAACATATTTGGTGGGAACGCAAAACATTTCACACACAGTGGGGCGATTGTGCTCTCCAAATGCCAGCCCCACCCACCTCCCTGGACTTCTCACAATCACTTTCTGTTTTAATTTTGCTTTCTGACACAGTAACCTTCTCTCTTTTCTGGAAGCTCCCACGTTAAGAAATAGCCGTCTTCAATTTTGCCGTTCTTAAATTTCAAAAAACAGTCAAAATACTGAAGGTCCGTATTTCCCCCTTCACATCTTTCAAACCGTTCATTTTGAGCAATGGTCTTGCCACTAGTACAAGTGCACCCCATGCAATTTGGGGTGTCACAATTTGAGGTATACCATGTGATTATAAGTGAATTATAAAGATATACCGTATTTTCCTACTATAAGATGCTCCCGTGCATAAGATAAGCCCCACTTTCCAACCCAAATTTACTGTTTCACTACCATGCCATTCTCTCCTCGGCCGAGTTCCGTGTAAAAGGCAACCCTCAATTTTTAGCCTAACAGTTTTAGACAAAAATATAGTGTGTGTGTGTGTGTGTGTGTGTGTGTGTGTGTGTGTGTGTGTGTGTGTGTGTGTGTGTGTGTGTGTGTGTGTGTGTGTGTGTGTGTGTTGCGTCGTTACAGTCGTGACCGACTCTTTGTGACCCCATGTCCATGGAGTTTTCTTGGCAGGAATACTGGAGTGGCTTGCCAGTTCCTACTCCAGGCGCCTACAGCAGTTGGTCTTCCCTGGTGTTTGCCCATCCAAGTACTAACCAGGGCCGACCCTGCTTAGCTTCCGAAATCAGGTGAGATCGGATGTGCTTAAGACATCTAGTCTTATATATGTATATAAACATTGTGCTTAGCTAGGCAACACAAGTTTTGTCTGCTTTCTTAGAATTTCAGAGCACTAAACATTCGTTCATTCATGCGTTTGTTCATCGTTTGTTCATTTGTTCATTTGTTTTTTGGACATTTTGAAGCAGGACAAACATTGCATATTTATCAGAGCCTGAAACATTACTGGAAAGTATGAAAGACAAGGTGTATTCCTTTCCCCCCTTTTTTTTGCTCTGCCTGGTGATGAGACATTTACTATAAATGTTGCTGACTGAATGTGCATAATACATGGTTCCAGATTTCCATGCAGCTTTCCGTGCCAGGCAAAAACTTTTTTTATTCACTCAAGCGTTTTAACTCACAGTGTGTTTTCATTGTTGTGTCATAAAAATCATTAGATCCGCAGTTTTGTTTTTAACTGTTTTACTTCTCTGGTTTAGTGCTGTACTTTCCTGAGCTCTATGATTTTTTTTTCTTTCTGAGTTAAAAAATTGGGTCTGTTCTTTTTCCCTTCTTGATTTTTTTTGTTGCACTGTATTATGCTTGTCTTATTGGAGTTAGTGCTTTTGTGTTTAATTTGTATTCTGTAAATTGCCCTGAGAACCTAGATAATAGACAATTCATACACAGCAAAAACAAGCAAACAGGCAACTAAGATTATTCCATAGTGTCCTTGTGATGTAGTGCCATGCCTTTTACATGCAAACATTATGAAATGATTGAGGTTTCTATGGATTCATACATAAGACACTGATACTGCCCAGAATAGAAGCAAACAGAAAGTTTATGAAGTAAACACAAGCTAAAAATCCGGTTGTTTAGTGCAGTAAATCACAATAGAATAAAATAACTAAATAACTGGGATATTGATGAGTCAACACCTCTGTAAATTCCATTTATTCAAATATGCCTACTCTAATCTACTGCATGGAATGGTCAGTAGCATTAAAAGTGTTAGTACGAGCTCCTGAACACTTTATTATGAGTTCAGATCTCCTGGGCTGGATGAACTGCCTTTAAGAGTAATGAAGTTGCTGTTTGGAAAAGTCTCAGAATCACCCTCTATTATTTTCTTGAGATCATGGAGGATGGATGAAGTGCCAGATGACTGGAGGAGGGCAACTATTGAGCATATCATCAAAAAGTGAGTGTGTGTGTGTGGGGGGGGGGACCATGAAAACTACAGGTCATCAATCCTGAGATAAATTCAGGAACAGATTAGTAAGCAGTCAGTCTGAAAGCACCTTGGAGAAAAACAGTGATAACTAGAAGCCATGGCAGCTACCGCGCTTCCTTGAGCAGCCACTTTTTATTTTTGCATCTCCTCCCACGGTCACGTGGTTGCTACAGCAGTTTGGCAGTCCGCACTTCAGCGGTTGCTTAGCGATCGGCTTCCTCGTTTGCATTTGGCTAAACCGCTTTAAACTACAACAGGGAAATGGCAGAAACAGGGGAGAAACCAAAAAAGTGGCATAATATGTCCGCAAATACAACCAAATCGCATTAAAAGGGGGTGCAGGAACCGATCTTAAAAAACAGCATAGTGGTCATCGCAAAAAAACCCACGACACAATGGTCAAAAATGGGCGTGGCCAAGGGGGCTCCTCAGAAAAAGTGATTTGAAAAGTGGACAGTGATTTTTAAGGCAATTTGTCTTTAAGGAAAAGGCGTTTCGAATCTAAACTGTGGTAGCGGTCATGGATTTGTCAGGAATAGATCCCACTAGACTACTTATGCTTTTCTCACTTTTTGATGGTGCAACCTACTTGGTAGATGGTGGAAATGCTGTGAATATAGAAAGCTTTTTACAATGAATCTCATGATAGTCTCACTAGCATGCTAATTAGCAAGTTGATTAAATGGGAGCTTAGCCTATTGTTTGGTCTGCTGCAGGGACCATCTGGTTTGCTCCTAAAAACAGCAATAAGATGACATATTTGCTGGGGGGAAAAAAACTGCTCACTCACAGATTAGTCCTACCAGCCCCTTTCTGGGCTCTGCCAGGGTTTCTACATTTTTTCAGTATGGGTAGGATTAGAGATGGGCATGAAACAGAAAAAGAGTGTTTTGTTTCATTTCGTTGCTTAAGTAGTTTCATTTTGTTTAGTAACTAATGAATTTTAAGTAATTTTATAACAAAATGAAATGAAATGAAATGCTCCCCTGGGTCCTAGAGGCACCTAAATGATAGGGGAGCTTCCTCAAGCTCTTCCCCGTAAGCTCCCAAAATTTGGAAAGATTTTGGGGTCAGGGGGCTGAGTTATTAAATTTCAAAGGGGGTGGACCTAGGGAAAAATCATTTCTAATTGAACAAGAAGCTGATAATAGCAACCCACCACCCCCATGGGTGAGCAATTAGCGGCTTCTTGATTAATTGGAAATGATATTTTTCCTAGGGCCAACCTCTTTGGAGCTTAATAACTAAGCCCCCTGAACCCCAAACCTTTCCAAATTTGGGGGTTTACAGGAAAGATTTTAAACTTGCTCCCCAGTGATTTTGGTGCCATTACATGGCTACAGCAATACCAATTTTGAGTACATTTTATGTACTCCAAAATAGATATTGCATGCATGTTTCGGCACCAAAATTGCTGGGGAGCAAGTGTGGGCTCTTCTCTGTAAACCCCTGAAATTTGGAGAAGTTTCAAGCTCAGGAGGCTGAGTTATCAAGCTCCAAAGGGGGTGCCCCCAAAGAAAAAATATTTCTAATTGGATTCGGAAGCCAAGCCACGGCGGCGCTAATCGCTCGACAACAGGAGAGCAATTAGCGGCTTCTCATTCAATTAGAAATCCTTTTTTCCCTAGGGTCAGCCCCTTTGGAGCTTAATAACTCAGCCCTGACCCCCCAACCTTTCCAAATTTGGGGGGCTTACAGGGAGGAGCTTGAGTTCCCTTGTTTCATTTCTAGAGGAAACAATGGCATTTCATTTCATTTCATGATGAAACACATCCTACCATTTCGTTACTTAATAAAGTAATTTGTGATGTAATGAAATGACAAAATAGCATTTCAGTTTTTGTTTTGTGATCCTCTCTAGGTAGGATCACTCTATTTTGGTCCATGGAAAGACTTAGACATGTGTAGTCATAACAAAAGAAGACTGATAGGAGATACAAGACTCATCCTTTAGATTTATTTATTTATTTATTTATTTTCACATTTATATACCATGCCTATTCCCACATAGGGGACTCAGAGATGCCATTTAGATGCCATGCACCAGGATATCACAGCCTGCTTTCTAAACTTGGGGAAGGAGAGCTTGGAAACATTGACTTGATAGACCATCATTCCTAGAATCCTTCCCATAACTAGGGCCTCTGACATTGTTAGATGGTGCATTCTAGGAGCTGTAGTCAAATAAACAAAACAAGATGAAACAAAAAACTCATCTTAAAACTCGCAAGCCCTGGAGAGCTGTAAAAAATGCAGTTTTGAGGCGGAAAGCCAAGTTTTATGTCAGTGGCTGTTCATAAAAAGAAAACAATGCTCATGCATATAGTGATAATGCCCACAAGTATATGAATATGCAAACAGAGAGACATCTTACCACCCTACATTTGTTCTCTGGAATGCAATGCCCATTCTCTTCCTTAATGGAAACACTTGCAGTTTCTTCTTAGAGTTGTTGTTTTTTAAAGCCAGATGAATTATGTTCTTTCATTTTTGCATGCGGATTTTATCTGTAATCAGGCAGAAAGCAGGGGACTATTTCAGTTCCTGAAATATCTGATTCAGGCAGTGATCAAGCCAAATCCGGTGACCCTGTGAAAAGTATTGCCAAAGGGGGCAGGAAACAGTTCTCCAGAAAATAAACAAGTGATTGCCAGAGAGCAAACACTGCAGGGCAGAGCCTGAACGAGGACGTCCTTCTTATCTTCTGTGCTTAAAGTGGTGTCGCATGGAATTACTCACAGGGACCCAAGCGACAGGGTAGTAATGGTTTCCCCTTTGCATTGATCAGAGCATAGAAAAGTTACTTTTCTGGACAATGGCATGGAACAACAGTTTCAAGATGGCCCTCCCGCATGACCATGTTGGCTGTCAACTTCTGGAAGCTATTGTTCCAAAAATTAACTTTCCCGAACTCTCACAATTACATAGAGTAGCAGTGGGATGGCTACTAGACATGGGCATGACTCGGTGAAATCCTTGTTTCCGTTTCCATTCCTTGTTTCCGTTACGTAACGAAATGAAAAACGACAATTACTCCGCCAGAACTCGAACTCGAACCGACTAAAGAAAAATTGGGTCTGATTTGTCGTGGTCATTCCTGGCAGCATCGCAGCGATCGCGCGATGCCAAGCGGCACAGGAAAAAAATTTTAAAAATAAAAAAACCCCGATTCTCGGCCAAAAAAGCAGGCGAAAATATGCCTGACTGAGGGCACCTACCAGAGGGGTGGTTTCTGGGGGGGGGGGGGGGGCGGCCTCCCCCCTCCTCTCCTGGGCTGCGAGTGCCTTCGCAATCCATGCCTCGCCAACTCGCCAAGCGGCGCGACTGAGGAAAAAAGCAAAAATAAAAAAACCAACCCGAGGCGAAAATATGCCTGCCTGTTGAGGGCACCTACCAGAGGGGTGGGGGGGGGGGGTCCCCGGCCTCCCCCCCTCCTCTCCTGGGCTGCACATCCTCGTCGTCTCGCCAACTTGCCAAGCGGCGCGGCACAGAAAAAAAGTTTTAAAAATTAAAAAAAAACCCGATTCCCGGCCAAAAAAGCAGGCGAAAATATGCCTGCCTGAGTGAGGACACCTACCAGAGGGGTGGTTTTGGGGGGGAGGGTCCCCGGCCTCCCCCCCTCTCCTCTCCTGGGCTGCGCATCCATTCCTCGTCGTCTCGCCAACTCGCCATGCCATGCGGTGCGAGCGGGGGATCCAAAATGGGGCGACCGCAATTTATTTATTTTGAAATTGTGGTGGTCCAAAAACACACCAAAGCACCACAGAAACATGTGAAAATAGCTATTTTAAAACTGCCTGAATTTTTACAGTAGCAGCAGTGGATTTTTCTTGCAACAAAACGTCTCCATTGATTTTATTTTATTTTATTTTTATTTTATTTTTTTACACCTGCACAATGATGGGCTGGCCATGGGAGTGGACCATGCAAAATTTTGGAGCCATTCCACCAATTGCATGGACACTTGACCAGGTTTTGACCGAGACTTCTGGGATGTGCCTGTCGGGCATAAAAAGCCCACTAACCGTAGCCCTAACCCTAACCCGAACCCTAACCCTAACCCATACGCCAGTACACTGTCCTTCTTAGTGGGTCAGAGAGGCACCCAGAGGTGCACCCCACGAACTCACCCTAACCTTACCCGTAACAACCCTAAGCCTAGCCCTTGCGCTAACCCCCCTAACCCTAAGCCAAATCTGTACTCGCATTGCACACACGCAAGTACAGTTCCCTTCTTGGTGAACCACAGAGTGCCAAGACTGAGGAGGAGCCTTCCCCCAGTGTGCGCACTGTGACACTGCAGTTAGCAGTGGGCCTGTGGTCAACAGAGAGGCACCCAAAAAAGAGGTGCCTCGAGTCTCAACTTGGTATGCATATCCAATTGGCTATGCATGCCATTTTGTAGCGGGCCAGAGGAGGCACCCACCCCAGAGAGGTGCCTCTAGGAGCCCACTCCCCCCCAAACCAGTACTAACGACAGACGAAAAACCGACAAACGAAACGACAATTTTTTGGAAAATATCGCAAAAAACGGAAACAAGCCGAAACGGGCCGGCTCCGACACACGACAACTCGAAAATGTCATTTTCCCTGGTCGTGCCCATCTCTAATGGCTACCCTGTGGCAACTCTTTTTCTCACCCTTGCCAATATTGTATATGCACGACACTAGAGATGGGCACAGATTAAAAAAAAAAAGATGACTCATTTTGATTCGGGATTTGTTAAGGTTGATGAGTCACAAATTGTACATTTTTGATTTTTTCCCTGATAACTTGACAAATCACTGAGAAATTTATTATTGACTTCAAAGCTCTATAAAATATCCCCCAAAGCACCCAGAGCCACGAAAATAGCAGAGGTGCTTCCCCTAACACTCGTCTACAATCACCACCAAAATTTGGTGATGACTGGACATTCAAATGTTCTACATTGTGCTGTCTTAATCATTTATCTGAATTCAATGACTTTCAATCAGTTTCCAAGAGAAATGAAGTTTTAAAACAATAAAATGTAAAACGCTTTGGAAAATATTTTTTTCAGAACAATGCCCAGTTTAAAAATAAAAGCTGCAATCATATTGGCATCACTATTCCTACTGAAGGGCGATGATGCCGCCAGGATGGGAGATTTTTAGTAACAAAAGATTTTCCCCTCCTCTGGTTTTTGTGACCTCCAAATAATCTATTTCACTGCATGGAAGCTGTGGCAAGGAAACAGAAGTCCTTCGTTACTGAAAATCACCCCCCCCCCCGGACTATGATACTGATGGGATATAGTTTTTGCAATGAAATACTCCCCTCTACTGTCTGGTGACTCCCATGGCTACCTTTGAAGGAAACTCAGAAAAGCGAAGGAAGTTGTGTTGTTTCTCACTCTTGTCTCAATATAACCTCAAACTTGTTGTAGTTTTAACAATCTCACATGCTGCCTATAATTGTTTGACTGGGATTGACTTTCCTGGGCTGGAGTGACTGTCTGAACAGTTGTTCCCTCCTGCCTCTAAATTCAAAACTCCTCCTCACTGTGCTGATTATTTATTTCCTTATTTTTTTATTCTGTTGAAGTCAATCAGTTTTTTTTTTGCTGTTGATTTGTTCACAAAGGCAAGTACTGAAATGTTTCTGTTCTTTCTCCTACAACTCTCTCAGAGTGCATTGTTAAGAGCTGAAGTGCCGGTTAACGAGAAAGCGGCTGACTCCGGGGCAACCTATGGCTATTGTCCTCTGTGTGTCTGTGCATATAGTAAAAGGAATTCAGAACTCTGCAACAAAAATGCCATCTATTCCTTTAATCTGGGCCTTTAATTAGTGTCATCTAAGCCTTATAAACTACAGTTGCAACAAACTATTTTTGCCCTTCTTTGTGTAAACACACTGGCCTCTTTCTGCACATTGGCTGGTGCTTTGGCCATACTGTCTGGTATTCTGGGAGTTGTGGCCCCCCCAAAAAGCATTTTTTTCCTAACATCTATTTCTGTCTTAGCATGTGTAAAAACTGCAGCCCTGTATGTATTGACTCATGTACCTAGGAGTGTCCCTTCAAACTCTGTGTGACTTAGATCTGTGTAAACATGCTCAGAATTGCAGCAGCCGTGGCTTGTCAGAGGTACAAGGAATATGTAATTGATTGTATATGCTAATCTTCCCAGAGAGAAAGAGAGAGAGAGAGAGTACCGTAGACTGTTGAAAGTGCGTTTCTGATTGAACAGGTTTGGGTGGCCCCAGAGGTCAGCCATTAAAAATAGCTCAGCAGGGCTGTTCAGCAAGGAGAACTCCACCCATTCCGTACGCCTTCACCTAGCCTTTCTGCAGGCTGATACTGAACGTTGCTCAAGGCAAGGCAAAGCACCTGTTGGCAGCAGAGAAGGGCGTTTGGAGACGGCAGCACCTGTGGCTGAACAGCTCCGGGAGAGCTCAGCAGTGCCAAGATCACATCCAAAAAGGCACTCCAAGGTAAACAATCCATTGTCTCTCTCTCTCTCTCTCTCTTTCTCTCTCTCTCCTTTTTTAAAGTGTTTTGACCACTTTGAATTATATCTGCTTGATATCATAACAGTTACTTAGCTACTGGTGTTGGTAGTGGTGTGTGCTCCTTCCTTATTCCCTGCTCCAAGCCATTTAGATAGCTGCGTAGGATTATCCTTTGCATGAGATTTTGCCAGCTTCTGGAGTTGCAGAACGGTATAGGTTTGTTTCCTTGTCAACGTGACTAGCAGTATGTTTTATTTCTTCTTGGTAAAATCTCCAGCCTTGGATCTGAATGACTGTGGGGGTTTCAATGTGCTGTAGGCTAGGAAATATCCTGCAGTGCCATAGAGATCCAAAGGGAGAGCAATGAGGTTGGGACAGGTTGCATAGGACCAGTGCATGTCAGCCTCACCCCAACCTCATGAGGTCCTTTTGGCTGAGAGAAAGTGGCTGGCCCAAAATCATCCTATTGACGACTTCAATGGCCAGATGCAGGGGAGTGGTATCAGGAGACAGATATCTAGTCTCATGCGCTCCCAGACACATCTGGTGGGGCCACTGTGAGATACAGGAAGCTGGGCTAGATGGGCCTTTGGCCTGATCCAGCACGGTTCTTCTTATGTTCTTATGTTCTTGACAGAATCGACTTGACAGCACAGATTATTATTATTATTATTATGAAAAGACTGTGCCTTGCACTTTGCTTGACAGAGTACACCTTGCATATTACTTACATGCACAGGAAATACATGTTTATCAGAGGGACCTAGAAATGTCAAAAGAGGTTGCAAGAAAGGCTTCTCATTTCTTCTCCTGCCGTTGCATCATGACATGGCAATAAACTCCGAACCACAATTTCCCCCCCGTTTCCTACAGATAGGGAGGAAATCTCATTCTCATGACAATGATGGTTCTTTTAATGCATTCTTGCCAAATGAAAAAATGCCCTTGCATATAAAGTTGGTTCACATGTTACATTTGGCTATGCATGCCCTTCCTTTTCCACAACTAGCAGCTAAGTGTTGTGTCTGCAGCAGCATCCATAGGTAATCCCAATACACCCATACAGCATCCTCACCATAGACAGTGCACTTTAGCAGCTGGCATGGGGAAACCCAATCTTCACCAAACTTGGAGGGATTGTAGAGGAGTGTCAGGGTGTTCTTCCCCAGAATTTTGATGTCTCTAGGTGCCCTAGGGGTGGTTTTACAGTCTGACAAATTAAGGAATCAAAATTGCCAAAAATATCTCGATTCATATTTGTTGGGGATATCAATTTGTATGATGGTGCCAACATCTGCCATCCCCTTACAGTTACCTTTTCTTTCCACATTTAACTCCAATACTCCCAGAATCTTGGAGTAATATATATAATATATTTGTTGGAACAATATATGTTTGTGGACTCTGCTGTAGTGCAGAGCATATAGGGATAGCTTGGTATTGAATTAGTAATTAAAACTCATTTGCTTTATAAAAGAAATAAAGAAAAGTGCTAGAATTCTGTCTGCATTGTTTATGTTTTGATTCTTATTGTGGTTGTGACTTCGAGGACGTTTCCAAAATGTACCATTACACCTCTGATGGGAATTAAGGACCTAACGCTAATCAAAAGCTTACAAGGAGTTTCCTATTATCCGAGATTCAAGGCCAAGATTTGGGGGCAGGGAGTGGGAAATTATAATATTGCTGCTGCTGCTGCTTGTGTAACAAAAAAAGTTCATGAGTTAAGATGCTTCTGCTCCATACCTGCCGTCAGAGAAATAGCAAGGGTTTGGGGCGCCTGGGGACAAAGTACGTTTTTGCATCCCTCCTGCTGTCCCCCACCGCATTGCACCCACCCAGTTGGGGCCCAATCCTGCATGTGTGTATGCACATGGGCAGGTGGTGGTGGGCAGACAGGTGTTTGTGTGTGTGTGCACGGGCCTTACTCCTCTCCCGCAGTAGCCCGAAGCATGGCGAGAAAGAGGAGGAGGAGGAGGAGGGTGTGGTGGCTACCACGCTCCCCGCCTGCCTGCCTGCCTGCCAGAGGGGGTCAGTCACCAACACTTAGCCATGGCTGCCTCCTCCTGCTAGCCCTCTAGGCGCCCTCAGATTGCTGTGCCCTGTGGCAAATGCACCCTTCTGCCCGCCTGCCCCCAGATACATCCTTGTATGCCCTTCTCCAAATGACACAGTGTGTCCAAGTACAACCATCTATGTCTTTTTCGTGCAGAAGAGCTACACAGGTACAGCAGACATGGAAATACATTGCACACTGAGCCCATGAATTCAGCTCAGAATGGCTGAGGGTGGTGTCCAAGCTTTAATACTACTTTACACCGCCAACTCCAACGTTCTTCTTCTCTAGCATTGTTTGGTCTTTGACTGCATTAAAGACTTGCTTTGACTGTAACATTGCCCACCCTAACATTTTCCTTCCTACCTGAAGACCTAGAGAAACACAGTACAGTAATTCCCTAAGACATCAAGCAGTACCTTGAGATCTGACAACCCTAGAAATGCTCCTGCTTCCAAGTAAACCATCCAGTCATCTGATTCTCCACTGATACGGGAAATGATTTCACCTCCCTCCCCACAATATTCTAGTGTCAGTTTTGCTAGCAGCACCTTTGAGATTGCAATGTAACTGCATAAACCAGAAACTGCCAAAGCAGTATAAGGTCCATGACCTGCACTAGCATCCTGTCTAATTAGAAATGAATTATGTAAGCATCCTGCCAGTCTGGCAGTTTCCCTCTCTTGTGCCCATTGGTTGCATTTGTTGCAAGGTTGGTCACACTGGGGAGAGCCTGCCTGAGTTGGGGGGGGGGGGGGGGGGAAGCACTAATATGATTTTCCTTCCACTCCACTTTTCGGTGACAGGATAATAGCAATGGTATTCGGATATGCATTGTACACTAGCTTCTCAAATGACATGTTTGATGTATGAAAGAAGGACAGAAAGACCGTAAAATGCAGTGTCCCTCTGTGTGTGCGTGCGCATGCATGCGTGCATGCATGCATGCATGCATGTGTGTGTGCATGCCACTGGCAACCATGTAATGCACCCATGGGCTTTGAGAGAGTGCCCCCATGGGAAATTATTTTGTAATTAGGGAAGGGACAGGTCGAAAGGGAACACTATTTAACCCTTTTTGCTCCCAGCTATTTTTCATCTCCACAAACTCTTCCTCTTCACGACGTACCCCATGCTCGTATATGCATGACAACTGCAATGTGAGAATCAGTCTAATATGAAGAAAATCTAACCTGCAGGGCATGAGTGCTCTGGAGGCTTCCCTATCATTCAGAATGGCAGTCGGAAGGACTTGGATTATGAGCATGAGCTCAGCTGTGCACCTGTTTGAATTGTTCAAGGGTGGTTCTTGTTTACCTTGCCCTGAGTGACTCATTCTTCATCCCCTTTTTTTGCTGGCTTTGGAGCAGATCAACTCTTTTTGGTCCGGTAGAAAAAGATTAGAAGAATTGGAAGAACTTGCTTCCCAGACAGTGAGTGCCCACTTTTATTGAGGCAGATACATTTCCAGGGATGAAGCAAGAAGCAAAGGAATATTTTGAAGGTATTCCCTAGCCTGGTCTGCCTCTCTGGAGATGGTTAGATAAATAGCGTTCATTACAGAGTCCTTCTACTGGCTGTGCAACCGGATATTTACATAAGAACAGGTCGCATGTTTGGCATAGTCCACATGCTCAACATTTCCCCCCCGGGTGTTGTAGCTGAAATATAGGTTGGTATGTCAGACTACTGTGTTCCAACTCTAATGCTCCTGAATAGAGATGGGCACAAAATGAATTTTTAATTTGTTTCATTATTCGTTATTCATTTCGTTACCTAACAAAACAAATAATGAATGACCTGACCCATCAAACAGAAATTTCCGCTTCGTTCATTTCGTTTTTCGTTTTCCCATAGGAATGCATTGAAGCAATGCATCCCTATGGGAAACTGTGGTCTTTTCCCCGCCAGAAGCCAGCGCTGCCAATCAGCTGTAGTGCTGGCTTTGGCGGGAAAATGATTTTAAAAGCCCGCCCTTTCCTCCACCATTTTCTGAGGGCTCCTGCCTAGCTGTCAATGGTTGGACCCCTTTGTACCTGGCCCAGTTGGTACCAGGTGGTCCCCCTGGTACCGACTGGGCCAGGTTTAAAGGAGTCCAGTGACTGACAGCCCGGCAGGAGCCTTCAGAAAATGGGTGGGGAGGGAAGTTGCAGTGATCACGCTGCCCTTCCCACCAGTTTTCAGAGGGATCCTGCTGAGCTGTCATTGGCTGGGCCTCTTTAAAAATGGCCCAGGCACCACCAGGGAGAACCCCCTGGTGGCGACTAGGCCATTTTTAAAGGGGTCCAGCCAATGACAGCTCGGCAGGAGCTCTCTGAAAATGGCCCAGTGGCCAGCATGGAGCTCCTGCGTTGCCAACGGAGCCATTTTCAGAGAGACCCTGCTGAGCAGTCATCGGGTTGGACCCCTTTAAAAATGGCCCAGTCGGCACTGGGGAGAACCCCTGGTGGTGACTGGGCCATTTTTAAAGGGGCCCAGCTGATGACAGGGAAGAAGGGTCTCTTCCCTGCAGTGGATGACGGCGCCGAGCGCCCACTCAGCGCTGCCATCTGCTGCAGGGAAAAATGTCAAGAGACCCCGCTTCTCATCTCTGCATGCGGAGGCGGGAAGCAGGGTCTCTTTAAAGGGATCTTTCCTGCAGTGGATGACAGCACTTGCTCGGCGCTTCTATCCACTGCGGGGAAAATGTCAAAAGACACTCACTCCTCACCTCCTCATGCGGAGGGAGACAGAAGTGTCTCTTTGAGGTGCTGGCCCCAAGCCAGCGCCTCTCAGCTGAGAGGCTCTGGCTGGGGGAGCTCTTTCCCCTACGGCACAATGGCTGGGGGGAAGATTAAGCCCCTCTTTCCCCCAGCCAAAGTTGCACAAGCACCACACACAAATAACGAATCAACAAAATGATTTTTTTCAAAAAAGTTCATTTAAAATGAAACGAAATGAACTGACCCCTAAAACAAACCGAACCAAAACGAATCACCATTTTTTTTTTGTTCGTGCCCATCTCTACTCCTGAATACAGGGGAAAATATAGGGACTATGGTCTAGATCCAGAGGCCCAAGGCATCCAAATAAGAAATATAGAATTCCTTCAAAGCTGCAACACTACCTTGTTTCATGGCAGGATATCTCATTAGGCTGGAATATCTCATTAGGCAGGAGAGCTTTGCATGCAGCATGGCAGTTAGATTGCCTAATGATGCTCTGCCCTTCATTCTCTGTGGTCATGTGCTCATGTTTCCCTCATGCTTGCCTCCCAACCAGCATTTGGTTTGCAAGGGCATCAGGTGGAAGGAGCCCTGTTCCGGCGTTACAGAACTCAGTTCCCTAAATGCACATAGAGAAGAGTGGCCCACCCAAGTGCTAAGAGTCTGATCAGGCGTCCCTTCACACATGTGGGCTCCATATATGGGCAAGGACTCTGGAATAGCTAGGAACTGAGTCAGGTGTGAATCTGTGTGTTCATATCTGTGTACCCTTCTGCTTATTCACGCAGGTGCTTTTGCTCTGCCCATTTGGGGCGTTGGCTGTGCTAACTGCTGTCTGCAGCACAAATGCCCTTGTCCCTCCAGAAGATATGATGAACCTGAGCAGAGAAGGTCCCACAATCCTGCAGTGCATGATGATTATAGGTTCATACATGTGGTTGTGCCTCCAATCTTCCATGAAGCCATCCTTTAGGCCTCAAATCTTTTCCAAACATGCCGGGAGCCCTTTTGGCTGGAGATAATGGGGATCTATGGCATGAAAACCATGTATAGTGGTACCTTGTATGAAGGAATTAATTTGTTCCAAATGAAATTCTGTTAAGCAAATTTTCCTTTATACAAATTTCCCATAGGAATGCATTGAAAATGTAGTAATCCCTAATCGCGAACATTTTTATGTTGTACGGATTCGCCCCATAGACTATTCTGTTAAGCAAATTTCCCCTATCTCTAGAATTGTTTATGTTGTACAGATTTTATGTTATGCAAACCATTTGTTATACGAGGGTCCACTGTATTGGAGAGCCGAGCCACTCCGTCCATCCCCAGAGAGCTTGGCCTTTGTCACAGTGAGAATGTTGATGGCCTGTATTTGGCGCATACCCCGGGAACCTGCTTTTTCTTTTCAAACTGGCTGGACAACATTCCCACTTCATATTGCCTTTAAATTACTGTTTAAAACCTGTGGTTGGCAGACAAGTACATGCATGTGCTGCCAGAAATTTTATGGTGAGAAAACAAAAGCAGGATAGGGCGAAGGCAGAGTGAGAGCGCAGGGAGCTCATTGTGGAATAGCTGGACAGAACACAAACACATAAAATGTGTTACGTTTATTTGTAATAATTTATATATATAGGAAGGAAGGAAGGAAGGAAGGAAGGAAGGAAGGAAGGAAGGAAGGAAGGAAGGAAGGAAAGAAAGAAAGAAAGAAAGAAAGAAGGAAGGAAGGAAGGAAGGAAATCCCATTACTTTTGGAAAATTGTGCAGATTATAGGGAATATACAACCATTTCATTTGACCCAGATAGTTGATGTTGCGGTCTAGAGCCAATATTGTGTTCAGCATTTATCTCCATGCAAAACTCCAAATGCAGCGGCTGACATAGGAATCCGATGAGGTGCTGGGTACACATGAGCAGGCACATGAGCGGTACCTGGTCAAATCGCAGCAGCAGCTTTTGCAGTTGTAGTTCCACATGCAGAAATGTTGTCAAGGATGCCAACCTACATGTTAACTGTATGTTTGAGTGCTCCCTGTCTCTCTCTGGAGACCTGAGATAGAAGACACGGACCTTGGCCATCTCTTGAAGAACTGATACTATGGCTTCGCTTGTGCTCAACCAGCACTTTTGCAGACACTGTCAAAAATTACAAAAAGCCGGAAATCTCCAATGGCTTTCTTTCAAATGAAACTTACTGGTATACATGCACCACTTCCCTTCTTGCTATTCAGGAAGTAGAGGGGAGGCATAGGACTATGAATAGGGAACCCCTAATCAACCAACACTGAGTTCCCTTAATTTGTGTTTTGTATTTTCTCAAATATAGCAGCCACAATGGGGAATTCCTTCTCGTTAGAAAAGCAGTCCGAAGATGAAGAGCCTGTTCACGGAACGACATATTCTCAGGTGAACTTTAGTAGGAACCTTTATTCTGCTTTGTTTGTATTTGACCGATTGTATTCAACATGTTGAACCATCTTAACAAGCCGGACTTGGTTCATGCTGGACTGCAGCCAATATTGACTGAAATTAAAAGCTGGTTGAGGGAGAGAATATTTCCTGAGGGTCATGGTATTTGAATTTGCATTTGTATGTTGATTCCTGCTTTTCGGTGTTTCAGCATTCAAGTAGCATGTGCCTTGAGAAGTTCTGTCCACCTAGAAAACCCAGAAAGGGTAGCCATATGTCAGAATTGCTTTGTCACCCCCCAAATTATTATGCATTATCAGAGACAGGGAATATTTTCACTAAGGACTCCGTTGGAAAATTCCGAGTGAACATCATACCACAAAAATGTAGAGCTAAAATTGCATGTTCACATCACTTTCATTTATTAATTATATGGACTTATGAAGTGTAAGAGAAGGACCACATGCATCCTGTACCCGTATGTTCTTAAAAAGGTCAGAATTCTGGGCCTTTCCACGTTGTCTGGTTCCCTGTTTTTCAGGGGTCCCAAGAGTGTCTCATCAAGATGAGGTACAAATCAGCAAAAATATGTGGGTGAAGAAAATGTGTGAATCACCCATTTTGCAGATCTACTAATCCTGAAATTACTGGGTCATTTTTGTTCTTTTTTTTTCTTTTTTCTTTTTAATGACTGATTCTCTGCAGTCTGAACTAAATCTATGCTGCCGTAGGGAACAGATAAGTAATGAAAGAGCTGCAATGACTAACTTCTAGCTTCTTGTTCCAGGTTTCATCAGAACCTCCTGACAACCTTAAGAACGGCCCAGTAACAATTCAACCTGAGCAGTCCATCACTTTGGGAAATGGTGATGCAGGTATGTTCTAGGAAGGGAAGACTACCCTATCCATTTTGGTCACTTGATAGAATTGTGGTTGTGCTATCTTGAGTTGCAAAAACAGTAAACACATTATTCCATTGTAGGTAGTAATGGGAGAATATAGATGTGATGAGAAAGAATTGAGTTGCATGGAGTGGCTTTCATCAAGCCCCTCTTTCGCACAGCCATGACTTGTGTCACAATTGCAGTGCAACAAATAACTTCTTGTGCAGCACATTACATTTTCATCAGCTGCTGCTGTTATTTTTAATTTGGGATTGATTAGAGAAGGACATAACACTTGAAAAATATGCATTAAAATACCTGCAAAATGCTTCCAAATGGCCTTAAATGGTAACTTTTGGACATAACTAGAAGAGGTTGTTCATCAGAATGCTCCAGCTTTTGAAATATAATCCCAACATGCTCTCATTACCCCTCAATAACTAGTTACTGGTAATTACATTATTTGTAAATCATTATATCCAAGGTTTGGCTAAATTGTTTTATGTGTTGTTAGCATTTCTAATAGGGCTCTCAAGGTAAGCGTGGTATTTAAGGAGTGGTTTTACAAGGTCTACTCTCCCAATTAATTTCCATGTCTCAGCTGTGATTCCAACCCAGGCCTTGTGAGTCCCAATCTGATGGTCTGTCCACTACACCACATTAAGCCTCCTTGTTCTAAATAGCCAAACAGTTTTTCAAAAGGTCAGCTTGCCCTCTGATTTTCAGGGAGAATAAATGTTTTTCCCCCCCTTCAAAATAGATAAACTAGACAAAAGTGGGTAGGAAGACCTGCATCCTTTGAAATCTCCACAGCTAGAGATGGGCATGAACCGAAAAAATGACGATTCATTTTGGTTCGATTCGTTTTAGGGTTCAGTTCATTTTGTTTCGATTTAAATTAATTTTTTTGAAAAAATTCATTTTGTTGATTCGTTGATTCGTTATTCATTTTGTGTGTAGTGTGTGTGTGGTGCTTGTGCAACTTTGCCTGGGGGAAAGAGGGGCTTAATCTTTCCCCCAGTCACTGTGGGGTGGGGAAAAGAGCTCCCCCAGCCAGCGCCTCTCAGTTGAGGCCAGCACCTCAAAGAGACCCTTCTTTCCACCTCTGCATGAGGAGGCAAGAAGTGGGGTTTCTTTTGACATTTTTCCCTGCAGCAGATGGCAGCACTGAGCAGGCGCTCGGCGCTGTCATCCGCTGCAGAGAAGATCCCTTTAAAGAGACCCTTCTTTCCTATCATGGGCTGGCCCCCTTTAAAAATGGCCCAGTCACCACCCAGGGTTCTCCCCAGTGCCAACTGGGACATTTTTAAAGGGGCCCAGCCGATGACAGGTCAGCAGGAGCTCTCTGAAAATACTAGGAGGGCAGCTGGATCCCTGGAACAGCCCTCCCTAGCATTTTCACAGGACTCCTGCTGGGCTGCCAGTCACTGGACTGCTTTAAACCCAGCCCATTTGATACCAGGGGAACCCCCTGGTACTGACTGGACCAGGTTTAAAGGGGTCCAGTGATTGGAGGAGCCCTCAGAAAACGGGTGGGAAGGTCAGCATGATCACTGCAACTTCCCTCCCGACCCATTTTTTGAAGGTTCCTGCAGGGCTGTCAGTCCCTGGACTGCTTTTAACCTGGCCCAATCAGTACCAGGGGGAGCCCCTGGTAGCAACTGGGCCAGGTTTAAAGGGGTCCAGCCATTGACAGCTAGGCAGGAGCCCTCAGAAAATGGGGAGGAAGGTCAGGGATCACTTTTAAAATCTTTCCTCCCGCCAAAGCCTGCAGGGCTGTACAGCTGGACTGCTTTTTGGCAGCGCTGGGCTTCTGGGGGGGGGGAGCCCCTGGTAGCAACTGGGCCAGTTTCCCAGGGGGATGCATTGATAGCTCAATGCAGCCCTCAGAAAATGGGGGAAAGGGCGGGCTTTTAAAAACGAAATGAACGAAGCGGAAATTTCTGTTTGATGGGTCTGGTGGGAAAAAGCCCACGGTTTCCCCACACCAATTGCAAGGGAAACCTTTCCCATAGGAATGCATCGCTTCAATGCATTCCTATGGGAAAACGAAAAACGAAACAAACAAAGCGGAAATTTCCATTTTCTTTCATTTCGTTTTTCTTTGATGGGTCAGTTTGTTATTTGTTTCCTTAGGCTGAAACGTTTTTCGTTTCGTTAGGTTCGTTATTCATTTCGTTAGTGCCCCTCTCTATCCACAGCTATTGGAAGCGAGTAGATTGGCTGAATCTGATTCAAATAATCCCCATATGCATACAGAAGAAAGTTTTCCTTTCCCACCATGACAGAATGAAAAAAGCCAGCTTTTCCTAAGGACACGTTGATGTACAAAGATACTCAGATATTCCATTTCATTTATATTCAGTTGAAGCGCAGTGGGCAGCCGAAGATTAGCGGAATGTCTAGGATTACCAAAAGTTGACAGGTCAATCAGTGCTACTTGAATGATTAATTCCTATGTATCTTGGGTAAAAATTACCCTCTCTCCACAGTCTCACACAGCAGTGTGGCAGAACACATTTTGTTCTGCTGTAGGCTTGATGATTTGTGTTGTGTGAACACACTTGTCTGTTGTTCTGTGTACACTGCCTAGGTGGAGGTGCCATCTTTAATACCCCAAAGCAGCCTTTGTTAATATTCACGTATATGTTGTGGGTGGTGGCGCAGAGTGATTAATGGTATTTGACTTGGTTATGACTCATTTAGAATTTGATCTTTCCCTCCTAGCTTCCACCCTGTGTTTGCTGCAATGGAAAAAAATATATGTTTACATGCGGTCATCTTGCCCCATGTTGTACATTTTCACACAGTCATACACAATGTGCTGTCTCCAGGCTGGCTCAGATTGTGACACAACCAGCCACTCGAGGTTCAATAAATCTTTTAGGAATTTTATTGTTTCCTCCGAATGTGATTTAAAATGGGCGGTGAAAAAAGGAGAAAAACATGGCAACAAACAATTTTGAAGCGACACCAAGTATCCTGACCTAGTGCAGCCTATCCTAGTTTGAATTCCAAAAACTGCAACTTGATGCTCCACCAATGCATGCAGCTGTTCTCCAAAAAAAAAAAAAGTACAAAAATCCAGAGATATGAACGTGTTCCATTTTAATGGATCATTCTTAAAAGATAAGTCCTCCCCACTGCTGCATATTGGCAGCTTTTCTTTCATTAAGTGAATGTTGTTGCAGCTGTTCTAACAGCACTACAAGGCAATGTGCATTGATCAGATGTCTGAAATGTGAACTTAAACCTCCTTCTCAAAACAACAGCTTGGTTACGCATATCATTGCTTTGAGGTTTTGTGACCCACACTGAAACTTTGACTGAAGGCTAGACCCTGAGGACCACTTGCCATTGAAATATTAGCCCAAAATCCAGCAACCTTACATATGCCATGTAATGCTGCTGCTGATGTTGCCAGACGTAGTAGTTATTAAAAAATTAAAAATGTACGATTTCTCCTGCAAGGCTTCCTTGGTAACATACTTATTATGGGATAGCTGCTGGGGGTAGCAAGATAGGGGAAGTCTTTAATTCTTTAAAATGACCACCGCTCATAAAGTTGTACTGCTGTTGGATTATGGCCATTTCAAGATGGGCATGAACTGCCAAACCGGTACTGGTTTGTTTTTCGGCCATACAGATGGTTGGTGCTTCTGAGCCTCACCTCCTTCAATAGGCACTCATTCAGAGGCAGCCCCTGGAGGGGGTGGGGGAGGGAAGCACAGAAAAATACAGATGAGCACAAAGAGTGAATCTATTCTTCGGGTATGTGTTGATGTAGCTCTCATTCCCCTACATATACACATGGCTTGGCCATCATTCAGACCCAGCCATCTACATACAACAGGGGTGTCCAAACTTTTTGCAAGGAGGGCCAGATTTGGTGAGGTGAAAATGTGCGAGGGCTGACCATTCAGCAGCATTTGGCCCCCAGGCCGGACTTTGCACAAGCCTCTAGGACAGGCGTGTCCAAACTTTGGCCTTCCAGATGTTTTGGATCACAACTCACACAGTACTTTGCTATTGGCAATCAAAGCTTAGAATTCTGGGAGTTGTGGTCCAAAACATCAGGAGGGGCAAAGTTTGGACGTGCCTGCTCTAGGACATTCAAGGAAGCAGGGGAGGACACTGCAGCAACACAACACAGCTAGGGGCGGGTAGGCTGGGCAGGTGGATGGGTGGATGGACGGAGGCAGGGAGGGCAGGCAAACTGTGAAACTGCAAGCTGACGTCTCCATCTGGTATGGGGAGTGGCCAGCTGGCGGAAATGCATGACAGGTGGGGAGAAGAGGTCGCGGACCGCTCAAAATTTGAAAACGGGCTGCATTTGGCCCCTGGGCCTGACTTTGGACATGCCTGACATACAAGATGTTGGCGTCAGTATGCAGGCTTGCGGGAAATCCTAACTTTGTGAGTGGGAGGGCCTTAAGGAAGAACAGACACACAAAGAGTTAAAGACAATGGAGCATGTTCAGCAGACATGGGTTGCTACACTTGTATTAATGTTTCATTTTGTTTGAATTTCTCATTTCTTTCCAATTCTGTATCCACTGCTAGAGAGAAGCAGATGAGCATATATTTTCCATCTAAATGCTTGAGATGCAGTGTAGATTTCTAGATGATCCTTTGACATAAGTGCTCTGTTTCAGTGAAATAATGTGTTTCCAAAAACATTATTTATTGTGAGCTATCCCTAGATGCCCTGAGCACAACCAATGTCGCCTGATTCGGAAGCTTAGCAGGGTCAGCCCTGGTTAGTACTTGGATGGGCGACCACCAGGAAATACCAGGTGCTGTAGGCGCCTGGAGCAGGAACTGGCAAACCACTCCAGTATTCCTGCCAAGAAAACTCCATGGACATGGAGTCACAAAGAGTCGGCCATGACTGTAACAACACAACACACACACATCCCTATTATACTGCAAAATATTTCAGAGAAGCTTGATAGGTGTCTATTTTGGGAAGTGACAAGGTGCTTGACCCTCTCCGAATCCTAAAATGCATGTAACATTTTTATGTACATAGGCAGACATGCTGTGTGTTGTATGCTATGTTCTCAAATTATGCCATTATGCAGCTTTACCCTGTCCCATCAGACAAATTTCAGTGGACAATCTTGAGTGGCTTGGTATATGGACAGACAAAGAAGACTTATTAGGTTTCCAAGATATGTATTCCTGACAGAGATGAAATATGCTGGAAGGGGGGTTGTTAACTGAGTTTCTCCTTGGTGAATGGGAAAGATTGTCATGACGCATGAGTGGGTGCTTCAAAATATGTCACAATATCACTGGGCAATAGAATAAGATGGTCACAAATGAAGTGACCAAGGATAATATATCCCAGTAATTTACCAGGTATATAGACAAACTACATGTGTATTCTTTCTTTCTTTCTTTCTTTCTTTCTTTCTTTCTTTCTTTCTTTCTTTCTTTCTTTCTTTCTTTCTTTCTTTCTTTCTTTCTTTCTTTCTTTCTTTCTTTCTTTCTTTCTTTCTTTCTTTCTTTCTTTCTTTCTTTCTTTCTTTCTTTCTTTCTTTCTTTCTTTCTTTCTTTCTTTCTTTCTTTCTTTCTTTCTTTCTTTCTTTCTTTCTTTCTTTCTTTCTTTCTTTCTTTCTTTCTTTCTTTGCAAAGTTTCCCTCCTATAGCCCTGCCTGACAACAATGTTATGTATTCACAATCATGTTTAGCAAAAGGGTGTAGTAAACTTGGCAATCTGCTAAATTAGCCAGAACAGCCCAGTTAGTCAATGCACTCAAGATAGTCATTGGTCTGGTGACGCCTCAGTATGTGTAGAGTCACAGTTTTCACCAGTTTCTTGTGAATGTGGACACACTGGAAGCATGGGTTGCTTGACCATTGGGGGGATCTTGAACGTTAGTACAATTCTATTCCACAGAGAGGAATGAAGAAAAGGCATTATCATGGAACACAGAATTGCTTATCAGTTGATATGGCAGTCCCAGGTAACTGGGTATGCCTTGTTCATATGTGCTGGCATGCTGGATTCGAGCACAGTGAGTCAATGGGATTTGTGCAAGCCATGATCTAGAGAGCTAGAAATTAGAAGACTAGCGGCCACTCCATTTTATAGATATAACACTCATTTTCAGTGTGAAATTTTCCATTCTGCTAGCAATTTGGACATAATTCATTAAGTGCCTTTCAGGTTCATGGCTATTGCTATTGCTACCCAATGCCATCACGTTCAGACATTTTCTGTGTTTTGTCTTGTAGGCTTGGCTCATCTAGTTGTACAGTGGTTTTAAGACACACCCCATAGACATCATTTACTTGAATTATTTATTTATTATTTATTTGTTATACTTCTATACCGCCCATCTTCCGGACGGAACTCTGGGCGGTTTGCAATAAATAAAACAAAACCAACAAAGTATAACAAAAGAAAAGAGCAAGAGAGACTGGTAAAATAAGGAGGGGGAGACCCTCCACAAGAGGCGACGCAGGCGGCAAGGGGAAAAAATAAATTAAGTAAAAAGGTTGCCATATGCCTCTTTAAAAAGGAAGGTTTTCAGAGCCTTTTTAAAGGCAGGCAGGGACTGTGCAAGGTGCAGCTCATTAGGAAGATGATTCCACAATGTGGGGCCCACCACAGAGAAGGCGCGGTTACGCGTGAGCGATTTCTGCGCCTCCCTGGGTGTGGCCACCCTAAGTGAGAGCGCCTGTGCCATTCTAGTGGGCCTGACCCCAGTTGACCTCTGGAGATACTTCCTTCCACTGTGCAGTTTTTATTTTGAAATCAAAGATGTTTCGTTTTGCATAAGTTAGTGAAAGGAATGCTATTCTTAGGTCTGAATCTGCCACACTGGTGTGCTATTGCTTCTTTGTCTCCCCTGGCCAAAATAGTGCAATACATGATTTCACGTTATCACGGGGGGGGGGGCAAGAAGAAAGCCCTATATAACAGGATATTGGGCTGCAATGTATGCAGCACAGATGGCATGGGGTGCAAACCTGGGCCTGGGTGTGATAGCGCTCTTGGAATGGAAAGGAAACTAGGCATGCATTGGGTAGACTTCCTCCCCACAGGCTGGCAATTGGCACACGCTAGGCTGCTGGACATACTGGTATTGCACATCAGAGGAAATGATGTGGCCCAGCAAGCCAGCAAGTTGTTGATCAAGGAAATCATGGACAATTCATGAACAACATCCCCAAATAAAAAGATGGTGTGGTCTACAATTATACCCAGAATCAAACGGAGAGTGGAATGTGACCCACAATGCCTAAACTACGCATGCAGGGGCATGAATAGGGAAGTATGACACTACTTGTTAAGTTCCAGCCAGTCTGTGGTGGGCCATCCGGGCATCAACACAAACAGGACGGAGTTGTATAAAAAAGACAGGGTGCACCTATCTCACTCGGGCCTGGACTTGTTTCTGTCAGACTTGCAGAGGGAGCTAAGAGCTGTAGTGTTCTGATTGGAGGGGGAGCCGTGGGTAATAGCTGCACCTGCCCATGGCCGTGACAGGTAGTGCAGAAGGATATAAGCATTTGGTGAGTCTGAAAACAATTACAGGCTATACCGCTTCCAACTCCAGGGCCCTGCAGATCCCAGGACTGGCCAGTGAAGGCGCCCTGGAGCCTGGAGGATGGTACAACACTCGCCGGCTGAAGGGGTGCTGTCTGAGGGACTGCACCCCCAAGAGGCAGTGGGGACTTGCACTCATAGATAATGCTGCAGAAAGAGGTCTGCATGAGACCTCTTGGGCCCAACTGGTTCCGCATTATGGTAGCCCCCCTAAGAGATAAGGCGTGATGTGTTAAACAGGCAATAAAGTGTGGCACAAGTTACAACCCACCATGTGCGTCTCTCCTCTTTATTTTGGCTTGTGGTGGTGGATGGGCAATGCACCTGTGAAGGTGGTGGGATGGAGAGAAAAGCCGGTCCTGATAAACTTAACACCAAGGAAGACTCATAAAGGGCACTTTTTACACGACCCCTAAAATCCGCTGGTCACTTAAATTCGGACCAGAGATCTTAGGGGTTTGTCGCTCTTCGTGCGTCCCCACCCCTCCGCACTTCCTGGTTGCTGGCTGCGTGAGGGGAGGGAGAAAAAAAGGGACAAAAGAATAAAGGCTTACCTCCCGGTGCCGGTGGAAGCTGCCAGGAGCCCTGTCACTTCCTGGTTCCTTCTCTTAAAGGGGCGGGAGGCAAAAACAACAACAAAAAGAAGTGAGGAGAGCCCAGCACATCCGCATCAAGATTTTTCATGCTTGGAGAGCAGGTAAATGAAAAGTGCACTGGGACCCGCTTAGGTGGGCGTGGTCGCACTTAATTTTCAGTAAACTCCGGAGGTGGTGGGTAAACAATTTTAAGCTCCGGAGCTGGGAACCATTTGCGGCGGAGTTTAGGGGTCGTGTAAAAAGGCCCAAAGGGAGCCATGTTCCTTGAGATAGCTTGCATCCTTGGCAACCTTGGGATGACCCTACCATAAGGGAAGAAATAGACCACTGGTTCTCAACCTGTGGGTCCCCAGATGTTCCTGGACTGCAGGTCCCAGAAGTCTCCACCACTCGCTGTGCTAGTAGGGGATTCTGGGAGTTGTAGTCCAGGAACATCTGTGGACCCACAGGTTGAGAACCACTGAAATAGACTCTGGGTGCCATGACGATCAGTAGCAGGGTGGGTAAAATGATGCAATCAGAATCTCAGACTGCAAATTCTTCAAAGCACTGCCGGTTCAGTTAAAGCATCATTTACAAGAGGAAAGAACAGTGAGGCGGATTCTGTCTCACATTAGAAAGTGTCATTAGAAAGTTTTTCCCCTGAAAAATTTATGGAATTCTGGGAGATGTAGTCCAAATCAGTTTTTCAAGCTCTGTCAGAGAAGCCCCTCTTCATATGCTGGCCCTTTCCGGGAGTTAACAGTGGGATTATTCATTGTAAAATAAAAGACCTGCTATTCCAGTTTCCTTAATGATCAGAATAAATATGACCATTACCTGGGATCTCCCTAAAATATCTGCCTTGCACTTGGCTGTTGTTTTGTATTATTTCTGGTAAGGAGGAGATTTACAGATGGACATACACTCGTTTCTACAGTAAAGCAAAGACAATTGATGCATTTTTCAAAAATCTCTTTTGTGATATTTTAAGGATCTCTCTCTCCCTCCCTCCCTCCCTCCCTCCCTCCCTCTCTTTGTGTGTGTGTGTGTGTGTGTGTGTGTGTGTGTGTGTGTGTGTGTGTGTGTGTGTGTGTGTGTGTTCTGTGTCATCCTGTCAGAACAGACTTATAGTGACCGTAATTGGGCTTTCAATGAGATCTTTATCAAGTGATTTTTCCCAATTTCACTCCCCTAGTGAGTTTCCATGGGCGAGCAGGGAATTGAACCCTATGCTCCAGAGTCCTAGCCTCTCACTCTATCCACTCCACCACACTGCCTTTCAGGAACTAGCTACCCTTTTCTTTAAAAAAAAAAGCACGGTAGGTTTTTGTTTTCTCCAATCGGTAACTTCTTGTGGAATTTCAATTGAAAATGATTCAACAAAGAACTACTGTAAAAATGTTTTTGCAATTTTGTCATAGAAGAATATTACAAACGTTCTACCAATGTAAAATGCTGTATTTTGAAACAATTAGGAGGAACTTTCTCCTAGCCTTGCCTTCCTATGAGTAGAGGCAATACCTTTATGTTGTGAAAAATGTGGACAATACAAACTTGACCAATGGCAACACAGAGGTTATTGACCGTGAAAGCTCCTCACATAAGCTGATAGGCCAAAGCTCACACATTGTGAAGGGAATGACACGTACACAGTGTGTTTGTTTAGCCACTGCAGTTTACAATCAGTCCATTAAAGATGCAGGCAGCTATGATTAATAGTGCATCTTTCCTGGTGTGAGGGATAATTGCTGTTTTCTTCTTTGCATTTGTAGTGGATGCAAGAGAGAGTGCTGCCCAGGATAATGTGGCTGTTTCTTCCCAGAAGACAATGGAGATCAGCTCCGTCTCTGAGGCCACTGCAAAGAATCTTGGGACAGAGGCCAAGCCTGCCCCGCCAGCTGCCAAATCTCGTTTCGCCTTTGCATTTTCACGGCCCGTACCAGGGACGTACCGAAGAGCAGGCGAGAGATTCATCCGTTGGATCGGCTCAACTTGATGTCAGCAGCTCAGAAGCAACCCAAGCGAACAAAGCGCCAAGTGAGACCGCGGGCCTTCCTGGCGCAGCTGTGCCAGAGGAAGTGTCAAATAAAAAGCTAAGTGAGGCGTCTGTCAGCGAAACTGCACTCACTGCACCAGCCAAAGCAGAGGGTGATGTGGCTCCCAAGCCCAAAGAGTTAAGCTTTTTCGACCGACTCTTCAAACCGGACAAAGAGAAGAACAAAGGACAAGAACAAAGCCTAGAGGAAGTGCAGGCAGAAGACCCAGGTCTCCTCATCACTATAGAAGCAGCACCCGGATTACAAAGCACCCCGGATAATTCCCAGCAGCAAAAGGCAAGTATAGCAACAGGAGGACAGTATCTATTTTGTTCTTAATGAAATCTGTGAGGAGGTCTACAGGGAGGAAAGTGCTTCATGCCATACAAACCAGGAAACAAGTCCTAACTGTCTGAAGTTCGGTAGCCACCTGCTGTGAATAAGAAATAAAAGTTGACGTAGTTTCGATGTTAGTTGGTGGCGAGCGAAGGGTTAATTCTTGAGGTAAGAAAGCTACTGCTGTGTGGTCAGATTATGAGGGGCCCCTACTTAGAAAAACAAACACCTACATTTTTAAGTTTTACACAATTGTATTCTTAGAAAATAATGGGGGGTGTTAAATTCTAAAACAGATATGGGTTTATTACAAAATGTATACTTTAGTTAGGTGGCAAATTTTCAGTTCATTGTTGCATACCTCCCTGTATACATGCAAATAGAGAACTTTGTTATCTCTACATTTTTATTAGTACCTAGAGAGGTGTACTTTTTAAAAGATAATACAATGGTGTCTTCTAAACCCAGCATAGCTGCTTGTGACAAATTTACTCAGCCTGGCTCGACATTGAGCCTGCAGGCCGATATTTTCTGGATTCTCCTAAGAAACCTTACTATGTGTTTAGGAATGAGTTCTGTTCATATGGGGAAAGAAAATTTCTTACTGAAGCAACATATTGGGGGGTCTTCCCAGGCAGCAAACTATTGGGATGGCACTGAACTTCCACAAAAGACAAGAGGTATACATTAAACCTAAACCCTACTCTAAACATTCAGCTAACACCTACACATTGGGATCCTCGTTGGGCTCAGAAAATGCCCCCCAATTCATTCAAGGCAAATTATGGTTTTGGTTCTTTAACTCTTAAGGTGGATAGTAGTATGAAGGCATCATCCCTCTTTTGTCTTTCAGCAGAGTATGATTATTATCAGTAAACCTCTTTAAGTGGTCCCATGGCTTGGTGAAACATACCATTTCACCTGTGTGCTCATATAAAACCATCACAAACTGATTTATCTAAAAACAACAACCATGGTGACCATTACACACACACAGTCATAAGGAATATGAGAGAGTGAAGTCATGCACTACCCATAGGACAAAATCGAGCTGGTATTGAGTTGCCCCATACCTCAAATTGTCAGTACTTTCTCAGTCCATCTGGTTCTGTGTGGCAATCAATGTTGTGGTGTGAAAACTTTATCCCATGTTCAGCACTGACCGCACACCGCACAGTACTCATTTCCATCTCAAGTTCTACAGTCATACCATAATAATCATACATGCCCAAGCTGGATTGTATAAATATCCAAGAGCCAGATCTATGCATACCAACAGTCTTGATCAATTGAACACAATTATTTTAGTTGTTATGAGTTTTTTGGGCTGTTTGGCCATGTTCTGGATATTTTTCTTCCTGACGTTTCACCAGACTCTGAGGCTGACATCTTCAGAGGGCAAGGCGCTCAGGGAACTAGGAGTTCCCTCTGCGCTCTGGGGATGAGCTCCTTGCCCTCTGAAGATGCCAACCATGGATTCTGGCGAAATATCAGGAAGGAAAAACTTCCAAAACATGGCCAAACAGTCCAAAAAACTCACAACAACTATCAGATCCCGGCCATGAAAGCCTTCGAGAATACACATTCTTTCTCCTTGCTTGCCATCCTGGGTTGCACACAGAAGGGCATCTTAACCCTCATACTTCATGCTTTTACAGTTTTTTTTAAAAATTAATAATATTTATTATATTTTTAACCAGCTGTTCCTTGATAGAACTTGTCTTCTCTCACACCTCTGTGTTTTGGGTAGTCACACTTGGAATGTAACACAACCTGCGTACCACCCAAAACATCTGGCTAAAACACTGATTAGGATAGTTCTGCTTCAGATCTTACACTAAGCCTGTGGGGTTCATATTGTTCCAACACTACAATATGTAGTGTTATTTCAAAAGTAACTAGTTACAGATAACTACTTCACTTACAGCTTGGTGCTTCTGAGCCCTGACTAATGGCTGACAAAGGGAGAAGACAAAGCTTTGTGGTCCATTAAAAAAATTGCAAACCTTTACTTTTCCAGAAGTCTCCGTGGATGCCAGAAAGAAATGAGTGCAGATGACATTGATTCAGAATACTGCTGAACTGGAGCTTGTTGGGTTTTAAAACCACTTGTCAAAATCCATTCCCCAGCCTTGTTTTGCTTGGGTTTTGACTTGAAAAACACAATGTCAATTCATGTTAAGAGGCAGTAATGCACACATAAAGCTTTTCTAGAAACCCAATTCCTTCTGTGTAACTGATGGACAGGAACCCTGATTTCTGATTATAATGGCTCATATAGTGATATTGGGAGCCTAAATATTTGAAAAAAATTGTAATCACACAGATTTTGCTTCAGGCACGTATCGCCCTTCTAGGAAGCCATGGCTGATATCTCTCTATAAGGGATTAATCACATCAAAGCTTTTCCCGCATGTCACAATGCATTGCACAACATGCAGCACTGCTGAGCAAGAGGGAGAATTTCACCATTTTAAGTTTTCATCTGCGAACCACACAGGCATTGTGTACCCAACTGAACCAGGGCCTTATTTCCCAGACCCACAAAACAACATTCAGGGAGCAGCATCATTAAAACAAGGGCAGAATTCACGAATTGATAAAGCCTTTACTGTTTCAGGCCAAGTTAAATGATGTGCTTGCTGTGTTTCAGTGACCAAGCCAGGATTCAATTTCTGTATAAAACAGAGCTGGAAAATATTTTTGAAAAAGCAAACACCTTAACATTACTTTTTAATAAAAAACCAATCTGCTGGTCACTTATATATGATCTATTTGCAGTGATTTTCAATGTTGTTTTTTTAAAAAAAACACAAACCATCCCCCAAATACCATGGAATTATGTTCCATGAAATTAACAAGTAAACAGCTTCTAATGAGGAAATATTCTGCAAAATCTCCAGTCAGATTGAAGGAAGGAAGGAAGGAAGGAAGGAAGGAAGGAAGGAAGGATGGACGGATGGACAGACAGATGGATGGACGGATGGGCTTGAAATATTTTCCTGGCAAGAGCAGTGGCATTAGGCATCAGCTCATTTTCAGTCTGCGTAGCTGGTTTCTGCTGAGCAGATCTGGTTATTCTTCAGCAGAGTTTGGGAAAAGTTTGTTTGTTTGTTTGTTTGTTTTGATTGACTACAGCTTCTAAAATCCCAGCATGGATCTATTTCTGAGCTTCATTCTGCCAGGAAGGCTAGACATCAGCATTTAGGAGATGAACTTTTGCAAATACCTCAAGAACATGGACACCCATTAGAGTGTTGTGGCTGAGGGAGTGGCTGACATAGTGCAGGGTTCACCAACATCTGGTTTCCAGATGTGTTGCACTACTAGCAAATTTCACTCTCGTCAGAAGTGTTCAGTTTTAGTGCTCATCTACCACTTAGTAAAGATGCAATTCTAAATGTGAATTTTAAAAGTTTCATCAAAATTTCTAAAACATTTGTGATTTGAGGAGATGCCAGTTCTAAAAGAGAGAGAGAAGGGGGGGGGACGGTCTTAAAAGAGAGATTAAATAGAAAACCCAGTAAGCACCACACTCATTTACTACAAGCCACCACAAAGGGAGAAGGGAATGTCTCCTTCTGAAGGGACCCTGAGGAGAACTTTTGTTCTATTAAAATTCCACCCAAACAAGATTTCACACATATCAGGAATATCTGCCAGAAGCCCACTTATGCCCACTCAAATGTATGCTCTCTACTTAATGATGTGTAACCCCTTTAAATGACCATGAATTCCATAATTCAGTAATGCATATTGGGGCAAAAAATCCAAACTTCATCTATCAACTCATGGGCTCTGAGTTATCCGTGACGGATCAGGAAAGAGATCTTGGTGTGTTGGTGGACAGCTCCATGAAGGTGTCTCCCCAATGTGTGGCAGCGGTGAAGAAGGCCAATTCCATGCTAGGGATTATCAAAAAGGGGATTGAAAATAAAACAGCCAACATTATAATGCCATTATACAAAACAATAGTAAGGCCCCACCTGGAGTATTGTGTACAATTCTGGTCACCGCATCTCAAGAAAGACATAGTGGAACTGGAAAAGGTGCAGAAGAGAGCGACTAAAATGATTACTGGCCTGGGGCACCTCCCTTATGAAGAAAGGCTAAAACATTTGGGCCTCTTTAGTCTGGAAAAAAGGCGATTGAGGGGGGATATGATTGAGACATACAAAATAATGCAGGGTATGAGTAAAGTGGATAGAGGGAAGCTCTTCTCCCTCTCCCAAAATACCAGAACTAGGGGACATACACTCAAATTGAGGGCTGGGAGAGTAAGAACTGACAAAAGAAAGTATTTTTTCACCCAGCGTGTTGTAAGTCTATGGAACTCCCTGCCACACAATGTGGTGATGGCATCTGACCTGGATGCCTTCAAAAGGGGATTGGACAGATTCCTGGAGGAAAAGTCCATCACAGGTTACAAACCATGATGGAGATGTGTAACCTCCAGGGTTTAAACCAGGGTACTTCAAGGGCCAGATGCAGGAGAGTGGTATCAGGAGACAGATATCTAGTCTCATGCTCTCCCAAACACATCTGGTGGAGCCGCTGTGAGATACAGGTAGCTGGACTAGATGGGCCTTTGGCCTGATCCAGCATGGCTCTTCTTATGTTCTTATGTTCTTATATAGGAGGTAAAAAGGAAGAGTAGAGGAGACCCAAGGGGTAGACTGGGCTCCACAGTGTGTCACAATGTCATCTTTGAGCAATGCTAAATGGATTCACAATAGATTTGTGCTTTAAGATCAATCTCATGCCAGCAAGTTGTTCGCAATGCCTTTAAAGGGAAGGCAGACAAGCACAAAGCATGCACTTGTCATTAAACTGAACCTTTTGGCCTCCTCTGTAAATCAGTTCCCATGGCCAATAGAGTGACTGTCTTCAGATAGGTAAGTGTGTGATGCTGTTTCAGCATGTATAATAAAACCAAAAATATTATAGCACCCTCAAAGGCATATATTTTGTGGATTTTAGCCTACACCCGCAGACTCCTGAGGGACACAGTGATTGTTGTTTCTACTTTCACCCTTGATAGTCTTTATCTCAGTTGACATCAGAAGTTAACTAGGGTTAGACAGCTGTTCATGCCTTACCCTCACCACAGAAATCTTCCATTTATTGGTCCTGGAAATTATCTTAATGAATCATTATTGAGTTTGTTTATTTTACGCTGCTATTCCTAATCTATTTGTGTGTTTTTTGCAGCTTGCTTCCTTTGCATAAGCAATAAAGATGGGGATAAATTGAAGAATGAGTCACATTTTTTTTTACAAATTTAGCTGATTCATCACAATTCATCAATTCATATTCAGCATAAATAAAGTCCTCTGATGAATATGAATTGACAAAAATGTTGGTTCATCAAATTTGTTGGCCTATAAAATAGCCTCCAAGGCACCTAGAGACACCAAACCTGCAGAGAAACGTTCTCTGGAAAGTTCCCTATAAAATTTCCCTCCAAGTTTGGTGGAGATTGGCTTTCCCCAACCTAGTTGCTAAATGGCATTTTCCAAGAGGTTCCACTTTGTGGGTCTATAACTCATATATCTGAATACCAATATTTACCAAATTTTAAAGAATTATAGAGGAAAGTTGTGAGGAGCTTCTCTACAATTTTGATGTATCTAGGTTTCTGGCAGGAACTTTCTGGGGTGGGGAGCTCTTTGGAAGTGCATAGCTCAGATCCCTGAATCCCGAACATGTTGGGCTTGTAGAGGAGACACCAAGGAAGGATCCATGTAAAATTTGGGCCTCTATATGCCATAGGGGGCTTTTATAGGAATTTGAATTAGAGGTGAATCAATTCATTGATTCATCAGTGGAAATTAATTGATTCATCTCTTCATCAGACCAAAGAATCACAAACCATGATGAATTACATTTTTTTAATTCATCCCCATCTCTAATAAGTAATGGTGAGTTGCATTTTACTGTGCTTTTATTTCATTTTTCATCTCTTAGACTTAAACTAAGACTTAACTCTTCCTGTGCTGTTGAATGCATTGGACCATAAGTACTTTCCACTGGGTCTGGTCTGCCTCTTCCATTTCTGCATTTTCCTATGTAACATTCTCTGCATTAAGATCTCCATAGAATGTCACCAGGTCTTCTGCAGTCTTCTGCAGTCTTCCCTGTTTTCTTTTTATCTCTGCCCAATTAATTAATTAATTTAATCCTGGTTAGTTGCCTAACTTATCCTGGGTAGTTCCTTCTAAGGAAAATCAGGTTACAGATCTATTTGGCACCTTTAATTAGAGTCAAAGTGTATTGGGCTGGGTTACCAGATGTTATCAGCTAACATCTGAGCGGGAATCGATCTGGGACAATTTGGGGGGCAAACAAGACATGACACAGAGGGAACCCTGCATTTTTTAAAAACAAAACAAAACAAAACAGACAACAGTATTGAAAAAAGGAAGTGGTACAACAAAATGCTGATGTTTTTATTTTTGTACTGCTTTTCTGCTTCAGTAACTTTTCCAAGGTCTTTTTCCAAGGAGAAAAGTGGGGTAAAAATACTCTAAAATAAATAAAATAAAATAACTCCCAGGAACCAGAAAGCTTGAACTAGTTTGAGATCTCATTATTTGTCCTAGAGGTGGGCATGAACCAACATTTCAGTTATTTGCCCTGATTCATTTACCAGCCTCTCTGTTGTTCTGCAGTTCAGTGACCTCACCTTGGGCGCCCACAGGGAATCTGGGGCATTGACTCTGAGTGGTTGCCTGTGGGAGAGGGGGAGGTCCCCAAACCATGGAACAGCTGTGGGGCCAGTAAATGAACAGGGCCAAACCACCAAACTATTTATTTATTTATTTATTTATTTATTTATTTATTTATTTATTTATTTATTTATTTATTTACCGCCCATTTTCCAGACAGTTTACAACATTAAAAAGCAAACAATAAATAACAACAATGCAACAAATATACGAAAACAAAAGGTAAAATATATGAAATGTATAAAATAAAATAGCTATACTAATATGAAGGCAAAGCAAAATAGAAAAGATATCTGGCAAGATGGAAGAAAAAAGAAACAAAAGAAAAAATTAAGTGCTCTCTTGCTATGCTATGCTATGCTATACTATGCTATGTATGTATGTATGTATGTATGTATGTATGTATGTATGTATGTATGTATGTATGTATGTATGTATGTATGTACGTACTTACTTACTTACTTACTTACTTACTTACTTACTTATCTACTGCTGACACATCTAACTACCTGGGCCAGTCTAGATGGTTTCTATGGAATTCTAGAATCAGTAAATTTGTGAAACTCTTAAACTCTTAGAATTTACTGCTGGAAGCCTCTACAACACTGTCCCAAGCCACGACAGAGGAATCTAAACAACACAGAAAACTACAAACCCAGAATTCCTTAGTTTGCAGCTGTGACAAACAGAACTGGTGTCAGGTAGCGGCAGCTCATTTGGTTAATGTGTAAGGTGGAAAATTAAATATGCCTAAGTCTCTAACAAAGGAGCTAGTTTTAATTCATTTACTAACACAACTCCTTCAGAGGCAGCATTGCAGGACACTTTACCTTAGAATAAATTGCGATTTCACTGAAGAACACAGAGTATTGTTTTTGTGTGTTATAAGGAAACACAAGTGTCCCTTTCATCATGTGTAAAACGGTGGAAGGTACAAAATCAATTAGGAATTGCTGGGCTTGCAAACAAAGGAAGAAGGAGGAGTGGGTGGATGCAGAACAGGTGTCTAAACTGAACTCTAGGTTGTGACCTGGCTTCGGGGTCCTTTACTAGTCAGCCGTGCAAAGAAAGTGTGGAAGAAAACACATTTCACTGCTACCCACATCAGTGTCCTTGGCATCATTTGAAAGCAAACTGGGAGAAAAAAGCGGGATGGTTGACACGCCAACCGAAGGCACATAATCAATAACATATAGAGAACAATTTATGGGCAGAAAGAATCCAAAGGGGACTGGAAAATATAAGTTTTCATTCTGCTCTTGTTATGTGCCATCAAGCCATCAATGGCAACCATATGAACGAGTGATCTCCCAAAATGTCTTCTCCTGAACAGGCCTGCTCAGTTCTTGTAAACCCATGCCTTTTGGGAAACAATCTCTTTCGTATTTGGTCTTTCTCTGCTACCTTCTACTTTTCTCGGTATCATCATCTTTTCCAGAGAATCCTGCTTTCTCATTATGTGGTTCATCTTCAGCATCTTTGCCTGACAGCAAAAGATAGTTTGTCACAAATTGCTTTCGAATCTTTGTTCAAGTATTTACTTGTGATTTTCTGTACCCCTGGAAAGAAATTCAGTGGCTGACATATCAATCAAAAAAGAAAGAGTATTTTTGGTGTGGCTCAAAGCCTTTCAAAACTTAAAAAAAAACATGACACAAAAGGGGGAAACAGGCAGGAAATGAAGAGAAAACAAAATGTATATCCTGGACCTTTTTGTAGTCCAAGTTCAGGAAATAACTTTCATGAAGCGATTTATTCTTGTTACTCATCGTGGTGTTTACTTGTTGTAATATTTTTTTACCAAAATAATGTTGCACTGCTGGTTATGTAATTTCTTGTGATAGAATTTTCCACCACAACTTATAGTCATGGCCACCAGCTTTAAAAGAGGTTTGGAAATGTTCCTTTATAATGGGAAATCCAGAATGCCACCTCTTCTGTTCAACTGTTCTTCTTCCCATTTTCCTGACCAAATCAGTTTGATGAGAACCAAACGCTTTTTGAGTCTTCTGCTTCCTTGCCTGGATGGAAAACTGGGCCTGCCTTCATTTCAGGCTGAAGCAAGGAGGTGGAAGAAGTCAGGTTTCCCCAACCACAAAGGCTCACAAGCTGTTTGGTTACTGTCCCCCATATTCCAAGCCAGTATTCATATACTATGGGAGCTATGCTCCACCAACTGGGGAGTCAAAATCAGGGAACTGATATAATCCATTGGATAGAATGCACTCTCATAGTTTAAAGCAGAAGTCTTTAAGGTTCACTTAGAGCAGCTCCTGTGCCCTCTCTTGTTCTCACCCTTTTTAAAGGGCTGGGTAAAACCAGCTTTGGAAAATACATACACTGTGTTTATAGTCCAACTCTGTTCCTTGAAACCACCTGTGTGCAGGTCCTCTGCTTGTTTGCTCTAGGGGTGCTAACCTCAGTGGATTCACCTCTTGAGCCACAGATGTTCAGATTCACTAAACATAATAGCTAAAAATGTGTAGTCCTTGCATCATATGAGTGATAGCTGGCAGAGAGTTCTCTGTGGCAATATTTTTTCCACTGGTACTTGTGTCTTTGAAGGTAACTCCATATTATGATATTCCAATTCACCCAATACAATATTGTCTTTCCGTTCTTGCTCATCATGCATGAGGATACTCTTGGGACCAATGATAAGAGACCAGTCTGCATCTGCTGGGTTTGGATATGATGTTACCAAAATTTGCCAATTTCTTCATATTCAGGTTGATTTTCAATTACCAAAAGAGGGATAACCTAAAACAGACACCACACATTCATCCTCCCCCAGGTCTCCTAGCTGTCAAACCCATATAGGTCTTGCTATGGACTCCTCTCTATTGAACCATGTTAGGGGTGAACCCTAGTTGTCAGGTGCCAGCTTGTGTGTGAGGGAGATATGCCTTGTCTCCTTTAAAAAAAGTCCTCCAATTCAGGATCAAACCTCTCTCTCCTCAAATTCGTAATAAGCTCTATGCAACAGCATGGATTACATTTCACTGAACCTACACAAATCATTTTGTTTAAAATGTTGGCAACCACGGCAGACAGCCTTCAGACACATAACATTAATTAATATATGTACTGATCAATTAATATTACACCGTGAGCTTTGTCTGAAGAAGTACATAAACCAAATTCTCCTAAATTTGTGAGTCCTATTCCCCTTTTTTAAATAAAAATCTGAACACAAGCAGTGCCTGTTTGTGATGTGATGTGAAGAATTCAGAGTTCAAATTAGGAGCAACATGTTGCTGGCAATTCAGAGTTCAGCTGCACGGAACAGAGGAGGGGACTTGGGTTTTTTGTGTGTGATAATGCAACCTGCCCTCTTGCATGTGTTGTTTGCTGAGGCTGGGAACAATGCTCCCCATGGCTGACAGCAAATGCTGCATATATTAGACCCAACTTGCATCAATGCCCAATTGTTCTGGAGATGTAGGTTGAAGAAATATGGGTGGAATGAGAAGTGTGCCTCAGACAGCAACATGATGCAAGTGGCAAATAGATTACTTCTAACTTATTTTCCCCGGGCATTTGACAAGCGACAAACTGAGAGTGTTCTGCTCCCTTTTTGTATAGGATGGAATAGAGGAAAGTCATTCAAACCCTCCACAGCAAGATTTGGTGGAAGTTGGTAGCTTGGCTTCTGTGGATCTTGCCCAAGACGAGGTAAAACCGGAGAACACAAAGACAGCTGCTGGAACAGACTTTAACAATTCCGTCATGAGTTTCTTCAAAACACTGGTAAGCTTTTGCTCCCTGGCTTTTCCTGGGCAGAAGTAAAGTGAATGATAAAATCAGGAAGCTATTAAACATTTCTGTGATTGTGAAAGGACTTTTGGGAGGGCAGGGGATGCAGTTAGCATCATTGTGGGTGGGGGGGAAAGGATGAAAGCTGTAAAGATTGAGTGAGCAAAGGTGCCACAGTACCATTGATACAAAGAGCTACTTGTATGTCTTGTTTTAAGAGTACAGTGGTAAAGCAAAGTGTTCTGCTTATATACCGCCCCATACCACTTTAAATAGTCTCTGGGTGGTTTACAATTCTAATTACAGTGTGCAGGCTACACATTGCCCCCCCCCCCCCAGCAAGCTGGGTACTCATTTTACCGACCTCGGAAGGATGGAAGGCTGAGTGAACCTTGAGCCTGCTACCTGGGTTTGAACCCCAGGTCGTGAGCACAGTTTTACCTGCAGTACAGGCATTTAACCACTGCGCCACGAGGCTTATTCAGGAATTAATCCATTCCAAATGAAATTCTGTTAAGCAATTTTTCCTTTATACAAATTTCCCATAGGAATGCATTGAAAACGGATTACAGTAATCCCTAATCATACCAATTTTTATATTGTACAGATTCACCTCATAGGTGATTCTGTTAAGCAAATCTCCCCTATCTCTGGAATTTTTATGTTGTACAGATTTTATGTTATACAACCGTTTGTTATATGAGGGTCCACTGTGGTTTGTAATGGCTCCATAGGAAAATGTCTCTTAATTGTTCACTTAAATTATGTCTTGGATTCATAAGCTCTGAAAGTCAAAACATTCTGAGGTATGTTTGCTTTCCCAACAGTAGCGTTTTCAGGCATAAATAAGAAAACCAGTCTGATTTAGCACTGCATTCAAAAGCATGTTCACTCAAAGTCGGGCCCACTGAACTTATGCTATTGCAAATGTGATGGGCTTGAAGCCTAAGGCTAGGAAGTAAGCCCCATTTCACAACAAGGGGAGCTACTGAATGCAGACGTGTAGGCTAGTGTTGCATCGCAAAATTGATGAACAACTATCCATGCAAGATGACAATGTTACCAAAGAGCCAGGAAGGTTCTTTATCTGAAAAGGCTGGGGTGACGTTGGACCACCAGAACCCTCTGCAAGGAGCTTTCACTCATGAATCCCTGAAAGCTTTTTTCTGTAAGTCTTTCTACTTCTTTAGCAATGTTGTCATATGTGCACACCAAAATGGAATCTGACTATTCTAAAGATACGAGAATATAATACAAGAACTGATGGATCAGTTTGGAGAGCCAGCAACGTCAGAATAGTCACACTTTCAGTCAAAAGCGTATCTTCTCCTCTGATATCATCCCTCCAGACAGGCGCATCTTTCATTGCTACTTGCCCAGGATATTATGCATACAAATAATGCATTGCTGTAGCTCTGGCTATTTTGCTATATGCAGGTTCCATTTACGCCTGTTAAAACAGACAGTGGTTTCCTTTTAGCAGAACTCTGCTTCTAACAACATGTTAATTGCAGTGCCTAGTTTGGCCTCGAGACATCAAACATGAAAACATCATATTAATCTTTTTTTATTTATTACGGTCATAGGAGCCATTCATATTAATCAACTGCAAAACAAAAACAGGTTAATTTGACAAATGTAAATCCAGGCAAGCTTGTGTTAGAATAAGATCATATTTTTCTCTTAAAAGTGCACCTCTCCTAGATACAGTATTGTTTCCTAGTGAGGACTCTGTGCCCTCTCCAGTTCCTTTCTTTCCAGCTAGTGGAATACAGAATTATAGTGCCTCTGAATATGGAGGCTCCAGGTGGCAGAAATTCCAAGACAATAGTTTCTTTTCTTTTCTTTTCTTTTCTTTTCTTTTCTTTTCTTTTCTTTTCTTGTATCCCACCTTTCCTATAGTGATAGTGAATTCAAGGTAGTGTACATGGCTGCCCAACTTGTTGTTGTTGTTGTTGTTGTTGTTGTTGTTGTTGTTGTTGTTGTTGTTGTTGTTGTTGTGTCATTACAGTAATGACTGACGCTTTGTGACCCCATGTCCATGAAGTTACCACCGTTTTGTGTCCACAATGATCTGTGAGATAGAGCAGGCTGATTGATACCCAAGGTTTAGTGAAGTCTTGAACCTCTCAGTCTCAGTCCGCTGTTCTCACCACTCCACCATACTAGCTCCCTTAACAGGGGCTAAGGCTGCAGTCTTGTCATTAACTGGAAGTAAAACCCATTGTAGCAATTGGCCAATGGCCATCCTTCTGACTAGATGTGAATGGGAGCTATTTTGCATGAATTTAGCTTTGGGGTTTGTTTTTTCTTTTTCTTTTTTGGAATTGTGAATTCAACAGTTTCATCCTCACAGTCCTAAGCAGAGTTTTTACAGCCTGGACTAGAACTTACTTGGGGGGGGTTCTATAATGAAGGCATAATTGAATTTATTGTCATTATAGCATAAATAAAGGGATTATTGCACTCCTTTTAGTTTAAGCAACTATTATATTTAAAAAGTAACTATGTTCTCACTAACTCTAAATAGTTTGCTGCACTAGTAGCAAAGCAATCTCCTAGTTTTCTAAAACAGCTAGAAATATTTTGTCACTTTTGTTAGTTACTTTTAAATAACAACCAAAATAAACTTCATAGGGACACAACTATAACTAATTACTCTTAAAGCAGTTTTGCAAGCTCAAGCTGGAGACAAAATACCATTTTTAAGTGTGTTGGAAGGGTGTTTTTTTTCTATCCTTGTTGACTGTATAATTACTAAGTTAGCTGTATTGGCTGATTACATCTTTGGCCAGGGAAGGGGCTAATGTATGACAAAAATTGCAGTGGCTCAAGTCCTGTTGCTTATCATAGTAAATTACAACAGAGTGGGCTCATTGAATTAGTGGGGATTTGATGAGTCAGCTTCTCCATACACTCAATAATTCACTCTAGTTGCCATTGAATCAGTGTAGTGCAGGTTGCACAGGCCCATTAGAATAAACAGAAATCATGTAGCTTGTCTAGATTTGAATTCCTTTTAGCATTAAGAATAATGTTTAATGACAAAACTTTTCATTTTAAACCCATTCTTTCCCATCCCATTTCTCCAATTTTAAATCTGCAATATTTGCCTTCTGCCCACAGACCAAAAAAATCCAAAGGTTGCCTTAATTATTAATACTGCAATTTCATGGGTTGTTTTGTGGTTTTTACTTGAAAGGTTTCTCCAAGCAAACCAGAAACCAAGGGGGAATCTGAGGATAAGGTGAGTATTTTTCCTCTCTCATTGGAACTTCTTTGTTTTTCTTTAGCATACTTCCCTTAATTAGATAATCAGCTGGTTCACATCCATATCCACACACTGCAACTGAATTGAAATCAGAACCATGTCAATCCTTTGTCTGCAATGTTATTGTAATTCATTGATTTATTTTGTATTTCCCATATTGTATCTCTATATCCCATTCCTTTCAATGAACTCAAGGTCCCTACAGTATATGCCATTTTCCTATTTCCCTTTCTTGCTAGAGTTCCCAGGGGGATAAATGACTGGCCCAAAGTGGTCTCGAAGAACAGGAAACAGGAATTCTAATCCATTTCTGAGGAACAGATCCTGGTTTGGACCGGCTCATCTGTGCACTACTTGTAAATGTTAATGCTTGATATTGTACAGTGCTCTAGCTAGCTAGCTAGAGCAGAGGTAGCTATCTCACCTGTCTTCCAGTGCAAGACTCAAAGAACTCGCAACAAGAACAAACATCAAAGCTCAATAAAATAACTTACCCTATTATTAAAAAGCACTAAATTAACACTTTGAAGGCATTTAAAAAGCAGAACTGGAGAAAAAGGAAAAGTATAACACTTACCAAACAAAGGCCTTTCCTCATAGTCTAAAGCCCATTTGGAAAGAAAAAAGAGAGAGATGTCTCTGCTGACAGAAGGATAGCAGGGAACAGGCTGCCCAAGTGTCCCTTGGTAAGGAGTTCCAAAGCCTGTAACTAGCCACCAAGAAATCCGCTCTCTCTTCTCCACACCAAATATGACTTCAGAGAGAGAAGGTCCTTCCCACAAAGGGAGGAGATAAGGTTTTCAGAAGGAAGCCCCATTGATTTCAAGTTGGGAAGCATAGGATTGTAACATCAGGAATCAGGTCAAAACCACAATGGGCCAAGAACATCGCTCATGGTGGTTAATAGTGATAGACCAGGGTTTTGGTTCACTCTGTAAGGTTTTGCCTTTAGACCTAAGATCTGCTGTTTATTTGTTTTATCACATCTCACATTGCTTAGGGACCGGGCTGTTAATGCAAATATGTGGGCTAACCATGCAACCCCACTGAATTCCTCTGGATTCAAAGTATTTTTCCTGGTGGGAAAAAGAGGAATAGGAGATATTCAGGCTTTCAAATGTTTTTGGACTGCAGTTCCAATATTTTTGCACTATTGACTGTGGCGCCCAATACTAATAGAAGTGGCAGGATCAGAAGGCTCACGTGTTCACCTACATGTATGTTGAGGATTGCAACCTTCATAATCAGCAAAAGAGTACAACAGGAGTGTCAAGAAACTCTGCATGCTGAAGACAACATGGAAATATATCTATCTCCTTTTTACTGACTCAAAATGTTGGTTCATCAACCTCAAAACTTAATGTTATTTTTCACTTTTCTTTTGGGATTTTGCATGCAATGTGGATTCATGCATTGAGCAAAGTTGGACCTGGTGGCCTTATAGGCTGCTTCCAACTCCATTATTCTTTGATTCTATTAATTTTACCTAGGTGCATGTTGTGAAAGGCTTGAGAACAGTTGCTTGTAAACTGTGCTGTCCCTATACTATCATGAAGCTGGATGGCTATTATCCCGAGTCCACATTTTTGAAGATAGAGTGGCCCACAAAATTAGAGAAGCTAGTATTTAGACTAAGAATAATAAGGTCTAGATTTGGCCAAGGAGTCTATACTTGCTCACTTGTACCTCAGGGAAATTTTGAGTGGGTTCTCATTTTCAGCTATTGCTAGTGGTGCCTCAAAATCTTCTGACTTCAAGAATATTTGCACAATTTCTGTCCAATGTTTTTAAAAATGAAATGTATTTAGTGTGCCTTCATCTGATGTCTGGTGGTATTTATAGCAGTCTACATAAAATACTATTTCAAGCAAGATAGGCCACAGAGAAGAAGGTGGTTTTTCTAAAGGCCCCCACAAAAGCTGATAGCTGAGTCAGGATTTGAACCCAAACTTACCAGGTGCAGGCCCGGTGTACCATATAGACCTCTTGATGTACGTTTTATAAGTCCAGATAGAGAAATCACTTAGTCACCTTCTGGGACTGCTTACAAGCAGAAGGTCAAGAAACAAAGCAGACGTTAATAGAAAGGGATTTCCAGAATTCCTAGTTTTGTGGGGAAGACCCTCTCTGTGTATACATAAGTCTAAGCAGCCAATATTTCAGGCCAATCTCCCTATACAAGTGGGGTTGCACAGGCGATGATGTAGTTTCAGATAACCTGGTCTCAACTCATTTGGATTCAAGGATTAGGACCATCGCTTAGGTTCTCCCCTTACTGAATAAAACAGAAGTGTGATATTACAGTAATGTAGTGGCAATGGAAGGTTGGTGCACCTTAAATGCTTACTAAGGGGTCGTTCATAAGATGCCATGGCAGAGGAGCCTCCCTGAAGGACAAAGTATGTACAGTGGAACCTTGTATAAAGGAATTAATTCGTTCCAAATGAAATTATGTTAAGCAAATTTTCCTTTATACAAATTTCCCATAGGAATGCATTGAAAACAGAGTAATCCCTAATCGCGACCATTTTTATGTTGTATGGATTTGCCCCAAAGGTGATTCTGTTAAGCAAATTTCCCCTATCTCTGGATTTTTTTATGTTGTACAGATTTTATGTTATACAAACATTTTGTTATACGAGGGTCCACTGTAATACAATTGATTTTCCACTGCAGCATGGGGTCCTGAGAGAATGCCGTGTGTATCTTTGGTTCTGTGAATGTAGGCACATGATATGACTCAGCGCCTTACTAAATGAGTGCTCCACACCCTCAGCGTATCCTAAAAATGTTTTTCAATGCTCTGAAAGATGTATAGAAATCTCTCAACAGTTTTGGAAGATTTTCCTGAAGGTAAAATGCTTAGATATAGAACAGTCCATATAACAGTGCAAGTTGTTCTAGGCCAGGCATGTCCAAACTTCGGCCCTCCAGATGTTTTGGACCGCAACTCCCACAGTCCTTTGCCATTGGAAACACAGGCTTGGAATTCTGGGAGTTGTGGTCCAAAACATCAGAAGGGACGAAGTTTGGACATGCCTGTTCTAGGCTATTGAATCAAGAATCTGAGGTTGCATTTTGGTTTTTTTGGAGAATCGGAGTGGAGTTATGAAAAACAGGGGTGTTCACATACAGTTTGTTTAACTTCCCACAGTGGCAATGTGAGGATGCCCCTGGGGCCTTGTCAATTAGCCACAATTAGCCATGGCCACATACACAAACCCTATACAAGTCCTAGTAGGATTCTTGCCAACAACATACAGAATTCTCCTCAATGAGGCAGGGTGTCTGGCTGTGGATATTGTTTGACGGCAGTATCGTGTAATATACTCTTGCTGCTGCATGTTGAGAGTGAAAAGAAAACAGAACATTCCATGGAGACTAAGCTGTGAATGATGTCCCACAAAGGAATCTCAAACGGGCCATGGCGGGCAACTTGCGGAGAAGACGGCCACCGATTCGCCAGTGAAAAGCTCCAAGAAAAAGAAAGCTGACAGCCCCCGATTAGGACACAGTACATTTAGCAAACTGTTTAGGCATAAGGTTGGTACGGGAAAGCTAAAAGAACCACTATAGGACTCTGAATGGCAACAGATGGATCACATTAAATTAATTAATACTGCACCCAACATTGCAATGAAAACTGCTTTTTAAAAAGCAAAATCTGGCCAGTGTTCTAAGACACCACCCTAAGACAATTCAGGCAGGAAAGAAACACTTTGAACAATTATTGCATCTGCAAATATATCCTTTATGTAACATCTGTGCATTCAGGGTTCAGACAGGCTGGGTGGCATCCCCAGTAACCCCATCATAACAACTATGTCTTGTATCATACGGGTAACTCTTCTCCTTAACAAAGCCCCTGTTGTCTTTAACCAAGACCTAGATGTAAAAAAACAGTTCTAATGTGTGCTTTTTAATGCTATGCTTTCCTAGCATTTTTTGACTAATCAAGTTTTGAAGATCACGGCTTTTCTGATGAATCGATTCATTAAAGCTAGAAAAGAGCGCAATTATTATTTTCACAATGCAGAAGCGGAGGGGATAAAAGCGGAGAAGAATGACGCTGAGAATATGTTTAAATTTTCTAGTGAATATATTGATATACTCAACATATTGGCCACTTGATTTGCCATGCCACTTTTATTATTTACACTACATTCGTTTCTACATAAGTCTTCTTCAAATCCTTTGGTTTGGATGGGGGACAAAAGCATGGAAGCAATAAGTTACAAGCAACTTAGTTACCTGTAACCAATTATTTTCTTCGGTATTTGGATACAACAAAGTTGCTTCCAAATATAACTAAATGAGCAGGGAGAATATTACTTTATTGGTGTGACAAATAACAATTTTATTGTTATTTTCCATGGTCACTTTTAAAGGGCATTTTAAGATATTTTTGATATAATTTTTCTTCTCTTTATGACATCAGCCCTGAATGGCAACTAAAGTATTGCTTTGCATGATATTTATTTTTTTGTTAAGACCTTTAAACATACCGTATCAAAAGTGACCAACTGAAGGAACCATAGAATTCAATCATGACAGTGTCACATTAATAACATACATGATACAACACAACATCTAGATCTGTGACTTGGACCTCAGTAATGGCGACCTGGACAACTAAAAAATAACAAAGTAATGTTCCAAGTTCTGAGTATATATAGCCAGAGTCAGATAATCTTACTTTTGCTCAACCTATTAAACATGTCCAGTCTTGTGCATAGATTATTTTTTACATGAACTATGAAACAAAGGGAAAAATCTTTTACTCTTTGTGATTTCCTGTTTCCTCTTTCTCGCCCTCTCACCTCACCCTTGCTGGTGCTCGACCCCTTGTACTAGCAGGGCTCACCCTAGTCACTGGACTTGGGAGGGGGAGGGGGCGGCGAAACCACACTGCACTGGCCGCCTAAGCGCAGCCTCGATCTTATTGGCCTCCCGATCGGCCCTGTACATAACGGGCCATGGGAGGAAGGCAGGTGGGCAGAGCAGTCTCGCTGTGCTGCGCTGGTCGCCTAAGCGCAGCCTCGCTCTTATCAGACCTCCCAATCCCCCCACTTCCGGGTTCAGGCCCCACACTACAGCTGTAGCCCAGGGCTTTTGTTTGTTTGTTTGTTTTCCCTTTTTTTCTTCAAAAAGCCCCTGCCACAGGAGCCAGGATCCGCTGCAGCCGCCACCGAGCTGCCGCTGCTGCCGCTACCGCCACCACCAATAAGAAGAACTGAAACCGGTTCGGGTTCAAATGATTTTTTTTAAATTCGTTCGAACCTGAACTCGAACCGAACCAAGGGTGGGCCCGAACCAGATGAACCTGGACCATGGGTTTTCTGGTTCATGCCCATCTCTACTGGCCAGTTCTGGTAATTACATGATAGAAATAAATGTCTCTATGCTTTTATTTTTATTATTTTTTCAGACCATGGATATGTGAAACTGCAGGTGCCAATTCCACAGATGCTGTATTGCATTTCTTGTGAATTGGGGCATGATTTCTTTAACAGCAGCCATTGATCCACACTCATTTTACAGTCCTTGTAAAGGAATGGATTATATCTATTTGTTGTAAAATCTAGATTGTGAATGAAGGGGGGTGTTACATATGATTCTCGTATTTTCTCCTTCAACCACAGAACAGTCATAAATACTACTTATATACAACTGAGTGAGATGGAGAAAGCAGCATGTAGATTTGGTGCCAATGTGGCTGGTGATCATTTTTAAATGGCCAGTCTTCCCAAATATGTCTACCCTGAGCTATTCATGATGTCTTTTTCAAACAGCCTCAAAGAGGCAGTGCAAGCTATTGCTTTATTATCCAGCAGCAATTTGGCAACAAACTATTGTAGAACCATAAAGATCTGGACTTATTGTTAGAGAAGAATGGTGCAGTCATCTCAGGCAGCAGATTCAGGAATGAAGTGACATGATGTTGGATGTGGCCTGCTCTGTATCTTAGTTTTCTGACTTCAGTTCAGCAGATATCATCCCACCATCAGTGTTGAAAGCTTCAGCTATCAGTCTTGGCAGTTTTTGTGCATTGGACAGTAGAGGGTGGAATCTTACATCAAAGCTGTTTTTTCCAGTTCCACCTTCTTCTCATTGCATTAACCTTGGAACAACAGTGTCACTGACATACAGGGCAAAAGAAAACAAATTTGTTCCATGTAAATAGGGCTGCCCTTTAACAGCTGACTGGCCGCTATCTTCGCGCGATCAGGGACGCTAGAAGATCGTTTGTCTCCCTGAGAATTGGCGAGGCCTCAAATCGCCAGGCGGAGTTACTCCGGGTGGTTCGAGACCTCTCCAATCCTAGTCAGCTGCGGCCTCCTCCTAGTGATTTCACTAGCGAGCAATTTGCAGCCCATTTTAGATCAAAAATTGAGGCCATCCGTTCCGACTTGCCCCCCAGCTGCTCTAGTTCACTCTCTGGGATCTCCGATGCCTCACCCCTCCGTTCTCCCCTCCTGGATGAGTTTGGGCCAGTTTCCTCGGCGGAGGCCTCCAGAGCTATGGCTCGTTGCCGGCCGGCGGCCACTCCCTTTGACCCTTGCCCAGCCTGGCTTATTAAATCTGCCGAAGGGAACATGCCTGAGTGGGTTTCTGCTATTGCCACGGCCTCCTTCCGAGAGGGATGCTTCCCTTCCCGCTTGAAGGAGACTGTGATGAAACCCACTCTTAAGAAACCTGGCCTGGCGTCGGACAACCTTTCCAGCTTTCGTCCGATCGCCATTGTTCCCTTCCTGGGCAAGGTTGTTGAAGGGTTGGCCGCTGTCCGACTTCAGTCATACCTGGAGGTAAACCATATCCTGGATCCCTTCCAGTCTGGATTCAGGCCTCTTCGTGGGACCGAAACCGCCCTGGTCACTCTGCAGGACGACCTCCTCAGGGAGGCCGATGGGGGGAGCTCCTCCCTCTTGGTCCTCCTTGACCTCTCAGCTGCCTTTGATACCGTCGACCACGGTAACCTTCTGGCCCAGCTCGCGGAGGCGGGAATCGGTGGTCAGGCCCTGGCCTGGCTCCGTTCCTTCCTCGGCGACCGGACTCAGAGGGTACAGCTGGGAGATGTCTTGTCGGCTCCTTGGACTCTCCCTTGTGGGGTGCCCCAGGGGTCGGCAATCTCTCCCGTGCTGTTCAATGTTTATATGAGGCCGCTGGGGGAGGTCATCAGGAGATATGGAGTTCGCTGTCATCAGTACGCTGATGACACGCAGCTCTATATCTCCTTTTCTTCATCTTTTCAGGAGGCGGTTCGCTCCCTCGATCTGTGCCTGGAGGCCGTATTGGAATGGACCAGAGATAACCGGCTCAAGCTTAATCCGGAGAAGATGGAGGTTCTGTTCTTCGGGGCACCCTTGTCTCGGTACAATGGCCCCCTCCCTAGTCTGGGGGGTATTTCACTCCAGCCTACAGAGAGGGCCAGGAATCTGGGCGTGGTCCTGGACTCGGCCCTCTCCCTGGAAGCCCAGGTGATGGCCATTTCCAGGGCCGCTTTTTTCCATCTCCGCAGGATCGCCCAGATCCGCCAGTACCTTGATGAGTCCTCCCTGAGGACAGTTGTGCAGCCCCTGGTGGTCTCGAGGATCGACTATTGCAATGCCCTCTACGTGGGGTTGCCCTTGGCCCTGGTCCGGAGGTTGCAGCGGGTGCAAAATGCGGCGGCCAGGCTGGTGGTGGGTGCACGTAGATACAAGCACATCACCCCAGTCCTGGTCCCCTTGCATTGGCTCCCCGTTGCCTTCCGGATCAGGTTCAAGGTCTTGGTCTTGATTTTCAAGGCCCTTCACGGCTTGGGACCAGAGTATCTGGCGGAGCGTATCTCCCAGAGGGCATCCGGATCCAGACCCACGAGATCGTCGCAGGCGCGCTCACTGAGAGTGGCCACACCCAGAGAGGTGCGGAAAACGCGCACGCGAAACCGCGCCTTCTCTGTGGTGGGGCCTTCTCTCTGGAATCACCTCCCCAGTGAGCTGTGCCTGCTGGAGTCCCTGCCTGCCTTTAAGAAAGCTCTGAAGACCTTCCTCTTTAAAGAGGCTTTTGGTGACCTTACTAGTTAGTTTTTTTTCTTCCCTCCTTACTTCCTCTCCCCTATTCCATTTGCCGCCATCTTGCCCTCCGTTGCTTTACTGCTCGGAGGTTTCTTTTTTTACTTATTTTATGTGTTTTTAACATTGTTAGCCGCCCAGAGTTCCCGCTGGGAAGATGGGCGGGATATAAGTTTATAAATAAATAAATAAATAAATAAATAAATAAACACCATTTCAGATCTTTGAAGACAGTTGGCCATGAGTGTATAACCTATAGAATGACTCATAGAATCATAGAGTTGGAAGAGACCTCAAGGGCCATCCAGTCCAACCCCCTGCCATGCAGGAACACCCATCACAGTATTTCCAACAGAGGGCCCTCCAGCCTCTGCTTAAAAACCTCCAAAGAAGGAGACTCCACCACCCTCCATGGCAGCCTAATCCACTGCCGAACAGCTCTAACTGTCATGAAGTTCTTCCTAATGTTCAAATGGAATCTCTTTTCATGCAGCTTGAAACCACTGCCCCGAGTCCTAGTTTCTGAAGCCATGGAAAACAAACCTGTTCCCTCTTCAATATGACATCCTTTCAAATATTTAAACATAGCTATCATATTCCCCCTCAGCCTTCTTTTTGAAAGGCTAAACATTCCCAGTTCCCTAAGCCGTTCCTCATAAGACATTTCTTCCAAACCTTCAACCATCCTGGTCGCCCTCCTCTGTACCCGCTCAAGGTTGTCAACATCCTTTTTAGGATGTTTAGGATGGTAGGAATCTATTTAGCTGAACCTCTGATTGTAAATCAGCAGTGTAGAAATACCGTGAATTTTATATTCTATATTTCAGAACTTGCTCTGATTAGAGAATTGGGTCTTTACAGAAATGTAGGCATAGCTTCTATTGATGTGTTAATGAAGTAGTGTTTACATCAACATTTTTGTCTATTGATAAATGAAGTTTTGGAGGGAAAGAATGGCACCATTATAGCTGGAGGAATGCATGTTGACAAAGACCCTTGAGTAGTGGATGGAAAATGACATTAATTCTCGAGTGCTGAAATTCTGTTCAGACACCCACGTGGAATATTTTGGAGTAGGGGGCTTATTTAATATGAACACTTATTTGGAATGCGGAATGGTGGTTGGAAAGGCATTAATTCAGCCTAGTCTTTGACAAACACAATAAATCTCATGTTGGTTTTTAAAGAAACAAAAAACATTCCTCTAAATGATAGTAAGCTATGAGGTGATGCAAGAAGAACAAGGAAACAAGGCAGCTCTTATTTAAACAGTAATCCCCCGCCTATCGCAGGGGTTAGGGACCCAACCTGACCCGACCCACGATAATGGAAAATCCACGATATGCGGATGCTGGGTCGGGTCAAGCCTGGGGGGCCTATATGGGGCCTCCTACACTTACCTGAGGCCTGGCACTGCCCCGAATGGGTCTCTGAAGGGCTTCCCGGGCCTGTCGGAGGTCCAGAAGTGGTTTCCAGCAATCCGGAAGTCACTTCAGATTTTTTTTGGAAGTGACTTCCAGTTCACCGGAAACTACTTCTGGAGCCTCTGACAGGCCCAGGAAGCCCATTGGAGGCCCGTTCAGGGCAGCACCAGGCCTTGAGTAAGCACAAGAGGCCTCAAATGGGCCCAAGCAGCTTGTCCCAGGGGGCCTTGCATTTCATATACTACATTCCCATGATATACCGAGGCCGCAGTATACGAACCACGAAATGGCAGGGGACGACTGTAATATCTGCAGTGTTGCACAAACTGCCTTTAGTGAATAATTTGCACATGATCAAAACAAGAAATACCTTTTCCCTAAAAAAAAAGAAAAAGAAAATGAACAGATGTGCAAAAACTGCATAGACATATTTATCTGTACAGATGCACAAGTAGAAATCATTACTATAAAAAGGTGGAAATAGGAAACAGCACAGTGTATTCAAGTTTGCCATCAACTGTGTACCTGCTTTCACAGTCAGCTTTGTGCCAAATGTTTTGGTCAACTTAAAGGCTGCTGCTCCCCTTTCTTATGGTTCTTTATTTTTAAATTGAACCTGAACTGGGCAGATAGTCAAAGAGAGGACTGCCCTCTGAATACCAGAATATGTGGTTATCCGGTGCCTGCACGTATATCTGAAACATCTGCATCAAACAGTGGAGGAAAATGTGTGTGTCCGCTCTGGGTGTTACAAAATGACATGGAAAACAGGAACTATTAGTCTGCCACACTTCCTCGCCTTTTAATATCTCAAATCGATGGGGAACAGAAAAGGGTAGAAGAAGGACAACATGAAGGACAACATTCAAAATCTTAATATATCAACGTAAATAAGGACGAGAGGAAGCAGAAGGTAGTAACACACACCATGCTTCCTATCCTTTTTGTGTCTCATACTATTGAGAAAGATACATCACCCCTTTGCATTGTTAAATGAAATATGGAGAACAGGAGGTAACAAGAAGTAATTCATGCTTCCTTCCCTCCTCACGTCTCATAGCTTCTTAAACTGACTTCAGCCTTTCCCTCCTTCTAGCAATTTCTGGACAATTCTTTGCTCCCTTCAGGAAGGGGCCTGAGGAACTGGATTTCATGAATGCAACTGCACCCTTTTCCTAGGATATGGTATTGAGAGGCAAATTGCCTTTAATATCTGAGGCATTATGAGGCTATGGTGACTAGTAGCCATTGGGTCCAAATCTCTTTTATAGATTCCAAAATTGGCCCAAGATCACAGTATCACGTTGCAGTAAATTCCATAGTGTAACCGTGTGCTGCTTTGTAAAGTCGCATTTCTACCACCATTCAGCTTAAGTTGAAGACTTCGGGGGTCAAAGTAAAACTTGGGGAAACATGAATTACCTGCAAGGAGCCTATTTTGAAAACCAAAAACTTACTTCCTCAGAGACAGGAGCCTGAGCAATTGGACCTACACAAGGTTCATGCATTTATTTCCTTCTAACCAAACACATGCACATGCATGCACAAAGAGAGAGAGAGAGAGAGAGAGAGAGAGAGAGAGAGAGAGAGAGAGAGAGAGAGAGAGAGAGAGAGAGAGAGAGAGAGAGAGGGAGAAGAGTGGAGAACAGTTTATGTGATGTTAATTATGACTTTCAGCATATCCGGGTTTCAATATAATAAGAGAAGAATATCTTCTACCTTCTCATCAACTGGCTCTTCTTTAGTTTCATGATACATATTAACATCTCCAAGCAATGTTCCCTCTCATTTTCCACCAGCACTGAGCAGAGCCCCCTCCCCCGCACACAAAATTCCAGCCACAACCAAAACCAAATTTATTTATTTGTTTGTTTTATATACCACCCACCTGACTAAAGATCACTCTGGGCTGTTTACAAAGTGGAAACATAAATAACACCACAGCTATACAATATACAAAAGACAATCATCAGATAAAACCAAAAATAACCACAATTATTCAGAAATCAGCAATAACCCTAATTCAATCCAAAATAATAAAATAGTGACAACAATTGTAAATAATATGATAATATAAAATGAATAGCAGCAGAGTTAACAGCAGAAGTGGAGAACCAGTACAGCACTGAGCAGCCATGCAGCCATATAGTTTGAATGTTTGCTTTCGAATTCCAACTCGCCACCTGTTGTTATTGTGTTATAATCCTGCTATGTCTGTGGAGTGTCAAAGCCTTATTGTCCATCATCCAACTAACAACGGTGTCATTGCATTAACAAGATGGTGTGAACTTACTCTATGGCATCCTTGAAAGCAGTCCCATAGAGTTCCCGAATGTATGGAGGGGTAATGCCTCAAGTGACTCTATGCATGTGTTTCCCCACTTTTTTAGGCCAAGAAAGATGCCTCGCAGACAGCAAATACCAAAGTGAGTATTACTGTTGAAAAGCAACCATGTGGATGTGGCTTTTTTTGATTGTGTCTTAAGATTGCTTCCAATTTCAGCTTTGTGGACAATGGGACGAAGGAACTGGATTTCTACGCTGCAAACTTTCACCCTTGCCATAATGTGTCTTTATTTAATGTCAAGTGAAGATGAGCATAGGAATTAATTGTATATCAGTATATAGCAGATGTACTCTTTGTCTGTCTTTGATTTGTGTGTGGTGTTGGTGTGTGTGTGTGTGTGGTCAAGTCACTTTTGAATTAAGGTGATTCTAACACAGATTTCAAGGTATGTAAAACTTTCAACAAATGGTCTACCATTGCCACCCCTCTGTGAGTATCCGTGGCCAAGCAGGGATTTGAATCCACATCCAGGGACCACTACTCCATCATTTTTTTTCTATTGGCCCAGGCTGATGTTCACTGGCTCTTTAAGGCCAATACAGGGCCTTTTCACACGACGCCTAAGATCTGCTGGCCACTTAAATTCGGACCAGGGATCTTGGGGGTTCGTTGCTCTTTCTGCGTCCCCACCCCTCCGCACTTCCTTGCTCCTGTCTGCATGAGGGGAGGGAGGAATAAAGAGAGGAAAAAATGCAGGCTCACCTCCAAAGCTGCCCGGAGCCCCAGCGTTGTCCTGATTCCTTCTCTTCTGTTTGTTTGTTTTTTTGCCTCCCGCCCCTTCTCTTAAAGGGGAGGGAGGCAAAAAAAAAAAAAACAGAAGCGAGGAGAGCCCCGCACTCACCAGATTAAATCCGGACCTGGGGATTTTCACCCTCCTACAGCAGGTACAAGAAAAGTGCGCTGGGATGCACTTTGGTGGGCGTGGTCGCACTTAATTTCCTGCAAACTCCGGAGCTGGTGGGGAAACAATTGTAAGCTCCGGAGCTGGCAGCCATTTGCTGCGGAGTTTAGGGGTCGTGTACAAATACCCACAGATGCAACTATCTGATGCATATATTGTTGTTAAGATGAAAGTTAAGATGGCCAATGATAAAATCATGTGAGTATTAGTGAAGGGACGATCAATGGTATGACAACTCTATTAATTTGCATATTATGCCCTGCCTTATCCCCAAACATTTAAAGTAGCTTGCAGTAGACCAGCTCTCTATGTAATTTTTGAATGACCAACTTGGATTCTTATCTGTTAAAAACATAGACCAATTGAAGCATAAATCACATAAAAGCAAAAACAACATAAACCAGTTGAATTAAAATAGAGGGTAAGCCAAAATGCATCTAGGCAGGATGGAGGGATTTAAAAAATGTTACCACAACCAAATTTGATTTCCAAAGTTCTACATTGATTAAAATATCTTTGGAAGGACATCATAGAAGGGTCTTGGCCTTCTTTGCTCCACAGCCTAGGATGGTGTTGGCGAACCTATGGCACAGATGCCAAAAGTGGCACTCAGAGCATCACCCGACATCATCCCTTCACAGCCACCTGTATTCAGGTTAAATTGCTGTATTGGCACTTTGCAAAAAATTATTGGGTTTTGAATCAAAGTTTGGGCACTCGGTCTCTAAAAGGCTTGCCATCACTGGCCTAGGAGAAGATACCAAGAAGGCCCTGTCTTGCATTTCCACCAAACATGCCTATGAAGGTGACAGGTCATCCCACGGCAATGCTGAAAAATTTGGGAGCTTGTTTTGTTTTGTTTCTAAAAATTCTAGTGCATTTGTCTTGTAGATTGATGAGCAGCCAGCAACCCCCACAGTGACTGTGAAATCAGAAATATACATCCCTGCACCACAGGAAAGTCCAGGAACAAAGCAGAACATAAAAGCCCCCGAACCTCCAGTACAACAGCCAGCCTCAACAACGGCAACAGCAACAGTGGTGGTCAGCAACGAAACTCCAAAAGAGCTGACAAAAGAGAGATCCTACTCTACTCCCACACCCTTGAGTAAATTCTTCAGGAAAAAGGTATGGCTGTTTTGCTTGCTTGTCATGGCATATGTGACTCGGGATAAATGAAAATGTATTTGTTATATATACCCCATAGTGCAAGTCAATGGGTGACTGTCTATTTGATTTTGCAAACTGACTCAGATCAAGGTAACAAATCAAATTGTTTGAGACCAGAAATGCTCTGGATTGAATCAGGATCCATTCTGAAGGCCCAGATTAGTCCCTGAACTGAACCGGAAGACCCAAGCACAGCCTTAATTATTATGGTTTAGGGGAAAAAAATAAAATCGCTGAGCAGTTTTCTTGGGTGATTGAATATCTCCTATTTGTCATGAGCACCAAGATGTCTGGAATTTCTCCCTAGGATACAAGTGTTATCACAACAAGTTAAAGGATACCCCCTTGCATCAACACAGCATGAAAGACAAAAGGCATTTGGGCTACAGCTGTAGCAGCATTAGATGTAATGCAACACCTCACAATATTGTTTCACAAGGGGAAGTTGCAGGGGGTGTGGGGACACTAGGAAGAACCTGGAGAGCAATTATAGCCTTATGACTGAGGATTGATTTGACTCTGGGGTGAGCACCAACTCCAGCAGCTAAATTCAGCGGGAGCTTCATGTCTCAGCTGCAGCGGAGAAACTAATAGTCATTCATTATGAGCTACAGAAGACACATGAGTGCTAAAATAGCTACTGTTCAATTATCATCACAAAATGCCATTCGAGAAACCCTCATAAAATTTACATTTTGAAGGCGTGCAATATCAGAACTGCACAGCATGTAGTTACTGTTTTAAAACATTAAAATACTTCCCACAAAGCTATAGATTTTAATGATTATGCCATGTTTTCTTTAGTTGCTGTAGTTAAGTTATATGTTATATATTATATATTATATAAAGTTATATATTACCTTTTTATGCGATGTCTTTCCATGTTTCTGTCATCTAATGATTTATCGTAGGGTCATTGCTATGTTGCATTTTATATGCAGTTTCTGCTATTGCTATCAACATCACAGGCAAGAAAACCTCCTGATTATCTTGAATTTAAGAGTAGAAAGACACATTAGGAGGAAAATGTAGAGATGCTGTAGGCTAATCTTTCTCCCCTGTCTTGGTATCTATTTTCCATGCCTACTCTGTAATTCTAGGATTATGTATCCCTAAAATTATTGCTTCCCATTTCTTGATCAAATGGTAAATGAGTGTCAAACTATAGTCAATTTTACTACCCAGTGCAAAAGAGAATGGGGTGCACCTAATAACTTTTGAAGCGGTAACCCAGCGTCAATTATATCATGTGGTTTTATCTTGATTCTAATCTTACGAGCTATTTCTTCATCTTTTTATTATTTAAAGCATGTGTAACCTGGCTTGTATCACCAGATCTCAGGGCAGGGGACAGAGCGAAAGAAAAAGCAACTCAAGATCCTAAAACCCTTGAAGGCAACTTAAATTAAAACAGATTAAATCACAGGAAGTTGAAATATTAAAATATTAAAATAATATTTTTAAAAAACAGTAAACAGTCTGTCTCTTTGACATTTCATTAAGCCTCATGTCTTATGCTATTTCTACTATGTGCCATGTTGTATAATCCAGTATCAGCAGCAAACCTGTGCAGAAAAGCCAAAACTAGATTATGCTGGGTGTTCAGTGACACACAAGGATAGCATCATGACTTTCTTTGACTGGAGGGAGTAGGATCCTCCCTGCATATAGAGATGTAGTATGTAAGAGAAACCAGTTCTAGCTCAATCTTCTATGTTACATGGAATTTCATAGGTGCAGGGATTGGGTATATACAGTGACTGGCTGCCTAAATGGGATGTTTAAATGGACTGCTGTGACTTACCGCTTTGAATGTGGTTTCGGTATTGCTTTTGTTTATTATTTCCTTTTTCAGTATCTGTATGCTTATTGCTTTTAGCTTTCAATATTGTTTTTTAATTATGTAAGCCATCCTTGTATAATTGTTATTTTAATTTTTGAATATTGTCTTTTTGGTTATATAAGCCACTTTGGGTCCTTTCTGAAGGAGAAAGGTGGGGTAAAAATATTTTAAATACAATATCCATCCACTGACTACATGTCGTGGTCTCTGACTATCAGAAAGTCTAAAAGCCTAGTCTGTTAACACTTCTTATGAATAACCTGCAGACTCCCACAGATGATATAGAGGTGATAAACACAGAGAGAATTGAAGCTTCACCTGAGGTAACAGTGAAAGAAGAAACCAGAAACCAGGAAATGGTAGAAACAAAATCCAAAGGAGAGGAGAAGCCTTCCAAAACAAATCTGAGGAAATTCTTCAAATTGGTAAGAAATCTTATTTTAAAAAAATTGTGTGGGTGGGATTGATATACATCAAAATACAGGAGTTTTCAAAATAGAATACACCTCCATGGTGGCCAATCATTGACTAAGGGCTTATTCAAATAAAGCAAACTTTCAGTTCTGTTAGGTTACAGCAGGGGTGCCCAAACTTTTTGTAAGGAGGGCCAGATTTGGTGGCTGAGAATGTGTCGGGGGCCGGTTGCTCCCCGACCCTGCCACCCCACTGCAAGCTCCACCCACTGACCCATAAGCCCCACCCACTGACCCCTTGCAACCCCACCCACAGGAAGGAAGGCGGGGACCAACAGAGGGAGGGAGGAAGGTGAAAACCAAGAGAGGAAGGAAGGAAGGAAGGTGGGGAACAAGGAAGGAAGGAAGGTGGGGACCAAAGGAAGCACAGGGAGCTGTGGCCACAGGTCGCCCCTTGGAAGAGGCAATCTGTGCGACCTTGCACCCACCCCCCAAACTCCCCAGCGGTGGAGACAGCTCGCCCGCCAGCCCACCCCAAAGCTCCTTGGCGGTGGCAGAGGCCCGCTGGCCTGCCCACCCCCACACCATCCCCTGCGGTGCCGTTGCCCCTTCTGCCCAAGCTTCCCAGCGGTGCCGGTGGCACAGCCCGCCCACTCACTGCCCCACACGTGCGCCCAACCTCACAATGTCCCCGGCTATGCCGGAGGCGGCGGCCCACCTGCGTGCCACCCTGCGCACGCGCGCCTAGCTTCACAAGGTTCCCGGTGGTGGTGGTGGTGGTGGCCCGCCCCCTCGCCCACCCACCCAGCCCCACAAGCTTCTGCTCACTGGCCGGCCCACCCAGCCCCTCAAGCTTCAGTGTTGGTATCAGTGTTGGCGGAAGATTTAAAAAAAATGGGGCAAAGGAGGGGGAGGGAGGGGTGGGCCAGCCAGCCGCGGGCCACTCAAATTGGCCTGATGGGCTGGATTTGGCCCCCGGGCCGGACGTTGGGCAGGCCTGGGTTACAGCTCTCCTTCTAGACCTCACGGCAACAAACCACAACTTTCAGCATAACTTCTCCTCAGAAAGTCCTTCACATGTTAGGAAACAATCTTCATAAATCCACTTTCTTGCTGGATTATTAAGAAAGCTAATTAAAGGTGCTAAGGCCTCCAGCCACTAAATGATTTCCCACTGTAACTGTTATAGCATTAAACACACACACCCTGCAAAAAATAAAAAAATGGAGAGAAATAAACTACCCCCCAGAGAACAGAGGGAAATTATAGAAATGCAGGAGAAAAGGAATGGAAGATATCAGGCCAAGACCTGCATCATCTGAATGGTTGGGAAATTATCAAAATCAACAGGGAAGAACCAACTTCACAATAACCTTGGCCCTGTTATCCTGCCCAGCCACTGTCTTTAAACAAACAATTAGAAAGCATACGTGTAAAACCAGCCCTTGGAATACTTAGATATAAACAGCGCACATATCTGTATTTAGCACACAATGTAGTAATGTTCTGAAAGGTTTCACTTAATTGCCATGGGCAGGGCCGGCGCTAGGGTACTTCGTGCCCTAGGCGACGGGCGGGGGCGGGGCGGCGGCGGCAGGGGGGTCGGGTGGTGGCAGTGACAGGGGGGTTGGGCGGTGGCAGCGGGGGGTAGGACAGCGGTGGCGGGGGGGTAGGGCAGTGGCGGTGGCAGCAGGGGGGGTCAGGCGCCGGCAGCAGGGGGGTCGGGAGGCGGCGGCAGGGGGTCAGGAGGTGGCGGCGGGGGGCAGCAGGCTGGGCAGCACCCCCAGTCCATTTTGGCACCCTAGGCAACTGCCTAGTTCGCCTTAATGAACGCGCCGGCCCTGGCCATGGGACTAAAATGAGAAGCTCATCAGACTATGGACATTGGTATTAGTGCCACAGAAAAAAAGGAATCTATTAAACAGCCTTGTTCTGCTACCTTACTGCACATAGCTTGGACAAATGGATTACTTAATGTTTATATCATTGCCTGAAAACATGCACGGAAGCGTCTTTGCAGTCCTTACCAGATAAGCAACACAATGTCCTATCAGACACTTCTCCCTCCCCCAAAATACAGAGCTGGCAGGAATAAAGTTGAGTTTTGTGCAGTGATGTCTATTAGAATAGAACAATGTTGAATATTGTAACAAAAGGAGCCCTAAATTCTTGGGAAGGGTGGGGGGGGAAGGGTGCCAGGTAAGTCCAAATCTGATCTTGAAAAGTTGGCAATTTATGGTGCTAAATCCCAGGTGGTCCTTACAGCAGCCAGGAGTGAAATGGGCTTTCCAGGTAACGTTACCATTGCAAGTGATCTCTACATGCCTGCTGTAACACAATGTATTTGAGAGTGGTTTTGTTTTGCATGTGTCATTAAGATCTATTAGCTTTACAAAAGATTCACTCCTCATTTCTTGCTATGAATCAGTCTAGTTGTTGCTACTTTTTTATTCCTCTAGGAACCCGGGGAGGGGTGGGTGGGGTGGCTCTCGGCGCTCTGCTGATGATCACTTGCTCTTCCAGATTTACCCTTATGCCAGTGTTGGGGAAAGTTGCCATCACTAAAAAGATCTGTTTTCTTCACTGTGTGTTCACAAGTTCGAGGACAGGAATAGAAACACAATGTGACCTAGCTAGAATCACCTGTAAAGGTCATCCACCCTCATCGTGGGAACATGGGAGGAATGTCTGTTATCCTTTGTTGTTTTAGTCAGTCAGAGGTGATGAAAGGGCAGCTCCTTCAGAAGAGGTAAATGGGCAAACACCTGATCACCAAGTAAGTGTACCGATAATTCAGTCTTTCCTTGGTGATGGGTTTAGCCAAACTCTAGCGCTGGAGTTTCTCTTTGCATTATAATGATTCATGTTACACTGATTTATGCAAGACATGGTCACGTTCTATTCCACCTGTTTTTACTTCATCCTGGCTTTCTTTCCTAATAATGTCTGCAGTGGCACTGTTAGGTTTCAACAAATTACATTCACTTTGGAAGCAAATGCATATCAGGGGCTGGAAATTACTGTAATTACAATTAATGAAGTTGCATTTAACTAGTTGTTTGAGTCAATTACCAAAAAAAAAATCCAGTCATAATATTACAGCAAAAGTGATATAACAAGAAGTTACAAAGTATCATTTTGGTATATGTAATTTTTCCACTTACCTTCCCAGCTTACTTTTAAAGGTCATTTTAAGTACTTTTGGAAGATTTTTATTGTACTTTGCAGGTTTTAAGCCCTCCTGTTAATGATAAGCTTGATAAATTGATACATTTAGTGGCAGAGGAGTATTCTTTGGTTTGTCTTTCGTGTTTATTTAAATATTTGCAAGGTGTAAATAAGAAGTGGCCACTAGGGAAATCCAAATAGTATTTCCCTGTAATTTTTCCTGATCTGCTGGTAATGCCAGTGCAGTGACTTGTTTGTTCAGTAAACCTGACTGTTGAGCACTGATAAGTATGACACCGAATTCTTTTTTTGCAGTGAACATTACAAGTATTGCTATCTTCATGAGTAGAGATGGGCACGAAACGAGCAATTTTTCGTTTTCATTTTCATTTTTTCATTTCGTTATGCAATGAAAACGAAACAAAAAATTTTAAAAAACAAAACGAAAATGAAAACGAAATGACCAAATTTGCCGTGTTTTTCATTTTCATTGCAGCAGATGCATTGAACTAAAAAGAATGCTAACGAAACAGCAAATTTTCGTTTTTGTTTTCGTTTTTTCATTTCGTTACCTAACGAAACAAAAATGAATTTTTTTGCAAAAAAAAATCATGAAAACGAACCAAAACGGACCCCTAAACGACCAAACAACAAACGAAACACCATTTTTTTGAGTCGTGCCCATCTCTATTCATGACCACAATAAATTGCTGTACTGTACTCCTCATACTCTGGAACAGCTACATTTATTACTTACTATCTATAATATCTAAGATGTAGATCCTAAGGATAGGAACCTTGCCCTTTTCTGCTGTACAGATTTGCCCCATAGACGATTCTGTTAAGCAATTTTCCCTTATCTCCGGAATTTTTTTCCTTTAAGCAGATTTTCTGTTTTAAAAAAACCACTTGTTATAAGAGGGTCCACTGTACACCACATCAATTCTCAACCAGGAGTCAGATTTAATATTAAGGGAAAGGCATTTTTTCCTGCTACAACAATAGTTTCCCTACAGGCGCACAGTTCCTTCAAAGCTCCATGGCTGAGCAATCAGACTTGCAAATAAATTCTGTGCTAACTTCTTAGAGATCTCTCTCCAAACAAAAGCAAAGTAGCTGAAGACCTGAAAAAAGCTGATGCAAGGATAAAGCAGGTGTCATTCAACAATGTTTCACTTTTAACAATGTGTTATACTCGTGGATGTCTTGAGCACATCCGATCTCGCCTGATTTCGGAAGCTAAGCAGGGTCGGCCCTGGTTAGTACTTGGAGGCGCCAGGAGTAGGAACTGGCAAACCACTCCAGTACTCCTGCCAAGAAAACTCAATGGACATGGAGTCACGTAGAGTCGGTCATGACTGTAACAACACAACAACAACTGTACTATTGTCTAGTTTGGCCCTACTTTTACCATTAGTATCTCTTGCCATTGCCAATAATCACCCTTACTAGTTATTATTATCTCATTCAACCAGTTGTCTGTTTGCATTATCCCTTCATGGAAGACCTGAACTGGCATAAGACCTTAAAACATGGACTCTGCAATATTAGTACACAGTTGCTAAGCAAAAGGATTCCAAATCAACTCCATTTAACCTCATGAGAAAAACAGGAGAGGGTCCTGAAAAGGGGGTCAGAGGTCACTGAACACCAATAGAGGCATATAGAAACTGTCTGCTCAGTTTTCCAAAGATAGTTCAGCTGTCTTTTGTTGAGGCTAACTGCTTTGTGGATGGTCTCCTCTAATCTTTTCTGCTTTTTGGTGCAATGCTGTAAATGCAAAGATTCAGAGATTCGGCTGAATCATCCCTGGAGTTCATAAAAATCTTATAGTTTGTGGCAGCTGTAGCATTGGAGCCGCTGTGAATAGGCTTGATTGGGAAAATATGATCTCCTTAATACGGGGTCCCCCCCCCTCTTGAGAAGAATCAAAATTATGACAGATTGTCAGTACGGCATCAAGCATTAGAAAGAGAAGGATTAATGCAAGCTATTATTTATGGCTTTCATTTTGTATTTCCCAGTGTCATTGCTATCCACATTAAATGTGCCATTTTCTTTGGCTTTTCAACACAGATACATGGAAATCCTCAAAGATATTATCTGATTATACTGGTTTCAATTTATCCTGTAATAGAATGTGCAGAAGATATTCAGGCTGATTGAAGGATAAGTTGATATCTCAAATGGACTTTTTTTTTCACTCAGCTGCTGGACAAACTTTCTTGACATCACACAGCTCATTTTTAAAAATTACTACTATTCTTTGCAGCCCCCCCTCCCCGAAAGTTAAATAAAGATGTCTATTGTATGGCTGGTTGTGAAAGGATCCTGTTGCCTCCCCAACCACCCTGTCAGGTGGTCTGTGTGTATTATGGTTACAGGATACATGAAACATTAAGACAGGAGTCTTACCCTTTCAATACTTTCTCTGGTGTTCTCTTTCTCACTGAGCCTTGTGGTGCAGTGGTTAAATAGCTGTACTTCAGCTACAACTGTGCCCACAACCTCGGGGTTCAATCCCAAGTAGCAGGCTGAAGGTTGACTCAGCCTTCTATCCTTCCAAGGTTGAAAAAAATTCAGTACCCAGCTCGAATAGCCTGTATAAATAAATAAATTGTAAATCAGAGAGCGCTTTAAGCACTATAGAGTGGTATATAAGCAGAACACTTTGTTTTTGTTTTTATTTTATTTTTTGCTTTACTGTACCAAAATGCTTTAAGAAGACTCCGCCCAGTTGCTACTGAATTGCAATGTTCTAATTTACTGCCCATTTTATCAGTATTGTAGGCTCAGCCTGAGATTTGTTCCTTTTTATTTTATGTCAGCCTGAATATATATGAGATGCAGTCAGTCATTGGTGTACATACAATATTTACTCAGGGTTAAGTTTAACCATGGTTAAATCATGGTTTAACCATGCACAGACTCACCAGATCCCCATTGATCAAGTACGCTCACCCCAATGTGATTTACTGTGCTAAATATCAGGATTGGGGCCAATTTTAAATTTTCTTTAAATCCGAGAGTCACCGTTTGCTACTTTCAGCCACTCTCAATCACACACAAACACAGAGAGATTAGGCCTGTGGGATCTCTTCTGCCACCCCACCCCCAAAATAAAAAATAAATCAGGAAATGATTGCCTAGTTAGACAAAGTGACCACACCTAAATTTCTTCAACACAGTGTGTGCATTCAGCAAAGGATTGCTTCTCTAGTAGCCATGAAGATATTACATAAGAGTATATTTTGAGTTGGGTGCCTGCACTGAGCAGGGTGTGTGTGGACTCAACGGCCTTATATACCTCTTCCTGGCCCATTTTTCTGTGATTTTATGAAAGAACTTCCGGCAGCCATAGTTTCGATATATGTTGTGCTTGTCTCCAGAACCTGATCATTTTCTGTCTCAACATTAAGAAAGGAGAGCTAATACACAACAGTTTAATATGCCCAATCAATTTTTTTAAAGCAACAAAGCCCCTAATTTCCCACAAGGGGAACCAGGTTATTCAAAAAATAAATTTGCTTCCAGATGTCTAACTTGGGTATAATGCCCCAGCCACACAGTGGTGGCTGACAGGGGATGGGAAACCATACAAACTCATTGAACTTTCCAATCTGGAACCATAGTAACACTAACAGTGCCATTTAGGTTTGATTCCTTTTAAAAAAACTCTTAAGGCCAGAATCCTGTTGGTGCTGTGCAGCTCCTTTGCCTAACAGCCTAAAGCTCCTTGGTTGGCCCATTCTTTTATTTCCTCATGTCAGCGAAATATGGCAGACTGCAAATTAGCTCTAAAAGAAAAGAAAAAAACCACTACCGTGATTACCTGCATCACAGGTGTTTTTTCCCCAATAGGACTTTGGCTTTAAGAGATTAGTTGAAAATCCGTCTGCATCATAAGCCTTCTCTGTTGCCTGTTCATTTCTCCTCCCTTTGCTGAAGTGAACTACTTTGTAATCACTGATGCTTTGCAAAATAGTAATTATATTAATAATAGTCAAATTTCCTCCAAATGTAATTCACTTGGGGAAATTTCACAGGCATGGGCTTATTTTGAACAAATTAAATGTTGTCACCTTCCTAGTAAACTACAGTATTGTTATAAATTTGTTCTTATAACCTTTCCTTTCTGTAGCTTGGTGTCATTTATTCATTATCTTACTCTTTCAGAGATTTTCTTTCTCTCTTCCCTTGTTTCGCACCTCCATGGTTTGTGATAAGAATATTGTTACTGCATTGTTGTACATTGTTGTTGCATGCATGCATTTGTTTAAAAAACTGTGTCCAGTTGGCTACTTTCTGGTCTTGGGACTGGATAGTATAACACACAGTGATTGGCATGGGACAGCAATCTGACTAATACTAAGACAGGTATTGTTCCTTCTAGCTCAGTATTACCTACACTAGAGATGGGCACGACTCATTGAAATTTTCATTTTCATTTTCATTTTTTCGTTTCGTTTCGCAACGAAAATGAAAACGAAAAATTTTTAGAAGCAAAACGACAACGGAAACGAAACAAAAAAGTTTGCCGTGTTTTTCGTTTTCGTTACGGCAGACACATTGCAGTGAAAAGAATGCTAACGAAATGAAATTTTTTCATTTTTGTTTTTGTTTTTTCGTTTCGTTTCGTAACAAAAACGAAAACGAAAAATGTGCAAAAAAACTCCGAAAAATGAAAATGAACAGAAACGGGTAGAGATGGGCACGACTTGAAAAAATTTTTTTTCGAGTTGTCGTTAGTCGGGCCGGTCCCGTTTCGGGTCGTTTCCGTTTTTCGCGAAAATTCGCAAAAATTAGTCAGTTCATTTTTTCGTTTTTTCGTTGTCGTTAGTACTGGTTTTGGGGGGGGGAGCGGGCTCCTGGAGGCACCTCTGTGGGGTGGGTGCCTCCTCTGGCCCGCTATAAAGGGAAAGTGGGCTCCTGGAGGCACCCGTGGGTGCCTCCTCCTATCCTCCTCACCCACTAGGAAGGGGAAGCAGGCTCCAAGAGACCCCTCTACATGGGGGTCTCCCTTCCTCACCTGCTGCTGCTGCAAAATGCTATGCAATAGCCATATGGATATTGCCTAACATAATGTGCAGACAGTGAGACCAGTGCAGTGAGAGTGATAGCGTCATGCCCGCCCTTCACAAGGCTCTCGCACCACCATGTCTCACACAGAAGGGAATTGTACTTGCTGCGTGTAGTGCAATGCAAGCAAGTAGATCTGGCTTTAAGGTGGCTTAGTGCAACGGCTAGGGTTAGGCTAGTGACGGGTAAGGTTACGGTGGGCTAGTGGGTTGCACCTCTGGGTGCCTCTCTGACCCACTAAGAAGACAGTCTGTGACGTATGGGTACGGAGTCAAGGGTTAGGGTTAGGGCTAGGGCAGGTTTTAGGGGGCTTTTTGGCACATCCCAGAAGTCTCCATGGCCAAGTGGCCATGCGACTGGTGGGATGGCTCCAAAAAATTGCATGGTTGTCCACTCCCACATGGCTGGCCACTCGGCCAGCCCATCATTGCGCAGGTGTAAAAAAAATAAAAATAAAATCAATGGAGGACAGAGGAGGAGAGGAGAGACATTTTGTTGCAAGAAAAAACCCACTGCTACTGTGAAAAATCTGGCAGTTTATAAATTTTCGCATGTTTCTGTTGTGCTTGTGTGTTTTTGGAGCACGATTTCAAAAACAATATTGCGTTCGCCGCCCCATTTTGGATCCCCCGCCCGCACCGCATGGCATGGCGAAATGGCAACTCGAGTCCGGCTGCCCAGGACGGGGGGGAGGCGGGACCCCCCCTCCAGAAACCACCCCTCCGGTAGGTGCCCTGCGCCCTTAGTCAAGCAGGCATTTTTCCGCCTGCTTTTTTGGCCCGGGAATGGGTGGGGGGAGAGTTTAAAAGTTTTTTCCTGTGCCGTCCGTGCCGCTTGCTTGCGCTTTAATTGCGGGCGGCTGGCGGCAAGACTGGCTTTTTGCTGGCTGCGAGCCTGCGGCGAGTCCCACCAGAGCAGCCCAGGACGGGGGATGGGGGGGGAGGCCGGGGACCTCCAGAAACAACCCCTCTGGTAGGTGCCCTGAGGCACGGCAGGCATTTTTCCGCCTGCTTTTCAGCCGGGAACCGGGTTTTTTTAACTTTTAAAAACTTTTTTTCTGTGCCGCGTGGCATCGCGCAATCGCGCGATGCAAGGAACGAGCGCACAACAAATCAGACCAAAATTGTTCGTTCGTCGGTTCGAGCTCGAAGTCTGGCGGAGTAATTCCCGTTACCGTTTCCGTAGAGTAACGGAACCGAGTAACGGAAACGGAAACGGGAATACCGCTAAGTCGTGCCCATCTCTAGAAACGGGCCCTAAATGAAAAACGAAAAACGAAAAATTATTATTTTTTGAGTCGTGCCCATCTCTAACCTACACTGACTGGAAACAACTCTCTATGATTTCATAAAAGGGTCTTTTCCATAACTACCAGGGTTTGGCACTTGAGGTGGGCACAAACCACGAAAGCAACAGTTTGTTATGGTTTGTGGTTCATTGGTAATCACAAACTACAAATCATTGACTTTCTCAAATTTTCTGATGAAATAAACCATTTTGTGGTTTGTGCAATTTGGGGCTTCCAGAAGCAGTAGAACAGGCCCCATTAGAGGCAGCAAACTCACAGAGAGTGGTCAGCTCAATCTTATCCCCGCCCCCTCAAAATTTGGCAAAGATTGGATTTTGGACATCCAAGTTAGAGGCTCCCAAAGCAGGTCCCCACAGGAATTGGGGGGAAAACGTGAATTAAAATTGAAATGTTGTCCCAGCCCTGACTCCAGAAAATGGACATCTTGGGCAAACATTGATATAGTAGAAACTCCCTTGTCCATGGGATCACTTTCTACACATTCACTTATCTGTTGCCTGAAAATATTAAATACAAAACCCCAGAAATACATATTTCCAGAGTGTATTTACCAGAACTGGCCACTAGAAGGGATCAGAGACCATGCTAAATATGTGATTTGTTGCTTAATTCCAGCCAATCTATAATATGGTGTTCATAATAATACTGAGCTTTTACAGCCTGATGTATTTTTTTCTGAGATAATAAAACATGCACCAAAAACTGAAAATACATCAGAAAATGCTGAGCTGAGAAAAATTTGAAGGTCTTTAGATATTCTATGTGCTCCCAGAATCGCACATTTGTGATGATGGGATTTGGAAATTCAAAACCCCACAATCATTCCCCCCACATTGGGACTATAAACTGTGCATCGTAATGCTGACACAGGGGATCATATAGACAAGGCCTTAGATCAGTGATGGTGAACCATCCTTTAGAGACCGAGTACCCAAACTGTGATTCAAAACCCACTTATTTTTCACAAAGCGCCAATACAGCAATATAACCTGAATACAGTGGTACCCCAGGTTACAAATGCTTCAGGTGCTACCCTTCGAGAAAGTGAGGTTTGAAGAGGAGAGGTGATACCATTTGGGAAAGTGATGCAGGCTTTTGAATTTCCCATGGCCACGGCACCCTTTCTGTGGCCATGGGAAATTCAAAAATCTGCTGTTTGATCCTTGCTTTCCTGAAGGGTAGCACCTCTGCTCTTTGATTCTCACTTTCCCAAAGAGTAGCACCCTTCAGGAAAGCAAGGATTGAAGAGAAGGTTTTTGAATTTCCCACAGCTGCAGGGAAGCTGCTTTTGGGATGCCCAGAGCGGCATGGCTGGAGTAAACTGGGGCTACAAAGCAGCCCATGAACCACTGCCTCCCCTTTGCCTGGCTTTCTGCACAGAACTGTTTTGACAGTCTCAAAATGGCTCTGTGCAGAGAACCCCTCTGTACAGGGGAGCAGCAGTTTGTAGGCTTCTTCATAGCCCCAGTTTACTCTCCAGCCACGCTGCTTTTGGGATGCCCAGAGCAGCGTGGCTGGAGAGTAAACTGGGCCACAAGTGAGCCCACAAGCTGCTGCCTCCTCTTCACCCAGCTCTCTGCACAGAGCACAGTGGTGTGCTCTAAGTGGAGGCGGAAGTGCTGGGGCTGTGAGGGGGCTATGTCGCGTGCCCACAGAAAGGGCTCGGCGTGCCACCTCTGGTACCCATGCCATAGATTCACCAACACTGCCTTAGGTTAAATATCCTCCATGTAGTTTACAATTAAGTAACAAAAATATGAGCTGCCTAGATGCCCTAAGCACATTCGATCTCGCTTGATTTCGGAAGCTAAGCAGGGTCGGCCCTGGTTAGTACTGGTATGGGAGACCACCAGGGAATATCAGGTGCTGTAGGTGCCTGGAGTAGGAATTGGCAAACCACTCCGGTATTCCTGCCAAGAAACCTCCATGGACATGGGGCCACGAAGAGTCGGTCACGACTATAACAAGACAACACACACAACAAAAAATATGAAAATCCAGGTGTGATGCAAGAAAAAAAGTTGAGTTTCAATTTACATGAGTAACCCTGTTACTGTCAAAACAGCTATGCATGGTTGTGAGGAATGCAGATTAAAGGGCAATCCTTTACTTGCTTGCTGAGGAACAACTCAATAATGGACTTATTCTCTAGCAGGTGTGCATAGGATTGCTCAGCCTTCAATCTACTAGGTCAGTGGTTCTCAACCTTCCTAATGCCGTGACATTTCAATACAGTTCCTCATGTTATGGTGACCCTTTGCCCTGCTTGGAAGAGGCCACAAGCCCCCTTTGGCAGGCCACTGCCACAGGTGCCATAGAGAACTTCCCTCTACAGGCACCCTCAGCCAATCGCAGCCTCCGGTGCCATTGACTGACAAGCTGTAACTCGCTCTTCCTCCCCTTCCTCCAGACCCAAGCCATTTGTGCCTTTTTCTTCACTGGCTCATGGCAACCCCCAAAGGGGTCCCGATCCCCCAGGTTGGGAACCACTGTACTAGGTCAATGACTTTTCTCCACTTGGTGGGGAGACCAGGGGGCAAGATGGGGGGAGGCTCCAACCAATTGAATGCATCCCATATTTCCAGCCACAGCAGAAAAATAACCACTCTTTGAAACTGCTTTAGACACTGGACTTCACAGACAGGCCCTTGACCCAGACTGAGAACAGAAACCCTGCGGGCGAGAGCAGCCAAAGAAGCTCAACCGAGACGCTGGACAAGGAGGACGGAAACCCACAGGAGGCCAAAGAAGAGCAACTGTTTCCCAGGGAGCAAGAAACCGCGGAGACTGCCTCCCTCCAGAATGGGGTGGATGCTGTGAAGGAGAACCCACCCAAGAGGCTAGAGAAGCGACAGTCATTTGGAGGGTTTCTAAAGGGCCTTGTACGTTACCGTTCCTCTTTCTTTAGTCAGTCTAGGAGCTTGGGAACTGGAATGACTCTGCCCCACAGAGTCTTGGGAGCTCAGTTGAGGTCCTTGGTATTTTCACGAAGGGGTTCAGGACCTCCACTGGAATTACATTCGAGAATGCCAAGTACCTCATCAAAGTGCACATACCAGAATACTGTGCAATGGTGGGGTGGCAGTCAAAATGGAACAAAGCTGCTCTAATGAAGATGCACCTGTATTGTTAAGGACCACCACCCATTCTAATTAATACGTTCCTAGATACAGTGCATCAGTTGTATATACAGCCCCATTAAAATCAAAAACAGAGGTTTGGGGCCAAACAAGGACACCAGCTATGCAATTGATAGCCAAAAGCCACTGATAAATCTGTTGATTTTCCTTATGTTGTTTCTCCCTATGTCAAAATATTAACATTCACTAAAAATATTAGATGGCATGTTTAACCTTAATCAGATGACTATCCTCCAATAAATGAAATATCAATTGGTATAAAATTGCATGAATTAGACACATGTAGTTAGTTAGTTAGTTAGTTAGTTAGTTAGTTAGTTAGTTAGTTAGTTAGTTAGCTAGTTAGCTAGCTAGTTAGCTAGTTAGCTAGCTAGTTAGCTAGTTAGCTAGTTTGTTAGTTCCACCCACCTGGCATCTCACTACTATGAGTGGTGTACAACAGTAATTGAGGAGTATTGATTATATGAAAATTAATGCTGTACATACAAATACTGTATATACAGAGGAGCAAAACATGAACCAAGAGGATGTCAGATGAGTACAAATTGGAAACAACAGCCATAATGTATTTTGTTGATTGCAAAAAGTGACCAATGTGGGTCACTTTATTATTATTATTATTATTATTATTATTATTATTATTATTATTATTATTATTATTATTATTATTATTATTATTATTATTATTAAGGGGAAATGTATCTTACACAAGATGGCTTTCCATCAACAAGTAACCTCAAAATTCAGAAAGTACAACAACTGGCAAAGGCAAACATTAAGAAAAGTAAAGAAAAGAATATGTAAACAAAAGCAGAGTGTTTTTCTGGAGTCATTTCAAAATATTTGACTACCAGTTCAAAACAATGGCTAATAGTTGTCAGATTTCTTCTTGACCCAAAGCAAGCTAATAACTATAACAACATCTGTTATTATACTACACAACAACAACAACAACAACAACAACAACAACAACATTTTCTTCTGGTTAAACAAAAGCAACTTATTGGTTGGGACTCACTGAGAACCACTCTTGTTTCTCAGTACAGTAACAGCTTAAGCAAATGAGTACAGTCCTTGGAAAACAGTATGATGTCATTTATTCTTTTTAACTGCATGTTTCAACATTGAAGGGGGGGGGGGAAGCAAAGCATTTTGTTGTTGAAATTACTGCTTCCAAAATACCCTCCTGCTCTTTGAAGAAGATCAGTGTGAAATATGCCTCTTTGCCTGTGGATCTGACTGCATGTATCATGAATGACTGCATGTTTAATAACTTCTGTTCCACTCTTTTGGTCGCCCTTCTTATGTCTTCCATTCTCCTTTGTATCCCATCCTTTAGATTGTGAGCCTTTGGGCAGGTCCCCAGTGTGCACTTCTTCCTAAACTGTAAATCAGTTATGTAGTTGGCACAATGCAAACATATTAACAACAATAATAATGTCTGTACTAGAAACGCTGTTCCTTCCACCTCATAGAATTCCCAGCCATAAAGGAAATCAAAGAAAGGCAATAACTCTTAGAACTTCTTTTGAACCAATCACAACTTTTCTTTTAACTTTCTTTACAAGGTTAAACGTAGATTACTGTAGAATTTTAGACAATATTCATAAGCCAGGTAAAATGGTTATATGTTTAGAACTGCAGAAGGTATGCCTAACATCTTCCTGCCTGCCAGACACAAAGTCCTGTAATGTAAAGAGATTTTCTAAAGGAATAATTCAATCAAGTTATCTTTGGGTAAACAATGATACTGTATGTCCCATGGGCTTGTAGTTATTCTCAGGCCAACCTTTTAAATTGCATTTTGTCATCCACCATAAGCACAGAAGTGCAGAATATAGTACTGGGTGCAGAGGCTCACTTTTAATTTATAAAGGCAAGTTTCTAGTCCATATGGGCACCACATTAAGGTACAAAAACGAAGTCAGAGTAAAAGAAGGGTTGAGTAATATTTCTGTTTCTGGGGAGAAGCTTCCAGGCCTTTGCTGTTCCCCATAAACTTTAAGAACAGAACAAAGCCTGCATGATTAAGCTGCTATGCATGCTTTTTAGAACTCACTATTTTTCTTTATTTACCTGTTTATTTGTTATAATAATGAAGCACAAGCACATCATTGGCCAAGCAAAAAGCGACCTACTGAGAAATATACATACTAAAGTGCTTGTACAAGTACAATTTCAGGTGCATCTCTTGTGTCTGGAAGTTGAGTCATGGCTACTGGACTTCTTTTTCTTGAGAGACAGAAACTTTTGATGAAGCTATTTGGATGACCAGCAAAACATTTCTGTCTCTCAAGAAAAAGAAGTCCAGTAGCCTCGACTCAACTTCCAGATAAACTCACCTAGATGACTGAGAATCTTCACAGACATCTCTCTTAGAGTGGGAATTTGGGGAGATGTGCGTTCTGGTCCCGAGTGAGCAATGAAACAGAGGGTAACCTTTGGTCACTTCCCTCTCTCTGTTTTTTGTGAAGATATAGCAGAGAAAAGAGGTGGGTTTACTGCCTTCTACTCAATGGAGAAAAGCAGGGATGCAAATAAACACATACCTTTGATTTTCTTTCTCTTTTGCTCCACAGAGCCCCAAACGGATGTCGGATGCCCAGGTCCAAACAGATCCAGTATCTATCATGCCTTATGTCAAACCCAAGTAATGAAGACTCTGAAGCAGCTGGGAAAAAAGTCAGATTACCAACTTTTTTACCCCCTTGCAGTAAAAAAAAATGAACTTGTTTTGATTCATTCTTCCTTGTCCCCTTAGACATTGCCAAGTGAGTGCTGTAATGCCGAAGACAAAGACTGGGGCACATTTTGAAATTACTTCATTTTTTTTTTAGAGTACAGCAAATCAGTAAAGCCTACTGAGAAAACAGTGGGGAAAAGCCAAAGAGAGGTTTGTATCTGAGGTAGCGAGTAGGCTGACTAGAAAAGAAAAGGAGAGCAGAACAACTACCCCAACTAAAATCCCGTCCTGGCATCAAATCCATATTTGTTAAAACATCATCCATGTTTCAAGGTGAGAACTTTGTTCCCACCTCCTGTTACATGTTTTTAACCTCTCACACTTAGGAATCTCCAATGAGTCCTGAATGGTCTCTGAGTACAGAGGTAAATGAAGATGACTTTGGCTGGGTTAGCAGATCATTTGTGATCCAGCTGGAGAAAGGAACATACTGTAGTCCTAAGTAACCCAGACTCAAGTAGATATCTTGGCTATTTATCGAGGTTTAGCAAATTATTCAGGGCGGCCAAATTTTTACCTACTCATATGTTCAATATGGATTGGCATTTATCAATAACGTCATTTAAGATACCAATTATGTTTCCCACGTTTGTGGAGTTAAGACATGATATCCTGAAGATGTTGTGTTGTGTTGACATGCCCCTTGGGATTCTCACTGAAGGCACTGTGCTTGAAAGAATCAAGTTCATTGGTTTGCTAGTTGTGCTTCCAGCAGACTGCCCCACTTAAGCAGAATTAATAGGTAGATGCAGCCCTGTGGCATGAGCAGATCACAAGTGTGGATGGTTTTCCTTGCTGGAGACTGGGGAGACCACTGCTGAGGATAGAGCTGAGGCCTCCAGGGAGACACATACGAGGTGCTTTGCAAAGCATGAGGCGTGCGATAGCCAGCAGAGCAGTAAATGGAAGCTTTAAATAAAGAGTGGGGAAAGTCTTCCAGCACAAGGACCAAATTCAGTTTCTGATTTTTGGGGGGCCTCATAACTGTGGGGAGGGAGCTGAAAGGCAAAAGAGTGAGACTAAAATGCCTCCGTTTTTAAGCTTAACATTCTTGCTTCCAATAACAGAGTTGGAACCTATCAATAGTTGCAGAGGACTAGATTTGGTTCCAGGACTTGAGGTCCCCGACTCTGGCTTAAAATGTTTCCAGTTTGTTAGCTATCTTCTGTCTCTTAAAACATGTCAGACGAGTTTCGCATCTAACCCAGGACAGTCTGCTTTGACTGGTTGCAATCTTCCAAGATCTTGGTGGCTTGATTATCTTAGGTGGTTTCGCAGGAGAGACATAGAGCCTTTTGTGCGATTCCTATACAACTGTAGCTCAGTGCAGACATTACACTTAACCAGAACTTAACCAGAAAAGTTGCTTGTTTGGTTAACAGTTAACCAGAAAAGTTACTTTTTTGGGACTACAGCTTTCAAGATTCATGGGTTAGAATCTGTAATCCATAAAAGTACCTTGGCTAAGCTCTTCATTTAACCAGCGTTCACATACACTAGTTATGACCCTTTGCAGTGAATGGATTTAGTTTGCCTTGCAATTGAAGGATAGCTTTCCTTGCCCCTCGATGTACCATTTCAAGACTTTCTTTCCTGAATTCAGCCAATGTTTTCAGTTCCATCTGAACTGGGAAACAGCTCAGGACCCATTAAAGAGAGAGGGTAATAAAATCAGATTAGAACTCTGGGCTAAGACAAGCCAGAAATCAGCTGCCAAGCTAATGCATAAGAGGGGGAGAGTCATTGAGGATGGTTTGCCCCTCAAGAGTTATTCCTGGATTTTATTATTTTTATTCTTTTTGGCTGCGATGCATAAGAAGCCTGGAGCAAATTGTCCAAACCAGGCTAATGCGTACAGGGAGCCTGGGTGGCACCATGCAAATGGAGAAGTGAGGAAACTACCTTAAACATGGTTTGCTGTGTTCAGATGCCATGGTTTAACCTTGGGGAATGAAAACTATAATTGGTTTGTAAATATATTTCATGTTTCACAATATATGGTCTCCACTCTAGCCGTAGTGATAGATTAATGACAGCCCATGTGGTATATAGTCAATCGAGTGTTGGCCAAGGCCTCAGGAACCCTGGATTCAAATTGTTGATTGACCATGGAAATTCACTGTGGATGGCTATAGTAAAACTACTTCTTAAATATCTCCTGTACCTTGAAAACCTAGTCAATATCACCATATGCTAGCTGTAATTTAATGAACACAACTAAAAAATGAAACAGCTCTTACACCTCCAGAAGCTGATATGGGAAGGAGATGTGTTCAGGCAACACCCACTGGGAAGTACTATACATACTGAACACAGCAAGATTTGTGTCTGAGTAAACATTGCACTGCCGCAATAGGAAATGAGTCAAGTTATAAATGTTTATGGCTAGAAGTATGTGCTAAGAGGGGTTTTATTTGTTTTCTAAAAACATTAGCTTGGGGGAAAAGAACAAGTATAAAGCTCGAAAACAGCCACCAAAATGATCTTTTCGCGAAATTGTTCACAGTTATTAAGAAAAAAAGATCATAAACTTTTCAAGTGTAAGCTTCAAAATGATTTTCAAGTTAATATTATTGAGAAGGCTGAAATGTACAGGGTTTTTTTCTAACAATCTCATGTATTTTTACCTTGATGTAATAAAAGGGGGAAAAAAACTTTTAAACATAAATTAGTTAATGTACTAACAAGAATGTAACACAAGGGGGCAGACTTTGAGTATTTCACATTAGTGTGACTCAAGGGCTGTATTTACTTTTGCGTGATTATTATTATTATTATTATTATTATTATTTTGTCATATAGATTACAGGTGCATATTCATTATGGGAGTAAGCCCCAATAAACTTAAAAGAGATTTACTTCTGAGTAGATGTTACAAGATTACCCTGTGAAAGAAAGAAAAATCAGTTTTTCACATGCCTTTTTTCAATGTCTGTAATTAAATCTAGTAATTTCATTTCTCTACAACTGAAGATTATACAGGGTGGAAAATTATTCTGCTTGTTTTATGAATGTTGAACAAATTTAAGGCCCTGTGATATGCAAGCTTAATAGCATGTATCAAAAATTCAGATTAATGTAAAATTGAGAAAGAATACCACTAATATTGTAATTTAAACTAGCATATGAATTCTATATGGATGTATATTTAGAGTTCCTTCTGATTCAATAAACATTCCTTAAGAAAATCCATTTAGGTTTTCAGTCTCCTAACTGAAAGTTCTCATTCACTGTTATTCTTCTGTAATGTCTGGTACGGACTTGCCTGTGAAACAGTATTCCACAAAATAATATTATGTGATATGCTTGCATGCATATACTGTACACCTTTTTTTAAAAAAAACAGAACCTAGAGAGGAAAGGAGTTTTAAATAACTACTTAATTCTAATTCATGTTGCAGAATCTAAGGTTTAATTATTTACATAACTGGCACTCATTTTGTGGTGCAGTTTTTAAGTACATTATAGGTTTTGAGGAGTGTGGTCTTACTAAATGGTAAAACTAGAATATCACACGCTTTGAGTGTGGGGTCATGGAGGAGCCAATACATGAATGGCGTATTCGTTGTACAGCTGCTATAGGCTCTTATGTAAGATATATGGGAAACAGTTTGTCTTCTATGAAGTGGCCCAGGGAACATTCTGTTTTCTAAACCAGGTCAATGGTTTATTTCTATCATTCAGGTGTAGTTTTTAAAAATAAGAAAAAAGTAACTGTTTCAGTTACATTGAAGAAGCAGAAAGGAAAAATTTACATCTTGAAGATTGCAATAATCACATCAGCTGGTGTTGGGGTCTGGAACCCTAGTTACTTTTCAAAAGTAACTTTCCAAACTCTGCTTGCAAATAATCGTCTCACAAGCTGCTTACCTCAGTTATGCCTAATTCCATCTCTGCTATGTCTCATGGCAGCAAATGGACTGTGGGAAGAAACAAGCAAGTTCTTTGAATACACTGGCCAAGTTCTAAAACAGAGTTCAGCTGGGTTAAGACCTTTAAATTTAAAATGTATGGGCACCTCTCCATCTCTTCAACATTTTTTCCAATTAGCAACTGAGGGGAGGAAGTGAAACCTTTTTGACTTGTTCCATGTTCCTCACGAGAATCCCACAAACTGAATTTATTATTTACCCAATTAATAAAAAAACCACTGTGTTTCTGGCTGTGCCCCTTAGAGGTTTGTAGTAAGAAAGGAAATAGCAGGTTTCCTCAGATATTTCACTGGAGAAAATGCTGTGCATTTTAGAAAGGTTGCAACATCTCTCTGTATTTGTCCTGTGGACCATAACCTAAACACTGCATATTGACAAAACAAACAAGGTGGAGACAGAAATATTCATAATCCTGCTTGACCCTCAGTCCTAACATGTTCAGATCTCAGTCTTCACAATCCATGTTGAATGTAAATACCTATAAGCTGACTTTATGGTGCCACTGCATGTTAATTAATTACATGTATACACACATATTTGTACAAACACACACCTGCAGACCATGATGGATGGATCCCATAGCAATCAAAAATCTTGTTTCCAACCGAGTTCTTCTGTGCAAGAAAAGTGGAGCTGGGATTTATGAACAAGTAACCTAAACCAGAGATAGAATCTCAGGTAACCTACTTAGTCACATAAGGGCAGATAGTAAAGTTAGTAAGTGTCTAAATCTGACATTTATGAGAGCTTCCTTTAAAACATTTTCACATCTCATTAAGAATGACCTGAAACATGCTCACTAACATAATCCAGCTGTTAACAAGAGGACGAGGTTTACTAACTTGCATGTAGAGGACATGATCTCAGAAGAACAGAAATCCCAAAATGAGTATGTGTGACTGTGGTGTGGGTCCTCAGTTGTTCAGGGCTTGCTGTATGGTTCCAAACTTAGTTCCTCAGATATTCTTGGACTGTAGCTCCCAGAAATCTTCCCCATTAGCTGTGCTTTCAAGGGCTTCTAGGGTTTGCAGTCGAAGAATGTCTGGGGAGCCAAAGGTAGGGAAATTTCCTCTGGGGCTGATACTTCATGTCCATTTCATCGCTGTTTGTGGTCCCGCTTGGGACCGGTACGAAGTAATCTAACCACACGTCCATTGCGGGACAAGGGGAGTTCGTCCCGACCATGCCCCCTGAACTGCGATTTAAGCGGGATGAGAGATTCCCCTCCCCGGCCTCTGGAATCAGCTCGTCATGCTTCTCGTGCCGAGATGAGTCCCCGTGAGGTAAGGCTCGTCACGCAATGTGCCATTTTCCATCTAGTGGCAGGAGTGTGAAGTGCCATTCACCAGTACATTCCCTATGGAGTCAGCAACACAGTGCAGAGAGATTAAAAGTAATTTTGTCATTGTTGATCCAGATTTTAATAGATCATCCCAGATTTGTCAACGTTATTGAAATGGTATGTGTTACCATTTAGGCCAGTAGGGCAGGATACAAATATAATAAATAAATAAATAAATAAATAAATAAATAAATAAATAAATAAATAAATAAATACTAGCTGTACTGGCATGTGCTGGTTTCTCACAGCACTGCTCATTTTCCACACAAATCTGGAGTTGTTCCCTGTGTTTTTACTCCCAACTAGAGATGGGCACGAAATGCTAAAATAGCATTTCGTTTCATTTTTTGTTTCATTCAGTTCAGTTTGTTTCATATGAAACCATTTTTAAAAAAAACATTCTTTTCATTTTTCATTTTTTCATTTCATTTTTAATGTACTGTATGTGTACAGAGCTTGTGTAACTTGATTGGAAATGGAAAAAGGCAGGATTTTTAAGCATTTTCTTTTTTCTTTTTGCCACTCCAAGTGCCAGTCAGCTGTAGCACTGGCTTAGGGTGGCAAAAATGCTTTAAAAACCCTCCCTCCCTCCCCACCTGATGGGGTGGGGGGACTTTAAAACTTTTTTCTTCTTTTCTTTTCTTTTTGCTGCTCTAAGCGCCGATCAGCTCTAGCTTGGGCTTAGAGCAGCAAAAAGAAAAATGATTTTTTTCCTAATTTTATTAATAACAACATAGCTGTTGAGATAGCTGTTGTGAGTGTTTTGGGCTGTCTGGCTGTGTTCTGGAAGTTTTTTTCCTGACATTTTGCCAGACTCAGTGGCCGGCATCTGTAGAGAGCAAGGAGCTCAGGAGAGTTCTCTCTGTGCTCTGGGGTATAGAATGAGTGAGACTGTGGTGTTTTAAAGTTGTGGGAAAAGGGAAACTTGTCCTATGCAGGAGAATAGGTGTTAGTCATTCTATTGTGATAGAGGGATATCATTAAGAAGTTTCACTGCAATCAGGGGTGGCAGCAATCTTTTTCCGTGTTTGATGGTTGTTGTTAGCTGTTCCATTGTGTGAACTGATCACTGGTGTTTGTGGCTGGGTGGGAGTCAGAACAACAACAATTTCAGTTTTCACGTTTGCACTAAGAGAAGGTGTGCTACTGGTACAGAATGGAAGCTGTACCGTCTGATGATCTGGTCCAGGGAAAAGTGCTGACCAGCTGCAAGTCCCATCATCCTTTCCCTGCACATCCAATGGCGAGGGATACTGGGAACTTGCATTCTGGCAGCATCTGAAAGGTCATACATTGCCCATGTCTAAACTAACCCCAAAGAAAATGGGAATCATAACTCAAGAATGTAACCCTCTTATACAAAATTGGGATATGATTGAGTTTTTCCACTCTTTTTCAGTACTACATTTCCCAAGCTCTGCATGTGACCAACTTGTCCAGACCCTGTTAATAAACTTGGAGCCCTATAAAGTGTGCTGCTTTTACAGGACTAGCAGAAATTTGCAATCCTATGAGCCATGCACAAATGAATTGCCTTTTAGGAACGAGGGTGTGGGAAGTCACAGTTGCTCCAGAGATTCCAGTGTGGGTGGCACTAATAGAAAATCTGGTGCTTACGAAATGCATGACGTGTTAGAAGCAGGGGTCTCTGGAAACTTCTCGGAACATGTGGAACTCATTTTTAGATTGCTAGCTACTTGGTTCCTGCACAAATAACAAGTGACAACTATATGATAGCTCTATCTTATTGTCTCTTCTTCTTCATTTCTCTGCTCTGAAAACATGTTTTCCCTTGCCCTGCCCCCCCATTATCTATTGTGGTACTGCTGCTTCCTGTACATGTGGGGTGGGAAATACTGTCTGCTGTAGGCTTGCTGCTCATTTTCCTTCTATTTCCATTTTAATCGGGTGTTTCCTTATGCAATTTAGGATCTGAAGATCTTTTGGGGCAAGCAGGGGGATAGAACAGGTTTTACTGCAATCTGATATTGGCCTTTTCCCAATTCCTGTGTTTTGCATATGCTAAAGATTGATCAAGTTTTCATCTGCAACCGGATGTGACACAAAGAAAGAAGCAAACAAACTAACAATGCTAGATTGGTACCCGGGAATAGTAGCCCCAGGAGGCAGAGGGAGAGCTCACATCTTGTTGAGAACCTTCCAAGTTGTTCAGAACGCATCTTGAAATGGCCATTTGTGCACACCGGAACATCAAAGGGTGACTGTAATGTGATATGGTGAAACTGATGAATGGCAGTTCATCAGATTAACTCTTTCACATGTGTGAATTAAGGATTTCCTATAACACCACATAAGGCAAGTGACCAGGCTGTAGTTGAAGCCCACAAAACCCTTTGAGTTCCATTTAATTCTGCCCCACAGGTGAAAAAAAACCCCCACATATGTTTGTATGTAAACAATAGACACAGTTTACAATATAAGTAAACAAACAACAACCTGCACTCCAGTGAGCTGGGTACTCATTTTACAGGCCTCCAAGAATGAAAGGGTGTGTCAATCTTGAGCCAGATACCTGAACCTATTGGGAATGACCTCCAAGAATGAAAGGCTGAGTCAATCTTGAGCCAGATACCTGAACCTATTGGGTTGTGAGCAGAGACATAGCTGCAGTACTGCAGTTTAATCACTGCATCGAGTGGCCTCTTATGGCTTTGCCAACCATACACGTTCCACAGGCAAGATGATAAGGTTAGTACGATGAAATCTGATTTCTGTATTGTCCAGATAATTAATACCCTAAGTCTGAAAAAGGAATCGTTTATTTATTTGTTTTGAAATAAAATCTAGAAAATCCATCCCTATAAAATTGCATGTACTGCATGAGAAACACATTAAATATTCTCTGTTACAGATATACATGGAATTGTAGCATGTTGGGAAGGCATGTCATGGGGCGAGTTTGCACTAAGGGGGAGGTAGAGAAATATTTTTAAAAATGGGGCTATCTACTAATGTAGGAAAGCAGAATCAAGAAGCATACACACAATGATAATTCCATGCCCTGGAAGAGTTGTTTATGATAAGTCGACCCATCTTAGCCAATTAACATCATGGTGGAAAGCTTTGGACCAGGCTGGTCCTCACATTGTTGTCATAAGCAGGCAAAGGGCTCAATCACACATGCCAAAAGATCCTCAGTTATACTGATTTCGCCATTATTTAGATTGTTTCAAAATTTTCCATTCACACAATGCTAACATCAATTCACCTGCAATCAGCTTATTTCCTCCTCCCTGGTGGGGTTGTTTTAAAATGTACCAGTCATGTATCAATGCAATTCATTTCAATTCTGCATGTGTGAACATTGCTGCTGATTTATTTACCGTGCAAAGGGGTCAGTTTGTGGGTGCTGTGTACATTTTATAGCCGATGCAATTATAGCCTTAGTTTTTTTAAAAAAAAAGCATATTGGAAAATCATTTTTAGTAGTAGCAGCAGCAGCAGCCACAAAAATGACAGGTACACATTGCTCAGAAGGAGACAGCTTTTCCTCCTTCTCTGCAGGTGGGGAGAAAGGGCTTGAGCAGAAAAGGGGCCATTTCCCACTTCAGACTGTTTAATCGTTGTTGTTTTAATTATGCCCAGTGTAGTCTGCTAAAACAGTTCAAATAGCAATGTGAATGCGAAAATACCCATACACACACACACACACACACACACACACACACACACACACACACACACACACACACACAGGGAGAGGGGGAGAGAGTATACGTAGAAACAAAGCAACACAATTGAGAACAACTGTGTTCTCAACTGTGCTGAGAACACAGATTCTGTTGGTATGGTGGCATTGGGTACAGGCTGGTTCATTTTTACTGACATATACAATAAAAGGGGTAAGTTGTGTGTGTCTCAGTTCATGCTTATGAAACAACAGAAAAAGCATATCAGGAAAAGCATAGCACAGTAATCACACAACCCTTTTCTTTCTCACTCTCCACATACACTCTCTTGCACACACCGAGCAGAAAGCTGTATTGTACAAAGACCTGCCTTATTTGCCTGTGGTACATATTCAACAAAGAACTCTGGAGAACCACAAACTCCTTCTCCTCCCTAAAACACACTGCCAGTCTTGACTGACATCTCCGTTTAGCTGTGCATCGAGTGTAAAAACAGGAAATTCTGCACTAGCTCTGAAGGTAGGTGAATCCTGTCATGCGACAGCTGGCATGTGTGCGTTAAAAAGAGAAAGCAGAAGCAAGAGGTTCCTTCTCCATTTGCATTTCTCTTCACTGTAACTCTTGAGAAAAGCCACAATCCTGTACTAGATGGCCTTCAAATACCTAAGTGCAGTCGGCTAAAGCAACAGGTTGGGGTCTCTGGCATATGAAACAGTAGAGTAGGTTTAAGCACTGCTCAGTGGATATAGAGAAGTTGGTCTTGAATGATGTGTAAAATTACTCTGCATGTAAACTTAACAACACAAAGAAGTAGTTCACGAAGGAAGAAGGCTTCCAGACATGTCTAAACTTCGGCCCTGCAGATCTTTAGGACCACAACTCCTACAGTCCTTTGTCACTGGGAATCTAAGCTTAGAATTCTGGGAGTTGTGGTCCAAAACATCAGGACATCAGGACATGCCTGGTTAGCTCAATCCCCTCTCTATCCTGTGTAGAATTGTAAAGGTCTTGTGGAGGGAAAAATATGGAGATGGGGGATCCCATTTCCCCCCTACAGACAAACCCTAAATATTTCTAACAGGGGTTAGAATGAGGACATTTTCATTCCCCGCTCCTTTCAATTTCCCTTTTTTCCCAGAAAGAAAGGAAGGCAGAAGTTTATTTTATTTTATTTTTGAATATTGAGTTAGTTGTTCATGTAACATCACATTTTCCAGAAATTTACATCAAAACTCTTGTTTTAGGGCAAAAACAAAAGCATAGTGCTGAAAGCAGTTTACAATTTAAATATATAAGGCTGCAGCACACACATACCCTTTTTGCCTTTTTTGTTTTCCATGTCATAAAAATTTTCCCCAAAGTGTGATGTCAACATTGGCAACTAGAGGGAAACATTGGCCAAGGGCAACGTGAATTCTGAGGAATAAGGACCTTGCCATATAGCCATATAGCATTCCAAACTTTGACTTTGAGATCAGATGAGATGTGATGCATTCAGCGTGGCAAAAAAATTGAGAAAAAGAGTTTGATTTGGAGGTGGGTTGAAGTCAATCAAGAAAGGCATGGTTTTTAGCATGCAAGACCACAGTTGGTGTTAGGACTTTCAAGTTAGGTCATCAGTTCATAAAGTTTACATAAATCAAAGATTTTTTTACAGTATTTTATTGCACGAGTATAATTGGAAGCAGCCAATTGACTGTTGTTTGCTGAACAACAGTCAACAATTTTGTGGCTTGTGACGGTCTTGTCGCTCTTAGCTCCCTCAAGGTGCTAGAAACACATGGTTGTATTCCCAATGCTCATGGAAGCTATTGTTCAAATGCATATACACTGGGGCACAGATCTACCCACCATCAGGCTAGATGGTGGGTGGATTTTCTTCTCCCCAAGAGTCAGTAAGTATAGCACCACGGTGTTTTGTACCTCCAGTGTTGCTTTGGATATCAGCCAAATATGTGTGTGTGTTTGTGTTTGTGTGTGCACACAGATCCCTCAATCTTTTTTTTTAACTGAAGATATGTCCCATAGTGGGTTTAAACACAAGTTTAAAATTGTCCCCCTTCTAAAAAAAACAATCATCCATCTTAACCATGCTGAAAATGTCTAGCTGGCACTTCTTCACTTTTGTTAAAAATGCTAAGAGAAACTGGTTTCCCACAAACTGATCTTATGAGTCACTGGAAATTATGTTTCTGGCTCACCCAGATTTCAATTCATGAGGAAGTAGGTGCTCCATCTTACATGTAGCTTAGTGAAAGCAGATCTTCTTCCCAAAGATTTTTCATTGTATTTCCAATTCTCCATTTTGTAATAATAATAATAATAATAATTTATTGTCATTGTGTGTATATACACAGTATACACATACAACAAAATTCAGACACCCAGATTCAACACACACACACACACACACACACACACACACACACACACACACACACACACACACACACACACACACACAAATCCCTGAACACTCTCACACACGTTAAAAAAAAACCCTCAACACACACACATAAAAAAATCCCCGAACACTCCCCCACCCACCACCACCCCCTAAAAACACAAGCATCTACACAACAGGCTAGGTAATACTGTCCAAAAACTAATCTTACTTTGTTTACAGTTGAGTGCCCAAAAACTTCCCAATAAGAATGGCAAACACTACAGTCATGGGAGAATCGGAGATATTTTGTATTATCTTCCTGCTGACACCACTGCAAAAAAGGGTAACAACTTTTATGTTAATATTACTAACCTTTGAACTGCAGAGCTCAAAGTGACCCTTTGGATCATCGAGTCTCAAGGAGTCACAGTGGGAACGGAACTCCCAACCCCAGAGATCTAAGCTATGGTTCCTTCTTGAACAGAGATGATGATGATGATGGTAGGCAAATGAAATATCCCGCTGGTTGATGAAAAACACTTAAGCGTTTAAGGAGTTGGGAACAATACCACATAATTGCACACAGTACCATAGAATCAGCGTTGGAAGAGATCTCAAGGGTCTTCCAGTCCAACCGCCTGCCATGTAGGAACCCCCAGTATTATAATCAGCTGTGGAACTCAGAAATAACACCATCAGAGCTGTTCAAAAAAACAGGATATAAGGAACAGCATACACCATGTACTAAATTAGTAGATGCTTAGGTTTTTGGTTAAAATTCGCATTTGTTATATAGTCAAAATTTGAATGGGAGACAGAGTCTTAGGATGTATAAAAGTAGAAAATACCTTTATTCCCTCTTAATTCTTCCTTAAGCTCTGGCTCGACGCATTTCGGCGGGGCCTTCTTCAGGAGTTGAGCAAAATAATATTAAAATTATAAAATTACATATTAAATATCCCTTTGTAAAAGAAATACATGGCTTAGGATTCGTAGACATACTGCAGTACATTACTAAGTACTAGAGATGGGCACGACCAGGAAAAATGACGTTTCGAATTGTTGTGTGTCGGAGCCGGCCCGTTTCGGCTCGTTTCCATTTGTCGCGAAATTTCTCAAAACTTTGTCATTTTGTTTGTCGTTTTTTGTCTGTCGTTAGTACTGGTTTGGGGGGGTAGCGGGCTCCTGGAGGCACCTCTCTGGGGTGGGTGCCTCCTCTGGCCCGCTATGAAGGGAAAGCGGGCTCCTGGAGGCACTTCTCTGGGGTGGGTGCCTCCTCTGGCCCGCTATGAAGGGAAAGTGGGTTCCTGGAGGCTCCTCTCTGGGGGTGGGTGCCTCCTCTGGCCTGCTACAAAAGGGTAAGCATAGCCAATTGGATATGCATACCAAGTTGCAGTGGCAGGCAGAGGCACCTCTCTTTCTTTTGGGTGCCTCTACTGTGACTCACTACCGGCATACTGGTGTACGGTGCACTTGGGCTGGGGCTGGGGAGGAACAAAGTGAGAGGGGACCCCTATGGGCGCCCTCTGGCTCACTAAGAAGGGAAGTGTACTTGCGTGTAGTGCAATGCGAGTACACAGATCTGGCTTAGGGTTAGGGTTAGCGCAAGGGCTAGGCTTAGGGTTACGGGTAAGGTTAGGGTGAGTTACTGGGGTGCACCTCTGGGTGCCTCTCTAACCTACTAAGAAGGACAGTGTACTGGCGTATGGGTTCGGGTTCGGGTTCGGGTTTGGGCTACGGTTAGTGGGCTTTTTATGCCCGACGGGCACATCCCAGAAGTCTCGGTCAAAACTTGGCCAAGTGGCCATGCAATTGGTGTAATGGCTCCAAAAATTTGCATGGTCCACTCCCATGGCCAGCCCATCATTGCACAGGTGTAAAAAAATAAAAATAAAAATAAAATAAAATAAAATCAATGGAGACATTTTGTTGCAAGAAGAACCCACTGCTGCTACTGTAAAAATTCAGGCAGTTTTAAAATAGCTATTTTTGCATGTTTCTGTGGTGCTTTGGTGTGTTTTTGGACCACGATTTCAAAATAAATATTGCGGTCGCCCCATTTTGGATCCCCCGCCCGCACCGCATGGCATGGCGAGTTGGCGAGATGACGAGGATGCCCCCCACGAGAGCAGCCCAGGACAGGAGAGGGGGGAGGCTGGGGACCCCCCCCAGAAACCACCCCTCTGGTAGGTGCCCTCACTCAGGCAGGCATATTTTTGCCTGCTTTTTTGGCCGGGAATCGGGTTGTTGTTTTTTTAATTTTTAAAACTTTTTTTCTGTGCTGCTTGGCATTGCGCGATCGCTGCGATGCCAGGAACGACAACGACAAATCAGACCCAATTTTTCTTTTTTCAGTTCGAGTTCGAGTTCTGGCGGAGTAATTTTCGTTACCGTTTTCGTTGCGTAACGGAAACGAGGAACGGGAACGGAAATGAGAATTTCACCAAGTTGTGCCCATGTCTACTAAGTACATTAGACATGCCAGAATAATATATAGTACCAGTCAATGCTTTTATAATTTTGATTGATGTGCCTGGTAGATTGATGATGATGATGATGATGATGATGATGATGATGATGATGATGATGATGATGATGATGATGATGATGATGATGATGATCTGTCTAGTCAATTGTGTCTTGTGGTGATCCTTTTCAGGGTTTTCCAGGTGGAGAACATACACAAAATTCATTTACCATTCCCTTCTTCTTGGGACCTCTGGGACTGTGAAGCTTCCCCAAGGCCACACAGGCTGGAGGCAAACAATGGGGACTTGAACTCCCAACCTCTGTCTCCGCAGTTACGTACATACCTAAACCACTGATTTAGACCACCTTCCAAAGATGTAAGCCGCCTTTTGTATTCTCGTTCTCTTCAGCTTTGAATATTGTCTTTTCAGGGTGGAAGCTACCTTGAGTCATTCTGAGGAGAAAGATGGGGTGAAAAATATTTTATATAGATAAATAAGCTAAAAAGGAGCAGAACACTTCTCAAGAGGGCCCAAATAAACTCTCCCTCTCACTACCCTCAAGGGGCCGTCTGGTGTGCACACAGCACACACAATATTAGATTGAATGACCCCCCCCCCCCATTTTTACAAAAATAACAGATCCCAATATAGGAAAATCACCATCCATAAAAATACGACTGAGCAATATGTGTGTTTTGCATTGTTTTGCTAATAAATACCATTCTTTCCTGCTCTCTCCTGGTTTTTCTTGCTCTGTAAATTTTTATGCACAATATATCAATTGTTCAAACTTCTCTCTTTTCCTTTTCTTGAAACAGTCCTTGTGGTATAAAATGTGGCTGAGAAGGGCTTTGTAAACCAGGTGGTCACTGACACTTCTCTATACATAGGTTTTAGAAAGACTTGGCAAAAGAACTGTACAGCAGTAAGTGGAGTCAGTCAGAAGATATCTGTGATTGTTCTTTATTGTCTGTTTCTCTCTTAATCATTTCTCTTTCAACATCCTAAATTGGTTGTACACGTACGCAGGCAGCGACAAGGCCTGCAAAGTATTAGATAGGCCAAGCTGGTATGTGATTACCAGTTCCAGGCCTTGCCCATTTTTATTGCCAAAGCTCCTTCAAATGATTGCTTCATTTCACTTCCCTCCCCTGTTTCCGGATTTTCTCTCTCTTTCTTTTTGTTGCGTTCTTGGGCATATGCTTCCATAAACCAGCAGAGGGTGCTTTGATTTCATTCCTTTTGGTTCCTGCTCTGAAGCGGAAAAATAAATAAAATTTAAAAATGGAGTGATTAACTAATTTCTCTTACCGCTTTCAAGACGCTGCCTCCCCCCATGTTCACATCATCTTAAATTGTTATTGGTTATTTTGTGTTAATTATATTTATACCCTAAATTTACCTCAGTGAGTTCAAGACTCTTTTCCCCCCGTCACAACAACCTTTTGAGGTAGATTAGAGTATAAAATGCTGACAGGACCAAAAGTCATCTTAAAAGCTTGGCAGAAACTAGAAGAGGATTTGCCATGTCCCACTATACTGTAGTGGTGATATAACCACTGAGGACAACTACTTTTCAGACAGCTTACTTCTCAGAGATAGGCTCTGTTGCTGTAGTTAAAGGAAACCTCTGGCATTCTCAGAGAATTCATGGTTTCTCACCAAACTGTAAAATTCAGATCAAAACAAAAACAAAAACAAAAATGTTTTTAGCATCTTAAGGACCAACTGCAATATTTTAATGTGAGCTTTATTTGGATTAAGTGCATGTGTCCTCAGATACTGACTTGATCCAAGAAGTTACCTGCTGAAACAGAGAGGCATAGACTGGTGGGGCCACACGGGGATTTGAAAATGGCTTTCCTATATCCTGCCACTGACATATCCTCCCTCAGATAATTTCTGCGACCTAAAAAAAAGTATAGTATTTCAGTAATTGGCTCTTTTTTCTACAAAAACCACGAGACGAATGTTGATTTAACCTGAAACGTGGACAACTTTTTGGCTGTTTTTTAGAGGAAGCTGTATACGGTTAGGCAAGAACATAAGAACATGGGAAGAGTCATGTTGGATCATGCCAAAGGCCCATTTAGTCCAGCTTCCTGTATCTCACAGTGGCCCCACCAAATGTGTCTGGGAGCGCACAAGACTAGATATCTGTCACCTGATACCACTCCCCTGCATGTGGCCCTTGAAGTACCATGGTTTTAAACCTGGAGATTACACATCTCCATCATGGTTTGTAACTAGAGATGGGCACGACTTGAAGAAAAAAAATTCGAGTTGTCGTTAGTCGGGCCGGTTCCGTTTCGGGTCGTTTCCGTTTTTCGTGAAAATTCGCAAAAATTAGTTGGTTTGTTTTTTCGTTTTTTTGTTTTCGTTAGTACTGGTTTTTTTTTGGGGGGGGTAGCAGGCTCCTGGAGGCACCTCTGTAGGGTGGGTGGCTCCTCTGGCCTGCTATAAAGGGAAAGTGGGCTCCTGGAGGCACCCATGGGTGCCTCCTATCCTCACCCACTAGGAAGGGGAAGCAGGCTCCAAGAGACCCCTCAACATGGGGGTCTCCCCTCCTCACCTGCTGCTGCTGCAAAATAGTATGCAATAGCCATATGGATATTGCATATACCAGTTGCAGACAGTGAGACTAGTGGTGATGGCAGTGAACCCAGAGCCATAGGTGATGCCTAGGCTCTCGCACCACCATGTCTCACACAGAAGGGAATTGTACTTGCTGCGTGTAGTGCAATGCAAGCAAGTAGATCTGGCTTAGGATTAAGGTGGGTTAGTGCAAGGGCTAGGGTTAGGCTAGTGACGGGTAAGGTTACGGTGGGCTAGTGGGTTGCACCTCTGGGTGCCTCTCTGACCCACTAAGAAGACAGTCTGTGACGTATGGGTAAGGAGTCAAAGATTAGGGTTAGGGTTAGGGGGCTAGGGCAGGTTTTAGGGGGCTTTTGGCACATCCCAGAAGTCATGGCCAAGTGGCCATGCGATTGGTGGGATGGCTCCAAAAATTTGCATGGTCGTCCACTCCCACATGGCTGGCCACTCGGCCAGCCCATCATTGCGCAGGTGTAAAAAAAATAAAAAAATAAAATCAATGGAGGACAGAGGAGGAGAGGAGAGACATTTTGTTGCAAGAAAAAACCCACTGCTACTGTGAAAAATCTGGCAGTTTATAAATTTTCGCATGTTTCTGTTGTGCTTGTGTGTTTTTGGACCACGATTTCAAAAATAATATTGCGTTCGCCGCCCCATTTTGGATCCCCCGCCTGCACCGCATGGCATGGCGACTCGAGTCCGGCTGCCCAGGACGGGGGGGGAGGCGGGACCCCCCTCCAGAAACCACCCCTCCGGTAGGTGCCCTGTGCCCTTAGTCAAGCAGGCATTTTTCCGCCTGCTTTTTTGGCCCGGGAATGGGTGGGGGGAGAGTTTAAAAGTTTGTTCCTGTGCCGTCCGTGCCGCTTGCTTGCGCTTTAATTGCGGTGGCCGGCGGCGAGACTGGGCTTTTTGCTGGCTGCGAGCCTGCGGAGAGTCCCACCAGAGCAGCCCAGGACGGGGGATGGGGGGGAGGCCGGGGACCTCCAGAAACAACCCCTCTGGTAGGTGCCCTGAGGCACGGCAGGCATTTTTCCGCCTGCTTTTCGGCCGGGAACCGGGTTTTTTTAACTTTAAAAAACTTTTTTTCTGTGCCGCGTGGCATTGCGCGATGCAAGGAACGAACACGACAAATCAGACCAAAATTGTTCGTTCGTCGGTTCGAGCTCGAATTCTGGCGGAGTAATTCCCGTTACCATTTCCGTAGAGTAACGGAAACGAGTAACGGAAACGGAAACGGGAATACCGCTAAGTCATGCCCATCTCTATATTGTAACCTGTGATGGATTTTTCCTTCAGGAATCTGTCCAATCCCTTTTGAAGACATCCAGGCCAGATGCCATCACCACATCCTGTGGCAGGGAGTTCCATAGACTAACAACATGCTGGGTAAAAAAAAATTCTTTTGTCTGTTCTAGCCCTCCATTTGAAAGTATGTCCCCTAGTTCTGGTATTTTGTGATAGGGAGAAGTATTTTGTACATCTCAGTCATATCCCCTCTCAGGCACAAAAGAGCCTTTCCTCATAAGGGAGGTACCCCAGCCCAGTAATAGTTTTAGTCACTCCCTTCTGCACCTTTTCCAGTTCCACTATGCCTTTTTTGAGATGCCGTGACCAGAACTTTGCACAATACTCCAGGTGTGGCCTTACTATTGTTTTGTATAATGGCATGATAATATTGGCTGTTTTATTTTCAATCCCCTTTTTGATGATACCTAGCATGGAACTGGCCTTCTTCACCACTGCCATACACTTTGTAGACACCTTCATTGAGCTGTCCAACAGCATGCCGAGATCTCTTTCCTGATTCATCACGGATAGCTCAGAGCCCATGAGTTGATAGATAAAAATTTTTTTGTCCCAATATGCATTACAGTAACCTCCTGCCGATCGTGGGGGTTAGGGACCCACCCCACCTGCGATCCATGAAAATCTGTGATATGTGGAAGCGGGGGGGGGGCTGGGAGGGGGGGGCGATCGCTCGCCTGTCCGAGAAGTCTTGGGGTGGCGTGCACCGGTGGCAGCAGGGGGATCTGACCTCCTGCCACCGCCCGCCCGCACCGCCCGAGACTTGTCCAGGGCCGTCTCCATTGAAATGCATTGCCAATGCATTTCAATGGAGAAAATTTTCCCCATTGGAAAACATTGGCTCAATGCTTTCCAATGGAGATTGTGCCCCCCCCGCCCCCCGCATGGCCCTGAGACTTCTCAGAGGAGCCCAGGGCGTGGCGCAGAGTGACCCGATTGCCCCCCCTGCCCCCCTGCGTAGCTTCAAGGCTTTTCGGAGGGGCCCAGAGGGGTGGCGGGGAGCAATCGCACTGCTCCCCAGCACCCCCCCGGCAGCTCCGAGGCATCTTGGAGGGGGTGGGGGATGTCGGGGAGCAATGGGATCACTCCCCGGCACCCCCTGGGCCCCTCCAAGAAGCCTGGGAGGCGTGCGGGGGGACGACAGGGAGCGATACAATCACTCCCTGCCACCCCCCTCCGAGGAGCCCCTTTGCCATTGCACACGGACCTCCTGGGAGGTCCTGGCAAGCAGCGCGTGGTGGCCAAAGGGACTTTGGCCACGGAGCCCAGTCCTGGGGCTCCGAAGCCAAAAGCCCCTTTGCAATCGTACGCTGCTTGCCTGGACCTCCTGGGAGGCGCAGGTGGGTGGTGCGCGATCCCCCCTCCCTCAAGCCCTTTCCGGTTACTGTGGTATGTGAACTGCGAAAGGGCGGGGGACCACTGTACTTTACATTTTCCTACATTGAAAACTTTTGCCATTTCGCAGCCCATTCTCCCAGTTTGGAGAGATCCTTCTGGAGCTCTTCACAATCTTCTCTGGCTTTTACCACCCAGAAAAGTTTCATGTCATCTGCAAACATGGCCACCTCAGTGCTTATCCCTGTCTCCAGGTCATTTATGAACAGATTTAAAAACACCAGTTCCAGGACAGATCCCTGGGGCACACTGCTTTTCACTTCTCTCCATTGTGAAAATTTCCCATTGATACCTACTCTTTGTTTCCTGGATCTCAACCAGTTCTCAGTCCAGAAGAGGACCTGCCCTCTTATCCCCTGACTGTGAATTTTCTCAGCAGCCTTTGGTGAGGGACTGTGTCAAAAGCCTTCTTAAGATCAAGATAGACATTATACACCAGTTCACCCAAATCCACATGCCTGTTGACCTTTTCAAAGAATTCTAAAAGGTTTGTAAGGCAAGACTTACCCTTACAGAAGCCTTGCTGATTTTCCCTCAGCAAGGCTTGTTCTTCAATGTGTTTTAAGATTTTCTCTTGGATGAGGCTTTTCACCATCTTCCCTGGAACAGACGTAAGGCTAACCAGCTCCCCCTCCTTTCTTTTTAAAATATTGGTGTGACATCCTCCAGTCTGTGGTCACTGTGGCCATTTTAAGAGACAAGTTGCATTGTGAAAGAGTTTGGGACGTCAGTATGTGACAGTGCAGCTCCTCCAAAGAAGAACTGCCTGGATCACCCATACTGTAGCCAGGCAGGACAACTGGGAGTGCCAACCTCAAGGGAGGCCTGGAATGTGGTAACGAGAAGTTGGGCCTTCTCAGTGGTTGCTCCCCAGTTGTGGAATCATCTACCTCCAGAAATTCTCTCTTCAAACTTTTAAAAAGCTATTGAAAACTTGATTATATAGAATGGCATTTCCTGATTTTTCAAACATCTAGCAAGATACTCTTCTTGTTCCTTTTTCACTTATCTTCCTCCCCCTCCCATTTTAGCAGCCCTTTGGATATTTCTATTTTCATTTTAGTCGCCTTGGGTCCCTTTGGGGAGAAAGGTGGCATAAAAATAAAGTTGTTGTTGTCATAGTTGTTATAGTTTATTGTTGTTGATTTATGTATATTTTATTTTTACTATGCTGTTTGTGTTCTAGTTTTTTAAAATATATTCCTTTGTTGCTTCTCATGTTATCCTATGTTGTAAACTGCTCAAAGTAGCCCTAGGGCTAGATGGGTGGTATAAAAGTTAAATAAATAAATAAATAAATAAATAAATAAATAAATAAAATATTACCATTAAGAGATCTGCAATTTCATTTCTCAGTTCCTTAATTACCCTTGGGTGGATGCCATCTGGGCCCGGTGACTTGTTGATCTTCAATTTAACAATTAAACCTAAAATATCCTCTCTTTTAAGCTGTATTTGATTTAATTCTTTAGTCAAGAGGGGCTGTTAAACACAAACAGAGGCCACATAAAGCATGGGGATGAGGTTTGGTGGAGGAGACAATTGTAATGAGATCTCCTCAGTGCAGGTTATCAATTAGGCAAAAAGGAGGGTGATGTCTCATCAGGCGGCTGAATATCAGCAAAGTGTATGCCTTGCCTTCCTGACCAGTACTGCTATTCCAGAGAAAATTGTTCTCTATAGTTGGCCAGACCCCACATAACCTGGCTATAACCTGAGGCAGACATTTCAAATCCTATGGAATTACCCAAGATGTTAGAAGATCTCTCACTGTTGATAGAGAAATAAACACTTGCCTTCTGGGAAGACAAAAGGAAACAAGAAACACAAGAGTGTTTGTCCACTCCAGAAATATAGCAGTTATGTAGCTGTTTGATACCGATTCAGTTTGTCATAGATATGCCACATGGGATTCTGGGAGTTGTAGCATGATACTTCAGGAGAGTGGACTCCAGTTGTCTCACCAAGAGAGGACAAAGGAGATTAAGAGAGTGGTGCCCTGAAAACATTCAATCTCACCTGATTTCGGAAGCTAAGCAGGGTCGGCCCTGGTTAGTAATTGGATGGGAGACCAACAGGGAATACCAGGTACTGTAGGTGCCTGGAGTAGGAACTGGCAAACCACTCCAGTATTCCTGCCAAGAAAACTCCATGGACATGGGGTCACGAAGAGTCGGTCACGACTGTAACGACACAACACAACACACACAAGGATTCGAGCACAGTTAAGGAAGGGTCCATAGAGAGATGCACGATGATTCATGACAATCTATCTCTTGGTTGAAATAAGTAAGAAATTGTAGTGTCTCATAGAGTTCCATCATACTGCCCGCATCCACAGTTTCAGTCAGTCAGAAGCATTTGTCCTCCTTTAGCATGTGAATCCTTTGAATCTTAAGAACTTGGAAGCCGATTCCCTTGACAGAAGGAAAAGCAGGATTTATCTTTGAATAGTTGGAATATTAGCTCACAGTTTTCTCTTATGTAGGAGTACCAGAGCAAACAACAAAAGGACTTTTTTTCCAGAGCCAGAACAATGGGGTCATCTGTCAGAATGCCAGAATAATTTATGGATTCTCTTGCATATGAATGAGACAATAACAAGGCTTTCAGGTTTTATTGTTTATTACAGATTACTGCTGAGGAAATCAGAGAATGGGATCAAACAGAAGCTGGAAATACTTCTTTCCTTTGGTTTAAGGTTTTCCTAACCTTCTCTCCCCCCCCCATTAAAATTAATAGCTAGAAGTTCCACTTTACATGGATAAATAACTGATTTACTTAAAACTCAGCGTCTTTTACAAGTGAAACCTAAGCACTCAGAGGTAAAGGGCAGTCAGATATATCAAACCTCCTACCAGGTAAGGACAGACCCATGTCACATGTTAAATTCAGCCATTTGAGTTGTGAGAATTTTGTTATTCTAGATGTCTGTGTTTTGTGGCAGAGATTTGAATCAAGATGTTAGTTCCTTGGAAGGCATGGCTAGGGATTGCCTTGGAAGCAGAGGGACATCCTGGACCTAGGACAGAACCTAAAACCTTGTGTGGCATCCCCTGTCCCAGCCATGATGAGCCCATCAGTGCAGGGAGATCCTGTAGTGCAGAACTGAGCATGAGATCTATTGAAGGCCTGTTTGATAGGATTGCTATCTTTTTTCCCCCACTGTGTGTTTTTAACTAACTGGATTTATATTGCTCCGGTGAGCTCATGGCTTCCCATCTCATGCTCTTTCCCTTTGTGAGCTCACGGTTTTCCTACCAGTTACCAATTGGAAAGAATGTTTTCTCTGGGTGGTTTCCCTTGACTGATATCATTTTCTTCACTGAAAAAAAGCACATGTGGTACATCTCTCAAGAATTAGATTATGCCAGTTGGCCAAATCCACGCTTTGTGCTTATCTCCATTAGCAACATATATTTGAAGGCCCAGGTCTGTTGCCATGAGATAACACTATTCAATTCCAGAAAATATTTCAGAGTCTTGAACTGCATAACATATCCCCCCCCCAACAAGTATTCGCTGAAAGTGCAGAATGAAGATGGGGTGGGGTGGGTATATTTTGCTTTTTGAGCTACAAGTCCAAGAATGTTCTAGCCAGCATTGTGACAAAAAGGAACCTTTCCTGCCTCTGAGATCGTACCAGTTCTGGCTTTCTGAATTGGCTTTTTCAAGTTATAGGAATAGGAATAGGAATAGGAATCTTTATTGTCATTGCCCCCTTGCAGGGGGAAAGTCAGGGTGCCTGTTCTTCCTTACATTCAATCGCTTATAAATTGCCTGCTACCATATGCATCTTCCTCCCTGAACCATACGATGTATGAATGAAGCTTTGCGGACATATCTCAGCAATGACTGAAGTGTGAGGGCACAGGTCAAGGCTTTGTTTCTCCAATGGCACTACTGTTGTTCTGCCAGCCTTGACTAGAAAGCACTGGCTCCCACTCTTACTTCCTTTCAGGAGAACGTTCCAGGCATTTTAATTTATGTAGGAAAGCCACTTTTCTCCCTTGAATCATTTGCTGGAATCGTTTTCATTTGAAGACTAGTTGCTTTTTAGAAAGTTTCAGGTGGTGATTGATTTTTAACAAGCTGCTTCTCTCTCTCTCTCTCTCTCTCTCTCTCTCTGAACTTAAATTATAAAGTACAATAGGTACTACTCTGAGGAAGAGGGTTTTGCCCTCGAAATGTTAGCAATGTTTTTGTTATTTTTCTAGTAGCCTAAAGGTATCACCTGTTCCACTTTTGTATTTGCTTCAACTTAAATTATGTCTTTTTGCAGTGCTGCTGGTACAGTGGACCCTTGTATAACAAACATCTTGTATAACATAAAATCTGTACAACATAAAAAATTCCGGAGATAGGGGAAATTTGCTTAACATAATCGCCTATGGGGAGAATCCGTACAACATAAAAATGGGATTACTCCATTTTCAATACATTCCTATGGGAATTTGTATAAAGGAAATTTTGCTTAACATAATTTCATTTGGAATGAATTAATTCCTTTATACAAGGTACCACTGTATTTTCTTTTGAGTTGTGTGTATTTCAAGCCTAAAATTTAGAATTGGCTTTTATTCCATCCACTTGCTTTTGAATGGAAAATATATATGTAAACAAACAAGCAAATCAGTGCCACTGAGAATGCTTGATTATTAGATTTAAGATTACAGGAAGTTGATGTGAGGGACTTCTTGAAAGGAAAATGGTGGAACTTGAGTATGCTTTGAGTACAGACCTGGTTCTCTAACAGGCTCCTAAAGATGGGGGAGAGAGAGAGAGAACCCACCTAAGACTAAGTTGGAGAGGAGTTTGGTCCTTTTTGACTATCAGGTGTCCCTCAGGTTACTAAGGCTTCATACAACCAAATCTGTGTATGCTTACTTGGGATTAAGTGTCTTTTATATGAATCCATATGATCACATAGACATTTTGTTTATAACCACTTATAACCTTGTGTGATTGCATTGACACTATGTTTTCAATGTTAGTTTCCATTGCTCATAACTTTTACATGGAATTTTACTTTCATTTTAACTGCTTGCATTCTCTTGTAGCTTTAACGGAATGTTGTCTTTTAATGCGGTGAGATGTCCCTCAATTCCATGTACTGTACTGTTACTGTACTGTATATTATCCCTCATTACTGTAAGCCGCCTTGGGTCCTTTTCGAAGGAGAAAGGTGGGATAAAAATACTCTAAAATATAAATAAATAAATAAATAATCTGAAATATGAACATAACTTCTAAATACTGTAAAATAGTCATGGTCAAAGGCTGAAAGCACAGAGAAGGTGAAGCAATTTGCTGAACGCCTGGGCATGATGAAAGCTGTTGTGATGGCCCCAACGGAGGTTCCTAATCACATCATTTAGTAATCTATCCAGTCCTGAGCCTCAGTGGCCTATGCAACACTGTTCACCTTGAAGAATAATATCCTTCTGCTAGGGGCAAGCTTACTTCTGGAAAGTGGGGAGGGAGAGTTTGCAGCAGCCGTTTCAGCTTTGCGCCCAATATTCTGTTCACACCATTGCCAGTCAGATAGCTGGTTGGACAGCTCAGTGGTTTTGGTATCTGGCTGTGCAACCAGAGTTTGGGATCTCGATTGCCCACTGTGCTTCCTGCGAGTAGAGCCAACCTATGTAGCCTTGGGCAAGATGCACAGTCCCAGGGCACCCCCACCCCACCCCCCAGAAGAAAATAATGGCAAACAACTTCTTAGTATTCTCTGCATCTTTTAGAGTGCTGGTGTTCCTCATCTCCATTTGCACCCTAGAATTTAATAAGAAAAGGATATCTACTGGCAGTTTATTATGTTTTAAATCCTCTTTCTAATTATTCCCTAGTGTAGGAATTCTTCTAACCCTAACCCTAACCCTAACCCACACACTGAATGGGATGACATTTTTTTCAAGCTACCAGAACAACTCCATTCATGTTAATTTGTAGCCAGCAAATATCTCATTGGTATGTGCACATTGCTGGGATTTTTAAAAAAAATCTCATTGTGCATTCATTCTGTTTACCCTGAATTTTTGCCATTTTAATAACCATACTTCTAATTTCGACAAAGTCCCCTGATGCTCTTCACAGTCAGTTTTTGTTCGCAAATTCAAAGACCACTATCTTGTTCATTGTAGCAGATTTGTAACGGTACATGTGGAAGTGACTGCAACCATCTACAGAGGCCTTGTCTCCTATATACTCACTCGATCTGACAGATAAACAGATCTTGGACTGGTACATCGCTGCAGCTACTTTGGACTGTGCTGTTATGCACACCGTACTTTTAACAAGATGCTAACCTAAATAATTTAGTGACATGGGTGAACACGGTCACTTCACTCCCCACCATTAATTCCAGTTCTCACCTAGGAGATTCTCCACACCTCAAGTTTGGTAGGTTATGTTTTTTTGACATATTATGTTTTTTGTTCTGGTCCGCATGGGGGTACATGGTAACATATATCCACATTTGTTTTTCTATAGAGGTAGTGCACTGGAGGGCATTTGACCTCAAGCCTGAATTTGTAACTCTGGAGGCAAAAATGGAGGCTGTCCTATTTTCAGCCAGGGTTCTCTAGGAAAGACAGTGATACTGGGAAAGATGAAAGCATCAGGAAAAGTGAGATTAAATGTGAAATGGACTAACTCCTTGAAAGAAGCCACAGGCTTGAGTTGAAAAGGTCAGTTGAGGACACAGCATTCTGGAGATTGCTCTTTCAAAGGCTCAGCCTGAGTCGGAGTAACTTGATGGCACATAATAACAAATAGGAGGCAACACATTCTAGAAGATCTTGTAACAAGAGTGGGCAAAGTGTGGTCCTTCAGAGCTTCTTGGACCAAAGGTCCCAGCATCCCTTATTATTATCCGTGCCAAATGAGACAAATGGACTCAGCAATATTCTGGGGCTGCACTTTACTCCTTCCAGCCTCCCAGGCACCTTGGCATTCAATGAACTGGATCTTACACATTCTTCCTTTTTGCTTGGTATATGCCTTTTATGCTTTGATCAGTTTCATTCACCTGTGCCTGTGATTGTGATGCTGTGCTTAACAATGTCAAACAGAATATGAAATATTTACTACTTATTTAGCTCATTAAATAGACTGATGTAAAAACACAATGGCAAGTAGGCAAAACTGATAAAGACCTGCCTGCTGGTCTTCAGAACCACTCCCCATGGCATGTTTTCCACCATGAAAGAAGGGAAAAGATGAAAAGGCAGAACAAATGAAATGTTGACAATAGGTATCAAAATAGTCTGGAAACAAAAGGCGACAGAACCATCACATTCACCACCCTGGTATCTGACATAGGATGTGCACCCATCTCTGTTGCTGAAGCCTTAACTTGAAAGGGTTCCAATGCCAGCACATATGTAAAAATACAGGCAGATACTGATGATTCTTCTGACATACCTTTCTATGCATTGTTTCTTGGCATAAGTCACAAGTAGATTCTCTAGTTTTAACTATTTGTATTGTGGCTGCTGTTTTTATTTGCAGCTTGAGTTCTTGTATGCTTATCGCTATCACTGTCTGCTTGCAGGAAGGATTTGACGCTTCATTTGAAGAAGCTGTAAAACTGCAAAACAGGGGTCAGCATTGGAGCGGAGCAAAAAACATCCAAATGTGCCTTATGCAATGAGAATGAATGCAGAAAAATAGTAATCAAACAGTGACTCATACCAATAAGCATACAGCCAGAACTTGGAATAGTTATCTTTGTTTGCTTGATTGGTTGGTTGATTGATTGGTTGTACAGCTATAGTTCAAAAAACATCCTTTCCAAGCTCAGAACAAACCAAAGTGAGGAGCTGGTAATGTGTGATATTCACCCACAAAGTGCAAAATAACTTTCTGATGCAGAAAGTAATGCATAACCATTTTGACTAGCCTGGTACTCCAAAAATGTCTCTTGTCATGTTCTAAAGCCATCCTAGGCATCCCTAAACCCAGCTGTAGCAAATTCCTTAGTTACTCACAGTGCAAAGAACTTCTTTTATCTCTCCACAATCTCTTGCTACTCAGCTCCATTGATGACTACCATGCTGCTCCCATAAATATCTGCCAGGAACACAGACAGCAAAATACTTCCCTGTCACGGATCAGCAGATACTGTAGGTGGAGCTGACACCAGCTTTGCAGTTAGTTGTATGTGTGCATTTACCACATGATCAATAGTTGTCTCTTGTCAGTATGCAGTTACCATGCTCTAAATGGTAATCTGTACTTCCTGCACTTTCATAGCAATCTTGCAAATCCAACATGACTCAGATTTCTTCCACATCTATTACCCAATTCTTAAAGAGCCCAAGATCAACTCAATTTATCCTCTCTGTCTGGATTACTCATCCCCTGTCCTGAACATTTACACCCTTACAGACTTACAGACAGTCCTCACATGGTCTCTTAGTCACAATATCATCAGTTCATATGAATCTACTTATTCAATCTTTTGCTAACAAAACAGATCCATGCAATCCTGTGGGGTCAATGTCTATTACTTTGTATTTCTTCCTCCTTTTTAAAAATCATTTTATCCTGTTCATCTAGAGACGCCATAAAATATGTATTGATAAGGCCACTGATAATTTAAAATTATAATAATTACTCCACTGAACATGGTAATCAGGGTAGGAAATTAGGAGAGCAAACACGGGGAGGGAGGGGATCACCTAATCCAGAGAAAGACAATACCATATGAAGACCTTTCTCTTTAGGTAAGCATTTCCTTCAGTGACCGGTTCACACAGATCCACCCCCCCCCCAAAAGAAATTGTTTTATTGCTGTTATTTTACTTTTATTTTCAATATTGCTCTTAATTGTGAATTTCTAATGTATCTATAAAATCCTATATATTGAAATGAATTGTTTTTAGCTATTTTAACATTGTTTTTAATACTGTAAGCCACCTTGGATCCATTAAAACAAACAAACAAACAAATGCAAAGCTTATTCAGCCAGACCAAGTTTATCCCTATGCAGAAGGTTCCTGAATCCTGTGTTGAATCTTGAATCCAGTCAGAATAGGGACATCTGGAAAAGAAAAGACATTTTGGAGTGTGGACACAGATGGAACCTCTGTCCTGCAGAGGGTAAGCATTTACCCTGCAAGGCTCTGAGGTCACCCCCTAAATTCTATCCCTTGTATCAACCAGTCAAGGATTACAGGTTTACAACAAATGAGTGGGGATTTCCTTACAAGCTGCTTTTTTTCCATTTGAGGGGAAGGATGGCATATTAAGCAAGCTGCATCCAGCCAATATTTGCAAACATTAATTAAGATATTTCTTGTACCACACGAGGAAGCAGAAGGCAAAACAAAACTGATTCTTGACCAAAAGTAACTGATGGAGAAGGGGCACCTGGGACAGGGGCCCGATGACATTAGAAATGTGACCATGCCCTCAATATCACTTGATACATAAAGGGTGGGATGGTGTGGAATAATCCCTGGCCACTCCAAGGAATGGGTTTGTTTGGTGCATTGTAGATGAAATTGGGGTGATGGTGGTGGGGACAAGAGTATGTTTATGTGCACTTGTTGCAGCCACCCACAGATGCTTTATTTCAATTATTTTAAATACTCATACTCTACCTTTCTCCTTGAAAAGGACCCAAGAACAACAGTGGGTTATACTAGCCCAAGCCTTGCTTAATGCAAGAAAGCTAGAACTGGGATCACAGCTTGCAAATAATTTGTCTAGAAACTGATTCCATCAAAACATCAACAATTTTGAAATTAGTTGTTTGACTAACCACTAATTATCCCTCTTTGTTCAGTGGCAGTCCTTACAATGAGTGGCAAGGGAAGAAATTGAATTTCCCAGAATAGTGTATTGTCCCAAGCTAGGCATGTCAAAAGGCAAATTATTTGATGTTGATTCTGTCTTGAATGTGGGGGGGGGGCTACTTAAGAGCTATCAATGGCTGTTGTGGGGTTTTCGGGCTGTTTTGGCCATTTTCTAGAAGTTTTTCTTCCTGACGTTTCATCAGACTCCGTGGCCGGCATATTCAGAGGGCAGTTGGTCATGGAGCTAGGAGTTCTCTCTGTGCTCTGGGGTATAGAATGAGTGAGATTGTGGGTTTTTAAAGTTGTAGGAAAGGGGGAACTTGACTTATTCAGGAGAATAGGTGTTAGTCATTGTATTGTGATGTGGAGGGATTAAGAAGTTTCATTGCAATAAAGGAGGGCCGATCTGTCTATATGTGGTTGATGGGTGTCGTTAGCTGTTCTATTGTGTGAAGGGATCACTGGTGCTTGTGGCTGGGTGGGAATCACTGAACTTTTTCGGGCTGTATTTTTCAGTACTGGAAGCCAGGCTTTGTTGATTTTCAGTACTGGAAGCCAGGCTTTTCTGTTGAAGCTGTGTTGGTGTTTGTGGATTTCAATAGCTTCACTGTGTAGTCTGACATGGTGATTGTTAGTGTTGTCCAGTACCTCTGTGTCCTGGAAGAGGATTTCATGTCCAGTTTGTTTCAGGGTGTGTTCAGCTACTGCTGATTTTTCTGGTGGTTTTAGTCTGCAGTATCTTTCATGTTATTTGATTCTGGTCTGGATGCTGCACATTCTGGTCCCAATACATACCTTCCCACAACTACAAGGTATTCAGTATACTCCTTCAGTGGCAAGGGGGTTCCTTTTGTCCTTTGCTGACCATGCATAATCCAACAGCCAGCATTAAAACTTACCTTCTGGGGGAAGGGGCCAATTAGGAAGACTTCTAAATATAGCCCTACCTTGCTGCCTTCAAGGGTAGGACATTTATTGTATACCAGAAGCCCTTACACAGAGGTAGGGCTAAGAAATTGTATACTTTTTAAATACTGAAATTGGATAGTTGTCATTATAAGACAGCATACTGGCTAATTTATGAATTTATGGTGATTGCATTATTGCTGCAATGTAGGAGAAGAGAAGGCGCATGGTTGGGATTATCCCACAAGTGCAAAAATTATATATATTGTGCATATATTGATTCAACTTAGAATCACTGAGTTAGATGAACTTTGGGGTCATCAAATCCAATCTACCATTTAATGAAAGGAACTGCAGAACAGCATGTAACCAGTTTTGGTGGGGTTATGCATTCGCTGCAGTGCTTCAGGCATCAAAGTGTTGTGGGCCAATGCTTCATTAGCATACTGAATTACATTAAAATACCTGTGCTTGCCCCCCTTCTTGATGTTGAATAGACATGGGTGTTTCATTTTTGAAGGGGTCTGGTTCTAAAACAAAACAGTGCAGCACAGCTACCATTCGGAACCGGGACCCACCCTCCTGAACAAAATTAACCACTGACTTACCTTCCTTTGGATTGCGTGGGGCAAAACTCTAATGAGAAAGCAGCCTCCAACGTGTCATCTTTCCTTTTGCCTGGTGCTGGCCATTCAGACAGGATGTTGGGATGATGCATGTCCTTGCACAGCTCCTGATTGGCCAGTGCAAGGGAGAAGGAACTATGACGTGTTTGGACCCCTTCCAAAACAAAATGGCCATCTCTAATGTTGAAGTCTATAATGCATTAAAAAGAAACAGATAGCAAATCAGATTCCCCAAGTCTAAGTAAATTGGGCTATCAGATGTAGGGCAATGTATAGATTCTCTTTTTCCAAATATATATTGTAGCTCCTGTGATCCTAGCTCCCTCTTCATATAACAAGATTCAGGATGAGAAAACCAAGGCCCTGGCCTTTTAAAACAGTTTCTTACAGATACCCAAATGGCAGGAAATTTGTGAGCTTTTAATGAACATCTGTCCAGCTTCTGGCTCAGAACATGTGAGGGCAAATGCTCTCTTTTAACGCCAATAACAGCCATGGGTAATAAAACACATTCTTCAGTTTCCATGAAGATACATCTGCATATTAGCAACATCATATTGTAGGGATTGGAAGCAGAATGTTTTAAAAGTGATATTTTGTTTGGCTTACTGATAGACTGACTTAGAGCATCTTGCCTATTCCCACACAGTTTCTCTCCACAGAGAGCTCCACCAACATTTGTCTTTCCAGAATGTTAAGTTAGTACATAAGATTCTCCAGATCGAAGAAATATATGAAGGAAATTTTTCATTTTGAGGCATTTCATTGTCTTGGTTGATTCTGTTTCTTGTTATATTGCTTGATTGCACAGCTATTAGCTATTTTAATGCTACATAATGAAGGGCATGGTGGCTCAGTGGACTAAGGCTCTGAAAACTGTTGACTTCAAAGTCAGCAGCTCGGCGGTTCGAATCCCGGGTCCCACGCGGTGGAGCGAGCTCCCACTGTTCACCCCAGCTCCTGCCAACCTAGCAGTTCGAAAGCATGTAATATGCAAGTAGATAAATAGGTACCGCCATAAAAAGTGGGAAGGTAAAAACAGTGTTCCCTTGCAGCCATGCTGGCCACATGGCCATGGACTTGCACAACACTGGCTCTTCCGGCTTGAATACGGATATGAGCACCGCCCCTAGAGTCGGACACGACTGGCATGCATGTGCGGGGGAAACCTTTACCTTTACCTAACGAAGGGCCATGTAATAAACATTAGAAATCTAATGAAAATATGACTTGGGTTAGAAACAATTCAGATACTTACCTTCTACACAGTGGCAACAAATTCAGCTGGTACAGTGGTTATTACATAATGGCTACAATTACTAGTGTAGTATAGAGTATTGATCTTAGTTCAACTTTGGGTTTATTCATTCTGGCTTGGAACAACTGTGGTAGGGTTTCCAAGGTATGTGGGATATTTAAGGAATACTTTTTATCAGTGTCATCATCCAGGGTGTTCTTATGGCCAAGTGGGATTTGAACTCAGGTCTCCTAACTCCCAGTCCAACACACTATCCTCTACACCCCATTGATTCTCTGAGACTTATCAAAATATACGCATCAGAAAGGCTATTATGATTCCCTGACAACCAGTTCAATGAAACATTTACATATGAAAACGCTGGCTGAGAAAGATCTTCCACCCTTAATCAAGACAATACAGAAATAGGCCTATGGCCTGAGACAGCTTTAGGTGTGAATCAATCAATATGCAAAAATATTTGGGGGAGATCAGGAAAGCCAGCAAATTCAGGAATTAATTCTTCATATATCATAAATTCTTCATAAAATATAAGGATTGTACAACTATGTACATAACATCTGAAACTGAATTTCGCTCTGCATTTTGGCCTGTCATGTAAGTTTGTCAACACCAGATTTCTTATTGTACTTGGCTACACTGGATGTTACAGGAAGTAACTGAAAGCAAAGCAAAATGTTCTGCTTATATAGCACCCCATAGTGCTTAAAGCACTCTCTGGATGATTTTGAATGTATTTATGCAGGCTACACATTGCATCCCCACCTCCCAGCAACCTGGGTATTTATTTAACAACCTCAGAAGGATGGAAGGCTGAGTGAACCTTGAACAGGCTTACCTTGGATTGAACCCCAGGTTGTGAGTAGAATTGCAGGTGCAGAACAGCAGTTTAATCACTGTGCCACAAGGCTCTTCTGAGAGAGATCCTTTCCACCAGTATTATCTGATCTTTGCAGGGGTGTAGCATTTAAATGTATCCTGTTTGAAATGAGGTTGCTGCCTTGGGCAGCAGATTAGGGCAGTGTGTAAATTATTTCTTACATAATGTATTTATTTTATTGGCTTGGATGGGGAGAGGTACTTGTCTTGTGTCACAACAGTTTGGCTGACTTTGTATAACTCTGCACATTGATTTGGTTGCATGGAGTGGTTGTAGGACCAGGCTATGAGTTTCTTCTGGCAACTTTACAGTTGATTTCCCAAATGTATGGAAGTTGTACACAGTGACTGCCAATACACGTAGAAGAGATTATGTTCTTGGTCTCTAGGAACACACCATCATACTTGAACTTTTATAGTTCCTTTATAGACACTCCTTCTGAGTGTCATTTCTTCTGATTCTGCAGTCTCAGAATATTTGATCAGAATATTGCCAAGCACATCCAAAGGAACAATAATGTGTATTGTATAAACCACAACATTTATAATGCATTAATATTCAACAGTTTTTTTCTCAAGTCACTACTCATGTTATTAACAAGTGTATTGCAAGATCTTCAACTTTTTTTGTGAGCAAAGTAATTAAAATACATTCTCCGTTTAAGCCAGTAGGGAAAAAAATTAAAGGCTTTGCTGAAGATCCTATTAACCCTGGCAGAATAAATATCAGTTGAGTCAACCATACTGACAAAGCGCCCTGTAATCTACCCAATCTGCTTTCTGAAGACTTTGCTTCCTGTTTCTTCAATAGAAACTAGACTCAAGGTGAGCACAAACGTTAATCAACTTCTAAAAAACACCTTTGTTCTGTAGAGATACAGATTGAAACCAATCCGGTGGAAATGTGGACTGTATGCCTTTCGACACAGCACAGAACTTGGAAAAGTTACTGGTTTTAGAGGACTAAACCCAGCAACCAGAGATATTGATTTCAGCAATCTCGAGATTAACCATGGGATCACAACTATCCCAGACATGTTAAAAGAAAAATCTAGGACAGCCTCGTGATCTGCAGTAGCTTCTGCAGATCACGACCATGCAAACGGCCATGTTCTTCCCCTTATCACTGCCAAACAAAATGCCTAATTGATTTATCAAGCACCTTTGGCCATGAGAAAAAAATTGCACACCTATTCCTATAATGAAGTTATGCAGGCCAGCAAGGAGCTCAGTTTTGGATTAGGTTCAATGGATAGCTGACTAGCAATACTATACTGTAATATGTCCTGTTGTGTACTTGGAGGCATTTGCTCTTGAAGAGGCAATTAAGACTCATCAATTTTTAAAAAGCTAGGCTCTGGTTGGAGAGTCAAAAGGTTAGAGCTAGTTTGTTGATGTGGGTCAACTCAGCTGCTTGCAGTTTACAATTTTCCATTGCAAGGTCACCTGTTTTAATGGGAGTCAACACTTGAGAACATATCAGCTCTGTTGCTAATGCTACCTCATTTGCCTGCCTGCACCATGAGGCAGGCAAATGGGTCATTATGGGTCATTATGACCCAAAATGATTTCCTTCAAAGGCAACTTGGTGGACTGACTTGCTGCAGCTATGATTCGGTCCCACCACCAACATGTAAGGGATTGTGGAATAGTTTCCCCACAGAATGCTGCTTTTTTTGATCTGTGAAGATATGTAAATAAATGGAAACTCTTTGTCTTACCAGTGTCTTTGAGTGAATGATTGAGATGATAAGTGCCAGTTGAGGAGAACAAGGGTAGTCTCCTGTGAGAGACTTGAAGCTAATTCTTCTCTTTAGCTCCATGAACTGTTTCTACTGCATAACCAGAATTGTTTGAAGCCACTAATTTCCACACTCTGCTAAGAAACAAAACATATGCCTCTCCATCTTTTATTTCTGCCAGTTATAAAGGAACACATGCAAGCTACACTCTATCCGAAGGCTCGGTCAAGAAGAACCTCTGGTCTAACAAGATCCTAGCCTATAGGTGCAAAGGCACTACAGGAACATATGGACTCTTAGGCTGGACAGTTCCGAACGTTCAATATTGCCTCCACATCTATTGAGTAGTACCCAGTTAACACTTCCAGCTAAGTAACAGCATCTGTCATTACAATGGAGGTTTCTGCTGAAGTTGCTTTTAGGACAAGATGAGAAACACTGTTTTTGTTGCTATGTGTTGTCAAGTTCCATATTATGGCAAACCTTGTAGGATTTTTGTGATACTGTATATGAGAAGCTGAACAACTGATTTGGCTGACAATAGCCGGCAGGGACTGAACGTAGGTCTCCCATGTCCCAAGGAAAATGTTCAACCTACTATGCCACACGGGGTTCTTGGTCATACTCTGGCACAAGGGACAATCTGATCATGCAAGCTTGGATTTTGGAAATGGTCTGAAAAGTAATTATTACAACACCATGACACCCTTCCTCCCAATAAGCACTGCAAATGATTCGTTGCAAAGTAACAAAAGTAATTAGTAATTACACTTGTTGGCTGAAATCCAGCAACATAATTTACGTACTGTTGCATAATGCTGACATTGCCATCAGCTGTAGTGCCTTTTCAGAAATGAAACGTTTCTAATACCCCCCTAAAGGTCTTGAGGCTGTCGTAGGGACTGCAGCATTGTGGGGAGGAGGGGAAAGTATTGGATTTCTGAAAGTTGCAGCTGCTGAAAAATGTAACTTTTCAAGATTCTGAAGTTTAACTTTCTTTCCTGGAGTGATATTTATAGCAGAGTCTCAAATATGATGTTCTGTCTTGTATCGCTGCCTTGTTGAGACCAGGCTGTGTGTTTGTTTGTTTTTTGCTATAATTGATATGTAATATTCCACTGAAAGTCAGTATATCCAGAAACATATTGAACAATTTAGTGGTTCATGGAACTATTTTTAGTAATTTGCTTTGTACCAGAGTAGGTTATATTTAGGATGGCCAGTTGGCAGATTACAAGCCACTGCAGTAATTGAATTCTGAGTGATCCTTTTTATTAGCCCTCATTCATCAAAACCAGTCTGTTATACCAGTGCTCCCCAATCGTGAGGTCTTGGGACCCTTTGCCCTTCCTTGACATGAGGCCTCCCTCCCTCCCTCCCTCCCTCCTTTCTTTCTTTCTTTCTTTCCCTTTTCTTTCTCCCTCCCTCCCTCTCTCCCTTCTTTCTTTCTTTCTTTCTTTCCCTTTTCTTTCTCCCTCCCTCCCCCTCTCCCTTCTTTCTTTTCTTTCTTTCTCTCTCTCCCTTCCTCCCTCTTTCTTTCTTTCCTCCCACTCTCCTTCCTTCCTTCCTTCCTTCCTTCCTTCCTTCCTTCCTCTTTCTCTCCCTTCTTTCTTTCTTTCTCTCCCTCTCTCCCTTCTTTCTTTTTTCTTTATTTCTCTCCCTCTCCCTCTCTTTCCTTCCTTCCTTCCCTCCTACTCTACCTCCTTCCTTCCCTTCTTTCTTTCCTTCCTTCCTCATTTTCTTTCCTTCTTTTTCTTTCTTTCTTTCTTTCTTTCTTTCTTTCTTTCTTTCTTTCTTTCTTTCTTTCTCCCTCCCTCCTCCTCTCCTTCCTTCCCTCCCACTCTCCTTTCTTCTTCTTTTTCCCCCTTTTCTTTTTTCTTTCTTCCTCTCTCCTCTCCTCTCCCTTCTTTCTTTCTTTATTTCCTTCCTTCCCTCCCTCCCTCCCTTTCTTTTTCTTCCTTTCTTCCTCATATTCTTTCTTCCTTCCTTCCTCCTCCTCCTTTCGTTCTTCCTCTCTCTCCCTCACTCCTTCTCTCCCTTTCTTTTTCTTTCCCTCCCTCCTTCCTTTACTTACTTACTTTCTTCCTCCCTTCCTCCTTCTCCCTCCTTCTTTCTTTCTTTCTTTCTTTCTTTGTTCCTTCCTCTTCCTCTCCTTCCTCCCTTCCTTCCTCTGTTCTTTCTTTTTCTTTCTCTCTCTCTCTCCCTTCCTCCTTCTCCCCTTTCTTTCTTTCTTTCTTTCTTTCTTTCTTTCTTTCTTTCTTTCTTTCTTTCTTTCTTTCTTTCTTTCTTTCTTTCTTTCTTTCTTTCTTCCACCCCTGCCTCCCTCCCTCCCTTCCTTCCTTCTTTCTTCTTTCTTTCTTTCTTTCTTTCTTTCTTTCTTTCTTTCTTTCTTTCTTTCTTTCTTTCTTTCTTTCCCTTTTCTTCCCCCCTCCCTCCCTCCCTCCCTCCTTTCTTTCTTTCTTTTCTTTCTTTCTTTCTTTCTTTTCTTTCTTTCTTTCTTTCCCTTTTCTTCCCCCCCTCCCTCCCTCCTTTCTTTCTTTCTTTCTTTCTTTCTTTTTCTTTCTTTCTTTCTTTCTTTCTTTCTGGCGGGACGGGGGCGATTGCAGGGGGGGTCGCGGCGGCGGCGGGACGGGGGCGATTGCGGCGGCGGCGGGATGGGCCGATTGTGGGAGGGGCGATTGCGGCGGCGGCGGCAGGGGGGTCGTGGCGGCGGCGGGACGGGGGTGATTGTGGCGGCGGCGGGGGGGACGATTGCGGGGGGTCGCGGCGGTGGCGGCGGCGGGACGGGGGCGATTGCGGCGGCGGTGGGGGGGACGATTGCGGGGGGGGTCGCGGCAGCGGGGGGGCGATTGCGGGGGGGGTCGCGGCGCCGGTGGCAAGGGGGCGGTGGCGATTGCGGGAGGGTCGCGCCGGCGGCGGCGGGTGGCGGGGACGATTGCGGGGGTTAGTAGCGGCGGCAGCGGGACGGGGGCGATTGCGGGGGGATTGCGGCGGTGGGGGGGTCGCGGCGCCGGCGCCGGTGGCGGGGACGATTGCGGGGGGTCGTGGCGGCGGGACGGGGCGATTGCGGGGGGGATTGCGGCGGTGGGGGGGTCGCGACACCTGCGCTGGTGGCAGGGACGATTGCGGGGGGTCGTGGCGGCGGCGGGATGGGGGCGATTGCGGGGGGGGATTGCGGCGGCGGCGGGGGGGTCGCGGCGGCGGCGGCGGTGATGATTGCGGGGGGTCGTGGCGGCGGCGGCGGGACAGGGGCGATTGCGGCGGCGGCGGCTGGGATGATTGCGGGGGGTCGCGGCGGCGGGGGGGGGGCGATTGCGGGGGGGATTGCGGGGGGTGGCGCGGCGGCGGCCCGGTGCCGATTCATCCACGGACCGGCACCGGTCCGCGGCCCGGGGGTTGGGGAACACTGTTTTATACTGTTTAGATCGTTAGGTCCACCCTACATCTTGCCACAGCACCTTGTTAAGAACTGGAGCACATTGCTGTTCTGGAGACGTGATTTGGGCTGATAGATCCTTGCAATGCAGCTTTCATACTAATAAATGAAGCTTGCGCTTTCTCCTAGTGAAAATTATACAACAATCTTTTGCAAACTACGGGGAGTGTAAGAAGCCCCTGCTTCTATATTCAACAATTAAGAGAATTCCTTCTTCTCATTTTAAACGTATATCTGATACTTAGGCAAGGTCCTAGGACACCTGAGTTGATATCAACTCCTGGTGATCTTTGTCCATTCAGTATACTTCAGCCTAACATAAGAACAAAACATAAGAAGAGCCATGTTGGATCAGGCCAAAGGCCCATCTAGTCCAGCTTCCTGTACCTCACAGTGGCCCCACCAAATGCGTCTGGGAGCACACGAGACTAGATATCTGTCTCCTGATACCACTCCCCTGCATCTGGCCCTTGAAGTACCCTGGTTTTAAGCCTGGAGATTACACATCTCCATCATGGTTTGTAACCTGTGATGGACTTTTCCTCCAGAAATCTGTCCAATCCCCTTTTGAAGGCATCCAGGCCAGATGCCATCACCACCTCCTGTGGCTGGGAGTTCCACAGACTAACAACATGCTGAGTTAAAAAAAAATTCCTACACTGCAAGATTGTTGTAAAGATTAAATTCTGCCCTGAGTTCCTTTAAGTAATGGCAACACTTTTAAAGTAAATGTGACATTTATTTAATGTTGATGAGAAATGCGGATTTCAGCCACTGTGAGTGTTAACGTGCTGTCAAGCTGCATCATAAATATGACAATCTCTAGCACTTTCAAGTTATGTGAGATATTTAAGGAATGATTTTACTACTACCACGACCACTCTGTGAATTTTCATGGCTGAGCAGGGATTTGGACCTAGTGTTCCTAATTTGGAGGCCAAACACGACTACACCACACTAGGTACCCCTGAACACTCTTACTAGGAGTATGTTTAGTCAAACACATTAAGACTGCAATCAGAGAAAGTATGATTAGAATTGTGTTGCATGCCTCTGAAACTGAATTCGAACTGTTTACAAGTTTCCTTTGGCAAAAACTGCAACTGAATCAAAGTCTTTTACTGAAACTTTTAATGTAAGAAACAGTATTTTTAAACTTGCCAGTCAAGAAAAAGGTGATTCCTTCTAAATATATATGCATTCTAAGTTATAAAATCAAAAATCTTTCTTCTGTGGACATAATTAGCATGCATCACCCCTTTAAGAAAAGTGGGGGAGAGAAACAGTTATGCTATAAATAACTACACTTGACTAACTTCAAACAAAGGAGTAAGTTATGGTTGAGTTCAAGGGGAATTGTTCCAGTGCATTTGATTGAAATCTACAAATCTACATTCTTCTGGGTCAGATTTAAGATGGCTTAAACATCAGTTACATTTTTTTTTCAAACCTTAGTGTAATGAAAGGTTCACTTTATGCTTTCTTTACCAAAACAGTTCTTTGTGATTTACATCTCTGGCCTGCAGTGGTATCTGCTGAATATGTCTTCTTCTTGGGATCATGCATATAGTATGTGACTACCAAAATTTTTAGATCTGAAACACAAAAGCCTGGGAACCACGCTTGGTAAAATAAGCCACATTAAAATATTGCTTGCAGGCTATTTTCAAATGCGCTTCCTGGTTCAAACGGAGTGGTTTTGGAGGTTCTTAATTAAAAAGAAATTGGCACACAGAAGATACTTCCTGGAGGTTCGGGTGCAGTGTATTCTCAGAGGGATACACGATCTTGATAAACTCTGTAATGCTAAGGGAGCCCTGTGTTGTTCCAGTCTGTACGGGTTGAACCGTGTGCAGAATGAAAGCAGGTTTTGTTACTACTGTTGTTTCTTTAAAAAAAAAAGCAATCCAAATTAACACATGGCTATCTTTTTTGTTGATAATGTGCCACTTATAAGTATTACTAAGGTGAAACAGTTACTGAAGCCATGCACTACATATGGATTATATAGGACTTGAAGTGCAAACAAGTAGCTTTCCTAAAATCTGCTCATGTGACCAGGGTTTAGAAAAAATATTAGTTAAAATTTTGTCCTGTACAGCCTGAGAGTTGATATTTGATACTGAAGGAAGCCAAATATGGATAAAAAGTGCAAATTAAACCACACCTCAGTGAATATGTCTTTTGTACAGCTTCCGCACTTTAAAAAACTCTTTTAAACACCAGTTAAAAACTTCATTGTTTAGAGTAGCTTTCCCTGACTCTTGATCTTTTCATCATCTGGATCTCAAAAATTTCCTGTATCCATTTTGTGGTTGATTTTCTACTTATTTTTTTTAGCTTACTTTTATTGCTTTAGAATGTTATTAGCTTTGTATTTTGTAACTTTAAATTAATTTGTATTTTTGTTGTTTTATGTTCTTTATGTTTGGTTATTGTTAGCTTATGATTGAAATACTCTTTATTACTATAAACCGCCCAGAGTAGCCTTCGGACTAGATGGCATGATATACAGATCCATTTAATAAATAAATTTCCTAAATCACAAGCTGCCACACAAAGTTTTTCATAGTGACCCTAAATTCATTTGAAATCTCAATTTTGAAGTCTAGATAATTTGGAATTGCAGATGAGAACTGCCTCTGAAGTACTGTGTCTGTAAATCACATAGTAAGATCAATGCCACATGCCATGTTTTCCACTGTATGGATCATGACCACATTGCAGCTTAACCAGCCCTGGCTTCTAGTTTGTTTCCAAGCCAAGATAAAAGTACTGGCTATTATATAGAAACCAAATCAGCTGCTATCAAACACTGAGATTTGGGATGGTTCATATATTTCTCGGTGACCCTTAGAATTTCCCCAGAATTTCTAACTAAAACATGGTGTGACAACACCCTTAGAAGTTAGAGCCATGAATATGTAAATCAACAACCAATGCTAGCAGGAGGGTGGGGGGATTTGGGTCATATAAAAGGGTGGAGCCAGCCAAGGGAGAGGAGAACCCGAGTAATAGCTCCGTGAGAGCAGTCAGTTGAGTTGGAGAGAGAGTTAACCTCTAGGCTGTATGGTTTATTGGTGCAGTAGCAGGTTAAGGTCTGGAAGACTTGTAGGAATATATGTTATATTGAAGGTAATGCATAACAACAACAATCATTGTTGTGTTTGATTGTTTTATTAATAAAATTTATTCAGATTTTTAAATTATTACATCTGAGTCCGTTTACATCTATAAGAAGACATAAGTTTCAATGGTGGCAGTGTTACTGAGAAGAAACAGTCATAATTGAGTTTTTATTATCCAAATTAAAAGTTATAATTAATGGCCAAGCATAGAATTGTGTGTGGGAAGTGACAGAATGCCACACATGGATAATCCAAAATCCAGAAAGCATTGTTCCTTTTAAAAAAAAAACAATGCACAAAGTCCCCCTAGCACTTTGTTTGAAAATGAGCAAATTCTTTCCTAAAAACAAAGTGGAAGTGGACTCCTGTCTGCTTCCAGTGTTGATCAGGAGGGGAAGAGCAGCTTGCAAGGGGGGAGGGTCTCTAGGTGCCAAATTAGTACTCCTGAACCCTGCAAAGCATCCCATCCCAATTTAGATGTCTGAACATCACCAGAAATACTGATGTTCAGCTCTCCCCACGTGCTTGTGTTCTGCACACATCCTCGGTATAAGGCTGTTGCTCAAAGATCATGATGATACATACTTTAAAATCGATGGGCACTGCCGTAACTAGGGAGGGGCAGAAGAGTGCATTTGCCCCAGGATACGCAGCAATCTGGGGGCGCCTGGTGGGGGAGCAGGAGGAAGTAATGCACCATCCTACCAGCAGTTCTTCTTTCTCCCTGCTAAGGTTTGACAACCCTTAGTCGGGGGGAAAGGAGGAGAGGGAAGCAGATAATGTTTCTTTCCAAGCAGCACCTCCGTTGATTGCCCCCCCCCCGCTCCTTCCCCCAGCCCCAGCCCCCGCTAAGGCTTGGCAATCATTAGCCCAGGAAAAGGGAGAGAGGGAAGCGTGCACCGGAGGTGCTGCTTGGGGGGGGATCCCATTGCCTGCTTCCCTCTCCTCCTTTCCCCAGGCTAACAATCGCCAAGCCTTAGCTAGGGGAAAGGAGGAGGGGAAGCATACTACAGAGGTAACACTTGGGGGGGGTGTTACCTGCTTGGCACTGTCCACATGCTGTGTGGTTTGCACAAGAGAGCCTTAACTGGAAAGGAGACCCACAAAGAGGGCATGAGGAGAGACCCTTCTTCCCCTCCCCCACTCTTCCACCAGGACCTGGGCCCCCTTGCTGGGTGGGTAAGACATGGTTGGGGGGGTGGAGAGGGCACAAAATCGGACTTTTTCCCTGGGCGCGCCAAACTCTAGCTACATCACTGCTGATAGGGACTTTCTGAAACAAAGTGTTATCCTTGCAGTTAAGGTGATCTAGAACAGGGTTGGGTGGTGCCTTACATGCAGTTCCCCAGTGCTCCTTGGCGTCTCCATTTTCATAGCTACCCAGTGAGATAGTCCTTTAAGAGGTAATTGTGCAATGTCTCTCCCCACCCTAAGCATCGCTAGACCTATCACCTAAATACACAGAGCTTATTGATCCCATCTGATACTGCAAGCTAAGCAGGCTCTAATCTAGTTGCCACTTGGAAAGAGCATCGCCAATGAATACTAGAGATCTCCAGAACGATCTTGTAAATAATTCTCCCTGAAACATGGGAGAGCCATTGTCAGTTAACATTAAAGCCATTACCTGGGTCCAAGCTCACAGTATGAACCAGCTTGGGTGCTAAAGTCATCAGGAGCGTCCTTTCTCTCCATCTCGCCACCTCCACAGGTGCATCTTATAAGAATCTCTGTTGGTTCTTAGGAATAGGAATAGGAATCCCAATGGAGGGCAGGATTGCCCTAAATACAACGAGATTAAAAGTGCAAAGACCTTCAGTCATTCACACAACCCAGCATGAAAAATCCAAGACGTAAAATCTACAATTTTAAAAACAAACCATCCATACACATACTCCAACATTCACATGCCAAAACATCACTTACACTCATTTAAAACTGACATAAAAACCAAACACACCCACATCCCTACACTCTTTCACCTAGCAACATTCCTACACAATCCATAAAAACTACAATTTCCAAAAAACAACAGCCATACACCCCTACGATATATATGTAACACATTCAACACCAATATTACCCGTCAACTTAATTTTTAACAGAATTTAGCATGGATAATGCTATTGGGTAAAAAACTATTTTTGAATCTTTCCGTCCTTGTTCTAATAGATCTATACCTTCTTGCCTGATGGTAGTGGTACAAACAGAGGGTGACCAGGATGAGAAATATCTCCTACAATATTCTGAGCTTTCTTAAGACAGCGGGAGCTGTGTAATTCCTCCAATGTGAGGAGTGGGCATCCGATGATCTTCTGTGCCATATTGATAACCCGCTGGAGTGATTTCCTCTGAGCCACCGTGCAACTGGCATACCACACACATATGCAGTATGTCAGTACACTTTCTATTACACAATGATAAAAAGACACCAATAGTCTCTGATGATGTTATTCTTTCTGAGCACTCTCAGAAAGTACAGTCTCTGTTGGGCCTTTTTCAGCAGCAGCTCAGAGGTGTTTACACTCCAGGTTAAATTCTCCTCAATATGGACTCCCAACAAACGGAAGTCGGTCACCCTTTCTACACAGTCCCCACTGATGAATAGTGGTTGAATATCTGTTTTCTTCTTCCTGTAGTCTATTATGAGCTCCTTAGTTTTTAATGTGTTCAGAAGCAAGTTATTCTCTCTGCACCACTCAATCAACCGCTCCACCTCATCCCTATAAGCAGACTCATCTCCTGCTGAGATAAGCCCCACTACTGCTAATGTCATCCGCAAACTTAACTATAATGTTGTTATGATAGGTGGGAATGCAATCGTAAGTATAAAGAGTAAAGAGCAGTGGACTCAGCACACAGCCCTGTGGAGAGCCAGTACTAAGACTCAGATCTGTAGATGTACATTGACCTACTCTAACCCTCTGACTACGTCCGGACAAAAAACTATTTATCCACATACATATAGAATGTGGAAATCCCAAATCCCCTAATTTAACCACCAGTCTGTGAGGGAGGATGGTATTAAATGCTGAGCTGAAGTCCACGAAAAGCAGTCTTGCATAGCTTCCCCGCTGTTCCAGATGTGACAGTGCAGCATGAAGGACTGTAGCTACAGCATCCTCTGCAGATTTATTTGCTCGATATGCAAACTGGTGGGGATCAAAACTCTGGGGGGAGAAGTGATGTGATGTAACTTCCGGACCAGTTTTTCAAAACATTTCATCACCACTGGAGTTTGTGCAACTGGTCGATAATCATTAAGACTGGAGATATAAGATTTTTTAGGTACAGGAACTATGGTGGAGGACTTCAAACAGGATGGAACCCTAGATTGAGCCAGAGACTGATTAAAGATCTTGGTAAAGACTCCAGCTAGTTGATCTGCACAGTTCTTTCAACACACATCCAGGGCCAAGTTTCCATCGGGTCCAGCAGCCTTCCTCGGGTTGATCGTCCGCAGCATACGCCTCACCTCATACTCCTCTACTTTAAGGATAAAGCTGCTGTGGACTGGGGACTGTAGTGCAGCTTCCTTTGGTGCTTCCACCTCAAAACGACCAAAAAAGATGTTTAACTCTTCTGCCAATGCTGCATCGCCCGCTACAACTCCGTTGTTTATCTTGTAGTTCGTAAGTTGCTGGACTCCTTGCCACACTTTCCTGTTGTTATTACTGTCCAGATGCCGCTCAATCCTGTTCTTGTAGTCCAGTTTGGCCTCTCTAATTCCTCTCTTCAGGTTCGCTCGGGCCATACTGTAAGAAGCCCTATCTCCAGACCTGAAGGCGATATCCCTTTCTTTCAATAGTCTCTGGACTTTCTGAGTCATCCACCCGATTTGGGTAAATCCGGATACGTTTGTTCACCATAACAGTGTCTATGCAGTTCCTAATATAACACATAACACTGTCTGTGAAAATCTCCAAATCTTGATGTTCAAAAACATCCCAGCTAGTCCTGTCAAAGCAGTCCTGAAGCTGCTGAGATGCACCAATTGACCAGCTTTCTCACAGACTTTATAGTGGCAGGAGCAGTTTTCCTGATAGGGACGTATGCAGGAACCAAAAACAAGGACATGTGATCAGACTGGCCCAAATGTGCTAATGGTCTAGCTCTGTAGCCCAACCTGATATTTGAATATACCTTGTCCAGTGTGTTAGATTCTCTAGTAGCACACTTGACATTGTTGATACAGTTTGGGGAGTGCTGTTTTCAAATCCACATGATTAAAATCCCCTGCTATAAGGTGTACCGCGTTTGGTGTGTGTGCTCTGTTGATGGTTAATACTATCATATAAGAGTCCGGTGGGCTGAGTTACTGTTTGCGTCCGGTGGAATATAAACTGCTGTAATCATGACAACAGAGAACTCTCTTGGTAGATAAAAGGGCCTACATTTGACAGTCATGTACTCCTTCTCTGTTGCTGTTCTTAGACTTTGAAACTCCCTCCCACTGGAGGGCAGGACTGCCCTATCTCTGCCGTCTTTCCGGAAGCAGGCAAAGACCTTCCTCTTCAGGAAAACTTTCCCTGAATGAGAGACTACCTACTATGTGACGTTTATATGGATTGCCATGCATGATTTTATTGATTGATTTCATAATGTTAGTTTCCATCCCTCATAATGGATTTTTTCTTTTTTTCTTTTAACTGTTCATGTGCTGTTTTTAGCTTTAATGTTGCCTTTTAATTGTTGTAAGATGCCTCTTCTAATTCCCTGTTCTTAAACTTGAATATGAGATGTTCTGGGCTGTATATTGTCCCCCATTATTGTAAGCTGCCTTTGGTCCTTTTCCAAGGAGAAAGGCAGGGTAGAAATATTCAGAATAAATAAATACATTAATAAATAAAATTAAAGTTGACAGGGATCCAGGGATCTGGACTTAGTATAAAGCAGCTTTCTACATATTCTTATATTCCATGCTTGTACTTCAATTAAACGAAGATCATTATTTGCAAACTTATCCCACTACTGTTGCACCAATGCTGATACTGTATCTGGTTCTTTACTCAGGAAGTGGGCTGCCATGTACGGTGTTTCAAGTTTAACAATGTGTATATAAATATACTTAAATATGCATAAAGGAAGCGAAGTTAGACTTCTCTCTCTCTTCCCCACCTCCACCCCTGCAGACTAACAGACTAACTTTAAGAGTAATCTGGGATCTCTCTGACAGTGTATCACTTTGATAGCAAATGGAGAAACTGAAGATCATTTTGATTACGCAATGAGAAATGAGAAATACAGCTGGTTACAGCTGATATGCAAGATGAAATAAATAGAGGGGGAAAGTGTAGGGATAAGGAAAATATTGTCTCTAGAACCTGAAAAACTAGTTTCTGTGCGAGGCAACATCATTATTTAGAACTGTGCATCTAAAGTCAAAATGCATCCAACTTCTAATAAGAGGAGAAGCAGCAGTGTTTGACGTCTGAGAACAAACATGCTAATTCTAGTATTTTGAGTTCTTTCAGAGGCCATCCTGGTAGTAAACAAATTTTCCATTTTAGCAAGAAGCTGCAGGATTCCCTGGAAAGTGTTAACTTACCAGTAACTGTGTGGTTCGTCAGTATTTTGCTGCATGTGGGTTGCCCTCAGATCCGGCTGAATCTTTAAAGGGCAAAAACAATCATTAACCTCAAGGTTGCAGCCCAGTTCCTGCACCCAAAAAGTTCTAATGTACAGCAAACTTACTTAATATCAAAACTTGCCTTTCCAGACATCTCATATGTATGTATTAGAAAGAGGGAACCCAAGGAAGGGAATAAAAGAGGGTGTAGAAAGATTTAAGAAAAGTTACCAGACAGAACGGAGACAATATTATCTCTTTGATCAAATTGATACTGGTTTTAAATCACAGGTTATCAAGCCTCTCCAATATATTAAGATGTGTAAACTTCATGAAGAACACAATAAGTGTTTATTATCCTTTTGCGAAGGTGGGAAGGGGGGGAGTTGCATGTGAGTTGATGCTGTATGTATTAATCTCCCTGGAGCCGTTTATTATCAGGAGGTGTCGGATGACTGGCAGAAAGGAAAGTAAACTGAAGGTAAGAAGCACTCATGGACCATTCTGCAGAAACACAGGAGCAAATTTGAAATCTGTTAGCTTAAGCCCCTGGTTCATCAAGTTTCTTCAAACCAGTTTGGCCTTTTATTTTAAACTGTCTCTTATTTGTAAGGGAAAAAGCTTTCATTCATAGAAGTGCCCACTTCTGGCCATCCTATTATGTTGCTTGGATGTAATCCTTGGAATGAGATCCTTGTCAATTCAGAAGAGAAATTGGACAAACTTGCAGTTTCAACCCCCCTTTGCATTTTATCTAGAAGCGCACCTTCTATAATATGCAAACACAGCTTGTTTTTTATATTTTTTTGTTAATTTTTGGCTTCAGATTTTATCTTCTATCCCTTGTGCCTGACCATCTTTACTATTTTAGAATTGGAAGTAGTGATCTTAGTTGTTTTGGCTGTTTTAGTTGTTTAATAATTTATAATCAATACCAAATATGATTGGCAGAACTAAAAGAATCCAACCGCAGGAACTTTTCATTGGCATTTTGGAAGAAGCAACTTGCCATTAAAAGGGCATCAGAACAGACAACTAGCTCAGAATCATAGAATCACAGAGTTAGAAGAGACTTCAAGGGTCCTCCAGACCAACCCCCTGCCATGCAGGAACCCCCATCAAAGTACCCCTGACAGATGGCCATCCAGCCTCTGCGTAAAAACCTCCAAAGAATGATACTCCACCACCCTGCACAACTAGCCCAGGGCATGTGTTTTAGTGTGTTTCAAGTTAAGGCATACATGTAGGAAGAAGATTCGATCTTTGTACTGAAATCCTTGGCCTATATTTCCTTGCTGTGTTTTCCACGTGGATCAGGGTGTGGACTGTTGGATTATGGAGTGCTGACAGCAGGCAGAGAAGTGTATGAAAGGGGAGGCGCCAAAATTCAGTACAACTGGATTTTGAAATGTTGGTAGTCATGAGTAATGCTGTATGTGGTACAATTTGAATATAGCCACCTAAATCATCCTAATTTCTTCATTTTGGATTTTCTTTTCCTCTTACATCATGCCATGCTAAAACATAACAAATAATGGATTAAATAACAGATTTATGGATTGTCCAGCTCAATGAAGACACTCTGAATGCATTCCCAGACAACCCAGGCATATTCATCATTGTGTCTTTTCTTTTTTCTTGTTTTATATTTTGTATATTAGTACATGCAATGCCAGTGTTCAAGGACTTCTACCCACAGTTCAAAGCAAGTTTTTATTGACTACAGAGTAGCAAAGAGAGAGAGAGAGAGAGAGAGAGAGAGAGAGAGAGAGAGAGAGAGAGAGAGAGAGAGAGGAGTGGGGGGGAGAAAGAGATGCAAGGCTTTGGTTCAAGGGCCTGTGAAGATTCTCAGTCATCCAGGTGAGGTTGTCTGGAAGTGGAGTCATCTTGGGCCATCCTCCTGTTTAGTGGCTGTTTGGTTCCTCCAATGTAGAGGTCTGCACACTCCTCACTGGACTTCTTTTCTCGAAAGACTGCAACGTTTCACTACTCATTCAAGCAGCTTTGTCCAAAAAGAAGTCCAGTGGCCACGACTCAACTTCCAGATTGGTTCAAAGGCATTAAGCACATTCTATTTGCAAAGCCTTTCACATTATTTTAAATTTGTTCATTGCCTTTGTTTTTCTCCTTTTTAAATTCTTAGACTCTTACTGGCATTTTCATGTAATGAGCCATGGCGAGTTCACCCTAATGAGGAGGTGCTATGACATATCTGTGTTGCACAACAAAATGCTTGACAAACACACAACTAAAACAATCTCCACTGCAATTCATCAGTTTGTTGCAATTAGCTGTGGCACATTATGCAAAACCTAAATAAACACCAGTAACCTTCTGGCCAACTATACCATTCCTTTTATTCCTTTACTTTGTTTACCAGATATGTTGCCTCCATTGGAAAATTAAAACAAAAGTATCTTATAAACATTAAAATAAAATAAAAGATCTCTGTATTATCTGGGGGTTTTTTTACTAACGAAATAACACAGAAAAAGGTATATTTTGACCCAGGAGGACTGTGTCAGGGCCGGGGTGTGCGTGGCAAGGTAAAATAGGGAAGATGCGCAAACCAGTGTTTGCACAGTATTTCTGAGACATAGACTGCCTCCACATGACCACCAAAAACCTCAGAAAAGTTTGACCTGGATCACACACACCCCAGCGGTCACATGTTTGACGTCATGGATTGGGTGTTCCCATGGTCGCGTTTTGGAAATCCACAACTGTTCTAATCCCATGACAGAGAACCACAGCAAAGGCACCATAACTAGAGATGGGCACGACTTGGCGGAATTCCCGTTTCCGTTTCTCGTTTCCGTTACGGAAAATTTTTTTCAAGTCGTGCCCATCTCTAGTTGTAAGTCTTTGCTGCCTTTGACAAGCAGCCCTCTGTGGAGGTGGAGACTTTCCTGAAGATGCTGAGTCACTCTCCTGTGCAGCTGCTGGAGGACCTGACAGCTCAGAAACCCCATCTGGGGCTTCTTCAGGCATTAACTCTTCAGCCTCTGGAATAGGTTCTGGCAGGGGCCTGACACAAGTAATGGTTTAAAATCCACATTGGAACAGCAACAAGGATTTTACCACCTTGAGACCACGTACTTGTAAAATGTGCTGGGTTCTGCTTAAGTGGGTGTGGCCGCACTTTATTATTTTTTTTAAGTCCACTGCTCTGTGAAAACAATTTTATGCTCCACATCTGCGAGCACTTTGCAGAGGATTTTAGTGGTGATGTGAAAGCAGCCATGGGCAACTGTAGCATGCAGGACTCCTAAGGAGTAAGACAGAAATAAAAACATGGAGCAAGGCCAGGACTTGTGGGACACATGGGAGTCTTTGGAAGCAAGACAGGAATATTCAGGAGCACACAGAACGGCTTTGGAAGCAAAGCAGAGACTTACTGGGAACATGCAGGAATCTTTGGAAGCCTGGAACTGCTGGAACATACAGGGATCTTTGGAAGGAAGGCAGGAACTAGGGATAGTCGTTCTTCATTTCTCTCCCTCTAGTTTTGTTTCGTTTATTATGAAATGATGTATTTTTTTAAAAAATTAATTTCATATTTCCTTTGTTTTGTTTTGCTTTTTTTCTTGCACCGACCAGCTGGCCTGCAAGCCGGGTCAGTGCGGTTTTTAATTTTTCTTTTATTCCGCTGACCAGCTTGCCCGCAAGCCAGGTCAGTGTTTTTTTTTAACCCATGGTGGGTCAGCGGCATTTTACAGAGGAAACAAAATGGTTCATTTTAACGGAAAAAATGAGCATTTTGTTTATCTGCAACGAAATGCTGCTTCATTGTTTCATTTCGTTAAGTAATGAAACAATGAAACAGCATTTTGTTTTTCGTTTTGTGCCCATTCCTAGCAGGAACAGACAAGGAGCAAGGCAGGAAGTTACTGAAACACACAGGAGTCTTGGAAACAAGGCAAGAACAGGGCTTTCAGGGACAGAAGAGCACAAGACCTGAGCTCAACAATCACCAGGACTCTTGCGTTGCTCAAGCAAAGGGCAGCAGCACAGGATGCCTGTATAAGCAGCTTTTCCAGGGCCTCCAGCTGCACCACAACACTGCCATTCACTTGTTCCCCACAAGCCTAAATAAGAGGCATCCCTGCTTCTGCCAGTACTTACAGGATTCTTGCACTCCTGATTATGACAGACTGAACTTGGCTTCTCCTGAATTGTTGCCCATTTAGCCCAATTTTGTCATCTCTCACAGGTCTCACGGGTCTCAAGAAAGGTGTTTTTTTTTTCCACAGCCCTGGCATGGGATCTTTGGTATGAGCCATTTATATGCTAACCTGGATCAACCCTGCTTAGCTTCCAAACTTAAATGAGATCAGTGTCATTTAGAGTGGTATGGTGACATGAATGTACAAATGTTCCTAGAAGGCATTCCAAGCATGTGGGTCACCAAGGGAGAAAGGGTAGTATCTTCTGACCCTAAACTTCTTTGGGTCCTTTCTGATTCTGAAGGAACCCATTGTTGCATGTCCTGCACTCTGAGTTGATCATGAACAGATGACTGAGAGGTACTGAACATAAGAACATAAGAACATAAGAAGAGCCATGCTGGATCAGGCCAAAGGCCCATCTAGTCCAGCTTCCTGTATCTCACAGTGGCCCCACCAGATACGTTTGGGAGTGCATGAGACTAGATATCTGTCTCCTGATAGCACTCCCCTGCATCTGGCCCTTGAAGTACCACGGTTTGAAGCCTGGAGATTACACATCTCCCTCATGGTTTGTAACCTGTGATGGACTTTTCCTCCAGGAATCTGTCCAATCCCCTTTTGAAGGCATCCAGGCCAGATGCCATCACCACATCCTGTGGCAGGGAGTTCCACAGACTAACAATGCGCTGGGTAAAAAAAATATTTTCTTTTATCTGTTCTTACTCTCCCAGCCCACTTTACTCATGCCCGCCATTATTTTGTACGTCTCAATCATATTCCCCCTCAGGCGCCTTTTTTCCAGACTAAAGAGCCCCAAATATTTTAGCCTTTCCTCATAGGGGAGGTGCCCCAGCCCAGTAATCATTTTAGTCGCTCTCTTCTGCACCTTTCCAGTTCCACTATGTCTTTCTTGAGATGCGGTGACCAGAATTGTACACAATATTCCAGGTGCGGCCTTACTATTGTTTTGTATAATGGCATTATAATGTTGGCTGTTTTATTTTCAATCCCCTTTTTGATAATCCCTAGCATGGAATTGGCCTTCTTCACCGCTGCCACACATTGGGTAGACACTTTCTTCGAGCTGTCCACCAACACACCAAGATCTGTTTCCTGATCCGTCATGGATAACTCAGAGCCCATGACTTAATAGATAAAGTTTGGATTTTTTTGCACCAATATGCATTACTTTACATTTGGCTACATTAAAACACATTTGCTATTTCGCAGTCCATTCCCCCAGTTTGGAGAGATCCTTCTCTGGTTTTTACCACATGGAAAAGTTTTGTGTCATCTGCAAACTTGGCCACCTCACTGTTTATCCCTGTCTTCAGATTGAAAACCACCAGTCCCAGGACAGAGCCCTGGGGCATACCGCTTTTCACTTCTCTCCATTGTGAAAATTTCCCATTGACACCTACTCTTTGTTTCCTGGATCTCAACCAGTTCTCAATCCATAAGAGGACCTGCCCTCTTATCCCCTGACTGTGCAATTTTCTCAGCAGCCTTTGGTGAGGGACTGTGTCAAAAGCTTTTTGAAAATCCAGATAGACTATATCCACCAGTTCACCCAAATCTACATGCCTGCTGACCTTTTCAAAAAATTCTACAATATTTGTCAGACAAGACTTACCCTTACAGAAGCCATGCTGATTTTCTCTCAGCAAGGCTTGTTCTTATATGTGTTTTAAGATTTTCACTTGGATGAGGCTTTCCACCATCTTCCCTGGGACAGATGTAAGGCTAACTGGCCTGTAGTTTCCCGGGTCCCTCCTCTTTCCTTTTTTAAAAATTGGTGTGACATCTGCTATCCTCCAGTCCTCTGACACTGTGGCCGTTTTACGAGACAAGTTGCATATTACCGTTAAGAGATCTGCAATTTCATTTCTCAGTTCCCTAATAACCCTTGGGTGGATGCCATCTGGGCCTGGTGACTTGTTAATCTTCAGTTTATCAATTAGTCCTAAAACATCCTCTCTTTTAAACTGTATTTGATTTAATTCTTTAGTCAAGAGAAGTGGAAGTTCAGGAAGTGGAATCTGCTCAAGGTCTTCTGTCATGAAGACAGATGCAAAGAACTCTTTTAATTTCTCTGCAATTTCCAAGTCCTCCTTAACCTCCCCTTTTCCTCCCTCACCATCCAGAGGGCCAACTGGTTCTGTGGCAGGTTTTCTACTTCTAACATATTTAAAGAAGCTTTTATTATTACCCTTTATATTGCTAGCCATGCGTTTCCTCAAAATCTTTCTTTGCCTCTCTTATCATCTTCTTACATTTCTTTTGCCAGAGTTTGTGTTCCCTTTTATTTTCCTCATTTGGGGAGGATTTCCATTTACAGAAAGACGTCTCCTTGTGCTTTAGAGCCTCTCTAACTCCATTCATTAACCATGCCGGTGCCCTCTTGGTCTTAGAGGAGCTCTTCTTTCTTTGTGGTATGCACTTGTGCTGGGCCTCTATTACCGTTGTTTTAAACAGGTTCCATGCACTCTGAAGAGACTGGATTCTTCCAACCTTCCCCTTCAATTTCTTTCTAACTAGTTTCCTCATCTGAGGGAAGTTTGCCCTTCGAAAATCAAGGATTTTTATGTCTGATTTGCTTGACACTCTTCCTCCAACATGCATGGCAAAGGAGATTGCAGCATGGTCACTGTTCCCCAGAGGCTCAGTGACATTCACATCCCTGACCAGATCCTGAGTATCAGACAGTATTAGATCCAGAGATGCCTGTTCTCGGGTGGGCTCCATGACAAGTTGCTCTAAGGCACAGTCATTCAGCAAGTCAAGAAACCCAGTTTCTCTTTCTTGCCCTGAGCTCGCATTTTCCCCAGTCAAGTCCAATCCCCTTTTGAAGTCCCCCATGATTACTATCCTACATCCTCTTAGCCACCTCCATGATTTCTCTCCTCATTTCAAGGTCCCCCTCAAGTTTTTGATCTGGTGGACGATAGAATACTCCAACTATCACATCACTCCTTGGACCAGGTAGTTTAACCCACAGTGATTCTATGGTGGAATCAGACCCTCTGTCAATCTCCATTCTGCTGGATTTTACCCCTTCTTTGACATAGATGGCCACTCCCCCTGCAACCCGCCCCTCTCTATCCCTTCTATAGAAGCCTGTGATGGCCGTCTTCAAATATTTGAATAGTAAGTAACCTTGAGGGTAGAGAAAGATTGTTTTTCCCTAGGCCCAAAGGATAGAATGTGAAGCAATGGATTCAAATTACGGTGAATGAAAAGAGATTTTGAGTAAACATTAGGAAGAACCTGTTAGTGGTACAGCCTGTTCAACAGTTCACTGGACTACTCAAAGGAACAGCTTTCATCCTTGGAGTTTTTTAGAACACAGCTTAGGGTGTTTATACACGACCCCTAAACTCCGGGGCAAATGGCTCTCAGCTAAAGCTTAAAAATTTTTTACACCACCAGCTGGATTTAACAGGAAATTAAGTGCGACACGCCCACTTTAGGCGCGTCCCAGCGCACCTTTCAAGTACCTGCTCTTTGGAGGTGAAAATTATTTGATCCGGTGTAACAATAGTGAGTGCGGGGCTCTCCTTGCTTCTGTTTGTTGTTTTTTGGCTCCCGCCCCTTTAAGAGCTACTTTTACAGAGACGAGAGGCAGAACGGAGGTGAGCGGCATGCTTTTCTTTCTCTTTTTCTCGCTCCCCTCACGCCAGCAGCCAGGAAGTGCGGAGGGGGTGGGAATGCAGGAAGAGCGACGAACCCCTAAGATCTCTGGTCCGAATTTAAGTGGCCAGTGGATCTTAGGGGTCATGTAAAAAGGCCTTTAGATGTCCCCTTGTCAAGGATATTTTAGCTGTGGGTTCCTTGCATTGGCAGCTAGCTGGTCTCAATGTCCTTTGTTGTCCCTTCCACCTCTACTGTTATCTGAATCTGTGATTCCATTAAATAGTTCATGATAGACCTCTTAGCATATGTTTGTAAAGATCTTTTAGAGTGACTTCTGTTTTTCTGGTTTACTCAAGGAACTAATTCTGGCTCCAAACTGTAGTTAACAAAAGAAACAATCAACAATCTCCAGAAGAAGAATCATTTGTAGTCATATGTAGCAATTTAGGATGACTATGGTGAAACTCGATTATTTGGGACATGAGGTTGCAAAATAGAAAATATGACTTCACCTTTAGAGGCATACATGATGGGATCTATCTAGCCTGTTAGTCACAAAGTCGCATTGCTATCATTTGAACAGGACAGTCATAACGGATAAAGGCTGTGTTGTCTCCATTAAAAATCAGTTCAATTTAACATCCTAAGGAATAAATATAGAAATAAGACAAATCCCAAATACAGTATATTAGAAATCAAACAGGGATCTCCCACACAGTCCTTCCTATTTGTTGTATAAAAACTGTGGCATCATGAACATAGTAGGAACTCTTCTCAGGCATCCTGAAATTCCTGTTAATAAGTGGGTAATAACAATTTTTAATTTATTTTGCAAACTAACAATTTGGTTTTATTTTTTAAACAAGTCAGCATACTATCTTTTCTCCAAATCTTGTCTTTGAGATCTCTTAATCCAAAGGTATCAATGATATCATGTTACAATTTTTAATATTTTAACTAGAGATGGGCACGACTTGAAAAAAAAATTTTTCGAGTTGTCGTTAGTCGGGCCGGTCCCGTTTCGGCTCGTTTCCGGTTTTCGCGAACATTCACACAAATTAGTCGGTTCGTTTTTTTGTTTTTTCGTTGTCGTTAGTACTGGTTTTGGGGGGGGAGCGGGCTCCTGGAGGCACCTCTGTGGGGTGGGTGCCTCCTCTGGCCCGCTATAAAGGGAAAGTGGGCTCCTCACCCACTAGGAAGGGGAAGCAGGCTCCAAGAGACCCCTCTACATGGGGGTCTCCCTTCCTCACCTGCTGCTGCTGCAAAATGCTATGCAATAGCCATATGGATATTGCATAACAGAATGTGCAGACAGTGAGACCAGTGTGAGAGTGATAGAATCATGCCTTCCCTGCACAAGGCTCTCGCACCACCATTCACACACAGAAGGGAAGTGTACTTGCTGCGTGTAGTGCAATGCAAGCAAGTATGATCTGGCTTTAAGGTGGCTTAGTGCAATGGCTAGGGTTAGGCTAGTGACGGGTAAGGTTACGGTGGGCTAGTGGGTTGCACCTCTGGGTGCCTCTCTGACCCACTAAGAAGACAGTCTGTGACGTATGGGTACGGAGTCAAGGGTTAGGGTTAGGGCTAGGGCAGGTTTTAGGGGGCTTTTTGGCACATCCCAGAAGTCTCCATGGCCAAGTGGCCATGCGACTGGTGGGATGGCTGTAAAAAAATTTGCATGGTTGTCCACTCCCACATGGCTGGCACTCGGCCAGCCCATCATTGCGCAGGTGTAAATAAAATAAAATAAAATAAAATGAATGGAGGACAGAGGAGGAGAGGAGAGACATTTTGTTGCAAGAAAAAACCCACTGCTACTGTGAAAAATCTGGCAGTTTATAAATATTTTCGCGTGTTTCTGTTGTGCTTGTGTGTTTTTGGACCACGATTTCAAAAACAATATTGCTTTGCCGCCCCATTTTGGATCCCCCGCCCGCACCGCATGGCATGGCGAAATGGCAACTCGAGTCCGGTGCCCAGGATGGGGGGGAGGCGGGACCCCCCCTCCTGAAACCACCCCTCCGGTAGGTGCCCTGCGCCCTTAGTCAAGCAGGCATTTTTCCGCCTGCTTTTTTGGCCCGGGAATGGGTGGGGGGAGAGTTTTAAAAGTTTTTTCCTGTGCCGTCCGTGCCGCTTGCTTGCGCTTTAATTGCGGGCGGCCGGCGGCGAGACTGGGCTTTTTGCTGGCTGCGAGCCTGCGGCGAGTCCCACCAGAGCAGCCCAGGACGGGGGATGAGGGGGGAGGCCGGGGACCTCCAGAAACAACCCCTCTGGTAGGTGCCCTGAGGCACGGCAGGCATTTTTCCGCCTGCTTTCTTTTTGGCCGGGAACCGGGTTTTTTTTTTAACTTTTAAAAACTTTTTTTCTGTGCCGCGTGGCATCGCGCAATCGCGCGATGCAAGGAACGAGCACGACAAATCATTTTGCAAAATTGTTCGTTCGTCGGTTCGAGCTCGAAGTCTGGCGGAGTAATTCCCGTTACCGTTTCCGTAGAGTAACGGAACCGAGTAACGGAAACGGAAACGGGAATACCGCTAAGTCGTGCCCATCTCTAATTTTAACTAACCCCCCCCCCCCCCACAATTGGATGCAGAGCCACAAGGATACCTCCACCCTTGGGAAAAATAGAACTAAGTTGAAAATTGTGAATTCACTTGCATTCACTTGCTGCGAAGTCACAACAGGGGATGTAGCTCTGTTTGACTTAAGTGCTCACACTTGAATCGAACTATTTACAGTTCTATTAAATAGTCTGAAATGGTTCTATTTACAGCCCTGCAGGTGGTGCTGTTCAAAGGACTGTGCTAACAAGCAAGGATGAGGCTCCCCCCCCATCTCAGTTGTCACCTTCCCGACGTTTTGTTAAGATGTGAAAAATATAAAAAATAAAAGAAACAGGAGTGTTGCCCAGGAGGACAAGCTTTAAAATAATACTAAACTATGCTAAAAGGAGATTGTGTGTCTTTCTCTCTGTTTCAGTTTATGGGTTCCCTGAAGCCTTCTGTCTTTAGAACCCCTCCAAAAGGTATAAAAGCTAGATGTAAACACTGCTGTGTATTTGTTTTAAAGTATGGGCTGAGCCCCATATTTAAACTGCAGTGGGGTTTGCATCATGTACAGTGACAGGAGTCGCTGCAAATTCCTACCATTTTTTTCCTAGAGTGTGTCATTTTGACCAAAGATGCTGTCACAGGTGCATTAGTCCACTTGAAGCTGCCACCTCAATGCCTGCCTCATTTGAAAACACAGCTTCAAAAAGGTAAAAAGGAGGTCATTGCCATTTACAAGAAGATAGGAGGTAAGGAGACACAGGAAAGGCATTTCTTGTGCATGCCTGTGCGCGCCTCCCATAACCCTACAAAGAGACTGGCTCAAAAGTCCATCATTCAGTCAAAACACTATCTCCACTTTATGCTATGGGGTATGTCTTACTGAATGAGCCTTTGCCTTCTGCCAGTAACAACAATGCTGCATCACCTTTGTCCTTGGTTGAATCTGAACTGGGAAGTAATGGCAAAATGTGGTTAACATAAAAGGTTGCTTTCAACCTTTCTGAGTGTCCAACTTGTTTACTGCGGAAAGAGCAAGCCAACGGTATGGTTTAAATCATTTTAAAACTCCCTGCTGCTCCGGATTGGCCAGGCTATCAGGACTCATGCTGACCTCACCCCATTGGATCAAAGATTATAAGACAGAAAGGTTGGTAGTTGTGTGTGTGTGAGAGAGAGTGAGAGTGAGTGAGTGAGAGAGAGAGAGAGAGAGAGAGAGAGAGGCCAAAGTCCCCTTAAACAACCTTTTAAACAGTCCTTTAATATGTTTGTTGTGCTATAGTTATTTTGTGTAATACAGCAGCCACATTTCAAAATCTGAACACCTTCCACCAAGGAATAGTACAGTGAAATGAGATATGTTCTAACAAGGGATAAAATTTGCCTTTTGAAAATAATGTCAAAATATTTGGGCTTTGATGCTTTAGTAGGCGGACTGTTCTGTTCTTCAAAGCTGCAATGCACATAGACTCTGAAGAATACGATTGCTGAAGAATAATCAAGGGTATATTAAGAATTTTGGTTTGGTTTCTGGTTTTTTGTGCCTTGTTGTTATATCACTACTCCCATCATTCTTAGCTGGAGATGATGGAGATTTGAGTATAGCCACAGCTGGAAAGCCATAGCTTCTCTACCTCTGCAGTAAAACCGCCATCTGAAACTATTCAGATTCCTGTTTCCGTTGAGCTGTCATGAGCCTGTTTTGTCTCTGCCCAGATACTGCTCAAAGCCATGCAGAAACTGGCAAAACAAGTTTACTAAGGGGCTAGAGCAAAGCAGAAACACAAGGAACATGTGTAGCATGGATAATAAGAACTCCAGTGAGGCAAAGATTAAGGAGAGATTCAGGTGTCTCCAGACCATGGACGTCTGCAATGCTATACTCTCCTTATCTCATTATTAACACAAATGGTAAGACTGCCCAGTCTGAGATCTAGGTTTATTGGGTCAAGAAAGAGTCAAGAGCAAAGCCTGGAAATGTTATTTTCAGGAACACGAGTTCAAGAATCTCTAATCCAGCATAGCTAGTGCCCATGTTTGTTGTAGACTTCTGCTAGTTTCAAAACAACCAGTTTTCCAGTCTTGGGTCAAGTGATACAAAAAAATGTCAAGAGTTGGCTGATATATTTTTCGGGGCACATCTCAAGGAACACATCAGACACTGTACTTGGTGGATCCAAATTCATGGCAGAGGCAGCTTGAGGACTAGGATTTGGGTGTACTTCACCTAAAAAGTTCAGATGGGGTGGTGGTAATCTACTCATCCCCAGTCATTGGCAGTCTGATGTGAGTGTTTCAGCCACACAGACATCAATCCCAAAGAGAAGTAGGCTAGTTTGCAGACTGTGGAATATGGGTTCTTCTTCTTCTTCTTCTTCTTCTTCTTCTTCTTCTTCTTCTTCTTCTTCTTCTTCTTCTTCTTCTTCTTCTTCTTCTTCTTCTTCTTCTTCTTCTTCTTCTTCTTCTTGATCATTATCATCTTAATCTTATTCTTATTCATCATATTATTCTAGGTTTATTTTGTTTTTTTACCGAGGGAGGGTGTTGGTGCAGGGAGTTATTTATCATTCAGTTGTCTGTACTGCTCAGGTCTAACACACATTGTGTACCTCATTTTTAGATGAAAATGATTGAGAAGTTAAGGAGAGATGTGCTTTACCTCACTTTTATCTTAAGTAAAAAATTCTGAATAAGTTGGCAATGCAGTAATCAAATACTGCAAATGTGACCAATGTTCATAAATCACCACCAACACTACTTGCTCTTTAATCACTGTGCCCCATTCTGACAAGTGGCAGGAGATGCTGGGCCAGTGCCAGACAATGTTAGACAAATGCTAGCATCGTATAGAAATTCCAGACAAAAATTGTGTTCCAATGTGCTCCACTGCAGTTTTATGTTTCAGGTTATAGTTTCTACTTTAGAGACTTGCTGGGTTAAAACAAAGGGAAAGAAATGCAAACCAACAGCTGTTAAATATCAAAATCCATGCATTTTTGAAGCCCAAAGATTTTGGATGACTCAGTCTTTGCTGCACATATTAAACAACTGGCTATACATTGACTCAACAAATTATTTATTGATTTTTTAAAAGCTCCTCAGATGTTATCGAGTTCTAAAGAAGAATTGTGACCACCATTGCTGGCCAAGTTGTTATGAGGATTTTAAGGCCTTTTTAGTTAATGCATGGCATATGTCCACAGCATTCAGTTAATTCACATATCTGTCTGCACTATTAATAGAGAAGGTTACATGCCGATTATACAGGGTTCAGTCAGTTCTCTTAGGGATACAATAGTTGCAGTGTTCACACACTTGATAAGCGGCATTCCACACAGACATTACAAGCAGCTGGTCTACATAGGATTACTGAAATTTTAATGCATAGAAATGGTTCCATTGCTCCCAATTGGGGTTTTGATCAAAGCCAATGCCATCTTTGTCACCTGTATTTCTTATGCAGCATTACTGAAATATGAAAGTGCTATAATAATTATAAATAGTTTCTCTTGATTCCACGGGACTTACCCTGAAGTAAATACTCTGATGAATGGCCATTATAGCAATGTTATAGGACAGTGTTGGCGAACCTATGGCATGTAAAGGCCCCCAGTACATTCTGTCATCCTGTTTTGTTTCATCCTAGTTCCTGTCTAAACAAATTACAAGCCACAGTGCTGATTGTGATGTATGAACTCTTTGGCAACACCTACTGCTTCTTGCCTTCTACAGAATTGCTAAGGGTACAAGGTCCTTAAGCTGCCTAGATGCCCTAAGCACATCCGATCTCACCTGATTTCGGAAGATAAGCAGGGTTGGCCCTAGTTAGTACTTGGATGGGAGACCACCAGGGAATACCAGGTGCTGTAGGCGCCTGGAGTAGGAACTGGCAAACGACTGCAGTATTCCTGCTAAGAAAACTCCATGGACATGGGGTCACAAAGAGCCGGTCATGACTGTAACAACACACACGGACAAGGCCCTTGTTCACGGACAAGGTGCTTGCTCCCAAGTCTTTGTTAAATGGCGACCTTGACTGTGACACTTGGAAGATAGTCACTCTGTACCCATGGAAATATTTCTTTTGGAGCTATATAATAAATCACAACTGCATTTTTGTGTGCAAAAAAAAAATCCAGGTAGTTTTTATATGATATCATATCACTTCTGAAATGACTGTCTGATACTCAGGATCTGGTCAGGGATGTGAATGTCACTGAGCCTCTGGGGAACAGTGACCATGTTGCAATCTCCTTTGCCATGCATGTTGGAGGAAGAGTGTCAAGCAAATCAGACATAAAAATCCTTGATTTTCGAAGGGCAAACTTCCCTCAGATGAGGAAACTAGTTAGAAAGAAATTGAAGGGGAAGGTTGGAAGAATCCAATCTCTTCAGAGTGCATGGAACCTGTTTAAAACAACGGTAACAGAGGCCCAGCACAAGTGCATACCACAAAGAAAGAAGAGCTCCTCTAAGTCCAAGAGGGCACCAGCATGGTTAACGAGTGGAGTTAGAGAGGCTCTAAAGCGCAAGGAGAGGTCTTTCTGTAAATGGAAATCCTCCCCAAATGAGGAAAATAAAAAGGAACACAAACTCTGGCAAAAGAAATGTAAGAAGATGATAAGAGAGGCAAAGAAAGATTTTGAGGAACGCATGGCTAGCAATATAAAGGGTAATAATAAAAGCTTCTTTAAATATGTTAGAAGTAGAAAACCTGCCAGAGAACCAGTTGGCCCTCTGGATGTGAGGGAGGAAAAGGGGAGATTAAGGAGGACTTGGAAATTGCAGAGAAATTAAAAGAGTTCTTTGCATCTGTCTTCACGACAGAAGACCTTGAGCAGATTCCGCTGCCTGAACGGCCCCTCTTGACTAAAGAATTAAATCAAATACAGGTTAAAAGAGAAGATGTTTTAGGACTAATTGATAAATTGAAAATTAACACGTCCCCGGGCCCAGATGGCATCCACCCAAGGGTTATTAGGGAACTGAGAAATGAAATTGCAGATCTCTTAACGGTAATATGCAACTTGTCTCGTAAAACGGCCACAGTGTCAGAGGACTGGAGGATAGCAGATGTCACACCAATTTTTAAAAAAGGAAGGAGGGGGGACCCGGGAAACTACAGGCCAGTTAGCCTTACATTTGTCCCAGGGAAGATGGTGGAAAGCCTCATCCAAGAGAAAATCTTAAAACACATAGAAGAACAAACTTTGCTGAGAGAAAATCAGCATGGCTTCTGCAAGGGTAAGTCTTGTCTGACAAATCTTGTAGAATTTTTTGAAAAGGTCCGCAGGCATGTAGATTTGGGTGAACCAGTGGATATAGTCTATCTGGATTTTCAAAAGGCCTTTGACACAGTCCCTCACCAGAGGCTGCTGAGAACATTGCACAGTCAGGGGATAAGAGGGCAGGTCCTCTTATGGACTGAGAACTGGTTGAGATCCAGGAAACAAAGAGTAGGTGTCAATGGGAAATTTTCACAATGGAGAGAGGTGAAAAGCGGTGTGCCCCAGGGCTCTGTCCTGGGACCGGTGCTTTTCAATCTGTTCATAAATGACCTGGAGACAGGGATAAGCAGTGAGGTGGCCAAGTTTGCAGATGACACAAAACTTTTATGTGTGGTAAAAACCAGAGAAGATTGTGAAGAGCTCCAGAAGGATCTCACCAAACTGGGGGAATGGGCTACGAAATGGCAAATGCATTTTAATGTAGCCAAATGTAAAGTAATGCATATTGGGGCAAAAAATCAAAACTTTATCTATCAACTCATGGGCTCTGAGTTATCCGTGACAGATCAGGAAAGAGATCTTGGTGTGTTGGTGGACAGCTCCATGAAGGTGTCTACCCAATGTGTGGCAGCGGTGAAGAAGGCCAATTCCATGCTAGGGATTATCAAAAAGGGGATTGAAAATAAAATAGCCAACATTATAATGCCATTATACAAAACAATACTAAGGCCGCATCTGGAGTATTGTGTACAATTCTGGTCACCGCATCTCAAGAAAGACATAGTGGAACTGGAAAAGGTGCAGAAGAGAGCGACCAAAATGATTACTGGGCAGGGGCACCTCCCTTATGAAGAAAGGCTAAAACATTTGGGGCTCTTTAGTCTGGAAAAAAGGCACCTGAGGGGGATATGATTGAGACATACAAAATAATGCAGGGCATGAGTCAAGTGGATAGAGGGAAGCTCTTTTCCCTCTCACAAAATACCAGAACTAGGGGACATGCACTCAAATTGAGGGCTGGGAGAGTAAGAACAGACAAAAGAAAATATTTTTTCACCCAGCGCGTTGTTAGTCTATGGAACTCCTTGCCACAGGATGTGGTGATGGCATCTGGCTTGGATGCCTTCAAAAGGGGATTGGACAGATTCCTGGAGGAAAAGTCCATCAAGGGTTACAAACCATGATGGAGATGTGTAATCTCCAGGCTTAAAACCAGGGTACTTCAAGGGCAAGATGCAGGGGAGTGGTATCAGGAGACAGATATCTAGTCTCATGCGCTTCCAAAAGCATCTGGTGGGGCCGCTGTGAGATACAGGAAGCTGGACTAGATGGGCCTTTGGCCTGATCCAGCATGGCTCTTCTTATGTTCTTATGTTCTTATGACTACCAAAGGTCTCATCATTTGCCAAAAAGATGCCTTGTGGCACCGTGGTTAAACTGCTGTACAGTACTGCATCCCAGATAGCCGGCTCAAGGTTCACTCAGCCTTTCATCCTTCCAAGGTCAGTAAAATGAGTGCCCAGCTGGGAGGGCAATGTGAAGCCTGGATAATTACTTGTAGACCACCAAAGAGTGCTTTAAACACTATGGATGGTATATAAGCAGTACACTTTGCTTTTCTGGCTTTGTCATTAATGGTGCTCATGTCCTGCAAATACAAGGCCGTGGCTTCTTTTACTGAGTCAATCCATCTCACATTAGGTCTTCCTTCTTTTAACCTGCCACCTTTTATATTTGGCAGCATGTTCATTTTTTCTTTAAATATTGTCTGTTCATGATGTCCCCAAAGTACAATAGCTCCAATGTATCATTCTTGTTTCTAAGGAAAGGTCAGGCTTGATTTGACATAGCACCCACCTCTTCCAACACCACATTTCAATTAGTCCCCCACCTTAGCTTTTGTCACTGTCCAGCCTTTACATCCATAAATAATCAGCAATTCCCATAGTATTTATTTATTTATTTATTTTGAATATGTTTGCCACACCTTTCTCCTTGGAAAAGGACCCAAGTCAGCTTACCATAATGAGGGGCAATATACAGTCCAGAACATTTAAGACATGGTCAAGTTTAAGAACATGGAATTAGAAAGGTCATCTGCAAAAGGCAGCATTAAAACTAAAAAGAGCACATAGTTAAAAGAAAAAACTTCCATAATGAGGGATGGAAACTAACATGGAAAACTCAGGTGTACTTATGAAGTCAGTCAATGCAATCATGTATGCTAATCCATCTAAAAAGTCACATAACAGGTAATCCATCATTCAAGGAAAGCTTTCCTGAAGAGGAAGGTCTTTGCCTACTTCCAGAAAAACAGCAGAGAAGGGGCCATCTTGGCTTCCAGTGGGAGGGAGTGCCAAAGTCTGGGAGCATTGACAGAGATACCATGGTAGCTTGTATAAAGGAATTAATTCATTCCAAATGAAATTATGTTTTTGCAAATTTTCCTTTATACAAATTTCCCATAGGAATGCATTGAAAACAGAGTAATCCCTAATCCTGACCATTTTTATGTTGTACGGATTCGCCCCATAAATGATTCTGTTAAGCAAATTTCCCCTATCTCCGGAATTTTTTGTTGTACAGATTTTATGTTATACAAACCATTTGTTATACGACGGTCCACTGTATACTCTCTCTCTCTCTCTCTCTCTCTCTCTCTCTCTCTCTCTCTCTGTGTGTGTGTGTGTGTGTGTGTGTGTGTGTGTCTCCAATTACGTCTAGATGGGCACGACTTAGCGGTATTCCCGTAGTGTAGTTCCGTACGGAAACGGTAACGGGAATTATAGTATAGTATGGGTGATCTTCATCTCAGTCTCCAATTACATATCCTTAACACTTGACTGGAGGTCCCCGGCCTCCCCCCTCAAACTCGCAGCCAGCAAAAAGCCCAGTCTTTAAAGCGCTAATTGCTCTCCCCCCACCCATTCCCGGGCCAAAAAAGCTAGGGGTGGTTTCTGGAGGGGGGGGTCCCGCCTCCCCCCCGTATTGGGCAGCCGGACTCAAGTCTCAGTCTTCTTCTGATTTCGGTTAATCGTTAACCAAGGTATGAAAAAATCTGTAACAATTTAGATTCCTTCCGCGTCAACGTCGAAGTTATTCTGCATGCTTTACTTTTGTCTTCTGAATGTTCAGATGATAAGTGACTGGCCCATTGGTATGTGTTACCTTGATTCTCCCATTTTAAATCCAACACCAGCTCAGGTGCTAAGGTCATCAGGAGAGGCCTTTCTCTCCATCCCGCCACCTTCACACGTGCTTCTCACAAGAACACATGAAAGGGCCTTCTCTGTTGCTGTTCTTAGACTTTAGAACTCCCTCCCGCTGGAGGCCAAGACTGCCCCATATCTGCTGTCTTTCTGGAAGCAGGCAAAGACCTACCTCTTCAGACAAGATTTTCCTGAATGATGGGCCTTCTCTACTTAGACTTTGGAACTCCCTTACTATGTGACTTTATATGGATTATCATAGAACATGATTGCATTGACTGATTTAATAAGAACACCTGTATTTTCCAATACTTTCCACCATTTATAATGGAATTTTCTTTTCTTTCTGCATGCTCTTTATAACTCTAATGTTGCCTTTTAATGTTCTAAAAAGCCTATTCTAATTCCTTGTTCTTGACTTGAATATGTCTTAAATGTCTGGACTGTGTTTTGTCCCTCAGTACTGTAAGCCACCTTGGGTCCTTTTCGAAGGAGAAAGTTGAGGTATAAATATTCAAAATAAATAAATAACTCATCCCATGTCTAAAATGTACTGATAGAAAAACAATGGAACAATTAAGACACCTAATTTACATAAAATGGAAATTGATACAAATTTGTATATCATGTGAGCTTGCTTATACAGATATATATGATTTGCATAATGTGCTACTGTGTGACTCTGGTTGGGACAACTGTAATATCACCATCACCACCACCACCACCACCACCACCACCACCATTTGGAACCATATTAGATATATTACTCATCTTTGCAAAATACAAAAAAAGAGAGAGGGAGGGTTCAGACCCAAATCCATCTGTTCCAACTAGAGTAGATCTACCGAATCAATGAAAACGATATACTGTATGTGTTGGCTTATCTAGTCAGTGTACTCTAGTTGAGATTAGAGATGGGCACGAATCGAAAAAATTGCATTTTGGTTTTTCATTTTTTGTTGAGTGGTCCGTTTCAGTTCGTTTTCATTTTCTGTGAATTTTTGAAAAAAATTTTGTTTTTGTTTTTTTGTTTTTTGTTTTTACCCGTTTTTTGTGCAATTTTTAAAGCATTTCCGTACGCGGGCGTTCCCCAACGCCCCAGACCAGAGGGAAAACGCTAAAAACAATGATGCTGGCCGAGACAGAGTATAGACTAGGTATGCAGGGAGGCTGCAAAGGCAGCGGCAGGCGTTGCCCAGGGTGCAAGGCAGCCGCAGAGTTACTGCACTGCGGGGCAGGGGAGGGTACTCACCGAGAGGTACACACACATGCACACTGGGAGGCTGCAGGACTGAAGCTAGAGAGAAATCTCTTCTTTCCCTCCCCTAAGAGCCAGGCTGCAGCCGGCAGGGACACAGAGACACACACCTGCCTGGCTGGCCTAAAGTGAAAATAACGAGTCGCAGAGACAGGAATCCCACCCTAATTCCTACCGGAGACTGCAAGGAGGACGGGGGCTGCCAGAGCTTTTTATGCCCTCTGTGGCTGCCAGACCTGCCCAGTCTGCAACCTGGGCATGCTATTGGTTAAAGTTGTCCAAGAATTTACATGATCCCATCACATGGCTTGCCTCCATTTTGTGGCTGGAGTGGCGACATCCATTTTGTCATACTTAAAGGGAAAAGAAAAATACATCGTGATGGGAAAAGACAAAAACAAACGTTTTAAGGACCCCCCCCGGTAGATATTATCAGACAGTATAAATAATTATTGCTGCATTTTTATGGATGCCCAGGGCGTTTTTTAACATTTAAAACAGCTAATTTCATTGCGCGTCGCCATTAATGAAAAACAAAACGTAACGAACCTAATTTTCGTGGTTCTGTTCGGTTCATTCTAATTTCATCACAATGTTCATTATTCGTTTTGTTACGTAACAAAACGAATAACAGAAACGAAAAAAGTTCATTTCGTGCCCATTTCTAGTTGAGATTACCAATTAGAATTCAAGCCAAGTTCTTTTTCAGTTATTGCTTCCACAGACTTCATGAAGAATGCATGCCTTATAAAACATGTGTATGTTTTGCAACTGGGAAACGCCTAGTGGATTGTGTGTTGTGCTTTTGATTTCCACACTAATATAAATACAGTGCATAAAACAAGAAGTTGACCAGAGATCATTGTTAATTCAGGTTGCACATTGACTTGAAGTATCAAAATAAGTGGCTAAAATCCTCTTATCTTTTGGTGGCAAATTGCTCCAAGTTAACAGTAGAGATTATCAGTTGTACACAACTCAGTTTCTTAACCTAAGGCAATTTGCCTCCAAAAGTTAGTAATTTGTGTCATGGCAAGAGGTTTTGGACCATTGAGCAGATTTATTACTCTGAATATGTTTTTGCAATTATAGTACTGTATTAAGATTTGACAAGGAGAAGCCAGAACAACAAATACATTTTCTTCCTTGTACAATCTCTGTGCTTTAAAAAAAATTACAAGATTGAAAAAGAAGTATCTATATAGTATGTTATTGCTTTTATGCTCTGTGAAGCTGGAACCAACATATAGCAATCCAGTAGGGCTTTCTGGAAAGCAAGATGTTTAAAGAGTGTTTCACCAGTTCCATGACCCCAGTAACTTTTCATAGATGAACAGGGACTTGAACTCAGACTTTCTAAGTCAATGATGGTGAAGCCTTTTAGAAAATGAGTGCCCAAACTGTAATTCAAAACTCACTAGTTTTCCGCAAAGTGCCAATACAGCCATTTAGCCTGAATCCAGGTGCTGTGAAGGGGCGAAGTCAGGTGTCCACAGAAAGGGCTCCGGGTGCCACCTTTGGCACCCGTGCCATAGGTTTGCCAACATTGTTTCGAAGTCTTAGTCCATCACTCTATCCAATAGACCACATTGAGTATCTATCTATACCACATTGAGTATCTATCTATCTATCTATCTATCTATCTATCTATCTATCTATCTATCTATCTATCTATCTATCTATCTATCTATCTATCTATCTATCTATCTATATCTAATTTTATTTATGGTGTATTTATGTATTCTGTATTTTAGAACTTCTTATTTATAATAATATATTTGTAGTGGTTAATATAATATACTAGATTATCTACAATACAGTAATATATCTGTGGTGGCTCAGCAGACTAAGACTCCAAAAGCTGTCGCGGCTTCAAAGTCAGCAGCTCGGCAGTTCTAATTCCTGGATGCCACGCAGCGGAGCGAGCTCCCGCTGATAACCCCAGCTCCTGCCAACCTAGCGTTTCGAAAGCATGTAAATGCAAGTAGATAAATAGGTACTGCTGTAAAAAGTGGGAAGGTAAAATAGTGTTTCCTTGTAGTCATGCTGGCCACATGGCCATGGACTTGCACAACACTGGCTCTTCGACTTGAATAAGGAAATAAGCACCACCCATAGAGTCGGACATGACTAGCACACGTGTGTGGGGAACCTTTACCTTTTTATTTGTAGAGTACACATATGATATATTATTATAAATATTATCATAATAAATACATGCATATTTCAAGGAAGGGGATATCTAAATATTAGTTGTTGCTATTGCATGTACGAATTACATTTGATATGATTTACACCAAGTGCAAGTAAGAAATATGTTTGCTCTATGTAGCTCAATATACATATATAATAAATAAATTATCCATTTTCTCAGACAAGAGATTGGAATTATTGCCAAGAATGATAACACTAACATATTAGGCAATTATTCTGATGTATCTCTAAACCTAAATATATTATTCAACTGTTTTACTACACTCATATCAAAACTGTAAAACTTATATCCTTTATCCAATGCATTATTTGTCTTCATATATATAAAAAAAATGCATCAAATGTTGGCAAATTAAGTTTTTTTTTTATTCCTCCCTTCTCTTCAAAACACACAAACAAACAAAAACCACTTTCAGGAGTCATGTCCACTATCTAGGGAAAACTTCAACAACTAATAAATAATCCTATGTTCCAGTGTGGTTTGGACTCCTGGCATTTGTGTTTCTGAACATAATCCTCTGGGCTTCTGAAAAAGTTGTGAGATATTCCCAAATGTTTTGGGCTGTCCCATGGACAACTGAAGTGTGTTGTTGTTGTTGTTGTTGTTGTTGTTGTTGTTGTTGTTGTTGTTGTTGTTGTTGTTGTTGTTGTTGTTGTTGTTGTTGCTGCTGCTGCTGCTGCTGCTGCTGCTGCTGCTGCTGCTGCTGCTGCTGTTTTGGGGCCATATTTCACCCTTATTCTGATGAAGACACCTTCTTCTGAAGACATAATTGGTACCACTAGAAGAAATAACCTCTCATGCCATAACATAACATAATGTTGACACCCTGTATTTTATTTATTTTAAATATAGTGGATCTATATTTAAGCAATTTCCCCCTATCTCCGGAATTTTTTTTTCTTTTAAGCAGAAATTTTGGTGGCAAATTGCTCCAAGTTAACAGTAGAGATTATCAGTTGTACACAACTCAGTTTCTTAATTGCCACCAAAATTTCTGCTTAAAAGAAAAAAATATTCTGGAGATAGGGGAAAATTGCTTAACAGAATTGCCTATGGGGTGAATCTGTACAACTCAAACATGGTCGCGGTTGGAGAGTAATCCGTTTTCAATGCATTCCTATGGGAAATTTGTACAAAGGGAAATCTGCTTAACAGAATTTCATTGGGAACAAATTAATTCCCTATACAAGGTACCACTGTATTTTCAGCCTGCTTTAGTCCTCAAAAAGGACCCAAGGGGCCTTGCATCATGAGAAGACAAGATTTAAAGCTATAAACAACAAATATACAAATACAGTAATACCTCGGATAAAGAATGCCTCAGATAACAAATTTTTCGGATAACAAATGGAAATTTCCAGGTATAGGGCTGCCTTGGATAGTGAATATTCCCTACGGGCTGCCTCGGATAACAAATGTTTCATAATGCCTTGCAAAAAATGTGTACCCTGCATGCATTGCAGGATGCATAGTTTGTGGAAGGGTGGGAGGAGTTAGAGCATCTTTATGTTGTTTTGGAGCCTTTCTGGACATGTTTTGCTGAGGGATTTGGATCTTTCGAACTAGGTAAGATCGGGACCTAGCTTTGCACTGTTTTTCTTTGCATTTTTGGCTGGAAGGGGCTGGCGTAGTCTTGCTGGTTTCATTTTTCCGTGTTTGCAGTCTTTTTTTTTCATTGCTCTGCAGGCAAAAATGGGCTGGATTTTTCTTCCTGCTTATGTTTGTTTGTTTGCATTTTCCCCCCATTGCACTTTGGGTGGGAACAGACTGAAGTAGTCTTGCTGGTTTCTCTTGTCCATGTTTGCATTGCACTGCAGGGGGATGTTCTGGGGTGGGGGGTGTTCCAGCACTGCAAGCCTTTAAAGTGCATTTTATAAAGAGGTCTGGAACCCCCCCCAGCCTTTTTGCCTTTTTTCAGACCTCCGGAACAGATTAATCGGTTTCCCATTCATTTCAATGGAAACCACGTTTCGGATAACGAATTTTTTCGATAATAAATTGCCTCTGAGAACAAATTAAATTCGTTCTCAGAGGTACCACTGTACTAAAAACACATTCGAACATATACATCTCTAACAAATGGCAAACATAAAGCAGTACTAAAAATGCATTCAAAGCAGTAAAGCCCAATAATCCATTTTAAAATCCCACTTGGGCACCCTGAAGAGAACGATCTTTGCCTGTTTCTGGAAGGACTGAAAAGATGGGCCCTTCTTGTCTTCAAGTGAGAGGGAGTTCCAAAGACTGATACTAGCATGGGAGGACCTCTCCCCATACCCCAACAAATACAGCTGTGAAGTAGTCGAGACTAAGAGAATTCCTGTCCTGATGATCTTAACTTGTATTGTAACTTGTAAATTTTACTGTCAGTTTGTAATTTGGTAAACTTGTGCTGTAGGATTGCCAAGTTTCTGGCTTAGGATAGACCTTAATTGGGAAATATTAAGCAGGTAAACCAGTGGTGACCAAACTTCGGCCCTCCAGAAGTTTTGGACCACAACTCCCACAGTCCTTTGTCATTGGCACTGCAGGGTTGGAATTCTGGGACTTGTAGTCCAAAACATCTGGAGGGCCGAAGTTTGGCCTACTACTGAGGTAAACACTCTTTCCAGTCTGAGTTCAAGTGTTTATTTTGCTGTTTTAACATGGAAAAAGATTGCCTCCATTTCCTACAGCCTTTCATAGGTTCTATGATGCCAATTTTTTAGCTGTCTCTGCATGTTGGCCAAATCAAAATAATATTCAAACTAATAAATAAATAAATAGTAAAATCTTTGCACATTGGAACCTCATTCTTTTCTTCTACTAGCCAAAATGCTGGGAGAGAGACTAACAAGGCTACACAGTGGGAAATTGGCTGCTTCTGTGTTTTACAATATTGGGCAGGCTGCCTTGAATACCCATATGTGGGAAAGGCAGCATAGAAATACAAAAATACTGTACTGTATGTAGATGATGAGATAATAAAGAAATGGGGGAGGGGGACTACATGTGCCAAATTTCCCTAATGCTCATGGTGCTGTGATATACACAAGAAACCTGGCAAGGGGTCACAGGAATGAAAACTCGAGATCAGTAAAAATATTTGTATGCGGGTTAAGTTTTTATACACCCACCCGCAGGAAAAAAAAACCAAAGTGGACTTGTCCAATGTCCACAAAAGCTCACATTAAAATATAACCGTTTTTAAGGTACCATAGTGTTTTTACCTTCTTTATTTTTTGTATTTTGTATTTTATTTTGTATTTTTATTTTTATTTTTTCCAGATAACACACCGAAAAAGATCTCTTACCCTAGGGCTGGACTTCACCCTTGTTTCTAATCCAAAGCACATCAAAAGGCTGTTAATGTCTCAAATGTGCATTCTGTTCCTTGAAAACAGCAGCTAAGGCAATATCAGACATGGCCTCAGCACTTGGAATAAAAAGATAGAACAGGAAGCTGAAATGGACACTTAACAGTATGGGAAGCGTGGTTAAGTAACTCTCTTTCCCCTTAATGAAGTGTAACTAGCAACAGAGCAAAGAAGTTAAGTAAATAGAGCTCAAACTCTTTGAGCCGCAAGCTCAAACCTGCCTGCCCTGTTTTACCACTTCTCACTAAATTTCATTTACATCTCTTGTGGGGGGAAGGGCTGGAACAAAGAAATCTGATCTCTCTGAATCTTCCTGGAGCCAGCCCAGCAAAAAGAATAACCTTTGAAAGGACCAGGGAGGCACTGAAAATCAACAAAACAGTATCTAAAAAAGAGAAGATTAGGTGGTGCAAGAGCTAGCTGTGAACATAAATATATCTCAGTATTGCTGGATTTTATGATGATAGCATGTTAGAGTAGGGAGGAAACCATGAAGTGTCCTACTTGGTCAGTTTTTCTCATCCATCAAACTAACATAGAGCTAATCAACTGCTTTTGAAAAGAAATGCTTCATTTACGGTTCAGTTCTGCAGAGCATAACAATTATCTGTTGAGCTAAAGGTCTTGAATTACCCAGAGACAGATGAGAGGATTCTGGGAATTGTAGTCCTCTCATGTTTCCAAGCTTAGAATGGCCTGTCATCTATCTTGTCAAAAAAATTGGAACAGCCTTCCCACCCTTTCCTGGAGAGAGAGAGAGAGAGAGAGAGAGAGAGAGAGAGAGAGAGAGAGAGAGAGAGAGAGAGAGAGAGAGAGAGAGAGAGAGAGAGAGAGAAAGAAAAAAGCCAACCCTTTCAACTTAAAAAATGATCAATGCCATGCCAACATCTCAGCTGGTTTATTTTTCTAAAAATGAAGACAAAGTGAGTAATTCCTGGTCAACCATGTCTTTCACTCCCAGCTATAACACTCATGACTGGATACAGTGACATCATAAAGTGTTAAGTGCAGATGTATGACTTCCATATGTTTTATGCCCAGAAGACAATTGTTTAGGAATAATTTAGAGGAAAGGAGATATTTTAATCGGAGTAGTTTCCCACATATGTATCAGAGAAAAGTGAGTAGTGATCTTCTGCCCAGTATGGTAGAAACACAGTAGGGGAAAATGGACTGCAACTCCTATAGCTATAACAACCAATAATGGGCTGTCGTACCACTCAGTCTGTTGTTCTCTGAGTTTGAAAGAGCAAAGAAAATTAACAAATTAACAAATAACTCCATTACATATTGTGCAAAAAAACCTTTTGCTTCTTTTATTGCAGTTGGTTGATGTTTCTTAAATAAGCTGTTATGAACAGGGCTGGCCCTACCATTAGGCAGAATGAGGCAATCATCTCTGGTCTCAGGTGGTAGGGGTGATGGGGAAGAACTTAACACTGTTCCTTCTGAATGCCCTCTCTGTTCCCAGTTCTGCTGGAGGGCAGAGTTGTGCATGTATGCGTGCCATGCAACCATTCCTGGAGCTTCTAGCATGCTGCTTAAGGTAGGGAGGAAAGTATAATCCCATTTTTTTCTTGAATAAGATTCAACTCTCACTTCAGTTTTGGCATATGGAATAAAGGAGCACCACCTTGCACATTGCTTCCAGCAGCAAAAAATGATTTGGATCAGCCCTGATTATAAATATGGAATATGAGGAACAAGCATGATTGTTGGGTTATGTTGAACTTCTATCCTTAATTATGATTATGATTTGTTTCTTCCCCTACCTCACCTCTCTTTTACCCTCACTTTCTTGTGCATAAACACTCATTAGTTGATTGTATGTTTCATAGAATCATAGAACCATAGAGCTGGAAATGGCCTATAAGGATGCAGTCTGAGAATACATATGTGCTCTGTGTTCTCAAATAGCATCCAATTTACCACTATCCCAATGGGGTTCTCAAAGTAAGCGAGAAGAGTTTTTAGCAGTGTCACTGCCACCAGTGAGTAAATCCATTATTAACTATGGATTTGAACCCAACTCTTCTAGTCTCCCACCACTCTATCCATTACACCACACTGGCTCTCACCAGTGTTTATTATTTTTATGTGGCATGTGGCATTTTCTTGAGTCAGTTCAAAGTAATGTCCGAAGACTCCTTTTCCCGCCACTTTCTCCTCACAGCAACAGTGAGAGGCTGGTTGGGCTAACAGAGAGTGACTGACCCAGTCTTACCAGTGAGTTTTACGGTTAAATGGGGGGTTGAACAAAGGTCCCCTGAGCTCTTGTCCAGCACTTGAACCACTACACATATCTGGCTTTCTTCTTCTGCCATCTCACAGGTTTGTTCATGGGAAAGGGCCATCCCAGATAGATTTTTTCTCTTCAGATACTGTATAATATTTGTTATGATCTGCTTACATATTAAAGTGTTCAGTCTTCAGGCCCAGAGTAATAAAGTGTGTGTTCTGTGTATATACCGCCCCATACCTCTTCAAGTAGTCTCTGGGCAGTTTGCTGTTTTAATTATTCAGGCTACACATTGCCCCCCCCCAGCAAGCTGGGTACTCATTTTACTGACTTTGGAAGGATGGAAGGCTGAGTCAGCCATGAGCTGGCTACCAGGGATTGAACCCCAGGTCATGAGCACAGTTTTACCTGCAGTACAGGCATTTAACCACTACACCACGAGGCACAGTGGTGGCAAAACCCCATGTGAACCAGCTAAATGAGGACAAATCAAGTGAGGGAGATGCTATCCCTATTCAGTCATTCAGATCATCTCTAGTGTTGGTTCACAAGTGATGAACGACTGTCAACCTCTTCAACTACATTCAGTGTGCTTTAATCACAGAACAGAAGAACCATCTAAGGAGGGAGGCTGCTCTGCCTTGTAGCCTTACCATGTGAGCCAGATCAGTGGAGATAGAGCCCATATGCAAGCTCCATTTATAAAAGGAATACCTGATTAACTGGTCCCAATGGCCCAGTCAGCTTTGGGGTCAGCCATGATTTCAGTTCAGTCTTTCTACATTGCAAGTCAACATTTATTATTGCATTTATATTGTTGCATTCTTTAAGGGAGCATGGAGCAAGGTGCCTAATTCTTCCTCCTGTTTATTCTTACAACAATTCTGTGAGGTAGGCTAGACTCAGAGATTGCTGTTTTTGTGTCGTTACAGTCATGACCAACTCTTTGTGACCCTATGTCCATGGAGTTTTCTTGGCAGGAATACTGGCATGGTTTGCCAGTTCCTACTCCAGGCACCTACAGCACCTGGTATTCCCTGGTGGTCTCCCATCCAAGTAACTAACCAAGCCCAACCCTACTTAGCTTCCGAGATCAGGCGAGATTGGATGTGCACAGGGCATCTAGGCAGCTAGACTCAGAGATAGGTGATGTCTAATCTAGTACTCTGACCACACTAGAGTGGTACCTTGTATAAAGGAATTAATTTGTTTAAAATGAAATTATGTTAAGCAAATTTTCCTTTATACAAATTCCCATAGGAATGCATTGAAAACAGAGTAATCCCATTTTTATGTTGTACGGATTCTCCCCATAGGCGATTATGTTAAGCAAATTTCTCCTATCTCCGGAATTTTATATGTTGTAAAAATTTTATGTTATACAAGCTGTTTGTTATACAAGGGTCCACTGTACTTTTATTACAAATTCGTTCCTTTTTAATTTTATCATAATTAGCCTATTCCTCTGCTTTTTAGCACCAGCCCAAAACAAAGAAATTAGGTAAAACGAACTCTCCTCCCCCCCAGAACTGCTGGATGGGTCAGTGATTTAGGTGACTGGTTGGAGTTTGATTCCTCATAATGCCTCCTGGGGGGTGGGGGTGGACTCAATGGCCCACAGAGTCTTCTGCCCTTCTAGGATTATTATTGTTGTCCAGAAATGTGAACACCAGGAAGAAACAAGGGGGTTTGTTTTGTTTGCCAGGAGTTCCCTTCTGTTCCCAAATGGGGGTGGGGTGAGGTGTCCAAATTTCTTCCTTTCTCATTTTTCATTGGTTTTTCGTGTGTGTGTGTGTGTGTGTGTGTGTGTGTGTGTGTGTGTGTGTGTGTGTGTGTGTGTGTGTGTTTGACATGGACACAACCAGAAAAAATGACATTTCGAGTTTTCGCTTGTCGGAACGGGTCCGTTTCAGGTTGTTTCCGTTTGTCGCAAAAATTTTTCAAAAAAATGTTGTTTCCGTTTGTCGTTTGTCGTTTGTCATTTCCACCACGATTTAGCACGATTTGACTTCCCAGAGCATGGGGCGTCCCACAATCAGGGCCTGCGCTAGGTGTTTTTGCGCCCTAGGCGGCGGGCGGGGTGGGGGGCGGGGGGGGGGGGGAGGTGCAGGTGGGCGGTGGTGGCGGGGGGCCATGGGTGGGCAAGTGGGCAGGCGGTGGGGCGGGCCGCAGGCGGGTGGCAGCGCGGGCCGCAGGCGGGTGGGCATTAGGATATCACTTAGGATAGAGGTTCTGTTCTTGGCTTGCGCCCCAAATGTGTGTGTGTGCAAGCAAATTGAAGTTGGGAAAATAGAAAATAAATGGTAGTATATAATATATTTTTAAAATAAATCCACACCTCCCACTTCCAGTCGAACCTCCCCCTTTATCCAATATCAGAAAAAAAATCCTCAAACTGCCAGAGAAGAAATAAAGAATAAACTGCTATTCCCTTCAGCAGACAAAGCTGTAGGGAATCAAAGAAATTATTTTCTAAATTCAATTCCCTCCCTGCCTGCCTAACTTAAATCCTAAAGCCTCCAGCCTCCCTCCTCAATCTCAATCGGATCACACCAGCACCAGCAGCCAGCCCTCCTCCCTCAACCACATCCATACACCCAACTGCGATTTCTGGAAGGTGCCTTGGCTTTTTATGCCCTCCGAGACATCCAAAAGTGTCAGTCAAAAACCTGGTGATTAGAGATGGGCACGACTTGGCGGAATTCCCGTTTCCGTTTCCGTTCCTCGTTTCCGTTATGGAACAGAAACAGTAACGGGAATTACTCCGCCAGAACTCGAACTTGAACCGACTAAAGAATAATTGGATCTGATTTGTCGTGGTCGTTCCTGGCATCGCGGCGATCCCGCGGTGCCAAGCGGCACAGAAAAAAAGTTTTTAAAAGTAAAAAAAAAAAACCCGATTCCCGGCCAAAAAGCAGGCGGAAATATGCCTGCCTGAGTGAGGGCTCAGGGCACCTACCAGAGGGGTGGTTGACCCCCCTCTCCTGTCCTGGGCTGCTCTGGTGGTGGGGGAAATCCTCGTCGTAGTCGCTCGCAACAAGCACCGGACTCGCCGTCGGCCGCCGCAATTCAAACGGAAGCGGCACAGAAAAAAAAGTTTTAAACTCCCCCCCATTCCCGGGCCAAAAAGCAGGCGAAAATATGCCTGCAGTGCAGAGTGCACCTACCAGAGGGGTGGTTTCTGGGGGGGGGTCCCGGCCTCCCCCCTCTCCTGTCCTGGGCAGCCGGACTCGAGTCGCCATGCCATGCGGTGCGGGCGGGGGATCCAAAATGGGGCAGCAACCGCAATTTTTTTTTTAAATCGTGGTCCAAAAACACACAAGCACCACACAGAAACATGCGAAAATTGCTATTTTAAAACTGCCAGAATTTTTACAGTAGCAGTGGGTTTTTCTTGCAACAAAATGTCTCCTCTTTCCTCTCTCCATTGATTTTATTTTATTTTATTTTATTTTATTTTATTTTTTTACACCTGCGCAATGATGGGCTGGCCATGGGAGTGACCATGCAAATTTTTGGAGCCATTCCACCAATCGCATGGCCACTTGGCCAGGTTGACCACAGAGACTTCTGGGATGTGCCAACTGGGCATAAAAAGCCCACTAACCGTAGACCGAACCCGAACCCGAACCCTAAGCCTAACCCATACGCCAGTACACTGTCCTTCTAAGTGGGTCAGAGAGGCCCTCAGAGGTGCACCCCAATACTCACCCTAACCTCACCCGTAACTAGCCTAACCCTAGCCCTTGCGCTAACCCTGTTGCCTAAGCCAGATCTGTACTTGCATTACACTACAGCAAGTACAATTCCCTTCTTAGTGAGACACAGCGGGTGCAGAGAGAGTCTGCCAGTCCGCCACTTGTGGCTCTGGGTGACTGCTGCAGGCTTGGCTCGGCCGGCAGCATGTGTGACATGCAAACCATGCCCCCTGAGGCCTGACTGATGCAGGGAAGGCACCCCAAAAAGAGGGGTGCCTCTGCCAGTCTGCTGTGTCTCTGCGTGCAACTTGGTATGCATATCCATATGGCTATGTATGCCCTTTTGCAGCAGGTGAGGAGAGGAGACCCCCATGTATGAGGGGTCTCCAGGAGCCTGCTTTCCCTAGCGGGTGAGGATAGGAGGCACCCACCCCCCCAAAAAAGTGGTGCCTCCAGGAGCCCGCTACCCCCCCAAACCAGTTTAACGACAGACAAAAAACGAAAAACGAAACGATAAATTTTTGCGAAGTTTCGCAAAAAACGGAAACGAGCCGACACAGGCCGCCTCCGACACACGACAACTCGAAAACGTCATTTTCCCTAGTCGTGCCCATCTCTACTGGCGATGCCATTGGTGGAATGGTTCAAAAAAATTGCATGGTCCCATCCCATGCCCAGCCCAAATGGGCAGGTCTAAAAAAATCGAAAATAAAATAAAATAAAATAAAATCAATACGACATTTTATTGCTATAAAAAACCCACTGCTGCTACTATTAAAATTCAGGCATTTAAAATAAATAAATTTCACATGTTTCTGTGGTGATTTGGTGTGTTTTTTGACCACGATTTCAAAAGAAAAATTGCGGTCGCCATTTTGGATCCCCCCCACCGCATGGCATGGCGAGATGACGAGGATGACCTCCCCCCCTGCCTGGTGCAAGCAGCCCAGGACAGGAGAAGAGGGGGGGAAAGGCCGGGGACCCCCCAGAAACCACCCCTCTGGTAGGTGGCAAAGCCTCAGGTAGGCATATTTTTGCCTGCTTTTTTGGCCGGGAGTCGGGGTTTTTTAAAAAAACTTTTAAAAAACTTTTTCTGTGCTTCGCATTGCGCGATCGCCACGATGCCACAAACGGAAACGAAAAACCCGACCAAATTTTTCTTTTTTCGGTTCGAGTTCGAGTTCTGACGGCTTAATTATCGTTACTGTTTCCGTTACATAACGGAAATGATAACCGAAAACGGAAACAACAATTTTTCCCATGTCTAGTGTGTGTGTGTGTGTGTGTGTGTGTGTGTGTGTAAACTGGTAAGTTCATTTCTGTGTGCTAGGCTGCTGATAAAGTGGTGGGAGCAGGACAAGTAAATAAGACAGATATCTCACCACCAGTGTTTAACTGCAACAGCATTAAATGGATCTGGCAAATGTAGAGAAGAAACAGCAATGTGTCTCGAAAGTGAATCAGAAAGTTGAATTGTTCTCCAATCTTTTTAACAAACAGAAAGAAAGGATCATATTTCACACGCATACAATCAGAAGCAAAAGGAAAAGGGAAGAGCTGGGGGGGGATGAGGAGTGAAAAGTTCAACAGCAGAACAGTCTGTTGGCTTGTGGGGTCGTGCACATCCAGAGTAGGAGATATAAAAGCTGTGAGCAAAACAGCTCTCTAAAAGTAAAACAGACATAGCACAAACACAGCAAAATGAGCAGCTAAAACACCTTGAGTGACATTTGAGGTGTTATCAAAGGAGGAAGTAGCAAGGGGAAGAGAGATGCACCGATTAGAAGGCAGACTACGTTGCCTAGCCCCCACCACAAAAGGAAATTAGAAAGCCAGCCCTTCTACGCTACTTAATACGACAATTTGACGTTATTATCGGATATCCTCATAAAAAGCCTTGAAAAAGGTTGATATTGTAGCTAGGCTTGGAAGCAGTCCGATGGCACAGAACAACAACAACAGACGTGAGGTCAGGCCAGGTCAGAGAAGTCCAGCTACAGATCCTTGCTCAGCTCCAGAGCTCACTGGATGGTTGAGGAGTGAGAAATGTGTTCATAAGAGGCCAGATAGATTGTCCACAACCAACAGAATGCCATTTGCTCACACACAGCAGTCACACACCCAGCCCTGCAATTCCTGAGCCACATAATCTCAGAGGGGGAAACTGTATTCCGTTTTAAACACCTACGGTCAACAAAAGAGAACTGAATATTCTTTGTGTTTGCTACACCTCTGCACATACAGCAGGAAACGTACTCTTGGTCCTGTATTTTCAAATGTTTACTTTACCGTTACAGTCCACTGACTGTTTCCTATTGTTTTTCTGCAGCACTAAAGGCATATTCAAATGTAAGTGATTTCTAGAGATTTTATTGTGTCACACAATAACAAATACTATACACAAAAGAATATCTGTATTGATCTGTGCTGCCAAGTTGTTTTTGACATAACAGAGGCCCTATACATTCATGTTCTGGAAGAGGCCTTGTCATTATCAGCTACACTCCAGTCTTGCACACTGAAAGACCATGACTTATTTTATCAAATCAGTTCATCTAATTTCAGTTTTTCTTTTCGTACTGTCATCTAATTTTCCTAGTATCTTTTGTCTTTTCCAGTCTTTCCTCCTCACATCCTAAGTCTCCAGTATAATAGCTTCAGTGTGATAATGTTAGCTGTGATGTTTACCCCTTGTTGATTGGTCGGTTGTTGACCAATGAGAGAATTTGGAGGAGGAACCAGAGTAAGTTTTAAAGCTCAGCCCAACAGTGAATAGATTAGATAGGGACTTAGTGACTGAGAGATAGATAAGGAGGACTTACACAGGCTGAGAGAGATCAGACAGGGTCTGAGAGAGTCAGATAGGGTCTTACTGAGAGACACTTAAGGAGAGTTAAGAGAGAGAAGAGAGATGATTTTAGAACTTCTGTGAGGTAAACTAAGTGTTGAGTGTCTGTAAAATTAAGAACAGGGTGTGCATGTGATCAACTTTGTCTATAACCTAACTTTAGTGTGTTTGAGCTATGTTTCTTTCTTTTGTTTGTACCTAAACACATAAGCATCTCACAAGAATTCAGGCTTGAGTTGATCTAGAATCCATTTCTTCTTTTTTTCTGGCGGTCCACAGTATCCATAAAGTTCTCCTGTAACACCACATTCTGAATGAATTGTGGCTTCTAGTTGTCCATTAACAAGTTACTGCTGGGATTCCTGGAAAATGGTTTATACCCTCCAAATTGGCATAAACCCAATAATCCCAACAGCAACTCTTTAATTGTTGGCTTGAAATGACTGGGTGTTATCTGCATTTTGCATGTGCAACAAAGCAACAGGATTTCAGTCTATGAAATTTTGTTATCCTGATCAGTGCTCAGTACTGTAGTGAATGCAGTACAGGTTTTTATATGTTGCTATTGTGACAGTAAAAGGGGTGGTGGTATAACAGAGGGCCATAAAATCACAAATATTAAGAAGATGCAGCTTCTGTTAAAGTAAGTGAAATTGTTGGTCATGAGTGTCCATTCCCCACCTACCTTTTTATTGTCCAAGCTAAGGTAAATAGTCCTATCTTGCAGCCATCTCACTACCACAAATTCAAACAGAATTCCTTTCCCCGTTAATTTCAATGGCTCTTTCGTCTGGGAAAAATAGCACCTGACGGGGGACTTGATTGAGGCAATCAAAATTATGCAGGACATGAATAAAGTGGATAGTGGGATGCTCTTCTCCCTCTCACAAAATACTAGAACGAGGGGACCTCCACTCAAATTGAGGGTTGGGAGAGTGAGAACAGACAAAAGAAAGTACTTCTTTACTCACCATGTTGTTAGTCTGTGGAACTCCCTGCCACAGGGTGTGGTGATGGCATCTGGCCTGGATGCCTTCAAAAGAGGATTGGACAGATTCCTGGAGGAAAAATCCATCACAGGTTACAAGCCATGATGGAGATATGTAATCTCCAGGCTTAAAAACAGGGTACTTTAATGGCCAGATGCAGGGGAGGGCTATCAGGAGACAGATATCTAGTCTCATACACTCCCAGAGGCATCTGGCTGGGCCACTGTGGGATACAGCAGGCCGGACTGATATAGGAATGCTGATCTGATCCAGCATGGCTCCTCTTATGTTCTTATGTTCTTAATGCTTCTATTAGTCTCTCTGGTAGTAATTGGAGCATATGATTATATTATAAGGCAGAGAGAACATTTGATCATCTTAGAACTGCAGAGCTGGTGGAGACCCTCTGGATCATTGAGTCCCGGCTGTAGGGAACAGAAGTACCAACTTCTAGCTTCACAACCAAATACCTATGTAAATCACTGAGAGCCAGTGTGGTGTTGTGAGTAGAGTGTTGAACCCGGACTTAGAAAATTGCAGCTCTAATCTCCAGGAACTATGGAGCTGACCAGGTGACTCTGAGCTGCTCACTCTCTTGCTTAGTCTGATCTGCGTCACAGGGACGTCATCAGAATTGTGCTCTTCCACATGCTCTGCTACATAACAACCAGAGGTTGGAAACATTACCGTTTGGGGTCAACAAATACCTCACTTACCTTGAAAATCTTATTAGGGTCATTAGATAATTGGGGGAAAGCCGACAGGAGCTGAGTGGCATCCGGTTCAGAACACCTCATCCCCGGGGAATGAGGTTGGAGAGGGTAGAGAATCACATAGAGATGACATAGCAGGTATTAGCACTGGGAGAATAGTGGAATGTGATACTTTGTCTACCGAAAATAATAGCTGTGGGGGGAAAATAACAAAGCAGCAGCTGTTGTTGGGGGACCCACTGTACAGGTGCTTCTATGCCAATGCTCGAAGCCTCCGAGCAAAGATGGGAGAACTTGAACATGGGGACAGGCTTAATTATCACCCAGTTTTGCTGGCGGGAAGGAAGAAATGGTGCTATAAATTTGGTATTGTAAAAAATAAAATAAAATAAAATCAGGGGTTGTTTCCACCTTTTCCTTCCATTTCTGTACCATTTAAGTACTACAGCAGAATTCTGTGACATCTAACTGAAATTAAGAATAGCCTTACCTTGGTTCAGCAAGCATCTTGTGACCTTGCCTAAAAAGAGTTATAGATGGAATCTGATTGGTGTCCATGTAGGATTTGCATAACTTGTCTCAGCTAATTGATGCAGTGTCTAGGTGTGTCTCAGTGACACAACAGAAACATGCCATAGTACTTCAGCAGGTTGCATTTAATTGATATATACATCAGAATGTGCAACTTCTAGAATACCCTGAAGTTTCAGAAGTTAGAAAAGCACCAACAAATCCTTTGTCTATAAATTTGAACTTGTCCAGGTGTTGCTTTTGGATTTCCGAGGGCTCCAGAAAGCTAGATCTTCCCTCCTTCTTCTGAAAGATGGACCATGGCAACAATGAGATGAGAAAAAAACAAGAAAAAAAACGGCCAAACATATAATTGAGCCAATGCTCGAGACAGCCCTGGATATTGGAAATAAAACACACCACTCCACAATCTGATTTAAAAATAAGTTCCAGAAGGAACTCATCAGTATTGAATCATAGAATCATAGAGTTGGAAGAGACCTCAAGGGCCATCTAGTCCAACCCCCTGCCATGCCGGAACCCCATCACAATATTTCCGACAGATGGCCATCCAGCCTCTGCTTAAAAACCTCCACAGAAGGAGACTCCACCACCCTTTGTGGCATCCAGTCACTGATCATATAACTGCAACAAAAATGAACGTTTACATGGAGAATACAATTTAAAATGCTTTTCCTTCTTCCTTTCCTTGAAAAGTCTTGATGAGGTTTTGTTTAAATAATACATTTATTCCAAACCATTTCGGGCATGAATAATGGTATCCCTGTGACAAAAGGAGGCCCCTCTTTTCAGCAGTATCAGTGTTGCAAAAGAAGTCCCCCCCATTAGTTATTTGATCATATGTATACAGAACAGAAACAAGATAGGAATCATGGCTTCCTTTGGGTTGAGAGGTGGTCCTTTCATCCCACAACACACAAAAAACCAATCCATCTGCCAGGGAGTAAAATATTTTTTTTATTCACTCCACTTCTGAAGTTTGTTGTCCTCAGTAACATATACTAGTATGACAGAGATCAAGCTTTAATGTCTCTATGTTTTCTAATTTGTTCATTTTATCTTTATTTAAAACAGCAATTGAGAGAATGCATGTTCCAAGCAAGAATTTAACATTACAAAATATTTGTGGGTTGCTTTTGCTGGGATTATGGCATCCATTTCAATGTTTTGGCTCACAAATTTGTTAGTTTGTTTAAATTTAGATTTATTGGTTTTGCATCTGGATCAGCGTGGAATGAAAGATCATGGTCATGAAAGTGGGAAGGATTTTATACCTTCCTCCTGCATCCCTCTGTATTTCTGAAAAAACTGCTCTATAACGGGATATTTTCCAATATTCACAAGGTTGGAAATGTTGTTTTATCAGACTGACTGCTTTGTTTAACTGGACCCTTAGTTGAGATCCTGGGAGCTGTGGCTATAAAACAGTTCCAAGCACTTTCCAGCTCTGGGTGGAATCCCTGAATATTGTCCCTGTCTCCTTTATTATAAAAGCTAGTAAGCTCTTTTGATATCAGTGATTCATCCATCCCATTTTTGTTAGGAATGGACTAGCAGAAGCAACAATTCTCAGGCAGCAGGTCCCCTCTCCCCCACAGTCTTTGAAAGTCAGAGGATTGAACCCTGGACCTTCTGCACACAAAAACATGTGCTGTATCATTGAACTGGAACAGCTGCAGAACGCTTTACCCAGTTCATTATTTGTATTTGTGGCACATAGTTTTTTTCTTCAAGCTGTTTTCACAAAAGCAAGAACATAAGAACATAAGAAGAGCCATGCTGGATCAGGCCAAAGGCCCATCTAGTCCAGCTTCCTGTATCTCACAGCGGCCCCACCAGATGTGTTTGGGAGCGCATGAGACTAGATATCTGTCTCCTGATACCACTCCCCTGCATCTGGCCCTTGAAGTACCCTGGTTTCTCCATCATGGTTTGTAACCTGTGATGGACTTTTCCTCCAGGAATCTGTCCAATCCCCTTTTGAAGGCATCCAAGCCAGATGCCATCACCACATCCTGTGGCAGGGAGTTCCATAGACTTACAACGCGCTGGGTGAAAAAATATTTTCTTTTGTCAGTTCTTACTCTCCCAGCCTTCAATTTGAGTGTGTGTCCCCTAGTTCTGGTATTTTGGGAGAGAGAGAAGAGCTTCCCTCTATCCACTTTACTCATACCCTGCATTATTTTGTATGTCTCAATCATATCCCCCCTCAAGCGCCTTTTTTTCCAGACTAAAGAGCCCCAAATGTTTTAGCCTTTCTTCATAAAGGAGGTGCCCCAGCCCAGTAATCATTTTAGTCGCTCTCTTCTGCACCTTTTCCAGTTCCACTATGTCTTTCTTGAGATGCGGTGACCAGAATTGTACACAATACTCCAGGTGGGGCCTTACTATTGTTTTGTATAATGGCATTATAATGTTGGCTGTTTTATTTTCAATCCCCTTTTTGATGATCCCTAGCATGGAATTGGCCTTCTTCACCGCTGCCACACACTGGGGAGACACCTTCATGGAGCTGTCCACCAACACACCAAGATCTCTTTCCTGATCCGTCACGGATAACTCAGAGCCCATGAGTTGATAGATGAAGTTTGGATTTTTTTGCCCCAATATGCATTGCTTTACATTTGGTTACATTAAAACGCATTTGCCATTTCTCAGCCCATTCCCCCAGTTTGGAGAGATCCTTCTGGAGCTCTTCACAATCTTCTCTGGTTTTCACCATACGGAAAAGTTTTGTGTCATCTGCAAACCTGGCCACCTCACTGTTCATCCCTGTCTCCAGGTCATTTATGAACAGATTGAAAAGCACCGGTCCCAGGACAGAGCCCTGGGGCACACCACTTTCACTTCTCTCCATTGTGAAAATTGCAAGCACTGGGTCTTGTTTTTGTGCTTCTCCTAGCTATCCCCCTGTGTAACCCAGTGTGGTGTAGAGTACAGACTGAGTAATGCACTCAAGAGACCTGGGTTCAAGTCCTCACCTCTGCCATGGAAACTCAGGGTGGTGGTGGTGGAATTGATAAAACACTCCGTAAATACCCCACTTACCTTGAAAATCTTATTAGGGTCCTTAGAAGTCATTTTTACTTGAGAGCACATAGCAACAATGGCTGTTCCCTATAAAGATTAACATATAACCCCAGAATCCAAAACGGCAAAAAGAGCAAACGATTCTGTCAAGTTGCAACAATCTTTTCAAGCAATACATTCAGTTAGACATATGATACAATCACAGGTGATGCTATTGCAGTTTTTATGGATGTCATGTCCTCCAAGCATCTTTCAGGGTTTCCCCATACTTTCTAAGGTCAACTGCTCTAGGAATTTCAATTCAAAAGTTTTTTGCATCTAAGTCATTAAGTTATAGGTATTGTATCCGCATGGGATATTTCTTATGCTAATAAATCTGGCAGTATATAAATATAAAAATAAATAAATATAAATAAATTAACTCATCTTTCCCTAATAGTATATTTGAATCAATCTGTTCATCTTAGTCGTAAAAAATATCCAATATCCATAGAAAAATAGTATCTTCCTTTTGTCACATTTTGCTACTGTATCAAACACAGAAGTGTCCTTACTAGAAGCTTCAATTCCTGGGTCTCAGAAATAAAATAAAGGTTGTACAGTATTAACACAATAGTGGACCGAGCTCTCCAGGAGCCTGAAGAAGTAAAGCCAATATTTGCATCTCTGGTGGTTCAAAAAGAAGCCAAAGTCAATCTTCTACTGCTAAAATGTGTGCATAAATATGATGGAGTTCTCACTGTTTTTAAAACAAAAGTTGAGACGGCCAAATTCAAAATCAGGCAAAACAGGCATGATAGAGAGTTTTTGCAGAGGGCGTAGAAGGACATTCTGGCTTAAGAACTTCAGCCAATGGTCCATAATGAGCACGGGTGCTCTGTTTAGAATAGCTTTGGACAGAAACCAGTTCTGGCTACTGATCTCCACCATTCTGTGAGGACATGGCCATGAGAGGAAGATTCTCACAAAATATGGCCCTTGGATGTCTGTTTTTCTTTTCTTTTTAGATCATTTTCATTTTAGGCAAAAATATTACTCTAACCACAGTACAGTCACCCCCCGCCAATCGCGGGGGTTAGGGACCCACCCCACCCGCGATGTATGAAAATCCACACTATGCGGAAGCGGGTGGGGTGGGACCTGGGGGCGGGGGGGCGATTGCGCGCCTGTCCGAGGCTTCTCGGAGGAGCGCAGGAGGCGGAGCGACCCGATCGCCCGCCCCCCCCGCCCGGCTCCAAGATGCAGGTACTGCGATCCTGCGATGTAGTGGGACCGCAGTACTTGAACCGCGAAATGGCTGGGAGTGACTGTACTCAATGCCTATGGAGTCCTTTTCTTTTCTTTTTGAAAAATCGCGTGCCAGAGGACTCATTACCAGATCCAAGTGTTGATTTTGGGGAAACTGACACACCCAGGTTAGTTTCCTATACAGCAGGTCAGTGTTTGGAATTGTCATCTGTGTCCATTCTTCACACATATGTTTTCGGCAAAATTCAAACTTGATCCCATCTTTTAAAAAATGAGCGCAACACGTTCAAGTTAAGGCATGGTAGAAAAAAAATCACAGATACTGTATATCTCTAGATACAGTTTAAAAATCACAAAAAGGTTATGTGAAATAGAGAATTACTGCTCCGCATTCTGGAAGGTCAACACTTGCTAAACAGAATTATGATCACCCTCCCAAATGTAAGTCACTCAATTCAGCCCTGATTCTTATCAAAGATTCTTGGCTTTCACACCAGGTTATCTTGGGATCAGCTCTTCCTCAGGGAAATCTGGAAAGCAAGCAGCAGAAAGAAAGAAAGAGCAGCTGGATAATTTAAAATTCCCCAATCTCGTACTTGATTGGCTGGTACCTGTGAGTTGTGAGAAACCTAAACTCTGATGTCATCAATGCTTCTCTTTAGATATTAACTATTTCCAGACTTTCTAGGTATGCATGTTCTAAGTCTGTAACCTACACTTAGGGCGTTTATACACGACCCCTAAACTCCGGGGCAAATGGCTCCCAGCTCCGGAGCTTAAAAATGTTTCCCCACCAGCTCTGGAGTTTACAGGAAATTAAGTGCGACCTCGCCCACCTAAGCGCGACCCAGCACACTTTTCAGGTACCTGCTCTTGGGAGGTGAAAATTGCTTGATGCGGATGTACCGGGCTCTCTTCGCTTCTTTTTGTTGTTGTTTTTTGCCTCCCGCCCCTTTAAGAGAAGGAATCAGGAAGTGACAGGGCTCGGAGCAGCTTCCACTGGCATCGGGAGGTAAGCCTTTATTCTTTTGTCCCCTTTTTTCCTCTCTCCCCTCACGCAGACAGGAGCAAGGAAGTGCGGAGGGGTGGGGACGGAGGAACAGCAACGAACCCCCAAGATCTCTGGTCCGAATTTAAGGGGCCAGCGGATCTTAGGGGTCGTGTGAAAAGGTTACTCGGACTTTTGAGATATGGTGCTTAGCCGCATGGATTGGTCCTCTGACACGACAGGGTATTGTTATACTTCAAAGAGATTTACAGGGCCAAGCTTTTGAATAGCTAGTACAGATCTACTGATCTAGCTTTGAAAGGAACTAGTTTTTCTTTGGAGAAGTCTAATGACTTCTTTTTTGAACAGCAGCATTCTTACTAATATTTCAATGAGTAAATCTCCAATTACATTAATGAAAGGAGGGCAAGAGAGAGAGAGAATTTAATACTGGTGTGTCAGTGTTAATGCATTGGTGGAAATCCTGTTGCTTAGTGCAGTGTGTTGCATTAGGATCGGACCATTGAATCAGTGTGGATTTGTGGATCAAGGTCCATTGATCAATTAGGCCTACTGCAGTTATGACACACTATGTGGTTAAACTGTAGTTCTGCAGTCAAGCCTCTGCACATGACCTAAATATGATCCCAACCAGTTCAGGTAGCCAGCTCAAGGTCGACTCAGCCTTCCATCCTACCAAGGTCTCTAAAATGATGATCTGGCTTACTTGGGGAAGTGGGGTGCAAGTAGTTTGTATAACTATGTTGTACCACCCAGAGTGTGCTCTAGCACAAAACAAGAACATCTAACTGAATCAATGGGATTTACAGAAGATCAAATTCACCAAATGCCCACTGACTTAACAGCCCTATTATTGTGTGACTTGCTATGCTAAACAACAGGAATCCAGCCATTATTTCAAAGCTCTGTAATCAGGTATATTTTGTGGAACAAATGCTCCCTGTGGAAGAGCCCCTTTCTGAGAATCCTGTTCTGTGTCATTTGGTGTTTCCAGGCTGCTTTTGATCTATGACTTTCTTGTTATGGTACTGCTGAAAAACAGCACCACTCAAGGTGCTACAAAGAGCTTCACAGAAAAGGTGGGTTTTAATGACAGATTCGAGAAAAATAAGAGGACAGATAATAAAAGGAAGACAGATTTGGAGAAGGTTCCAAGCTACCTTCACACTAATTACAACAGAAGCCACGATGCAAATAAGAATTCGAAAATGCACCCATTGTTTAGCATATTTTTGTATTTCATCATATCTTAGGCATGAAAATCTGTCATTACAGCTATTCAGCTTTTCTGCTCCTCTGCTTGGTTCTAGTCCTTTCTTGCTTCTGGCAACCAGACTCAGTCTTTAAACATTCTCTGAAATCAGATCAGATCATTTCCTGAGTTCCTCCATTCATATAAATAAAACACATCTCTTTGTACATTTCAGATCTTCAAATACTAGTAGCATTTTGGGAACATGAGGGGACTGCCCGTCAATGGCAGACATGTTTTCCTCCTAGCTGTGTTCAAAACTATGCCTGCTTTGATTAAACAAAACAATGGCCTTCTTGCGTTAAAACTGAATTGCTTAATTGCCCTTGTTTATTGAAGACCAGCAGAGAATGCAAGAAACACTTCAGCAGCTAAAGATTTGAGATGAGAGAGAGAATACAGTTTGCCTCTCCTAGACCAGACCACTATCTTCCTGATGTTGTCTACAGTTCTCATCATCACAGCCAGCAGCCAAAAAGGAATCATAGAATCACAGAACCATAGAGTTGGAAGAGACCTCAAGGGCCATCCAGTCCAACCCCATGCCATGCAAGAACCCCCATCAAAGTACTCCCAACAGATCGCCATCCAGCCTCTGCTTAAAAACCTCCAAAGAAGGAGACTCCATCACCCTCAGTGGCAGCATATTCCACTGCCGAACAACTCTAAGCATCAGGAAGTTCTTCCTAATGTTCAAATAGAATATCTTTTCCTGTTGTTTGAAACCATTGCCTCACGTCCTATTATCTGAAGCAAATCTGTCCCCTGTTTAATATGATATCCTTTCAAATATTTAAACATGGCTGTCATATCCCCTCTCAGTCTTCTTTTTGAAATGCTAAACATTCCCAGGTCCCTAAGCCGTTAAGACATTTCTTCCAGACCTTCAACCATCTTGGCCACCCTCCTCTGGACCCGTTCGAGTTTGTCAACATCCTTTTAAACGTGGAGTGAACAGAACTGAATGCAGTACTCCATGGGGTCTGACCAGAGCAGAATAGAGTGGTACTTTCAATTCCCTGTGCTTCTGTTGATGCAACCAGAGTGCTTTCACACGACCACTAAAATCCACTGGCAACTTAAATGCAGATTCCCCCAACCAGAGATCATGTGGTTTTTGTTCTGCTTCCTGTGTTCCCACCCTCCCGCACTCTGATTCTGCTTCTGTCTGCTGTGAGAGGAGGGAGAAAAAATGCAGGCTCACCTCCGCCTGCTGTGGCAGCAGGAAGCCGTTAGGGATTCCTGTCTGTTAAAAGGGGGGGGGGCAACAAAAACAAACAGAAGGCGGAGGAGGGCCAGACATGCAATGCTTTAAAATCTGCATAGGAACAGCAACAAGGATTTTACCTCCTCGAGACCAGGTACTTTAAAAATGTGCTGGGTTGCGCTTAAGGAACCAACTCACTACGTCCCCACTGATTCAATGAACTTGCTCTAGTGCTAAACCAAGCAACAGCATTTTGGCCAGAGATTTTTTAGCATTATGCACTATACATATGAATCACGCTAGCATTCCACTATGCAGCATTCTACATCCCCCAAGAACCTGTGGACTCTCTTGAGACTGCAGAATATTTGGTTGTTTGACTATAGCTCCGATTATCTCTGACCATTTGCTCCATTGACTGGAACTGGAGTCCAACAACTTCTGGAGGGCCACACTTCCCCAGTAAAAGATGTTACTGAAAGAACACACAGTATACAAGACAGCTACCCTGTGTTCAAGGAAGGACAACTGATGAGTAGTATATTCCTTATCTTATGAAACAGAAGAAACCACATCATGATTTTGAACTAGGCTTAATTCTGCCTCCACCCCCTCACAGAAGTTCTTCTGAAGTTATACAAAGTATGACTCAGCTTCTGGTCATAAAGAAACAAAGCAACACTATAATACTGGAAGAGAAGTTCAGTATTCATACTCAAGAGAACTAGAAACCTGAAAACAAAGCAAAGGTCAGAAGGAGGACCTGAGAAAGCTGTTGAACCTGTCTAGGAGTGTGTGCAATACTCCAACAGAACAAACTGATTTTAATTCGGAATGTATGAGAAAGGCAAATCAATGAAAAAAATTCTCTCTCTTGGGAAACAAAACAAAATAGCTCAGCACAATGATTATACTGAAACTGTAGGTCCTGGAACTGAGTTTCTATAAACATGGGCAAAACAAGGTGTGTGCCTTGCTGATCTTCATTATTTTAGGGCTATTTTTGAGGATAACATTTAATACATAGAAATTTAATTGCTGTATGTGAGGGAAACTTCTCAGAAGGGAAGAGAGGGACCCCTGCATGCCCAGACGAGTGGCTGGAGAAGCAATTGCGGAAAGGGGAGCCTAAGAAACAATCAACATTGTCACCGGTGGACAGGGTTATGTTATGGAAGGGATATTATGACGCCCTCAAAATAATTGAGCAACAGAAGGAAAGGGAGGAGGAAGAAAACCCAGGCCCAACAGGAAGTAAAGAGAAGGACAAGGCGGGAAAGCCGGACCAATCCGCTCCCGTGGAGGTGGGGTTCGGGACTTGTAAAAAGGGCAGCCAAAGGGTGCTTCCAGAAGGATGGGAGTGGGTGTGGATGGAGGATCCCTGGACAGGGAATTGGGAGCAAATGATGATGCCCCATAAGGAGACTGAGAGTTACAGACACAGGGCCCATAAGCAGGGGTGCTCCTATTGGGGAGAAAAGGAGTACCGGGAATACAACCGGAAACGCAAAGAGATTTGCAAAGAGATTGAGTTAGAAGAATGGCTGGCAAAGATCCGGATGGAAGCCGAGACCGGGAAGCTGGACCCCTGAGAGGATTTGACCCAGACACCCAACTATCCTCTGTGTACACCCCAGCGGAGACGCCCTGGTCCCAGGTCCACTTCGGAAGTTGGGGTGCAAGTGGGAAAACCCAAACCCTCGGTGAAGGAGATTGGGACACAAGTGGAGGGGCTGAAGCTCTCAGAGAGGGAGGAGGAGAGCAGTAGTGGAACCGGCTATCCCCAGGTGATGGTGGGGAACTTGATCACATTCTGGAAACCCCAACCTATGGAGGGAAAAATAACCCGTTCATGTCTGACGTTAAAAATGTTGAAACTGTTGTTAAAAGAAAAACCTCGTTTATTGTTGATGAACCGAATAAAAGTTCTGTTTGTTCATTCCGAGAGATGCCTTCTTTAAAGTTTGAAGGGCGGGAAGCCTGAACAAAGGTAGAACCCTCACACTGTAGATAGGATGAATCCACCAACAAAAGATTGCAGAATGGAGGGTATGATTGGCTTTCACATGGCCATATTGGATGGATATTCCATTCCGTTTCAATTCCATCCTGATCTTCTGCTTTTTCACTCCACTTCATCATCACCAAATATATTCTACAGACATTATAGGCACAGCCAACATTCAGTAGAGCTTGTCCACGTTGACTTGTGTTGGAGGATTCAACTGTTTCCATTTAGAAGTTTTCTTTTTAAAAAGTGGCTGGTCTGTGAATATTCTCAGTCATCCAGGTGAGTTTATCTGGAAGTTGAATCATGGCAACTGGACTTCGTTTCTTGAGAGATGGAAACGTTTTGCTGCAACAGCTTCGTCACTGAGGAAAGCTAGTTGAGAGTCCTCCATTTTATAGTTCACCTTGATTTCACATCAACCTGATCTGAAATAGGCTCATAAGATGAACAATGGCCTGAATGAGCTGCTTAGGTGGACAATATGCTCAATAAGCCATTAGGTGAACAATGGCCTGTTAGGTGCTGAAACCCATAAAGTATGGGTCATTAGCTGGTGTTTACATAAAGTTTGCATTTGTTCTTTCTTTATTTGTATCAGAGCACTGCACAATTTAAAGTTATGGATGTATATGAAATGTTGGCAAAGAATAAAAACAGATTAAAATGTTAACAATTATGATCAATGGGTTAGCAGGTCCAGCCAGGGCAACCCTAACCCTGTTTGCGCCCGGGTGCTAGCGACTCATACTATATCTGCATTTTGGCTAGCAGTGCCAGGATTCTCATGCCTCTGGTTACACCACTGAGATGCTGAGGGAATGCCTTGTTTTGACACAGAACATTCTCTGCTCATCTCTTAACTTTTTGAAATGTAGGGAATTGTGATTCTTGAGCTTTGTTGGTGAACCTTTGGCAAGGAGCCCTTTCTGTGGGCTCCCAACATCACTCCTTCACAGCCATCTGTATTCAGGTTAAATTGCTAAATTGGCACTTCGCAAAAAAAAAAAATTAGTGGGTTTTGAATTGCAGTTTGGGCACTAGGTGTCTAAAAGGTTTGCCATCACTGTTCTAGAGCTTCAGAGGCATGCCTGATTGGGACAGGAGGTAAGGCCTTCCTGATTGTGGCACCCAACATATGGGAATGGATGTCAACAGCTGGAGTTCAAACTCTCAGAACCACCACTCTAGAAGACAGAAACGCATAGAACACTGGAAACAATAACTGATAGCTTGTTGGGCTGCTGTGCAAAAGGCTTCACTTTTGGAGCCAAAGTTCCTCAACTTAAGAATTCTCTGCAGACGTTACCTGTTACCTGCGAAGTCTCCTAACTATAGGCTTTTCGTTGCCTCCAAACGTGAAGCCTTTTGTGTAGTAGCGGAAAGGGATTGATGGGTATTTACATATGACCGGTGACATTGATTGCATTTTGTCTGTAGGAAACCGCTTGCAACCCGTCATGTGCTATAAACATGCACTGAAGTTCATTCTGCCAGGTGTTAGTCCTTACTTGCCAAGCAAAGCTTCTAGCTATGTTCACATGGCAAAATGCTATGCATCGCTCTTTCTTAACTTGATTGGGCACAGATCTAAGGACAACTAAAAATTTCTCCATTTTGATTGAAGAGAAACTGTATTGCTCAACTAAGAACATATTTTTGTTCAATAATTACTAGCATGTTTGCATACCTAAACCATTGAAATACAGTTCAGTATGCATAATTATGCTCATGGTTTGAAAAATGCATTATATACCCACACTCATTTCTGATGTTTGCTTGCACAAACAGTCAAGTATGCTGACAGCAATCCTCTTATTTACATGTGGATAAACACCCATGACTTCAATGGGACTTACATTTGAGTAGACATGTACTAGCAGTACTTACCTTTGAGTGCAGTTTCTCTATTATGAACATGGGAAAACATGCATTAATTTCTGTTTGGGTTTTTTTTCCAGACAGAGGAAGTACATCTGGTTGTATCAACAATTAGGTTAAGCTACACTGAAGTTACACTGATTTCAATGGGTCTTGGTCTAAGTAAGTCTCAGTACAACCTATATATGCCCCGGTTATGCTGAATCTTCAGTTCTGTTCCATAAAAATCCTGCTGTTGTAGGACTTCTGAACAGTGTTCTAGGTCAAATACGCTAAGTTATGATAATAAAGGACTTTGAACTCAAATGTAAATGGACTTTCCAACATGACTCAGCAACAAGGAATCTATATTCACAGGTAGGTCCTCACTTTTTTATTTTTTATTTTTTGCAAATGACTGCCCTTGGTAAGGAAGATTTAGGATTTTTTTCAGTCCTTAATGGCCTGTGATTAATGTATTGTTCTCATGGGAACAATGCACAAGCCCTGAAACCTAAATTCCTTTCACTTCTGTTGAATACTGTAAGCCTTAGGAATCTGCCCATGTGGAAAACACCAAACACAATGCCTGAAGAAGTAATGCTCCTCACATGAACCTTGACTGAGGCAAATAGGGTCTCTATTAGAGATGGGCGCGAATCGAAAAAATGACATTTCGGTTTTTTGTTTTTCGTTGCGTGTCTGTTTCGGTTTGTTTTCATTTTTCGTGATTTTTTGAAAAAAAATGTTTCGTTTTTTTTTTTCATTTTTACCAGCTTTTTGCGCAACTTAAAGCATTTCCGCGGGCGGACGTCCCCCAATGCCCCAGACCAGAGGGACTGTTCGGTTCGTTCCAATTTCATCACAATTTTTGTTATTCCTTTCGTCATGTAATAACAAATAACGGAACAATTTTTTTTCCGTTTCGTGCCCATCTCTAGTCTCTATGTGCACAAGGAAATAATGAAACTAGAGCAGTGCAGGTTTGAATTTTTGGACAACTGCTTATGGAACTGTCAGTTCAGGTCTGTGCATCTGGTGGATACCTCCTTGTGTAAATCACAGGGAAACTGTTTATACAAAAGGCTTATGGGAAAGCAAAAAAATGAAGAGGATTCTTGTCTTTTGCCTTAATTTCATTTTTTTTCTACAAGGCAAAATGATTATGATGGTGGTGGCGATGGTTTTGCTCTTCTGTCTCTTTTCTCCCTTGATCCCCCCCCCCACACACACACCTCCCAGGCTGGAAGGTTTTTGTACGCGTAATTTGATACATTGCACATTTAACCCGGACTGTTGTTTGTATGTCTGTGTTGATTCCTAAGAAAAAGTACAGTTCATTCAACCAACTGGGTTGCGTGATTTAAAAAAAGAAAGAGACACAGAGAGACAGAGACAGAAATTGAAACGGAAACAACATTTTGTTAAAAAGTATTTCAAAGTCCACTTGTTCAGGAATTTATGGCTAGTAGTTATAAACCACTGCCTGGGAACGGCTGGTGCCATGGAGAATTAACAAGTCTGTAAATCCTCCAGTTTATTGTTGTTCAAGAAACTATATTTGTTACAAGTAAAATACTTTCCAAATGAAGGAAGTGTAGAATTGTACAAACATACTTGGAAATTCATACAAATGCCCATAAACAGACCAATTAGGTCAATAACAGAGTAGGTAAGAACAACCATAGCAGGGAAGAGAGTGTAACTGAGCACAGAATGCTAGACCTTGCCCCCCAGTAATTAAAATTAAATCTCAGCTGAACCACAAATGGTACAATCCTACATGAATCATTGTCAAGAATATACTCTCTTCAGTGCATTCGGTTGCATTATGTTCTGTTCAATGGGGTTTACTCCTGGTTTAGTTTGAAAACCATATGCCTCCTAATCAGAACCTGGAGATGTTACTTCTTTGTATTATGACTCCCCAGAACACCCTAGCTGCAAGCATGGCAATTGTCTGTGAGTTGTAGTCCCCAAAAGACAGCTTTTCCAAGCACTGTTGCAAAGCACTCAAGAATCTTCCTCTCTTTGTATCTGTTCACCAATTTAAATCTGGATTTAAGCTTAAGAACTGGTATGCAAACTTTAAAAATATATAAGTAAATTGAAAAATAAACCTATGATACAAACAACATAATCAATATTATTGGCTAGGGCAGTGGTTCTCAAATTTCCTAATGCCGTAACCCTTTAACACAGTTCCTCATGTTGTGGTGACCCCTTGCTCTGCTTGGAAGAAGCCACAAGCCCCCTTTGGCAGGCCACTGCTGCAGGTGCCATAGAGAACTTCCTCTACAGGCACCCTCAGCCAATCGCAGCCTCTGGTGCCATTGACTGACATCCCCTCCAACCTATCAAGCTGTAACTCACTCTTTCCTCCCCTTCCTCCCCCTCCTCTTCCAGATCCAATCCATTTGTGCCTTTTTCTTCACTGTCTCATGGCGACCCTTGTGAAATGGTCATTTGACACCCCCCAAGGGGTCCTGCCCACCCCCCAGGTTGGGAAGCACTGGGCTAGGAGATACAGACATTCAAAATTTTGAGACCTAAAGCCCAGGGATGCAGTGGAGCGAGTGCTTAAAACTGCTGGATAGCTCAGTGATTGAGGTCTCTGGTTGAGGAGCCATAGGTTGGCAGTTCAGTTCCCCACTGCCCCTTCTTGAAGGGGCAGGATTCAATGATCATGGGGTCCCCTCCAGCTCTGCAGTTCTAAGGTGAGGGTGATCATGAAATTTCAAGCACCAGGATATTTTTATTAGTAGCAGTTATGTCGTCTACCCCTACTGCCAGAGGCTTGATTTTTCCTCTGAGCTTCTCTATAAGCCTTACAGTAGCAAGGCAGAAATGGTTCTTCCCAACAGCAACATATTTTTGCATGCTAAAGCGTTTTGGTCTTCTTTTGTCTTGAATGGACGTTTAAGGTCCATTAGGGGGCACTCCATGAAGCTTTTGGGTGGATCTCAAACAAATAAGAGAAAGTCCTTTTTCACCCAGAGGATCACTGGTCTGTGGAACTCCCTGCCAGAAGAAGTGGTGACAGCTGTCAAGCCTTGACAGCTTTAAGACAGGATTGGACAAGTTCATGGAGAACAAGGGTATCAATGGCTATCATTAAAGGTTGGAGAGATAGGCCAGGATATCTCTCAATGCCATTTGCAGGGAATCATAAGCAGGTGAAGACATCTCTTTATGAATACCCTTAAGCCAACAGTGAGCCACTGTGTGAGACAGAATGCTGGACTGGATCGGCTGTTGCCTTGTTCCAGCAAGGCTGTGCTTATGTTCTTATGTTCTTATGTTCTTATGTTCAAATACCTGTTTCTTGTGGAGATGAAAATTGTTAGAACAGGTTTCTTCAATATGCATCAACAAAGAGCTGCATTTCCAGACTGGCTAAGGGAACAAAGTGATGGATGCTTACACATAAGAAAGTACCACCACATAACTGTTGAGAACACAAAATATAAGTGCACAAAATTAACAGAGATGAGGAGGGACAGGGTTGCACCTGCCTTCCTAAACTCCTTTCATCATCATCTGCCTTAGGAACACACTTTATCAAAAAAAGTACAATGCCGATTAACAAAATGAATACATCTGGAAGTTGAGTCATGGTAACTGGACTTCTTTTTACAGTTCTTTTTCTTGAGAGATTGAAACATTTCGCTGCTCATCCAAACAGCTTCATAATCTTTCAAGAAAAAGTTGACATGATTCAACTTCCAGAGAAACTCACCTGGATGACTGAGAATCTTCACAAAAAATGAATACATAAAATGCATGCATCTAACCTCTTCCCAGGCTATACTAAACATCCATGAAACCAGTGCAGGTGTTATATACTCTAGCTTCTTTACCTTCTTATTTATTTATTTATTTTAAAGTGCATATACCACACTGATTTTTCCCAGGGAAACTCTGGGCGGTTTACAAATGGAACAACAAAACAATTAAAAACCCCACAGATACAAATAAAATGGAACACACACACACACAAAAAGAAAAATAGGAACAGTACATTCCTTGTCTATATCTGATAAATACGCATGTTGTGGCTGGCAGATTTGTGAGCTGTGCCTTTTGAGATGGTGTGTGTGTGTGTGGGGGGGGGTACAGACATTGGCTGAAATCCAGTAACTAGAGAAGGTCAACAGAACCAGTGGAGCTAAGATGGGTGTTGACTCACATACCCACATGGACTTAGTAGACTTAATTTGTGACTTAATAGTGGATTTCACCTACTGTGTAAACAAAATACAGAATGACAATGAGGTAAAGTGTTCATATTTTCACAAGCCCACTCAATACAGTGAATATGGGTATCTGAATGGATCTGCCATTGATAGCAGACTACTATGTATATCCACTAGCTAAATTGTAAAACATTGCTATATATCACACTCACTCACAAATAGACATGGGCACGACTCGGCGAAATCCTCGTTTCTGTTTCCGTTCCTCGTTTCCGTTACGTAACGAAACGAAGAACGACAATTACTCCACCAGAACTTGAACTCGAACCGACTAAAGGAAAAATTGGGTCTGATTTGTCGTGGTCGTTCCTGGCGACATCGCAGCGATCGCGCGATGCCAAGCGGCACAGGAAAAAAGTTTAAAAAAAAAACCCGATTCCCGGCCAAAAAAGCAGGCGAAAATATGCCTGCCTGAGGGCACCTACCAGAGGGGTGGTTTGGGGGGGGGGGGGTCCCCGACTCCCCCCCCTCCTCTCCTGGGCTGCGCATCCTCGTCGTCTTGCCAACTCGCCATGCCATGCGGTGCGGGCGGGGGATCCAAAATGGGGCGACCGCAAGCAATATTTATTTATTTTGAAATCGTGGTGGTCCAAAAACACACCAAAGTACCACAGAAACATGCGAAAATAGCTATTTTAAAACTGCCTGAATTTTTTACAGTAGCAGCAGTAGGTTTTTCTTGCAACAAAACGTCTCCATTGATTTTATTTTATTTTATTTTTATTTTTATTTTTTTACACCTGCACAATGATGGGCTGGCCATGGGAGTGGACCATGCAAATTTTGGAGCCATTCCACCAATTGCATGGCCACTTGACCAGGTTTTGACCGAGACCTCTGGGATGTGCCTGTCGGGCATAAAAAGCCCACTAACCGTAGCCCGAACCCGAACTCTAACCCTAACCCGAACCCATACGCCAGTACACTGTCCTTCTTAGTGGGTCAGAGAGGCACCCAGAGGTGCACCCCACGAACTCACCCTAACCTAACCCGTAACAACCCTAAGCCTAGCCCTTGCGCTAACCCTAACCCTAAGCCAAATCTGTACTCGCATGGCACTACACACGCAAGTACAGTTTCCTTCTTAGTGGACCACAGAGTGCCCAGACTGAGGAGGAGCCTTCCCCCAGTGTGAGCACTGTGACACTGCAGTTAGCAGTGGGCCTGTGGTCAACAGAGAGAGGCACCCAAAAAAGAGGTGCCTCTCTACTCAACTTGGTATGCATATCCAATTGGCTATGCATGCCATTTTGTAGCGGGCCAGAGGAGGCACTCACCCCAGAGAGGTGCCTCCAGGAGCCTGCTTTCGCTTCATAGCGGGCCAGAGGAGGCACCCACCCCAGAGAGGTGCCTCCAGGAGCCCTTCCCCCCCAAACCAGTACTAACGACAGACGAAAAAACGACAAATGAAACGACAAATTTTCAAAAAATTTCGCGAAAAACGGAAACGAGCTGAAACGGGCCGGCTCCGACACACGACAACTCGAAAACGTCATTTTCCCTGGTCGTGCCCATCTCTACTCTCAAATCATCTCACCATTCATTTCAATTATACCCCACATTTCTCCCAAAAGCCATAAGCTCCCTTTCTGCCCAAGGCAGCTTACAAACATTTAAAAAGACAAATATTCAGTTTACAATTCAACAGACAGAAACCTGCTCATATAAAATTGCATGGCAGAAGCTGATTATGTCATCACCTTCTGCCAGTAACATTAAATTTAAACTTTTAATCTCCCTCCCCTCCCTTTCCCAGTGTTTTAGGTTCCTGGAGTTCCCTTTTGTCCTGGGGAAGCATTAAAGGGTCTTTGGAGCGGGAAGGGGGGGCACAGCAGGGTGCCTTTTAAAAAAACAAACAAATGCTGCTAGCCAGTGGGGTCAGGACTGGCAGTAGTGATCAAGTTTTACTTTTATAGATATCTGCTGCATAACTTTACAGGAATAAGATATTATCCAATAAAGTTCAATATTTAAAAGCAATCAAATACTGTATATTACATATAAAAAGTACTAGATATTGTTTGTCTGACTTGCTCTTTCAAATGTAGAACAAAGGGGAATTTTATCACATGTTATTAAAAACATTTATACACATACCAGACTTTCCCTTTATAATTTGTATGTTCAGGCCATGGTTTAACCTAGTGGTTAAAACAAATCTAGCCCTACCATCAGCCAGAGTGAGGATCACATGCAGCTAAATAGTTGAATAACTATACTGGAACATTACTGGGTTCTACAGCCAGAGCTTGGGAAATTACCTTTTTAACTACATTTCCCAGAATCCCTCAGCTATGCCAGCTATTGGATTCTGGAAGGTGAAATCCAAGAAGTTACCTATCTAAGCTGTGGAATATGAGTAATAACTTACTACTGTATTATGAAGCAACCTTTGGACATACTGTATTATGTATGTCCAAACGCATGTATAAATGCCAGGAAAAGTAGAAAGAAGTCCAAAGGTATGTATAAATGGCAGGAAAGGTAGCAAGTAGTAGGAAAAGAGGAAGACTGAACATTATAGTAATCAACACAATAAAGCACCCAGTGTTTTCAAAACCTGGCCCAGTCTCTGGTTCTTCCTCTTCTACAGACCTTATGGATGATGAACCTTGTTTTGTATCACGGGGGTGGGGGAAGAGCATGCTTTTTAAATGAAATAGCATTAACAATAGAAATTTGACCCATAGTCAATTTCTGGGGAGATAATTAAAATGGCAACCTGGCTGAACCTTGTTGTAACCTAAGCATCCCGGGCAAAGGCAATCTATCATCTTTGTCAGCACCAGTTCTACTGTTAGACAAAGGTAGGCAACTGCCATTGGCAGCAAATGACCACAAGAGGGTGGCAACACTGATAGCCTGGCAGCCATTCAGGCATGTCCAAACTTCAGCCCTCTGGATGTTTTGGACCACAACTTCCAGAATTCTAAGCTTAGATTGCCAATGACAAAGGATTGTGGGAGTTGTGGTCCAAAACATCTGGAGGGCCAAAGTTTGGACAAAACTTCCCCATCCTTCTTGCGACCTCTAAATTAGCTTGCCGACTTCTAGTGCAGTATCCAGTCTTGCTCAGTCGTACTACCAATGTTGAAGATGGGCACAGTTGATAGTCCAGTTGGCCTCTGAGACTAATGGGGATGTGCCATCTTGTTCTTTGCACCAGACATCAAAAACTTGTGGGTTGTCCTTGACTGGTACTCATTCTTCCTTTTTTCTCAGACACAGAAGCCCTAGGAAAAAATGCAGAGGAAAACAACAAAGATGATAAGAGGTATGGAGGCTAAATCATATGAAAAACAACTAAAAGTACTAGGCATGTTTAGCCAGACGAGAAGACTGAGGGGAGACATGATTGCAGTCTTCCAATATCCGAAGGGTTGCCACAGGGAAGAGGGCATTGATTTATACAGAGCCTTGCCACACTGGGAAGAGGGCATTGATTTATTATCGAGCTGCAGCTTGCTGATGGGTATGTAACAAAAAAGAGACTACTTGGGTGGTATATAAGCAGAACACTTTATTATCAGCTGCACCTGAGGGAGTGCCAACCTGGAAACTCATCAAATAAGGAATAAGGAGAAATTTCCTGACAGTGAGAGTCATTTAACAATGGAACAGCTTGCCTCCCGATGTTGTGGGTGCCCCATTGCTGAGGTTTTCAAGAAAAAAAATGACAGCATCTGTCCAGGATAGTATGAGGTCTCCTGCCTTGGGCAAGGGGTTGGACTAGAAGTCTGACAAGGTCCCTTCCAATCCCATAATGATTCTATGATGTTTTAAAAATCTCATTGGGAATCCATCTCCTCTAGCAGCCCTTGTCTTCCATTCTAAATTATTTAGCAAGGCTCATCAATCTCCCAAACAATATTTTTTTATTTGCACCTGAGACAAGACTTTTTGAGGTTGACTATCATTTTAAGAGGTGCTCAGCATCTGCAATTTTATATACATCCGTGTCCTTTCTTGTCTTCCCAATGGTGTTGGGTAAGTGGCCATTTTAGGAGGAGGAGATGGGAAATGATCTTCTTCGAACTCCCTTGAGTTAAAGTGTGATGTCACTTTTATTGTTGCACTTTATTTTGGCAATAACAGTGGCAAGAGTGTATGAGGTGGCTAATCATTAGATAAAACCAGAGGCAACCTTTAGACTCTAGATTATTTGGTCTGTTAGATGCAGGGCAATCACTGTCTTGAGAGCCTTTTGAGATGGCACCCGATAGTGGCGAAGCAAGATTGCACCCTTTCTTGGGAAATCCCAGCCCTGAAATGCACCATCTGAACACAAGAGTTATAGGAGTTTACCTGCCTGTACTTTCCAATCTGATAGTACCTTGGCCAGCATAGGAGATGCTGGCTGGGGGATCCTGGAAGTTTTTGTTTTTAAAAGTAACTTTTCTAAATTCTGCTTTTTGAGAGACATTGTTTGCAGCTCAAACCAAATGAGATCCTGAATGGATTTGCTCCCAATGAAACCCTCCATTTATTATTCCAGTATTAGTAGCAGAGTAGCATCCTCAACACATTTATTCAAATACAGTGATACAGAGCAGAACACAGCCAATTCCAAGAGCCATAAATATTTTAATCTAAAACAGTTCTTGGCACAAAACATCACACAAATAACACACTTTCTGTTCAGCTTGGTTTGGAAGAAGGACTATCATTTTATTAACAATTAGGCAATCTGTCTAGGATTTTAATAGAAGTAAATTAAAAGCAGCCCTGTGGAATATTTGTAGGAGGAGTAATTGTTGTAAGCCAATTAAACAGTAACAGGAAAAGTTTACAGTAAAGAAACAGCAGAGACATGATCCAGCTCAAGTCCATCCCTCAATGAGTTTAACAGGAAGCCACAAAGCCCCAAACATTTTCCATCACAGATGGATTGATGTCTTAAACAATAGGCAGAAATCTGTATCATCATTGATTCTGTCTGCATTATGTGTCTTTCTATGTGTACAGAGACAGTGAGAGAGATGGAGAGAATTGCAGATTGAACATAGTCTGCTGCACTGGCTCCTGTAGGAACTTACAAAAGTTACTTTTTTAGATTATAGCACCCAGCAGACCATAGTGACTGGGAAATCTCATGTTCTTATGGAACATGCTTCAATCCAGCATTGACTGCATATCTTGTCAAGATACAACATACCTTTTAGATATCGCTATTCTGTTTCAGGCAGTTGGCCATCACGATCTGATTCACAAACATATCACTACTTTGTCATGCGACTGATCGGCAGCTTGCAATGCTAATCCTCTACATTTTAGAAGTGATTCTTACTGGAGTTCACATGTCGTACTCCAAGGTACTAGGACATAGCAATGCAGCCTGGGTGTGCATACGGGTGTGAGCTGCAAAGCACATATTTTGTGTACTGTATGTAGTTTGCCTTAGCTCCCTAGATGCCCTGAGCACATCTGATCTCACCTGATTTCAGAAGCTAAGCAGGGTCGGCGCTGGTTAGTACTTGGATGGGAGACCTCCAAGGAATACCAGGTGCTGCAGGCACCTGGAGTAGGAACTGGGAAGCCACTCCAGTATTCCTGCCAAGAAAACTCCATGGACGTGGAGTCACGAAGAGTCGGTCATGACTGTAACGTCACAACACAACACATGTGGTTTGCCTTCTATTCATATGCATGTTGCCGCTCAATATGACCACCACGCAGGTGTAGACAGGCCTGTGTGAATAGGTTTTAACTGTTCTATCCTTTGACGTGTCTTCCTTATTTAAATAGTGCCTTTTAGAGCTAAGCAGCTATTCTAGAAACAGTTGAACTTTCCCCTTCGTTCACATTGTCATACTGTCCTTGTGGATCATGCAGAACAGTAGCAGCAGCTTCATCTTCTGTCCTTTAATTGCGTGGGATTTATTTCCCAATGATTAAGCATAAAACTGCAATTGATGAATTCTATTCAGGCGCTTTTCCAGGGGCTGTGAACTGAGCAGCCATTGTCTACGTGCTTTCAAGATAATGAAGACAATCATTAAGACCTAGACACTAGATTCTTCTGCTGCTGTATGTCTGAAGAAGTGCACATGCGCACGAAATGTTACATCAAAATATGAAAGTTAGTCTTTAAGGTGCCACATGTTTGTGTCTTTTCTTTTCTTTTGTTTTTCTTTGATTTTTGCCTGAAATTATTGAAAAGACTAACATGGCTACCCTCTCTGAAACTTCTTTTTTAAAAAAATCTTGAAAAGCTCAGTTTAGTTCTATGGTCACCTATAGATCTCAGCCTCACCCGTCTGTTCATTTGTAACAAACAATGCAGGGAGGCACCCTTGTTATGTTCAATGACACCCTTGTCGCAGTTTTCAGAACAGGACAGATAGAAAATTCTCCTCCTCCTCTTCCATCGAACTTCCCCAGGCACAGATTAGACAAATGTTCTGGCATTCATTGAAAGCTTGCATTTTAAACATTGAGTGCTTCTAACATTTAATATTCAGATATTGGGACATACCTGTAGAGCCTGACAAGGTAATGCAATTGTCTAATGTTTCTCCTCTGAAACCTCCTTAATTCCATCATCACATTTTCAGATAGGCTACATGAATATATCAAAGCTCTTGAAAAATGAATCTTAATTATGGTTTTCAAAAACTAGTGCTCTAGAACTGGTTTTGGCGTTGCAATCTGCAGTAGAACAGGTCAGCTTGTCAGCTAGGGAAAGGGAATGAGTTATGCCAGTTGGTGTCAGCTGATAGAGAGGCAGACGCAAAAAGGTATCTGTTCCACAGGGCAATATAGTCTGCTGGTTAGAGCAAAGGCTTTGGAAAACATACACATACATTATATCAATTTTAAGAATGTAAAGCAGTTTTAAATCAGTTTAGCTGTTGTTTCTCCAAGGCACAGCAATTTTAGCTATATGCAGTAAATGTAGTAACAAATATGTGCTGGAAAACAGGTGCTTTTCAGTTGTGCTGCAAGCATGTGTAATCACAATATGATGAAAGAAATGCTCTAGATCAGTGGTTCTCAGCTTGTGGGTCCCCAGATGTTCCTGGACTGCAACTCCCAGAAACCCCTTCCAGCACAGCGAGTGGTGGAGGCTTCTGGGAGTTGCAGTCCAGGAACATCTGGAGACCCACAGGTTGAGAACCACTGATCTAGATACACCCATTCCATCATCACCAGAACCAGAAATCAGGTTCTAGTTCATGTGAGAGGACTAACTGGATGCAGCAGTCTCTCAAACTTCCGATTGCTTTTACATTTGAAATATACTTCATTGCATAGTGACTGCTCATAGCACAATTGGAAGGGCTAGTCGTGTTTCTTAGTCCAGGGCTTGCTTCTGTGTCTTAGTAGGGATTTCATTTTACTGAATGATAAAGCCTCAATTTCTTGATTAAGTAAATACATTTAAATGAGCTGCACAGGTGTTTCTTAAGCTACTCAAACTACAGACTAGAAGCCTGTTTCTTACTGTGAAATGAATGCTGCTGTGTGCCAAATTAGTCAGACCAACTAATATTAGTACTAATTAATATATTTGTTCTTTGTTACTTTTGTAAAAAAACAACAAATATCCATTTGCTTGTACTTTTGTTACATTTCTGACATTGTAAGCCACCCAGAGTGGCCATACAGCCAGATGGGTGGGGGTATGTATGTATGTATGTATGTATGTATGTGTATGTATGTATGTATGTATGTATGTATAACTAACTAACTAACTAACTAACTAACTAACTAACTAACTAACTAACTAAATAAATAAATAAATAAATAAATAAATAAATACATGTGAAGATTCTCAGTCATCCAGGTGAGGTTATCTGGAAGTTGAGTTATGGCAACTAGACATCCTTTCTTGTGAGATTGAAATGTTTCACTACTCATCCAAGCAGTTTTGGTAGTCTGAGGAAAGTTAGTGGCAAGGCCTCCAATTTAATAGTTAATCTTGGTTTCACATCACCCTGGTCTGAATAAGCTTGTTAGGTGATTGGTGGCCTAAATAGGCTCATTAGCTGTACAATGGTCTGGAGTGCGTGAAAGTCCAACCTGTGCAACCCTTCCCAACACTCATTAAGTGTGGATCATTAGCTGTGGCCTTGCTGGTGGAGGTATGAACTGCTTCTATCTGTCAGTCAGTCAGTCAGTCAGTCTGTCTGTCTGTCTATGTTCATGAACATTCCAGCTACCCTGAAAGCAATTCCCCATAACAGCATTTGCTGAGCAGCTTCTAAAAAAAAAGGACTGTTGTTCAGTTTAGTTTAAAAATACCTGATATCAGGCTAAGATGATTTCATCACTGGCTAAAGGAAAGATTTGAGAGAACCAAACAACCGCCAGAGTTCTAGAACATTGATTCCAAAGGGGTTGAAGTTGTTGTAATAAACTAGAACTTTGGAATCTGAATTAAGCAACTTGCCACATATTGGTAAAGTAATGTGTCGAGCTGAGGATTTAGGGAGCAGTAATCAAAGGTT